>OU452172.1:11363929-12727859 GCA_911728515.1 Peribatodes rhomboidaria
GACAACGATACTTCTAGACATACCCATAGCTTCGAGTATTCTATGCATTGAAATATTGGGTAGAAGTCAATGCTGTCTCTGTTTCTGTGACCTATGTGGCCATTCTTAGTAATCAAAGCACTGACACTCCAAGGAGAAGAAGGGTACTTACATGCTGTTCTAATAATCAATTTAAGTATGAAAACCAATTATAAGCACGTATTTGAGATACCTTCTTACTCAGCATTACCTACGTTTTTTTTTGTCAATGGACACAAGCAAGTGAATGCTGAGTGTGTTCACTTGCTTCAGTCACTGATCTTTGCTTTTATATAAGTACTAGCTGCACCCCACGGTTTAACCCGTAGACCCGGCTCCTAATTCGTTCCTGTCGCAAAATATGTTTTTGGATTCGTTGACGTCTTCTACCTATTAACTGCCAAGATAAACTTCGTAGAGCTGATATTTAATTTTAGTTTTCACATCGACGTGCAAGTTAAACAAACTTTTACGATGCACTTAATGAGTTGTAACTAGGCAAGCGATGGTTACGCGTGAGGTCGGTCGAGGCACACAATACAATACGGGCTGCGACGTCGGAGCGCTCGTTACGGTCATTATCTTCGACCCGGCTTGATTGTTCGCTCAGCGCTGCTCGTGCGCATTGCGTCTTGAACCGTTTTGTGACTCAATTTCCTCTGCCTGCTTTGTGCGCATCCGTCGAGCGCAGTTGCTTGAAAATAAACCGTGACATCTCCAGGCACGATTTTACTTTGCACCTAACCGAGCTGAGCTGTCTATGACCTAAGATATTAGAATGACGCTAGATAACGCCCTCTTTTCGAGCAGGTACCTCACGAATAAAAATGAAGATTACCTATCGAGAACGGCTATTATCCAGACTTCTATTTCATTTCAGTGTAAACAAAAGTAGGTAATAGGTAGGATACATCAAGTGTTAATTATATTATTTATATTTATTTGTATTAGGACGTAACCTACCTATCGATTTGAGGTCTCGGATTAAAGAAAAAACCATGGAACGATTAGGTAGGAAAATTTTGTCTGAGGTTCTCAAATGTGGCTTTTATTAAAATGTTATGGTTCAAAATATTTCATTCTCTGCCTGCCTCGGTGGCTCAGTTGGTAGTGCACCTGCTTTCTGAGCTTGGGGGCGTGGGTTCGATTCCCACCTAGGGCAAACATTCATGTGATGAACATTTGTGTTTGTTCTATGTCTGGGTGTTAATATGTATTTAAGTATGTATTTAAAAATATCTAAGTATGTATATCAGTCCCTGGCAGCCATAGTACAAGCTTTGCTTAGTTTGGGGTCAGGCGACCGTGTGTGGAAGTGTCCCGAATTTATTTATTTCATTTATTTATGCATTTTAAAAAATCTTAAAATCAAACGATATTTAGTAGGTACGAAGTTACCTTCGTTTGTGTGTGTCGCAGTAAGAAAAATGAAAAATCGTCTAACTAAACTGTCCCGGGTCCCTCCCATCGCCGATACCCACAGAACGGCTGAAACACAATAAATCTGATCGATATCTTCGTCTGTTCCGGGACCAATTCTGTTTCCATCTCGGGCAGAGTGCACTACTTCTTATTGCTTCCATTCTAGTTCTCAAACTTCAACTACTTAGTTCTAGGAGCTTTGTATTCCAAGCACTATTGAATTTAGTTCAGTCTATATCTATATTTACAGCGCTAGCTTTTCTAAATTACCATTAAATTTCCTGCACGGAGAGCTCTACTATTTTCAGGGTCTGAAAGGGTTCGATTCTTTGCCGATTGCAAACAGCTCACCTTTGCCTTCATCAATTATTAATCCAGGAATTTTGCATACGTTGAATAATGCATCAACCGTCTCTGAAGCAGAACGAACGGATTGTCCTTATTTAATTTCTAGCGAAGCTCGCTCTATGACGAACTTGCTCTGTCGTCTAGTAAACAACCCGGCAATCAGGTGGAAACTTGGTGTTTCAACCTGATGTTGCGCATCGACTAGTTCTAACTATCAACTGATAAAAATGTTTATCAGTAGCTTGCCTTATTGACGCTAGAGCAAATAGTGTAGGATTTACCGCGGTTGAATATTTTAACGTAGATAGCGATTCAATGGTACGAATTCGATTGTCGATGTTGATATGCTTGTGGTATTTGGAGGACTTTAAAATCGTAAATGTAAAACACGTTGCCGAAAAATTTAGCAATCATTAAAATATTTCCGCCTAGAATAAATTTATGAACTCTTAGATTTATGATCGCGATTTCCAAACGTTAAGTTCATCACGATGCTTTTTTTCTGGAGAAATCCAGACAGTCAAGATTTGTGGGAAAGCATTTAGTTGCAGAGGAAAATATTCTTCGAGCTTCCTATTATTAGCTATCTTGACGTGACGGTAGTAGATCATTATCGCTCTTTTGAGCGGATGTCATTTCCGAAGCGTTGTTATAAGAAATACTCAGTTTATTTTTAAAGATGAACGTTTCAGAACTTGTGGCCTATTTATTATTCTCAACTCGCTTCGAGCTTGTCACTGATATTGTCCACTTTACGTTGTCATGAAAACACTTAATCACGGCTTAACATTTTGTTTTATTTCCCACGAATAGACTATTTAACGTCCATTTCAAATGTTACAATCAGCCAACAAAACTACTGAAGTGTAACTTAAAATAAACCACTGTTTCTAAATCAAAGCGGGTTATTGAAAGCCGCAGGTGCCCATCAAAGCTTTAAAGAGTATTCGGCTCGCATTAGCAGGGAACTTTATACCGTGTTATTCGGGCACTGGCCACCGACTGATCTGACAAGGAAGAGATTTAGCAAGTGGGTAGGAGGAAAGAGTGCAGAGCCAACCGCGTTACCGCAGACCGTGGTATAATCCCTCTTACAAAGCGTACGGCGACCGCAAGGCTTTGGTCTAATTTACACTACGAATTCAAATAGTTACCTTCTCTACAGCTGTCACTGTTTGAGTGGCGAGGCGTTTCATTTTTACACGTTTTGTACTACATTAGGTTCATCTACAGCAGGGGTGGCCAACTTGATTAGACCGAAGATCTACTACTAAGTGACGAAATCCTCTGCGATCTACCAATTACATACTTCTTGAAAGTAAAAAAAAAACAATACCTATGTATAGTTCAGTTATGGATGAAGGATGAAGGATTTCTTTCTTTATTTGAAGTTTCTTCAGCGTTTCTCTTCAACCATTTATCCATAGCGGTCTAATCGTGATTTATCTCGATAGTCATGAGATCGTAACTCTGCTAGTAACTGTCGTCAACTGACGAGTTGGCTTGACACCCACCCCATCCCTGTGTCCCAAATGTTCCGAGACTTTTGTCTTTCGCATGCTGAAAACAAAAGAGAGCTACCTGCATGGGAGAAAGGATGAATAACGTCATAGAACGACCCGGTAATTTAAAAACTATACAAAAAGTTTGTTATAGGCAAATTAAACTTCTTTGTGTTTTGCTTTGCCACGATCGACTGGACTAATAGCCGCGATCGACCAGTCGATCGCGATCGACCGGTTGGCCACCCCTGATCTACAGGGATGTGGATTGCTTAAAAAACTTTTAAAATCTTACCTACTCTACTATTTTGCAAAGTAAGCTTTACGTATCAATTTCATTCGAACGATCAGATTTTGTAAAACACAGGATTTAACGAGAACTACGAAAACGATTCGTTCCAGTTTTTCGACATAATTTTCTAAAACCTATATGCATGCGCGTAGTATTATTGCAGCTATGACAAGTAGTCACCTAAAGACCCAAACCTTCTAAAATAACTACTTTTACTTGTCAACATCCTTTGCGTTTACATTTCTTTGCAGCAAATTCACATTTCTCTGATGTCATGACAAACCATGTTGAAGTAAATATCGGAGACTGCTGATTCCTAGAGCAAGTACTTTGCAACTTTTATGGTCGCGATCACCACAGAAGCCGACAAGGGGCCGGATACACGTTTCGTTTTGTCGGTTATTTCGGCCTAGCCGCAAATAGACATGGGTGTGCGTATGCGAACACTTCTTTAGCAGCATAAATCAAGACCAAAAAGTAATGGTGGACTAGCTTTTAGCCTGCAGTTAACGATCGGCACCAGAATTTCGTTAATTGCCATACGATAGAGCTTATTTTCTTTAGATTTTAAATGCGTCATCTATAATTTTTTGATAAAGAGTGGAGTTTATTTTTTTAATAAGAGAGGACGCTTCATTAAAACGCTTTGATGTTAAATAAGTTGATGCGCAAGCGCAGCTCCACGAGTTCACCACGCGTGACAGTTTTGGTACAAATCGGTGTCGTTGTACGATAAAATAGCGTAAAAAAAGCTTTAGTCAAGAGTAGTGAGTTTGAGATGAGTTCTTGGTGGTGGAAAACTATTTTTATTGTAAATAATCCGGTGATTTAGACACGTTTTATCTGTTCTCGCGATGTTTAGATAAGGTTTATGGTTCCGACTTGTGTTTTACATGCAATCGCCTACGTGACTGCGTTTATTTCTTAATTCCAGCGTTCAAATGCTGATTGACCTTAATATATCAGACGCAATCCATATGCCTTCTAATAATTCTGTCGTATCAGTTACGTTTCATTAGCTGCTCGATTCAACAACATGGTATTGGTACTGCTTTTGAGCAAACTATTATGCTTTATCGATCGCTATATAATAATAATAAATATATACCTACCTATGCATTTTCATGAAAATAGACTAGCGATGTATCTACCTAACTATTTCTGAATTTCAATCTTGAGCAGCCTCTAATGTTGGGGATGGCGATTCGGCCTATTAGTTACAAACTTATCTTATTACTTGTTTAACCATTACGAATTCTCTCTCATTCCACATCTCACTGTAATAAATTATGTAAACACATAAAAGCGCAGTGCATGAAAGCATTTTCGCAGTAACATGCTGTCTATGAAAGATGTCGTAGATATTTCGACATTTCTAATTTCCCGGAGTACGTAGGCGCAGTGTCGGAATTCCTGCATGTATTACCAAGTAAGAATATTTCGCTGCGGCTTGCATAACTCGTGCAATCCTTGCATCCAGACGAACATCTGGGATCGTTCGGAGACGACACACGCCGCGTTGTTGTCATTACTCATTTGTCGCGCGCACGACTTCATGCTTCGCTTTCTGTTCAGGACACATCCAGCGTTCGATAATGAGCTTTAAAATTCAAGCAGAGCGCTCGTTTTCGAACGACTTCCGCATGTTATTCCCAAACAGAACGTGCGAGACGACAAAGCAACGCGTCTTCAAACGACATGCTAATTGACGCCGCCGTAATGCAGACTAAAAGCTAGAACTATTTTTTAAATAGTGACAGTGAGACGTTACTTTCTCGAAGTAATGGAAGTTTCATGCTGGATGTTGACAATGTTTGCACGAGTTGTATGCCACCGTCTAGGTCTAGCTAGTGTTTATAATATTCACCTTTGAAAATACGTGTTATCATCATCATCTGCCTACCATTATCCCATTCAAGTGGGGGTCGGTACAGTAATGTGATAGGAAGTATTCTGTTCGTACAGTATGTACACATTCTTCATTCATCTGTAATGATACATCGTCATCTCAGAATTGGCTCCCTTGTCATTCATATTCCCTGTCACGCAATTCATCCATACTTACTTCCTTCGGTTGCCCTCTACCGCTATAGTCATTTACACTCAAGTTCATCGTCCGTTTTGTAATGTGGTCCTCCTCTTTGCATATTATCCTCGTACCATGCCAGACGATGACTTTTCAACTTTTTCGTCACTGACGCTACTTTCATACTTCCTGTAAAATCAAGGTAAAATCACAAAACTTCTTTATTTCTTTTGCACATCATCGGGAGCAAATAGTTTAATTTCAATTAATATAGATTTCTATAGAAAACAAAGACTAACGAAGTACCTACCTAGAGCTAACTCCCGACCGACATGCAAACTAAAAGCCGTGTACTGTACGAATGTTTGTTGTCAAATAAATTAGCCACAAAAACAGCTGCTAGGTGATCTATTAAAAATATTATTTTTCAAGTTGTGAAAATGTCCGATAGTCGTGGTACGTTATAATCCGGCGCCTGTAAAACGAAAATCTAAGATCTTAATCAAAATGTTGCAATGCGTAAAAATGCTTATTACCTCACATTTACCTACTTTGACGACACGGTGCGATAGTGGAACAAAGATTTTGATTGCGATAATGTTTTACGCATTTTGCGTCAGAAAATAATCACAGAACTTGTAAAGATAGCGGTCTTGTTTTTGGCTAGTTGTGGATCCACTTTTATCTAGATAATAGGGCAGTGACTTGTACCGTATTGCGTATGTTCAAATACAAGTGCATAATTACAGTTTTTTTTTCAAAATGGTCCAATAGTAGGCCCGTAGGTAGGAAGTAGAATGGTAAGCTTAATTTTTTATTGGCTCATTTTTGTGCGTGACGGTTTAACGAAAAGTTGACAGCAGTTCTTACGCCCGTTCGCACTGAATAGGTATAAGTATTGCCTAAGTCCTAGCTTAACTAGTTTAAACTACTCCTAGCTAGCTCCTACCTAAATATTCTTAGACGTTCTTGATTCTTGAACCTTAAGCCATTTCTTAGGAGACTCTTTAACTTCATGTGGCTGATAAGCTAGATACTTAAACAATTTTAGGTTCTTTAGATATCAAACATAATTTGGGGTGCTATTAACAAAGAAAAGAAATTACTCTTGACTTTGTGAAGCAAATATTTGTTCAGTGGCCGGGGGAGATTGTTTTAATTGTTCAAGGTGAACATCTATAGGACGTACTTTAAACGGTTTTTAGTGAAACTATGACAAATAAAAGAAAGTTACGAACTTTTGTAAGTTACTGAAGTTTATTTTGTCCAAGCGTTATGCGTCTCACAAGTAAAAGCTGTCTAACAACTGCGTGTATCCTGTTCGGGCTTAGATAGACGTATTCAACACCGCATAAAAGCTAATTACTAAAAATCAACGTAAAAATACATTAAAAATCTAACCTAAGCAATAGAAATTTGCATATAGGGTCAACTGCGGCAAATGCGTCTGAGGGGCAATTGCGTCTTTCGAGAATTACTAACAAACTCTTCACAAATTAGGCAACTAACGCCATCTTGTACAGATTATGGCGACTAGAGATAAAAAAAAATTTAGGTGGCGCCTAATTTGTGAAAGGTTTGTCAATAATTATCGAAAGACTTTATTTTACACAATGTTTTAACATACACATTGAATAAACTTTATTGCTAAGAGTGAAATCCCACACCGTCCGGCCCTGTATAGCTCCTCTCTCCTGTGGAATTGCAGGATGTGTCAATTATTATCATGCCCCGAAGATCTCCCAAGTCAATCTCCATACTAGGTAGATACGTTGTACGGGTGTGTTGTAAGGGTACGTATGTGCAATTGTACAGTTATCTTTTTCTGTCGATTTTTTATCGCCGATTATAGCTACTATTATTGCATTCATAAATTGCGACTATCACATATACATATAGTATCAGGCAGGCTCAATCGCGTCAAAGCAAGAAGAAATCCTTATAATTTCATTACACACAGTTCCTACTTTGTAAAGCATACTTATTTATTATTTATGTTGAAGACACGACAATTACCACGTCTGTCCAGGACGGCGGTTGATAACGAACTAATCACGAACTTATTAAGTAATTACTCAACTTAGGGACAAACTACATTCTTGTACCTAATGGTCGCGCAACTTAGATATAAGTAGGTAGGTACATTTTTAATCTGTGGGTAAGTACTACGTTTTTCTAGAATCTTTACAATGAAATGAAAAAAGAAATAAAAAACTAAAGAAATAAATATAATGTTTTGAGGTTCTTTTATCTTACTTACTTCATCATCATCATTATACAAATTCCTATGATCTTTAATTTATTTAATTACGTATGTATGTAGTAGTTATTAGGTAGGTAAAAAAAAAGGTAGTATAGGTTGGGTAGGTACCTAGGTATTTTCCAGCCATTTCTTTAACGCGCAATTCTTTTCGGTCCTGTGCTAGCCTCATCCGCCGTCTCATTTACTTAGCACAGAATAAATAATTCAATGACAAATCGAAGTCATTCAATGAAAATGTATTTACATTATCGACAGGAGGAGCGTCAAATAGATCAATGTCGGTGTATCAACTTGAATTAGTGCAAAGTTCAGTGTTCTAAGAGATAGTGTGGGTGATAAACGTAAATAACAATTCTAAACATACCTAAGGCAATAAATTCGCATAATTAATGTTTCGTGTTCACTGGATGGATATTCAATGAGCTGAGTAAAATTTGATTCAACAAATGCCTGCCTACCTACTGAATTTGATCTAATTAAAATTGTTTAGCATGTCTATTTAAAGGCACCTACCTACCTACAATATTTATTTCGAATCATTATATTATCTTAATTTAAATACTAGTTTTTTTTTAACTGCTGGACCTCTTTACTTAAATGCCATGCCACAAAGTACGGCCTTTATCGCTTTGCATTCAGCTTGTATGCCCGCTGTTCTACATGTATATACGAGTATATTTATTATTATACCTACTACAGGTCAGATGCTTAGATTATTGAGTAATAAGTTCTTACTTATTTGTTAAATAACACAAGTAACATTTTAAAAATAAAAACAAAAAATCCGACTGCAAAATGTTGTAGTATATACCCTATGTCACTTCGACTATCAAGACGATTCAAATGACACTTCACATGTCGAAATCCATTAAGCTGTTTAGGCTGTAGTACGTGCCAAAGAAACCTCATACCCACATACACACAAACATACACACTTAAATTCATATATACACTCGAAAAACATAACCCTCCTTGCGCAGCCGGGTAAAAAGTAAAATATTTTAGCAAGTAATGACTACTTTCCTAAAAAACTAGTTCATCCTGAAAGGTAACCTCATATCATCACAAAATTAGGCTGAAATAAACTTATTGTACTTACATGTACAAATTGCATGAAAATCAGAAAACAATGTCTATCGTCGTTAAAAATACAAGCAAACTCTCAAAGCTCGATTCGTTCCGGTAGACTCTGAGACATGACATCGCTGGGTCAATAATCTACTCATAGTTGCCGTAGCGTAGGTATACAGCAGCTACATTTTGTCTGTCTAGCCTCACATATCTGGGACTAAACCGTATTATCATTCCGCGGCAGAAACATGGGAATTCATGTTACACAATACACGTCTTGTCTCGCTTTATTTAGCTGTAGTTTCGCGAACACAGAAAGCAGAGCGGTATTATATTAACTTCTCAACTTAATATTGGTGGATATAAAGATGCAGATTATGTCTTGGCGCTGAGAGACGCTCTTACGCTGAGCTCTCGCATTCCCTTTTAGTGCCGAGTAGTAAAACTAGCCGAAATATTAGGTTCGCGCACGCACTTATCGGGCGTTTTATAGGGGATTATTGCGTACCGTCTTATATTCTATTTCTGTATACAAATGCGGGTATGATGGGGATAACCTCGGCTATGTAACTCTACATTTATAAACGCTTGTGAATTTATAGAGTTACTTGTGTGTCGAACTATTTGCGCTCGCGGTTTTACCGGCTATCCTGAAGGAATCGTTAGTGTCTTCGGTAAAAGTAGTCTATGTAGCAGGGTTTAAGCTGTATCCTGAATGACCAAATTACAAGCATAGGTACACTTGCTCTCACAATATTGTTAAATGTGAAACGCTCTATTATGACGGGGATATAATAAATAAATAAATTCGGGACACATCCACACACGGTCGCCTGACCCCAAACTAAGCAAAGCTTGTACTATGGCTGCCAGGGACTGATAAACATACTTAGCTATTTTTAAATACATACTTAAATACATATTAACACCCAGACATAGAACAAACACATATGTTCATCACATAAATGTTTGCCCTAGGTGGAAATCGAACCCACACCCCTAAGCTCAGAAGGCAGGTTCACTACCAACTGCGCCACCGAGGCAGTCAAGTAATATACAAGAAGATACCCTATCTCTACCTCAAAATAAGCATTAAAATATTCATAGTGACATTAAATTGAATGTCATCAGTTAATAACCTGTCGGGTGTCGCGCGTGCCATATTTAATTAAAACGTTATTGAGTTCGATGCGGGCGTCGGTAATTATCCGGTAATCGAGTCGATTCTACTTAACGAAGAACTGTACTCGTAGAATCTGAGTACAGAATACATAACCGAGAACTTCATAGACTCTAATAATATGTAACTAAAGGTGACCCAGTTCTCATCTGGATTTACGTACTTACTTATATGTCAGAAACAAAACCGAATTCCCAACGCTATTGTAAAACATACTTTCTTTGATCTTGTCATCTTTATAGCAAATCAAAGAAGCTCAACCGTTGTTCTACTGCAAAAGTAGAAATAAGAAATCTCTTTAAATCACCCTGATACTATTAACATTCCGAAATCTGTCTGGAAAAATTACAATTAGTTATCTCAAAATAAGTCTCTCTAGAACTTGACTAAAGCTCTAGCACTTTGTAGTGTCTTGAAACCCAAAGCCTTAGGTAAGGCTGAGGTTGTCACTTCGTGAGCACATTCTACGCAATTAATGGCAGTCTACTGTCTCTACAGCGTTCGAGAGCATCTAATGGATGCCCGCCAGACGCTACTCTCTCACCTCGCATTTTTTTCATTTTACGTTAAGGTAGATATGGTTAAAATTTCAAGAAACTTTCAAGTTTCTGCACTTGCACTATACATAATTATAACAACGCGACTGTGTTAACAAGGTGTTCAAGCATAATTATATCTATCTTCGTAGTTTATTTCTGAATAAATAATGTCAAAAAGATAACCTGTTGATATCGAACCTGATGAAATTATCGTAGCGCCAAAAGTGTTAAATAATCATAAACGATTTCTAACCTCTTTGTGCTACCTACGCAGTCCATTACCAGACACCAAAATGCACGGAAATATGCGATCAATGCACTCACTGAAGCGAAAATACTCGCACTCAAATCTACTTGCACTATTTTTGTCAGAACGTGAGTATTCAGATAGTAATGTTTGATTATGAAAAACTGTAGGAATGTTACGTTACCACTATTTGTGCAATAGCAATGAGAGAAAGTGCTTGGACGATCGCCAAGTACCCACCCCGTGTGGAGATAAGTCCGAAATGCATCGAAATAAATAAGTTTCCTCACTCTCAGCTTTTTGACGTGATTTACCATGGAACTCGTAAAACTATTAGCGTCGTTTGTTTGTTGCTAATTTAGCTCTTCGTTTGTTTTGTGCAGTCAAAATAGATCGTTGAATAATGCTGCTGGTAATAGAATCTCTTGTCAATAAATCTTTCATTGAACTTAGACGTTGGAATCTGCCTAGCGCTGAGCTTGCAGTGCTCTTGTTAGAAATGTTGCTTTCACTTCGCTTAGAAATGTTGTGTTGCTCTTCGCTCTGATTTGTTGTCGTTGTCTGTACCTTGATCATTGTGCTCGTCGCCCTTTGCTTTGACAGTTTTATGGACATTCGGAGAGTCTTGAAATAATAGGGTATTATTGGTCTTTATTATTGCGATAACCGTCGTCGAGATTACGATTCATTGGATTGTTAGTGCTACTGGCGGTCTTTGTGTCTTTCGTTTAAAAGTCGTTTCAGATTATTTGAAAGCAGCATGATGTGAATTTAATTGATCATATTCAGACTGAGAAATTGAGATTCTGTGTGACCGTCAGACTCCCAGACAGTTTCAGAGCACAATTTAAAATCGATACCAGCTTACCAGCAAAGTTTCCTATTTATGTACGTAGTGTACTTTTCTTTAGTTTCTAAAATTTGTGCTGTAACTTTGCTCGTAACATTTCTTAGCATTTCCCAACAGATCCCAATACCAGTACCAATAAGTACATGTACGTACGTACACATTCGCTTGTAGACCTTGTTGACTTCTGATTATGGCTTCTCGCGACCTAAGACGTTCGCACGACACAAGTATTAGTGGCACACGGCACCTACGCGTCGGGGCGAAGTGTTCGCTATTTACACGGAAATGCAAATATTAGTTTAGGCAAAGGGTTGTTCTGCACTTGAGTGGGTTTACACTAAGTGTGGGATTAAATAACGTTACTGTTGTACGATGCGAGTTTTACGGCTGTCTCCAGACGCTGCTACGGTTCACCGAGAGTTTGTAGTGTGCATTTAATTAGAAAGCTTTGCTGTTTTACCAGGATTTCACTCTTCATAGCTCAGTTCTCAGTTTGAATCATAGTCTTTTAACGGACTTTTCAACTAAACGAGCTTAAAGTTATTCAACGAAACAAAAGTTTCATCTGAATTGAAATAATAAATTATGACAAGACCTTTCCCACTAAATACTTAAATATGCCCTTTTTGTGTAGGTATCAAATAAATCCATTGTAAGAGCACGTTTTAGCCATGGAGTCTGGCTTCGAGCAGATAATAGCGACAGATAGGCAAATAAACGGTCAATCTTCAATCTGAGATTTTATTTGCGTCGTCCGTCCCAGTCGGGGCGGTGAGTGACGGCGCGGCGGTTAGTTTCGCTAGCGAATGATTGCACATGCGACCTTTACGCGCACGCACTGAGCGGATGCCCTGCGATAGCCCGCTGCACTAATCCACTTAGAAACCGATATCTGCTCACAGTGTCACGTCATTGTACTTATGCAACACCTAGTATTCTCCTAAGCCTTATTACCAACGACGACAACGTGTTAAGTAGCTCTAGCTTTTAACTGAACACTATCCGCGCAATCGACGGACGCCTCGCTCGTATCCATTTATCACCACTTAAACCAATCGGAAATAGCTAAAGTTGTTCATCGAATCCCAAATTTCGTCGACAAAAATACACTTAACTATGCGCATAAAATGAACGCGGGCTAGATCCAAAATGATTCTGATTGATTGCATTTCAATTTTGAAAGTTGAATAAACTACGGTGCGATGTTGAAAACTAGCAAATGAATTTTTTCGACGCTTCATAAAAACGTCAGTCGTCAACTACGTTTATGCGCGAGTCATAACTGATTGTTTTATTAACTTGTAAATGAAATATTTGGAATATGTCTTGAAACCGAGTTTTATGCGGGTATGTTTATTGCCCACAACATAATCGAAAGCGGCATAAAAATCTGGACACGCATCTATAACTATTCGTAAAAGTGGCATTATTTGCTGGAAATAGCAACGATTAATGCCTTCATTGTTTTGAGTATTTTCTGATCTCTTTGCTTTGTTGGCACACGCATGCGGACGTATGCAGAAATAAATAAACAAAAACTTGAGTCCATTCACTCTTCGCTGACATTTCTAACCGCGGTGTTTCGTGCCAATCCGCCTATTTTATTGGTTTCGATTTTATTAGAGCTGCCCATGATTGAAGTTTCCTGTACACAAAAATTCGATTGGACTATTTTTAAAGTTCACGAGAAGACATTAGTCATCACCGAGTTTTTCTTTCGAATTTGAGGCTATGCTTATTGGCTTCTTATACAGTACGACGCGTATCGGTCTAGGTAGATTTTAGTTTGTTAAATTATAAAACATTAATCATTAATAAATTATTAAATATTGGATCTATAGATAATTATCTAAATAAAACTCAATCGAATTATGCTCTTAATATATACGGAATATTTTTTTTAAACAAATGCTTACACTATGCTTCAATTTCCTGTAGCCAATTTTAAAAATATGAACCTTATTT
Source organism: Peribatodes rhomboidaria (assembly GCA_911728515.1). Taxonomy (NCBI): domain Eukaryota; kingdom Metazoa; phylum Arthropoda; class Insecta; order Lepidoptera; family Geometridae; genus Peribatodes; species Peribatodes rhomboidaria. The sequence goes on from OU452172.1 coordinate 11,377,653, forward strand.
AAAAGCAACATAATTTTCTATTCGTTTTTTATTCTCAGATTGTGATTTTTATATGTGACACAATAATATGTTATTTATATGACTTCAAACGTAGAACGCGCCCTGCCATCAGACAAACGCAAACTAGAACAATATTTAATTTCAAGGCGAGACGCATAGTTGAAATATTATTTAGTTATATTTAAAGTGTGAGGATAGTCGAACCGTTTCGAAAATAGCTTTGGTACCTATGTGTGACATCATAAATCTCTAGCACAGCGAAGCTAACAGCGTAAATCATCCACCACGCGCTTCTCTTAATGGTACACAGAATTTTATCGCATAGTAATAAAATAATAATGCGTAATTAACAACAAGAACACTTAAAATTTAAACGAGATGATATAACATTATCAGCCATCTCTCTAATTGGTCTGTATAAAACAATCGCAAGTGCGAATACAATTCGAATAACAACAATACTCAATTCGTTATGAAGTGTCGGTTAACCGCGACGCGGCAAATGCATCGCGCCGTGCAAAATCATTACTATTAGTAACTTTGAAACGTTCCAACAATATTCCATTTCTATTTCCGCTTCGCTTCTAACGTTACAGCGTATGAAGTTAAATAGTACGTGAATTTGGTACTGTCCGTGCGCGGTGTTCAAGTAAACAAACGTCGGTAGGGCACGCCTGGTTAGCGTTAAGTTAGTTTAATATTAATCGAACATTGTGTATGGTGGTGTAATGATATAAATCGCAACTGCGGCAAGCTACTAACGGCTAGTTTCCAATGAATGGGTCAGTAATCATCTGCATTTGAGGCCATTATCTCAATTGGCGAGCGCTCAATGAGCGGGCGACCTCCGCCGCCGGACACCGCACCCGGCTCGATACAATGCTTGTTTGTTGGCTGTACAATGTGCTTTTCTGGTACATCTACTCTGTTTGGATACCTGATCGCTTTCAACAGTGATCGGGACCATTTGATTTGGCTGCGCTTAATCCACAGATCATTAGCGTTAGCACTGCGCGTGAGACACTGGTACCTACGACATAACTAACATTGCTAGGTTTAATTCACTGTTCTTGTCTATTCTATTGTTATTTTCAGCTACCACTCAAATCACATTCATATTATTACTGAAAAAGTTTGTGAATGTGTGGATTTTTTTGTTCCTAGTGTGCGAGTTAGTTGCAGTTGAAAAGATCGTAATGGTTTGGTCATGACTTGTACTTTTAACCTAAATAAAATAGGCTAATTTTCATCCTGAACAAAGTTTTACAGTGTTTGTAGAATAGCGGAGGAAACCCAGGAATGCATTTAGTTAGGTACTACCTAATTATCCAGATTTTTAAAATATTAATTATTACTGCTCTTTAGCAATTATGTCTAACTTTCTGTAATGAATTCCTAAACGAATTAAAAATTCTGCTCTTTTTACAGTCTCTTTAAACTAAGTATGTTCATACTGTATCAAGGTTATCAAATAGCCATAAATTTTGTTTATATATTGTCATAGCCTTATCTAAATATTTACGTTAAATGAATCTAGAGCACATTATCTCTTATTGCGTAATTTGTCTGATTACGACCGATTTCCCTTTTAGCTCGGAATGTCTTCGGGACGTTCGTCTTTAATTTATATCGGCTACTAAAGTAGGTATACACTATCTTACTCTTATAAAGTTTGTCTTATTTGGTACTGTATAGTAAGTACCTACCTATTTACTATTTTCTTCAAAAGAAAGTCGTACTTGGGAAAAGATCAACATTTTCTCTTGAAATGAAATCCGTGTTTAGTATTAAGCCCATTTTGTCATCGCTAATTCCTATTAATAAACATGATCTTTTCCAGGTTAAAATCTACACAACTAATAATTTAACTCGCAGGGTAATAATTTCATATGACAATAGTATTGATAAATAATTATTCACTTCTTATGTACTGTACTGTTAGCGTAGCTTGTCCTTCAGTATTTCTGTTGTCTTCACTATTATGAATCTATTAACTTAAATTAACAGCCACATCGAGTATTAGTTATCAATTGCTGCAATTGTGTGGTAGAAAATGTGTACCTATAAACTATAGCCATTTGTGTTTAGTTACATAGATTTGTGTAATAGCGCCGGTTAGCGGCTCTAGAACTTTTTATTTCGACTTTGTATATTACGTAGATATGTCCAATTTTGTTTTACAACAGCAGTCACAGAAAAACCACTCTATTAGTGTAAAATCAACCCAATATTGTTCCTCACAGAACATAAATCAGCATGTTAGATTAAGCCATCACACCCAGAGCCGCCACGGAGTATATTGATGAACCCCTAATTATAAGATCAACCACCTGTTATAAGAATTAATTACACGTTAGATTCACGGAGAAAAATATTTTTCCCAGGGTTACGCAAGCGGTAATTGTGGTGGAGCACCTTAGTTGCCATCTTCTGAAGTTTGGTAAGTGAGGCACTCCATTTATACACAGTCTGCCCGTCGTGATTCCGGAGAGAAATATTTTGTCGATTGTACCGCCCATGGCCTGTTGACACAGCTTCTGACACGAACAGTAACAGTGCGGAACATAAAGCATAAATAGATCTTTCCCGGGAACCACCGGAAGCACATCTCACACGTAGAGTAGCCGCTTGCGACCATCCGATTCAGCTTACTAGATATCGTAGTTCTGCGTCTAACGGTCGATGTCACGCTATGCATGATTACGATAAGAGCACGATTATTTCTCACTATTGCTGTATGTGGTGTATTTTAGTGTTTATTTGCACATTTTTGATGTAATTTCTATCCTAGTTGTACTTAGTCTAGTCTGTGCTTAGTTAGATTTTGCAGCGATCCAACGCGCGCGGTAATTGCCGAGAAACCGTCGGCGTAATCTTGGAGGGCTACGGAAGGGCTTTACTCGTCGAACCTGAGCGCGGGCCAACCCGTCCGTGTAATGGAAGTCTGCTAGTTCGGCCTCACCGACGTGCACCTATTTTTAGGTATAATAATTCAAGGGAACATAACGTACGTCGGATACGCGATAGGAGTTATTTCACCACAATTTCACCATCAGAATACCTTGCGGTAGGTAGATATTCAAATGCACAAAATGTATTAACTTTTTGATGTGACTTTGAAAGCGCTAGTTTTCAGAGCTGATTATGCGGTGCATCCAGCGGGGTGATGTTTAAATCCGACGTAAGGGTCGAGTCTCGTATTTATATGCGAGTGGCGCGCGCCTCGCATACGCCGCGCCGTCGTCAGTAGACGACACTCGCTCACATAATCCGATTATGTGTAACAAAATGCTCGTAGCCAGCCGCGGTGCCGACGACCAGTTTCCGCAGTGTTTGTTACATCTACTCGCACTTGGCTGGAACTTTGCTCAAACTCAACGCTCGTGACTTGCGTAATTACGTCGTTAAAATTGAAAAAGCAACGCCCCTTCGTCATCACTAATGACACGCGCTAGGACAGATGGCATCACTATTAACTATCTCATGTGTGTTATCTTTCTTATTTCAAACTTTCAAAAATACATTCTAAAAAGTAGGTTGGGTTTACGCAGAAAATAAGTATAGATTTGGTTGGTAGGTTAGGAATAGGTTGGTAATAAATATTACTTTGGTTGTGTCGTTCGTTTCAACTTACTTTAGGTTTGTTTTATTCAAAGAAGCAGTAGATAAGGTAAGTCCATAATAAGTTTCACTGTTTAAAAAGGATTTCTCGAAGCTCATGCAGTTATAGTTATGCAAGTTGACTCATTAGCAAGGAGGAAACTCTATAAACCTAAACTTTTTATCCGTACCTGGCAGGTAGAGGTATAAATAATATTTTTAAATAGCGATGGCAGCCTAGTTGGGAGGTCCGCCTCTCAAGCCAGAGGGAGCGGGTTCGGACCCAGCTGACGGCACGCACCAATTTGTTCATTGTGTGAACATATCTGCGTATTGTATGTCATCTGCTACATGACTGGAGCCCGGTGTATGGCGACAGGCTCGCCCCCTGTCACATTTGGGACATGTTATCGTCCGGCGAAATGTGGGTGTTGTATTACACCTCTGCCAGCCCCCTCGGGGGAAAGGCGTGACGATATGTTATGTTATGTTATGTTAAAAGCTTAGAGAATATTATCTACTTAGAATTTAATTATAAAATTTGAAGTGAAGAGCTGTGTTGGCCGAGTGGGATGGATCGCGCCTGCCGATTCGGAGGTCATGGATTAGAATCCTGGCCATGAACCAATGAACTTTTCTCTCTCGTAGAAAAGTTTATTGCACATGTCAAATTTAAATGCACAAACACGTGCTCTTTCGGTGAAGGAAAACATCGTGAGGAAACCGACTTGTCCTAAAAGAATAATTCAAAAGACATGTGACAATCACCAACCCGCACTGAGCTAGCGTGGTGGATAACGGCTAAATCAGCCTCGACGTACTTTAGGTCGGTGTCTTTGAAGTGGGACGTAAATTACTGTAAGTATTAGGAAATAAAATGAAACCAGTATAAAAAAAAAAGCTAAACAATACCTACCTTTTTAGGAAAATGTAATCATTAATCATCTGGGTAGAGTCTAGACTAAAATTAAAAAAAACTAGACTAGTAATAGCGAAGATCCGGTTGAAATATTAACATTTCTCTTATGCTATTTGTTTTCTTATTTTACTTGGCTACCACGTTAGCTTCGATTCGTATCAAATATCTCACGGGTTCGAAAATAGGTGTTCCAATTTAACAAAGACAAAGGAATCAGAAGTGACGTGCGTACAAACTTACCTACCTAACATTAAAACGTTTTAACCTTACTAAAAAGTTCTACTCCCGCTAGGAAACATGCTTCCTGTAATCCGATTACCCAATGAAAACGTGACAAAATGTTCCTGTCACTCTTCTCTCTAATCTCACAAATTGATATTTAATTTTGTTCAACGTTTACAACTCTTGTTAATTTTTAAACAACCCTTTGTTTAACAATCGTTTAAAGAGTCGAGCTTGGGTGTTTGAGTATAACGTTGCATGGAGAACTGTGGGTGTAATAATTGAGGGTTATTAAAATTTCTTGTTTGAACGGGGAGAATACGCTTGCGGTTTTACTTAATGCAAGATTCAATAAGTATCTACTTTATATACGAGTACTATTGTCATTACTAGATAAGTTTTACGATCACAAATCATTGCCAATACACAGTGCTGCATAGTGCTTAGACTAATTACAAGTACAAAGACCCTGGAAGGGCGCTGCAAAATAGGTTTAAGTATTTATAATCTTATAAATAGTATAACACCAAATTTTACACAGTAGTATATATCTATCATACTCAACACTTATCTAGTTTATAACATTATTTTAAAAAAATACAACGCATTCTTGTTAATTTAAATCTATACTACGAGTATAACCATATTTATTTATGTATCTGTATTTAATCATAGTTTGTGTTATATTTATATACCACTAGCTGCGCCCCGCGGTTTAACCCGTGGTTAAAAAATATCATATGTGCTATTCTAGACTATAATCTATCTCTGTGCCAAATTTCATTCAGATCAGTTCAGCCGTTCTGGCGTGAAAGAGTAACAAACATCCATCCACCCATTCTTACAAACTTTCGCGTTTATAATATTATAGTAGGATTTATCTAGCATAAAATCTTGTATACTACGAGTATTATAGTAGGCATTTTTAATAAGCTTTGTTTTATTATCATGTCTTTATTATCATGTAAGTATATACGAACAAAAAAAATCATTAGGTTCTTATTAAGCTGCCACACTGAATTACATCCATTCTATAAAATAAATAAATCCATGTAGCAGCCATACATTCAGAAGAAGGCACTTGATTTGCATTTATTTCAATAAAACGTCTACATATTGGTTCCTTTTAGATTTCTACTTTCTTAGATTTATGTAGGTAAGATACAGCCGGGCGAGCAATCTGGTTTAAATTTATTGATTCCCCTACCGCGGCCATACCCTACGCTAAATTTACCAAACGGCTCGATAGAAATCGTATGTGATTCGTAAACATTTTTTATGGTAGATACTCGTAGGTAAGCCTTATCTTTCTGTTGGCAAAAAGAAACATGGGGCTGCTAATCTTTCTTATTTTTATTATCACGGTGTTCACGCTACGTAGCTTTTTCTATTTTATTGCTTAGATTTTCTTGATATGTTTATTTTTTTAGGCTATAAAGGTAGGATTGAAGATGTTAGAGTCATAAGCAACGAAAAAGAAGCTGAGTAAATCTAAGTGAGCAAGTAGGTGTCGTAGGTAAATGAGTAAGTATAGGTAGACTATGGAGGTACTTAGGCCAAAGTTCACCAAAACATTTTTAACAGACTGTTTTTTGACAGCTTTTCAATGAGTTAGGTAAATGTCAACAATATACACAATCGCCAAATAAAAGTTCGGTGAATATGGGCCTTAGTATCCTTAATGATCATTATCATCATTATTTCAAAGAAAACACATATCGTCACGCCTTTCCCCCGAGGGGGCTGGCAGAGTGTAATACAACACCCACACTTCGCCAGACGATATTCAGTCCCAAATCTGACAGGGTGCGAGCCTGTCGCCATACACCGGGCTCCAGTCATGTAGCAGATGACATACAATACGCACATAAGTTCACACAATGATGCCGTCGGCCCTCTGGCTTGAGAGGCGGGCGTTCTCCAACTAGGCTATCATCCCTTCAAAGAAAAGTACTAACCAAAAATATAATTAAGGTTGGAGAGTCGTTTTCATCATCATCATCATCATCATCATGTAAACAGTAGGTATTTACATAGTATTACTTAACACATTTTTATTAAAATACCGCTTACTTTAAATTGCTATAAAACCCGTAGTTTTCCAACCTCAATGATCAAAGATGAAGTCTAGATGATACGGCACGACGTATCCAACCGCGTCCAACCGGTTAACTATAGTAAGTTTAGTGTAGCATGCAAGTTAAGTGCTATCAAATAACACTTAATAAAATAGGCATTTTCTTGTGTCCACATAACTGAAATTGACCGTTATTAAGTAGTTTGTGTTTCGAAAGGTAAACGATGACGAGAACTGGCTAGGTGGAAGGTCTCGATTCATTCATTTTTGATAAGACGGCGAGACCGTTAGCCAAGACTTTAATAGGCTATTGTTCTATGTCTTTGAATAGTATGAATGTTAAATTAATGAAAGCAAAACTTTACCCTAACATGTCGTCAGTTTTCTTGGGAGAATGGATTTGATAGTTCTGTCTAGCTGGATTTCGAGGTTTCAAGAGCTTTCCTATGGAAACCGTTAATTTATCTAGATTAAATTAGCTTTTAAAATAGCTTGTATGTTGTCAAAATAGACTTTAACTTTAAAACCCAGGGTTTAAATTGAAGAGCATAAGCGTAGCGTTACAAAATACATAATTATAAACACACCCTTTTCGCTCAAAAACATTTATTCCCATCTCTATTCTATTCTATTCCCATATCTATTCGCGTGATATTGACAATGTATAGATTTTTCAGATACGAGTAAATAAGCTCTAAACCCATCTTCAAATAATCTCTACGTAAATATTAGACGTAATATTTACAGCGTGGTTTGTTGTCTCTCTAGAAATATTATTTCTTTCACCCAAAATAAAGAATATTACTTTCAGTTTGGTACGAGTATGTTATATCTCCTTACGTTTTTATCCATCAAAGTCGTACCCAACAGTGTAGTAATTTGTTTCTTTTCTACTTTGGAGGAATAGTACCTAATTTCATATTCAATTACTCTCCATTGTCTCTTCGGGACCAACGTTCCTTGATGAAGCTTGAAGAAGAAGACACGTCATGTTCAGAAGCATGATCGACTGGTAGATATCGCTTATCGCTTCGTCCACTTACAACCTCAGCGCTTGAACACGAAAAAAATGAACTTATAATTTGCGATGAAGCTTTTTTAGATCGACTTGCGGATTTGATAGCGAGCTGATTGCGACTTTATGGCACAAAGTTTAAAGTTAGTTTTTCATTTATACCATAGTGAGGAGGTCGGGGGCTCAGCTTGTAAGTGTAAGACGTACTTTAAGGTGGTCGAAACTACTAGATAACGAGGCTACCGGCCGGTAACAACTAAATTAACAAATGCGAGCTTCCGTGGCAGGAAAGGAACGCTTATCGCATTTTGTTTGTACGGTTAGCAACGGAAATATTTTTAAGGGAAAAAAGTGAATATCGTGACTTGCTCATGGTAAAGTTCCGTAGTTATAAAACGAATTTAATTGTCTAAACGTGTACCAAATTTCAGCGCGATGCTTATGTTTTATATTGTAATGTATTATAGTTTCTGAACCAAACCCGTATCAAGCAGACTGACGGGCAAACATTACAAAAACTGAAGTGTATCTTATAATACGGAACCCTGAAACGAGATAAAAAATAGTAGGTACCTACTTGTCATGTAACATTCTTATGAGAGAAAAAAAATAACCCATTAGCTCCTCGATATCGCATCAGTTCTTTTGCTAAGATAATTATATTGGTCAACTGTTAATGAATCATTTGAAATGTGACTGGTTAAACCAGCCGTGCAGTGCCTAGCGCCCTGTCGTTTAAATAAAATAATAATTATAGCTACGTAAACACAGTTAGATATTATTGTTGTTATGAACATCATAGCAATTTATTGGATAAAAATGTAATGAGAATCAGTAGGTGAAAAAAATAATTTACTGAGAAATGTCCTTCTAAGCAATATACTTAGGTAGAGTAGCGTAGTATATGATCAGGCCCAGGGATCTGACAGATTTTCAGGTCCATAGCTTGCAAAAAACCTGACACCAGTCTTATCATTAAAAAAATGTCATGGTGTGAGAATGTCACGTGATATCACGTCCCATAAGTCAAATCTTGGCCTTACTTACTCGTACTTAGTATCTACCTAACGAATCGCATCACAATGCTGATACACATCAAAATTTTTATCGTTTATAATTAAACTTTGCAAAGAAGTAGCCCACATTCAAACAAGGGTCTCTTTCATTGAAGTTTCCACAGTAATGAGAGATAATTTCTGGACGTGACGCCCGCCGCAACCGTTGGTTATTGTTAGGGCTGCCATAATTTCAGAAACCATGATTTGCCATAGAAACATTTATTGTGAGAGAGCTGAACGCAGGCCAATTTTTACATTGATAAAAGCTTTCATGAAAATCAACACAAAAAGTTAAAGATATCTCCTTTTTTCTTTCCAATTAACAGTTTAGCTCTGTTTATAAAACAGTATCTAGAAAACAGTCAGTCCTTCTTGAAAACGAATCAACGCCTCTCTTTCTTCGCTTGCTTGTACTAGCGATGATTGCTTAGTTGGAGAAGGCCCGCCTCTCAAGCCAGAGGGAGCGGGTTCAATCCCAGCCGACAGCACGCTCCAATTTGTTCATTGTGTGAACATATGTGCGTATTGTATGCCATCTGCTACATGACTGGAGCCCGGTGTATGGCGACAGGCTCGCCCCCTGTTACATTTGGGACTGAATATCGTCCGGCAAAGTGTAAGTGTTTTATTACACCTCTGCCAGCCCCTTTGGGGGAAAGGCGTGACGATATGTTATGTTATTATGCTACTTGGGTTTCTACGTCTTTTGACGTCATTTAAATTAGCAGATTTATTGACCGCTCACAGATATGCCACTGAGTATACCCGCCTTTACTCTGAGCTAGATATTTACCTCGCCCTGCAAATCCCTCCCGTATCAGAGTTGTTCATCAGTTTCGAGTTTCCTACAGTGTCTCTAGTCATATTTTTCCCAAGCATTCTCTATTATTTTTGCTATCAAGAGAGCGAGTGGCAGCCCTAACGTCATAAGCCCACCCGGCCAGTTTCATAAGTTACTTTATCAGAGCTAATTAAAGTCTCAGGTAGGCCCAGCCCTTTGATATTATCGTGGCTTAAGAATTTGATTATTTGACGTGAACGAAAATTATATCTACCTCACACACCTTGTAATAAAATTACTTATAAATCATACGAGTAATTTGATATTTTGTGACATTACCTACTTGCTTTGAAAAATGAAATACATACTTATAATTATAGTTTTTTCTATGTTTTATGCTTGATAATTCAGATACTAAATACTTAATTGTATTCTACCAAAAGCTAAAAAGTTTCTTGAAAGACCTAAATGCTTTTTTTCTAAATTGTAAAGAATGCATACATGCACTGACGTCACTTAGCGCTTTGATCAAAGCAAGTAGCCTGATAACTCGACAAATCCGTCAATACATTAAAATGTCCCAAAACACTACGATATAGTTACTATTTATATTAGTCTTGTAACTTCTTAGACTGTATGCTAAGCAAGCTAGTTAGTGTAATAACAATCTATGTAGTTTTTCCTTTTGTACTTACAGCTTTTTTTGCAGACAGTACTGCGTAAGTAGGTAAGAACCTAATGTCTTCATTCGTCATCTTAATTTTCGGCCCAATGAGATATTAAGAATGATTCATGCACGAAAGGCACGAGCTCGTACGTTTTCATAAAAGCGTAGAAATAGAAGTGATAAAATTAATAATAATAATTGAAATACCTATCAAATATATCAACTAATTTTAAACATGACTTCATTAGAGAGAAGATCAAAGCGTTTGCCCTAGTATTTAGTCACTTTAGCAGACCGATAATGCTAATGAAATAATACAAGTAAATTATTATTATTATCAGTAAATTAGTAAAGATAGTTTTTTTTGGATAGTCAAATAAAAAGTATCACTACAGGCTACAGTCATCGTCAAATTAATAACATCAGACAAAATTTGCGTTAGTGCAAACTATTGTGAATAAAAAAAGTAAAAAATTCCATAAATAACTCCAACTCCAAGCCAGTTAAGCGAATACACCAACTAAAATAAGCCAATCTTTCGAAACTTTGGCAACGACAAGGAAGAAGCAAGAGCAAAAAAGTACACTTGACGTATAAAATTCCCACCGAACATTTGTACAGCTCTCAGCAGATAACCGTGTGCTAACAAGTGGTTGGACTAGGTGTTCTATCATTTTGATAACGCGAAATGTGTTCTTTCCGAGTTCTTGAGATAAGGCTGTCATGTTTACTTTTGGCGACGTAATCACGGCGCGCAGTGAAAAAAATCAGGATGTTTTGTTAACGAAATACTTGTACTTGTCGACGTAGAGCAACTGTCGCTGGGGTAAACCTGGCCCCGTATTCTTACCCGTGAGATATTATCTTGGTCCTTGTCTCTCTCGTTCGAAAAGTCATAGGAGAGAAATTAACCAAGATACTCTACCTAATCAAGATCCTACTTTATTTAAGTTCAAACTATTGTTGCGATTACAGAAAAGAGGTAAGTATTTAGAAAAATAAATAAGGGAAGGAAGCAAGAAACAAATTATAACAGAGCTTTTTTCATCAATAAAATCGTCTTATATTTTCAGAGAGAAAACTTGTTGGATAAATCCATACAAACTAAGGAACACGTCAGGTGATATATCATTTTAGGGTTAACGCGCTATAATTTCTGTCCATGTTCTCGTACTTATCTATTGTTGTAAGTAGTGAAGCTTTGTAGGTGTGAGCCATTAACTTTGATGATAGTGCTTTTAGATTATGGGTGGTAACAGAATTATGAATGAAAGTGGTATGCTATAGTAATGTTTACGATCGAATGTGATCTATGTGACCACCCGCGTGTAACTGACATTATGAGGACATAAACGTCGTCATTATCAATTCAAACAACTATTAAAATCTTTTTTGATCTTGTTTATGTATTCTAGGCTGTTAAGAAACTGCCCAGGCCAACCAGTCGGGATTTTGGGAATTTTTTTATCAGGTTGCCAACAGAAAGGTTAAGTTTTTTGGGTAAATGTCTGTATGTATATTTTGTATGTTACTATGTTACCTTTGCAATCTGAATGGCATGAAAGATTTTAGAATGTGAGGTGGTAACTATTGAAATGAACTGTACCTCCGTAAAAGTGTTGTGAACCCGTTGTCAATCAGTGTGAATCCACACGGAAGTTTTCTAGAACCGACATATTATTTAGTGACAATAATTGTTTTATTGTCACAGAACTATTTTTTGATGAAAAAACTCTTACGTTCCTACTTTTCCCAACGAATATTAGTATTCTATAGACATTAACATTATATACACCTACTCAAACACCAAGCGAACACGCTTTATTGAAGTAATCTTCACTTCGCGTCCATTACATATGCATGTTCCATTCCGCATTTTGTGCATATTCGATATTAAATAATTTCGACCTAAAGACTAGACACTCAAGTTTCAAAATTGTGTAAACAAAACTGGGAGAACCGCATGGGACGCGTCAAGGCGACTGGTAAAGAGTGCTCGACTGCGTAACGTCAAAATCGGGTTTCAGCTGGACATGTCCACGAATTTGCATTTCTCGTATCTCTAGTCGCTCCGTTTCAAATTTTAAAATATTCAAATACAAACTCTTTCTTGACTTTACGGGGTTTACGGAGATACGCTTGGCCCTTCTCTTGCTTTGATCAAGCGTTTCCTTAATTAAAAAAATAAAACGTTGCATTTGACACGGACGCGCTCATTTTACGTTACGTTTTAAAAACTCTTGGCCCATTCGAGGAATAATGCTTGCGCTATGTTAATACGCCGCTTGCAAGAAGCTAAAACTCTAACAAACGAAACATATCCTGGAGGTCAGTGCATGTATAATATTCAAATGTATATGGGAACATGAATAAATTAGATGCAATATCAATGCCAGATAACGACAGTAATTGCCCTATAAAGACGAGGAACGATGTCACAACGCCTAGAATCGCAATTACGTTCGCAAGCATGTTGTCACGAACCTACTTAGCTATAAAACGTACCTATCCTGCAGCACTTATTGCTTGCATGTCGACTTTTTTGGAAGCTTTTAAGTCCGTACAAATAGACGGTAGTTCGAATGTGGTTTATCGCCCGTGCGCCTGGGGGTAAGAAGAGGGGACTCCCCCGCACGACGATGTAGGTTTGTAGTTCCCGCAAGACCCTATATTGTTTAACTTTGTTGAACTTCTTGCAATAAAGAGGAGTACTCATCCTTTTTTATTATAACTTTTATAACGGCGTATTTACATAAATCGATACAGTTGATAAGTGGAAAAAAAATAAACGTACATATAAAGTAAATAGTAGTCCACGTGAGTGGTTGTAAATTGTAATTCCTAAAGTAGGTGACAATTTAAAGTTCGGTGAGTCATCGGTGAGTCACAGCGTCATGGTTTATCTAGTAACTTTCGAAGCCAAATGCATAGCAATATAGACCGTTTTCAGAAAATAGGATGCACGATCATAAACTTGCGTTCACTTGCTATAGGGAAATAATTCAAAAATTTGGCTGAGGATCCACAGCGAGCACAAATGTAAGTGCGCAGAGTAATATGGTCCACAATGTACGTCGGATTTAGGGTATTTCCGAAGCTCCGGGGATATATACGGCTGCAGTTTGCACTCACGAGATATTCGGAAGCCTTGGCGGTGTGGCCGCCGGGCACAGATATAGGTAATGCATTGCCAACCTCCCACGTGAAACGGTCGGACACTTTCAGAAATCAATCCAACCGAGTCGTTGCATCATTGATTTCAAAGCATCCATTCTCCTATTTACCTACGCAGAAGTCAACTAGGTACATCTGTTGTCTTTGTTTCTTGAAATAGCTTTACATTAAAACATATAAATTTTAATGAATGAGATAAATGGCAGCTGCTACAAGCTTTTCAGTTGTCGGAAGTGATTAAGCCTTTCTAATTCATACAAACGTTTCATCATTTTGTTACACGTGTGTTTAATCATAATCACGGGTGTCCAAGCTCGATGGAGACTCATAGACCATTCAGTTCTATTTCTGATCTCGAAGCTGAAGTTACTTTGAAATAGGGCGCATTGAAATTTAGCAACTGTCTGTCGAAGTGCATTAGTGACTTCAACAAAATATTTATAAACATTCCGTTAACGTTTTCAAAACAATGTTTTAATGGAATATATTAATAGCACGGTGTCATGATTAATGATGCTTAAGTTGATGTTTTTGTAATAAATCAGCAAAGTCCAATTTAGTATGTTAAAGCAAAACTTGTAATTATACAAAATTGGCTTAAATTGCAGATTAAGAAATATATGCCACAAACGACCCCATACTCAGATTTTATGCAAGAAATAAGCGAAAATTTTAAAGGAAAAAATTATTAAGAGAGCCAACATATGCGCGTATAAACTGTCATTAAAATCAAATTTTGGCTGACTTCCAGGCCGCACAAATTATTATTCTGCCGTCTTTGCAGAAAGTCTAAGTACTAAAATCTTCAGCAATGGTCTCATTTCTATGCAGACTTTCCTGTACGCTTGTTTATAAAGGTCACAGTTTAATAGATAGGTACTTCAAACGATACATGCTTCATGAGTCGTAAAATTAAAATGTCTTCCTATAAACATAGGACTCGATAAGATAAAAATGTCGATGTAACCAATACGACTCTTATTTATCGGTCATAAGATTTACTACAAATTACTTTTAAAAATACCACTTTTATTTTTCTAAAAATACAAAGCAGTAGTGTTATTTAGTGCGCCACAAAACGCGATGCTCGTGGATTTTGTGTTTCAGCTCCCGTCTTTAGTCACCTCATTATTCCACGGAATAATTTGTTCATTGACATGATGTATGTTAATGTTCGTCGTTTGTATTGTGATGGTATTTAGCTCGCCTTTGAGAAAGTGATAAATCTACAACGCTTCCTGACTATAACCGTTCTGTCATGCAAAATGCATGGTAACCGGCGATCTGTGATAGTAAATAACACAAAAAGCAAGCTCATACAAAACTAAAGCTTTTACACAAATAGTACGGCGAGATAGGTAACAATGAGATAAATGATTGTCTGGATCTAGAGACTGCTCCACTTAATATCGTATGAAAACAACAAAAAATATAGCAGATCATCAGTTATTTATTAACTGTCACTTGATGCTCTTAGCTACTGATAAACAGTTGAGCAGTAAATCCTGTTCTCGCACTGTTTATGCGAGAGTAAGATCTAAGACGAGAAACGTCTGCCCTCCAATCATTAAGTTCAGTAGTGACATGAGTTAGTTGTGAAACCCTAAATACGTGCTGTGGTCGTCAACGGAGCCCGACTAAAAATAACGTCAGCCCACATTGATTGATGTCAGGTCTCACGCACGCTTGTTTTTGACATCTCGCCGTCAAGAAAAAGGAGTGCCAGCCGAGCGAGGCGGCCGCGGCATTTTTCTATTAGTTGGACTGTAACGCGATAGACGCGGTCACATGAGCTAATGAATTTCGGTCGTTTTCGTTTAACAGGAAATTCGTCGTCACACATGAAAATGTGACGGGAACAGTACGTAACTCGGTTGTCGTCGCTCGCCGGCGGCGGCGGTTCTCCCGGCACAAATGTGATTTTTATTTCGTTTCTGTAACTACGATGGAGAATTGGCGAATTCGCTCTCTCGCGTTCAGTTAAAAAGTGTCGCCGGGGGCAAGTTTTATTTGATATTTTCACGCAGATGATTGAGTTAGACAGCTTGCGCAGGAGGCACGGGCGCAATCTCCGGTGTCTGCGGAAGCCCCCTCGAGCCAGCGCCCCCCGTCGCGACGGTGCTTGTACTGTCAATCCGACTCCATGGGATGCTCCCGCACCCAATTAATAAATCTCGGATAATTAACTCCTCAGAATTTCTAGTTTGAGATTCGCCAGCTTTTTTGACACTATTAGAGTTGACGTATGGGATAAAATGTAGAGCTTGGATGGATTTAGAGAAGGCGTTTTTACTATGTTGAACGATGTAGCTTTATGCGCAAAACTTAAATCCTACTCCTACTAATATTATAACGCGAATGTTTGTAAGAATGGATGAATGGATGTTTGTTACTCTTTTACGCCAGAACGGCTGAACAGATCTGGATGAAATTTGGCACAGAGATAGATTATAGTCTAGAATAGCACATAGGATACTTTTTAACCGCGGGTGAAACCGCGGCGCGGCGCTAGTATTTAGTTTATATTTTGATAAAAGGTTGCGTTGAAAATTTTTCGGTCACACTTAGGTATCTTCAAAGGAACAAGGAAGTTATTGGCACTAGAGACAGGTCTGAAAGGCGTGGGGAGGGAAGAGTTATCTAACTTTTCCAATGAATAAACGGAGCAATTTGAAATTTGAAGAGATTCCAATTATGTTGTAGTTGATACCTACTAGCAATAAAAAGAAAATAAAGCTCTCAATTCTAATTTTACTTAACTCTATGACTGCATCACAATTTACAACACAATTTATTTTATTAATTCACAAAAACGTACGAACACAAACTATAAAATAAAATTAAATGTTTGTAACGACAAACTAATCCATTTCTTCCGGTATTGAGCATGTCTCACATCAAATGACCCCGTGCTGATGCTGTCTCAAACCCGAAACGTTTTATTTTGGGAAGTCAGTAAATGAAGTGAAGAAGTTTTAAAATCCGAACACATTATATAAATTTTATTGTATTCTTTTTAGTACACACATACATACATATCGTCACGCCTTTTCTCCGAAGGGGCTGACAGAGGTATATTACAACATTCACACTTCGCTGGACGATATTCAGTCCCACATGTGACAGGATCGAGCCGCTCGCCATTTTCTTCTTCTTTTAGTTACAAGATAAAACTAGCTTTGCAATAAACGATCGATAAAAGATTTGAATAATGACAGATACGCTATTTAAAAAACTTTGTACCTAGTAAGGTTTGGAGTATTTTGAGACAAGAGGGGATTCAAAATAATTTAAAGCCATAAATAAAATTATCAGGCATTGTCCATAAACATAATTATTTTTGTTTCCTTAAATGCCAAATTTCATTAGATTTATGCAATACTAGCTACGCCCCGCGGTTTCACCCGCGGTTAAAAAGTATCCTATGTGCTATTTTAGACTATAATCTATCTCTGTGCCAATTTTCATCCTGATCTGTTTAGCCGTTCTGGCGTGAAAGAGTAACAAACGTCCATCCATCCATACATCCATTCTTACAAACTTTCGCGTTTATAATATTAGTAGGATTAAGTATATCAGTAGGTAAGTCTTGACTCAGACTCATAAAATGTGCTCTTGAGTATTAAACACCTTAATAGTAAAGACGCTCGGTCTCGTCTTTAGTTCATAACGGCTTACATTACAACTACGCATATTATTGTCGAGCGAGGACGTGTCAAATGTCTCTCCGGCGACTGCAATAGAATGCAGTGCTCAAAGCTGCCAGACCTGTTTATTTATCATCAACTACCATTCCAAACTAAGCCTTAAACTCTACAAGCTACGGCAGAAAACACTTTGCGCGATTCGGAGTCCTAGATAGCCTTCAGCTAGCAACAGTTCATTTGTTTCCGTTAACACTTCTCGTCTTCGGGAAAGTATCAAATGTTGGAGCCTTTCTGATTGGAAAGCCACGATTCAGAGTGTGACATTAGATGTCGAAGCTGAACAAATACTGGTGGAGTTTAACAGTAGCTTTACGAATACTTTAAATAGGCACCGCAGAAGTGTTAACGAGCGGTAACTTTGCTGTCACGTGTGGACAGTTTAGTACAAGAGCCATGATCTGCCGTTTAGTAAACAGTGAAGCGAAATACTTGAGGTTGATAACCTAAGAGCATCCCAATTAACTTTGAAGAGGTAAATTTAAATTATATTTGTCTGTACTGAACTCAGCACAACCATGATCCTTTGCGGCTCTGATGGCCAGGCCTTGGTTAACTAGTTTAATCTACTCCTAGCTAGCTCCTACCTAAATATTTTTACACGATCCTTAAGCCATTCCTTAGGAGAATCTTAACTTTACGTGCTGCCCGAAAAGCAAATAATGTTTAAAATTAGTTTAGTAAGGACGCAATTCTTTTGTTTAGTGCAAGTGGCCATGATTCTATTTTAATTTTTGTGTCTTTCCTATGACTTATCAACCTATTGATAAGATATTTGGTATTTCTACCAATAGTTCTGAGTCTCGATTTCTTAATTAATAATTAGCATAAATTTTTTAAACGTCTAAATTTCCAAAGGGTTTTGGTATTACCAGATGAATTTTATATAAATAATAAATAAATTCGGGACACTTCCAGACACGGTCGCCTGACCCCAAACTAAGCAAAGCTTGTACTATGGCTGCCAGAGACTGATATGCATACTTAGATATTTTTAAATACATACTTAAATACACATCAACACCCAGATATAGAACAAACACAAATATTCATAACATAAATGTTTGCCCTAGGTGGGAATCGAACCCACGCCCCCAAGCTCAGAGGGCAGGTTCACTACCAACTGAGCCACCGAGGCAGTAAATGTAGTGTCAAATTCTAAATTAAGAATAGAATAGAAAATTCATGTCCCTTGATGCACTTAATGCGACATTAAAGCGGAATTACACTAGATATTAGTTCAAGTAACAATTTTGATAATTATGTGTTTTTTTGTCAAAGCAGATTTTGAAAAAAAAACTTTATAATTATCGAACCCGCTCAAAAAAAAATCACGAAAATCGGTTGAGGATTGCGACCTGGAGGGCTATTCCTGCGCGTGAGATGAGATGAGATTTTATCTTGGTCACTCTCACACTTATGACGTTTCAAACGAGAGCAACAAGGAGGAAAAAAGGTGAGATGAAAATTTCAAATCTCCGAATAGGGCTCCAGTAGAGGAGACGTCGGCCACGCGATCTCCAGCTTACAGAGCCTCTAGCATTATTGTTCGACAAGCAATCCGTTTCATTTTGTTGCTGTCTACAATTTCCAATTACCATATAAAATATGATAAAACGGTTCTTATAGGTTTTTCCCGAATGCTCACGTGTCACAATGCTAAAGAGCGACTTGTCGTCCAGGGCAAGGTTGAAGGCATTAGACCGCGCGGCAGGTCACCTATGCGATGGACTGATCAGGTCAAATCTGCTGTGGGCGGTTCCGTGCATGAGTGCACAAGAATGACCTCGAGCAGAGAGACATGGCGAGATATTGTGAGGCGCATTACATCAGCCCCTACCAATAACAATACTGCATGACGACCACGACCGCTCTGTCAAGAGCGTAGCGACCAAGAAGATAGGTTTTTCAGCGACTTATTTGGCTGCAATATTTGTCTTACTTTGCCCGCGTCTCGCCAAATGAGACGTGCGAGACGTTGCAAGCCGTCGTACGTGATACACTCCTAAAAATCAAGTGAACGTTCGGTTTTACAACCCGCTCATAACGTTGTCGGCGTGCTAGGATTTATTGTATAATTCAACGTTTTCCGTGCTTGCTCGCTGAAGCAACATTGTGGCTTGGTGGTACAAACAGACTACTGGGAACGTGGAGTTGCACAGATATTGTCGTGAGCTTACACATTGTTTTAGCTATGTTGGGTATGCGATACAATTTTATTCAGGCTTGTAGACTTTGCAATCAACAGTTTACTGGTAACTTAACGTTTGTTCTTAGCGTTAGCAAGCGAAGCGTCTAGCTTGGACCAAATGCTTTCGTTCATCTGAATTCTGTCAGGATTCTGTCCGGATCTTTGTCCGGGCTGTCGCCGGATCTCTGTCTTCCTCTACAGCTCGCATTTCTTAACGGATTCTCTTGAAACTTTGTGAGTAGGTTCGATAATTATATACATAGATGTTTTTTATTGAGTCAGTTTTTGGAAAATTTTCAAAATGGCAGGGATATGAAAGATGAGACTTTTCGTAAAATGTCATGAGGAGCCGTTGAGGAATGCGACCTGTATAAGAGGACAGACGTCAGCCGCGAGGTCTATACAGTTCACAGAGCCATTAGTTTATTTTAGAGCCTGTCATTCGCAATACTTCTGATAAATATGGCTGTATAGGAATGTGGACGACCAACGTCAAAATGCACGAGACCGTTTCTATTTCAATGAACTTGCAAGAAGTCTACAAAAACCAATAGACAAAAACAAGTGAAGTCAATGACAGTTACAAATAGAGAATGAAACAGAAGACGGATGTCATTCTAACTTTTCCGTCACAAAACAGGATGCGGCTTGGCTCGGTTGGCATGATAAGACGAGAGTGATAGGCCAAATTATTCGTGCATGCAAGATGACATGAAGTTTAGCGTAACGCTCTACGGTACATGATCCAAAAAAACAAGGTAAAGCATTACGGGAGCAAACACGTAATGACGTCACTCGTCACCGTCATTCGTCTCTTTTGAACTTTTTGTAAATGACTTATTTCAGTCTTGCTTAACTATATTACGTGTTTGGCGTCACTATGTGTTTCCCACGTGACCGGAATGTTATACCTAGTGGAGTATTTATTATACCACGCTTCGGTACAGTTCTTTTTCCATTTCATAAAAGTTACTTGGTTAAATGTAGACAGCTTGAAGGATCCTCTATTCAGAGGTAATATCTTTAAAAGTTCCGTACTGTTCCCTATGTCACCATGTTGCATTACCTTACCAGATACCGCTATTGTTAATAAATTAGCACATAAATTGTCCTTACAATCCGTCATATACGCGTTCCGTTTTGCACGGCAGTGGCCAGTACCGCTATGTGATTTACTGTTGAAGTTACATTCTTGAATGTTATGCTTTGCTGGAGGTGTAAGTCCATGTAGAATGTCGTGATGTATTTGTGACATTTGAGAGAGAATATTTGATGATTCATCAGAATGTCTGTAGGCATAACAGTAAAAGTAAGTCGAAGTAAGTAAGTAAGCTTAAGTTACTTACCGTAACTTAATTTTTTAAATCAAATACTGAAAAGAGGTCATCCAATAACCATGTCATGTTTTTAGCAACTTTTTATAACCTTCCACTCTTCCCCCCTGGTGATATATGGTGAGGCCCTCTTACCCAAAATCACCGAAAAAAATACTTACACGTGATATCTCACTACAACTCCTCCTCCCGTGGTGATATTCCGTGATTTTTTCCAAACTCCTCCCTTCTTTCTTTCGAGTCTTACTTGATTAATGGAGAATCTCAATGCTGACTGGGAATAAGGTTGTACAATTATTGTTTAATCGTTAAAGCAATGGTTAGTTCGAGTAAAAATATTAAAAACTAGCTATGCCCCGCCGTGTCAGCCGCGGTTAAAAAGTATCCTATGTGCTATTCTAGACTATAATATATATCTGTCCTAAATTTCATCCAGATCTGTTCAGACGTTCTGGTGTGGAAGAGTAACAAACATCCATCCATTCTTACAAACTTTCACGTTAATAATATTAGTAGGATAGGATGGTATATGAGATTGGTTTCAGGAAGACAATGACACAAGGGAAGAATAACACGAAGGGAAGGCCTATCCAAAGTCATTATAAGCTTTTGATAAAGATTTTAATAAAGATAATGCCACTAAAAGGAATGTCAATGTTAGTTTTTAATGAATAGGTCATTTCAACAGTTCGTCTTACCATTAATTTGTCAGTTAAGTAATATTTTTTGTAATCTTCGAGTTAACACAAAAAATATATAAAAGTAATTAGGAGCCCAAATCAATCAACTTTCGTTCATCTTTGTTTCATTAACATTAACACATGTGTCAGTGTCACGGTCATTAAGCAATGAATAATAACTACACGTGTTGAAAGCATGGCTGACAAGTTATTTTAAAAATGATGACGTTTGCTTTAAGGTATACCCAACCAAGAGAATAAAAAGCATTTTTAGAATCGGTCCCTTATTTGAAAGATAAAAATATCGATGACCATACATGTATAAATATGAAAAGGCGAATGTAGAACCTCGTCCTTTTCGAAAGTCATTTAATTAAGGCTCATATGGCTCAGGTAACGGCGAGATAACACAAAAGTTATCAAAAATTATAAAAATAGTAAAATTCGATTGACACTAAATAAATAGACGCGATGGGACGTTGTCATATCAAATCATCATCAATATATCAAAGTCTAAAATCCGCTTCCAATTGTATGTCATTTGCTACATGCCTGGAGCTCGGTGTATGGCGACAGGCTCGCCCCCTGTCACATTTGGGATTGAATATTGTCCGGCGAAGTGTGGGTGTTGTATTACACCTCTTTCAGCCCCTTCGGGGGAAAGGCGTGACGATATGAAATCCGCTGTGTAAGTGTGTATTTGTTTGTTGGTTGTTCACGCTGAAATGGCTCAACGGATTTAAATGACGACAAATTTGGTATAAAGCTCATATCAATCTAGAGAATAAGATGGCGCACGGCGTATGATCTAATTGAAGTCAAAAACCATCCAAAAACTACGGTACTGTCGTATAGGTACACAACACTCAACATTGACGCAAAAAAACTACGCTACTCGCTTGGTCATTCTTACCTCGACATTATGTTCATTGATTTATGGTATAATTTCGTGTACACAAATTTACAAAGTGCATTATAAAAGTGTGGCCAGTACTACATTTTGAGGTTCTTTTTAAATCTGTGCAGTTTTTTACAAGTCAATTTTTTGTAGGTAAATGTTTTTCATGGCAACATTACCACGCACACACATTGAAAAAGAAGTGGCTTCAGCCAGATATAACGCAGTGTTCCATCTTTTCCTCTAGATTGATTCTGAGGTATAAAGGTAGTTCATGCATTGCCTCGGTGGCTCAGTTGGCAGTGAACCTGCCTTCTGAGCTTGGGGGCGTGGGTTCGATTGCCACCTAGGGCAAACATTTATGTGATGAACATTTGTGTTTGTTCTATGTCTGGGTATTAATATCTATTTAAGTAAATATTTAAAAATATCTAAGTATGTATATCAGTCTCTGGCAGCCATAGTACAAGCTTTGCTTAGTTTGGGGTCAGGCGACCGTGTGTGAAAGTGTCCCGAATTTATTTATTTATTTATTTACTTATCATATTGGCTCTGTTCTGTTGCTGCAAAATAGCGACAAAACAGAGGGAGCAAGCTACTTTTGCTTAAAATGAGCTTTACAAGAAGAGCGCTCCCCTTCAAAAATAATCGTATTTTCTAGCCGTGCCCTTGAGACAGTGAAATGGCTAGTTGCCTTTTAATTTATGTTGCTCATAGAATGTGGGGGAAGACTGGCTTACTATAGAATTTATTACTTATAATGCCATTCCTATGGCGGGATTGTTATTAGACTTATTTATATTAAAGCGATGTGACGCTGATTAGGTTATAAAAATATACGACCATATTAATTCGACGACCACATTTCAGACGTCATTGTGATTATCGTGAAATCTGTAAGCTTTCTTTATAAACATGTGTATAAATAAAAATGTCGGTCTGATTCAGATTCATAAACATTTAGTCTCTTTTTCGCGTCACACAATAAGAGTCAGAATAAAGCTTTGGAAAGCAAAATCCTATGGGTAGTCATTGTCATAATTTCGATTGCTTTTAAAATATTCATCATGATCATCATCATCATCAGCCCGTAATCGCCCACTGCTGAGCATAGGCCTCTCTTCTCGTACGCCACTCATCCCGGTCCAGTGCTAATCTTGTCCAGGTTCGACCCGCGACATTTAAAATATCGTCGACCCAGCGTGCTGGAGACCGACCTATGCTTCGTTTGCCGATATACAATATTACAAAATTATAAATAAAGATACGTTATTTATTATGGAAACTGACGTGGTTTTCACACATTATGATTTATAACACGGGAATTACTCACGTACGATTCAGTCGATTATATAATCGGAATCGACTATAGTCGGAATAATCGACTGAATCGTACGTGAATAATTCCCGTGTTATAAATCATAATGTAATACGTTATTTAGCCTGATATTAATATCAGGTAAATTCGTATAGACTGAGGATCTAGCTTTGTCTGAGTTTCCATTTCCATTAACTTGTCTTTACTATTTTTATAGTATTCCTAGTAAGGTCTTCATTGGTTGGCCAATTTATAGACCTTTTTTTACTCTGTCAAAGCTGAAAAAATCTGGAAGGGTGGCAGTTATCGTAATTGTGAAACTTACTCGTTATAATTTTTTTAAGCTAGTTAATCGTGTATTTTTCTCACATAGTATGGCACTACCAATCAGTATAATAATAATTATAATATAATAAATTCGGAACTTTTCCACACATGGTCGCCTGGCTCCAAACTAAGCAAAGCTTGTACTATGGCGGCCAGAGACTGATATACGTACATATATATTTTTAAAAACATACTTAAATAGATATTTAACACCTAGACATAAAACAAACACAAATGTTCACCACATAAATGTTTGCCCTAGGTGGGAATCGAAACCACGCCCCCAAGCTCAAAAGGCAGGTTCACTACCAACTGAGCCACTGAGGCAGTAATGCTATATCTGTATTAACAGCATGACATTTTTATGACCCAATCTCGAAAAAACGTACGAGATTTTAAGATGACACTGGCTTTCGTAACCATAACGCTTATATTACCTAAAACAACTTTGCTTATGATGATATGCGTCCCTAGTCTGATCACTGCCAGAGCATTAGCTTAGCGTTAGAAGCCTCCAAGTGCATTAGAGCCTTGTTCAACATCTGAGATTATGCCCTGGCTGTTCATAGTTAATGCATGGTTCCGAGTGTCCAGTTTCCAGTCTAGTTATGTCTGTGACACGCCGCATCTACTACATTAGTGCAAGTGCAAGCTTATGTACAGTTAGTACTTAGTGCAACTTAGTAGATCTAAAGATAAAGTTCATGCTAATTAGTTTAAAAATACCTGTGGTTGAGAGGCTGTTAAAATATTCAAGACTTACGTGGAAAGTTTACGTTGCTAGCGACTTTTCGTAGACTTTCCATGCGACCGCAATTTTGTATCGTACATTTATATGCGGAGGTATTGAAAAGAAACTGCAATACATTCAATTTAAAATCTTAAAACTATTCAGTTTTTAACATATTACCAACTATCAGATAACTGTTTGAATTTTTGTAGTATAGCAGCTAAAGTAAAGTAAATTTTATTATCAATTTTTTTTTTAAACTTTCTAGTAACTATTGTCTCTTAACGTGTATGAAATGTGTTTTGCTCCGTTCAAGATAGAGGCACGTCTTTAACCGCCCTTGTTTGGTGATCACCTTTCCATCCGTCACGCGTGACGTTCAGGTGTTCACAGATTTCAGAGTTCACCATTTAGCTGTTTGCTTTACTTAAAATCTTCACAACAATCGATCACTGTCAGGAATATTATACTTACCTAATATTTTATCAACCTGGTACATTGACCTGGTTACTTTCGTCACACACACTGAGACGCTGTAGTGACGATCTGATAAGCACACACATGAACGCGTAACCCCGTCTCGACTTATCTCGTTTGCTTTGTACAATTTGAGATAACTATAACAGCATTTTTAGAAGGGTTCCGTCGAGTCAAGTTAAGACAGCCAATTTCTTCAAAAGATGAGTATTAACTGACGGTAGGATGTATTAAGGAAAGGTTTTATAAGAATCTTATAAGGATTAGTTTGGCTAAAGGTAAAGGTGGTTCTCCTGGGTAGTGGCTCTTTTTCCGAACGAGACGATAAAGACATTTTTATAACTTTGGCGTTCACAAATGTACGTTCGATACTCAATCAAATAAAGACATTTAATTTATCTGATTTGGTACACCAATGTAGAAGCTTTATAAAAGTGGTTAAATGTAAAACTAATACCTAATTTAATTGGCGCAGATTTAAATAACACATTATTTGTGTTGCATTTCAATTTTTGACACTAAGTTGATTCTTAGTCAAGCTACTACGTATCTTCTTAAATCCGACATGTAATTCGTATAAAACGATAATAAGCAGCTTCTAAATATATCTAGCTTACAGAACCGGTACTTATCTGTACTTGAGTTACTCATTCCCATTACTCAGCGTAATCGGCAACTAACGTGGTTATAGCGCGATTACAGGTACAGGCGCGCAGACATCCTTTACAATCCCTTAACGCTACTGTAGCTCTATATCTGGACTAACTGCTATTTACATGTCTCATTAACTAGTAATATGTGCCTAGATATATATCAAAAAGCAAATATTATTATAACCAGCTTCACCCCGCTGTTTTACCCACGATCTACAGGAACTGTTAGTTTTTTTGTGGATCAAAAGTGTCTTATGTCCTTTTACGTACCTCTTTTTTTTTCTTGATTTTTTTTACGTAGCCCTGACAAAGTGTTTGCAAAATTTCATAATGACCGGTTGAGTACCGAGTTGAGGCGTTAAAGTATCATAAACAAACTCACTTTTGCTTTTTGTTAGTTAGGATTAGGATTGAAAATATGTGTTAGATAGGTCGGTAAGGTATGCATACTTGATTTATGATATGCATCAGTTTTTATCAAAGGAACTCGAATGAAGCTTTTGTTAAGAAAGACGCTACATTAATAACTGTGGGACCGAATAAACTAGCGCACATTGAAATTAGGTCGGTCGTGTAGAAAAATCACGAAGACAGTATTTTAATTTCATTGTTTAAATATCTATGGGTAACAAGGACAGGTAAGAAATTAAAAGCAAAACAATTTCCATATCTTATCAAAGAACCTACTAGTACCTATTTATATCGAAATATCTCATAGGAATATTTTATCTGCGTAGAACAATTTCTAGCGCAATAGGTTTACGTTGACGATGCCATTCCTACTTTAATAACGGAAACCAAATCTGTACTTACGCTGCTGTCGTCTACCCGTCTACTTCCAATAATGAAAATAGGTACACCTCCTTTGAGACTCCGCAAATCTTTTTACAGTCTATAGTCACGAATATAAGTGCGATGACGCAACAATGCGGCAACAAAATGGCATAGACTAGGACATCACAGGGAAATAGAATATCTAGAACCAATACCGCATTATGGTCTTTGCCGTACCTAGTCTTCGGTCCCAACTAAGTACCTACAACGTACGTAAAATGTTCAGTTTGGTTTATAAGCTTTGGTTGGATTAGCGATAAGACCGCCCATTGCGCCTACATTTTTGAATATTTAGTTTAGATTTATTTTGTATTTGGTGTCAATAAAGAGTTTTTGTATTGTATTGTATTGGATTTTTAAGTGAGATAAAACTACTCGTACATTTTATTTAAATAAATACGTCGCGTACTCCACTACGTTTAATATCATGAGCTTCCAGGACAGTCCTAAAGTAAACAAAATACCGTCACTAAAAATAGAGATCAAATATTTCAACGAGCTTTTCTAGAAGGGCAACCGCACAATAGAAACCGAGCTGCCTCTAAAGCTCTTATTTCATAATTTCATGCAGTGATGAATGAGATGAAACGACGCGACCCAATTCCGACAATGCGATCGCCTGCCCCATATCTCTCTGCAGGCGCTTCTTCGGCCTAAGTGGTAATAATTGACTCATTTATCGGTTTACGTAGATATATACAACACATCAGATGTGTTGTGAAGTTGTTAGAATCTCGCAGTCGCTCTGCGGCCGATTGAGACTTGAGGTAAACACCGC
Source organism: Peribatodes rhomboidaria (assembly GCA_911728515.1). Classification (NCBI taxonomy): domain Eukaryota; kingdom Metazoa; phylum Arthropoda; class Insecta; order Lepidoptera; family Geometridae; genus Peribatodes; species Peribatodes rhomboidaria. The sequence goes on from OU452172.1 coordinate 11,405,090, forward strand.
AGACGTTGTTTATATTGTGGAGCAACTTCTTAAGAAACGTGAGCTCGTCGCCGCGCTCTAGATGAGATGGCTGCGTTGAGATACAAGTGCTGTTTATTTTTCTTAGCGCTCTTTTTGAATCTCTAGCTCACGGAGAAAATTATACGCAGTTTATTTCAAAGATAGTTTAAGTGTTCTATAGGGAGAAATGTTGCTGTCGCCAGAAAACATTCCGCATTTTTATCTCTGTAAAAGGTTGCAAGGCATCATTTCTCTGAGTTGGGTTTGCATTAAGTTTAAGTAGTTAACATCTATCAGCGTGTGCCAACTTGCAATTAAACATGTAGGGATCTGGACGTCCGGACAAGGCCGTAAAATTATAAATAGGTAATGTCGTTTACCTCCCCGGCAATTATTTAGTCGACACTGGTGCTACCAGGATATTAATACTGCGCATCTTGCAAGAACCTCGAAGATTAATTTTTATGCGCTATAAGTACACGCATTAGACCCAGACCTTATACGACTATTTGCCGATCTCAGCTAGAACGGTAATGTGGTTTTTATGTAAAGTTGTAAAGAGAAAGTGCGGGATTAACTATTTTTGCAGTATACATTTCCTTAAGCGTGAAATGAAGACGGACGGCATAAAACCGCTCCATAGTATTGCATTTTGCAATACATTGCCTTCGCGACTTGTGTAATTCAATCTCATGCGAGGTGCAGCCGTGCAACTGTTCAAGTGAAAACGGAATAGTAATAAAATTCCATATTTCCTCGGCAGTGTTGGGTTCGCAGTGTTTGGCGAGCGCGCGTGGCCGCCACGATAACTCGCAGGAGGCTTTACCCGCTATCGCCCAACCCTCCACTGCACGCTTCCCGTGTCACATTAGTATAAAGCTACCATATTAATGCTAGAATTATTCCGCTCAAATGTATAAACTTTGTCCAGTTTTCGTAGTGTAACTTTAGTTTAAAAATCATCTATTATTCGGCACTAACGAACGCGCTAAAATACTTTAGCTACCTAACTAGCGCGAGCTGGTATAATTCTGGAATTGTCACAACGGGAATGGGTCAGTCTGGTAGTCGGTTTTATATTTAAGTACTAACGAGTCGGTGCCTCCATTAATGTTGCATTTGGACAGGTAGACGGCTAACCAGGTCGACGTCTCTATACTGGGAACGATCGAAGCATTCTATTATTGGGGTTGCGCTTTTGAATTTCGACGGTTCTGAAATTCAGCCCGTCTGGATTGCCTTTCCTAATAGTTTATATATGTACTAATTGGACATGAAAAGGCTCTAAAATTAGTTCAGTTATTTGGATAGTTTTGTTTGTTTCATTTAAAATTTGCTCAGCTCTGCTAAAAGTATCCAAGTTTAATTTTGATTTAACTGAGATAGAGATACAATAATAGGCATTTTGAAAGGGTTTTATTTACTTTTTGGAAAATTATTAGGTTGATCCAAAATCCTGTTAAGAGACTTAATTGCAAAGAAAGAACCAAAAATCTTACATTCCTTTCCAAACGCGTGCTAAATAATAAACGTGAAGTTGTTGATGGCAGCCGATAAGCCTGCTATTCAAACGGAGAGATCAAAGGAAATGCATGAACTAATAATTGCAAATAGCCTGTGAAATCTAACGAGCTCGGAACGGATATTTTGATTCACGTGTTCCTGCATGAGACTGTACTCTACAAATCAGACTGCACCTGAGTTGAGCTTTAGCTAATGAATGTACTTGTGCTAGACCATGACCACATTGCTGTGACAGCGGTAGCGATGACGATTCTACTGTTGATATGATATGTTTATGTGTTTGATTATGTTACTGTTGATATGTTTTTTAATTGTGAATACACACGTTTGTTTTACCATTTCCTGTATAACCAGTAATTAGCACCTGTAGTCGCATCCGCCACTGCAGCAGCTCCTTCGTAGTCTTAAATTTGATTTAATTAACCTTTCAGAATGGCACTAATACATTTTCATCTTGTTTCAGGTAGAATTATGCAATAAATTGCGCAAGAAGTTCTTTGACTCAGTTTCTCGCGATGTCTTTATGGAAGCAACGTAAGTTAAATACTTAATGAGATTAAGTCGTTAGTTAGATTTAATGAATTATTAATGTTATACTTCGGAGTGAGCTGAAATATTATGGTTTCAATGAATATGTCAGGTAATATTTTTGGCTCACCATCACATGCTTCCGTCCAAGTTGCCAAATAATTTATAACAATGTGTGGTTTACTTACTGGATTATAAAACTTGAAAATTATTTTTAAATGTATGTATTCACTATTTACTGCATCGGTAAAGTGTGAGAGTCGGGCTAGGTTAGTTTTTAATGACTTTTATTGCGAATATGTTCGCGTTTGGTTACCAATTCGCCTACTAAGTCGCGACGATTAATTATGGTCGAAGATGAATAAAATTAATATATTTTATTATGGAAACTGACGTGGTTTTCGCACATTATGATTATAATGTGTGAAAACCACGTTATATCGTACGTGAGTAATTCCCGTGCTATAATCATGATATTAATATAATTAATAGTTTATTAAAATAGTGTTTTTTCCCTAATATTATTTCTGTATCTTATTATTTTTTGAGTATAGGCATAATAAATAATAATAATTTATAAATTTGAGACGCTTTTGAGACACGATTGTCTGACCCCTGAACTAAGCAAAGCTTGCAATTATTATGGCTGCCAGAGACAGGTGATGTTTTTTTTAAGTCTCATAAATACGGAACACTAAATAAGATTATTATTTTCTTCGTTAGCAGAACCACAGACTAAATAATAGTACTAAGGCAGAACTTAGGTAGAGTTGTACTCAGAAACGAACGAATAAGCCACTTACTTTGCCTACCCGAAACACGGAGTAGGTACCTGTATAAATTCTCAGACGTCATTTTAACTTGATCCGAGCCGATCAGCTCGAAGCCAGGTGATTATAACTGACCAGTAAATTGTATGGTGCCATAGTGGAACCTCCCATTATTGTCGCAAGTAGACTGAAACAATGAACCGATTCGATTTGATTTGATTTTCAATCGATTTGATTTGGATAAAGATTTCGATTAATTTTTTAATAATAGTAAAATGACATTTATTTTTAATGTTTTTTTTTTAATGACACATGATTTACATGTTTTTTTTGTCGACTTACTCAAGTACAAATGGTGTTGGAGCCTATTTTCATCATCATCAGGTCAGTCCGGAAGACCTCCACTGCTGAATAAAGGCCTACCGCAATGATCTTAGAATCAGAATCAGAATTATGTTTTTATAAAACTGTGTCTTACAAAGATCTTAAAATAGAATTATAGGATCAACAGCTTCGTCCATGATATAATCATAGTACAAGCTTTGCTTAGTTTGGGGTCAGGCGACCGTATGTGACAATGTCCCGAATTTATTTATTTATTTTATTTCCACAAATTAAAAAAAATAGTAACATCAACGCGTTAAAGACAATTAATACATCATACGGTGAAAATAAATCGTTTTTTTTTGTAAAATATCAAAAAGATGGTCAGTGCCGTCAGGTGAAAAGCGAGCAAGAGCAATTGAGTTGGCATGCACTTCTACTACTCGAGCTCTCAGCCACCATTGAAATCTCAAACTTCATGAACAAACAAATGGACTTACTCAAATAAAAAAAAGAGTTAAGCATTTATTTAAGTAGAAAATTTTTCATGAAATAAATTCAGTTTTTTAATACATAGGTATCTTTTTTCTACGTTTCTATTGTCAGACTTGTAAGTACCTCCTATTTATAATTTTGCAAGTATACAATTCATTAAAAACAAAAACCGGGGCTATTATGTAGAAAACACCATCAATTAACACCGAATCACGTCCCAAATTAAAACTCGAGAAAATTAAATTTTATCCTAATGAGCTATAACAGCGGGAATGATAACAGATTTTTAGCATTTTCTCCAAATTTAATGTTAACAATTTAAAGAGGAAAAAATTTCATTGTTAGCTTTAAACGGTTGGAGGGCGGGCGTGTAATAATAGGGCATAATATATTCAGGGCGAGTCAAATAAAATTAGCACGGTGAAAAATGTAAATGGTACTTTTTACTGCCTTGAGGACGTGTAGGCATGGTGTTGAGTTCGCGCGCTCTTTTACACTATTAGAGTGCTTATATTGCCTCGGGATTCGGCTCTTGTTGGGTCTTTTACTGCGTACTGTGTTTTGTTGAGAGTGTTTAAAAATCCTCTGAGTTTGGTTGAGATTCTACTTCAATACTATGAGGCATCTTTAACTCAACTGTTTTTGTGTGTTACTGGCTGGAAAGGTTATTCGGTTTTCAAAAGTCATTTGTACAAATGTGAATTCTATGAAAAATATTTGTTTAGAAAATTACTAAAAGCGAGTACAGCTGCGACCCCATTAGGGCTGCGCGGTCAAAGTGGACGTGATTCTGACCCGCGCGTCTTTACTGGGGACGCGACGTAACATTAAGTTGTCTAATATAATGAGCATAAGGCTGCTTTTCCAACAGAAGATGAGCGGTTCGCAAATGTCCATCAATTGGATATGGTGGCCTACCATGACATCTTATTACCATGATGGCTACGTTTTATTTTCGACACTGCGCGACCATGGACCTTATTGCGCGGCGATACGATTCGCGGTCGCGCAGCGTCAAAAACAAAACGTAACTATCATGGCTTTTGGTGTCATAGTAGTCCCCCTGAAGTAAATAAAATCAATGAAGATGGTAAATGAAGCGATTTTAGTAGTGGGGTTTGTCCTAAGTACATATCTTCGCACCACACATCAAATACAAAATAATTTATTGGGGCGTAAAAATAAATTGTTACAGTTATTTTTGGTTCCAGAGGCTCCCGAACTAGTCAAAAACTGTTTGTCAGTGACTTCACCATATAAAACATTCAGAAACAAGTACTTATTTAAAATTAAAATAAATATATTCGGGGCATTTCCACAAACGGTTGCCTGACCCCAAACTAAGCAAAGCTTGTACTATGAAGCTTGCTTATACTCTTGCTATTGCTAGCTTATACTCTTCATACAAAAATATGAAGATTAATTTTTCTTTTTATGCCGAATAAATTCAGAAAAATAATATAAGTGGATAATTCAAAACAAATTTAGTTACATTAGCCAAAAAAAAAAAAACAAATTTAGAAATATCGAGACATCGCTCGTATTAATTTCGAAACATCGTCTAGTGGAAAAGCCGCCTAAAACCTTACACGCGTGCAAGACGTTGTGAATATCATTGAAGGATTCCTTTGTCCAATAGTGGATGTCTGCTGGTTGAGATGATGATGATAGAAACCTTAATTAACACATTTTAATACCACACATGAAATTGAGTGATGGCAGGTGGACTAAAATGTTGACGGATTGGTGGCCGCATATCGGCAAACGAAGGGTCGACGATATTGTAAATGTCGCGGGTCGAACCTGAGATTGGCACAGAACCGGGATAGGTAGCGTACGAGAAGAGAGGCCTATGCTCAGCAGTGGGCGATTACGGGCTGATGATGATGATGATGAGGAGATGAAATTTGTAGAAACAATTATACTTTGCAGGAAAATCAAATTACAAGTGTGTTTAGTATTTCCGACTTCTCGCTTTAAAGATACCTACACAATTTTCAGCTCAATTTACTTCTCCGACTTTCCAGATTTTTCGTGTAATGAAAGCCCAAGTTTCAGCATCTAAAGCCTTCCAAAGGTTACAAAAGATACACACAGAGTTCTTTATTTGAGTAAAAGTTTCCCCATTTGTTTATCAGGCTCTCGAGTAGCGAAAGTTCTTTTTTACGGAATAGTACGTACTCGTAGGTACCTGTGATAAATCGCTTTGAAGTATTCACTCGAGTAATTTATCTAGGAGAAAAGGTACGAGGAAACCCGGAATTTTACTTAATTTTTACATAGGTACTTAGGTACTAGGTATGTTTAAGGTCAGTCGGAACTTTTTTCATTTTGTGTAGGTGAGTAAATAGCCAAATCTTTATTGTTAGCACCAGTAGGGCTATTACTACGCGTGAGATGAGATGAGATTTTATCTTGGTGACTCTTACACCTATGACGTTTGAAACGAGAGCAACAAGGAGAAAAAAAGGTGAGATGAAAATCTCATATCTCCGACAAGGGCCCCACATATTAAACAAAATTAGGATTGACAAATTAGGTTTAATACGAGTTTATTTTTTTAATTAAAAAATTACATTCCAAGGACTCCGGCCCCGTGTTTTTTTATTAACTTTTATTAACTGGTATCTTAATTATTGTTATTTAAGGCGATTACAGATAGAGGAGGGTTAGTTGTTAATACAAGTTTAACAGTTAGCAGTTTTACCGCTAAAGGTATGGGCGTACTCACAATTTTTTTAAGGGGTGAGGCAAAAGAAACGTACTGCAAATACAAAATTTTTCATTATCACATTTTTAATTCCTACATGTCCTTATCGTACATGCAGGAATAAAAAAATGCTTGTGATTTACTACCTGATCTTTATATTTAAAAAATAAGCTTAGAGGGTTCTGTCTAAATTGATCGCAACTATTATTGTTTTTATGTTGAAAAACCTAAATTTTGGCTTTGAGTTAGGGACAGATGCTCCACCTTGCATTACCGTTGGTACACCCATGCCAGAAGGCGACCTTTTTAGGCAATCTGATTACTATCTACCTACTGAGTAAAGCAAAGCTCCATTGATTGGGAAGCAAAAACTATGTATGAAACTACCCGCTTCTTACGGATGACTATTGACTATTTCCGGTAAAGTCAAACCTCCAAATGTAACAAAAAGGACTCTGTTCTCCATAATTCAACAGGCATGATAATTAAAGCGCAATAAAGTTCCAGAAAGATCTTTCCCGTAATTAAGTACAGTACATTATGCAGAAATGAAGGTTTTCGCGTTTACGCAGAATCGCGGCAAATACAGCCAGTCCATTACTGCTTATTATAGCGATAAATTTACCGCGACGCTTACTATTAATTGAAATGCATTCTGCCTCGCTTTGCTAATGGGCTTGTCACGTCATAACGGCACATCTGAATAATTTAAACTATTTTACGCGACAGGCGCTGTATAAATAACTGGATCCGAAAATATACTTGTAAAACAAAAGCGGCTGCTAAAACAACTGAAGTTTGTAGTTTTTCGCTTGTTCTACTTTGAATGAGTGCGGAGTAGGTACACTTTTCGGTGGAGAACTCAGAAATGTGTAGCTTTTGTGTTACTTTGATGCGAATGGATAGACCTTCTTTTAGCTAGATGTGATTGCTTAAACAATCACATTCATGTACTATGTCTGGATGTGGTTGTTTATAATGTAAACTATTTCTGAAGGGACGGTATTCAAAACCACCTTAATGTTAATAACTAATAGGTACTTCTAGTAATCCAAACCGTGTACAATATGTGGGTAATTTTAGTACGAATCGAATGGACACCAAGATCAATACGACCGAAAGACGCCAAAGAAAAACACTACGAGATCCTCTTCCGTGCTCCAGCGCAGTGTCGGTTGAGCGGAGCGGGCGACTCAGGCGCTACTTCACTGACATCCCTTTCACAGTTCGCTCGCAAAACTTCACACAGCAGAGCATAGACTGCATTTTGTTTATTATTTATGTGTTGCTAACAATAAAACCATTTCTAGATAACATTCTATTTACGTTGTACGATCTCAGATTGTTGGTCTTTGTCTTTTCTTTTAAATTTCTTTAAATTATTGATTTGATCAATAAAAACACTCTAAAACTATTCCGAGACTACACAACGTTTAAAGAAAGGAGAGTAGTTGTTAGCCAAAAAATGACGTAAGTTACTACTACTCGTAAGACGTGACCATGTTCTTCTTGTGGACCAACTCAACCTGGTTTTTACGTTATCTTGTAACAGACAGCTTAAAAAGTAAAGATAAGAACTTACCTACTATTTTGTTACTATCTTGTTTTTGTTTATCTTAGAAAGTTCACATAGTTAAAGACATCTCTTAAGGACATACCGACTGAAAACGAATAAAAAAGCACAAATAAAAATGTGCTATCATTTTTCTGTAATTTGTAGACTTAGACTGTGTTGTTAGACTTGGTCATTATATTAATAGTGTTTGTGTGTACATACAAAACTATGACGTACCTGTTGAATGAATGAATGACTTATTGCTAGTTTAGGTCATAGTTCAATTTGTTTTGTCACACAACTTCCGCTCCTTTGATCACTATCCTGTCAGAATACAATTACAATTCTTGTTAAATTCATGTTAAATAGATCCAGTTACATTATCGTCCTCCTCGAAGCATATTTCAATGTAGACCTACGTCCAATGAGCCTGTCTAGATTGTAGGACAGTGGCTGCGAGTATTGTCTGTGAGACTAAAGACCTTAGCCGCTACCAACCTGTTGATCAGATATTATAATGTCATGATGAAACAACAGGATTGAATGCACGACATTTTGCCTAAGAGACGATCGTAAAATCTTTGCTAAAAATAAATGTGACAAAATGTATTTTGAGCAAGAAGTTAATCGGGTTCATAGAATATGTTTTGAGCATTTTAAAGCATTTGAGCTCTATTCAGAGATTTGAGATTTTCATCTCACCTTTTTTCGTCCTTGTTGCTCTCGTTTTAAACGTCATAGGAGTGAACAAGATAAAACCTCATCTCATCTCCTACGTCTACTTAACATCATTTCCAAATACATGGCATCATACTGCCACTGTTGCTTACGGGCTATAGACCCAACCTAACTTACTAAACTATAACTAAGGCTAAAACACGTCTAAAGCTTGCAATGATTACTAACCTATTCTATGTTCGATGCTAAAAGAAACATAACAAACACTTTCAGTACACTTTAATAAGCACCAGCAAATATCGAGGCTAAATCAATAGCTAGTCATAAGTAAGCTTGCATTTTTTTGAAGCGTCAGTGGCCGCCTGACGCGATTCTCGAAACTAAGCTCGGCACGACATGGCCATGCAGTAAACTTTAACGCTTTTAAAAGTTCAGCGGTACAAATGGCCGTATTAGGCCTGGAAAGGCTCTTAGCGTGCGGTTTTAGCGCCGTTGGACATATGTATGAATGGTTTTAATTGGACAATCAGCTCATTGAGGCGTGCTGAGCGGGCGCTTGGCGAGCGCGTGTGGTAACCGTGCCAGTTGGCGGGGACCCTGCCCGCTAATCAGTTCGGCAGGCGTTTTTCAAGCGCTGCGTTCGCAAAACGAAGTCTAATTTGAATTGGGTTTGTCAATACTGAGATCAAGAATGCGACTTCTATAGAACAAAGTGGAAGACGCTGGGAAGTAGCGCGGGAAAGATTCTTCTGCGCTACTTTTCCGGGTGTTTTATTCCGTGTTTTCTAGTAAAACCGAAGTGTCCGTACTTTTTCAAAGATATTTTTACAAAAACATAAGCTCTCGATGATATTTTAACAACTAAGTACTGTGCACTAAATAAGTAACAAAAATAATAGATAATAAATAGATAATAGAGATATAGAAAATAACACATCGTCACGTCTTTCCCCCGAGGGGGCTGGCAGAGGTGTAATACAACACCCACACTTCGCCGGACGATATTCAGTCCCAAATGTGATGGGTGCGAGCCTGTCGCCATACACCGGGCTCCAATCATGTAGCAGATGACATACAATACGCACATATGCTCACACAACGAACAAATTGGTGCGTGCCGTCGGCTGGGTTCGAACCCACTCCCTCTGGCTTGAGAGGCGGGCCTTCGGATCTCCTAACTAGGCTGCCATCGCTTTTCCCAAATCCCCGATATAAACAGTAATAAAGCGTTAGAAAATAAAAACTGAAATTAAAAGCATCACGTAAATTCTAGCTATTGATGATGATAAGCAGAAGATCCAGTAATTCAATGTTCCAAAGATAACATTACCTAATGATGCTTAGAATTATGCGGTGTTACTTGATTGCCAGGTTCACGCGCCCAAGGCTAGACTCAGTAATCAAAGTAGATTGATTTAGCTCAGTCTACATTAGGCTCTGTAGCTAAATACTATATCAAGACTAGGATAGAGTAGCAAATTGTTTAATTAAAGTTGCCAGATTTAGGTGAAGGCTGAAAATAATCTTGAAACCAACGAGATTAACGTATACTTACGTACTATAGGAGCTGATCCAAACAAAAAACGTTACGCAAATTAATGAGAGGGGAAGGGGGGGGGGGGGGGGGGGGCGAACCACCGTGGGCTGAGCGCCGGTTTGCTGCAGCGTTGAATGCTGAATTGCTTATTTACGTCCGACCAGGAAGGCTATTCCTACGCGTGAGATGAGATGAGATTTTATCTTGGCCACTCTCACATCTATGACGTTTCAAACGAGAGCAACAAGGACGAAAAAAGGTGAGATGAAAATCTCAAATCTCCGAATAGGGACCCAGGTTCACTCTTTGATTTCAGTAATTAGCGCTGCTCCGTACACAACCACACTGCATGCGTGTGGGGAGCACACTAATGCAAGGTGCAAGGATTTCAGTGCACTGTAGTGGACGAATGTTTGTGATCGGATGATGAAATTTAGTACGCAGGACATATGTAAATATCGATGCTTAGAACAGATGGGAAAGGCAATGAAACTACCTACATTAAAGTATTTTTAAAAAATCAGGCTTCTAATGCGATTCCCAGATTTTAAAAAACTGAATGCTGAAGTGACTCAGTAATATGTATTTCCGAACTTTCACCGTTACATTAGATAATGTTTATACTGTACTTATTTTTTATTTGAGCGATGATAGCCTAGTTAGAGAAGGCCCCCCTCTCAAGCCAGAGGGAGCGGGTTCGAACCCAGCCGACGGCACGCACCAATTTGTTTATTGTATGAACATATTACGAGTATGTGCATATAGTATGTCATCTGCTACATGACTGGAGCCCGGTGTACGGTGACAGACTCGCCCCCTGTCACATTTGTCGACTGAATATCGTCCGGCGAAGTGTGAGTGTTGTATTTCACCTCTGCCAGCTCCTTCGGGGGAAAGGCGTGACGATATGTTATGTAATTTTTTATTTAACCATGGTTGTCCCGCTGGGTAGGTCTTGTGAATATAGATATGTAGGTCTCATTAATTTGAATTGTATACCTACCTGTTTCGAATGCCTACATTCTCAGTCAGTTTCATTCAAACCGAGAACAAAATGAAAACGGGCTCGACCGATTTCTCCGCGCGCACCGCGGGGTGCCTCTAAGTGCTGATTAAAAGTTTCATATGTTGGCAACGGTTCCAAATTTCAGCTTTTTAAAGAATTTCCTTTGTTATTTTTTACCGTCAAGGAAACAGTTCTATGGAAGTGTCATATCATGGTCGTATCGGCTCGCCAACTTTTGTCTACTATTATTAAGTGAAATATAACTTTTCTGTCAAAGGTTAAGAGAGAGCTACTGCCGCATACAGATTTCAAAACAACATACATACATATCGTCACGCCTTTCACCCGAAGTGGCTGGCAGAGGTGTACATCACCCACACTTCGCCGGACGATATTCAGTCCCAAATGTGACAGGGGGCAAGCCTGTAGCCATACATGCACTGGGCTCCAGTTATGTAGCAGATGAGATTAAATACGCGCATATGTTCACACAATGAACAAATTTGTGTGTGCCGTTGGCTGGGAATTGAGCCCGCTCCCTCTGGTTTGAGAGGCGGACCTGTTCCAACTAGGCTATCATCGCTCAAATTTAAAACAACACACAGGGTAACAGGGTACAGGAAATACACACGAGCAGCAAATTAAATTTGATGTTTGTGGACTTCTTTCATTGCTCTATTGATAGGAAATAAACCCACAGTTCCATTTCTCTATCTGGTTGCAAATAAAATGCATTATTTTGGTAGTACCAGCGAAAAACTAAATTACGTCTGCTACTACCACTAAGACCAAGGTATCATTCCACACCCGACCAAAGACGAAAGCAGCTGACGATGTGTCGCCGCGACACTACTGTTTTCTATGCATTTTTGTAAGATACATTCCGCAGCAAGCGACAAGCGACACGTGCTGACCAGTAGTGTCGCCGAGGACACGTCAAATTTGTTTGTTTTGTTAAATGAGTTTCTCTGATTCCAAAGTAGAGAAAAGACAGAGAAATGTCACACGGAACAATATCAACTGAATGTAAAATTGAGCTGGGATCTGCTGCTGTCGTCTGCGGTCGGGTGTGGAATAGTACCTCAAGTGGCAACGGGTAATCAATGACAAATTACCAGTCTGGACGTCTTGTATTGCAAACGAATATGGGCGCTTTTACATCTGACGACAACGATAACGACACGATATCGTTGATCTAATACTTCCACATTAATTACTACGTACTAAACGCATTCACATTGTGCCGTTATCGTCAACAGTATTGACGCCGACAATGATTGTCAATTGCCAATATCGGCGTACAGTATCGTCTTTGATAAATGATAAGTCCAGATGGACTGAAAAAGCACTGCACGCGTCTAAAAAAATGTCAGCCAACTGTTAGGTTCTAAATTTTCTAAATGAACAAAATGTATGACGTAACCAAGGTAAAAGACGTACCTGTCATGCACTAGTACTCGTATAAAAAAGTTGGCCTGTCACTTTTCGTTCCCAAACAGTACGAAACTCTCTCTAGACATACTCGTATAAGCACTCATAGCGTATCGTGTACAGATATCGTCTCGATAATATCAAACGATATCGTTCTCGTCCGAGCTGACGATAATATTTACCAGCGACGTATCGGTGTCGTTATCGTCGCAGTGTGAAAACGGCCATTGTCGAGTCGCCCTCACTTTGAGTACCTATAATTTATGTTACATTGTTACATTGCTCTGTTGTACGATGCGTTAGAATATTAGAGATACTCAAGAATAGAATAGTGCGCCTAATTTTACTCCAAAACTTATGTTGTTTGACAAATTGGTACGCGTTGACATGTTGGCAACTGCCCGCGTACTCAATATTTGCAACTGTTGCAAGCTTGTAAATGAATCTGATATTTCTATTTCTTCGCTAGAATAAAAACGTTTTTACCTTTTGATTTTAGTAAACAAAACAAGCAACAAATCAGCACTGTTAGCATAACAAGGTAAACTTGGGAGCACTTGTCTCGTTAGCTATAATCCGACCGATTGTGTTGGGAGCGTCTTGCGAATTGTTATGGCTCGAGAAGATTCCCTTAAATTTTTCTTAGTAATCTGTATGCACCTTTTTTAACCGTGTTATAAACAGTTCTATAGATGAAGCCTTATCAAGTTCTGAATAAGGTTTAAATCGGAATAATCAGGTTTTTGAATAGCATAGTTTCAGCGCACTGAAGTTGAAAAATCAGAACGCGTGACGTGACAGCTCAGCTGTAAGGACAAGGACGGGAATCAGATTGAGGGCTGCCAACTTTGCAGGGAAAGTCCCGCCAGACTTTGGTAGTATTCCTTAGCCTTTTTTGTTACTTTGTAAAATAAATAGCGTTAAAAATTAAAAGTATACAATTTGTTCAAACATCCAAAAATTAAACCAACTAAGGCCCATGTTCACAAAAAAATATTTAATTTTCATGTTTCGGTGAGCACGCCAGTTATAATTTTTGTGACTTCTTGTTTCATTATTGGTAATTTATTTTTCCATTTTGTATTACTTATATGATTTTAGAAATGTGCAAATATTTTTTTAACTAAGTAACCTAGCATAAGTTTGCAAAAAAAACTCAAAAACTCGAGCTTTCTTTTCACTAATTGACAGATATTTTCGTAAGTGTGCTCCTGGATACTGTCAATATTACCAACTGTAACCAGGCCATCATCAGCCATGATGGCCGGGTATAGATATGTATGATTATATGGCCGGGTCACACTCAAAATATTGTCACAATATACAATTATTTTTTTATGATTAAATGGGCCCACGTTTGACCACAACACACCTGATGGAAAGTGACGATGCGGTCTAAGATGGAGCACGCTTGCCCATGAGGTGCCTATTCACTCTTGTCTTGACCAGGTTGTATTTATTGCCGCGGAACACCGACGCAGGAAGTACGTTCTACTCCTTGGCAGTTTTTTTAGGAAGGAGTTTTGAAAGCGCTTCGTGCGGGCTTTATTAAAGCTGACGATTTATTGATGGAATGTCTGCGTCGATGACCTGTGGTGGAAGTCAGATGATGGAATCAGCTCGTATAGTTCCTGTGCATATTCTCCAAAATGGATATTCCTGGCCAGCATTGCAGTAAAATATCGCTCGCACCCTAAGATTGGTAGTTGATAACCCTAATGGAAGTGCGAAGAATAATTTCACGGTGCGTACGTAAGTAAGGAGAATGTAACTGAGTCAGGATAGTGCGTAGCCTATTACAATACCTATATAATTAGTTCGGGCAGCATACAATTAAGTCCTATACGCATTGGGCTTACTGCTTGAACTAAGTGCTTTGAAAAATTCTACTAAACAAATTGGCACGTTGTACTTGCTCGGAACCGATTTTTAATTGCCGTAAGCTATGAGAACTTATAATCAGTGAGTGCGAAAAACAGCGTTGATTGCATTGTACGTTTTTATTTTTAATAATCGTTCGATGGCAAGATTGGTTGATTTCTACATACATAATCAACTATTCATTTCATTGAAGTCTTCTGAAACTTGGTAGTCTTTAGTCATGAAGAGAAAAAAACAGCACCTACATTTTCATACTTATCATTTGCCTATATAATTAACACATCATTTCATTAAAGTTTTTTGTAACTTGGTAGTCTTTAGCTACGAAAAAAACCAGCATCTACATTGTCATACGTATTAATATCATCTACATTCATTATTAACTATTCATTTCATTAAAGTACAAATTTTGTAACTTGGTAGTCTTTAGTCACAAAGAAAAAAATACAGTAAGCATACATGTTGTTTAAAACAATAATTTTAAAAAGAAAACATCGCCACGCGTTGTCACATGTGAACTACTGCCAGCAGCGTCTGTGTTGATATGTTTATTTATCACATGACCGGTCTTAAATACTCTCCAGACACGCGAAGATGTAAAGTTTTAAAATATGTTCTTGCATCTAGTAGTAGTGTTTAATGTCAGTTTTAGCGCCAGCCTACTCTAACAGTTTCGAGAAAGTGTGTGATTCTGTGACGTCGTACCAAAAATTGGCTAAATGCTGTGTCAGCTTATTGAAAATTATGTGCGCCGTGCAGTAACCAGTCCCAGAAACTTTTCGACTAAAATTTGTTTCAAAACTTTGTTCTCGCTGTATAGTTTAGCGCTCAACGCTCAATATCTGAACAATGTAACCCGATCCCGTGTCATTATGCGCAGATAAGTGGCGAGGGCAGACCGCGACTATAATTCAAAAGGTCTTTCCTGTGTCCCCTTACCCTCCTTCCTTCGTTGAGAGGAAGCTCTCTGTTGTCACGTTCCCAACAAGACTTGTCTCGTTGAGACTGTATTATAGGAACGTCCTTCTGTGGGGTTACTTAGATCGGATAATTTGAGTAGATGTAGTTTTTGCTCGCAGATTTTTTTTGCTACTGTAATCTCAGTCTTATTTCAAAAAGATAAGTGAGTACGTTGTTTTGAAATTTTTGGTTTTACTAATTCAAATTCAATTAATTTTTTTTTTTACTAATAGTAGTAGTCCTATGACAAAAAAGGTTTTACCGTTTTGTGACGTCACAGTCTTTTAGAACTAATTGAAGCTACTAATGTTATGCAATTTTTTTTTGTTTTTTCGCTTTTTTTATTTGTACCTATGTACTTTAAGAGCAGACTAGCTGCGTCCTGTGGTTTTGGTCGCAGTTAAAAAGTATTCTATGTCCTATTCCAAACTATAATCTATACATGTATGAAATTTCATCCCGATCTGTTTAGCCGTTCTGGCGTGATTGAGTAACAAACATCCATCTATACTTCCATCCAAACTTTTGCATTTATAATATTAGTGTGATTCATCGAAATAACACAGATTAGATGTATTCATAGCAGGGCAAGAAGCCATAAAATTCTAATGTTTTTTTTTCTAACGCTGTAAATTCGAACTCTCTCTAAATATCATTATACACTATTATGGATATAAATTGTAGGTATGTATTGTATTATGGTGGGAGAAAGAAGGGATATTGCAAATTGATAATACAGAAAGCCGACCTGATCACCCCTTAATCTCCTGAGAAGTGGAGGCTCTAACTTTTCCATCAGCGCGCCGGCCGTACAACCAGTAAGAAATCTCTAACTTTCGAAAACAAATTACGTAAAGCCGTATTTAATGTGTTACTAATGTCATGGGAGACAAAAGCGAAGAAACTGTACAACATATCGTCACGCCATTCCCTCGAAGGGGCTCGTAGAGGTGTTTTGACAACACACACACATTGGCAGTCGATATTCAGTCCCAAATGCGACAAGGGACGAGCTTGTCGTCACCGGGCTCCAGCTACGTAACAGATGACATTAAACACATACGATGATCACACAGTGAACAAATTGGTGCATACAGAAATCGTACTCGCATCCTCTGACTTGAGAGGCAAGTGAATAAAAAAGGGAGATAGATTGTAATAGAATTCGTAACCCAAGATTGAAAGAAATGATGTTTCAGAATTCAGAATTCAGACTTACTTGTAACTGCGTCAGCGGAGTAAGTACAAAGTAAAGTGAACTTTCTATCTGAACCTGACCTTAATCCTTAACCTCTTAACGGTTAAGCAAAATCTGCTTAAATTTGACTAATCGTGAAAGTACTTGCAGTGAGTGCGAGTACACAATCAACCAAACAACGTTACAGAGCGTTTACATCGCATTTTTTTATCCATTTTTAACGGATATGTCATGCAGAATACAGTTAAATGAATGAATGAATAATGTAATGACATGTGTGTGAACTCGCTCGTACAACAGCATACGCCAAGAAACAAAAAAACCTATCTTCCTATACGATAAAATGAACCTGTAAAAGGATCGCTGTGTAAACGAGCCCTTACTGTTATTTTGAGCCATCCCAAGTTTTAATTTCATTACAAATCAGAAGAACGGCGAAAGTACTTTTTATGTGTTTTCTATTCGATGGATTGAATGAACGAGATTTACACTGGCTTTGCATAAATGGATTAGAATGCTGATTTGGCCGGAGTTTTCTCGGACAAATGAATGTTTTTCGTAGGACTCTCAAAACAATATCTGAGGGGAAATTTTGAATAACATACCCAGTAAAAATGTTTGTAAGATTTTTTTGTTACGTTTAAAATATTAAGTTGTAAGGTAATTGTTTCTACAGAAAATGGGCTAACTAAAAAAAATGCAAGTAGGTATATAATTTGTAGGTACTTTTTCATTTCATTTGTAAAATTAATTAACCAGAAATCAATGCTCTTGCTCTCAAGTGTTACAAGTTAACATTGAGTAAACTCAAGTCAAGTCAAGTCAAGTCAAGTCAAAATGTTTTTATTCAATTTAGGTATCAAAGATACACTTATGAACGTAACACAATATTAAAATTACATATTATGTATAAAATATGTTAACTCCGAGTCAGTTAATCCTCCGTTTAAGAATTTTACTTTGTATCTTCTGCAATAGGCCTAAGCATGATATCTCTTCGTAAACGTTACAGTTTTGATTAAACGCGCCAAATTGTATAAAAATAATGCTCAACCAGTTATACGAAAAATAAAATAATAACATTATAACGCACGTTCACACCCACCGCACCAGGCGGGCTTGGCAACGTCATATTACGCCATGTTTTACCAAATTATATTTTCCGGATATTTTAAGGATAATTTTTCGCAAAATGTAGATTGTAATGTGCGGTTTGGTTTTACAATACCCTTTTTGTAGGGGTTTGTTCGAATGTGGACGGCGGAAATGTGTGAATAGAAATATGAGAATGGATGTATGTATGGATAAATCTACTTGGATATCTATATCTATGTGTAATATTCAGTACAGTCTAGGTACATTCAAACCCTAATTTATAGAAATTGCATATTAATTTATAGTGTTAATACCTAAGTGAATATTACCCAGATTGCCTTTACTTTTTGTGTTTATGGTATTTACGCTAAACTGTCTCTATATATAAAAATGAATCACTATTTTCCTTGACCATCGCATGACGCGTGAATAGATGGAACATTTCCGCATTTTTTTGTTTTGTATATTATATAGCCAGGATCTTTTGAAACAAAAACTTAAGATATTATCCCGAAAAAATAACGGTTCCTTTGGGACGCGGGTGAAACTGCGGGGCACAGCTGGTGTACAATATTTTCTAGATCATTACTAATAGCAGGGCTGGATTTAGAGGTGTAGAGGCCCTCGGGCAATAGGAAAGTGGAAGCCTTTTTTAATTATTACTTGAATAAAATTAAAAAAAATCAGTCTAAAATGTATTGCCATTTTAATTGTAAGAAACAAAAATAAATTATTTAACTACTCATATTTGTACAAGTAGGTATTAAAGTAAAAATCTTTTTAGGTAAATTTCTTTTTATAAATCTTTTTTTAATTTTTTTATTATTAACATAAATATAACTACAGTTTAAACTAAATATGCCCTTAAAACCAATGCGGTTTGTCTAGGACAAACAGTTCTTACCCTTAATTAACATAAATTATTGTGGGGGCTCTCCCTTGTGAAGACCCCGGAGCTGTAGCCCCGCCTGCCCTTCCCTAAATCTGGCCCTGACTAATAGTTAGGTAATCGCGTCGGCCAATAAAAAACTAATAACTTAGTTTAGTAATTAGTGACTCTGTGAGCTAATGACCTCGTGGCTTGCGTCTGTCTTCTCTACAGGTACATTTCTCAACCGAAAAAAAGTCATATCTCCGCTATTTTGAAGAAAATCCAAACACTGACTCGACAAAAAAAAATCTAAATAATATTATAGCCTACTCACAAAATTTCAAGAGAATCGGTTAAGAAATGCGACTTGTAGAGGAAGACAGCCATCCGGGCAGAAATCCGGACGTACGAAAACATTTTTGTTGAAGCTTAATAGACGCTTAAATATTAAATAAATTATTACGTCGATAAATTATTATCGACGCTCGCTAGGTCGATAATAATTTATACTAAAACTTCTGCTAACTCACAACTCGAAGGCGCTTGTAAACGCTTCATTATAATGCACCTCTATTTCTAAGGCCAAGCCATGCCGTGAAATGACCTAGTCGTGTTTCGGGATGTAGTCCGGTGTAACCGTTCCGAAGACGGGTCTGAGCAGTAGCGCACTTATAGCGCCGCACTCAACTGCCGTCTTTGTACTTATTCACAAGTTTATTGCTAGAGTGAATAAGTACCTTATAGGTCGTCGTGCTCCATCTTCGACCACAACGTCGCTTAACATCAGGCGAGTTGGTGGTCAAACGCCGACCTATTCTACATAAAAAAAAAAAAAAAAAGGCCCAGTTCAGACGAAAGTTACTGCGTCGAGTTTTTGAGACGTCATTTTCTATTACATAGGGTACGATTTGAACAGCAAAATGCTACTTAATATTATAAACGGGAAAGTTTGTAAGAATGGATGGATAGATGGATGTTTGTAACTCTTTCACGCCAGAACGGCTAAACAGATCTGCATGAAATTTGGCACAGAGATAGATTATAGTTTAGAATAGCACATAGGATACTTTTTAACCGCGGGTGAAACTGCGGGGCGCAGCTAGTACGTCTATAAAATGCATGAAGCCGAATTACGTAACGCAATAGAAAACGATTAAATCGCGTACGTTTGCACCTAACTTTACCAACTGAATAGAGCCAAGTAACAACGCAATTGCGTTTTGAGTTTAAACAAAACTATTTGAAGTTCTCTTTGTAATCAAGAGCCAGGCGACAACTTATTTCATTTGCATAAACACTTTAGCATAAACTTGGAATTTCATCTAAAGAGCGACACTATTTTTGTTTGTCAGTGTTTAAACACGAGCGCAATAAAATGAAATGACTCAAACTATTTAGTCGGATCAAAGAGATTTTTTTTCAAATTATCTAATTATTCTTAACGACGTCATAATATGTACGCGATAGTCTTTAGGATAGGCCAAAGCTATTAGAATTTTTAACGAAATTCTTGCTATGTATTCTTGTGGGACGCGTGTCCTGACCGAGATAAAAATAATGATTGTTAGCAAGCAAAAGCCAGAGAAATCGCAACAATTTTTAATAAAAAACTCAAACGTGTGTATTCTGTCCTGTGTGCTGTGTGTCCTAATAAAGGTTAACCTTTACGTTTGAATACACACAAACTTCGATTGAAAATTAATTCATTACAAGAAATCACAATCTTGAAAGACAACCGTACTTTCTTTGTAACGGAACTTTTAAGATATTACACAACTAATACCTATTTTAAAACATTACCGTTCGACTGAGTAGTTATCTTCTTAAGGCACTTTTTTAAAAACGATTGTTATTTGCGAGTATACGTCGTTTGCAAAAGCTTTAAAATTAAACCATGTAAACATTCGAGCCGTGTTCGGTGCATAAATCCGCAGTGATCTAAGCTGCATAAGCGATCCCGCAGAGCCCCAGGGTCGAATTAGTCGCAGGCCTGCCGGTGTCGTTTAATAGCCAAAGAAAACCCTATAAAATTAATGGCAGGATCGAGCTCCTAATAGTCCTGCACTGGCTTAATACTCTACACTGTGTAAAATTAGGTACGCAAATGTAAGCATTGGTTTTTCTTTTTGAGAATTTCTTATACTCGTAGCTACTATCTATACTTATTCTAGCTGTCACCCCGCGACTTCGTTCGCGTTTATTATTTATATATATATGTGAGCTACCCTATCTGTTAAGTTAGATCGAACTGCACACGGTGTGCAAATTTGATTGAAATCGGTTAAGTAGTTTAGGAGTCTATAGCGAACAAACAACGTGACACGTAATTTATAAATATTCAGAAGATGGGTATTTATAATAGCGAAAGTTTGGATGGATGGATGGATGTTTGTTAATTTATTACGACAGAGTGGCTGAACGGATCTTTATGAAATTTGGCACAAAGAAAGTCTATGGTCTGGAATAGCAAATATGATACTTTTTAACCTGCCTACGTATAACAGCGAAGCTTGTTGGGAATGAGTTTTTTTCAGAACAATTTACAAGAAAGTACGTATTTCTTAGCCACAAATACAGTTGCAACCAATGATAACCAATAGCATAATCAACGCTTGTTAAGGTGTTGAAAAAATTCATTTATTAAATAGAAAATAGTTTTTAGTTTCAATGTGCATTTTATAAGCTGTGTACGGTCATAATTAGACTATAGGTTCAAATTTTATACATTTAAGTTGGTACCTACATGTGTCATAGCCTATAGTCTGTTATCGAACCAATTCAAATAAAATAAAAAATAAAATTGTAAGGTATTACTTACTAGGCCAAATATAAAAATTATTTCTTAGGAATATTTTAGCGTAACAACAGGTAAGATAAGACTTAGTTAAGCATGTAAAGACATCATTCATTCGATAATTTGTACCCATTCACACGTGGCCCGGCCCGGCCATGAGAGATTACTTAACAGTAACTGCTATGAATACGCTAAACGGCTGCACACATCTTGCATCTTGTTGACATGAGCACGGTAAATATCTGAGGCTATGGTAATCCGGTTCAAGATTTCAGTTTCTATTTCTGGTGTGGTTAGCATTTCTCACTCATCGCAAAATTCTTGCCTTATTTTTTAATCGTCGAGGATAAGAGAACGCAGCCAATTTTTGCCGATCTCTTGAATATCTACAAGGAATCATGCGATGTATTATTGTGACCATTAACTTCACTTTGGCATGTGAAATGGAAATTCTAAAGTTTTCATTCCAAAATGATGATGAGAAACAGAAAGACATACAAAAGACTCAACAGAAATCTTACTGCATACGGTGCCGTCTAACTTTTGTGATGTAAATGAGCCTTGAACACTGACTATGTACTTAAAGCGTAATACGTGCACATGTATTGCTTGGTTTGACCTTTTGGTTAGGTTACTCTCGTTGAAGTCTTTTGTCACGACTCGAAATGGAAACAAATTGATGCAGCGTCTTCAGCGCGACAAATCTCACTTCACTTCTTCACTAAGCTTCGCTTCACTCTGTTTAGAATCCAAAATTAAAAATTAAACAAAAAAGTTGCCGTTTTTCACATTTTTAGCAATTGAAAAACGCTGTCGAAAAAAGTTGAATAGGTAGTTTGCAAATTTGATTTGAATCCGCCTGTTTAAAACTAGAGTATTTTAAAATTACAGCTCATGACTAGAATGGCTAGAATACAGTATAAAGCAGCTAAACAAAACACGAAATTTAGTAAATTACGGGTCAATTTGATGACAGCACACACTAAACGCGCGTTTGTTCGCCGCTCATTTGGCATGTGAACGTTACAGCGTGTGAACGGAACATGCTTGGTGGTTTTCCATGCGGAGTGTATTGTCACATCTTTTTATACTCTGGACAGTATTGTAGCTAGTATCTAGGCTCATAATGCAAGTACCAGCATTTCCCACGGCTCTTGGTGATAATAGAGAATAGCGATGGCGATACGCCTGTGATTGTCTCCTTTCTAATAGGTATTGATCGCCGAGATGCGGAGCGAGGAAAATTAGTAAGAAAGCAAAAATAAAAACTACAACTTTTATTTTGATTGTAGAGAAAATTACTTTTCAACAAACAATTGTTTGTTAATCTGTTATGTATCTAATGATAATAAATGTTTACTTTACTACTTACTTTACTACCTAACATTACCGTCTGTTAACATTACCGTCTATTGTAGTAACTTCCATAGTCGTTGTTTACCTTGGTCGTTGTTTAAAGTCAGTTATAATTGATTCTCATTCGATTCGAAATATAGATCGATGAAATGAACATGATCATAATTGACCCTTTAAATGAACACTAAAATTAATTTAAAAAAAAACCGGTACTAGCCACATAGGCAGCTCGCGTTGGGCGAAAGTTTGGTCTGCGTGCTTATCCTCATTATTTCTGTCAATTGTCGTTCTTTGGACTGGACGCACGGAGACGGAGGACGGGGGGAGAAGATATTAAACTACCGATACTGAAATGGCTTGTTGAGAGAACCATACCTAACATTCGCTTTTGTCTGCTTATATAGGTAGTCGTCTTAGCTCGATACCTGGCACTCCTTAGAAGCTAACCACTATTAAAATCCCTACATACGTTTGGCTTTCAAACTATCAGGCTTATCCTGTTCGGCAGTAAAGCTTATAGGTACACGGCATGTTAAATTATGACAATCCAATAACTGGTTAGGTGGCCGGGGCCCAAATTGTCCCGAGCGGGGCTGCCAAGTTGCACAAAGCCTGCCCTCGTACAACATACGAGTCACACGACTATGTTACTGTATCCTTGACGGTAGACAGCAAAATGGTGCTTGCTAATTATATGCACGACCTGACGAAGTTTTTCTTAGAACAGTAATGAGCAGCGCTGCTAGAGACAAGAGGTAAGCTGATTTGACGAATGTAAAAGTTTGGTCAAAGTTTTTGTCCAAAAGCAGTTGAACATCTATTTAATATATTGGCACCTTCATTGAAACTAGTTAGCATAGAATAATCTATTCCATTTACAATGATCTACTCCCATAAATTACAAAACTAAGCTATAATAACAATAATATTTGGGACACTTGCACACACGGTCGTCTGACCCCAAACTAAGCAAAGCTTGTACTATGGCGGCCAGAAACTGATAAACATACATATTTAGTTTTAAATACATACTTAAACAGATATTAACACCCAGACATAGAACAAACACAAATGTTCATCACATGAATGTTGCCCTAGTTGTTGTAGTTGTAGTTGTTGTTGAATTGCCCTAGGTGGAAATCGAACTCACGCCCCCAAGCTCAGAAGGCAGGTTCACTACCGACTGAGCCACCGAGGCAGTCAAGTACTTAGAATATTGCAGAGAACTGTATAAAATAACAGCTTGTGCTCTGACAAAGCACGACAGTATCAATGTGCATAATATGATGCAACATCATAGTATATGCCAGCACTATGCAATGCTCCGTCGCGTCGCGTACATTGTCCGTGTAACGTGTGACCTTATTCAAAAGGTACTGCGAAACGACTTTTTGTTAGGACTTACCTAGACCTTAATTTGAGGCATGTTCTTGAACTATATTAGGTGTATTGCACAGTTGTTGATAACAAATTGATTTTAACAGAATCCTCATTCTCTTTCCTAAAGAGTAAAAATGCAAGCATTGGTGGATATTTACCGCTAAGTCGTCTATCTGCTTGCTACTTTATTTTGTAACAAAAAACAACCCGCTTACTAATAAACGTTGTATTTCTTCGGAATAGCTAAACAGTATTTTGTCTTTTTCTTTCTTTGAATTGTTTTTATTTGATCGAAAAAGACAAAACACCGAATAGAATAACTATACCGAGGCGATATATTATTATTTAACCTTAATTTTAATAATAAAGGCATAGGGTCAACTGGAGCAAAAGCGTCTGTGGAGCAATTGCGTCTTTCGAGACATACTGACAAACCCTTCACAAATTAGGCGCTATCTACGCTTTTTTCTATCTTTAGTTGCA
Organism: Peribatodes rhomboidaria; assembly: GCA_911728515.1. NCBI lineage: Eukaryota > Metazoa > Arthropoda > Insecta > Lepidoptera > Geometridae > Peribatodes > Peribatodes rhomboidaria. Next base: position 11,429,666 of record OU452172.1, read on the forward strand.
ATAATATGTACAAGATTGCGCTTGTTGCCTAATTTGTGAAGGGTTTGTCAGTAATTCTAGGAAGACGCAATTGCCCTACAGACGCATTTTCCCCAGTTGACCCTAAACCTGTTTTAAAGCGGTTTGTCTAGTCAGTAATCAAGTACAATTCGTTTCTGAAATAAACTTACTTTTACATAATTGCCAACCTTCGACAGCGTGCGTTTTGGTAAATCATATTGTTTAAGACAATAAAATTAAAACGACAGAAGTTATTACAAACGTTCAATGTACCGCCAGATTTCAATGCATTTCTGCAAAGTATGTGTAAGCCACAAACTGCATATTGAAGTTGGACCGTAAACACGCGCCTCTACCTCAATAACTCCAGCTTTAAGGCTTATACAAAATTATTGGATTTCTGGTATAAAATAGGTGCTACAAACTCTACATTTTTAAGAGACTCTACAACCAATATACATAAGTTAAATGAGACATAAGTATTAATTGAGAGAGTCTTTATTGTAATGGCTCTGGTAAAAATAGTAGCGCTAAGCTCTGTAGATTTTACCATTTCTATTGCTTTTAAAGTGTTGTAAAAATAGTCAAAAGCTGTTAAATAAAAAGCAGAGCGTTGAAAAGATTTTTGGAAAGTTTGTCTAATTTCATATCTACGCCTTATAAAAACTCGTCAATATCATCACCAACTTATTTTAGCCCACACCAAAGTAAAAGTTTCTTCCGTGCTTCTCTCACACCATTTCGTTGCTACATATTGTTTAACTGCGTTAATTTTTCACCACCAATCATTGAGCTTCCAACAAATTGAAACTCCCAGCAAAATGCAATATACCGTTTAAAATTATGACTTATGAGCTGGCGACCACACGTCACATTATAGCTGGGGATTGGCATCATCGTACCATTTTCAATTAAGAGTAAATGTACGAAAATAATTAAAACGATGCAGCCGTATTCCGAGGTGTGTCACGGCAGGTCAGGTATCGACGGAGGCGGATGTGCCGGCCGCGTGACGTCATCCGGCACCGGCGTGACACCAATCTCCTCATTGTCCAGTGCCCAGGACATTGGTACTGACACGCTGACACGCTGTTATATTTATCAAACTATGTAGACTAGACTGTGTAGGGATTTCACACTACGTTTTATCGAACTCGAAACTTACAAAAGGTCATTTAGGACAAAATTTAATCGTAAAGTGCAATTAGTCATTGAAATTAAATAGAGAATAAAATTGTTCATGCTAAAAACCAATTAAATTAGCGGTTTATTTTACAATGTTAAATCAATTCGAAAGAGAAACTCTGATGAAATCAACTCGAGATCAATCAATGATTATGAAACAGATCGAAAGGATTACGAGGTACGAATGAAGCTTTTTGTTCGAAATCAATCGGTATACAGTTTTAATACTTCGCTGAATCCATTACATATTGGAGCTATCACAAATTGGCAAAACAGCTGAGTTGATAGATTAGAGTTGGGACAGGAAATTTTGCTCCGAAAATAAACGCTGAAAAATATTGCAAACAACGCGTCAATCATTGTCGAACAAATTTCTGGAACTAATTTTTATTTATTAACTGTATAAAATATAAAATGAAAAGCTCATCCGGGAATGAGCGTCTATTGGTGCTTATATCAAAATATTTTGAAGAACGTGCTACGTCACAATGAAATCTTAATTTTACAACGCGACATTTGTAAACAATCTCGATTATTGCTTTTATCATTCAACAAACATTATGTTGGTTAAAACTCCTATGAAATAGAGAAGTTATAGCCAGGGGCTGCTTGTCAACGAACGCTCAATTTTAACAGCTAAATATATCGTGATATTATGGGACTTCAACACGAATGCGTGTCGAATACAGAAATAACAAAACGAGAATGTTGGTAAATCTGTGAAGTGAGCTTATGCAATTCTGAGAGTCGGAAAACTTATAATAAAAGATACATTTTATACTACTTAGGTCATACTGGGATAGTAAAAGTTTCTTAGAGGAAATCACGACCCGGTAAACATAATCAATTTAAATTTTTACAATTGACCTATTCCTTTAGTATTATAATTATGTTTGTAAATCTTACCTACTCCACAAATCTACTGATTTTAAAAAGGTAGTTTATAAACTTTGATATTAATCACAGAATCTTAATCTTAACTATTATTTAAAAGCGAAAGTGAGTTTGTCTGTTTGTTTGTGTGTTACGTTTTCAAGCTCTAACTATTCAATCGATTAGCATGAAACTTTGTATTCAGTACGGAAAAAGTAAAAGTACATGTCGTACTTTAAAAAGTACCTATAAATCCCTAAAAAAATAAGGTTCCTGTAAGACCATGGGTGAAACCGCGGGGCGCTGCTAATTGCATAGATAAATTAGAGCTATCAAAATAAATACGTGGTCGTTTTATTAAATCAAGAAAATATAAAATTAACATTAAGTTTGAGCAGATGAATAGGATAGATTGAGCAAATCCAAACTAGGTAAGTACTAACTTCTCGAGTAACTAAAAGTGAAATTGTTTTGGTCGAACGAGTACTAGATGAAACTTTAGCAGTTGAGACTAAAATGAACTAGAATTTACCTCTCATAGAATCGTTCATCCGCTACAACCTCGCCGCTCTCTGGGGTGTCGTTTGTAATTTAAAACTACTTTACTTTCCAATTTCTTACTTTAGCAACATTTTAAGCTTTATTCTAAGTGCCGAGAAATTACAGTTAGACATAACGTCAAAAATAAATTTACCGCACAAAAATGACATAAATACCTAAGTATTACACGTTATACTCACACGTGATATATCTTGAACTGCGATTAGCATTTAGAAACATTTTTTTTTCTGTTTTGGTATGGCACTGCTTTTACTTCTTTGTTTACAATTACATATATTCTGAAATAAATAAATAAATAAATTCGGGACACTTCTACACACGGTCGCCTGACCCCAAACTAAACAAAGCTTGTACTATGGCTGCCAGAGACTGATATACATACTTAGATATTTTTAAATACATATTAACACCCAGACATAGAACAAACACAAATGTTCATCACATAATTTTTTGCCTTAGGTGGGGATCGAACCCACGCCCCCAAGCTCAGAAGGCAGCTCTTTTTTAAATATCTATATTTCAAAAATAATCTCTATTATATATAACAGATGGAACATTTTCACTATTTTTTTTTTATTGTGTCTATTATTGTCAGGAGAAGGTTCTTATGAAAGAATATATAAAGATATGGAAAATAAGACAACATAGCGGTTCAAAGTTTCCGGGTCAGCTAGTAGTAAAATAATGTTGTCGTACTATGTACAATACGCTTGATCGATTTTTCGTATGTGTAAGTTTTAAAAACGACAAAGCTTAGAGATTTTCTTGCATTTTATATTTTGTAAGTAAGTAATTCGTTCAATAAAGTTCTATGTTTAACTTTACTAACGCATTAGGTATCTAGTTTTTAAACTTAACCAATATTCGTAGAATAACAAACATACTTAGAACTTGTTATTTGGACAATATCTAGTGTAATTCCGCTTTAACGTCGCATTAAGTACATCGAGGAACATGAATTTTTTACTCTAATTTTGAAATTTTTTAAAAAACTAATTTAATGAAATTTACTAGAAAATTATACAAATTGATATTTGAATCTAATTTTAAACGTTATACAATGTAATATTTCAACAAACCTGACCAGTAGTTTGGTCGTTCAGCAGTGAATAATCCATTCCCTCTTCTTTAAATATCTCCAACTGTTCCAGAACACTCATACGGAACCCTTTTTCACACACATGTAGGACCTTGAATGTGTTGTTATCTTGTAATACGTGACCGGTTTCTAATAGATGTTTTGCGAAATGCGACTTCTCTGGATGGTCATTTCTGTACGCGGAAATATGTTCTTTGTAGATTTTTTTTTTTCAGGTTTGTTTAATTCTTTTAAATTTTAATTTTTTCAGGTACATTAATTTTTTTTTTTTTTTTTTAGGTTTGTTGTAATATTACATTGTATAACGTTTAAAATTAGATTCAAATATCAATTTGTATAATTTTCTAGTAAATTTCATTAAATTAGTTTTTTAAAAAATTTCAAAATTAGAGTAAAAAATTCATGTTCCTCGATGTACTTAATGCGACGTTAAAGCGGAATTACACTAGATATTGTCCAAATAACAAGTTTGAAGATGAACTTCCGCAAAGTAACGCCTGATTCAATCAAACATACTTAGAGTCATAAGGTGAACACAGAAACTGAGCAAGTACACACTAAAGTCGTGCCAGCAAGTATGCCACTCAGCATGTTTCCTTCAAAACCTGCTGCATATTCAAACTTAAAACTTGAAAACGTGAAGAATTCTCGCTCACTGCTGACAACTGAGGTGGGTTAATGACTTCACAGAGGTCGACCATTGTTTGGTAAACAATGCAGCGAGCCGGCTGGGCCGTCGATCCTCAGTTATTCGCTTGACTAGGCGACGCGACCCTTTTAGCTGTGAAAAATGTGCGAGCAGAGCTTCTAGGGATTAATTAATCGTTGGTCGCCACGCGTGTGTGCCTAGCCCGAAGGCTGGAGGTAACAAAAGTCAGAGGCTAACCCGGTTCTGGGTAAAACATTGCCCTTGTTTTTTCGTATAGGTTTTTATTTAGATGGCCTTTTTATGATCATAATTTATGTACTTTCCTAACATTTCGTTTGGCTACAAATTTGACTGTTTTTAGTTTTCTGAACAACACTGGGAATATAGTTTAATAGTTCTGTTATAGGTAGGTCTTTATGTATGAAGCAATAAAGGCAATGCTATTGATGCATCTATTCTGTGAAGCTACATTGACAATAACGTTCGATACAGTTCTCAGATATTCCTTTTATAAAATGTTATTTATATGAAGCTCGATTTCTTGTTGTTGACGGTATAATGAATGTAAAGCTGCATATGCTGTCGATGTCCATTTTTTAACCGACTTCCAAAAAGGAGGAGCTTCTCAATTCGACTATTTCTTTGTAAGTTTGTTTGTATGTTATGCGATGCTCCTTCAATTGTGAGTCCATTTTAATGATTCTTTTTTTGTTTGGTAGATCGTATTTCAGAGGTGGTCCCATTTACATTTTATCGAAATCGGTCAAGCAATTTTTTAACATATCCATTAAAGCCTACAAATTGTTTACATGGATGACGGTAAATCGGTTTTTTAAGCTTTGTTTTTTATATTATTCTAGTAAATAATTTAATTGATATACTTAGTCGAAAAGTTGGTAACAAAAGTGATCACAAAGTAATTTGTCATCTCATCCGAGTTATTTCAGCAAATCCTTTCAAACCGGTACTTATCAGCGCTATCAAAATCCCGAGATCATTGTAATACGATAAGTAAGGAAAAACTGGCAAAAAGAAATTAAAATTTTCTTTTCTCAAACTCAGAACTCAACGTCGCGAACAGAGATGGGGTGAGGCATAATTTTGAGATCATCTTGTTATGCTGTTCCGAAACTCGCAGGATTGTTTCAACTCGAGCTATTTACGTCTTCTCACTGAAATATCCCTTCAATTAACTTTCGACAAATTAACGGGAAAAAGAAAAATATAAAAGGCGGAATGGGGAGGCTGGGAGGAGGGTAGTCGAAGAATAACCGACCTACGGATAATTAATGGTTTCATTTATGTTTCTGCATTTGAGAGACTTGATTGTGCTGAGTTAGGCCGCCTTTTTACTTTTTCAAGTTTCAAATTGCCATTGTTCGAATGAGCCGTAATTGAAAATTGTAAAGGGTCAGTAATCAATGGACGCTTCACCTATTATTCGCAGTTTCACTTTTGAAGTTCGATTTCTTGGTAGTTTTAATTACGATTCGTAATTGAACCTTTTTATTTTAATCAAAACTTTTATATCAATCTCGCCAGTTATGAAATTGGTTTTATTGAATTCATTAATTTAGTTACGACCTTAACGTTTAAGGAGTACTGTTCTTGAGTTCAATTAGCAAAACGTTCAATGAATAAAAGCTAATAAAACATATAACATAACATATCGTCACGCCTTTTCCCCTAGGGCTGGCAGAGGTGTAATACAACACCCACATTTCGCCGGACGATATTCTATAAAAGCTACCATCTGTAAAAAAAATATGTAAATGGCAATGTCAAAGATTTCAAAGACTTATTCCATGGTTCCATTTCATGCCCACTTGCACTACATATAAGAATTGCCTGCCTAAACATCTTAAGAGTCCGGCGACCACTTTAGACTAACTTCGCATTGCCTAAGATTTTCCATAGCCATTTCATCTAGAAGAAGATGGCGAGCGAAGAAAGTAAATAAACATACTAACGAGCCTTCAAAGTTACCTACAGAGTGACAAAGTGCAATTTTTTTTCTTCATGACTTTTGCACTTCTCTAATCATTCTTAAATAACTAAGAATGTCCCTTGTATTATGGATCCATTTAAAAGCTAATGATGTAGACAACCTCCATATGTAAAGGGATTTTTATTTGTTTTGTCTATCTATTGAATAAATCAGTCAAAAGTGACCCCTTAGAAATGCGGATATTTTTCAATGCTCTATTTTAGCTTGAAAACGTTTTTAAAAAAAAACAAGAACATAGGGGCGGAGATATTGTTAATTTTATTGTACATGCCAAATTTCATCATAATCTGACAAACGGTTTTCAATAAATTTGAGAAGCGCGTTTGTATGGAAATTTCAGAGCGCTAAGGGACTTTAAAGCCTTTTTTGGGATACTTTTGTAAACCTGAAAGTCTAGCCACTTGCACTAAATATAAGAAAAGCCTAAGTCCTTGCTTAACTAGTTTAATCAACTCCTAGCCTAGCTTCTAGCTAAATTATCTTGCACGAATCTTTAGCCATTCCTTAGGAGATTCTTAACTTTATATGCCCGATTAGCAAACATTTCGCTATAAGTAGTTTAAAACTAGTCAAACAAGGACTTATGGAATTCTTGTATTCAGTGCAAATGGACAGACTTTCAGGTTTACAAAAAAAAAAAAAAAACTTTAAGATATTTAAGCACGTACCTACCTAAAATGTATACTCACTAATAATCCACACACGGTAACCTATTCAAAATCCGAGACAGAGCTTAGCAAAATTAGACAGCGCAATCCCAGCACTCTGTAACTTCACCCCGTCACATAAATCTTAAATAGATTACAGTATAAATGTGTCTCCAGTTAGTATTTAAATGCTCTTTGATTTAGCGACGTACAGCAGGACAGTCTATGCAACGCTATGAAATGTCAGCTAATTCCATACAACGCAGTGTGCTATTAATATGAGTGATGTGAACGCGTGACGGAGAATGGGAACCTGGTACATTTATGTGGCTTGATGAGTTCTGTGTCGGAAATAATGTGAGATAAGAATGTGAAGCTAAATATTGACAGGCTATTCTAGTCAGTGCCGGATTAACCACGCAGCAAGAGTAGCAAATGCTACCGGTTCCGCGCGAAAAACTAAAACTGTAAAAGCCCTACACCCAATAACTTTTCTCAAAATAGACATACGGCGCCAATTTTTTCAAAATAGGCGGGAAAAGCGCTAACCATACTTGGCAACACCACAATACTTTCAGGGAAAATTAGGTGTTTTGGTGGGAAACCAACTAGTCAAGGGCCTCTTCACATTTGCTACGGGCCCTGCGCTTGCTAAATCCGGTACTGATTGTAGTGTATGTTGGCTAAGTAGAAAACTGAGAACACATGCAGAGTGTTCGTCATTGTCTCATCTGGAAGACGTTCGACGGACAGAGACCTACCTCAAGAATTTTCATGATAGCGAGTCTTGCTTCATCCGCTTTCAAGATCGTCGATCATCTTTCCGGCCGGTATTCCTGTGTTCATTGCTTCTATGCTGTTCACGTTCTATCGAATGTGTACAAAACTGCTTTGTCACTTGTCACCCTGGCTGTAGGTACTTCCCTTCGAGACATCCCTAGAACTGACTCGTATAGTCCGAACAATCAGGACTTGGGCTGCCTTAGTGAAGTGTGTATAAATATGATACATATATACGCGGTCACCATTACCTTTTATCAAATAAGTTGTGGTCAAATGTCTAGCTTGTTAACCAAAAAAAGTTTCAATGACCCTCCGTAAATCTAATAATTTACTGGCAAATGTAACGGAAGTAATGCTGCAAGAATAAATAACTCCATGATTTCCCCTAAAATGACAATATTTATTTCGTTTACGGAATCAAATCGTGCATTATGCAGATTCGAGCGGATTCTAAAATATTGGTATTCGCGACGCGAGCGGCGCGTCACGGTTCCGTTCCGTCCTCGAAACCCTGACCTCATGAACCCGGGAAATGTCACTGTAGTCGAAGAGGAGAGGAAGGAATCGATCACTGGAGGATTTATCAGCGACCACGGTTCCAGCGTAGACAATCCCACAGACAAAAAAAAACCGGCCAAGCGCGAGTCAGACTCGCGCACGAAGGGTTCCGTACCATAATCTATAAAAACAGAAAATAAACATGTCTGTTGAATGGGACCCCTCTTGGATATTGATTTTATTCTGCTGTTTAGTATTTAATTAATTAATTAATTTATCATTCATTTACATGCGTAAGTACAAATAAAAGATACTACAATTTCAACTTCATCAAAACTTTAACTAGCGTGGTAAATGATAGTTACGTTAACAAATACGAGAGCCAAAAACAGTAAGCCTTGCGAATTAGTCCTCACTAGGTTGAACCGTGTCGAGAACTACTGCATTTGTTGTTATAGCAACAACAAATGCAGTAGTAGTTTTGTACACGGGTCAACCTAGTTACCGTTACTACTGCATTTGTTGTTATAGCGGCAATAGAAATACATACATCATCTGTGAAAATTGCAACAGTCTAACTATTATCACGGCTCATGAGAAATAATCTGGTGACAGAGAGACAGACAGTCGGACGGACTGTGGAGTCTTACTAATAAGGTCCCGTTTCACGCTTTTTGGGTACAGAACCCTAAAAACGATGTCTTCCTTATACAAATAAAACAATTAAATGCGAAAAAAAATATTATAAAAAATATCATTAAAAATGTATTATTAAAGAGACTTGTTTAGTAAAAATACTTATTTAGGTATTTAGTAAAAATACAATTTTGTGATCAATAAAATTTTCCTTTGGCTTCCAAACTATCGGGACAAGACAATTTTTCAGGATTCCGTCGTACTTCACCCCTTATCGTTAAGCTTTATTTATAACCGGGAAGCAATCGAATGTGTGCCGTACGTCAAATTACATTTTCCAACTGTCGTAAGATTTACAGTTAGAAACATTTTGTATAAAATGTGAACAGTTAGGTTATACATGACTGCTTTGATGGCTCAGTTGATAGTGGAACTGTCTTCTGAGCTTGAGAGAGTGGGTTCGATTCTGACCTAAAGCAAACATTCATGACTGTAAAGAACATTTGTTTTCGTTCTATGTCTGGATGTTATTAACTATTCAGATATGTATTTAAAAATATATTATGTATGTATATCAGTCTCTAGCACTCATAGTACCAGCTATGCTTAGTTTCGGGTCAGATGACCGTGTGTGGAAAAATGTTCCAAATATTTTTGATTAAAGCTTTAAATATCTATTTAAATATCCCCAACATTTGAGGTGAAAGTAATAATTATGTGTCTACATATGTATTAGGAAAGTGTTATATTCTTGTTGCATTATTTTTATATTATGATTCAAGCCTAGTTGTACTCAGTGCACTTTTATAGGTTAGTCGCTACATAGAAAGTACCGTGAAAAAGAAAATCACGTAGTTTGAAAATGTTGACTTACTCATTTTAAGTGGTTTCAGTCTTTTAGTTTTATTATTCCTTGTAGAATTTAATAAAAAGTCAGAAGCAAAAAATAGTCAGACGTGGCCTGAAACGCATTATAAAATATCCCGAGCGGAAAACTCCATCTTGTGACGTTGCATCTTTGACATCCATAATTCTCGAGGAAATGTTTTTCACGAAGGCTCGCCTATTTTAAATAGTTGGTTTAATGGGTACGTCCTTAATTAGAAACTGTACGGAGTGAAATTGAGGCTCCTCTTCTGATTTAATGAGAAGGCAATCGCGTGATCCCTTTCGCACAGAATTAGCTCCGCCCACCGGGCGGTGAAAATCAATAACATACTGTAGAAGTGCGTTTAGTGCCGTACCTTGCTGACGTAGCTGCAAACGGCTGTAACTGTCGTAAAGTACACACAGACACAACTCAAACGGATTGTCAAAACTTTCACCATCTCCCCACGTCTAACGGTCGAAGTACAAGAGGCTGTGACGTACACAAGCCTAACGTCACGTGACATCACACATCGTTCTAATCACGAACGACACAATTTTAAACTCAAATTTCATTTGCCTACAGAGAATCGTAAACTCGTTCTACCTGCTTAAAAATAAACTGAGACTTCCATCTCAGAAACAGAGTTATAATTTAAATTTTATCGCCGAACAACGAATAAAAAATCTCATTTCCACAAGTTGACGACACCGAAATGCCTTTAACAGTTGCCAGCAGCAAACGCCCTTAAAGTTATAAGCCGATTTTCACTTGAACAATTACACTCTTGAAGGTCGTTAAAAACCCCTAAAAAGCTTTTAGCAGAATTAATACAGCATAATAATTTCCCGCGTAACGTGTAACAGAAAGCGGGTTTCCGATAATTGCCGAAGATCCTCTCGGTAAGTTTGCTGAGCGAGAGCACCTGCATTAATTACAAGATTTAGCCTCATCCCCAACATTAATAAGGAATAAACCACTCTACTTTCTTTGTCCGCCTTTGTCTGTTTATTAAACCGAAAGATTAATTACGATACCGAATTTTAAGAATTCGTAACTTTGTCGAGTTGGCGGGTATCGGAGAATTTAATTTAAAAATTCCGAAGTTTAACGAGACAGGTGAGGCGAACTGTTAAGCGCGTTATGAATTTTGCCCCACCCGCCCTCCGCTAGTTTCGGGAATTTTTGCTCCTGGCTCCTACAAACTTTATGGCTTATCCCTCATGCGTGGCTGCTCGCTCATCTCCCTCCAGACTACAACATTGCTTAATAAATGTTTGGCTCAGCTGTTACACTAGATTTGGTCCTAACTCTCAGGTATGTGAAGGTCAAGGATTCATCTCACTTGACCCATATTAGGGTTGTTTTTCTATTTTAAGCATAAAAATATCATACATAAATGAGTACTCCAAAAGAACGTACTTATTAGATAGATAGATAGATAAACACTTTATTGTTCACACCAGAAATAACAAAAACAAAAGAACAGAAAAATCTTAAACGGTAGTGTAACAACTGGCGGCCTTATCACTAAGAGCGATCTCTTCCAGGCAACCTTAGGATGAAGAGGATACTTATGAAAGAGTATGGGAAAGAAAATTAACAAAAATAAGAGTGTTGATACACCTACTTAAACTATTTGAATTATATTATACTTACATAAACATACAGGTCATAATAATATAATACATTCTAATACTTGAAATACCTATGAATAGATAAGAAAACCAAATTAGTCAACATAAATAATTTTATGTAGGGTCAACTGGGGCAAATGCGTCTGTAGGGAAATTGCGTCTTTCGAGAATAACTGACAAACCCTTCACAAATTAGGCGCCACCTACATCTTTTTTCTATCTTTAGTTGCAATAATCTGTACAAAATGGCGTTAGTTGCCTAATTTGTGAAGCGTTTGTCAGAAATTCTCTAAAGAATAGCCTCACAGACGAATTTGCCCCAGTTGACCCTAACTCATATCTAGCTTACCCAACAGCGACTGCCGGGAAAGGAGTACGATAATAGACATAGTAAAATGCCAGAAGTGACAGAACTAACCTTTTTTGACTGCTTAAATATAGTATTATGTTTTGTAATTGTTATGTCAGATCGAATTTGTAACTACATATTTGTGTGATATATTCGAAAAAACCTTTAAACAAAGATTTAAAAAAAATAAAGACAACATACAGTCATACACGCACGGGAAAGTGAAAAGCAAAAACCACCCTTACAAGCAAGACATACCTATCTATACGTCCATAGACACGCCAATATCCGTAACTCGAGTTATTACATCACTTTTAATTGTTCATAAATCACCTCCAGTTAAAATTAAGATCTCATTTGGATATTTTACGATGAAACCGGTTCAGAAGAGACGCGTGTGCAATATTTACGCGTGTTTTAAGATCTAACACTGTTGTAATAGAGTTTATAGAATGCGTTGAGTTAGCTCGGTTTGTTTCGGGTCTCGTCACTATTGCAAGACCTACCTCAACTGAAAGTTGCTGAAACTGTGTCGAGCGTAAATTTAATCGATTATGTATATGTATAATTATGAAATGAACTTGAAATTATGAAATCTCCTATGAAAATTGACTGAAGTTTATCTTTACAGAAAAACTGTATTATATTTATTTTATTTTAAATATATAAATATATTATTATGTATATTACATAATAATATATTTATATATATACACAATTACACACTCAGTCGTTTGTAGAACTGAGTGTGTAATTGTGTATACATATTTGTTCCTTTTTGTATTGGCTGTAAAACGGCCTAACGGATTCCAGCGATTTTTTTAAAGACATCTGTAGAGGCACTTAACAAACTAATAACTTTTTAGAATTGTTGTCATGATCATCACAAAAGTATTGATATTTTAGTTCGTACCTATCGTCACAAAAGTACCACCTACCTACTTACCTACCTAAAGTTTACCTACCTACTTTTAGTATTTAGCTCTTTTATCAAACTTTGTAGTTAGTTTGTGTATAAAACAGAGTACAATCGAGGTAATTTGCTACAAAAACTTACTTTGTTTAAAATTGTCTGCTCTATTCGTCCTTAGCTTGGTTCCTGGACGGAATTTTAAATGTTCCTTAAGATTAAGGCTAGTCTTTGTGCGGTCGCAAAGTTTACCTTCGAGTATGAAGGGACGTCTGAGTTTGCACACTCTTTAATATCGCGAGGATATAAGTGTGCGTGAGGTTCAACGGAATATAAGGTGTTTTTGATGAAAATTTGTAGGTGTAGGTATAGCTACTAACGTTATATTGTAGAGTATTTAACTCCCGACGCAAAAAGGCCGGCGTGTTAAAAGTTTTACGTGCTTGTGTACAAAACACTTTATTGGCACCAAATACAAATAAATCTAAACTAAACACTCAAAAATAAATGCGCAATGAGCGGTCTTATCGCTTAAGAGCGATCTCTTCCAGACAACCTTTGGATGGAATAAAAACATTATGATTAAGCATGGACGGTGGTGTGTGCTAAAGAAAAAAAAAACGGGTTACTGAGTGAGAGCGGGTGCGAGGCGCGCTAGTCCTACTTTTATTGTAAATCCGAAAATGTGTGTGTGTGTGTGTGTGTGTATGTATGTGTGTGTGTGTGCGTCTGTGGCATCGTAGCTCCCGAACGGATGAACCGATTTGAATTTGCTTTTTTTTTGTTTGAAAGGTGAATTAGTCGGGAATATTTCTTAGAAATGTTTGATGAAAATCGGTGTTATTAAAAAGTGGTGTCGAGGGTACTTTAAATTTTTAATAAATACTTGTTTTTGATAAATAGGACCTACGTTTAACCGCAACTAGTTTGGTCCCCTATTCAGAACCATCCGATTTGGTCATTGTCTCTCTCGTCTGAAAAGTCATAGGAGTAAGAGTGACTAAGATAATAAATTGCCCAACTGCCAAACTAAAATTGTTGCTTGTTATTTATTTTTGTTTAGTGATTTATCTTTTTTATTTTTTTAGTTTTGGCAATAAATACCTTTTTATTTATTATTTATTTATTATTTAAATATCTCACGCGTCAGAATATATTCCCTAAAGGTAAGTGCTCATGCAATCTAAGTTGGAGCACACTAACCCATAATAATGTCTATCACACATAACATAGCATATCGTCACGCCTTTCCCCCGAAAGGACTGGCAAAGGTGAATTACAACACCCACATTTCGCCGGACGATATTCAGTCCCAAATGTGACAGGTAGCAAGCTTGTCGCCATGCACCGGGCTCCAGTCATGTAGGTAGCAGATGACATACCTACAATTCCTTTTACCGAGGGGCTGGAGGAAAGGCGCCATAGGAAGACGACAATAATTATTAATCAATAAAGAGGCCCAGGGTCACGTTCAGAGGATAGGCCCAGAGCACACCCAGAGTGCAACTTCGCCGTGCAAAACATCAGTGTTGTACGGCGAAGTTGTACTCTAGATGCGCTCCGACGAATACTTTGAACGCGATCCAGGTTGAGGTTGGTTGGTAGACCTAGAGAGATTGTACCAAGAGCCCTATTCGGAGATTTGAGATTTTCATCTCACCTTTTTTCGTCCTTGTTGCTCTCGTCTGAAACGTCACATATAGGTGTGAGAGTGACCAAGATAAAATCTCATCTCATCTCACGTGCAGGAATAGCCCCCCAGTTTTGACATAAAACAGTGTAGATATAGAGTAACTTACTGCGTCCCGTGGTTTCACCTGCTCTCCGTGTAACCGTTAATTTTCTTGACGGGTGACTCGGACAGTTAACGAGGTACTTACCTACAGACACAAGGTCTAACTATGTGTTGTTGCTAATTTATTATATTCGTAGATAATCTGAACGTCGTTACACTTGCAATGTATCCTTTGATTGACTTTAATGCTTAAGGAAATATTTAGAGCCTGGAAGAGATCGCTTTTAGTGATAAGGCCGCCAGTTGTTACACTATTTAATAAGTTTTATCATTATTTTTGTCTTGTTGTTTTGTTATCTGTGGTGTGAACAATAAAGAGTTTATCTATCTATCTATCTGTCTAGATTGGTACTTCGCACTAACATTTCACTAAAATTATTCTACTTCATCACGCTCAAACGGATGCACGGATTTGGGTAAGACTTGGTATAGCTTAAAGCCTGGATTAAAATATCGAGTACTTTATACTTGCAAGTAACACCGCGTTAAACTTTTGTTGTAATTATGAATCTACTAGCTGCGCCCCGCGGTTTCACTTGCGGTCCTACAGGAACCGTTTATTTTTTCGGGATAAAAAGTACCTTATGCCCTTTTCTGTACCCCAGAAAACGTGTGTGCAAAATTTCATGATGATCGGTTGATTAGTTAGGGCGTGAAAGCGTTACAAACAAACAAACGAACAAACTTACTTTTGTATTTATGAAATTAGTTAGGATAAGGATTATTTAATGAAACCGACTTACAGACAACGCTCAATCTAAGCCAGTAAGCCTAGCTAGAAATATTAAAACTTTTACAGAAATTTCTCTAAATATTGGGGTTTGCAAATAAACAGGTTTTTTGACAACTAACCTTCTGGAGGTTTAAGTAAGAGAAACTGCGAGGCTCAAGGCCGAATCGTAGATAACATCAGCTAAAAAGCTTTGATAAAGAATTGTTTGACTCGTCAGAGCTAAAAAGTAGGATTAGCTAACTCTAACTAATCTAGCAATAGGAATAGAGTCAACTGGGGCAAATGCGTCTGTGGGGCATTTGCGTCTTTCGAATTACTGACAAACTATTCACAAATTAGGCGCCACCTTCTTTTCTAAATCATTAGTTACAATAATCTGTACAAGATGGCGTTAGTTGCCTAATTTGTGAAGGGTTTGTCAGTAATCTCTGTGCCAAATTTCATCCAGATCGGCTGAACAGATCTGGATCTGGATCTGGCGTGAAAGAGTAACAAACATTCTTACAAATCATCCATCCATTCTTACAAACTTTCGCGTTTATAATGTCAATAGGATAGGAAGTAGGATATGTATTTAACTTACATAAATCTATTTATAAACACATGTTGATAGGTAGGTAGATATAACTAAACCTTTCAGTTAGTAAACGTAATAGTGTCAATTAAAATAAGCCAGAAACAAATGTGTGCATGACTCGGGCTCGTTTTTCATAAGCGTTTTACACGTTAACCGGCTCAAAGTACTGTGTTAACAACTTTAATTGGTGTATTATGAAAAAGGTAGTTATTTATTCTGCTCTTTTAAATTTCTATGTCCAATAGGACATAGAAAACAGTAATAACTAGCTGACATAGTAATAACTAGCTGTACTCTGTGGTTATAGCCAGTATCCTACAAGGACCGTTAATTTTTTCGTAAAAAAGGTTTGTGTTAATTGAGCTGCAGCTATAATCATACCAATATTCTACTTGCGAAAGTTTGGACGGATCTATGGATGTTAGCCTAGGTGGCTCAGTTGGTAGTGAACCTGCCTTCTGAGCTTAAGGGCGTGGGTTCGATTCCCACCTAGGGCAAACATTTATGTGATGAACATTTGTGTTTGTTCTATGTCTGGGTGTTCATATGTATATAAGTATGTATTTAAACTCACATATGTACGTTTATCAGTCTCTGGCAGCCATATTACAGTCTCTGGCAGCTTTGCTTAGTTTGGGGTCAGACGACCGTGTGTGCAAGTGTCCCGAATATTTATTTTATTATTTGTTACTCAATCACGCAATAACGGCTTAACCGATCTGGATGAATATTGGCACTGGCATAGATTATAGTCTGGAATAGAACATAATTATGATACTTTTTAACCGCGAGTAAAACTGCGGGGCGCAGCTAGTGCTATAAAACACTATCCCTATACCAAATATTATTCAAATTCGTTTAGCCGTTTTTAAACGGTTTTATTTAACTGCCCTCGTATGTTTGTTTATGCGTTTTTTCAATTATAATGAAGCTTTGCACACACATGTACGAGTACAGTCCGTGAAAATACAATATTATGAGAACCGTTTTATCTGACAAGTTTTTTTAAGTGATGCTATTTTCATTAATTTACCTTTTTTTGAGGCTTAAGTTTCTGTGCGATATTTCGTAATAGAATAATAACCATCTTCACATACCTATACACATACAAACTAGCAAACATCAAAACATTCAAATTAATAAAATAGGTAAGTATTAGGTTCGTAGGTTTAAATTTTAGAGCACGTGCAGCGCTAAGATGGCCGCCTGAACAATTCTATCAAACGCGATCAAAACGTTTGATCTGAAATACAAAATAATGACGTCATGTAAAAAGCCATGTGCTCCAGCCACGTGATTCGCCACGTGTTTTGTCCCCGGCGCTGCCCTTCCGTTCCTTTAATACAAATAGCTCGTGAATATTAAAGTAAACTGGTGGCTACTATGTAACCATGTTAATCATAAAACCAATTATGCATTGCGGCATTTTAGTGAAGAAACGATATTGGTGTTTTGCTATTAAGTGAACCTTGCCACGTGACGTCTACTCTACAGGTACACTTGCTTAATTGACTGTAGCTATAAAAAGTACTAGTTCCTTCAAATTCAGTTTGAGTTTTGATGTGGTCTTAAAAAATATCAAAGCGTAAGTGAGCGAAGCGTTTCTGTTTCAGCTCCGACAAAAATTATTTCAATTTCCGTCAATTTTTTCTGGATAAAAAATACTCTATGTCCTTTTCTGTAAACCCAGACAACGTGTATGAAAAATTTCAAGACGATCAGTTGAGTAGTTAAGACGTGACAATCAAACTTATTTTCGCATTTATAAAATTACTAGCTGCACCCCGCGGTTTCACCCGTGGTTAAAAAGTATCCTATGTTACTTCTAGTACCTCCCAGTATATGAGTACAAAGTTTCATGATGATTCGTCAAGTAGTTTTTGCGTGAAAGCGTAACAAACATTAACGCTTTCACATTTATAATATTATATTATTATTATGTTATTATGATTATGATATATTTAGGATTAGAATGTTGAATCAAAGTATAAATCAAAATTTCGCTTTCATAAGTGGATGATTGCCGTGGATCTTTGCCCGGATCACAAAGCTCGCAATGCAACAGATGTCTTATAATATAACTATTCGATGTAGTAGCACCTAATCCTCGAATCAATCAGCGATACTACGCCAGCAAAAAATGATAATACCTATTGTATTTTCAATATTTAGTTCCCATTTTTGCTAAACGCGCAGATATTCCAGCAGGATTAGAATCCAATCACTTTTTGTTACTCTGCCAGAACAGATTATGTTCGTATGTGGGAGATTGTAAATACATAAACCGAGGACCTTTTCACAATCAAGTTTTGAAGATTACTCCTGTGAGTGCGTCCTACTGATGTGCGAACTTTTCTAGAAATACTTATTGTAACAAAGGTTTAGAGTTCGGAAGTAAATCAAAGGTTATTGCACTGTTGTTAAAACATAAGAATATTGTAACGTATTACAATAATGATCTTTGACGACAGTTTTATTTTAGAAAAAGTTTGAGAGCGCGATAGAATGTTAGCAGTTTTTGCGCACTCGAGTTCAATGACTACTAATATATCAGGTTGAAAAGAAACAGATAATAAAACTATGCAATAGCTAAACTTTTTATTGCTTTTAGCAGTGCTCAAATAAAATAAATACTATAAATTAAATGTAAATGAGAAATCCAGATTGAATTTAAGAAAAGCTTCAAATGAATACAGTCGCTGCAAATAATCGAAAAATGTGCTTTTTATAAATATGACTGAAAAGTCATATTATATCCATTGTTAAAACGAATATACTCGTAAAACATAGTTGAACTATTTGCAATAAGTACCTATGTGTCCATCGTAATGGAAAAGAAAACCTCTTCTTTTGTTATACTTTTTATATAGTCATATGTCAATAATGATATTTTAATGTGCCAGTCGAACAATGGGCCCCCGCTCATCATGACATCTTATTTAAATTATGGTTTTACGTTTAATTACCAACGCTGCTTGACCGCGAATCGTAACGCCGCGCAATAAGGTTCATGGTCGCGTAGTGTCGAAAACAAAATAAATAAATTCGGGACATTTTTCACACACGGTCGCCTGACCCCAAACTAGGCAAAGCTTGTACTCTGACTGCCAGAGACTGATTATATTTACACATATATTTTTAAATACATACGTAAATAGATATCTACACCTAGACATAGAACAAACACAAATGTTTATCACATGAATGTTTGCCCTAGGTGGGAATCGAACCCACGCCCTCAAGCTCAGCAAGCAGATTTACTACCAACTGAGCCACCGAGGCAGTCCAAAACGTTACCATCATGGCCAAAAGATGTCATGGTAGGCCTCCTGGGCTATTCCTGCGCGTGAGATGAGATGAGATTTTATCTTGGTCACTCTCACACCTATGACGTTTCAAACGAGAGCAACAAGGATGAAAAAAGGTGAGATGAGAATCTCAAATCACCGAATAAGGCCACTGGGCTATTCCTGCGCGTGAGATGAGATGAGATTTTATCTTGGTCACTCTCACACCTATGAAGTTTCAAACGAGAGCAACAAAGACGTAAAAAAGTGAGATGAAAATCTCTAATCTCCGAATAGGGCCACTGTTCTGAAACTCCTATATTGCTCATATTTATTTGAGATTTCGTTAAAAACAAGCACGTAAACTTGTATTTGCTTGAAAACTGCGGCGCTCGTTATTTTAGGGCTTTTATCTTTTTATTCGCACAGATTCATTGTATCAATATTTGCGCAAGTGCCGCCCGCCTGTTTGATTGCCAATGAATATTTTCGTTGATTCATTAATCGAGAAATCCTGCGCAAAAAGCTAGCGAGGTTGCTCTTCCTCGCATTGCTTGCTCCCAAAACGAAAGAAGTCTTCAGACTTCGCTACAATACCATAAGCATTATATTGTATTTTTTTTTTAAGTGCCTCAGCCGATTAGAATTAACGTGTTTGCCTTACACACATGACAACACAATTATGTTAATAGAAACATTTTGTTTTGGTACAAAATATTATTTTTATCTGACATGATCTGGCTCTGCAAGTTACATAATTACGAGGTTTATAATTGTATTTATCCAATAAAATCACTAGCACTGTTGAAAGAAAGACCTTCGACCCTTTAAAAACAATAAAAAGGTATGAATTTAAACTCAACATTTCTGTGGCACAACGGCGTCATGTGTTGTAGCTTCCGTGTAATCAATCCTTTAGCGATACACAATATAATGTGCTAGGGGAAACATAACGATGATTGGTTCCACATTTCTCATACGGACCGCTAGAGTGTGGAATGCTCTGCCAGAGTGTGTGTTCCCTGACACTTATAATCTGGTGTCTTCAAGGCTCGAGTGAATCGGTTTCTTCTAGGCAAGCGTGCTCCATCGCAGGCCGCATCACTGCTTATCATCAGGCATGTTGGCGGCCAAACGCAAGCCTATCCTACTAATATTATAAACGCGAAAGTTTGTAAGAATGGATGGATGGATGTTTGTTACTCTTTCACGCCAGAACGGCTGAACAGAACTGGATGAAAATTGGCACAGAGATAGATTATAGTCTAGAATATCACATAGGATACTTTTTAACCGCGGGTAAAACCGCGGGGTGCAGCTAGTTAAGTAATAAAAAAAAGATGATGCAACAAAGCGTGGTCTGAAAAGTTCTTTATCTGCTCTACCGTTGTCAGTATTTACCTTTACTTGCACCATCACTTGTTTTGTTTATATTTTTCGTATATTTTCATTCACTGTCGATTTGCGACGATTATATTCTGTTGGCGGTTGTTCTATTAGTGGATTATCGTTTTTATTTGAACGTTTATTTTGAGAGCGAATTCTGTACGCTATTGTTCGATATCGATGTTTCTATCTTTGTTTGTACTGAGTATTGAATTTGTATTGCTTTTTAATTACTGTTCGATTCCGTTTTAGCGAAATCGTAGACAGAAATCGAATAAAAAGTTCTATTTTAAAGCTCAATTTGTGTTTACTCTTTATGATGTAAAACAAAGTAAGCTGGCTTGTCTATAATCCTAACGATATAAACCAATGACAAATTTTATGCGGGTACGAAATAAACGTGTCAGTTTGAGACGTGAACTCTCAGAAACCGACTCCAAAATAACTTTCTTCAGTTTATATTTGCGTCATACAATGTAAACCTAAAATCTCGAGTGCCATCATAGATTTGTTTCTCAATTAAATCAACAGTTATAGCGATTGCGTAGTTATTGTAATGCAGAGACAACTGGGTGGTTTAAAATAGATCTGTAGGATCAGACAACACGCGGCGTCCGGCGCGGCGTGAACGAGAAATATTCCATGATGATAAGTCACCGAGTGCGTGCGACAGTTCTAGCAAAACAAAGATAGATCGACGGTTTTTTGTCGTAGGCGTGTTTTGTTTTACAAAATGTGACAAAACAATCATTATCAAGTATGCTAGTACTATATTCTCAGCATTTCTTTTTCTAATTTTTGATTTCTCTGAGTAGCAGAAAGCTGGATTTAACACGTTACAAATAAACGAGTTTATGCAATTAGAATTCCGTATTTAATGTTTGTGTTGTTCTATGATATTTCTAACTAAAACTGTCAATGTTTTATACAGTAATTTGAAAATAAAAAACTGCGATCATGTTAATTTTGTCACAGAAGTCGAATGACTGATTATGTGATGACATTGGACTTAGTAGTAAAAAGAAATGATTTCTCTTGTAAATGTTGCGACTACACCAGACTCAACGGTAGCCGCGGAGTAAAGTTCGCGATCGCGCGTCATCGGCGTCAGCGCACGCGCTATTCCCGCGTCATGACGCCGCGTGACCGGCAGGCGTCGTGTCATCATGACGTGACTATCAGCCATCAACGCAATAAGCACTGATTTGTGGCCACTCGTTATCAGTGTCAATGACATGGCGACAGTACTAATGCCATTAACCCAAGTGTCAGTTTCACGATTATTTGATGAGAATGTAAGGCCGTTGCTACGCTAAAAAGAGATTTTGGTTTGAAGTCAAGATTAAATATTGCGAGCACGTCTCTGTCATGTAATTATTTATCATTATTTAATGACGAGTAAATTGATTTCAACTTGTGCAACCTTTTCCAGAAATTGACATTTCGCAAACGGTCCAGATTTAGAGGTGGCGAGATGTATCTTCTATAACCCGAAAATTATCGATTAATTCATTGATGAATTCAACACTTGCTCTACAATGCAAATCGTAAGGTTTAAACGTAAAAAAAATATCTAAGGACAGAAAAAAAAACTTGAAATTTTCTGTATAAATAAACATAAGTCATAGTGTACTCCCTTTTACGTAGATATAAGCACATAACATTTAATTAGCAAGCATTAAGAATGTACAGTACACTGAGAAAAAAATGCTACGTAAATCATGAGACGCGCTGCGTACGTCTGGACAAAAACATACCACTCGTAAGCTTGTAAGCGCCTCCATGTTGCGTACGTAGCGAGCATTACGTAGCCCGCTTCATGACAACTGTCATGATGCGAATTGGTGTTCCATACTTATCGTATTGACGCGGGTACATTACAGCTTGGAACCGCATACGTATGGATTGATGTTCCATACTTATCGTATTGACGGGGGTACATTACAGCTTGGAACCGCATACGTATGATACGGGTGTCTAGTACATATAGATTGATGTTTGGTAGTTATTGTAACGATGTGGGTACAATACAGCTTGGAACCGCATACGTATGATACGGGTGTCTAATACACACGGCATTATGTTTCATACTTATTGTAATGACGCGGTTACATTAGAGCTTGGAACCGCATAGGTGTTATAATGGTTCCTCGTACGTATGAACTTGTTTTTGATATTTATCGTAATGGAGCGGCTACATCAGAGCTTGGAACCACATACGTATTATACTGGCGTCTTGTACGTATGAATCGGTGTTTGATACGTAACGTAATGACGCGGGTACTATAAATTTTGGAACTACATAAGTATTCTACTGGTGTCGTGTACGTTTGGATTGGTGTTTGATACTTATCATAAATACTCGGTTACATTAGAGCTAAGAACCTCATACGTACTTTACTGGTGTCTCGTATATGCGGGTTGATGTCAGATACTTATTGAAATGACGCGGGTACATGACAGCTTGGAACTTCATGCGTTTGATATTAGTGTTTCGTACGTACACCTTGGTGTTTGATACATAACGTAATGGTATTGCTTTATTACAGTTTGATACTCCATACGAATGTACTGGTGTCTCTTACGCAACCTAATACGATTGCTACATTACAACTTGGCACGCCATACATATCCCGGTTGTTCATCTAGACGACAGACATATTCTAGGATATCATATTACTTATCATTATGAAAAAGTTTTACTAAAGGACCAACCCTAAAATTCCAAAGCAAAAATTTACTGTTTCAAACATTTTGTCCAAAGTCAATGAATTTTTCTAAGGAACAGCAGATTTTTTTCGAGATTTCAGGGTGGGCCCCATAGTAAATGTTGTAAATGATGAGTACGATAATATCCCAGAATATGTATGTCATCAACATGAACACATGGTATACGTGCGCCGCGCCTAGTTGTAATGTTGCAATCCTATCGGTTGCGTATGAGAAACCAGTATATTCGCATGGAGTGTCAAACTGTAATAAAAGCATTACGTTACGTTTCAAACACCAAGGTGTATGTTCGAAACACCAGTATCAAACGTGTGAGGATCCAAGCTGTCATGTATCTGTGACATAATGATAAGTATCTGAAACACAAAAGAAGATTTCATTTAAATAGCATCGTGATTTAGTCTGTAACTGTTTATAAACTCGTTTATAAACAGTTAGATAGGTACGAACAAGTAGTACTTTTATACACAGCCAAACCAATTAACATCACACTTACTGGAATTATTATGCACTTGTAAGCCTAAATATCTGGCTATAATAGAAATAAAAATAAAACTATATTATTAAAGGATTTATTCATAGAAAGCCATCACAGATCTCAGCACCCGAGGGTTTCTAAGCTGGCTGGTCCTTGAGGTTGCATGCTGGTGGTTTATTGATGACAAATGGCAGCAGCATCAATCTGTAAAATTTGAATAACATCAATTTAGCCCATGTATTTACATAATCGATCAATAGTACCTAATATTTAAATATTGTCGTCTCACCTTTTCCCGAAGGGACTCGTGGAGGTGTATTACAACATCTACACTTTGCTGGACAATATTCAGTTCCAAAATTGACAGGGGGCGAGCCAGTAACATACATCGGGCTCAATTTATATAGCAGTTGACATTAAGTCGAATACGGTCCCGCTGGATTGAGAGGCAAGCGTTCTCCAACTAGGCTATCATCACTTTTTACTGTCAGTTATACCATTATACATTTTTAAATAGTAATATAATTAAAGCTTTATTTGGTCTGACTGCAAATTACAGTACATATGTTTAATTATAAATCATGTATTAACGTACCATCTGCGACTGCGAATCTCTGGTAGTCAAGACATCTTGTTTTTTCAGGGTTATAGTCGAAAATAGGCTGTCGTCACTGTTCGGGTGCATACGACGAAACTCTTGCAACAGCTGTAAATAAAGAACATGTTGGTCTGTTATGGTGGTTTATTTTATATTAATTATAATGTCTTAAATTAAAAAACCGACTTCCCGTCATCCCAATTGCATTTTGTAAACAATTTTTATATATTTGTTGATTTTATAAAAACCGCAACCCAATTCCGATAAAATATATATGGGGCCACCTCTGTAGTAAAATTAACAAAAAAAAAGAATCACCTAAATCGATTCCTAATTGGCAGAGTAATCACGTAACATACACACAAAATCATACAGCCTTTTTGGCAGTCGGTTAAAAAGAAGTAAAAAATAAATACATCTTCAGTCATATCTCAAAGAGGTAAAGATTTTAGTCAAAAACAAAGTCAAACAAAGTCTTGTTTGGTGTGGGTTAATATCCAGAACTACTGGTCCGATTCAAAACTTAAAATATTCTTTCACCAATACAAAGCTACACTATTCCTGAGTAACATAAATATGACATTGCTTACAAGGTGGAAAAGCTACAAGAAGCAGATGTGTGAAGCCAGGCGATAGAATTCCTCGGATTTCCCGGATTTTTCCATATGATTGTTAGGTTATTAGCCGACTAAGTTTCTTCTGTAACACTTCCGTCAGTAGCTTTTGTGTCCTCGTCAGTTTTCACGTAAAATTGCTCTCCAGAAGACCATCGTAGTTTGCCTGAAATGTAATAAAACTAGTCAACCGTGTGTAACGTGCACAGTAAAATTGTACACTACTAATGTTTTTAAGCTACACTCTTTATCAAACACCACTTTAACATATTAAGAGTTCCTAAGGTACTGTATGTGGTTCTTTTTTGTATTCTAAAACTGACAATTTAAGAGATTCTAAAAAAGTGGTTATCAATTCAACACATATGTGATAGGTAGGTACCAAACAATAGGCTAGCTAGGCTGTAGGCTGTGATCGTAGATCGAACACTAACGTCGTTTTCGTAGTACTACAAAGATTTTTACGTAGGTACGTAGGTACACGCTTGATTTAATAAATAAACTTACCTTTAAATACTGTTAGAAGATCGTCGCATCCCACGCGTTTTAAAACTCCTGCTTTTGTCCTTGTAAGCGCCTGCGTCTGACTTGAAGTTGTAAAGACACAATGCAGGAACGATATGAGTAGCTGATTTTCTAATTCGTTTGAAAGTTATTTCGTAAATTAATTCTATCCGACACAAATTGACAACACTCACAACATTATCTGAACATACAATCATGGGGGCTATTCCTGCGCGTGAGATGAGATGAGTTTTTATCTTGGTCACTCTCACACCTAAGACGTTTCAAACGAGAGCAACAAGGACGAAAAAAAGTGAGATGAAAATCTCAAATCTCCGAATAGGGTCCCAGGTCAATAATTTACCACAGGAAAAACCTTTAAACTCTCACTCGTAGTTCGACCGTTCACGACTCGTTCGCTACACAAGACTAGTGTTGCCACCTTGGTTTTTGAAAAGAGGCAGTCGGACAAGCTAGAAAGAGCTAGATTTAGCACATTTTACCATAATTTATAGAGGTGCTAGAAAGAGTTAAAAATATAATTACAAATCAATGTAATTACAAATTACATTGTTTATTTGAAACTTAAATACTTACTAGTATTTTTTTTTGAAAATTTTGTAAAAAAAAAATTTTTGTAAGGATAAGGTAAAATTTCGTATAGCTTGAAAAGGGCTAGATCTAGTCCGATCTAGTTCAGCTGGTGTATATCAATATGACGTGGGTTCAAACTTCGACTCCCAACGATGAGCTTGAGAATTTCTTGCCGTGAAATACATTACCGTGTCACTAATTTTTTTTTTAATTTGCCTTAATTTTTTAATTTTTCAGGAATGGCAAACAAATTGTATGCTTTAATAATCATTGAGCTATCTAGCTGATAACTAACTTATCTAAAAAATTGCCAAAAACTGCCAAAAAAAAACAAATTGGCAACACCGCAAACGCGATAAAACAGGCTCCCGCCAAACAAGACTTACTCCTCCTACGTACTAAATGCAAGCGCATATTTATGTACGTAGTCGCAAACAAGGATAGTACCTACCCCGATTACGGATAATGTCGCGGGCTACGTACAAACTTAATCACAAACAACGTGAGTACTCCGAATACATATGTATATAGGTTGGTAGGTACTATACGTAGACTCACATACAAAATCAAGATACCTACCTCGACGCAAAAAGGTCCCGTATCTGCTGACATGGTCACGAGTTGCGAGGTTGCCGCACTTTTAGATGCTTAGACCTGAGTATATATCAATCAGAGTATGCAGATTTTAGTGAAAGTCCCCGTTAACGTGTAAATAAATACACCAAACACCTCCGAAAATCTTACACGGCAGGGCGTGCGGTGGAGCGCGGGAATGAGGCACGGGACTGTTTACCTATTAGGGATTTGTCTGAGGTAATCATTATGAACTAATATTTGCAATAAAATTATTAACAGAGACTATTTTAGTTTTACTGAGAACTCGAGTTTTACCGAGTACTTACTTATTGCTTTGTTTGGAATAGGTACCTACCTACCTATTGTCAGTTTGCATATTCAATTGAGAGGTACTGAGAGCGCTTACAATGTTTGTTTGTAAAGAAAAATTGGTAGGTAAATATGTCATTAGTTTCGTATAGGCCACGAGGACAAAGCCTCGGACAGAAGATCGTCTGTAATGATGTAGATGGGAGAACACAAAAATTTAAATTTAGACTCCGACATAGATATACCTACCTACTGTCATAGCACCACAAACACAACCATCCCAACAGAAAAAGTTGAGGCATAGGTACTTAACAATATTTTCATATGACCTACCTTTTCTTTTGTTAATGTGCCGAGCGAGCGTAAGCGAGCAAAGCGTCTCTGCTTCAGCTTCGACAAAAATGCTTTCTTATGTCCAATTTCTGTCCGGATCTTTGTCTTCTAGTACGAGTCACATTTCTTAAGCGATTCTCTTGACATAGTGGGAGTAGGTTCGATAGTTACGAGTAGGTATATAGTGTTTTCGTTGAGGCAGTTTTTAGGAGTTATGAAAGATTTCCCGCAGATTTTACAATTCTAATTCCCCATGGCCATTACAACTCGGTTGGAAGCTGGTTGAAATCATCTTAAGGAACCTATAAACCATGCTACAAACTATCAATGCTTATAATAATGACAGCTACTTTTTTGAAAAGATACTTTACTAAAATTAAAGATAAAATATTGTAATGATAGCTGTGTAGGTACAAACCCAAATTCTATCCGATGGAGTGGACTAGAACAAGACATTTGGTTGCCATCAGCTTCATCGACGACTCAAAAATATATTTTTTTTAAAGGAATCCAGAACTTATTAGAATCCCCTAAAAAATACTTTTTAATGTTAAATGTGTTGTCGCCATTGTAAATCGAACATCGACTTTAACAATATCGGGACTGCGTAGTATGTATGCTACCGCATACTTACAATAAGTAGTACCACACAAGGGCAGTATACCGAATACTTACAATGTCGCCGCTTATGTACTATGTAATGCAGTACAGGAACAGTATCGCGGTTATGTATAATGTGGCCACGTCCGTACATTTTGTAATCTTATGCAAAAACGATACACCGGGTACTTACGGTGTAGCTGTCTACGCCCTATAAGTAGTCCCACACTTGGGCAGTACGCCAAATACGTCTAATGTAGCAGCTTACGTACAGTGTGTTGTCCCATACAAAATATAATTAAATAGGTGTTAATCTCTGTGTGTGTGTGTGTGTGTGTGGTGTATAGAATTATGACATACCCCCTTTCCCCCGAGGGGGCTGACAGAGGTGTACAACACCCACACTTCGCCGGACGACATTCAGTCTCAAATGTGACAGGCCTGTCGCCATACACCGGGCTCCAGTCATGTAGCAGATGACATATAGTACGCACATATGTTCACAAATTGGCGGGTCCGAACCCGTTCCCTCTGGCTTGAGAGGCGGGCCTTCTCCGGCTAGGCTATTATCGCTTTTATAGAATTATGAACTAGGCATATTCAATGCAAAAATTTAACTAAGTACGGATTATTTTATCTAGTTACGTCCGACCAATATGTATAATCCAGTCATAAGTAACAGGAGACGCTATCTTGTAAGTACATAGTGAAATTACATTTTAAACATAATAAGCGTTAATGTTCTTAAAATGTAGCCGCATACTTGTGTACGAGGTAATCAAGCCGGGTACGTAAATTCCTGTAGGAACACCATTAAGAATGATGCGGTATCCTTGTACGAGCTTCACTGAGTGACCGTTCTCGGGATGTATGACTCTTACTTACGCATCAGTATGTATCTTCTTTAGTAAATATGCAACAGCTAAATAACCTATGCAGTTCACGTAGTACGTGTAAAATTGCAAGCTACGTGGTAATGGGCTTACGGAGAGCTACGTATACGTATCATTTTTTTCTCAGTGTAGGCAGGAAATTCTTCATAGATCAAAATCTCTTGAATCATAGTCAAGAGATGAAAAAAAACATGCAGGGAAAAAACTTAATTTGTTAGCCAATTATTCCGGGAATTCCGTAAGGATTAGATTGTATTGAAGTTGTAGGTAACTATGTTACAAGCATTAGACACGGAATATTATTATCGCGAAATCTCCACAGACGATTGAAAAGACTGATGTCACAATAAATCTCTGGCACATTCTTCCGAATTTTTAAATTAAACCGACGTGGCACGCACATTGTTATGGTTTATTTAAATTTATTTTCTGAACCGCGTCACCATTCGTCTGGGCGGCTGGTCAAATCATGTGACTGCCTGCGAGTGCTCTGTCTAAAATTGACGCTTCAAAACACAAATAGGTATTTCCGCGGAGAAATTATTGCAAGCGTATTGTAAAATATCTAATTATCTCACGTAATTTATGGGTATTGTTCCTAAATAACATTTTATTTTTACTTGTAACGTTATTGTCTCAAATTGTCAGATGCTCGCTGTAACAACGAGTCAATGCTGTTTAAAAAGCGTAAAAATTTTAAGTGCCCTAATAAAATTGGGTTTTTATCATAGTTTTATTGTTTCATAAAAAATATTGTGGCTGAAAATTTACATTACAACTGTTCTTTGTTTGAACGACACAAAATAATGTGATCCAATAATTTCTTGTTCCTAATTCATCCGAACAGTATTAAGTTAATGGAAAGTAACTAATGTCGTTCTTTATCATTCTATTTTACTTACCCTAATTCTATTAGCGGGATTAATGGGATATTTTAATAAGAATAAATTTAAAATATTTGGGTTCGTGCGTCGCGGTGCGTCTCATTATGTCTGAGGCGTTTGATAAACGAGCGTAGGAACCTATTGGAATACACGGGACCACGCCTCACGCGTCTCCCGTCACACTGACGGGATATAAATGAGTTTTATATCGTCTGTCCTCACCTAAGCCCGTCTCTCCACTCCGCTCCGTTATCAGGAACAAAGAACGTCTAAACGTCCACTTGTTTAGTTCATTTTGCAACAACCAACTTAGACGGCTAGTTGAAATGTTTGGCGGCGCTCCAACGCTGTAAATTAACGCCCTTTTTTATTGTTTACAGGTAAATCACCCTTGCCTTTGGAAGCGGAAACTCGGAGATACGTGGTCGTCGGAACGTCGAGACTTCGATTCATTTAGAGAATTTAGTTTTGTTACTATTGAGGGACGATAAAATGCTGTGCTGAATACTGATTGTGTATTTACGAACGTTTTGGTACAAGTACTAGTGAAAGTGGAAATGCAATAAATCTGTTAGTTTATTGTTGAAAGCAGTATTTTATTGGCGAAATAAAACAAAGCTGAGTACGATTTTTAAGAAATGCAATTTAGTATCTCAAAATTAGAAACATTAGCCTAGATCGCGATTCGTTCGTAATAGCGAGTAGAGATTAAAAAGAGAGTAATCCGACGAAGTAGGCAGTAGCGACCTCGACGGCTATTGCCAAAGTTTAATATAACGTGTACGTATTCAGTCGTCACAGTGCTGGTTCAAGTGGTTTTGGCAAGAGAACGAGCGAGCGGCTGCTCGGCTTAATCAGGCCGCACCTTAACCGGGCTTAACTCCGACATAAGGAGCACGACCCTTAATGACTGGAATCTGGAAACCGATGAGCATCGCCTTAACAAAATTTCGAATAAACAAGTAGGTACCCAATTGATAAAGCCGATTCCAAGAAAGTTTTTAAAAGTAAATATTGGTAAATAATATTACTTGTTGATAAGGAAATCGTAAAATGTCATCCGATAAAGTTTATTTATTAACAAAGTAAAATTAAACGGAAGCTCGCCCACGATTGCTTTGAGGTGGTGAAAATAATCTTTTAGTAAGCGTTTGAATAAGAAGCTCAAGATTTCTTTGATGGTAGAAAAAAATGTGCTTTAATAAAAGTGATATACCTACATTACCTACCTACTTTAATGTCACTTTTCCTTGCCTTTGTGACACACGTTGATTTTAATTAGGTAAACTAATTTAGCTAATGGAAGGAATCAAAAGTGGTTTGTAGGTAGACGTATCTTGTAAAATTACGCACAATTATTGATATGGTTAGGTAATCGTAATTAGTCCAGAGATCGAAATAAGTAAGTTTTTTTCGTAAAGTTCGATCAAGTAATTAACACAAAATGGAACCCTACAAATCCTACTTCCTACTTAAATTATAAATTAGTTAAACGAAAGTTTGTGTGTGTATGTGTGTGTTTGTTGGTTACTTCTTCGTGCTCAAACTGGTGGACAGGTTTTGACGACATTTGGTATGAGGGTAGCTCAAACCCAGGATTAAGTAGGTTATGTAACCTACTTTTTAACATCGGTTTTTAATAACCGCTAGTCTAATATATAATTCCTCGAAGTAATTATTTTTTAACAGGTGTCCCAGACAGACGCGGTCTGCGGTAGCGACCAATGGGCCGTCAGTGGCGGCTAATGCAAACATCCATTGGCCGCCACCGCAGGCCGCGTCGCGTCTGTCTGGGAGACGCTTTAGTCAAAAATTTGATTTTGACTACAATAATTCCTGATTCATAAATCCCGGGATTACAGACGGGTTATTTTCCACTTTATGTCTATCTACGTGGTCGAACTTTAGCTAAATACCTATATACTCTACCGCTGGAATACACCTAGGTATGCCGTATAGTTACCTACTTATATACGCAAACAAAATAAGTTGGTACTGTGTCTGACATTTATGTCACTGTCTTTATCATCGATAAGGGCCTGGAAGTGACAGGGATAGAAACTACGTCAATAGCTCCACAAATTCAATAGCTCTTAGCTCGGATACATTTTTCTATGGTTCTAAGTCCTACTTAACTATCCTACTTCTTAAGAATGTTATATATACGATAGTTTGTCAGAATGGATGGATGGATGAATGTTTGTTACTCTTTCAGGCCACGGCTGAACAGATCTGGATGAAATTTGGCACAGAGATAGATTATAGTCTAGAGTAGCACATAGGAGACTTTTTAACTGCGGGTGAAACCGTGGGCGCAGCTAGTATAAAATAATACTTTGTAAGGGCTCAAGGGGAACTAAAACATGCATAATCAATCATTTCAATTGTTTATATTATGTGATGGTGGCCAAATTTGGCAACCCTATTTTGTTGAAGAAAAAAAGTTCTAAAAATGCAGAGTAACCTCTAAAAATCTAATAGCAGAATATTAAAAATAAAACGTAAAAAATTTTTAGCTTATGTTCTAAATAGTTGTGTATTAAGAGGCTACACTATCTTAAACTACTTACTCGTACATAGCAAACTGGTCAACTGTGGTCAACTTCAGACTATTCGCCGGAATCGCCAATTCGAGAAGGAAACACGTAGTCGTGATCACGATCAACAGGCTCGAAATTTGAAAATTACCGTCGATTCACGATAAATTCGTTGAGCTGTCGCCGGCAAGTGGCGACCGTTCCGATTGTAGATTGATTGGTTGATTGAAGAGCACCATTCGTTGCGACGTGTGCAGCACACTCTTAATTGCTAACGGAGATTGGCGTATTGGCTATTATTGTTTCCATGTGGACTTTATTCGGAACATTGATTTTTAGCTTATTTAGATGGTGTTGATGGGCTGAATTTTTGCATAGTTTTGCATTTGATTGTATTACTTTAACTGCGTCGTTTTTTTTACAAAGTCTAGGCAAACTTCCAAAGCTTTTAATATCAGGTACTTATTTCTATATCGTTTACTTTCCTACATTTGTGAGTAAGTTCAATTTTAGGGTTTAGAGGCGATAAAAGTAAAAAATATTACAACGTAATAATACGAGTAATGTAATGCAATAAAGTCATTATTGTACCATAAATTGCGAATTTTTGTATGGGTAATCTAAACATTTTTTTTTTACATACATATTTAAATTAAACTTGTTTTTAGTCAATTGTCGACTATAGTTTTACTACGTATGTACGAGTAGTTCCAGGGATACTTGAGTTTTTATGATAAGAATTGTGCATAGCTATCGAGTGTATACATTTTTAACCAATCTCTGTTCTCCCTGGATGGATTTTTTGCCCTAATCCATGTGCTCTTAAATATTCATAGCGCCAGGGAAATCTGAACAGCACCGGGCGTAGTCAAGGAAGGTTCATGGGGCCAATTATTAACATTCGTTCCCTTGTGAGCTAATATAATAAATACAGAAAGAAAAAAATAATTACCTAATCAAAACTTTGCATTAAATAAAAAGAAACAATAAACACCTAAGTAAAGCAATAAAAAAAAAAAAACATAATTTTCCTATTTTTTTCCATTGATATCTGTCGGTTTGAGGTCGTCCCTTTTATTTATCATTACAGTCTTTTACGTCACACCGACCTACCCTACTTCGAGGGTGATTGAGCCTTCATCCACCACCCTGGCTCGATGTGTATTAGTAGATGTCACATTTGAAATGTCTTCTAGGATGTGTCGGTTTCCTCCCGATGTTTTTTTATTTATCGTAAGAGCACGTATCAAATTTAAATGCATGAAATTCTTTCTACGAACAGAAAGTTCATTGGTGCTTGGTCCGGATTGAAACCACGACGTCCGGATAGAAAGGTGCGGTCTATTCCACTAGGCCAACACAGCTTTTATTTTATTTTTATGATTATGACGAATTCTTCGCCATCTGTATTTTCTTTAAACGCCTGCCTATTTTTTCTGTTTTTGTTCAAAAAAATGTATTTTAGAAATATATTCGTTTGCCCCTTCCCCCAATCCTTACTACGTCCACCAGACCAGGTACAAAATATAAGATTATTATTGCTCCCCAGCGGGGTCCGTCAACAGACTTTCAGAATGTGTTAGTTTAGTTTTTTGAGCTTTCTTTTATTCAGTCGAATGTCTTCACCCTTTCGCTCATATTCGTACAAAAATAGAAGAATTTGAAGAAGTAAGTAAGCTTAAAGAAGTAAAGAGCTTTACAGGTCGCATTCCTCAACTGATTCTCGTGAAATTTTGTTCAATTATGTTCAATAATCATTCTTTTTGCGGTAACCGATAATTATACATTTACAGATTTTTTTGCAGTTTTTGAAAATCTTTCAAAATGGCGAAAATATGTTTTTTTTTTTTTAATATATTCGCCATTTCCGTCATCCGTTATGTCCATATCATAATATTGACGTTTCATGACAACTGAGCGACAAGAACAAAATCAAATGTGATTAGCTTTACGATGAATTCCATCTTTTTTAACTATAGCAGTCGTCCTGATACATTCTCGAAAGCAGACTTGATTAGTTGGAACCATCGCGTGGGTTCTTTCTTCTCTCTTCATTTGGAAGAGTAAGTGCTCAGAAGAGTCGTTGTTTTAGAAAGGTGTCCAGCATAAGCTGTTAGTAGTTCAGTTTTGTTCTTCTTTATTTTGATGCGTCTGTTATAATGAAGGATTGGCTATCAGTTAAGATATTTTTTTCACTTACCGATCTGCCAAGCCTTACAAGTATCTTGTGTCTAACGATAGTATAGATGTTTCACATTGCTTATGTTGGATCATTTTGAAGTCAGAAGTCACACAAGTAAGACTTCTAGAGCCACTCTAAAACGACGCTCAGTCATGATTCTCGATTTAAAACTAGTATTCTAGAGTCATGACTGAGCGTCGTTTAAGAATACAGCCCTTAGTCTTCCAAAGCGCTATCTTTTAGCTTCATAATAGTGCTGTCGATCTCTAAAAATAAAACGCGTTTACAATAACTAAAATAGATGATATTTATTACATTCTAAATAGATTTAATAAACAGAAGTGTGCAGTGATTTACGAGGGCACAATTAAATCAACGATAATTGAAAACTTTAGTGCTTTTAGTAGACTGTAAGTAATGTTTTAGTGTTGTGCAATGAGATATGAAACGCAAGCTTTCAAGCGAGTGCATCAAATAAGAAATGATGACTCGTTTCATCTTTTAAAATATCATAGATACAAACTAAATTTATATTCTATGATAGGTACTTGATTTTAAGTTCTTCTTCTTCTTTTTGAGGTGACATCTCCTACCGAAAGTCGGCTATCATTTGGGCTATCCTAATCTTGGACACAGCAGCGCGGAACAGGGAGCCAGTGCTCAGGTTGAACGATGTCCGTAAATTCTTAAACTAAGAAGTACGCCTTCTTCCCGGTGGTCTTTTTCCCTGATTTTTTCCCTGAGTTATAAGTTGAAGCAGGTCGTATTTGTATTGATATTCAATTAAACATTTTAGGGCTATTCTATCTTAGCTGTGTCCAATCTTGGACACAGCAGCGTAACAGGGATCCAGTGCTCAGGTTGAACCATGTCCGTAAGTCTAACTTCTTCCGGGTGGTCTTTTTCCCTGAATTTTTCCCTGCGTTATAAATTGAAGCAGGTCGTATTTGTATTGATATTCAATAAAAAAAATTAAGGACGTTAACTTAAGGTCTAGTGTAGAGCTCCAAGGCCAGCAAAACTCTGCATGTAGGTACTGCGAGTAGGTACCTACTTACAAAGTAATAAAGTTGTTATTTACGATTAAAACTCGCAGGAATTAGAGAGCTGTTTTCGGCTAAAAAATACCTACCCTTACTAATAAACGTGGTTGGCTTTGAATTGCTACACAGAGTTTTGATTTTTTGTCTTTTACATTTTGAAATCAATTATAAAAGACAAAACACTGTAAATAACTATTCTGAGGATATATGACGTTTATTAGTTAGAGGGATAATATACTAGCCGCGTTATCACAGATTAAACAAACAGGTGTTTAGAATGCTGGCATTTATTTCGGCCCGAAATTGAGCATTGCCATCCAGCGTGGCAATGCTGCTAGCATTCTGGGCACCTTTCCCTCTGCCAACGGGCTTTTAGATTAGAATTTAGTTATAGGTTTATATAATACAATACAATACATCTTTATTGCACACCAAAAATACAAAGTAAAACAAACATAAAGAAAAAATTAAACAATAAAATATAATTTGGCAGTACAAGGGCGGCCTTATCGCCTAAAGCGATTTCTTCCAGCGTTTATGTATGTAAAAATGTTTTAAGATTCTACAAGACTTACATGTTTTAATTGTCTTTACATTTATTTTAACTAATTAGAAATCTGTTTCTAAATATGATTAAAAAACATGATTTCAAAATAAGCGTTAGATAGCAGACAAGTAAAAATTAACATTTAAAAAACCTCCTTCACCAATTTTCATCAAATATACTCGTAGCTAAGAACACGCCCGACTAATTCACATTTCAAACAAAAAAAAAAAAAAAATCAAAATCGGTTCATCCGTTTGGGAGCTACGATGCCACAGACGAAGATACACACACACACAGACACGTCAAACTGATAACACCCCCTCGTTTTTGCGTCTGGGCTTTTTTTTCGTATGTTCAGCATTTTGTTCCACCGACATAAGTCGGAGACTTTGTTCAGCAAAACACAGTTGTAAATCATCTTACGATTTTACACACCTTTGCTCTAGTCAAAAGTCAAAGTCAAAATGTTTTTATGCAATTTAGGTATCAAAGATACACTTATTAACGTTAAAGTTTTTTTTAGTGTCTAGTGTTGTTACCTTTGAGTCAGGGGTTATAAATGCACAGCTTCTCAAAAAAATCATAGCACCATTTATACTACCAATATAATTTTCAAATTGTTCAACGACATCGATCCAATAGAACCAGAAAATCATGCACCAAGTGCAAAAACTCGAACTAGCCCGACTCATCACGTTGTAAAGCGAAAACTGCCTATGTCTCGACGCTTGAGAACCGCTCCGTGGGCAAGTGGCCCGTGCCAGAAACCGTTCGCTCTCG
The DNA here is from genome assembly GCA_911728515.1 of Peribatodes rhomboidaria. Taxonomy (NCBI): domain Eukaryota; kingdom Metazoa; phylum Arthropoda; class Insecta; order Lepidoptera; family Geometridae; genus Peribatodes; species Peribatodes rhomboidaria. The sequence continues at coordinate 11,466,349 of OU452172.1, forward strand.
ATGGCTCTCGAATGTTCTTTGACTTACAAAGCTCAGCTGTTCGGCGACACGTCACTTGTGACTTGAAAGCCAAAGGGCTTCTAAAACTTAAGCATTCGATGGAAGTGCATTGCAAAAAAAGAGAATGGAATAATTTTGTACCCCATCTACTAACTGCACATTGCCATTTCGAAGGGACCTAAACCGACCTAAACCGTATTTTTTAGAATATAGTATATCAGAGCAACCGTAATTGGTTGAATAGACCACTTAGACTTTGACTTTGAATTTGCGTATCTTTGATACCCAAATTGAATAAAAACATTTTGACTTTGAATAAGAACTAAATATTATCTTTTATTTAAAATTTAATTTACGTAAGTAGTGTGATAAATATTGGTTTCTTCCAAGTACGTATTTATTTACCTTTAAGTATGTATTTACCTAAATACTTATGGTAATTTAAGTTTAAAGCCGGTATTCACTCCTAAAGTTACTTCGCTACCTTGTTTCTACATAACAAGGTACGTGACTACGGGTAAATCTTCAAAGGTGTAAAATTTAAAAATCCGAGTCTCAGGGGTCCTTTGCGGGCATCTCATCGTCCTTTCAATTCCTGATGGCCCTCGAGAGCCCGTGCGGTCACCCGACGATGTGCGGCCTGGTGCGGCCCATTGCGGCCGCTGCAGCCCGATTGGAACGGGCTCAATCGGCTATTTGCGGTGTCCTCTCGCCTCATTAACGGTTTATAACGTTATAACGTAAAACGAGCGATAATAATAATTTTAATGGCTGAATGTAACGTGTTTATTTTTGGGTTTTGAAGGGCAGTGTTAACCTTGATTCTGAATCTAGTGGAAGTGTATTTGTTAATTTGTATTTAGGTTCAGTTTCGTAATGAAATTGGCTATTACAATTTATGTATATTTTTATTTTTTTCCAAATAAAAATAAAAATAAAAATGGAAAAGTAAAATGTGTACGAATAGATACATTATAGGTAGGTTTCTCTTTTAACTACCTACTGTTATTATTAGATCGACAATATCTGAACTAAATAAATACTTATAGACGAAATAATTTTCCGTGTCTGCTTTTGCCAAGAGGCGGAAACTCAGTTTGCAGCGTCCCTTATTTATGAAGCTTACGGCCGGTTCCGCGGTACCTCTATGGTTCGGTGTTCTCTGGTTAGATGGCGCTGACCGTAATCCTTGAATAAGTTTAAAGAAATAATTGATTTCACATTTTACTAAAACTATGATTGTGACATCATTAGAAGTAATGTGAAAAAATAACAAGAAATTTCTTCAAATATAGATAGTACTTATTTTATATTGAAACTGGTTAGTAGAAAACTTTGCTAAACGCATCAGTGCGTCGTTACGTATGAAGATAATACAAGTATTTATGTCTAGGATAAATTAGAACTTTATAATTATTTTTGTATTTTGTACTTATACTTTTTTTGTATTATGCAATTACTCTATAGTTTGTACTAAACATATGCAGCTGTGCACAGTACACATCTCTTCTAAGTATGAGTTTATAGTGTAGGTGTAGCTATACGATGGTGGGCTTATAGAGCATAATAATTATACATGCAATTGAATGGAACGGAATATTTATTTAGAAGATTTGTAAGGACTACATGAGTCTTTAACAATTTTAGTAAAAATATTTGAATATTTAGATATTTTATTATGCAAAATGTACTTGTTTGTTGTAAAAAAGATTTCAGCCAATTTGCCTAAAAATAAAATGCAAATCTCACCATCTCAGTTACATTTCAAGCAGCTAAAATATACTCCAGTTACTTCTTATTTAATTTTTAGCCGGCCATAAGGAATAAACCGACAAATTTAATAAAGTGGCCGTCAACGTTGAATAATTCAAAGTCTACGGCGGGACGTATACATTATTTATTATGATGACATGTCGTAGGTAACATAAGTCTATCTTTGGCGTGCGGTTTTGCATCTTAGGCACGTAGTTGCAATATTGAAGGCATGGAGCGGGCTGCGGCTCGTCATGGTGCGCTCTCAAAGAAGATGTATGCAAGTGTGATGTTTTGTAGATGTAAGTACTGAGTGCGATGGAAATATACTAGATATACAAGACTGAGTGAGTGTGCGAGTGGTTTTTTTAAGGAGCAAGTCTCTGAATCGACTCTACCTAAAGTGTGTTTTGTTTTATAAGTGCAACGAAAATGACTTGTGCCTCACAAGTAAAACGCACAAGACAAGTAAGCACATACTTACAAAACTAAATACGATTGAATTAGTATATTTTTTTCCTTAACTAGTTAAAATGTTTTGGATTGGGTAATAATTCTTTGATTGACCTTTTTTTTTGTAGAATCGGTCGGCGTTTGACCACCAACCTTTGCTCTGTTTGCCGGTAATAAAAGTAGTTAAGTACGTGTAACGCTTAAAATTTTGTGAGTGAATGTATCGCCTAAAATAGTACTTTCTACTGACATTCTAATTATGAGAGAAATATTATGTAAAACTTATTAGAAAGCTGCTTTGAAAACTTACTTTTATGAGGTCTGCGTAACTACAAAGCCGTAGCATTCATTCAGGTGAGCTTTTTGTCAAACACAGACCAGAAAATATGAAATTCGATAAAAAAATAGCCAGCGTCTTTTTGACTCTCAACATTTCCAAAAGTTTGAAACAAAAGAAGTCTAACAAGACACTCGTGTCCACGGGAACTTGTCCCCAGTCGTTACGTGTTCTTGTCTCACGGACATTTAGGTACTTCGCTGCAACATGAACTCTTGCACTAAACTTTAATAGACTAGATGCGCCGAGCGGTTTTACCCGCTCGGAGCATCTTACTATACACCCTGTAGAAATGCTAATCTTAATCCTGACTAATATTATGAAAGTGATTTTGTTTGTTGGTTCGTTTTTTTGTTTATTACTCCTTTACGCTCTAACTACTCAACTGATTTTCGTGTAATGTAGCAAAAATAAAAATACGTTGCCTGGGGTAAAGGAAATATGACATAGCATTTATGTGACATGTGATACTTTTTAGCACCGCGGGGCGTAACTTACCTGCTTGTAACTTGATTTGGGTTTAGTAAATTATGTGCCCGTCCAATAACTTTCATATCTCTAATTTCATCGGCATCTGAAAATGTTGTTGATTAGATCTTTTTTTATAAGTCTATGTCACAGCAGTAGCACATGCTATTGTTTACAGATTTTTGCAGTTGCGCTACTTGACTCCTAGATACCTGATTCCAGTTGTGCTACTAGACTCCTACTTGAATTATATTCGCACAAACGTTTCATTGTGCAATTCAGCTGCAATGGTAACAAGCTAGGTACAATGATTTAGATCCAAATGTCCATATGGATGGACAAAGATGCAAATAGTGACCTAACCTAACGCTGTAAATCTCGTTACCTATCCATTTGTTAAATGCCAAACACTAAAATTTCGAAGAAGTCCTTGCTGAACTAGGTTTAAACTGCTCCTAGCGAAATATGTACTCTATTGTCGGGCATCTAAAGTTAAGAGTCCAGCGACCACTTTAGACTAACTTCACATTGGCTTAAGGTTTTCCATAACCATTTCGTCTAGAGGAAGATGACAAGCGAAGATAGCAAGTAAAGATACTGACGAGCTTTTAAAGTTACCTACAGAGTGACAAAGTGATTTTTTTTTCTATGACTTTACACTTCTCTAATCATTCTTAAAAACTAAGAATGTCCCTTGTATAATGAATTCATTTAAAAGCTAATAATGTAGTCAACCTCCCTATGTAAAGGGATTTTTGATTTGCTTTGTCTATCTATTGAATAAATCAGTCAAAAATGACCCCTTACAAATGCGGAAATTTTTTATAGCTCTATTTTCGCTTGAGAACGTTTTTTAAAAAAAAACCAAGTACACAGGGGCGGAGATATTGTCAATTTAATTGTACATGCTAAATTTCATCAAAATCTGACAAATTGTTTTCAAGAAATTTGAGAAGCGCGTTTGTATGGAAATTTCAGAGCGTCTAGGCCCTCTTAAGATTCTCTTATGAAATGGCTTAACGTTCGTGTAAAAAAAAAAATAGGTAAGAGCTAGTTAGGAGTAGATTGAACTAGTTTAGCAAAGACTTAAGCAAATCTTATATTTGGTACAAGTGCTTATTAGATGCTGGGCTAGTTAGCCAGATGCATAAAAGTAGTTTTTTGAAAATCTTAATGACATTGACGTTTAAAAATTCAAACTTAGATCATATGACTGACATGACTGCCTCGGTGGCTCACGGTTGGGGGCGTGGGTTCGATTCCCACCTAGGGCAAACATTTATGCGGTGAAAATTTGTGTTTGTTCTATGTCTGGGTGTTAATATCTATTTAAGTATGTATTTAAAAAAATCTAAGTATGTATATCAGTCACTGGCAGCTATAGTACAAGCTTTGCTTAGTTTGGGATCAGGCGACCGTGTGTGGAAATGTCCCGAATTTATTTATTTATTTATTTAATATATTGATTACACCAATTAACGTAGATGACTACTCAAATCACTAATAGTTTTAATTCCTAGTCTGTTAAGCTACAAACATGATTATAAAGTACCCACATTACAGAACAATAAATTCTAATCCCGTACCGACGCACGCACTCATCCTCTCCTAAAAGGTCATTAGAACATTCAATAACTTCCAGATGCTTAAAACTTTACGACTTTACTCATAATCAATTTATTGTGTAAACAACTAATTTGAAGTGACGAACGTCGTGTTTTAGTAAATGATCATAGTTATGATGTTTCATGATTTATAGTAGCTGTCGTACGGTAGCGGAAATGGCATGTCGTAAGTATTGCATGACATGTCTTAGAACTAAGACATGTGCGAGTGGACTTGACGAGATGATGAGTGTATTTTAAATGTGTTTCTCTTAATAAGCCTATCTGGTAACTAATTAATGAGCATTTGAAACATTTTCCAGGGTTATTTGTAGTATACATTTCTCGTATAGTTACGAGTAAATAGCTACGAAAGTGTGTTTGAGTGAGTACCTATGTACTTATATAAGAAATACTATATTTTGGTTATAAATTTGTAACTTTTCTACCTGTAGAACACTTATAGGATTCCTTAAACAGCTAAGGGTTTTTACGCAGTTTTTAGTAAATTATTTCAGACTGGTTACTTTTAACTGAAATGTCTTTTAAACAAGTAACATTAATAAAAGAATTTGAATTGTCTTGATAGTGGAAGCAATATAGAGTACAAAATTTTGCAGTTTTGCACATGTCGAAATCCATGAAATGTTTAAGCTGTTGTAGGGCTTATCAAAAAAACCAAATACATAGATACATACACTCTAAAAACAACCCTCCTTCTTGCGCAGTGGGGTAAATATAGAATATAAGAGTTGAATACTTTATGTTGATGTAAGCTTTAAACTCCACTGTTACGTGCGACCAAAAGTCTGTTTGAGCTTTTGAGAGTTCCATACGAGTACTTACCATTTCGTAATAACTTTGACGCATGTAGACAACCGTGACGCCAACCATGACGGTACCAAGAAATGCATTTAATTTACCTATAAATAAATTTTGCTGTTAAAACGACCGTGTACCCAATCAGATTGTCTTGCCAAGATAAATGCTGACGTTTTCGAAAACTAATCGTTCTAATTGTAATTTCTCAATCTACTGGCGACTGAGACAAATTTCTTTCAACGTACCGTGAAGGCAGTTAATTTATAACTACTGGTTTGCTACCTGAATGGCTACAGTACTGGCTGTCATCTATTCTTTGGTAGAACTCTCTCCGTGATAATTTCATCACTGTAGCCCTAATTGTCGAAGCGATGATTGAAATCGGCTTAATATCATTGACACTTTCTTGAAGACTTCCTTTTCTTTGACCTTTAAAATTAAATGTTAACATGTAGCTGATTCTGATTAACAATCAGTAGGAAATAATAAAGTCAAAAATGTTAACATAACAACACAAACGTCACGCCTTTCCCCTGAAGGGGCTGGCAGAAGTTTACAACACTCACACTTCGCTAAAATTTAATTGGATTAGTATTGCTTAAGCTAAACAAAAAACCGTTTAGCAAGAGACAGGAATGCGTGGAAACCTTTAGAGAAGACCTTGTCTGTCGAGACAAGCTGTTCCACACAAACATCCAGTTGCCGATCAAAAAATAAAAGTTAGAATTAGATTAATTCAATTTAGTTTTAGTAATTTAGTTTCAGTGTTAGTAATATTAATATTGATAAAGATGGTTGTAAAAGTACTACCGCTACTTTCAGCGACTATAGTTACGTAAACGTTCATTTTTTTTTGTTTAATTTTAAGCCAGTGCTATTGAAAGTGGTTTTATTATCTGACTTGCCAACAAAAAAGGTTATGTTTTTTATACTTAAGTAAATGTGCTTCATCAATCCAAGTAAAAGAGCGTATGTTTCAAACTTAATGTTTCTTGTGATAATCCATTATAGTCAATGGCTAAACTTTAATGTAAATATCTCATTAAACACCGGTTAAAAGACAAAATATTCTCACAAAATAATCCCAAATCCAGCCATTTCAACTCCAATTGTGGTCATGATTAATCACAATTTAAATAATAAGTTTAGTCTAACGATTAACAACTGGAACGCTGAAATTGTAATGCCTATTTTACAACCGAAAATTATCAAAGCACTAAGTGGAAATCCACCTAAATCGCAAATTAATTTGCTCCATAGCGCAAATCAAAATTACCACTAAATGCAATTGTGATTTAGTAATGTGTGCCTATTAGGGCGTTAAGTATATTAAGCGCCTGGGCGTAGCTCGTAGTTTCTGTGTTTGTGGATTAATATTAATAATCATTTATTTAATAGTTAGTTAATGAAAAATGAAAAATCAAACTCTCGCTGTATACCAAAATATACTACACTACACTTCGGTTTAAGGAAAAATATAATGATACCTAAAACTGTCGAAATCCATACCGCCGTTTGGAAGATAACGAAGTATTAAAGAAATTTACAAAAACGTACATATAATTTAAGATACGCGCACAAACCTAATCGGGTAATAAAAAGACGAAATTTTGCTGAAAGTATAGACACGAACTTCGGAAAAGATTATTTTATAACTTTGTTTTTTTGGTAGTAAGTAAAAAGTATCATTATCAAAACAATCAATTGTGAGAAATTACCAAATTGTATAAGTACTTACTGGTGTTTTCTTACATTTATGTGGAGTAGTACTCGTATCAATTGACGATCAAAATTATATTTCTAAAAGTTTCTTCGCTAATTCTAGACAACACAAGTATACTTACTCGTACGTAGTTACTCAAGTTTAATCACTGACCAACAGTCGCATCGCTTTGTTGAAACGTTACTTAATTAACAATAGACCAATTAAGTTCGATAACTGCCGGTGGTTGAATAAAACGAATCCTGGGACTCTATCCTCGCGCGCTCGAGTTTATATTGGTCATTTCCACTCTTATGACGTTTTTAACAAGAGAGACAGTGACAAAGACAATCTCGAGTGGTCTAGAATCAGGGTGCAGGCGGGCCGCGTTCCGCTCTGCCGACGCAGTGTATGCAAGTTGCGTTTGCGATTCCGCTGACATTGTTATTGCTATCGCTGCCTTTTCCAATGGTTAGATGTTATTGTTCTGGGCAGGGATATTGGAAAAATTTTCATGAAGCTTTTTTTGGTGCTTTCACAAATTTAACTAAAAATTTGTACCTAGATCCGGTTGTCCTTTTATCTCTGTCTGTCTGTTTGTCTCTGTGTCTACTTAATTTTTCTAATACGTTACTAACACAGGTATTAAATATACAGCAAATTTTCTAAACAGTAAGGAATAAGGATACTCAAAGTATTAGGTACTATAAAGGTACTCACTACTCGTATACCTACAAAAGTGATATGACCAATTATCTCATATATTATATACTATACTCATTTGTCGTATCCTCTCCATCCTAAGGTTGCCTGGAAGAGATCGTTTTTAGTGATAAGGCCGCCAGTTGTTACACTATTTAATAAGTTTTATCATTTTTTTCTCTTGTTGTTTTGTTATCTGTGGTGTGAACAATAAAGAGTTTATCTATCTATCTATCTCAGTGTACAGGTGTACTAGCTGAAAGTACCCAAATACATAGATGGCACTATGCTGCCTCTCTTCGCTTGGGTTCATATTTTCACGTTTGCTTATCAACGCTTGATTTGCTAACCGATGCAGTACTAATGTATGATTAGGTACGAGGTGTGCACCGCGTCCTCGCTTCATCCCGCATTACCAGACTCGGTCATCAACGCATTATTCACAGTATTAAAGTCCTAATAAGCTAGTTAGTTTCCTAAACATTGAAATCCATTCTATCATAACAATGAATACGTTAGTGCAGTGGTTGTCAAAGTTAATTGAACCAACCCAAACCAAACATAACCTTTCCGAATTCTTCCAAATTCAAGATTCACCTGAACACTTAGGGTAGAAGTTCGGATTATCTTTTTTAACTTGGAGTTAACTGCTCATCAGAGTTTAAACTGGTTAGTCTAGCGCCATCAAGAGTTAAAAGCCTTGAGTTAATACAATATTAGATTGACATTTATAACATTTTAATTCAGAGTCCTACGTTTAAGAATCTTAGAACAAGGAGTGCTATTTTTCAATGTGAAAGACACATGCATGCAGGATGCAAGTATGATTTTTCAGGGCCAACCTAATATCCATTTTCTACCTACCACTACCCATAGCTTGGGAAATGCTGCATTAGTCCTTAATTTAAGATAACGATCAAGCAATTCCGAAGTTAGACTGGGTACAAATCCTTACAAATAATTTGGTAGTCGTTCATAGGTACCGGATGTTCCCGATATCGCAGTTATCGACTTGTTTTAAAGTTTAATTAAATGTAATATTCGGGCGATGATAAATGTCTTTTTGGTATTAAATCGAAATTGCGAATGGATATTGAATTAAATTTGTTATAATATCTCTATTAATACTCGTCAGAATCTTTTGATGTGTTTTATAGTCACGGACAAGAAAATACAATAAAGTTAAGTAGCAAATGGATAACAAAGCTAGGTAAGTACATAGATACTTATTTATGTACCTACTAGGTAGTTCCATTGATATTTTTTGAAATGTAAAGAAAAGTTCATATAACATTTTCCGACTTGGAAAAATATAAATTTGGAACTCATTGCTGACATACACACTACGAGTTTATGGGTAATTTTTAGAGAAAATTTGTTTTAGACATAATAAACCTTGTGAAATGAAAAAATCTAATAAATTGTTTTCATTACATACTTACATATCGTCACGCCCTTCCCTCGAAGGGGCTGGCATAGGTCTAATACAACACCCACACTGCGACGGACGATATTCCAGTCAAGTAGCAGATGACATTAAATACGCACATACATAACTTGGTGCGTGCCGCCGGCTAGGATCGAACCCGCTCCCTCTGGCTTGAGAGGCGAGTCTTCTCCAATTAGGCTATCATCGCTTCAAATTATTTTCAACTGCTATTATTCAAATTTATGAAATCCGTCCTTCATTGCTGATTGAAACTATTTCCCTTAAATTATAAGGTGAGCAATGCAATGTAGTAACTATTTACTTCCTTCGTGAGGGAAATTGCATTTATGGTTTTCACCTTTTGACGTATTCTCACTCTTGCGTTACCTTACTAATGACTCAATTTGCCTAAATATTTCCACAACGTCATAACATGCTGCTTCCATTCAAAGGAATAACAAACTTGCTGTAAAGACATAAGATTAATTTTCAAACTTCACGCATTGCTATGGATAAAATATGGCTAGAACTTATAATGTAAATCAACCCTTTGCGACTCTTAATTAGATGGTGTAAACACGATATATCGAGGAAACATAGTTTAAATTTGTTGTCGAGGGTTTCATTTATCGAATAAAGTATTTGTTTTTGCTAAAATTACTATGAAATAAGAATCAACAAAAAAACTACTGAAAAGTAATTTGAGTATAGCGTAAAATTTTAGGTTAGGTTGATTGAGAAAAAATGCAGTGATAATTAAAATCGGAAAATTTATCACACACGGTCGTCTGACCCTTAACTATGCAAACCTTCTACTATGGCTGTCAGACACTGATATACATACATGCATATAATCACGCCTCTTTCCCATAGGGGTAGGCAGAGACCACTTCTCTCCACTTGCTACGATCCTGGCATACATATTTCGCTTCTTTCACTTTCATGAGTCTTTTCATACACGCTCGTCGGTTACGGGTACTCTTGACCTGGCCTTTGTTTGAGACTGGTATATATATACAATATATATATTATAATAAAATATAATAAAACACATAGAATTAGAACAAACTGTTGGCTCTAGGTGGGAAACGAGCCCACGTCTCTAAGCTCAGAAGGCAGAATTACTACCAACTGAGCCACCGAGGCAGTCATAATCTTCTAAAATAACAAAACTGACATTCCGTTATTAGAATTTAATTTTTAAAATATGTTACCAATCTATAAGTACTAGTACATCCTTTCAAATAAAAATAATCATTTTCAAAATCGCTTCATACATAATTGAGCGAATCATGAATGCGCTAACATTAATATACAAAACAAAAAAACGGAATTGTGAACTTCTTCCATTTCGAAGTCGGTCAAAAAGGCAATGTCGAAGATAGAGCAAATTAGAACAGAAAAGTGAGAGAGAGATAGACACTGACCCCACCACCATGTAGGTAACATAGTCGGAAAGAGAGAGTTAAATTTCCAATTTGGCCCCCAATAGTTGGTTGTATGTTGCATTTTAAGCCATTAGATTCGTAAAACTACAATAAAACAGTTTTATTATTCTATTTGACGCGTGTTTATCACTGTCCGCTTTTATATAACGGAGATGGATTGAAATAGGCGGCAGTTTGTTACCGAGGGATGGTTTTGGTGGAATGAAACTTGTATAAGGAAGAGCTTTTCAAAAAGTCTTGGAAATGGAATTTTTGCTAGTTATTTTGTACGAGAAATATTGTTCATATTATTTGTGTGTAAATTGCTCAGATTCATTTTAAAATACTTGTCAGTTAAAATGGCTTTATATATATAAATCAGTATTTGGGACATTTTTGTATTCACGGTAATCCAAATCGAAGATACGCAAAGCTTGAGAAACTTAATACAATGTCTCTCAAAGATGATAAACACATTTAAATATTTTAAATACACACTTAAATATATTAACACCCCAAATATAGAAGAAACACAAAGTTTGAACACATGCATGTTTGTCTTAGGTGGAAATCGAACCATCCAAGCGCAGAAGACAGATTCACCACCAACAAAACCAGAAAATAAAAAGGCAGTCAAAATAAAAACCATCAAAACAAAATAAAAACTGTTAATTATCAGGGAAAACCAAATCAAAAATAAACTCAGGTACATCTATTCATTATTTAATTTCTCATTAATTGTATTAAGTAGGTTTGAAGCCTGAGAAATTGTTAAGAAAAAAAGGAGCTTAAAAGTTAGATTGGGTAAAAAATAATTAAATACTATAGCATGTACTACACAGCATGTAGTTACGAGTGTTTGGGCAAAACAAAATTGAAAACTAAATAAAAAGTTCCGTTGAAAACGACCTGAACTTTTTCAATTACGAACTTGCATGTGGGAAGCTACGAGTAAGTATGGGAAGTATAGGAACTATGATCACACTTCCAGCTGTTGTCCATAAATACATATTGCATTTTTAATCACATTGCATACTAGCCGTGCGACGTGGTTTCATCCACGTAGAGAGTCCCTGAGGAACATACCCTACAATTTTCTGGAATAAAAATTAAGTATCTTTGTTTTATGTCATAACTAGGTGCACCCCGCGGTTTCACCCGCAGTTTAAAAGTATCCTATGTTACTTCTAGTACCTCCCAGTATATGTGTACAAAGTTACATGATGATTCGTCAAGTAGTTTTTGCGTGAAAGTGTAACAAACATCCACGCTGTCACATTTATAATATTAGTAAGGATATGTTTTGATAGTGTGTTTTTTTTGCATTGTGACGTGACAACGTCTAATAAATCGATAAACGCCGGCTGCACGCACGAAAAAGGATGACTCATTGTCCCGTTACGCTCATTGTAACGTTACGATCTTACGATCGTAAACCGACTTTACAGACAACCAATTTTTAGTTTCTTCGATGATGATGATGATTTTTCTATGATAGCGTCGGAGAAGACTCGCCTCTCAAGCCAGAGGGAGCGGATTTGAACCCAGCCGTGCGTGCCTTTACGGACCAATTTGTTTATTGTGTGAGCTTATGTGCGTACTAAATGTCATCTGCTATGTAACTGGAGCCCTGTGTAATCTGTATATGGCGACAGGCTCGCCTTCTTTCACATTTGGGACTGAATATCGTCCGGTGAAGTGTGGGTGTTGTACATCTCTGCCAGCCTCTTCAGGGGAAAGGCGTGACGATATGTTTTGGAATACAAATCCTAGGGGAAGATTCATAACCATAGCCAATTACTTCACTGAACCCTTGATGTGGCTGGCACGTTTGTGAAACATTAATGATACAGAGTCGTTCCGAATCGAATATTGTATACACTAGTTACATTTTTACATAATATGTTCATATTTAAATACTTCAATGACCGTATAGAAGGTCATTGCTATACATACTTAAATTTTAATTTTATTTCATTACTTTTATAAATTGTATACATTTAGCACTCTATGGTAGATGTATTATTTTTTTGTAACGAACTAAGATATAAATAAACGAACAACTTCCCTCTGAGATACAGTTTTTACTAGATCCGAGGGCAGGGTTAATAGTATTATTGTACTCACTTGTATAAATATTGCAGTTCTAAAACCAAATAAATGTAAGTAGGTACTTTTAATATTGTCATTTTGAACTCTAGTTTTTTTTTAATAAGTAGAATAGGTCGTCTTTTGACCACCAACTCACCTGATGTTAAGCGACGTTGTGGTCTAAGATGGAGCACGACGACCTATAAGGTACTTATTCACTCTAGCCTTGAAGCTTTGTGGAGTGAAGAAGTACAAAGACGGCAGTTGAGTGAGGCGCTACAAGTGCGCCACTGCTCAGATCCGTCTTCGGAACGGTTACACCGGACTACATCCCGAAACACGACTAGGTCATTTCAATGAAGAACAATAAAGTTATATGTATTTATTCCCGGTCTGTTTTTTTATTGCTAACGCAATGTCAACGGTTCAGTTAGGCATCAGCTATGCTGAGCTGAAGTGCCCTCCTGGTAATCAAACACTAATGATTCTCAAAGATTGGGACATTTTCACGTAGAACGGTTATAAATTGTCTACTAACTTTGTCATACTAACTCATAGAGATTTCTTAGTAATTCCTATGAAGCAACCAGCCTTGTAAAATGAAAAAGCTTAGTAAGAGATAATGAGTAAACTCATAGGTACTTAGTAGCCGAGTGGTGACTAGTTACATTATCGGCAGGCTTTGGACACTCGCGAAAATTAAATCTCTATTAAAATTTCAGAAAAGGGACTAAACTTTTATCAGTTATGAACTTTGGTGACATTTTACGAAGAATTATTATCGCGTTATCTCTCTCGGCGCTCGTGGAGGGTGCTCGCTTGGATACCGTTTTACGTTCAGTGCAGTTTCTTTCAATTTTAATGCGATAGCTGCTTAAGCCCCAAATTGATATTGATTTGTTTTAGAAACTTGAAGGTAGCGCTTTATATGACATTCGGAATGTACCTTTATCGGTAAGAAAGTCTTCACTATTTCTAGGTTGGTAGGACCATGGAGCAAATTAAAACCAAAATGATTATTAATTATTTTGAAATTTTTTCGTGGAATATTTTGAAACCTTTTCTTGGAGTAATCTGAAAATAACCCTTTTAATAAATGCCGATTATATTAAATTTATTAGTGATAAAAATCTTACCACAACGTCGTAAACCTTTTAGAACAATTTTAAGTAAGTAGATACATTTATCTTCCATCGTCAAGAATAATTTTCATTACGAGTAGATCACGTATCTTGTACACCTTAATAAAATAACAAATCAAAAACTCAATTAAAAATGGACAATAAGTCATTTAAAATAGTCATTAATTAAAACGAGCTTAAAGCAACATAAGCCATAAAAAGTTAAACTGGAAAGCGACTGAAACCGCGCGTAAATTAGTCAGCCATTGTATTCCGCCCCGTCCCTCCGAAAACGCAGCCAACACCAAAAGTTAATTAAATAAAAATACCAACCGAATCCGCTCCCGTTGAGGTGTCAAACAGCAATCAGCAAATAAAGGACCGCCAATAAGTTAGCGGGCCTATTCACGGAATCGAAAAGGCTTCTGAATCATTGTCACGTCTCGTTTTGATTGGACGTGCTTTGATATCGATAGCTGGGATTGCGAGCACTCAAATTTTAATATTTTTTCCACTCTTTTCACGCGGCTCATATTCGATTCTATCCGTTGCGGTTTGTCTGATATTTATAACGTTTTGTTTTTGGAAATCCTCGGCTGTGGCCGTTTGTAGCCATTTATCGAATTGCCGTGTAACGGATTTATTGTGGATACGGTACATGTGTAGGTATTATGGGATGCTGAGGTCGCGACGTGAGCTGCAGACAGCGTTGAGACATTACTGTTATTTATTGACACACAATTCTGTTACGTTTTGCGAAAGATTGCTTTCAACGCCAACTAAGCGTGGAAGGTTTTGACATGACTCATTACATCAAAAATCCTTTTAAAATTGTTAGTGAGAAAATTTACAAATCGCACTAAAACTGCAGTGGTTTTCGATTCCAGTGAGACTCGCTTGAAATACAATTAACTGGTACCTAAATATCAACGAAGTCATGAGGTCATGACGTCATTCCACCGGTAACGCTGCGGCCTGACGCCTCATTCATTATGGGACTGAATACGATCTGTCGTCGGATAAAACCGCTCTAATTATTTCCGTACCTCCTTCGTCATCCAATAGCATACTTTGTATTAACAGTATGGATTTAAAACCCCTTAAAGGTTGAGAATGAAAACATAACCTGTCGTATTTTTTATGATTGACCTGACACACTAAACTTAGCTTTTGCTCAGACGCTTTTTTTGGTTTGCATGTTGCTAAATGACAGTATACTTTAAAACATGGGAATTAATGATATTACTGTGACCATTAGTGCTATTGTAGAGCAGTAAGACCATCTTCATTAGTAAAGACTACAAGCTGCGCCTCGTGGTATTACTCCTAACCTGGTAACCTGTTACCTGTAAGAAAGTAGCCTATGTGTTCATCCAGGGCTATTTAGTTTTATAAGC
This sequence comes from Peribatodes rhomboidaria, assembly GCA_911728515.1. Lineage (NCBI taxonomy): Eukaryota > Metazoa > Arthropoda > Insecta > Lepidoptera > Geometridae > Peribatodes > Peribatodes rhomboidaria. Next base: position 11,481,654 of record OU452172.1, read on the forward strand.
TACCTCCACTCCATACCAAAATTTATGAAAATCCGCCAACTCGTTCGAGCGGAAAGATATAGCAAAAACACACAAACTTTTGAATTCAGAGTAATAGGTAGGAATTAACTATGGTCTTGTCTTTAGCCATAACTAATTAAGTACCTACAAGTTAAGTTACATCTTAAGATAGCTTTAGTCTTTCCGGATTGTAATTACTCTTGAAAAATGACCTGTCTAAGTACTATACAACTTAGAACTAGTACTAGCGTGCAGTTTCTGTCTCACTCCAAGGAGTGGAGTCATTTGTGTACAAAATGAAGCTGAATCGACGACACACAAAAAAAATCTAGTCTCGAATGAAGTGTTTTTCGTCTATAGAGGTAAATTAGGTAGTAAGTTAGTACCTAGTAGTAGTAGTGGTGGTAGTAGCCTTCGCGTAAGTTTTACTGGTATTTAGGCCTGTACTGTGTCGGAACGCCGGATTCATGATTATACGTCGTATCGGTTTTACGAACCTGCATTTTATGACTCGAAGAGTAACGTGGAAATGCGTTTCGGGATTTTGAAAGTTATGGCCAAAAATGGCCTCCCATATTTCCTTGGTTTTTGATGGTTCAGAATCTATGGTACGAGCATATAAAAGCCGAAAGAGGCAATTGAGGAAGAAATTCAAACTTGGGAACATGCTTTATCCGTAAAGTTGGCAGACGTGATTAGCACGGGCCCCGTGGCACGCAACACGTACCAATAAAAAATGAGTAAACCTTATTTTAGTTTCAGTAAAAGCTTTCTTCACGGAGGCCCCTTTATCCGACGTCAAACTGTCGCAGTTTGGTCGCAGTAAGTAATGTATCAAGCGCACGGCTGTCAAATTAAGCTGCGTAGAGACTGGCTACAAAAGCTGTTGCAGATTGAAAATAATACACTAAGAGCCAGCGGAAAATCTCGCGTACTTTGACGCATATGTTTCTCTGTTCCACAGTCTTACATACTTGTGTTGTGCCACTATACTCAACTTCAATAAATAAAATTACATTGATAAATCTATGATATCAAAAGACAGTGCAAAACTCTATCATCAGTGAATATTGAATATTAGTTCTAAGAAAATTACCTCAAGAAACGATCGGTAATAGTCCGCCCCTATTCGTCATAGAAGCAAATCACTGACAACATATTGAATTGCAAACAAGCTCATTCGTTTTGTACGCAATATGGGTAACACCGATGATAGATCTCTCGGACTCAGTCTGCACCAGGAACATAAATAAGATCAGAACAGGTGCCTCATATCTTCCAGCGTACAATGATACCATCGCATCACGTCAGGTAAAAGTATAAGCGACGATATTTCAGCTTATTTTAGACTCACGGGAGACGATAAAAATCTTGGGAGTAAAAATTTTACGACATGTGAAATCGGGAGTTCAGTGTAGGAGATAGCGGAATAATTTTATATTCGATACGCTTTCGAGTGTAAAATGAACATTTTTTATCGGCAACGTATACTGGATATCGTTTTTAGACGATGTACGAATGATGAGATGTGCTGTGCGTAGATGTATAGGTATATAGGTGTGATGGGTCTGTTGCTCGTGGTAACAAGTGACTTATTTACTGCTCGTTTTCATGTTTCACGATTTCTCGTGTTTAAGGAAAGGTGGTGAGCATGCTTCATATACAATGTAGTCGTAGGCTATTTGTCAAGTCAGTGATTAATTCTAGAGTGAAAAGGAAAAGCAGAAACGAAACAAACGAAAAATACACAAAATAGCATTAATACACGATGAATTTAAATTAGTCAGCAAAAAAGGTTGATAAATTGTATTAAGAAATATTGCATGCATCGTAGGGTACAACAGGTGGCTATTTTGACAATGTGGCTGCTGCATAGATTATAATTTCTGTCAAACATACCTGCTCTCCAATTCTACTAACCAATTGTTTCAAAATTGTAAATGAATTGCCTCGAATTGACACTTTTTGCATACCAGAAGTGTCAAAAATAAACAATTCCTTAACAATTTAAAAACAATTGCTTAGTAGAATTCAGGCTCTGTTCTTACAAATTTCTGTCAAGTTTATGTCCTAACTTGATTATTTTGAACAAAACTATAGCCAAGGTATGTCTGATAATAATGCCAGCAATATTCAAAGTCAGTAATGCTTATAATAACAGAAAATTATACTCGTCACAGCTTGTGACCATTTGACTTCCAAAGCGACAGTTGTCAGGACTCGACGTTTCTCTAGCAACATGTGATGCTCTGATTCCGTCCAGTGCGTGCAATAGAAATAACCTGGGACGTTGACAAATATAAATACGTGTTCAATTCAGAACTGGAATGCACTTGTGCACTGTTAGTTATGATTGGCTCAAATTAATAATAATGAATGATGTGGCTGATTTTAAAATAGTTGACTGACAAGCAGGGCTCAGAGATTTACACATTTCTTGCCAATGATGTCTAAATGACATTGTACGTCAATCACATTCCGTGCTGTACGCAATAATGTAACTCCACATGATTACACTCCTTTGCGAGGGCTGTCTCCGCGTAAGTACATTGTAGTTTGACGTGAGGTTTGCAGGCTTATGTGACTTAAAAAAATCTTAAAACGACAAACTTCTGCAACGTGAAAGTAAGAAAAAAGCGTGATACTGATTCTAGCCAAAAATCTTGACAAATAGAGGTAAATATTTACCAAAAACGTACAAATCAACCAATAAAATTTAATTAATGCCTGTGCCAAAAGCAACAAAACTACATTACATCTGAATGATTTGATTGCTTTGCATTGCTTTAGCAGCAAATGGTTAATATCATTAGCTCGTTAATACTAATTACACTTGATTGAAAGTAAACACGGCCTATTTCAATCTGTCAATACGTGCAGTAGATTGTTTATACTGTATCAACAAAGTGTCTGTTCATATCTTCCTACACTTTATACAGCACTAAAACGTTTGTTTATAATTTTTTTAAAGCTACGGCCACATCTCCTACACTAAAGCGACTGTAGACCGGGAGCATCTATATCTATAACTCTAACAATGTTCTCTATCTCTATACGAGCGATGGCAGGTTAGTTGGAAGAAAGTCCGCCTCTCAAGCTAGAGGGAGCGGGTTCGAACACAGGCCACGGCACGCACCAATTTGTTCATCGTGCGAACATATGTGCGTATTGTATGTCATCTGCTACGTGACTGGAGCCCGGTGTATGGCGACAGGCTCGCCCCCTATCACATTTGGGACTGAATATCGTCCAGCGAAATGTGGGTGTTGTATTACACCTCTGCCAGCCCCCTCGGGGAAAGGCGTAACGATATGTTATACAATGTTAAACGAAATGATAAAAAATTTTTAGACCCATATTGTAGTCGCGTAGGTGTGCGTGCATGGAAGCATAAGGTCATCGCCGCACGACTGACTGACGTATGACTGAGTATGACTGAGTATCACGTCACATAATTCGAAACCAGGACTTAGACTAAGTAATACCGAGACTACTAGATTATGAAGAGAATACTAGACTATGCTGAGAACTTTAGAAATTCGTGAAATCGGTGCGGCTCACTAGTTGCGCGTCAAAACCGAACGATTCTTCCGTACGTCGCTGTTCGGATTGCGATTTGTAAGTTTGTAGATAGTTTTGCAAGCAGCTCTATAGAACCAGTACCGTAGCTCTGGATAATTACAGCTCATATAAAATAGGATAACATACATACATACATATCGTCACGCTTTTCCCCAGAAGGGGCTGGCAGAGGTGTAACACCCACACTTCACCGGACGATATTCAGTCCCAAATGTGACAGGGGGCTAGTCTGTAAGAAGCTAAACACCGGGCTTCAGTCATGTACCAGTTGACGTTCAATACGCACATAATTATGTTCACACAATTAAGAAATTTGTGCGTGCCGTCGGCTGGGTTGGAACTCAGTCTTACTGGCTTGAGAAACGGGCCTTTTCTAACTATGCTATCATCGCTTATAACAAACAAACAAATAGGATAAAAAGGAAAAGAAGTTAGTAAATAAATTTACCAACTTCTTCTTCTCTATATTTACTAATTCTCTTCTCTTTACTAACTTCTATTGCTCTAGGAAGGTAGATTTTACAGTAATAAAGGAAGTATAAAGCTTGAAAAGCCTGTGAAAACTACTGACAAAATTGTATTTTGTAAAATCCCTAACTTTGTGGAAACGCTGGGTTTCGTAGTCTTAAGAAATTACGACTGTTTAGTAATACCACGCAATGCAACTCGCACTGATACAATTTTCGTTGTATGTTTGTAACCCAACAAAATGTATAACACCAAGTTAAGGAGATCAGGAGTTAATAAGTACCATATCAATTAAACAATTGTATGAAAAAAAATTAACATTTTCAATCCATCCTAATATTGGAAACAAATAAAATTAAGTTTCGCCTCCTGTTCAAAAGGAAAGAAACGGCGCGTGATATTTCCACGCATCAGCAACGTCCCATAACTCCAATTGAGCGAAGCATTCGATTTTCACAAACTTACGTACTGAAAAGGCAAACAGTACGAGCAAACAGTGAGGGATTGGTGAGAAGAACTGTTTTAAAGAATCCCCAATGTTTGGAGTGCCACTGTGATTGCAGTATGCAGCGGGGAAGCACTTTACTTCCATTCGGTTTCTAAAGCGTCAATTCAGTGCTCGTGTGTACATTTACTTTATGTCTGTGTTTGTGGAGATCGGGTAAGTACTTCAGAGTTTGGAAGTACGAGTATGCTGTTCTTTTATAGAAGATATTTGTCTCCAGAAGTAATACGCGAAGTAGGTATTATTCATTCGATGTTTCGTCCACTTTTTGCGAGTTCTGAAAAGCTCCAGAATTCTATTATACGTGTAATAGGTATTGTTCGACAATGGTAATTGTTTTGGTAAGTGTATTCTTTTTGAATCTTTGAAAAATATCCAAATTGCTGGTTACAAAAAACATAGATACAACGTCAAAATCAATAAAAATTGGAAGTGCTTTTATCGTGAAAAAGAACAGGCACATCTCAACCATCAGCACTGAGCTTACGACCAAAGGGAAAAAGGAAAGGGAAATTAGTAAAAAAGAATAACCAGGCGACTTTTAAAAAACTCAGCAATTTGATCATTAAAATCTTAAAGAAGCTTCTCAAGAAAGTTATGAATCGAAATAAAATCTAATCCTTGAAAACGCCAGACCTTGTAAAACTGGAAGTAAAACTTGGCTCAACTTTTTAATCGAAATCTGAATCGGGAACAATAGAATAAGAATGAAATTGGTTCTTTTTGCATTGCATGCGAGCTCGCACCATTTATTGCGTTGAGAACGGCGCAAGTTTCCTTCGGGCGCTCTAAGGCCGCTTGTGAGACAATCTTTGTACAAGTTTTAAAATGTTTCGTTGTGTCCCGCTTTTGAATAGTTGGTACGAATAGATGTGAGTAATTTTATTTCTTTACTTGCTGGTGCTCGTGACTTCGCCAGCTGTGGTTTACGGTCCGGAATCGAAGCGTTGGCTTACAGCCCCGCAAATATAAGAAAATATAAATTTCGAACTTCCATGAAAACATACATCTCCTACAAAATAATTCTTTAAGAATGTGAAGAATCATCTCCCAAGAAATGATCTGCGTAATAGAGATTTCATGCTTCCAGATTCACTGGTTTAGTCTGTGCGTTATCTGTTAAACACTAGTCAATCACTAGAATTTTACTAAGTAGGTTTTTTTAAATAATGTTTTCCTTAAAAGAAATGAGTAACACGTACTGTACACAAGAATTATTTACAATAAATTATGAGGGCAAGCTTATCATATTATTATCATAAGTGCTGTACTTAAATCACAATAATAAGCCCAATATTAGATTAAGCCTAAAGGTAATTTACCCAAATTAAAGCAATCACGTGGTTAAATATGTAACAACATGATCGCTTTCAGTAAATCCACAAGTCCTAGACATATTTAAACTCACTAAATATTCATTCATTAGGCATTAAGTTAGAGGCAATATCCGAAGCGTCTATGTGATACCCATTACTTTACATATGAAAGGCCATATTTTAGGCTACGCTAGTAAATCTGAATTTGAATTAGACCCTCTCAGGGGTATAAAACGCCTTATAAATAGGGATATATTACGCCTTGGCATTATAAAGACTGTATAGACTGCTGTATGTGAGTAGTTCGCATTCAAACGCTCTACAGCCTCAGAGTAGAGTTCCATTGTATGCCCTTTGCCGACTTCAATTTAATTTCACACGTTTTCTTGTGCATCTCACCTTTGGATTTCTGAGTGGAGAGAATTCATAAATATGGCTGTGAATGTAGGTGGCTACGGATTTTATTTGGCTATGTTTGAGGAAAGCGATGTGTTTCTGTGCAGCAAAAAAAAACAGGTTCAGTTAACCCATTAATTAACCAATTAATTTAGTTTTGCTAGATGTTTGATTTAGTTCTTGCACTTGAAATAAAGCATTGTTTGTACAATTATTTTGTTTTTAATAAAGTTCAAATAACTATAATTGTACTCGTATGTCACACTGTATGTTACCTTCTATATTTATAGTAAGTAGGTTTGAATACTAAAATTAAAATCAACTTTTCGCATAAAAGGCAAAAGCAAACTTTTCTAACGCAAAACCTTTAATTTCATAACGTAAATACCAGAGAAAAATGACTGAAACTTTCTCTCTCACCGCAACAGAGCTCAAAAGAGTTTACCATAACAATAAGAGCATACAAAAAGTTAAACTCACGCAATTAGCGAGCGCTCCGTTCTACATTACCCGTGAAGTTTCTAGAATAGACTATAAGTATATAGGTATAGACGTAAAACGAGCAGTGACAGTAATCAGTTTAAATTTAGACCGATACTTGAAGGGAAGCAAGTATCTCTTGATTTGTGTGCGTCGAACTCAGTGTATCGTTTCGAAGGTATTCAGGGAGCATTCCAAGACCTGGCAGGCTATGTGACCACAGAGCAACTATAAAGATATATCAGAATTTAGCGTATGTGTCACATCTAAGAATAAAATTAAGGCTATCACACACAAAAGTGTATTTACGAAGATTCGTGCCACGCTGGCCATGCAATTCGTAGTTCATCTTATTTTTTTTTATCCTACAAAAAAACAGACCTACCCAGAGCTAAATTAATGATTTCTAATAGGTATGAATTGAAGTACAACGTTTTTGGTTTTGGAGAGAAATAGGGCATGCCACATAAGAGTGTGATTAATAAATAAATAAATTCGGGACACTTCACACACGGTCGCCTGACACTAAACTAAGCAAAGCTTGTACTATGGCTGCCAGAGACTGATATAATACTTAGATATTTTTAAATACATACTTAAGTAGATATTAACACCCAGACATAGACCAAACACTAATGTTTATCACATGAATGTTTGCCCTAGGTCGGAATCGAACCCACGCCCCCACGCTCAGAAGGCAGGTTCACTACCAACTGAGCCACCGAGGCATATTAATTGATATTGATAACAAATTGTAAACTGTAATGATGTCTAGGAACATTGATTTTTGGAAAGTTATTTTTTCATAATTTCCAAATATAAATACAACTTCAAACGCCAGTCTCACCCACCCCGATAAATTGGCGGAGGCTGTACCTAATCTACGTTACAGTGAGACACGTACATGCAGATCCTTTATCTCCGGCAGCTTAGTCTCCTAACCGTATCGTAACCGTTCTCTAGAAAGCGAGACATTCCTTACTACTAACAACGCAGCTGCACTAGCCTGTTGTGTGGAGCAAAAAGTACAATCTGGCGTTTGCCCAACCAAGTGTAGTCCCGGCTTGTTTAATACGTCACATTAATTAAGCATCAGATAGAATCTGCGCCATTCCGTTTAAAGATAAACCGGGAACTGGTAAACAAATATTTGCTCGTCAACAGGTGTTTGATCAACTCGCGTAAGTTCTTGTCACGTCGGAATTTTGCTGTCTACGCTCGTTTGGATATGAATTTAATAAAAAGACAAGTACATATGACAATTAGTGGTTTCCACGAAACTGGCTTTAGGTACAAGATTGCCGATATCATTTTGCTAATAAGATTGAGAACTAATCACGACTGTATTGATCACGCATAAGTTTATACACTTCTCATTTCCTTTTTAGAAACTATTCCCCCATTTTCGAGCTCGAATAAAATCACATTAGATAATAAAACATTGGAGAATAGCAAAGATAGAACACCTAGACGATTTCACTTTATACAGGGGGATGAAAATAAAACATCGCGGCGCTGCTGGGACGGCTATCGCATATCGCACGAAGCGTTATTGAGACACATGTCCTGGCTTTAGAGCCGATTCTGATTTACTGCGCCTGGACCAGCAATTTTTATATCGATTGCCATTTTGAGACAAGTTTTTGAGAACTGCAAGTCTTTAAACCTTACTAGTATTACAAACAAGGGTCAACGAAAAAAAATAATGGTTTATAGAGAAGTTTTCAGGTTGTCTTAGCCTTTGAGGATAACACTAGTTATTCTTGGCGTTTGTGACAAACAAGTAAACAGGGATTATAAATCATTTTTGCCTAAAAGTATGTCATTCTCAGAAACTTCTAAGCAGATTTGATTACTGAAATGTGCTTTCTATACTTAAAAAAACCCAGGTCAAGAGTACCAGCAATGAGCGTGCATGAAAAGACTCATGGAAGTGGAAGAAGCGAAAAATGTATGCCAGGATCGTAGCAAGTGGAGAGAAGTGGTCTCTGCCTACCCCTATGAGAAAGAGGCGTGATTATTATAGTATATACCTATGTGTGTACTAAAAGAAGTCAACTGAGATTTTTTTTTTCTAAAATAAATTTGAAATAATTATAATGTAACAATACGAAAACTCATTTGCAAAAATAAGTACCAACATGAGCACAAAACACAACACTCACAAGAGCAATTGACACACTTACAAAATACATTACAACAGCAATCCGAACATGCAAATACCGAATTAAAACGTCTAATCCCAGCGCTCGATCCTTGGGCCAAATCCCCAAGACGGCAAGAGGGGGTCATCCCGACATTTACATGAGGGGTCAAACGTCCCTCCCTGATTTACAGCCATATTCAATTGTTCCCCGCTCTTGTATCAACAGCTGCCACCGACAAATAGATAGTTCACCCTGTCCTCGTATCGCTGTTTATGTTTTCAGATAAGTAACTGTTCGATTGAGTTATAGATACTGTTGCTGAAAATTTAGCTTCGGAACTTTAGGCTGGTATTCTACTGGAGATGTGCAAGGAAGGTGATCGGTGCTAGGATGGGTAGCGAAACTGTTAAACTGTGCTTTGTGAAGATGCGTAGCGGGTTCTTTTCAGCTGTTAGTAGTCCAGTGTCTTTACCATGAGTTTTAATAGAAAACGTAGACTTTTTTCGTTTCCGTTTGGCTTGATACATTTAACCTAGTTCCTTAACGTTTTCACCAGAAGCGCTTTGTTGAAATGCATGGAGCCAAACTAAAACAAAAAAATTATGTACCTGTGAGTACAGTAGCTCTAGCTCGCTACATCGTCTCGCACACATTAACCCCAGTACCTGACTTTTGCCGCAAACGCCCGCAAAAATGTTCCTTTTGGTTGTTAATTGGTTGTTGAAATAGGAATGGCTATCGGCGGCGGGCGTTCGCGGCGATAGTCTGGTACGGGCTTTACACCCGGAGAAATTTGTCATGTCTGCTTTTTGTCAGTAACGCTACGGTTACATTAGCCTTTAGTGATAATTCTGTCTATCGCGAAAAGTGTAGCCGGTAAGTTTATGACTCGGCGATGTATCGGGCGAATTATCACCCAGGTCAACTCCGCAGAAAAGCGACGAGTTAACCGCTAATGTAGACAAGAACAGCGATAACCAATAATGATAGTTTTAGCGCGACAACATGACACGAATTATCGCGCGCTAATGCATAACTGTTAATACTAAGTATTCATTGTGTAAGTAGGTAATCATGAAAAGTAATTATAACTGATATTTTAGGTAATTTGGTGTTTTACGATAATGTAACAATACCTTCATCGCAAGCTCTACAAACAATAACTCTAGATAATAATTGTTCTAATAAGAGTTATTCTAAGATAAGCTTTCAGTAATCTCCAAATTACTGTGTATTAATTTAATTTTAATTGTAAATTAATGCGATGAAGCATCTGATATGCCAGATGATATCTTTACTATGTAATAATACGATGTGTGATTTAGAATAATTATGATTAGCTGTTGAATAAATGCGTTGATGCACACTTGACTTTATTTTTCTGTTTTCCTAACACCGTGATAGTATCCAACCGAAAAAGGTGAGCATATTTTTTTATTTTGATATTATTTGACAATTTTTATTAGGGATCATTTTTATACTCAACTAGATGCGCCTAAAACGTCCTATGTGCTAATCTAGACTATGATCTATCTCTGTGCCAAATTTCATCCAGATCTGTTCAGCCGTTCTGGCGTGAAAGAGTAACAATCATCCATCCATCCATCTCTTCTTACAAACTTTCGCGTTATAAAATTAGTAGGATACTGAAATACTGAAATAAATATTGCACATTTATCTCAGCATGTAGATCTTAGAAAACATGTATTTATAAACATGTATGTATTTCAATACATAAATATGACTCTGTAAGAGTAGTACGAAACAGTATAAAAACAAATTAGCATCGAAGCTCATGCTATTTTAAAAAACTTTGACACGAGTCACTGTAACTGATTTCTTGATATTCTTGCTTGATACCGACTTGATATTCATGGGTTTGAATAAATAAGATAAAAAGGTATCTTACACCTATCTGAATCTTAAAATTTTCCACGAGTTATCCTGTTAGGTAATTCCATTCCAGTTAATTTTACGAAATAGTAAATTCCTGCTTATTCAGAAACAGAACAAAAAATACTTTTGACGTCAATAGAACAGATTTGAAATTCAAACTGTATCAGCATTTTTTACCTTATAAATGTGGACAAATGTGTGTTTAAAGAAAATGGTTTTTGGTTGCCTACATAGATTGTACCTAGCATGTAAGCAGTTGAATACGCAAAATCGACAAGAACCTAGAATGTAACTAAATACAAATTAGAATTCATAACTTTAGTTGAGTTTTTTTTTCAATAATTAGTCTCAAATTCTATTGCAATGGAAACTGAGTCAGTGTTGATTTATTGCACACAAACTCATACAATTATATTCGCAATTTACACAATGTAGATTTGAGAGTACTGAAAAGTCTGCAAAATCATAGGTAACTAAGAAATGCAAGAAATATTAGTAAAATAGGCCCGACACTTTTCAGGACCGTATAAATGTATTAAGGGCATAGAAAAGGTTATTCAGGCCGAGACGTTTCGAGGTGAAGTGGGTTGCGTTTTTCTTTGGCGGCTTTCTGGAAGTTTCCTCGTAGGTAAACAGGCACGATTTATGCACAGTTTGAGCGGCTTTCCTCCTTTGTTTCAGGTAATGACCCCCCTTTCATCGCGGCTTCAATGGGGCTCGCAAAGAGTTCAGTCAGATACCTAGGACGGAGCCGTCTCAAGATGCGGATGTGCGACGCGGCTGGAAACGTGTGCACGCCATTCTAGGCTTAAACTACTTTACACAAGTTTGAGAATTATCTACAAAATAAAACTACACGTTGATCTGTTTTGAAGAGCATAGCTATCCGCAGAATCTTTTCTTCTACAATCAATCAGCAACAGCGCCTTCAGCTCTTTTTGCTAAATGACCATGTACGTAAAGATATACGAGTACAACATTATAAATATGAGTACAACATATTATATACGAGTACAACATAATAAATGCGAGTACAACATATTATATGCGAGTACAACATAATAATATATGCGTGTACGACGTTTTTTTTTTGGTAACAGGTATTGTTTACACCGATACAAAACCTACTCTTGTTTGAAGGTTAAAAAAGAAATACTTTTTGTTATGAAAACGTTTTCTCAACAACCTAGCCCGTTTTGTACGTGCGTCTGAGTGCCACCGTCACTCGGCGGGTCTCACTGTAATGACCCTATAACGGCCGCATTATTATTTATGCTGTAGCTGAGAACGGCATAATAGTACCATAAGAACAGAATACAATGTAGACAGTATTGAAGCTACTGAAATAAAGGCTCTAGGTCTAAAGCCTATCTTGGAGAGGTAATTGTAAAGAGTATTCCGAGGCGTATGAGGTAAGTACCTCTTTATTTCACGTAAGTACCTAAAGATTTTACTGAATGAAAATTGTGCTCACTTATCATGATGTAAAAGGATTGTGAGAATAGAAAAGTGCCCAGAAAAATTTGAACTTATTCCAATTTTTTTCTAAAATTTCATGTAAGTACTAGACGTCTTCAATTGTTCATCTGTTGCATCGACCACGACAAAAAGAATAGCTATAGGTAGTGAAATAAAATAATCTATCTGCTTAATTTTTGAAGAGTAAAAACTTTCAGGCCCTCGATTCTACTTGCCAATAAAATTGTTAATGAATTGCCTCACTTTTTGTATGCAAGCAGTGTTAAAATTAGATCATTCATTAACAGTTTGGAAACAGTTGATTAGTAAAATATAGGGGCCCAGGTTCTCAGATGGCATGATCAAGTACATGCCATCAAGATCAAGTACCTATACAATGTTTGTGCAGCATAGCTGGAAACAAAGTACAAGAGTACCCACGGTTATTTGTCTTGCACAGTGCACGCAATTCTTCTAAATAACATATCGACACGTCATCGTCATCCCCGAAGGGGCTGGCAGAGGTGTAATACAACACCCACACTTCGCCGGACGATTTTCAGTCCCATATGTGACAGGGGGCCAGCCTGTCGCCATACACCAGGCTCCAGTCATGTAGCAGATGACGTACAATACGCACATATGTATGTTCACACAATGAACAAATTGGTGCGTGACGTCTAGGTTTTAACCCGCTCCCTCTGGCTTGAGAGGCGGGCTTTCTCCAACTAGGCTATCATCGTTTTTCTTCTTTCTTCTTCTTCTTCTAAATACGGTTCAAAAAGCTGCGATACTGGCCATCTACAGCGCCATAAGAATGAAAATAAATTCTCACAAACTTTGAGCACTTGGCTTCGCTCGCAAGCAGCGATAGCACTTATTGTTTCACATTTGTGAAAATACTCTCTTGGACGTGTTTTGCATGAGCCAATTATTTCTAAATTTTCTTTTGGCGGTCACGCTCCGTTTTACTACGTTTCGGTCCAAGGTGAGACGCATAAGTTGACATTCAGAGAACCAGAGACGACGAGATACAATAGGACGTTTAAATGAGAATATCATATTTTGTCTCCAATAAAATTTCATTTTTTTACGTCAATAAACAGATTTCTGAACCTAATGTACCTACAGACGAGCACTTACCTAGTTAGTTAATAAAGCGAGCGTGAAACTTGTCTTGTGTACATACATAAAATAAATACTCTTGAGTAGCCAATAGCTAGATAAAACTCTGTTTGTACCTACAACATTATCATTCTATAAATAAATAAAGTTTCTCTTTGAACGGCTAAGCCCGCTAGTTCTAACGTTATGAATATCAGATGAGCCTTCGCAGCTATATTACTTACTTCTTCATTATCACTCGATATTGGAAACTCAATAACTTGTAGATGCAGTTTCCTTTTCTCATATTTTTATTTTTTATTGCGGTACAGAAATATCTGCGGTATGTCTTGGGACCTCTATTATATTAGTTTCGCAAATTGATGCAGGCTTATTCAATCAATCTGATTCATCTTTTTTTTATCCGCTCTTAGATTTATGTGTAGGTATTTTTTGTGTAGGCCGCTCGCAGATGAGCCCTTCATAGAATAGATAGTATGAAAGACTCGAAACGTTCATAAAACACCGGCCTGAAAATGAAAGCAAAATGCTGAGAAGTTTTTATCGTATTTATGAGAAGCGGTGTAGGCTTGTCTAACATTATGCGAGTCTCACTGTATATACCTAGTTACATTACAAGTAGATATAAAGCCTACCATACAGGATGAGGTTAAACTGAACAGGTAAAACCTGCGTCAGTTTGGACTGAACGAATTGGTTAATAAACACTACCATAAGCGCGATAGCCTTATGGCCGTTGGATCCATTACACTGCACGGTCAGGCAAAACTGAAGGTAAACTTCTCATGTACTTGTATAGTAGCCTTGAAGATATACATTTCGCCAAGGCATTTACTATAGTTTACTCAATCGGTGTTTTAATCTGAAAGCTTTCTCACAAAGCAATAGCCTTAGGTGTTTGTAGAAATTGAACGTTCTATACCAAAAGTCCAAGTTAATCGATTCTAGGACCTTTTCAAATAACTTTTCAAGGATTCGGCCGACAGAGAAAATTAGCTGGCTATTACAATGAGAAGTAAAAATGAAGTAAAAAGGCACGCAGGCTATTATAGAACCTTAACGGCGATTGGATGAATAAATGATTGAATTTTCAATTAAGATTAGAGCGAAAATGGAAGAAAGTTTGTTGACAAGACAAGTGTTAGGGCGCAAGCGATTGCTGATTTATTGATAAAGCTCTTCAATTTATAAGCTTATCCATTTAATGGTTACTTGCAATAATTATAACAATTGCCTTTTACGTGTCAAGTCCTTGCTTAACTAGTTTAACTACTCCTAGCGAAATATTCAGCTTATCGGACAAATAAGTTTTTTTTAAGGTAGTTTAGTTTGCAGAATTGTAGCTTGTAGCGATAAGGGTATTAATACTAACTGTTAAGTTTTTCAATACTTTTTGTTTTAAAATGTATAATTGTATATGCTTTACGAAATAAATAAATTCAAAAAAAAACATACAGTTAAGATTCTCCTAAAGAATGGCTTCGTGTAGTTATTTTTAGGTAGGAGCTAGTTAGTAGTCGATTAAACTAGTTAGGCAAGGGCTTACGCAATCTTAATATTATGTACAATTGGCCATTAGTGTTTTAAGTCTGTTAAACACATACTTTGTACTTATACAATGATATCATTTAATATCGCCGGCGTTGAGATATAGACTCAGTATAATAGTACTAACAAGTAGTTATGTTCCAAATAAAGAGAAAATAGTCCAAAATGAATGAGACTCTTGTGAAGGACTAAAATTTTATCGATCCAGGTAATTAATTAACCATTTAGTTAACTGGACTCACTATTTATTATACCTACTCTAGACAAATACTACCCTGCTAGCCGATGATGGAAATATGTAGAGCATGTCGGGTTTGTCTAATTATAAAATCGATCCTCTTGAGATTGACACATGTCGTGTCGTACGGACAGCATCGACAGCCGACAATTTATGTTAATTAATAGGACTGTCGCTGTGGAGTAGTGGAACAACTAGACAATAGGAGGGTTAATTATCTAATTATGGACTTTGTTATGTTATATTGTCACAATATGTTACTGTCTTCAACTTTTTTTTTTGTTTTTTTTTGTCACTTGAGTAAGGTTGGGTATGGAAGTCGCAACTCCATTTACTAAGAAAAGGTATGCTTATGTGTTATGAGTGATTTTTTTATAACTATAATCTGAAGGAAAGCCAAAAACGTGAGGCCGCTAAATTAACCCGATATAGTACTTTATTAGGTTTTTTTTATAATTTCTTAATAGGCTTGCGTTTGGCCGGCAACATGCCTGATGATGAGCAGTGATGAGGCCTGCGATGATCACGCTTGCCTAGATAACCAACTAAAACCGATTCACTCGAGACTTGAAAGACACCCTGATTATAAGTGTCATGGAAGTGTCACTCTGGCAGAGTATTCCACAAGATATAAGATAGTTAAGTTAGTAAGTAGGTAGAGCTTAAAAATATACAAGAAACATGAATGTGAAAAAACGTGAATTATGAAAAACGTTCATTCAACAACTTTTTTTTCCAACTGTAACAGCAATTTTGAAACTACACGACGGTTGCGATACATCTCCCGCAGCTGACGAGTGACAACTCTTTTTTAACCACGAAACTAAGCAACAGAAAGCTATTAGTAGTCTATCTAAAAAAAAACTTGACGACGACACAAATGTTGCGCACATGGACGCTAGGAATGACGAAAGGAAGTGGAGACATTGTAATATTGGACCTACATAACCATAAATTATGTTTCAACTTTACATTATGTCTCTGTCATAAAATACTTTATCACAAATGAACACGCTATCTCACTAATAATTATAAATGCGAAAGTTTGGATGAATGGATGTATGATGTTTGTTACTCTATCACACCAGAACGGCCTAAATTTAAATGGATCGGGATAAAATTTGGCACAGAGATATGGAAACAGAATATGGACTGGAATTGCACATTAATCATTTATTTATTTATTGCCAATATACAGTGCTGCATAGTGCTTAGACTAATTACAAGTACAAAGACCCTGTAAGGGCGCTGCAAAATTGGTTTAAGTGTTTATAATCTTACAAATAGTATAACATCAAATCTTACACAGAATTATATCTATCATACTCAACACTTATCTAGTTTATAACATTATTTAGAAAAATACAAATCATAATTATGCTACTTTTAGACCGTGGGTCGAACCGCGGGGCGCAGCTAGTAGTTTAACATAATTATTTTAGCTAATAATTTTATCTTCACAACAAAAATACTAAAGCTTAATGCACATTAAGCTTATAATTTTTACTTATTTACAATTCAAATGCAAAGTTTACTTTAACGCCATCTAGTTGAAGTAGTCCGAGTCATTTTGTGACTGCAAGACTAGTGACGGCTCGTATCAGAGTGCATCTCAAGGCCCACGTAGGCTAGAAAATTACTGGGTTGTGATGAAGCTTTCCGCCCGCGGCGTTTGCGAATGTCTCTCGTCTTGTTACTTATATTTTTCTTTCATACTTAAGTAGGTATCAAAGGTTGAGATGCCACAAGAAAATAAAAATGTCGAATAAATTGGTATCTAAATACTAACTACTCGTTAAAGGCCGACTGGCCAGTTGACATGGTTTAGCTTTAAACAGCGCAGTAGAGTAAATATTGAAAAAGTAATGGATTTTAGACTTTATTTCATAGAGCAATACGAGTGGACGTCCACAAAGAAGCCCTTTAAAGGCTTAGAGCGGGCTTCTATTTCGACGTGCGGTACGTTGACCGGTCCATTTTGTGCTCAGATAACTAAACCATTTTGTGGTGGATAAGTACAACCTGACAACATTCTGTTGATTTCGAGTCAGTTTATTAGTACCGTTAGTACCGTAGTAGCACCATTGTTAGTGATTTTTTGTATTTTGTTTTTTTAGTTTTTTTTGTAAGTACTAGATACAAAAAATCACTAACAACAAGAACAAAAACAAGGTTTTATTTTTATGAACCTCTCTAAATACTCGTTTCTCTGTTAGCAGCTTAGACCTCGCGGGCGACGTCTGTTCTCCTCTACAGATCGCATTCCTTAACCAATTTTCGTGAAATTTTGATAGGCAGGTTTGCAGGCAAATTTTGCAGGTTCGATAACTAAACAGTTTTTTTTGCCGAGTCAGTTTTTGGAATTTTTCCAAAATGGCGGTGGTATGATTTTTTTGGAAGGGACCTGTAGAGGAAGACCTCTATTCTTTTTACAATCTCTTGGGTGCCATTCTAGAGATGGTAAAAGGAATAGAAAAAGGCAAAGGAAGAGATGGGAGAATGAACTAAAATTAACTGCAGGTCTCAACTGGAGAAGAGTGGCTAGAGATAGAAAGTAATGAAAGATGTTAGAGGAGGCCTATGCCAAGAGGCAAACTGAACTGAGAGAAATTCTGTAAAACTTAACGGTTTCTCTAGAAATTTAAGGTTTAGAATAAAAGGGTTATTGATTGATTGACTGAGTGTAGAGGAAGACCAGGCAAAAATCCAGACAGAATTCGGACAAACAAAAGCATTTTTGTCGAAGCTGAAACATAGACACTTCGCTCGCTAATGTTCGCGTGGTCGATAATTATTCTTTCAAATATTAACCGCCTTATCCCAACCATGTAAATATAAGTATGTGCATCTCTTGCACGAAGTCAGTTACCGACCATGATTTAGTCGCTGCAACAACAACCGATAATTATGTTGTCAGCCGACTAAAGCAAACGGGCTATACAAAGCGGATCTGGGCCGGATCAGTCGCTTTTTGCTCTCGACAAAGGCCATTACGCGATCCGTTTTCGAGCGCAAAGTCAACACTGTTATGAAGTTTTCATTGAGTTTTCGACGGAAAATCGGCTAACGTGGGAAAACTGCGACTGCGATTTGAATGGATAATGAGCTACAGTGAATTCGTTAATTGAGTCGATATGTAAATAAACCGGGCGTTGAGTCCGCTCAATCATTGCCAGGCTCAAAGGCTAGCGCTGTTTTATTGTCGTCTGTGTCTGATTGTTAGTTCACGTAGTGTGAATAGGGCTTTATTTTTGGTTGCCCAGGTTTTTATAGAGGACTGATTGTGGTTTTGCATAACATTACGTTAGGTGATAGATAGATAGATAAACTCTTTATTGTTCACACCACAGATAACAAAAGAACAAGAGAAAAATAATGATAATAATAATGATAATGATGTGTAACAACTGGCGGCCTTATCACTAAAAGCGATCTCTTCCAGGCAACCTTAGGATGGAGAGGATACGACAAATGAGTATGGGACAGGGTGTGCAAAAAATAACAAAAATAAACATACGATTGATACAAAGAAACAACAAAACATCGAGTATTATACCTATACACCTACATAAACTATTTAAATAAAACTTACATAAAAGTACATCATACTAATATAATACATTCTAGTACTTAAAATACCTATAGTTAATAAAATATACATATAATTATTACATCGGTGATTAATCGACGGAGCGAGCGCTAGCGAGTGAAGCGTCTCTGCTTCAGCTCTGACAAAGATGCTTCGTATGTCCGGATCTCTGTCTTCGTCTACAGTCGCAATTCTTAACCGTATCCCTTACAAATTTTTGAGTAGGTTCGATTATTATACGGATTTTTCGCGTCAAGGTAGTTTTTAGAAATGTTTCAAAATGGCGGAGTGAGTTTAAAAAAAATCTCAAAAAACAAAACAATACAATACAATACAATATATCTTTATTGCACACCAAAAACTACATGCAAATCTTAAAAATTAAAATACATTTTTCGGCAGTACAAGGGCGACCTTATCGCCTAAAGCGATTTCTTCCAGGTAACCTTTGGATGGACAGAACCATACTAGTTAAAACTTACTTAAGCAATAATAATAATTTGAATAATTTTGTGCAATTCAAATGACATTTCACTTAGCTATTCATGACGTCCACGTTTCAATCGGCGGTTTACAGTTTCAATTTACGGTGTAATAATTAATTTACAGTACTTATTAACTATTTACTCTTTCAAGTTGATTTTATTTCCAATTTCCTAGTTACAACTGGTTGTGTTAAAATTAACTTTATTTATTTATTTTGGAGACAATAGAAAGTCAAACCAAAAATATTTATTTAAGCTGATAAATTTACAAAACATTTAGTAAAACCTGTAAACCCCAAACTCGGCTTAGCCGGTATCTTGGGGTTCGGTGCTAGAATTTTATACAATACTAGCTGCGCCCCGCGGTTTCACCCGCGGATAAAAAGTATCCTATGTGCTATTCTAGACTATAATCTATCTCCGTGCCAAATTTCATCCAGATCTATTTAGCCGTTCTGGCGTTCTGACCATTACATTACATTACATTCTGACAAACTTTCGCGTTTATTATATTAGTAGGATAAGTTGTCTTGCGCGCTTACGATAACCAACATAATAAACTTAGCCTAAATTAAAGAAGTATAGACAATAGAAAGTGTTGGTGCTTTTGTAACTAAGGATTCTTTTGACGCTATAGCATAATTTCTGTAAAACAAAAACGGTTGATAGAACATGTATGAATAGTGCTGTATGTCTTTACGCTCAATAGTGGCGATATTACCTTATCACACATTATTTCATTACGAAACGTGCTACATATTTCTTGAGCGGAGTAAGTAGTAAAGGCTACTGTTACCATGCACCCTTGCCATGAGAAATGATCGTTACGAAAACCTTTTTCGTTTTCGTTCTCCTACATACTCCTACTCGTTGGCTCCATACATTTCACTAAAGCGCCCCTGGCGGAAACGTTAAGGAACTAGGTTAAATGAATGAGGCCAAACGAAAACGCAAAAAGTTTTCGGTAACAATCGAAACTCGTGGTAAGTTGTAAGTAATCTTATTAATTTAGAGTTTGTAAGTAGTCATTACAATAATAATTATTTTTTATTCAGGTTAGTTTATAAAAACAATTTAAAATGTTTACTCTATCAAGCGATGATAGCCTAGTTGGAGAAGGCCCGCCTCTCAAGCCAGAGGGAACGAGTTCAAACCCTGCCGACGGCACGCACCAATTTGTTCATTGTGTGAGCATATGTGCGTATTGTATGTCATCTGCTACATGACTGGAGCCCGGTGTATGGCGACAGGCTCGCCCTCTGTCACATTTGGGACTGAATATAATCCGGCGAAGTATAGGTGTTGTATTACATCTCTGCCAGCCCTCTCGGAGAAAAAACGTGACGATATGCTATGTTATGTATTATTGTTCTTCATTAATTTTGTTTTCTTCTCTACAAAATAATGTTTGTAGCATAGCGGTTAATAACTGCAATTTTTCTTCCGTTTTTTTTCTACTTCCCAATAACGTTTCTGTTTTAGAACGGGGCGAATCCGTAGTTAATTTTGTACGGTATCAATTAAAACTGTCCACTCTGATTTATTTTATTGGTTCTACAATTGATTACATTACGCCAAATTGACCACAATGGATGGGGTCTCATGACGACGCAGTGCGATGAAAAATTGGATTATTGATTTTGATAACGATTTTTTTAACCCCTGACGCAAAAACGATGTGGTGTTATAAGTTTGACGTATCTTTGTGTGAGTGTGTGTATGTGTGTCTGTATGTGTGTGGCATCGTAGCTCCCGAACGGATGAACCGATTATGATGTTGATTATTTTGTTTGAAAGGTCAATTCGTCGAGGGCTTTGTTTGACGAAAATCGGTGTTGATGAAAATAGGTGTTGAGGGTTATTACATTTTTTAATGTATACTTGTCTTAACATTTATTAAACGATTAAACGATTTGCTTTGAGGTGATTGGTTTCGCTTATGGCGCGACATAAAAAATTCAAACAGTTTTTGTGTTTGGGGTTAGATTGGGTTACTATTGTACATGGTAATGGAGTTTACAATTATTGCTATTATTCTCTTTATTTTACATATATATTTAGCAAAATGCACCCGATAACTCAAGTAGACTTCAATCATCAGTTTATCGGTTAATTAGCTTACCAGAGCATTCGGCAAATCACTGTTCAACGTCTCTACAAAAAATCGTAAGGAAGATCTACGAATGTCAAAATTGCATTATTACTTAATGCTCGAAATTTTAATAAGGGAAACGAATCACTTTAAGAGTCTGGTGACCACTTTAGACTAACTTTGCATTGGCTTAAGATTTTCTATAGCCATTTCGTCTAGAAGAAGACTACGAGCGAAGAGAGCAAGTAATGATACTGACGAGCCTATAAAGTTACCTACAGAGTGACAAAGTGCAATTTCAATTTTTTTATGACTTTTGCACTCCTGTAATCATTCTTAAGTGACTAAGAATTTCCCTTGTATTATGGATTTATTTAACAGCTAATGATGTAGACAACCTCCCTATGTAAAGGGATTTTCTATTTGCTTTGTCTATCTATTGAGTAAATCAGTCAAAATTGAACCCTTACAAATGCGGATATTTTCCATAGCTCTATTTTCTCTTGGAGACGTTTTAAAAAGAAACCAAGAACACAGGGGCAGAGATATAGTTCATTTAATTGTACATGCTTAATTTCATCATAATCTGATAAATGGTTTCCAAGAAATTTGACATTGACATTGAAATTTCAGAGCGTCGCGGGATCTATTTTGCAGAAGCACTAGCAGAATGACACACGATGACCATTGACATTACGCTTAAACAATAAATCCTTTAATTACGTGTCAAAACTGCGGAAACATCGCACCCACAAAGAAAAGTTGAAGTCGAAGAAGAGTTACTTCTGCATATACAACCTAAGTGATGTAACGAAGTTTTACAGCTTCAGCTCTACATTTCCGTCACCATATTATTTATCGAGCAGAAAGTCACTCAGGAATCGTATTAGATAACCATCCACACCGTGTTCCAGTTCTACTATCAATCACTTTACTAATTGCGTTATTTATCTACCCCCGCTCTGAAATCGCGCTGTCATCGGCTTATGTAATTTCACTTAGTGGGCTCTTTAGCGAGTAGTTGTTCCTTAATGTTTTCCGCTACTCATCCGGTGATTGGAGAATAATGAAATTGGTATTGACTGTAGATGGTTTTGGGTAGAAATTTTATCGTAGCGTAAGAGCTTCTTAATCTTTCGCTTTGACGACAGGTAAACGGCAAAGAAGATTTTCCATGTAGGTTCTTAGTTGGGGACATTTGAATGAATGGTCCCTCTAGTATTGAGATCTACGTCATACCGTCGCGCCTTTCCCCCGAGGGGCCTGGCAGAGGTGTAATACAGCACCTACACTTCGCCGAACAATATTCAGTCTCAAATATGACAGGGGGCGAGCCTGTCGCCATACACCGAGCACCAGTCAAGTAGCAGATGACATACAATTTGTAAACATTATGAACAAATTGGTGCGTGCTCTCTCTGCCTTGAGAGGCGAGTCTTCTCCAACTAAGCTATCAGCGCTGTCATCGCATAACACCCCGTTGTTTTTGCATAGAGGGTAAAAAAAAAGCAGAAAGGCAGGAAAAAGGAGATTTGTTTTGCAAACTTTCTAATATAATATATGGGTATATAGTCCTTCTGTGATACGTTTTTTTTAATTACTAAAGCTGTTGCCACTAAGGCTTTTACAGCGTACTGAGCGTTACGCAGACGCAGAAGGCCATTTTTAAAGCTATGGGGACTAGCTCAAGGCATACATAAATAAATTTGTGTATGTTAGTTAGATGTATTCGAAAGCAGTGACTTCCAACATCCTTCACTCAGCCCGCCCGTCGGACAGTCCAATTCTAGTAAATGGCAAGAGCGCTGTCAATTACATTTCGGACGCCGTGTTTGGGTAGTGGGCCGAGACCGCACTAAACATTCCGACGGGATACGGGCTCTGGTTGGTAATTATCCTTGTTTTAATACCTATTTGGGTTATCTCATGTAGAATTTGCATTAATTGATTACCAATTTTGGAATAAAAATTGAAAATGAAAATTGTAGAAAATATTCGAGAATCATCGATCTTAATTAGGTACTTATTTAAACAATTGCAATTGCATGTTTAAATTGGAAACATTTTGCATATAGACGGAATGGAATGATCTTGACGAGGATGAAGGAATATCTTTAGTTTAAATTATGAATGCTATCATTTATTCGTACGATTACGGCTATCTGGAACGCCGCATGGAGCAGATTTGAAATAGTCTAGTCTTAACTCATACCACAATTTTGTTATGTTTCTCTGGTTGCAAGCAAAAACGTGCTTACCATGAAATTACCTACACATACATTGCCATGGTGTTTTGTTTTCAACGCTGTGCGACCATGGACCTTATTGCGCGGCGATACGATTAGCTATGGTGCAGCTTCGGGAACAACACGTAACTATCATGGCAGTAAAATGTCAGGTCACCTAAACGTAGTAAAATTACACCTGCTTGTTTGTAAATTTCATCTATTTGGATCGTTTGTGCGTACTAAATAATATTACATATATCAAAAATCAAATCAAAATCAAAATCATTTTATTACATGGAAAAATTACAATAATATGTGTAGCCATGGCCACCAAACTAGGTGTATTAACACCTGTATTTTGGTGGATAGCCTTCCATCGTGTTATAATTGTCTTACATGTACCTTATAATTACATCTCATTTCAAAAATATTAATTAAAATAATAAAAAATAAATGTCACATTAAAAATTGGATTTAAACAAAAACATAAAATATATAAAATTGTCTCAGCATTCAGTTTGGGTACATTTAGCCTATTTTAAATCATTCTATCCATATAAAGTACTATGAAGTCAGTTTGCAAGATATGTGCGTGAGCGTTGTTTGTTAGAGGATGTAAGCGATGATGATGATGAGCGATATGAGTAGTAGCTACCCGTACCTATCTGTAAATCCGGCGCAATACTTGCTAGTTAAATATTTTGGGAGACGTGAAGAGGGTCGGTGGCCGCCTGGCCAGCCGCCGGGCCACGACTCTGGCGATTGTGATGATATATGACCGCGCATTATTTTCTTATCTTTTCTCTTTCTAACTCCACTGGCCATACTTCATTCCCGCTCGTATTATAAACGTTTTACTTTTCATATCTCGTAATAGACGCCTTGGGCTCGAACGGTGTTAGGAGTGTTAGTATTACGTGAATTTGGGTAATATGTCATCCCTCTGAACCTTTCACCTTAATGATTAGGTTTGGGGAACGATGAAAATTAATTCTTGTCTGAGCTTTTCTTAAAGGAAATTGTTATTTGAAAATGATACTGTATTGTGAATGAGGTTATCGGAATAAACAAGGTGGAGGAAAAATGACATTTTGAAAAGAAATTGGGATTTTCATAACACCTCATTAATTTGACGAGGGCTTTTGTTGTCGTCATGATAAAGTATACTTATCTTATTTTATAGGAATAATTGGTTCTTTCTACCGTAAAAATAACTGTCTCTATTTTTGTACTGAATAAGTAAAGAGCAGAAAATTAGATAATGACAATGGCGTCCTATATCCTGCCATTTGTGTTTGGCCTCATTCTGTTCTTTTTTTCTTTATTTGGTGTGGTTATTATTGCTATGAAACAAAGTAAGCCAGCGTTCCATAAGTTCGAGTATAACCATAATACTATACCGACCTACAACGATTTACGTTTAATTTATGTATGTATGTTTGTAACCAATTGTATGAAACCATCGATAGATACGAGTAATATATTATGTACTACGTACTAGGTAGATTTCATCATTCGAACATCGACTTTTGTGCACTGTACTGCAATCCGTACACCCTGCATCAGATTGGCCTACGCACACCGTTTGGTTGTGAGTGGAGCGAGGAAACTGCTATCAGCGCCGCATGTTTTAATAGTTTGGTCTACCAAAAAAAGAAAAGATATAACGAAAAAACGTTTTAGCGCTGCAGCAAACCTGTAGTCAGTCCACGCGGGCAGGCCCCTCTGTCATCAAGTAGCATAACATTTTTTGTTGGTAACAGCTTCTGTAGTACAAAGTACTTATATCTTCTTTATGTATGAAACATTATGAAAAAAGGTATACAGTAAATAATATTAGAAGTGTGTGCGTTGATCATCATTAAAAACCAATTAAGTTACATCTGTTTTTTTATGTTTTTTCATCGGTGCAAGTTATTTGGGTGGGGATCTTTGGTAACGACTTAAAAACGTCGGGGTTGTTCCTAACTCAACATTCATAAGCTCATTCTCTTTTTAAAAATTTCTCAACTCATCCTGAATCCGTATTCTTAACTCATCCCACAGAATTGTTTTATTAACTGATGTCGGCGGAGATGATGACGGCCCTTGTACTGCCGAATGATATTTTACTGTTTAATATTTTCTTTATGTTTGTTTTACTTTGTATTTTTGGTGTGCAATAAAGATGTATTGTATTGTATTGTAACTGATCTCAAATGTATTTTTGGCTCGTCCCAAAGAAAAATTGCGTGGCAATACGATCCGCGGTCGCACTGTGTCGGTAACAAAACGGAACAATCATTGAAATAAGGTAGTAATAATAATATTCGGGACACTTGCACACACACACACTTGGTCGTCTGACCCCAAACTAAGCAAAGCTTGTACTATAGCTGTCAGAGACTGATAAACATACATATTATTTTTTTAATAAATACATACTTATGTAGATGTTAGCACCCAGACATAGAACAAACACAAATGTTCATCACAAAAATGTTTTCCATAGGTGGGAATCGAACCCACTCCCGTAACCTCAGAAAGCATGTTCACTACAAACTGAGCTACCGATGCAGTCAACGAAGATGTCACGGTAGGTCCTCGCCACGAGAATTGACGCCAACCTCAAGGTCTTGAGCTATGAAAAATTTCTCTTCTTCTTTCGTACATTTTTATGAAAATGTACTCTTTTTATTATGTAATGTGATGTTGATTTTTGTGTTGCTTTTCATAATATTTTCATGTTGAATTTGTGACAATAATAATTTACTATAAGATTACAGCACTAATTATGTCATTTTCAATTTTGAAATATCAAACAAAAAATTAATTTTTTATTTTTAGTATTGAGCTTAGCTGTAACTACTTTGACGTGACAACGTCTAATAAATCGACGAACGTCAGCTGCTCGCACGAAAAAAGATGACTCATTGTCCCGTTACACTCGGTCGATAGGAGCGAGAGCGCTACACGAGCGAGCGAAAGGCACGATCGGCTTGCGCCGCATCTACCTATTTTTTCCACTCGATTGGCTTATGCGTCCGACGAGAAGATTTTATCAATGTTTTGTTATGACTTTGTCACATTAAACTATCGCCCGTAAACCGACTTTACAGACAACCATTTTTTTTTGCAAGCAATACTTACCCTGATATTCATAGAAATGTTGAAGTAGGATGACTCAGGAAAACGTAAATGGTGAGCTAAGTATAATAAAATGATAAAATAGATGTAGGATAAGTTAGGAATAGAAATGGGTTGAGTTAGGAAAAAATAAAAGACAGAAATAGAAAATAGAAATAGAAATAGTTTATTTTACCAAAAATATTACATTGAACCTTAAAAACAAAACTTATAAATAAATAAAAACGAACTACATTAGGAAATGTTAATAAGGTCAGCAGAGTGCTTGAGAGTACTGCACTAGGCGAACCTGTATCGCAGGACTCTCAAAGACGTGGCATGAGACGTCATAGGTTAAGTAACGAACAACCGAAACGTCGGTATTATGCTTAAGAGGACCGAGTAGATTGTAATGTAACACGGCCCATAATCTGCTTTATTGTAGGTTCAAATTTGACAAAACTTTCCATCGTCAAATTTTCGATTGACCAACATTATTCCCAATCCACCTAGTCAATACTCGTAAGTATTCATCGCATACTCTACCTTCTTATTCAAAAATATCGAGAGGCGTCACATCTGTGTTAGTAATTGCAAATTTCACAAATGCCCGATCGAAAGTCGATTTAATCAAAAACTGTCTGGAAGTCATCGTTTTGATGGACAGTTTTTAAGATTATCATCGTTTTGAAAGTCAAATGGTTGTAGCTGTTAGGACGTAAACAAGTCGACCTTCATTCCTTGACCTTCCTCCTTCTTTGTTGACCTTGGCTCTTGTTACTGACATGTTAAGTATAGGTCCGATTGAATGCCGATAAACAAAATATTAAAGTAAACAGCTATTATTTTTTCTTGATCACAACTGCCGGTAGAAGGCGACACTAGGCTCAATTCCATCAACTCTATTAAATTTATGGAAAAAATAATATTTTCTTTGAATTGCTTAGTATTGACGCGGCGTCATTGTCGTCGGCGACATTGAAGCTTTAATGCCAGCTTCTAATACATACGCAATGATCCATAAATGAAATAGGTAAAAGTCGAGATTTTATTTAATAGGTATCTATGGAGTAGGTATACAGCTGTGTTCATCTCCAACTCTCAGTCTATTGCTTGTATGTGAATTGGTTATTTTTTAGCAATTTTGGGTACTAAAAAGGTTATTACTGATACGTATTCCGTATTTATGAAGACTATAGGCATATTTTGTATTGCGCGGATGTGTAAGGTATTGATATGAATACATTTATATGTATGTAAGTATTTTTCCAAGTGTGTAGGTATGTTTGAAAGATAAAGATAAAGATATTTTTATTTGCAATAACAAAGGTAAAGCATGCGTTTGGTGGTATACAATTTAAAATATGTCCTTCAATGTTATGCTTGAAGAGGCGTGCAAATTTTGGAACATTTAAATGTTTTAGTCATTAATTAACCTCCGACGTAAAAAACGACGGGGTGTAATAAGGTTGGCGTGTCTGTTTGTGTGTCGTGGCATCGTAACTCACAAACTGGTGATACCATTTTTTTTTTTTTTTTGTTTGGAAGGTGAATTAGTTGGGACTGTTCTTAGCTATGTTTAATGAAAATCAGGGTCGCTATAATAAATAATAATAATTATTAATTTTTTTAATTACACTCCACGGACTCCGGGGACCGTGACTTTTGTTAACATAAATCTTAAATTATTATTTAAGGGGAATACAGGTAGAGGGGGGTTAGTTATTAAGTCTTAATCCAAGGTTAGGTTAAAGGTTTTCACTTATTGCATTGTGAGTACACCACGAGCAGACCAGCGACCCTCAAGCAGCACCCGATCACGAGTATGACGCATGTGCCAGCCATCGCTCTCCTCAACCATATTTAAGGGAAGAGAACGACCCGACACACGACGCCGCCGCAAGAAGGTGCCTTCGATAGTGAGCATGAATGCTCGAGATGGACCCACAATTTATATAAAACGATAACAAAATATAAAACGATAACGAGAACAATTTATAGGAAATAATTAATTTAAACTTGTTTTAATTTGAAAGTTAGAGTTGCATAATTAATTTGGTATATCTTTAATCTGTTTACGTGATAAATACATTGTATATATCTAGTTCAACACATAAACAATAAAAAAATCTAAACCCAAATTAGGCCATTCCGGGATTAGTTCAATTATAACGATATTTTTAAAACTTCATCCTTCACACTGAGTAATAGGTATTTCACGGAACATTGCATTAACATTACGTAATTGCCGTTAGAAGGAAAATGTCTGGAAAATGTGTCGTTACACGATCAAAACTTAATTGCATTGACCGAGCTTCGGCGGCGGACGTCCGGTGATCTTCGACATCGAAGAAAATGGATTAAAATAAAAATAGCTACCTTAAGCGATGGCGAACAGCGGTGGATCTAGAATTATGTGTGAGGCTGACTTAACTTAACTTAAATGAAGTTAAGCTTTATCGAGGTAGTTAAGATTTTGGTTTAGGAGGGGCTTCACTTAGATAAATGTAGATAACACACGAAAGTCTGTGGTTGTTGTAATACACCTATGCTATTCCCTTCGGCGAACAAGCTTGACGAACGTGTTACGAGTATGTTATCATAGCACACCATGTTTCACGCCTTTGCCCCGATGGGGCTGGCAGAGGTGTATTATACAACGCCCACACTTCGCCGGACGATATTCAATTCCAAATGTGACAGGAAGCCAGCCTGTCGCCATACACCGGTCTCCAGTCATGTAGCAGATGACATACAATACGCACAAATGTTCACAAAATGAACAAATTGGTGCGTGCCGTCGTCTGGGTTTGAATTCGCTCCCTCTGGCTTGAGAGGTGGGCCTTCTCTAACCAGGCTATCATCGCCATCCCTATGTTATCACAAAATCACAAAAAAACAGAAATGTTCGACTATTGTAGAGAGTGAATAAGATACCTTTTGCTTGAGGCCCTTAGTCCCCTCCTGGATCCGTTAGTGACGGCAAAACTAGGGAAGCTAGCTAGGGAGGCTAGAGGAACTGTGTACACGTTTCTATCCTTTTAAATCTATTTTGAGGAGAGTTCCTTACAGCAATACCTATGTACTTTACCGTCGTCTTCAATTTTCTAGGAATGTGTTAACAAGTATGCTAACGTGTTATGTGTTATTAATTAATGGATAGACTAGTCGACGAAATAAGCTGTAAATAATATAAAAACGAAAGCTTAAAAAACTGACTCTCCGTCATCCGTATAAACAATTTTTTGCCCTTTTGTTGTCTGATTTCCATAAATATATAAGTAAGTAAGTATGATCCGAACAAAAAAGAATCATTAACATCGATTCATGATTGGCGGAGTAATCGCGTTACATAAATATAAGAAAAAACATACAGTCGAATTGAGAACCTCCTCCTCTTTGGAAGTCGGCTAAAAATAGCACTCAAAACAATGCTCACCATCAATGTGGGCATTGTCATCCATGACAGAGTAATGGTGTGTAAAGTAGTAAGATGATACGAAACTGTGTTTAGCTCAAAATGTCTCTGACCTCTGTCGCAGGAGCAGAAGCAGAACGCACACAAAAAAAAAAAAACCAAGCATCGATTTATAAAATGTAAACACAGTCTAGACACCCTTCAAAAGTCATGAAACCCTTTAATTGCTAGCTGACTTTTGACTGCTCTTAGTGCCGTTAGTGTGATCAATAAATAAAAAGAAATAAAAAATTCTGGTCGCCGTTTTTTCAATTTCTATTAAACACAAGGTTCCGCGGTCATGTCATGTCCTTTCCACTTGCTATCCATATACGGATGTTATTTATTTTTTGCAGTGATTCCAGTGTTGTCGCACACCCGGGTAGGTACCCGTGTGGTGGGAGCCGCAACAGAAAATAAAATTGATATCGCTCCGCCGCGAGCGTTCCGAGAAAAAGCATTTTGAAATAAATGACTTTTTAAATTTCATCGTTGCACACAGTTTCTCTATCAATTGTCGAGGCTCGCTCCACGTAACTGGATTTCGTGGCGGGCATTTATTGTGTGCGACAGACGATACGTACGACAAGAAATCGCGACTTTTATGCAATAGACATTTGCAATACGCTTTTGTTTTGTGGTTCGGCGAGTTTGACAATCAGTGAAGTTTGAATGGTCAGTCTGTTTTCAGTTTGATTTCTAAGAAAAGATTTTTGTCTGTACAAGCCACAAGATTTTCTAATATTTACCTATGTACTAGTATGCACTATTTTTTAACATCCAGCGTTGCTCATGTTCTTATGTTGTTATTGGTGGTAGGTAAGCCTTTGTCTCATGTCATCTGTCACAATTTGGAGTACTAATCGAGTTCTGAATAATAGGAAGGGACCTATTAAACCTATGAGGTTAACTAGGGCAAATGCGTCTATGGAGCAATTGCGTCTTTCGGGAATTACTAATAAACCCTTCACAAATGAGGCAACTAACGCCATCTTGTACAGATTATTGCAAGTAGAGATAGAAAAAAGATGTAGGGGCGTGTAATTTGTGAAGAGTTTGTCAGTAATTCTCGAAAGACGCAATTGCCCCACAGACGGATTTGCCCCAGTTGACCCTATATTATTTTGTAACGATGGTTTAAGACGCATATAATCTAAAGCCAGCTGATGTCTCGATTTTAGCAAAATACGCATCGTTCCTCTATCTTAGCTTAACAATCTTAGGCGGCAACTCACTACCCCAAAAGCTCATCTATACACCCCGCTTAACCTAGAACCAGCGAACTGCCCCGGCTTTACACGGTACTACTAAACCTTTAGTGAAAAATTATCTAACTTCCTTGACTTCATTTTGAATTTTTAATGTAAGTACTTACTATTTTATTTGACATTTAATTTATTTATTTTTAATTTTTTATTGTAATTGACATGTTTATATAATTATTGATTGTTTTTGTTGTTATTCATAATTATTCAATTGTTATAAATAAGTTCAGTTTTTAATTTTACGCATTACCTATACTTATATTAAATCGAATGTAATTTACAATATGTGCTGTTATGGGTGTCATGCCTGAAATAAATTAATTTTGAATTTTGAATTTGAATTTATACAGACTAGAGAGAGATATATACAGACAGAGAGACAGACGCGGAAAGCGACTTCAATTTGTACTCAGTAGAGATAGAGAATACACAGAGAAAAATAAGAAACGATGTACCTACTTACCTAAGAGCAACTTTGCAAGAATTCTTTAAAAATTAGCCCTAAGCAAATTATTTCTTCACTCTACCAAAATGTAAATCGCAACAATAATTATAACTTTAACAACCCCATCCTTTTACACGTTACAGTGACTACTTAACAGCGACGTTATTTTACAACAGTTTGAATCACTTGCTGTTATTTTACGATAGCTTTTAAGACACAATAAAGCGTGTAAGGAACGCGTTTAATAGGATATTAAATGAACATAGTTGCTGAGTGCAAAAGGTAGAATCCAGTAATTACTGGAGCTGACATGTATTCTAAACTGCTTTCTGAGAACTTAACTTATAATTACTTCTAATGAGTTGCTCGATACATTTTCTTAGTAGTACTTTACTACATATGTACGTACGTGGAAAATTGCTTGGCTATCCTACTTAAATTAGAAATGCCAAAATTTGTGTAAAACGTGTTAGTTCGTTACTTCTTGACGCTCGTACGGATGAATGAATTTGGATGGATATGATATAAAAAATGGTAAATAACCGCCAGGTTATTTTTTAACCGCGGATAACATCGCTGGGCGCACCTAGAAGGTTATAACTTCTTAATTCTGTAATGGTAACCATTCATCATCCTGCCTAGCATCCTGCACGTACATCCTGCACGTCATGCAAGATGGTGAATCTTGTCGTCACACATATCCCACTGTGCGTCCGGCAACGATGCGTCCATCCCGCTTGTCATCCTGCACGTATATAGTACGTAGTACATACTGCAGGATGCTAGGCAGGATGGTGTGTGAGCTACATCCTACATGACACTGCAAGCAGTACTGCAAGGCGAGATGGTGAATAGTACCTTGTAATTGTAATACCTTGTACTTGTACTCGTACTTGTAATTGTATTGTTGTACCTTGTAATGGTAGAGGTGATATTTTTTATGATGATTTAAATAATATCAACTTTTTGTTCTAATTGGAAATCAATTTAACGATTCGATTTCACAAACTTTTCACAAAATTTAAGTGATTATTTTTTTCGTATCTTAGGCTACTTTCGTAAATTCGAGCATCGTCTTTGTGGGTCGTGTCATTTGCGTTCTATAGTAAATTTCACGGAGCATCCTTATTCCGTATGCAAGCGAGCGCATAAACAAATTATCTTCCTTACCTACATCTTATTAGTGTCAGTCATGCAGTCAGTCGCGGGCCTTGACACGAAAGCGCGCGATACTTGACGCGAACGCGCGCGAAATTAAACGCGAACGCGCGTTTGACGCAAACGTCGACGGTTCGTCGCGTCTAGATGCTAGGTGTAAGTTTTCATAATAATGATGTAAAACTGGATTCGATTACCTACATCGTAGAGGCGTCTGCTGAAGGCTTTGTGTGTGCCAAGCTGCGATCATATACATATTTCTGATCGATGATGCTAGGCATTTATGAAATAGACTTAAATAAATTAAACTTTCGGTTGAGAACAAACAATTTTAGACATTTCTTTTCGATTAAGTACTTACAACGAACTGGTTTAATTATTTTTTTTGAGTTTTCCTTCACTGTTATTTTTATCTATTTATCTACGACATATTTTACATACAAACTCATATGTCTATTGCCCCATATGTTAGTTCCTAAGTCAATAAGCGAACGTTACTTTCAAATATTTTATTTTTGAGTCACTTAGACAAATTCCACCTAATTCTATGTCCAAGCCTCATACCATAAAACGGTTAGGTAAATTAACTATTCCCGTGTGTCCATTTCTAAACGACGAATTGAATCAACATAGTTCTCCGAACTGTTATTACGTGTACACAGTGACGACTATTAAAGAAGTGACGTTTTAGTTTGTCGTCTATTATTTCATGCGTCGTTCACACAATGACGAGGGGAGTCGGTCAATTAGAGCTGGAGTAAGTGAACTAGCGTACGTAATGGCTGCCAGCCTTGGATGTTACTGTCAAGTTTTGGGATACGTCTTTTCGTTGAACATGAGTGTCCAAAATAATGACTTCAAAATTGATTCCATTTGAAATACATTTCGATGGTATTAAAGCTATTTATTTTTAATTTGACAGGCTTATTATTTTAACAAATTTGAGCTACTAGGCAATACAATTAAGTATACTTGCCTGATTAATTAGCACGATTAATCGCAGTAAATTGTTTAAACAATTTCCAATAAAAAAGGTAACTTAGAAATATTTTTATAGCAATAAACAGCTTACCTACCTATTATTATCCATAAATATTTATTGCTAGCTGCCAGCGGTGTTACCCGCGGCTAGAAAGTACGCTATGTCATTATCTGTATCCCTGACAACGTGTGTACAAAATTATAAATGCAACAGCATGCATGATGACTGGTTAAGTATAGTTGAGGCATGAAACCGTTACAAACAAACTTACCTTCGTAATTATTTGTTACGATTTATTACTATTAATTATTTATAATACTTAATAGTAAAACGGCCATTACATTTTTCCAATTTGCAGTACGCTAGGTGAGCTAGCGTGCTATAATTGGATAGAAATAATAATAATATTAATAAATTCGGGACACTTCCACACACAGTCGCCTGACACCAAATTAAGCAAAGCTTGTACTATGGCTGCCAGGCACTGATACGAGTATACATACTCAGATATTTTTAAATACATACTTAAATAGATGAAACAAACACCAATGTTCATCACATGAATGTTTGCCCTAGGTGGGAATCGAACCCACGCCCCCACGCTCAGAAGGCAGGTTCACTACCAACTGAGCCACCACCGACGCAGTCAATAGTCATAAGTTAGTGTATAAGCCATAGCGTAATGGCTATTAGACAGTTGTCAATTCATTTCTTTCTATTGCATGTACATAGTCACGCCAAATTAGCATACTGCAAATTGGATAGTTTAATGGCCGCTTTAGAACCACAACGCATCATACAAATGCAAAATAAATCACGCAGTGATGAGTGTTATCGAACAACACTCGCTTCAAAACCACTTTAGTGATGTCTACTATAGACATTTTCTCCAGAATAGGGGCGCGGCCGCTGTCACTCGTTCAAGATCACGGCCTCTCCGGCGGGATTATGTATGTGCCCCGAATGACAAACAGCTGAGCTGCATAAGTTACATCGAACAAAATGGAACGTTTTAACTGAATTTAAAATGGAAATTAGCTCTTGTTTACTCACTGAGCGGAGTAGATACGACGATTTCAGCTTTGTTATTGAAACTGTTCTTTGAGAGTTCACAAAGCGCTTCTTAACGAGATAGTTTTCATTAACGAAGTGCATTCAGCCTGAAGACACATTACTTAGTATTCTTAAGTTTCGATTCGAATTGGAACTTTATTTTTATGGCCATAAATTACAGTTTGGATCTTAAAAAATAGCCTGATCGAATGGTACTGTAATGGACTCGATCGGTCTGTGGGTGGATTTTCAAATAAGTCTGTACGTGACTAAGTACTAACATTAGGAATTCCTTATGCTCCATGAATGTTTTCTCTAGCAGACATTCACTAGTTCAAAAGCTAAGACATAAAAAAACTAAGCACTTATTATTATTATTATTTAAAAAAAAAATGAATTTTAGACTAAGGTAAACTGATCATTGATTCCAGTGTTGAAAGAGTTTATCAACGTCAGCCTACCAATTAGTCCACTTTTCGACGGCCTAGTGTCTAATGAGCTCTACTAAGATCAATTAATCAGAGCAAGCCTTTGGCAGGCCATCCGGTACTTAACCTGGTTAATGATTTTTTTTTCATTTTCAAATGCTCAAAAATAGGCTTCAAATATTGTCAGCAGAGTATGAAATTAAGTAAACGAATCGGGAGTACGACGAATTTTTGAAAAAACAATTTTTTAAATATATAATTGAATATGTTTATGTATTTCAGACGCTTAGAATTAAGTAAGTCAAGAGAAAGCAACATTTTATTCTTACAGTTTTTTACAAAAAGATTGGTAAACACGCAGACGGTCCGGCTGATGGTAAACGGTAACTTACGCCTATGTACACCTGCAACACTAGCGGTGGGATGCGGTTTTTACAGCTTGAAGCGGAATAAGTAGATATTTTTATAACGACTTCACGCACTATAAATACAATCGAGTAGTATGATTTCCAGGTCTAAGTACCCTACGCAATCAAGCGCATGCATCTCTGATGGTAAATACAAAGAGCCAATCACGGAATGGAATTGACGCAGACCAAGATCGAGATGGGATTTACCAAGACGGCCAAAGCATATTATTTTCACTGCACAGAGTGGGCCAGATATTTTGTAACGCGATTTAACGCGCTATGAATCCAATAGCGTGGTATGATTTCCCGATGTAAGTACGTAATGAAGCGCGCGGATCTCTGAGGGCAGTACAAGGAGCCAGTGATGCGATGAGCCTCGTCCGCATCAGGAATCAATTAGGTACGGCTGGCGGCCACGGCGCGTACCGCATGAATTATTGACGATGTTCCGTCGGGCCCGCTACTGCTGGTACTCGATTAAAATTCACCGTCAAATAATTGGGTGTTGGATGATCGTGTAATGTATGGTGGGGAATGACGCATGGTATTTTTGTAGGCCTGCGTAGCATAGACATTTTTTGAGATATTTTTTAGAGAAAAATGTTATTGGGTAAATGATTGGACGCTTTGCTAATTTAATTCCATTCATATTCTCCAGATTTGCTCAAGAATTAATTTGTAAAAATTAGGTCATATCGAAAACAACGCTTCGTGCATTTTTCACTAAATACTTTACTTTTATACATGCATACCTGTCACAATTATTGATTCAAATGTTCAGTTAGAGATGCTACACATACATATCGTCACGGCTTTCTCGCGAAGGGGCTGGCAGAGGTGTAATACAACACCCAAACTTCGCCGAACGATATACAGTTTCAAATGTGACAGGGGGCGAGCCTGTACACCACACACACCGGGTTCCAGTCATGTAGCAGATGACATACAATACGCACATATGTTCACACAATGAACAAATTGGTGCGTACCGTTGGCTGGGTTTGAACCCATTTTCTTTTGGCTTGAGAGGCGGGCCTACTTCAACTAGGTTATCATCGTTAGTTATAGTTATAGATGTTGAAAACCAAAATATCGAAAATTTTACGAAAAATTACTCAAGACTTTAGAAATGTTGCGTCTGAACCGGTCGTTTTAAATATTTGACTGTGGTACAAACATTGCGGTTCTAAAGTACCAGCCGCGGCTTTAACAATAGCTGGCTAGGCCGATTAGCGGGCAAACTAGATTTCCTTGTCAGATTATCCTGTCCATCATACGTAGCAGTGAATTTCGCTGCTCGAATTTCAGTCCAGGTGTGATGTAACTCGGTATTAGAGATTTAAGTTCATTGCGGGCTGAGGTTTTAATGGTAACTTGATATCATGAGGTACAACTGAATTTCGCTATCTAGCTGGTTTTATTTAATAAAAGCTTGTAACTGTATTTTACTGCGCTACTTACTGTATTTTAGGTTAGGATTTATGCCAACGTAAACACGTACCTAAATAAAATTATCAAATATGTTTATCTTTATTATATTCAAGAGTAGATACCTACTTACTTATTTCAATAAGTAATTTAAGAATTTAAGAAATTAATAGTTTTTTATTTGAAACTAGCTGCACCCCGCGGCTTTACCGCGGTCCCAAAGGAACCGTCAATCTTTTTGGGATAAAAAGTACCCTTTGTCCTTTTCTGTACCCTAGACAACGTGAATGCGAAATTTCATGATTATCATGAGATTTCATGATGAGTAGTTAGGGCGTGAAAGCGTTACAAACAACAAATCACTTTTGCGTTTATGATATTAGTTAGTAAGTTTGTATTAGGACAGCCGCGACCCGCGGTTTCACATGCGGTCTTGTAGGACCCGTTCATTTTTTCAGGATAAATGGTGCCTATTTACATACATAATGTCCATTTCTGTACTTCAGTCAACCTGTATACAAATTATCATGATGATCGACTCAGTTTTTATAGATGGGATAAAAAAAAACAGGAACAAATTTACGTTTGCTTTCATAAAATCGAATCAAATCCATATTTTTTTGGCACGAACAATAAGTACAATTTACAAGTATGACATGAATCCACTGACTCCAAACTAGTGAAAATTGTGTTTCGGTAGCCAGTGGCCATTGATAGTCCTAAGTTTATTAAGCGCCTGGTAAATCAGATGGTGTGTGTGTGTAAAAAATACAAAGGATTACAGTAGTCTTTTAAATATCTCGAAAAAAAAAACCGCTTCAGACGCGCGATCTGCGATCATGATTTTAAAATCACTAAATGATACCATTAAAAACTTTATTTTTAAAACAAACATTAAACTTCTACATCTTCTCACTGACTAACAAAATTGTCTGACTACTTTTGCAGTTAATTACCTACATGAGAAGTTAAATTAGTTTCTGTTTCTTTAGGTATTAACTCTTTAGAATAATTTGACGGTCTATTGTTAGTTTTAACGTTAGGGAAATGTTTTAGTGTTTTTAACATCTATTAAATGGGTTAGAAAAGATCCCAAATTAGCTTGGAAATTCGTTCATAGAAACTGGTGTGGTAAAGGTTTTCCCGTGAACATACTTACCTGTTGTTTTTGGCAAAGGTACATACTATTCTATACAAGCCTTATGATAGTACGTTAGGTCTACTTTAAGCGCCAATTAGACAGACCTACGTGAAAACTGTGAAGCGCCACGTCGCTTGTGTATAAATTCTAAACATTTTGTTTTGTTTTGTTTTCATTAAAGAAAAACTCAGGTTAGTTTAATAGCAATTGGAACTCATATTGCTTGGCTTACTTAATGCGACGTTAGAGCGGAAATACACTCGATATTTGTATGTACAACAGTTTTGAAGATGAACTTCCGCAAAGTAACGCCTGATTCAATCAACTAGCTTTCATACATTTTACATTGAATAAGTTTTGAAGCTACTGTCCGCGCCGCACCCTCGCCTTACGTCAGGCCTGTATGTATCTAAGGTTTACCTTATTCCACAGTTTTTACCATCTTTCATTAACACATTTCTCGCTTACCATTACAGTTCTTGTTAACGGTTAATTATTCTTTTAAATTTCTTGAGATGATTCAAATCTCACACATCTTAAAATGAATGTTTCTTACGCATTCCTAAACCATTTATCCGATTGAGAGGAAAGTTTGCATTTTTAGCTTTGGTCTCAATTCCAAAATTCGCGGGGCCAAAAACAGAGCTACATCAATTCAGGTTACCTACTAACTAAGGCATAGGCATCAAGCTTAAAAAAAAATCTAAATGAAATAGTTTATTGCTTGATGTTAGGCAAAGGTAAGCTAAGGGTCTGTTCAGGGTGAAGCGGGTCGTTGCGTGGCTCGAGAAACACAACAAAATATAGTTAGAACGCACGTAAACATATTTCTACCTGAGCCATGAAAACTCTCATAATTTTACATAAGGTGCTGGTTGTGGGTGTAGTAATACTACATGCAAAACCAGCACTTTGTATTAGGATATAATTTAGTATGATTTGCCCGCGCTACGAGAAGCTGCACGCGCCGCGCATCTCATAAGGCTTTTTAAATTAAACTCTAACATGTATCTGTTAAAAAACATGAAAAGAAAAGATAATCTTAAAAAAAATCATCGTATTTTTTTAAGATTATCTTTTCTTTTCAGCCGTTCAAACCAATGTTCAATTAACAACAAAAATATCACACTTAGGTAGAGATAATAAACAAAATTACCATGCACGAAAGCACACAACAGATTGTCGCCCTCATTATTCAAATAAACCGTTTAAAATGCGCAAACAAAACTGTCATAGACAGTTTTATTACTCTTCCATGTGTTACTTATGTTAATATTTTACCATTCAATTATCGGTTCGCGTTTCGATCTATTCCCGAGCTCATATCGATGAATTTCAGTCAATTTCGTTGGACAATATTCAAATTCGAATTTTCATTAGGGCTGAATTAAAATTGACGAGTTGAATAAGCAACTAAATGTTCTGATTGTGTACGTGCGACTCTTTTTGCTGCTGATAATGAATTCTTTACAGCTTTTAATGCAGTCTGGCAGCCTGATTACGATAGCTGTCACTGTTGTCAATTGCAATCGCACTCTTAAATTTTAATAGTGCCAGCTTATTGGCACCGTTTATAGGCACGATTCTGATTGTAAGTGACAACTAACGTAATCGCATAATTAAGTCTTCAATATAATAATATATTATTTTAGGGATTGGTGTCGATTATTAAGTGCTTATTTTAGGCGATAATTTTTTTGTTAAATTTTGCAAGATTTTTTGAGTTTTGCATAAAATTGTGCTTTGTGAGTTCAATGTTTTATAATCTTCAAGTAGCAAAAACCAACTAAATATAGTCAGGATATAGAACTTGCTCTTCAAACGCGAATACTAAGCGCAGGTTAAAGCGACCGTGTCTTCGCATAATAAACCTACTGTGATTAAGTAATGGAAAATATAGAGACAAATGAGTTTTAGAGAGAGATCTATATATAAGTATACAGTGTTTATACACTACTTACCAACTGAGCCATCGAAGCAGTCAAGTCATGGTTAATACATACCTAGTTAGAATATGAACTACCAGATTTTTTTTATCGCGGTTAATAAGTCCGCGTTTGACCTCCAACTCGCCTGTTGTTAAGCGACGATATTATTTGTCATTATCGTTATTTATTATTATTTATCTATTTATAATTTCTTTATTATCTTAAATGTTTAGTACAAAATACATATAAATAATAATATGTTAAGTATCCACAGAGACATGTACTAAGATCATTCTCAAATGAAGTCTAATAATTAGCTATGACTAAAAAATTATGATTTAAAACTTGTAACAATAGTCCTATTCGAATCTACCACTTTTGGTAAATTCCCCTTAACGTATCATTGAACCAAATGGAATAGTTATGTGAGAACAATATGCGAGAATCTTCAATAAGTTATCAGATAACTTTCTGAGTTACGTACTATGCTATGCGAAGAATAGCCTCATAATATATTGGCATTTGAGATTGAACACGACTTTGAAATATGGCCTATTGGTAAAGTTTTATTGTGCCTGTCACAGGTGCAATGGTAGCCGAATGTTTTTCTCTTATTTTTGATCAAAATGGATATGGTTTTATCGATGATCTTTGAGTAACATATTTTTTGACTAAATTGAGTTTTTGGTTCATAAAATGCAAACTTATATGAAAGAGAGCGCTTACTGAAGCTTACTGTAAACAGCTTGATGGTGTCACTAGACCCACGGGAGCACTGGGACAAAAAAGTATCAGCTATTTCAGCTGGGACTTGTGGGACAGACCGGAATCAAGAGTGCCGATTTTTTTATTGCCAACAACTTTTATTGCGTACCAAACCTGTGGTGACTGGTGCCACACCTATCAGTTTTAAAAACGATAGCATGTCGTATCATTGATTTGAATCTAATTCGCAGCCCGACGAAATTGCCGGAACAAAACAGTCTGCCACCAAAGGTGTTACAGACAATACAAGCCGCGATATTTTCAATTTCACGAAACAATTATTCCGCCATGTCATCAATCGGATTCCCGCTTTGATTGCGCGGCAAATTCGTTTTGTTTGGACACAAAAATTGCAATATAAAGAGCTGCCACATCATTCCCTTTCGGTTTAACGTAGATTGCTCCCAAAATGTAATATTGTTTGCAATTCATTTTGAACAAACGATTGCCCACTTTTGCACCGTTTATTTTTTTCCCCGCTAACTTAATATCGGACACGGTTGGTATAATAGAAATCCGAGGAAAACTATACAATTGGATTCATATAATTTAATTGAACGGAAAATCTCTCTGAGGAAATTGTAAAGAAAGTTGGGAAGGCGCGAGTGGGAAGTGCCCTGGGCACAATATAATACTTGAGATAGAACAAATGCGAAGCACCTTGTTGCGCCGACTTCTTTGTACGAGCGTCAATAATAACACTTGCCTTTTATTTTCCCGGAGCAGGTAAACTTTCAGGATGTTTGTATTTAGATTTCTAGAAAATTTCACTTCAAAATTTCGCGTCTAACATCGTCATTCGTTTACATTTTTATTTTGCCAAACTGCAGTATAAAAATGTTTGTAAAAATATTTGTCTACAAAACATGGATGTTGGATTTAGTACAAACATCACGAAAAAATATTTCGAGTTTTATAATTTACTTAAAAAGTATAAATTAACAAATACTTATTGATTATTCAAATTAATCATGAGATATTTAAAAATATATACAAATAACCCGTCAAACTTAGTCCCTGCAATGCTTCATTTGACTTACAATATTTCGATTACCTACTTTTAACGTGGTACCACAAAACTTATCTTAATTAGTGCCTAATATTCAACGGTATTAGTCCTAAGTTTATTTGAACGATTAAATGTTTTAGAGCACTAGTCCAGAGTCTAATGTAATGTAACTGCAAGTAAACAGAGATTAAAGCTGCATCATTGACTTAAAAGGGTTAGTATCAGAGTTCGAAAAAAGTTACGCTGAAAAAGCAGTAATACAAATCCGCATCTCGGATTCTGAGAAATCTCCGACTCGAGGACGGAGCTCTTCTTACGAAAACTCGACGTGGCTTCGTAATCATACTGCAGCAGCCCCGAGCTAATCTTGATGTACTATTCGTACACTCGCCTATGTTTCTGTTATTGTACTCTTTTCACATCTCCATTATTACAGTCTGCATAGCTATATGTAGGTAGGTAAGTAGACTACGTAGAGACAACCTCTACTTTTCATTCTAAGCGAGCTGAAAAACTTTTGAACGCAGCAGGTTTCTGCCTAATGACCCGCCTTTTTTAGGTTAACTTTACAAAGTTGCCGTAGTTGTCAACGTGTAAATCATAAATAACGCGCCAGTATAAGCGGATGAAGTTGAGGACTTAGCTGGGTGAAAGTTAAAAAGCGGTGCAATTCATGCAGCGCAGGTGACCAGAGGTTTATCAGCACATCGCAGGCAGACGCGCACTTGGAGGGAGTGGGGGTGCGGAGGATTGGTGTTGCTATGCTTGAGATTTTCTTCCATTAACATTATTTTTCTAAGAGTTACGAGTAAATGTTTTATATTAATTACAATATTGTAGAAGACAAAGTAACAAACATTTTACAATTGCTCGAAAGAACAACATTGTTTGTTTTACTATTTTTAATCAGATATCTTGTTTTATTAGAGAGGTAGAAAATAATTATACCTATCCTTTTTCTGAAATGTAAAAATTCAAGGTCTACGCTTTTTACCAGTACATACCTACTTAGATAGATAATAAAAACTGTAAATTGTTCTCACCAGAAAATTGAAGATTTAAAAAAAATAGTTGAGTGAACTTTTTAACGGACTTACTTGGCAACACTAGTCGCTAGGTGGCGCCGTTCGTTGGTCAGCTCTCACCTATCGCGAAGAGCTCCAGCGTCGTGGATAATCGCCTCATTTATAAAGTTTAGCGGCACAAAGCTGCGCGAGTTTTTGATTGAAAACAAACTTAGAAGGGACAGCCTCATTTGAATAAGTATTCTGCGAATAAAGTGTGGCTTTATGTTTTCCTTTAGGTGTTTTTTTCTCTTTGTTATGCAAAACAATGTTCCACCTTGTTTAGGTACTACAACACGCTTTATTTTTGAGTGAAAGACTCTTTTGAAGTTAAGCTTTCCTGTATAAATTATTTTATTTTCACTGTATTGTTCTAAAGAGCCTGCCTTTTGAAAGTTTAATGGTTGTGACTCTTCGTCTTAGTCCCAGTTTATCATTGTTGAGCCCAGTTGAGGCGCAGCGTCCTAGTCTATTTCA
The DNA here is from genome assembly GCA_911728515.1 of Peribatodes rhomboidaria. Classification (NCBI taxonomy): domain Eukaryota; kingdom Metazoa; phylum Arthropoda; class Insecta; order Lepidoptera; family Geometridae; genus Peribatodes; species Peribatodes rhomboidaria. The sequence goes on from OU452172.1 coordinate 11,525,322, forward strand.
CAATTTTTTTCCCATCTTTTTTAGTATTTTACTCATTTTACCCCATTCTTTTACCGCGTTTCCCCACCCTGTTTTCGGTACCGGGTACCTTCTGCAATTTGCAATCTTAGATAAGAGGCCTTTAGAATACGGGATGCAAAAAGTTTCTTTTGTAGGGGGCTGTTCAAGTTTTTTCATTAGTGCCGACGAGGAAGTGAGTCTTACTCGATAGAGTTAGAAACAGTTTGTGAAACTTGTGAAAATCTCGAAAAATAAACTGTGTTGGTTTCTTGTTTACTATTGCCTGTGTTGTAACTCTTTAATATCATTGTTCTTATACAATAATAATTGATTAATTAATTTAAAACTGATGTGGATTTTAAACTGATTTAATTGGAAAACTCTTTACCTATTTGAAAGAATTTTCCTATTGTATCAGTTTAAAAATCTACATCAGTTTTAAACCCAAATCCAAAATTATAATATTAAAAGTCTCATGGCTACTTATGTATGATGTAGGTACGTGGTTTGATAATTTTATTATTTACGTAAAGAGTTTTAATGATTGTCGGGCCATAACTCGTCTAATGTTGTGTGACGGCGTATTCTAAGTCTGTAAAAATGATAAGCCTGCATGTTGATTTCACTAGAACGCTAAGGCTTCTTTCAGGGCGATACTGGGCATTGCGCGGTGTGTATGATGATTATGTTTTATTTTCGAGGCTGCGCGACCATGGACTTTCTTGCGCGGCGATACGATAAGAGGCCACGCAGCGTCGACAACAAAACGAAACCATCACAGCAATACGATGTTACGGTAGGCCCCCTGTACGCGCCGCGCAACGCTACGCGTCTCTATTAGCCTAAAGCCTGGTTCACACTTTGATTAGTGCGAGTGCAGGTGTGTAGTGCGAGTAGTGTCCAATTCACTGCGAGTGCAGGTGATTAGTGCGAGTGTAGGTGTGTAGTGCGAGTAGTGTCCAATTCACTGTTTCTGTTCAAGACGTGTTTAGTGGCAGGCACGCTGCGAGTGAGAAGGAAGGGAGGGCACGCGGAACGTAGCTACTCGCAGTACACTCGCAAAAAATAGGACACGCTTCTATTCACTTTACTACACAGCCAACTAATCACTTGCACTAATCATTCGCTGTCCACACCTAGTCACTAAGCACCTTCACTAATCACCTGCACTCGCACTAATCAAAGTGTGAACCAGGCTTAAGGCCAAGGGTGTTGGCCAGTTTTTAGTACTCAATTGGCAGTCGAGTACTATAAAGTGGCCTACCAAGAAGACCCATGAAGACTTTTCCAAAAGTTTACCTACACTGGAGCCTTGCGACCATTTCTGAGATCTGAAACTATTCTGTGCAGTATCTCTCCATGCCAGCTACCGAGTTAAACAACAAACATAGCAGCGCTACAAATACTTAACTAAACACTGAAGGAACAGATTTCGAATTTCATAATCCTAATCATCCTATTAACTCTACCCCACCCTGCTTTTAAGTGGCAAGTATCAGCTGACAACACGTTAAACATTCTTAATAGCTTACGAGGAAGCCAATTTACCAAGTAGGAATTCTGAGAAAGAGTAAAAAAGACCACTAACACATTTCCTTCAGTCAAACAAGTTACTCGCATTGCGGTGGCGTAGCTAGGAGAGGGGCAACGGGGCAGTGGGGGTAATACATACGAGTACATTTTCATTAGGACGTTTGCTTATTGTGTAACTCTAGCAGCACTTTGCTAGCACAGATTTTCACTGACTGCATTAATCAGGTGCATATAATTGGCTTTCTATATGCAAGCATTTACAATTTTAATATCAATAAAATTGTATCATCATTGCTTGTTTGAAGTAAAAGACAATAAAATGCGAAACGTTTTATCAGATTTGAACAAGTTGAAAGTAACTGTGAACTAAAAACGTACGAGTAAACGGCAGTATTGATTTCCCTAATTGCGGTCCTGTTCACAATCTTATAAGAAATATTTAATGAAACGGTAGGCTGTTTGTCGACATTTAGAGCTACAACACAATTAGAAAAGATCAATACCTGTCGCTTCACTTATTCAACGTCTTCGAGGCTACATGACTCACTTGCTTTTGTTTTATGGTAGTTGAAGTAGGTTTTTTTTTGTAGACGAACAAGGTTTAAGGTGGTGCGTCTCGCTCATGGCGCGAAATTCTTTTTTATACAGTTTTTTGGTTTTGGGGCTAGACCGGCTAACTATTGCACGTGATTCTGGCATTTGCGGTTATCTTAAACTATTTGTCTTGATACACAGATATTTTTGACACATAGGCACTTTATTAGTCATGTAAGCTAGGCTCTACAGTTTATCGGTTACTTTGCTTATTTGACTATCTGGTGCATTACTGTTCAATAATTCTACAAAATATGGTAAGGTAAATATAGTAAATGATCTACGATGGCCGCAAATTTTATGCTTACTGAATTTAGCTACCCTGTACAGCTCGAACAACAAAGAAAAAACAGGTTAAAATTTGAATTTCGCGCTATGAGAGAAACGTTGAGCCTTAACTATAAAAATGTAAACACAGTGTAAACTTTATTAATAAGTTCAGTCAAACTATTTAAGGAAACGTCCGGAAGTATGTCGTTTAAGCATTATGAAATCATATAGGAATTAATTACGACAGTACACAGTTGCTAAAGCTTCTACTAAATTGACACGTCAATAAAATTAAAAAGCGCTTTTAAAACATGCCATTTCCTTATAGGCTAGTTTTACGGCTGTCGTAAAACTAAACAGTTTTATTACTGGTATAGTTGAAACAAGCACTCCCTGACAATGTCACGTTGAGTATGCGGTATTTAATTTTTCCGATATGCTGGCTGAAATATGACGCTGCCATACAATACAATACAAAAACTCTTTATTGACACCAAACACAAAATAAATCCAAACTAAACACTAAAATATATAGGAGCAATGAGCGGTCTTATCGCTTAAGAGCGATCTCTTCCAGACAACCTTTAGATGGAATAAAAACATTATGATTGCCAACATAAAAACATCATAATGACATTGCCATTGTTATTTTGAAGTTATAGGTTAGCAATGGATTTGTCACAGATCTGGGATGTAAAAGATCGACTATGACAATTCGATAGTGATACAAAAAATCATTTACGCATGCGTGAGTAAATTAGTGTAGTGAAAATTACTCATTATTTTATCGATTGACCAAAAATGGTCCTCCGGGTGCTTGTCGATAAATGTAATCTTTCGCATACAAATTGAGTTGTTTTTTGTTCCAAGTAACACTGCTACTGAGCTAGAAAAAATATCATATCAGTGTCACTATGTATCGAAATTCACTTAAGAAAAATAAGTAATAAGATCAATATAAAACTAATAATTCGCTTCGAATTGTGACCCTTGACCAATTTTACTCGTATTTGGATTAGGGTAAGTAATGATATACATATATTTCATTGTTTTTGCACATTTATTTATTTTTGCCTTATAATTTACATACATATTCATTTAAATTATTAAGACTGTGATGTAAGACACCCAAAATTTGTAAATTAAATTAAAATTTATAACCAGAAATTGAAGGGACTGTTTTTTTTTTAATGTTTTACGCGTCATTGCCAAGTTCAAACTCGGAAAAATGTTAATTTACTGTTGATGGCAATCAAAAATATTTGTTTTGTTTATGTACATATATTATGTATGTCGGGGAAATGTAGGGAAGGAGGAGCCACGCCGTCGCATCTGATCCCACCGATGTCGGAGAAACATAGGAAAGGCCGCCGCGCTGTAACCTTCCACTTTTGGTGACGGGGAAAATCTAGTAGGCCGAGGTGTTGTATCTGATTTCTGATCCATGAACTCGCTATCACGGGCATCTATGGTTGGCGTCAAACTTCAGGAACGTTGAAATAAGGGGACAGCAATGTAGGCTTTTCACTATTTTAATTATACAGTCACTCAGACTACTTGGTTAATGAATGATCACAAAGATAATTGGCGATTTAGAGTAATGGGTTTACGAATGACCATTGCGTGCGACCGCTTTCAGCCTAGTCCTGTCAACCACTGACTGACAGACATGACGTTCGCCCGAAATCCCAAACGCAACTCCATTCGGTGTTAACCGCTCTAAATTACCATAAACAAATCGATTAATCGTCATAAACCACAGATTAAAACTATCGATTAACAACTCTCAAACTGATTTTCTTTATCCAATGATATCTCGCGCCGTCACGGCCATCCTGCATTTTCACACGTCCTCGGGTGAATAGTTCATCTCGTCATCTGTGGACAATCATAAAAGTGCTCAAGTAACCACTTAACGCTCGGTCATTCTGACCGTCTCAAATCTAACTCCAAAATTTCACAGAAAGCGAACACAGTTATGGGATAACACAAAACACAGTTAAACCCAATTCTACCAACCATAAACATCGTACCAGAGTATAATCGACTCTTCCAACAGTAACTTCATATTCGTTACCTATCCCCATAAATTGTCATGATAATTGAAATAAGCAACTTGACTTTTAGTGAAATAAATTGTATTGGGACCAATCGAATAATCGAGGCTAAAACTAACTTATTAATCATACATCCAATGTTCCAAGAATTTAATCAAGCCAAATTGAAAATCCAATGACGGTACACATACGCGGTTTGGACTTATGAAAACTGCTGTGTCCAATTTCAAACTAATAACATGCCATTAAAGTTGTCACTTAGACTTGCCACACAGGCTAGGTCCCTCAGGGTGACAACGACAACTTCCCAGGGTGAAACTTCCCAGATTGACAACTTCCGAAAACGACGACTTTCGAAAGTGACAACATCCTAAATCGTCATCTACCTAAATTGACAACCGCCAAAATTGAGATCTTCCTGAAACGACAACGCGTATTCTCGACCCTTTTTTAAATAACTGCTGCAGACTGTACTTTCATTCGTTTTTGTCCTTTGTACCACTTCATTAGTGTGTAGTATATCAACAAATTAACAAACAATTCATATCACATCACACATGTAGTGCACTTTACTTTTCTCAAAATGCTACTTTCTCAATTGCCTCATTGAAACTCTATGATAAAGGTGCTATTGCGTTCTTAAACTCTTTGGTCTTACTGGCATATTTAAAGTATGTCAGCTTGACAATCCTAAAATGCAAATAGTGTTCATTTCTTTCATTAAATAATAATTAATTTCATAAAATCACAAAAAGGGAAAGACTGTACGTTATGTAATGAGTACAAATACAATTTCATGAAATTTAACAATAACAACACAACTGTATGGAGATGTGCTAATAGGGATTTGTGTAGTGCAACTATAACTTTAAATAGTACGAAAGTCAACATTTTACGAGATTCTTAATTTTACTCGTACTTTAATGTTACACCGGGAGGAGTTTACTACATAGGCTGACCACACAGGCTAGGTCGTCACTCAGACTATAATGCAACAAAAGTAAGGTTGTAACAAAGACTTGCCACACTGACTTGCCACACAGGGTTGCCACACATGCTTGCCACACAGGCTAGAACCACATACGCTTGCCACACAGGCTGGCCACACAGGCTTGCCACACAGGCTAGAACTACATACGCTTGCCACACAGGCTGGCCACACAGGCTTGCCACACAGGCTTGCTACACCGGCTTGCCACACAGGCTAGAGCCACATAGGATAGTACCATGTAGATTAGTGCCACACAGGCGAGTGCCACACAGGCTATTGCCACACAGGCTATTACTACACAGGCTACTGTCCTACCGGCTACTGCCCTCCAGGCTTAGTTTTACCAAAAGCATTGACACTTAGTAAGTTATCTATTAACTGCATGACTCACATGTGCCGCAAGCGACAGTTTGACTAAACTGTTTGTGGGTATTTCTAAACTTTAAACAACTCTAATAGAAAATAGCACTCTGACATACATCGTTTACGAATATCAAACAAAATGAAAACTTCTCACCGGATTCGATTGCTACTCGTAGGTGATCAATGGCTGCTTCATAGTGCAGGGGCCCAATTCGCAGATAGGAGATTTTCATCTCATCTCGATCTCGATTCCTTTGGCCCTATTCGGAGATTTGAGATTTTCATCTCAGCTTTTTTCGTCTTTATTGCCCTCGTTTAAAACGTCATAGGTGTGAAAGTGACCCAGGTAAAATCTCATCTCATCTCACGCGTAGGAATAGCCTCATTGGAAGTCTCGACTGCCTCCGACTACTCGAGACATCTTGCGCCCCATCCATCGAGATTATCTCGATCTCGAGCAACTTGAATAAGGCATCTCGAATTTAGGTTTTTTTTTTTTTTTGAGATAAGATGGTATCTTGAGTTGTAAGAATAGCCCTCCAGGCATTGACCGGATCTCGCACATTGCTGCTGCTAATTTTGGTGCCCTTTTTCGATCAACGAGTGGCGATGTAACCTCGTTGCAGTAGTAACACGTAGGCGTCGACGTTTTGTTCGGTACACTGCTATCCTTCGTCTCTCGTTGTTTATTAGTTGCGTCACATAGCATAGACTAGGTGTAATCAAACGCCGTCGAGATAATGCAGACGTCTACTCGATGCTCACTCTCTCATTGCCGCTCTGCTGCCCTTCATGCACCACGAAGAAACAGTCCGCACACTCCACAATAATAACACGTAGGGGCGACCCTATCAGCCATCTGTTGCTATGCCACTTCGCTTCCAGATCATTGCACAATTGTAGCCAAAGACGGAGCCATATCTTGTTGCTGTGGACGTTATTCATATCCCAATTCTGATGTCGGGGAAATGTAGGGAAGGAGGAGCCACGCCGTCGCATCTGATCCCACCGATGTCGGAGAAACATAGGAAAGGCCGCCGCGCTGTAACCTTCCACTTTTGGTGACGGGGAAAATCTAGTAGGCCGAGGTGTTGTATCTGATTTCTGATCCATGAACTCGCTATCACGGGCATCTATGGTTGGCGTCAAACTTCAGGAACGTTGAAATAAGGGGACAGCAATGTAGGCTTTTCACTATTTTAATTATACAGTCACTCAGACTACTTGGTTAATGAATGATCACAAAGATAATTGGCGATTTAGAGTAATGGGTTTACGAATGACCATTGCGTGCGACCGCTTTCAGCCTAGTCCTGTCAACCACTGACTGACAGACATGACGTTCGCCCGAAATCCCAAACGCAACTCCATTCGGTGTTAACCGCTCTAAATTACCATAAACAAATCGATTAATCGTCATAAACCACAGATTAAAACTATCGATTAACAACTCTCAAACTGATTTTCTTTATCCAATGATATCTCGCGCCGTCATGTATGTATTGCACTTCTATTGAACTTTGCTAAAACAACTATCGATAATAATGACGTCATCATTTTATCCATCTCTAGTGAAAATCGAGTGTAAACTAACTAACATTTGTATGCTGAATTTCATCATCAATTTTACTTTCATCTAGGAAATATAGTTAATACGAAGAAACGACAACAACATACCGCTGGTAAATCTGTTTTTGGAAACAATTTATATTATGTTTTACACAAATTTCAGACAAAAATATCATAATGGAAATATCATATTTACCCATGAAACGACAAATTTTGTGGGTTACATCTTTGATTCACATCACAATCGCTAAAGTCACAAGATGACATAACTGCATTTAATTAAAATTGCTCTCTTTTGAGTCTATTTATAATTATTTTGGTAAAAATATAAATCATAGGAATTTCCGCGTGTTCCAAGGTGCTCACTGTTCAAAGAAAAATTGACTAACATTTTATTTGTAGGCGACCTCTTTCTCTCTTGTGGAGTTTACATTTCGACGGAGACTTCTCTGTCCAACGCTTCGTTGGTCTTTCGCAAAGCAAAAAAAATCTTAGGACTGTGGGATTTGTAAATAGAATCGAGATTGTGAATTTGACACGGTTCCAGCGTACTTGTCGAAATACGACGAGCCATAGTCATTTTGAAGCGTTACCGGTTACTTGAATTGGCGCGTGGATTGAGGCGCTATCGAGTGAACATTCCAGATTTCCAGCCGTCCGATATCAGGCGTCATAGGCATCATCTCAAGTAACATAATCTGCATACAGACCTCGAGCAATCGGATCTGGCGATTTCAGTGAGAGCTTAGCGCAGTATGGTGTCCAGATATTCATTCACGATCCGACGATGGCCCCAAATCGATGAACTATAAATCCATTGTCTAAGTTTGCGCAGACAGTGCTCCTCTCTGGACTTGGAAGATTAATTTTCTTAGTTTAGATTGTTTCGTGACCCATTGTGCAAGCGATAATTGGATTTCGCTGACTATCTGCGATTTACTTACCTATTGAAAGGATTAGAAGTAAAATTCCGTAATGAGGCTTGAATAGGACGTTAAACGTCACTAAGTTATTCCATGGTTTATGGTAGTGGAAATTAGGTATATTAATCAAGTGATTTCCATTTCCATCTAAGTAATTATTAAAAAAAAATACTGATAGTAAGTATGTGGACTGTTAAACATGTTTTGGGAACTTCAGAATTATAGAGTTCCTTACTTCACTATAAAATCTTAGAAACTTAATTTGAAGGACAGTTTTGTAAGTCTGGAAGTTTACTGTCATCTGCAAATCGGGTCTTTGAACAGTTATTATGATTTTGATATAGAGTCTAAAAAGAATACGTGAAATCCTACTAATACTCGTATTATAATTGAGAAAGCTTGTGTGTTTGTATGTGTCGGTGTGTGTGTATGTATGAGTGCATGTGTTATTTTGTTGCTTTTTCACACTCAAACGGGTAGATGATTTTTGATAAAATTTTGTATGGAAGTAGCTGTATTAACACATAATCTACTTTTAAACTGCCGGGCGCAGCTAGTGCGTATTTAAATACTAATAGAAAATAGAAACTTATAATCCAGATTTTAGTTTACTCATTTCTACTAGAGTTTAATTGACTCGTTAAAGTATTTTAATTTCCTCCATAATCATTGACTGAGAAAATTGACAGCCAAAAAGATTGTACCGAACAAAATGTAGCATCTCGAAAGGAGGAAATATTATAAAAATTGAACGCTAAACTTCTTGGCAATCTGAATCTTGTTGAAAATGAAGGAAATAAAGCAAGGCGCTGTGCCCCGGCCCGAGAGGGGCTGCAATTGCGTCGGCCTACGGTTTGCAGGAAATATTGCCTTTTAATGCCGAAAAATTTGTATAAGAACCTATTTTTGTAGGAAATCACCGGAAACAAATTTTAATATTGCTGCTATCCGTTTGTAATTTTACAAGGGTTTTCGTATCTAATGGATTTTTTTTTTAAATAATGTTTTGTAATAATATTTTTTTTAGAATCTCATTTCTAACTACGAATTGTACGGAAAGAGTTAAGTACATAATCGTAAGTGGAAAAGGAAATCAAACTGTTTTATTTAATGCATGGTTTAAAAATACAAGATGGCAGCCTAGTTGGGAGAAGGCCCGCCTCTCAAGCCAGGGGGAGCGGGTTCGAACCCAGCCGACGGCACGCATCAATTTGTTCATTGTGTATTGTATTGTATATGTGCGTATTGTAGGTATGTCATCTGCTACATGACTGGAGCCCGGTGTATGTGGTGTACAGGCTCGCCCCCTGTCACATTTGGGACTGAATATCGTCCGGCGAAGTGTGGGTGTTGTATTACACCTCTGGCAGCCCTCTCGGGGGAAAGGCGTGACGATATGCTATGGTTTAAAACTGCTTTCCACAATGAAATAATTATAATTCGCAAAATGATTCCTAACAATGGCGATCGTTATCATCAACTAACATTGTCAGTTATACAATAACAAATTATCAATTCATTTGTTGATTTGACCAATATTGACACTTCCACAATACAGATACTGTTGGTTGCTATGAATTGGTAAAAAGGTTTGTTTTTCTGTCTGTAACGGGTCTAAATATTTTACCCCCAGTCAATTTGAATGAAATTTTCACGTATTGATGATGCCGCTATATTCAAAATAAACAATGCAATAACGATTCGACGATTCCAATGTATAGAGCTGATGATATTCGTTTTGAAGAATAATACTATCAATTGATTTTAATTGAAATTGTTGTACACCTACAATGCTGCGTTATTTATAGCTTTGCATAGTGAAGTTATTGTTGCAATGAGTGTTAATTTTAATTGGAAATAGATTCACAAATAGCTGCTAACTTACACTATGGTTAACTTAAAAAAAATTTAACTGCATATTTATTCTACACCAGCTGTGTTCCGCGGTTTCGCCCGCGGTTAAAAAGTATCCTATGTGCTATTCTAGACTATAATCTACCTTTGTGCCAAATTTCATCCAGATCTGTTCAGCCGTTCTGGCGTGGAAGAGTAACGAACATCCATCCATTCTTACAAACTTTCGCGTTTATAATATACTAGCTGCGCCCCGCAGTTTCACTCACGGTTAAAAAGTATCCTATGTGCTATTCTAGACTATAATCTATCTCTGTGCCAAATTTCATCCAGATCTGTTCAGCCGTTCTGGCGTGAAAGAGTAACAAACATCCATACATCCATTCTTACAAACTTTCGCGTTTATAATATTAGTAGGAAGTAGGAAGTAGGATAGGATAGTAGAATTTTCTATAAAAATAAAAGATTAAACTTTAGAGTTTGTATTCCCGTTTTTGCATAGTAAAAAGTACCATAAATTTTGAAATTTTTTTTTTATAAATAAATTCGGGACACTTCCACACACAGTCGCCTGACCCCAAACTAAGCAAAGCTTGTACTATGGCTGCCAGACACTGATATACATACTGAGATATTTTTAAATAGATACTTAAATACAAATTAACACCCAGACATAGAACAAACATAAATGTCATAGTTCAATTAGATGTCATATTTCTCAAAATCCTTTACGCCATGACAGTTAGTTGATTTGCTAATTTTGTAGGTCATCAAGACGTGGTTTTGTAGAAAGCGAGATTAATTTTAATTACCACAGTTAACTGTTTAACAGCTGAAAACATTAAAGAAAGGAGCTAAGAAAAGCATACATTAAAATATAACTTTTCTTGTATTAAAATCAAAACGAGCGTTGCATTTTGAGATACGCTCGGCTGAGCGCGTTTCCTTCTAGCTGTCACAATTTTATCTTTACCGCGTTTTGAATTATTACTTCTTTACGTTTTTCCTTATTTAGACTTTATTTGACTTTAAACTGGGGGTTTTGGCTTTCTTTCACTTTAGTTTTACGACTTTTAAAGGTTTCTGTATTTTATGGGACGATTTAATTTCAAATTGGTTTTGTGTGGTTTTTAGACGCTTGGGCTATGTTACCGTCGACGATGAATGTACCTACGTATCATTCTACGTAGGTACATATATTTACATATTATTATATTTGAGCAATGAGCTATTTTGTGTAGTAAAATTTATCTTACTTCTTCATAACTTTCTAAGTACATAATATACTATAATATGTATATTCGTGTGCGTCGGAATAGCCGCATCCTTTCGTTTCTCTTTACTATTTTATTTAACCCTGCCACTCCCAATTTTCTAAAAGAACGTTTTCAATACTTGCACTCCTCCCATTCCCTTTCTCTTAGGTCGTCAGAAAACAGACTGCAAACTGAATCCGGTGCACAGTTCTGGCTTTTATGCATCGTCCTTCACTACTGAAGCCATGCGTCTGTGGAACTCATTCCCAGTTAATATTAGACGTGCTCAATCACTTCATAGTTTTAAAACGCAGCTCAAAGTGTTCTACTTTTCCAAACTGGCTCATAAGTATATCTCTATAAGTAGACTCGATTCATTTTTAAAATTTGTCATATTCAATGTATTTATTAGTATATTTATTGATTTAGATACTTGTGTATGTTTATGACTGGGTAATTTATTTGTATAACTATTTACATGTAATTTCTAACCTACTTTTAATTGTCGTGTCGAAATGAAACTTTGTGTGTTTGTTTAATGAATATTATTATGTTATTATGTAGTTCATATTTAGGAGCTGACTTGATGATGGTAGCCAGGAAGTTAAAAGAGTATTTCCTAGTTTTTCGTATCTTAAACTATAAGTGATGCTTTTTTGGTTTTCATACACTGTTCTTGTTATTGTTAAGAATAGTATTGTGTTGTTTTGTTTACTAAATTGTTTTTACCTATATTTAAGATTTTGTGTGACGACGAACTACCTAATTTACTTATACGATGTATTCTCATGTAAGTGATGTAATAATGTTTAATGAGAATAAATGTCTTTAAACCTAAACCTATTTAGTAATAATTTATGTAGGTATTAGTATGTAAGTGTCCTATAATTCTCAAATAGTATGTTAATAAGCTTTATAAGCTAGATCCAAATCTAATTCAAATCCTTTCAGCTTTTCAAGCATGTTATATATTATCTGAAGTATCGACTATTCATTAAAATTTCCCATTACCTCATTGAAATTACCTGAAATTTCACTCAGATCCATCACACACGCCAGTGTTAATTTCGCTCAAAAATCAGCGTACTCACACACCATCCATCAGAATTGACCAAGCGCCAACATTTCGTTAACACGCATGTCATGTCTGGAAGTTCCGTTCCGTGTTGTCGGTAGACTATCCGAAATTTAAAATGGATTCGTTTATAGAGGCATTTACCGGGCTTCGAATTTTCGATGAGGGAGCATCGTCAGGCGAGTGACTTGTTTGCCGGTGGGCCACGTTTGCAACAGGAGCAAAAGTCTGGACAGTTTACTCGGGCGCCGCGTTCCGAGCGCCCTCTATAAATCAGCCAGCGATTGACGCCTTCCTACGGGGAGTGATCTATTCAGCCGTTCCATGATACAGCTTACTTGCAAGGATTTTTCTGTTAGGGGCAAGTTTAGACGTTCGAAACTTGAAATTCACAACAATTGGCTTTATTGATGGCCACTGGGAGAATGTTTCGTAGATAAGTTTGTGGGAGACTCGTGACATGCTCGTAGTAGGTACTGTGGTCGTATTTCAGAAGTAACTTGTAAGCTGAATTGCACTTTATTTGGGATTCCCAGATTTGAATTTCGTGCAAGACTTTAACTTAACTTACGTATATTTTTGTATCGCAATTGTATTATCCAATATTTACAATTTAAATCTCATATTCGACTTCCACAGTGCCTCAGTTGGTAGTGAAACTGCCTTCTGAGCTTGGGGGCGTGGGTTCGATTCTCACTTATGTCAAATATGGATGTGAAGAACATTTGTGTTTGTCCTATGAGTGATAAAATCTATTTACGTGTGTATTTAAAAATATAGTCTGTATGAATATCAGTCTCTAGCAGCCATAATATTTTTGCTTAGTTTGGGGTCCGACGACTATGTGTACTCGTGTCCGGAATTATATTCATAAAGCCGTATGTAGTATCCTATTGTGCTACATTTTCGAAGATAAAAAGCACACATCTTCATCAACGCTAATCCTTTCTATAAATGATTAGATACGTCTAAATTACAACAGTCCGTGAAATACGGGAAAGGACAAGTGTTACCCTAAAATATGGGAAATAATTGAAACGTTTTGCGAGCATTGAAGAAGTTTTTAGTTCAATTTAGCGGCAATCAGGACGACCGTTGAAGACGAGGCGTGAGCAGAATACCTAAAATATTAAATGTCCCGAAATGACGGGAGCTACGGGACAGGGAGCCTCCAATTTGATATTTTACATTCTAGCCATTGAGAATGTTGTCAGTTTATCGAATGACGTGGGAGATAGGTTGACCCAAATATTTTAGTTTTAGGCTCACAAGATTATGTGATTGGCATTTTAAGATTAATTGATGATCTACAACCTTGTAGCTTTCTAATCTCTTTGACGTGACAACGTCTAATAATAATAATAATATAATAATAATAATATTCGGGACACTTGCACACACGGTCGTCTGACCCCAAACTAAGCAAAGCTTGTACTATGGCGGCCAGAGACTGATATACATACATTTAATTTTTTATATACATACTTAAATAGATAATTAACACCCAGACATAGAACAAACAAAATGTTTGCCCTAGGTGGAAATCGAACCCACGCCCCCTAGCTCAGAAGACAGGTTCACTACCGACTGAGCCACCGAGGCAGTCAAAACAATGAACACCGGCTCTACGCATGAAAAAGGACGACTCAATGTCCCGTTACGCTCATTGTCCCGTTATGTTAATTGTAACGTTACGATCGGAGCGAGAGCGCTACACGAGCGATTTATTCATAAAGGTATGCAATAATTTCATCAAGGTTTTGTTATGACGTTGTCACGTTAAACTATCGTTCGTAATCCGACTTTACAAACAACCAATTTTTCTTTTTCTTTTTTTAATAACAATTTTAATATCACAATAACATATACCTACCCAGGTATATCCTAACTAATGTTATAATTAAAAGCGAAAGTGAGTTTGTTTGTTGGTTCATATTTTGTTTGTTACGGTTTCACACTCTAACTATTCAACCAATCAATGTTAATTAAATTTTGCATATACGTTGTTGAGGCAACGGAAAAGGACATAGGGTACTATTTATTCTAAAATAATGAACGGTTCGTTTGGGACCGCAGGTGAAACCGCAGAAACCAGCTAGTATTAAATAACGTATTTTTGTTGATAAATTAAATAAAAGCAAATCAAGCTCAAATAAGCTTGCTATTTTGAATTGTTTGACTAATATTAGGCCCACATACTAAAACGCTCAGTAATGAATCTCGATTTATGTATGAAAAAATCAGTTTTAAATCGAGATTCATGACTGAGCTTCATTTTAGCATATGATTCAAGTCTTTTAAGTTCAATTAATGTATTTTTAACCGACTTCAAAAAAGGAAGAGATTCTCAATTCGCCTGTAGGTTTTTTTAATGAATGTATGCTACGCGATTTTTCCGCCAAATAGAAATCGACTTTAATAATTATTTTTAAATTTAGTAGATCACACTGTAGAGGTGTTCCCATACAAATTTTATCGAAATCGGACAAGCTGTTTTTAAAAAATCAACAAAAGTCTAAAATTGTTAACAAAATCTTATTTTGATGGCAAAAAGACGGTTTTTTTAAGTTTTCCTTTTTTATGAACAATACAATACAAAAACTCTTCATTGGCACCAAATACAAATAAATCTAAATTAAACACTCAAAAATAAAGGCGCAATGGGCGGTCTTATCGCTTAAGAGCGACCTCTTCCAGACAACCTTTGGATGGAATAAAAACATTATGATTAAGCATGGACGGTGGTGTGTGCTAAAGAAACAACAGTTTCCTGAGTGAGAGCGGGTGCTAGGCGCAGCTAGTCCTACTTTTATTGTAAATCCGAAAGTGTGTGTGTGTGTGTGTTTGACTGCCTCGGTGGCTCAGTTAATAGAGAGCCTGCCTTCTGAGCTTGGGGGCGTGGGTTCGATTCCCACCTAGGGCAAACATTTATGTGATGAACATTTGTGTTTGTTCTATGTCTGGGTGTTAATATCTATTTAAGTATTTATTTTAAAATATCTAAGTATGTATATCAGTCTCTGGCAGCCATAGTACAAGCTTTGCTTAGTTTGGGTCAGGCGACCGTATGTTTATTATTATTATTATTATTTATTGTTTGTTTGTTTGTTAATTCTTCAGACTGAAACGGATGAACGGATTTTGATGAAATTTCGTGTTGAGGTAGCTTATGTACCTTAAATTAACATAGGCTACATTTTAATTGCCGATAACAGCGTAGGACACAGTAGTACCAAATAATATCTGTTCGTACCTAAGTAGGTAATTTCGAATAATAAGTAATAGGTAATGTAATGTTACTTCAGTAGGTACCTATATCTTTGTCCTATCCTTATACGGGTTATACTGTACTCGTACCTAACGACCTTGCTTACTCATTCAAATGCTGTCGTCAAGTTTTAATCCTTTTCTCCACTTTTCCACTAACTATGAGTTCCTCTTGTTAATTTGCATCGCTCTTTATGCAAACTTTTTGCTCAAACCGGACCTGAGAATTCAATCAGGACTCGGTTGGATATAATTGCGAGTTTCTATTGCAAAACTTTACACCCACTGCAATTAAAAATCTTTATAGTTGGTAATAGTTATACATACTTACAGTATATATTAAAGACTGCCCCGGTGGCTTAGTTGGTATTGAACCTGCCTTCTGAGCTTGGGGGCGTGGGTTCGATTTCCACTTAGGGCAAACATTTATGTGATGAACATTTGTGTTTGTTCCATGTCTGGATGTTAAATATCTATCTATGTATGTATTAAAAAATAAATATGTATGTATATCAGTCTCTGGCAGCCATAGTACAAGCTTTGCTTAGTTTGTGGTCAGGCGACCGTGTGTGGAAATGTCCCGAATTTATTTATTTATCTATTTATTTAAAGAGGCCATTCCCTTGGAATAATACGATAAACACAGTTTCGAAAGTATATTGAAATAATCTAAACAGTTCTGGCAGACATGACACACACAACACTCAATTCGGAAACAAAAGTACATAATCTACAGTTTGCAAAGCCAAAGAGTTCTCACTCTAACAGTAGGTATGTACATACGGTATAGATAGATACGGCTAGAAATACAGCGGTATTTCTAGCTTAGATAAGGTGTTAATGTAGGTGTATTTTAATATTTGGGGTAGATAGTAAATTGGAATTGAAAATGATTGGTAATGTAATTAATTATTTAACTTCATAAGTAGGTATGTACCTACTTATGAAGTTAAATAATTAATCTAAGCTAGAAATACCGCTGTATTTCTAGCCGTATCTATCTATCTATACCGTATGTACATACCTACTGTTAGAGTGAGAACTCTTTGGCTTTGCAAACTGTAGATTTTGTACTTTTGTTTCCGAATTGAGTGTTGTGTGTGTCATGTCTGCCAGAACTGTTTAGATTATTTCAATATACTTTCGAGCATTGCGCGAGCCATGGGCTTCAACAGGCCTCAAGTAGAACGGTTTTATGTAAAGATATCTGCTATAATGGACAAATATCAATTTCCTCCGCAATCCATATACAACATGGACGAAACAGGAATTTCCACCGTGCCAAACCGACCGCCTAAAGTCCTTTCCCTGAAAGGAAAACGAGCAGTCAACAAGATATCCAGTGCAGAGAGGGGAGTTAATGTGACTGCTGTCAATGCGGTTTCTGCAACGGGCCACTTCATTCCCCCAGCATTCATTTTTAAGCGAAAGAGAATGAAACCAGAGCTGATCGACGGTGCACCGGCTGGAGCCATCGGAATGGTTTCAGATTCAAGTTTCATCAACGGAGATCTCTTCTTCTTCTCTCTGGAGAAAACTGTACCGATTACTTGGGTTTTAGGGCATTTAAGTGCGATATGTGCAAATAATTCGCATAAAAAAATACTGCGCAATCTTATCGCCATTTATGCGCAATTTTACACACCGGGGTGTGTAAACTTGCGAATTCTCTTTCTGTTGATTTTTTAAAATTACTTTAACTGTGATTATGCATGCTCAATAATTAGCACACAATTATGTTCCTGCTAGAGTATAAATTAGGTATTATTAAAGAAACCTGTGATTTTCCATTTCTTTTATTTTTATGACCGTTTGTTTCAAAACTGCGCAAACTTACACCACCCTACCCTAAGTATGTACTGTGAGCTGTAGAACTCGCGACTGACGTTTGTTTTCCTCAACAGATCACATTCCTAAACCGATTCTCGTAAAATTTTGTGAGCAGGTTCGATAATTAAACAGATTTTTTTGCCGAGTAATTTTTTTTTTAGAGATCTTTTTTTTTTTCTGTTAGAGTCTGGACAGAGATCCGGAAAGAAGTTGGACATACGAAAGCATTTTTGTCTAAACTGAAGCATCACTCGCGCGGTCGATTACAAACAGGCCGCGCCCCGCGGTTTCACTCGCGGTCTTACAAATGCTTTTATTTTTTCGGGATGAAAGGTACCCTATGTACTTCTCTGTAGCTCTGGCAACGTGTCTGCAAAATTCCTCGATGATCGATTTATGATTAGTAGATAAAGTGGTCTTACTAATCGATCGATCTAAAGTTCTAGCTGTTTTAAATGTTGTTTTTCTGAATTTGAACCTTTCTGCATCAAAAAATAGGCTGTGTATTCACTAACTTCAATTTAACTTTGATATTATGATTTAAATCGTTTGTAAGTATATGTATCCAAAGCTTCAAATTATTAATAATGTTTTTATGTTTGTTTCAGGTATTAAAACGGTTAATTGGCTTCCGTCAGCTTTGAAGCCCATCATCAACACGTAACTATTAAAATAAGCCGCTTCCAAAACAGTTTCATTTAGAGTTAAGCTCTATTAAGCATTCATAGTCTTAACATTATCAAGAGTACATAAATAAACGCCGCGTTCAGGAAAACGTAGAGCTTAAGAGTTCAAGAGATATTTTAGTAGGTAGGTACTTGATAGTAAAACCATTTGGACATATACTTTGAATAAAAAAATTAAATCTAGTTTTTACCCTTATGATACAATACAATATAACTTAACTGTACACCAAAATTACAAATAAAAAAACATACTCACAATAAAAAAATAATGATGATGAATGTTGCTATCTCTACAACCCAATTCCATCAGATCAGCCCCCCAATTCTACTAACCAATTGTTTTAAAATTGTTTATAAATTGCCAAATATACACACATTTTGGATGCCAAAAGTGTTAAAAATTGACAATTTATTTACAATTTAAAAACAATTGTTTAAAAGAAACCAGCTTCATGGTAGATAACATTATTTTTCATTGTCACTAGCCTTTCACAAATTATCTGTTTTAAGCACAATCGGATACCAGCAAGTACTATAAAGATGGTTAGCAAATTTTTAATCAGACAACTTACATTCATACGAACATCACAAATTAAACAGAAGCTTGTAAATTTTAGTCAAACTCGTAATACAGATTGGTGGTTTAGTTAAATTTACTTCAAGTGCTATGAATTCTGCCCTCGAAACGGTCTGTCCGAAATATCAGCATTTCGTCTCATAGAGCTTGAGCTCGCAAGGCAATCTTGTCCGGAGCTTTGAATGCGTCTGCGAAATATAATTCCGATCGGACAGCAATCAAGGACCGTTGAAGACGGCGCGTGGTTCGACTCCCTAAAATATTAGGTGATCTACACGAAAAGCTAACTTTAGAAGTTTGCGCTGTATCTTAGGAATCTAAAGCTCATCTGAATACATAGGTAAATTTTACAAAGGGTACAAAATTGTTCTGGTACTAAATTGGGAACGATGAACCAAATACTGGGAATAGAGTGCAAGGGAGACAAAACTGGGAGAGGCCTAAGTCAAGGAGGCATAAATAATTTATCGAAATGGAGTGTAATTTGGAATAAAGGCTTTTTATTTTATTTTACTAAATTACTGTAGGTAAGTACGTACATATAATATAGAATTGATCTAATTTTTGAATAGTTTGTTTGGCTAAAAAACTAGTTTGTTAGACCTAGTGTCAGAGGTTTTAGGCCACCCGAAGGCCTTTGACATGACTTTACTGTTACAGTAATTCGACAAACAACCTTGTCATCATTGTCTATAAGTCTATTTTTATTTAAATATGAAATTTGGTTAAATACGGACAGTATTTCTTTAATAAAAGATGTTTTCCACAATATTTCACTCAATGAAAGCAAGATTAACAAACAGTGGCTACTCTTCCACGTCTGCCTGAAACATGGAATACAATCACGCGATGTACAGGATTCGCAAAATGTAATGGATATTTTATTTCGTCCTTTTTTCTGTGGCGTGTAAGTACGTATTATTTTGTATAAATCACATTCACTTCTCTTATTATAATTTGGAAATTTGTTTTATATTAACAATTATCTGCAATTTTTACCAATTGGTTAGACAAACAAACAAGCAAATGAGATGTAGTTAAATGCCTAACTCGCGACCTGATAAACACTTTTGATCCCAAACTTCCCTTAATTCGTTCTAGATCTGAAGACATTAATACCAAATTCCAATATCCTGGCTTTCTTTATATATTTTCTTATAAGAACTGCAAACGTGTGGAACTCTTTGCTTGCTTCTGTTTTTCCACCTAACTGCAATTCAGGGATGTTCAAGAAAAGAAGTGAATAGGGGCAAGCGTGTTAAACCTTCGATCACGTCGTTGCTTCTTATCAGGCGAGTCAGTGGTCAAACGCAAGCCTAGTTCGTTTTAAAAAAAATGTATGGATAGGTACAGTTTTTCTGACGTCGCAATGACGTAAAAATACAATTCACCGCATCCATAGTACAAACTGCTTCTGAACCAGCCCAATTACTAATCCACTTCTCCATTACAATACTGCCGAATCTTTGCAAATAACCCGAAAGCAACATCCGCAAAGCAAACACCAAGTCAAACTATTAATGAATTGTATAACGTTCCGAAAACATCTCGGTATCTAGAAGTGTATCTTGTACATTTAATAGACAATGTTGGGAAGGATGGAGTTTCTTGTAAACTTTAGTTGGGAGTTGGATAAGTTTCTGCAAGCCCTGTGCTTAAATTGAAATGGGCACCGAAATAGCTCTACTCGCTTTATTATTAACAATCGAACTGGCTATTCGGGACGTTTGAAAGATTGCTTTGTAACTTTGATTTGATTAATAGAATAAGTGAATAATTTGACTGCCTCGGTGGCTCAGTTGGTAGTGTACCTGCCTTCTGAGCTTGGGGGCGTGGGTTCGATTCCCACCTAGGGCAAACATTTATGCGATGAACATTTGTGTTTGTTTTATGTCTGGGTGTTAATATCTATTTAAGTATGTATTTTAAAAAATCTAAGTATATAATATATATCAGTCTCTGGCAGCTATAGTACAAGCTTTGCTTAGTTTAGGGTCAGGCGACCGTGTGTGGAAGTGTCCCGTTTTATTTTATTTATAGAAGTCTTAACGATATTTTTACAGTAAGCTATAAAGAGTCTCTTTACTATATAAACGGTATACTTATGTAAATCTTTCAGAACAAAAGTTATTTATCGACTATTTCAAATTTACAACTTCGAAACTTTTGATTTAGAAAAAAATATGAATTAGTAATTTGGTAATATCTTCTATAGGTATAACTAATCATAATTTTAAAAGACATGGTCTTAGACAAGTTCGTTTATCTAAATCGCTTTAGTCATGCAACGAAAATCAGGTAAAGCTATACATTCAAAGATCAAACAAAGCAAACACTACCCATAACAGTTACACGTGAAGCAAAGCCATAAACAACTCAAACTTAATATTAGACCACAAAGCAAGGTATATCCATGTCACCAGGTGTGAGTAAGCGTCACGCACAAAGATAACCTCGTAACTCGTAACATAATATACCTGAAACGATGTTCAGACTAGGGATGTGCGAAATAAAAATTGTTCACTCGAATAATTTTGTTCGAGTAACCAAACAATTTATGGACTAAATAAAAAAAAATCACATTGGTTATTTGAAACGCAAAACTAAGATCACACAAATACTAGTAAATATAACAATGTGTAAGTTTGAAAAAATAGTTGTAAGATTTTTTTCGAAGAAAAGCATATTCTTCACACTTATACCTACTATAAATGCGTAAGTTTGGATATATGTATGGATGGGTGTTTGCTACTCAAAAGGCTGAACGGATCCGGGGGAAATTTGTCAAAGAGATTATAGTCTGAAAAGCATATACGATATTTTTTGATTGACCTACGAGTTGGTTAAATTATCAACTCGAAAAAAATAAATGATCGAATTAAATGACTCTCTCACTATCTGAAGTTGGACTTTATGTATAATGCGATTATAATACTGAACACAAAATACAAAATATATTTTGAATCGGGCTCTCATATTACGTTCAAACAATAACCCAGTAAGCTTTTGTTATTTTGATTTTGTGGAAAAATCCTTTCGTAATCAGTTTGAAATATGATTTGTATTGATTGATTAATTGGTTTAAAAATTATTTCGAATAAAAAGCTACATTTTACTCGAATGAACAGGTTCTTCTAATTCGAATCTTCTTTATCTCTAATACAACGCGTGAACTGAAGTTTACGACTCGAAGAAGCGAAAAGCTTAGCGTTATGAATCTTTAAATATGTTTTAAAATCCATATTACGTGTTGACAGTGTTTATTGCTGCGTCAGGTGATATTTTAACTTAGCCTGCAAAGCTTCGAGATAATTTATCTACCGTCTTAAACCAAATTAGTGTACATTTAGTTGTAAAGAGTGGTTTATCAAAACGCCTTAATGAGCTATGACAGCTTGTCTAAATTACAGATTAGTAAAAGTAAGTACATACATATTTTACGTAGTTTGTTATTGGAATAATTATAATTTTATGAAGTACTAGCGGCGTCCTGTAGTTTCACCCGCGGTCCCACAGGAACCATAAATTTTTTCGTCATCAAAAATATCATCATGTGCTTTTCTGTACCACTGACCACGTAGAAGCAAATCAGTAAATAATCATGACGATCGATTGAGTAAATGAGACATGAAAGCGTACCAAATGAAGAAACGAACAAGCTCACATTCACATTTAATATATTAGTTAGGATTCCACTGAGACTGTCTATTAGTATTTACAGTATAGTTATGGTCTTGTAGTCCTATAAATTGATTAGATGCTACGTCTCATACGCCCCTGAAGCTGACTACAGATCGACTCTATGGGGACTCTTGCCACTAACGTCTTCAATAACTGCCATTTGAACTTTGACCCCACCCTCCTACGTTATCGAGAATTCAAACTAAGGTGGTAATCATATTGATTTATTTCATTATTCTTACTTTTTATTCAATTTATTCAATTATCTGTGAGTACAAGTCTGCTTCCTAAAGGCAAGTACTAAAAAAAAAACTTTTATAATTTTGTAAAATTTTAAAAGGCAGTTTGTCATTATTACGACGGGTAGTTTTCTCAAGAAATATTATTTCATAAAAATGTAATAATTATTTACAACATTTAATAAAATACATGAACGGTACAAGAACAGGCATATTAGTTTCCAGAGATTCCAGAACGTAACCACTAACTTACTTGCCAAGAATAACAAATTAACCTACCTAACTGATATCCAAACATAAGGCGACGTGCACACGTGCGAGTTCATCTCTGCCGTCCCAATTTCCGAACTAACCAACAAGTTCCTATCAAAGGTCCGACGTCAGTATCCGACCATCTTATTTGTACAGTTGGCCAAATAACAGAACTAAAATTCAGCAGAGAACGCTAACGCTAGAAAATACGACAGTGGTTCCCCCAATCAATTCTACAGATTATCTTGTTCACGGTACCATCTTGTGATGGCCTCAAGTAATCCCAGATGGCGACTCCTCTGCGATGAATTAAAGTCACTCAGACTAGTTGACTCGAGCACTCGAGATATCTATTGTCTAGACTTGGCTCAGGTTGATTTTGGTATTGATTGTTTTAGGGGAACGATTGAATGAATACTAAATTATCAGTTATTTGTTGATTCGATGAGAATAATGCACGTCATTGACATGCGTTTTTTTATTACTTTTACTTCATCTTACTTTATTTTAAAGAGTTGACAGCTTACTTATGTAGCATCGACTGAGCCAAAACATTTAAAAAAAGCTGATCAATCTGCATAAATTTTAAATAAGTACAAAATTGTGTACTAAATGTACCTACTGAAAATAATTTTAATATTCCTTCATAATACGTCTGTAAGCAGAGCTTGATACCCTGAATTTTAAAGGTATTAATAATGCTGCCATAAGTGATCCTAAGGCTTATCAGGACGGTCTGAAAATTAAATTATACGCAATTTGACTTATGTGAAAATCCTACTACTGCGGGTTGCGGGTTACTACCGACAGGAATTTTGCTATCAAGAATATTAGGTAACATACGTTTTTATAGTAAGGCAGGTTTTAGTCTCGTGTTACAGTAAAATTATCGCTACATACATAACTCTACTGTAATAATATCTTTTCCCTCAACTTTTACTCGCTTTATTGAGTCTAGAGCCAAAACAGCAGGAAAATAACTTAAGTTAAGTTTTTTCCTGCTGTTTTGGCTAAAATAACTTAAGTTAAGTTTTTTCCTGCTGTTTTGGCTCTAGTTTTTACACCCGCATAACTGCTTAACCTCTACCAAGCGCAGTTGCGGTCCTGCATAAAATACTGTAGCCATTTTTAAGATAGCTTTGGAAAATACCAGCTTCGATTAGATTAATCAATGACGAGGCTCTGGTAAGGAGGAAGATGGCGCACAGTCTTCAGCACAGGTGACGCGTAGCCAGTCGGCCCATTTTCTACCGCCTACACTTTAGAGAATGTGTACAAGAGCTGCCCGAGCTGATTCCATAATCTGACTTCTGCCACAGGTCATTGAGGGAGACATTCCATCCGTATTTCGTGAGATTTCCGCACGAAACGTTTTCAGAACTCCTTCGTAATGAGAACTGCCAAAAAAAGTGGAACGCACTTCTTGACTCTGCCTCGGTTTTCCCCAGCAATAGTCACAAGTTGGATCTCTTCAGGATAAGAGTGAACAGGCACCTCAAGCGTGCTTTATCTTAGACCACGTCGTCACTTTCAATCAGGTGTGTCAATCAAAATAAAAAAAAAAACTCACTGTACAATATCCTTGGGACGTTGCTAAACTCTAAAAACACCATCCCATTTCTTGGAAAGTTGGCAAAAAACATTTTTTTAATAGGAAAATAAAGACATACTTACATAAATACCACACAGGTAGATATGTATGTACCCAGAAATACACGAAAATTAAAATTATTTATACATGATAAGTAATAATTACTCCTGTCTTTCAAGACAAATGTCATGCGGAGACTAATATTAGCACACACCCACCTCCTGTAACCTGATTCAATAAATGCACGAGTCGAAGCCCATTCAGCATTGTGCTAGCCAAATGAATGGACGTCACGAAATTAGCTACGTAGCTTGTGCCAGATCATATCTCATGCGGAAGACAGTTGACCATTACATAATAGTACGCGCTATAGTGCGCTGAGATAGATATTAATCTGTGCTAATGCTAAGATTGGATTTGACGGAAGACAGCAAAGGGATTGATTGTTTTTTTTATGCTTAACTGAAACGCTAGTTAATTTTTACTTGTTGTTGACATTTCAGTTTATCCATCATAATGTATCCATCATTATGGTCTAAGACGGAAGACGTCCACTGGTGGATAAAGGATCCAAGTACCTTAACGACGACTGGTTTTATGTAGCTTCGGCTTCCCGTTGCCGGCTATTTAATTTGTTAACGCGGAAATAGATAACCCATTTTTTTGTAATCACCTATATATGCCTGTTTAACTGTTCTGAGTTGACAATTATAGCTTCGTTAATACATATATTGAGAGTGCTATGGAACTATCATCCACTCAATCATTGCTGCCGACGCGCCGTCAACTGATATTGTATCGGGCAGCAATTTGCATTTCGCACGCTATGCGCCTATGGAAATTGAAATAGCTACCTGTTTATTATGTTAAATAGCCACCGAAAATAGCTGGATACGATAATGTTGTTAGATATGTTGCCAGGTTCATGCCAAGCTCTGTTTTGCGAGTTTGATGTCTAAGTTTAGGTTTTACAAAACAAAAATTCTTTCATTCTTTCTTCAACTATATTTAATGAAAAATAAAAGCCACCTGTTCCTTTAATAACTTACAAGTGTGTAGTGATTGTGCGTAGTTAAATTATAACACATTGCGATATAGTACATTACTGCCGCGGCCTACAATGAATACTTTGCTGGTCGCGCTGATGATGGCCGACAGCGCAGCGTAGCGCAGCTCCAGGCCGACACAGCGCGGTCAGCATGCAGCACTTGATGAACGAGCTTGAGGTCGAGGCCTTTACAGCGAGTACAGCAAGGGCTGCAATGATGGCCAAGCTGGAAGGTCTAGAGCGTAGCTAGGCTAGCTCGAGGCCATCATAGCGTGACCAGCGAAGCATTCATAGTAAGCAAAGGCTTGTATAGTGCTTTACTCAAAAATGCAAGTACCTAACCTAAATAAAACCAGCACGTAATTTAAATAAAATACCTATACATATATTAATTAACTTGAAATTTTATTAAAATGACAATTAAGAATAGTACAGTTACTAAAATTCAACACCGACTTTCCCGCGCTTTTGTTACTTCTTTGTTTTTTATTAGCAATGGTAGTTGGAACTATACAGCCAAATATGGAATAAAATCTTTTTGTACCTATCTCTTTATATACAAACAGCTGTGTTTTAAATAAAATCTTTTTGTATTTAGTTTTTTTAAAACGTTAAAACGTCAAAATAGCGGCCGGCAATGTTTTGCCGGCCTATTAGAGCGACCAGCAAAACTTTGCCGGCCGCTCCTTGACACAGAACGGCAATATATTTGAAACCTTGAAACGTCAAAATAGCGGCCGGCAATGTTTTGCCGGCCTGTTAGAGCGACCAGCAAAACTTTGCCGGCCGCTCCTTGAAACAGAACGGCAAGGTAGACTTTGTCAAAATATGTATAAATATGACTACATTACATGCATTTTTGAGTAAATGAACATTACATACCTGCTGGAATTTTTCATATAAAAAGTAAACTATGTAACGGAGTCACCAAACCTATCGAAGCGCCGCTCAATTTCCTGAGAAGTTTGACCGCCGACTTTTTCGATATCTGTTCGAAGTTCGACTTCAAGAAACCTAGTCACCGATATCGGCAGCTGTCGGCGCCTTTGCTGTGTAGACTCCCGAAGACATAATTAAATCTTTATAAAATTGATATTTAAAATTTGTTTTTCCATTTCAAACCTAACAATATCTCTTTTAAGGAGGTGATTGAATGCATCTATTCAAATTAACGTTATTTTCTCCATCGAAAGCCAAATTTATCATGCCTTTGTAGTGCTCCTGCTGTTGACTGAGAGATTAGTTGACAATGTCACTAAGAACAAAGTTCGTCCAAAGTTCATCCCGGCAACTTGCGCTGTACCCCCTTAAATTGAAACAGTGGTACAACATCTGCAGCGGCTGACGTTTAGGTAGGAATAGATTAATCTTGACTTCATTTAGGTAAGCTTATTTCACCAGTTATAAGTTTGGTTATTAATTAATAGCAGTGTCTCGCAGTTTTACCCGAAATCATACAGAAACAGTTATTCAAAGTCAAAATGCTTATATTCAATTGGGGATCGATACACTTATGAACGTCAAAGTTGTATAATAGACTCAACCGCCTTGTTTTATATATGGACATTTTATTTTCAATAATAACAAAAATTGTCTCACAAATGTTGGCTTACAACTAACTAATATCATTTTAAACCTATAGACTAGTGGCTCGGCGGAAGTGAAAAGCTCAAGACATCTGTGTCTTCTAAATATTTGTTAACCTTATAATATTTTATTATAAAAACGAACGCAATTCCCTCAAAAAGACTAATTTGACTTAGTCAATCTAAATCTAGGAGCAGCAATCCTATCCTTATTTCTAGTGCTATTGTTATGAAAGTCACAGTTCAATTTAAATTAATGTAGGATTTTACGAACGTACAAAATAATTTCAAAGAAATACATATAGTATATACGGTAAAGTTAACATATTTATTTTCTTTAAATAAATCTCTCAATGATTCGCGGGGACCGATCTCGTAGATAGCGCGCGCTTTGGCAAAATAAAAATGGACTCTACATCAGCAGTTAAGCCCCACAGCAAAATGCCATATGACATTATGCTGTGGAAGTGAGCATAGTTAAGCATCCGAGTTGTATTATTAGTTGTATTATATTGTATTGTATTATCCGTCAGTTATATTTTTTTGGGATACGATGTAGCTTACGTTCTAATGCTTTGCGAGTGGTTGAGTATCAAACAAATGATGCATGTAGTTTACGTGGTTTATTATGTAAGGGTTCCGCAACGCTCTGAATTTTCCATAAAAATGCGCTTGTCAAATTTCTTGAAAACCATTTGTCAGATTATGATAAAATTTGGCATGTACAATTAAATAAACTACATCTCCGCTCTTTCTTGGTTAAGAAAAAAAACGTCTTCAATAGAAAATAGAGCTATGCAAAATATCAGCATTTGTAAGGGGTCACTTTTGACTGATTTATTTAATAGATAGACCAAGCAAATTAAAAATCCCTTTACATAAGTAGGTTGTCTACATCATTAGCTTTTAAATGTATTCATAATTCAAAAGAAATTCTTAGCTATTATGTAATGATTGGAGAAGTACAAAAGTCATAAAAATTATTGAAATTGGATTTTGTCACTCTAGATAACATAAGAGGCTCGTCAGTATCTTTACTTGCTCTTTTCGCTCGTCTTCTCCTAGACGAAATGGGAATAGAAAACTTTTAGCTAATCTGGAGTTAGTCTAAAGTGGTCGCCGGACCCTTAGAGTTAGTAATTTGACCCTTAGTAAGTAATTTGAATCTCGCAAATTTTGAAAAAAAAAGGGAGCATGCATTGGTATGGTATTATGATAAAGCTAATCTAAGCTAACCTATACGGGTAATGGTGACCGATAATATCAGAAAGATTCCAGGAAACTAATGGATGCGATTGGCAAGGGACCGACGAGAATAAAAGGGAGGAAGCTTATGCAGCGGTAATTCGGGGTTGGTCATGATAATCAGTAGGAAATGAAATCCCACTAATATTATAAACGCGAAAGTTTGTAAGAATGGATGAATGGATGGATGGATGGATGGATGTTTGTCACTCTTTCACGCCAGAACGGCTGAACAGTTCTAAATGAAATTTGGCACGGAGATAGATTATAGTCTAGAATAACACATAGGATACTTTTTAACCGCAGGTGAAACCGCGGGGCGCAGCTAGTATGTTATAATTTTAACAGTTTCAACATAAAAACTTTATGTGCACTAATTGCACTACAAAGACATTCGCAAACTTGTTTTCGTACGATGTAGTATGTAGTTCGTATTACTTTACAAAGCTATAAATGAGGGAATTTGCGCTATTTGAGCTATAAATGATTCTTTATGCGGCTACATTAACGCGATAATACGAGCTATCGTGACAAATGAAGCCAGTTAGTTCGTAACTCGGCTATGTATTGGGCGAAATATCGCTTACGTCAATTCTGCAGAAAGGTGACGGAGTTGAACGCTAATTTCGACAAGAACATCGCCGATAACCGATAATGATTATTTTAGCGCGACAACGCGACACAAATTATCGTGCGCTAATGTAGCTGCATCATGAGAATCTCAGATCAAGAGCAATTGATATTTTCTATTCCTCTCATTTCCATGTCTATCTCAACGTTTATGAGAGGGTGAAAAAATCTCGTGCCGAAGATTGACCCCCGTATTTACAAACATCACTCACTTTAGTAAGTAAATGTTATATAAGTAAAGATATTCCTCAGTATTATGCTGCCATACACTTTCTGTACCCTGTGCGTTCGACCGCTCATAGTAATATTTATGACCGTGGTTAGTTCGGTGTTTCAACTGAGCCCAAGCAAACTGATAACAATCTAGTCTCCAAAGCAAGCTTAGCAAAACAAAACAGCTAAAAATCGTAAAAAAAAACAATATATTACGATCGTGTACATTATGGGCGAATCTGAATGTGTCAGTGCGTAATTTATCGCGGTACGTGTTTTTTGTGGAGGCTCTCACTTGACCTCATAAAATACAGGGCCGTTGCAGGGAATCAGAGGCGAGGGTACTCGAAGAGGCGGGCCTAAAGCACAGTGTAGGTACCGACTGAGTATCTGAGATCTTGAGAACTTCATCTTAGCTGTGCCCCGCGTTTTCCTTCGCGGAGATAGAAAAATCTAAAATTTCTGTGGCACTAAAATTAATAGAGCTTTCCGATCTTTCGGCACATTGTTGTAAAATAACATTGAAATTGACGATGTATTAAACAAGGTGGCGGATATAAGACAGAATAGTCAAAGAAATAATGACGTGCATAAGAATTCGAAATAGTAATGAATCGGTTGATTCTGAAGGTAAATACAACTAAATATTTTTCACGCAACCACTAGTATAGGTAAATATTTTCAAAGTAACGCCGACGAATGGCAAGCGCAGACTTGCAGATTTGTTTAAAAAAGTTACGCGTAGTCGAAACTAAAGATATTTTATTTTATGTTTGAGGAAAAGTATCTGCGGAAACAATCACACTTCACACTAATATTATAAACGCGAAAGTTGGGATGGCTGGATGAGTGGATGGATGGATGGATGGATGGATGTTTGTTACTCAACCATGCCAGAACGACTGAACAGATCTAGATGAAATTTGACATAGAGATAAATTATAGTCTCCAGACTATAATAGCACATAGGATACTTTTTAACCGCGAGTGAAACCGTAGGGCGCAGCTAGTTAACAATATTTTTAGAAACAATACTTTTTTAGAACCTGCTGCTGTAGGTATATCCAAAGCTATGTCACCGTATTTCCGTAAACTGAGTTCCGTGGAAAGTGGGAAAAACAAGCGATCGCCACTCGATGGCGAACCGACGATGCCTCTTCACACGTCGTCGTGATTTTTACAACGAACCCACTTGACAGTGTGTCGGTTTTTGCTCGTAATCACTTTGATGTACGCACTGGAGCATTGTTTGCATCTGGACGGGAGGGAATCCGATATCGTTAAAAAAAAAGTTATTTCTATATTGTACACCATGTATGATACGATATGAGTAGAAGTACCTATTTTTACTGGTGATGATGTTACTATCATATCGTTAACATTTTTAATTTTCGACAAGCATAGAGTCCTGTGCAACACAAAAATAAAAAGCTCAATGCTAAGCAACATTATGTAACAATAAAAGGCGTTGAAACGAAAACTCTTAACTTAGAGCACCGATTCTAAAACCGCAGACAAAACAAGCCACTCAAATCAAATCTAAGTTGCATAAAATGCCACGTAACCGTTCAGAGGGGCTGTTACATGATTATTCAATATTTATGTGTCGATCGACGACTGAAGAGAAGCTTTGGATGTAGCTGAACGTGGTTGGCGCGCTGCCAGCGGCTGAGTGTTGACGCCAGCCGTACGCTAGATGGCGGCACGGGTAAAAAATAAGGCAGTGAAGCGCAAAAAGTTATCATGTCCCGATTGATTGGACATTGTCCGTATTTGTGGCGATACGTTTCCTTGTAAGCCTAGAAGAAAAATAAAAAGTCTTAGGTCATTTCTACAAGGTAAGCCCTTCGTTGTCTTCCATGGAAGTTTTTTTCATTTTGATTTCGTTCTAAATTTATTTGAGTTTGGAAAATGTTACGTAAGATAATAAATTGAAATCGACTTCTAATTAATATGAAACATAAAGTAGACGCTTAAAAAGTTTGGGTGGCTGACAAGATTTGAACGCGCATAGAGCATTGTTCCAGGTTTGAGACCCAGTTGTTTCTACGAATAGGCCCTACATTATCTTTGAACGAGATTTACTAACTTACTAATACTTAGTAATTCAAATGGTCATTTAACGTCGATTGTATCCATTTACTTGACAGAAAGATGCACTAAACAAGGATGAAATCAGCACGTGCCTGGCTGGGTGCCAGCCGCGGACATGAAAATGATGTCGATGGCATCCATGTGCTAGATGGCACCACTTACAGAATTGTTTGTGGATTTTGAAAAAAAAAAAACAATTAAAGCTGCATCTAGCTCTAATAATTACAACCAAATTTGTTTGCTGCACAATAAGTGGGCGAGCTGAAGTGATAACGGTATAAGTTGTAGCTATGTTTAATTAGCAGAAATAAGTATACCTTAATCAATGGTTTATTCATGTAAGTAAAGAATGAACAGTGAGTATTTTTTGCTCATAAAAACAAAAAGTAAGTGTTATACAATAAAGAAGCAAGCTTAATGCCGTTTTATAAGACTGTTTCAATCTGCATTCAACCTTAAGTTCTCCAACTAATCAGAAATAACAAACATTTTAGTTTAGTATTTTTAGGGTTCCGTTTTTTTCGTCGAAATTCTGATTCCTCAATCAATGTTAAGCTTTCTACAAATTTCGCAGTTTTATTTCGCCGTAATTCGAAAATGCAAGCTAACTGATTGTGAACTAGTTAAACGTATTGTTTCCGTGCGATGTGTCAGTTCGTTCGCGTCCGCCGTCCGCTACCAATTTTATGGTGGTTGGGCAGTTGCGCTGCGTGGCCGCCGCGCTGCCGCAGAACGAATCAGGGCCCGCACCGACAGGATCAACTATTACGATCGTTTTAACTCGACTACTCCAAAAAGGGGCTAAAAAGAAGGATACACAAAATAAAAATCTGAGCAACCAGTTGATTTGGTTGGAAAAGGCTTCGTATAAGTTCCATTCTTTCCAAGTATAGTTGGTCGATTGGGTTGGTCGGAGTGGTCGACTGTTACACATTTTTAAAATCAGTAATACATTCTGTGATAGAAGATTTCAAAAACTTTATTCTGATTATTTCGTCAGAGCAAATATTTCAAGAGTGAGAGTCTTCCACCTATGATCTATCTCCTATTTTTTAACTTAAAAAAAGTCAGTATATACCCACCTAACCATTTTTGCTTGCAAAGGCAATTTTTTAGATAAGCAGCAGTTTTTTTACAACGAAAATAGTATCAACTAGAACTTAAAACTAATCAAGGTATCATATCAGTTCATAGTAATACAATTATGCCTTACTAAGAAACGAATAAAACCACTTTTGCCTCGATTGTAAGCATTATGAGCCGTGGCTACAGACATTAATGTCTTGTTTTCAAGACAGTGTCTTGTTTTTCTTAGTCATACATTCCTCTTACTTTATGTAAAACTAGCCCCACGGTTTCACCCGCGGTTAAAAAGTATCCTATGTGCTATTCTAGACTATAATCTATCTCTGTGCCAAATTTCATTCAGATCTGTTCAGCCATTCTGGCGTGAAAGAGTCAACATCCATCCATCCATCTATTCTTACAAACTTTCGCGTTTATCATATTAGTAGGATACCTATAGCAATGCTACATAGGTATACCTGCAAGCAAGACGTAGGTACTTGCCGTAAATACAAAAAATACCATACAATGAGTTTATTCAAAACGATACATCACTGGTATATAAAATATCGTATCGGCTTATCGGCCGCACAACGTCAAAACCGACCTACTCTATCACTATCGAGAGTAATGAAGCAATCAATCAAAATGTAAACAAAAACAGTCCGCATTGCATATTTTATCTTTAACAATCCTTGGTGCGCTACCAATTAGTGAAAAACCTTCGGTCGTACACTTCCAATGTTATAAATTTGGCACTTAGCCTGACGCAAATTTCGCTGTGCTGTCAGCAAATAAAATGTGCCGCAGTAGTTTTACAGAGTGCACTAAATTGACAGAGAAATGCGTTTTATTTTAAAGTTTACAATTAGTTTTTAAACTGTAAAGTTTTAGGTTTCTAAAGTCTAAAATTGTTATTAAAGTGTATTTAAAAACATAAAAATGACATGTGAACATGTATTTGAAAAAAAGTAAATGACGTTCTCAATAAACAAATCAATTTAAGTATTTAACAATATAAGCCTAAAATAAACGTAACAAAAATAACAAATCACAAATAATAATAAACAATAATAGCTTGTTATTTAGAAATAAAGTAGTAATGAAATCTCATAAAAAAATTTAAGTATTTTTAGAAAATGAATTTACTTCATCTACGTTATTAACAGAAGTCTTTAAATCTACATAAAATACCTATTCATTTATAATAATTGTGACTATCAATCAAAACACAATAAACTGTCATCAAAAACTTCACTGTAAAATTATCGCAGTCCAAAATACTATAAAAGCGATCCAGAATACAAATTAACAAAATTATTCTCTTCAGTCATCATAATTTGGCAAAATAAATTTATAAATTTCCAGTTAGAAGGTTTTGATTCGTTTCACCACCGACCACGACAAGTTTCGTACTTTTGGCGAATTCTGTACAAAAGTTAGTAGATTAAAACTGCCAATTAGAGAGCATTTGAATTCCAAGTTGTTTTAGAATTCGCGTAATTACTGTTGGATGAACAATTACGGAGGGCCGAGGATGCTTACTTCATATTATTCTGTAGTAGAGTGCAATGCTGTGCTCTTTGTTTTATGAATGCAATATGTGGTGCCAAATTATTTGTTATGGCATAAAACACAATTTACTTTCCTTACTTACGATAAGATTCAGTTGTCTTTAAATCATCATAATTTAAAAAATCCGACGGGTAGAATTCGAATTTTCAAAACATTTCATAAACATTGCCCTTACAAAATATTTGATCGGGTTTTACATGAAGATAGACCCTATGGACCCATACTATTATTTTTTGCCATTTCGTTACGGAAAAACAAAACTTGAATTTGTTTTTTCTATTTCTCTTATTGTTCACATCTACTGAGGTATAGTCGACGCGTCTGTTCACCATCTACACATTTCATTAATTAAAATCAGTTTTGGTTTATGGCAGCTTAAGACTGACGCCAGCACTGCCCCTTTTAAACCGGTCAATGACTTGAAATCAATACGTTCTCATATCTGTAATTACTAAGCAAGGGGCAATTGAACCACTTCCAACGATCGATATTCATTAAATTTTTAACCGTGGTTTGATTCTGCCATACAAAATATGTGTTGGTACAAAATAAAGTGTAGATGCAGTATTCAAACTTTTCTTTTAAGACGCGTTAGTCTCATTTATACTGAACCAAAAGCTGATGTAAAAAAAAGATTCTACCTAACAGTACAAATCTTGATCAAAATTAATAATTATAACATTATTTTTTTAACTGGAACGGTAGATAATTTAAAAGATAGAACTAGAAAATTACTGTACTTACAGAGTGCTACAGTTTCCTATTATCGAATAATGATTGTGACGGTTCGTTATCACACTTATATATTTATATATATTTTATATTATAAAGGCGATAGTTTCTGAGTGTGTGTGTTAGTGTGTAAGTGTGTATGTTTATTGGTTCTTCATGCTCAAACGGCTGGATCAATTTATATGAAATTTGGTATAGAGGTAGCTCACACCCTGGATTAACACATACTTTTTATACTTTTATCCCTTAAAATGTATTTTTACACCAGTTAATTATACTCTTCACCCGCGGGTAGCGCCGCGGGGCGCAGCTAGTAAATAATAAACGGCATGAACGCACCACTATGTGTTTAATGTTCTACATCGTTGGCAAGCTACAAAGATTCCTGGACGAACCTTAAAGAAAATACATACATTTCAGACAATCCTCTCCGTCGAACTTAACCAACTAGTTAATCAGCAGAATCTTGAAACCTTTTGTTCCAATCTAATCAACCGGTTGGCCATTTTTTTAGGTAAACAGAAGATTAAAAAGAGAAGGCAGATGTCATGTCGTTCTCAAATTGTGTATGAAATATGAATGATCAAAGTTTCACTACTGTTTCACAGCGTACCACGAGCGTAATGACGGTGTAATTCAGTAAGGTGCCAGTTCGGGAAGTGAGGCAAGTTCCAATTTAATGGTGGTTGCACAACTGCTGCGTCGACTCTCTACCACCCTCGTAATATTAATAATTTTATTGCAAGCTACACGTAATACGTACGTCATTAAACTACGTAGCATTGGACGGAAAAACGTTGCAAGATGTGCAAGTGATATTTAGGTCTTTTTTATGTTAAAGTAAGTAAAGTGGCGTGTAAGATCGTGCGGGCGATAAAATTGCGTAGGTCAACATCTTATTTTCGTAACTTCCCTTTGGAACAACCGTTTGGCGCAACCAGTCGACCTGGTTATGCTAAGGGAAAATTTCTGTCAATAAATATGGGACACGTTGCTAATCTGATTTTCAGTTCATTTCATTTTACGCCGTATAAAGGACTTCAATGTTAATACTTAAGAAGTAGGTAATATAAATACTTTATTTTAACTTTGCATTAGATAGATAGAGATAAACAGATAAACACTTTATTGTTCACACCAGAAATAACAAAAAAAAACTTAAACTGTAGTGTAACAACCAGCGGCCTTATCACTAAGAGCGATTTCTTCCAGGCAACCTTAGGATGGAGAGGATACGTATGAAAGTTAGTACGATATATAATGATAAACTATGTGCTCATCAGTTCTCGTACCTAGGTAATCCTTAAATTACCTTACCATTTTTGAGGAAAAAAAAAAGTGTCAATCCAAAGCTTATCGAAATCAATCAGAATCGAATTCGATATCCTCATAGTCTTTTCAGCGTGATGTAAAAACATACGTTGTCACAATGACACAAATTTTGACTTTCAGCGTGATGTGATTTTGAGCCTTCAATAAATTTAATTTCACTTCTCGGTCGCAAAATGTCCCTTTCGCAAAACTTGTATAAGTACATAAATTATGTGTCCCTGTTTTGTTGTAAGAGAAAATATCTGTATAGATTACGTATGTTTACCATGTTTTTGTTCGTATCATAATAGCGATCGTAAAACCACTGCCCGGTAAAAATAACCTTTCTTCAAATCCATCAAAATCCAGCTCCTTTTTTAGTCCCCAAACAAAACAATGTAAGCCTTTCTACCCTTCGTTTAAAATACGTATCCTGGCTTCTCAAGAAGTGCGGTCGAATAATTCAGGTGGCTCGACAACTTGTGTTCGGATGAAAATGCTACTAGCCGGCCGAATGCTAATTTTATGGCTGTTGAACAAGTATGCCGAATCCGGCTGTCCTTCGCAATGACCACATTGTATGCCAGTGACTGGGCGCAAAAATCGGGGCTTTGATTTACATGAAGCAGACATAGATGTTAGGTAGGATTTACAAAGTAAAAAGCTGGACTCGTGAACTTAGAGCTTCGTCAGTGAAAGTGATCGAAAACATCTTATAGCTTTCATGCATAAAAAATACTGACTTAAAAAAATAGTTTATGTTTAAGTTACGAGTAAATAGACGTTAATATACGTTAATATACGTAATAGACGTTAAATAGTTGCCCCCCCCCCCCCCCTCGTGGTACCACAGAAATGGTAATTATATACCTTGGGCAACGTTGTATAGTTAAGACGTGAAAGCGTAACAAACAAAGAAACGAACAAGCTCGCTTTTCCATTAATAATATTAGTTAGGATTTACAACATACTTTTAAAGTTTAAAAACATTACTCAGAAAGTTTAAAAATATTTTAGTGTCCTCTTTAACTTTAGGTACTTTTAGCTTTTTTGACATAATTTCAAAGCCTTACGAATTTCACTTTTCATCTCAAAATCTCTCAAGCTGTGGTACTGATAAACTCACTCACCTCGTAGCTTCGTAGGCGTCATCTAAATAAAATATACATCCGCGCCGAAAGATAACAGGGGTTGTTCCCGGGTTAACGGATTATACGATCATCGTTGTTAATTCATCTCTTTTTCATAAAGGTATTCTCTGAGAATAAATGCGCGGTTGATTACTTATTAATCATGCATGCTTGATGTAGGTAAACCTTTGTCCAGGTATGCTTTTTATTTCACAAAAGTTGTTGTAGGTACTCGAAAATTTTGGACAGCGCACATTCTGGCGAGGATCGTAATGAGGGAACTAGATGCATTATATAAGGTTATTGTTACATAATATGAAAACTATTTTTGGTTCGCTGTAGTCGGGAAATATAGAAACTTCTCACTGTCTGTCCTTATACTCGTATATGTTTAGATCTCCTAAACTCTATACGCAGCGGATACTGATGATGTTAAAATTTAGATATTTTTTATATGGATAGTTTTTATGTAGGAACTTACCGTACAGACCCGGGACGGGTTGCTAGTCGACAATTAACTAAAGTTTCTTTTTAATGCTAAGCATTGACTCTTGATTGACATCATGGAATCATAGAAACAACGTAAAAATGAGAGCAGGAATGAACAAAAAATAAGTGATTGCTAAAATGATTCGAACTACATTCGATGATATCGAATGACGGTTAGATGTATGCTATTGAGTAAGATCTCGACTGAAAAGAGATTAACCAGAGAAATAGAATCAAGAATAAGAGCACATCCAGAATACATTTAGAAAAATTTCAAAAAGTGATTAATTTCAGGGCTGATGCGAAACTCAAGTTCGTTTTTTCAAAAGTTTTTTTTTGGATTCTCAGACAATTTGGTAAATGTCCGGTTCATTCTTCTAACGGAAAGCAGCCACTGTTGTAAACGTTGCTAGTGATTAATAGTGAAGTCGGCATGCAATCGTTACTTTTCATTACTGTTTGGAAGTGCAGAACCGAAGGCCGGCAGCGGTCAGATTAGAAAAGTTCCCAGTGAAACAACTCGAAAATCGACTTTAAAAGCATGGACCAACATTTGGTTTTAGAAGCGCAACCGACGCCGAATTGAAGGCAAGTTTAAATTGGAATGTATCCCGCAATAAGCCTTTCGTGATTGGCCTGTTTGTTCTTAATTAGTATTAATCGGAAACTTTCACAGGTACTTCTAGTAGTGATTTGGACCGATAATTTGGAAAGGTGCAAAATTAGTGGAACATAATAAACAGAACCAGTTGTGAGCAGGTTTGTTGATGGTAATTAACAAAAGTATGCAACGCACTCGGACATTAATAATTTCACGAAACATTTTAGACAAATATACTCTTGAAATATAAAAATTATAAGCACAGATTTCAGTGAAAAAAAAGTAATGTTTCTGACTGTAAAATCCAGTAAAGTTTTATGTAAGTGTAAAGCTAAATGTATTTGATTTGAAATTATCAACGCAAAAAAATGAAACCTAAATAAAAATTTAATTAATGTCTTCTACAAATAACCATAAGATTATTGAAATGCATCAACATCAAAGCCAAAGAAAAGGAGGTCCAGAGGTAAATTTTCATGAAAGCTATTTATATCAAAGCAATTTTAGAAAATTAATCAGTTTAATGTGTCGGTTACTGACCGGAAATTATGTAAAATACACCTAAAAACACGGACGTGGGAAATCAGCATATTCATTTTAGAGGGGCCTACCCGCCCTATCCATTAGTGAGCTCAGGATGCCGCCGCAAACAAGTCTCGCCGTGCTTCTTGCATGTTCCAGTCAGACGTTTTAACAAACCAATATAGATAGAGAAACACGACACTAAATACTCGAGATTCCTGTCGAGGCAAATCTCTCGTGACACGATAAACAGGCGGTCGGTGCTTCGAAGTGCGCTCAAACATTTGCCTGACGACGACTCCTTTAGTCATTTGAAGGGAACGGCTCTTATCGTCTTACTTTTATGGAGTGCGAATCGAAAGGCTTCGGCGCTACATAACGAGACCCTTCTATTGTGTGAGAGTGTTGAGTGAATGTGCCATGAACGTTCTTTGTCGATGTACCAATAGGTTACTCGGAAATAGCGGCCACTCCGCCTTTAAAAATAAATTCTTCGATATTTTCTCGGAGCAATTTGTGAATACTATTTCTGCCTGTAACTTTATTGATTTTTCCCAACAGTTTAAGCTTGCGAAATGTTTTTTTTTATCTATAAAATTGTTAAAACCATTTCTTTTCATCTTTGCAGAGAGCCTTCGAGACTACTTTAACAAATTCGGCGAAATCACAGAAGTCATGGTTATGAAAGACCCAACAACTAGACGATCAAGGTATGTTTTTGATTTATTTTTCAATTTACTTTTAATGAAGGCCAATTTTTTTGTAGATTAGTAATTTTTTAAGTAACGGTCCAATGATCACGTTGAATATAAAAAAAGTATACACAAAGTCATGAGAAGGAAGTATAGTTACAATAATCAAGCACAGAAATGCTTTGTTGCATAGTTGGCGAGCGTCGGCGTCGGTCAACTGCTGGTCGGTGGCATGAACTGACCAACTCAACCCAAAAGTTATCGGTTTGCGAATAACTTTCATTCTATAGAGAGGCATACTCGTTTCCAAATTTGCGGTTACCTTTGAATTGTAAGCAGTTAAATGTTGGACTTCAAATTTACGAACTTACCAATAGAACTCGAATTATTCCAACTAAATTAAGCGTTTAGATGAGTTGAATTAGGATTTCGGTATTCGCTTTACAGGTTTCTAAACTAAATTCCTGTAATGTATCAGAATAGCTCGCATATTTTGTATTCGGACCCTAAAAGTTTTTGATCAATTCCGCTCTTGCTATGAAGGCCGATGTTGAATGAAAATTAGGCGCTGCGTTTCCCTAATGCGGATTTACGTACCTTTTAAATCGCCGAGAGAATAGCTGTAGTGAACAATCGAGGCTGTGTACACAAACAGGGTGGCTTTGCAACTCTGTAGACAAGAAATAAGTTGTCAAAGTGTCGGGGCAAAGTTGGTCTGTTAACAGACGCTCCTGTTAGGTAAATCGTTGGTTTCACAACTCAATATAGTACCGAGTTCCGCCACCCTGAAATAATATACCGGCCACCGATATTGGAGAGCTCAGCTGAGATTCCGAATGCAGCCTCGGCTATTACGGGCCCTGCCTCAGCCAAATGTAACGTAAACGTCTTTTGTTTATGCTTATTGCTTTGGGAATATCGGCTATCGGTTTCGCTGCGTTTTATTAATTAAAACCGGCGAGTATCAATTCTAATGGGGCAGAGCTTGTTCAAGATTTGGAACCGGTTCAAGTTTAAAGATTCTCTACTTTGGTACTTATTATCCAGGTTTTTAAATGGAAGGTTTTTTAATAGAGAATTTTATTAAAATATGCTTGAAAAGAACAGTTGTGATAAATAGTCTACAATTAAAATGTAATAAGCTAAAAAGTGTGAATAAAATCTGTCTTGGATCGTATTTGTACCTACTCTGAAAGTGCGCTTGCATTGGGTTTCAATCTCAGATCGGCACGTAACTTCACAAGCTCGTACTCGTACAATGTTGCAAAGTGACACGTGAACACACATTTCCTTAATTCTTCAGATCAAAGACTCTCAGCTCGTTCCAACTAGAGCTTATGCAAGCAAAGTAAATCAATATCGAAAGTCAATGAATCAAGAGTAATATATTCGGGTACATAATAAATGTGCGCTACCTGAAGGCAATATCTGAAAAATTTGCCTTCTCGATATTGCTTACAAGGGAGTTTCCTTTCTCCCCAAAATTTAATGCGTCGTTCGCATTTTTATAAAAAGAAGTAGGTAAGTGAAATAATTTGCGGTCGTTGCTTTATTTCCTTTTATTTATTTTAATGGTAGGTCTCCTTTCATTGTTTTTCTTTGAGGCTTAGGGAAACGAGATTTTCGTAGAGAAAAAATGTGTTAAATTTTACGTACGTATCGTTATAAAAGTCGGCGTTTGTGCTGAAGTGTTAAGGAAAATAAATTGGCTTCAATTTGATTACTTAAATGAAAATTAATTAACGTTATTTTTCTCGAGGGAAACAACGATATCCAGCGTTTATTTATTAAAACGAAGTCAGTGTAGGCGTTTAGTGATCGTAGCCACTCGAAGTAAATTATCCTAAATATAAAATCTTTTATCATAATTTTACGGGCGAAGTTATCACGACGCCCATTTCGTGTTACGGGGCCGCGCAAAATGAAATTATTATGATTTATCATTAAAAATAATTCAATTCTGAGTACGGGCTTAGAAAAATTCTGTGAGAGTATTTTTGCGTGTGTGAGGGCAACTTTACGGGCCTGATATGCGCGAACTGAATACCAGTTTATATCATAGCGAGGGCTTACATCGGCTTTGAGCCCGCGTCTCCATTCACGCCCGTTTCATTCGTTTCGCTTTCCACTAAAAATCTAAAATCAATAAAGGATCACGGCATAAATGCAAAGATTACACTGTTCGCTTCTCTCGGAGCATGAAAAATGTACGCGCCTTTACATGAGCCGTCCAAAATAAAATCGCGAATCACTATGAGGCCGTAAGTAGCACCATAAAAGGCGGATCCTGGTTGAAATCGCTTCGGCAAACACCTACAGAGGAATGAGCAGTGTTAAATGAGAGGGATTGCGAGTCCCTCGCCCCCTCTCGCCTCGCCGCCCCCTTCCCTCACCACTACTTAAGAAGACATCGTGTCTAGTACCAGATGAAACGGTTCAAATACTTTTTCATATAAAACGAATCATTAGGCAATGTATCTGAGTTGTACAGTTGAAATATTAATCATTTTGCTTTATTAACAACATTATACGACTATAATCTCATTTGAAGAATAGATAGAAATACATTAATCAGTTCAATCTACAAAATCAGGTGTACAATTCTTCTAATTGGTACCAACTGATTTTGCAAGTGTGTTTTCATTTCATACTTACTATTTTATTTTCAGTTTGGACAAACGCACTAAATAGTTTGCGTTTCTTTTTTATTGAGTTAATTTAACATTAAAACAAAACCAAATCCATAGGTAAGTACTTATTCAGCTTCCATTGAAAAAGTACAATTTATCTGCCGGTTCCATCCCACATGGTAGCGACAACACATAATATTGGCGAAGGACGCATTGTCGTTTTGACACGGAAATCGATCACCTACTGATGTCTAATGGGCCCTATTTATAAACGTCGGACACTGCAATGGCTAATCCTTGGCTCGCCACAAACGGCATGCCCGTTGTTGTATCAATTTCGGTTGGGATGCTTTTGTTTTGTACGGATATGGATTTTGGTTTATTTCGCTAGATGTGTCCCGTAAATAACCGCAATTTTAGTGTATTTACAGCATTATCCTAGAATAAATTACAATTATATTTAACTTAACCTAACTAAAGTATATTATAGAACTTGTAGGGTAGTGAGATCAGCGAAATAAAGCATTAGACGACTTCGAAAGGTTTCACAAAAGAGACCGTTATTTGTATCGTTCTTTTTCTTTTTGTTGAGTTTTAAAGTTTGGAGTAAATAATTAGTTTGGCAGATGCCAGAAACTTTAGCACTCTTCAAGTAGATCTTCAAGATGCTTGTGGAATTTGATGGGCTGTAGATAAACTTGAAAGGCCTAAGTAATTGATGAAACCTTTCAAGCTTATTTTAAGCAAATATGAAATAGAAGCG
The DNA here is from genome assembly GCA_911728515.1 of Peribatodes rhomboidaria. Lineage (NCBI taxonomy): Eukaryota > Metazoa > Arthropoda > Insecta > Lepidoptera > Geometridae > Peribatodes > Peribatodes rhomboidaria. The sequence continues at coordinate 11,568,256 of OU452172.1, forward strand.
AGTTGCAGAATCTCAGCGCGTAGCAGAAATGCAACACGGTCTTGTTTGAACCAGTCCAATCTGGTTTGACCCAATCTGGTTTGAACCAATCTGGTGCGACGCAATCCACTCCGGCCCGGTGCGACTATAAAGACTTGCACACACTGCCAGCTGCTACCGTTCGATATTACAGCTGTGAAGTTACAATAACTGTAAAACTTGAGCATTGTTATTCTTAACAATGCTCAAATTAACTGGATCAATAAAATTTGCATCAAAATTGTGTGGGCGGCAATCACTTCTAAGGCTAGTTAATTATTTAATGCCAATAATACTGGACGTCAGCCATGCACAAAATTAAACAGGGCTATTTTTATTAAGTATTTAGATCAAGCAATAATTAATACAAGATCATAATTAAACGTCACCACTATTCGTTCTATGATTTGAATGATTCGTCATGTTATATTACTTCTGAAGCGAACTTTATAGTTTCGTCAAGTCCATCTATTAATATGCCTTTACTAAGAGTTAAAAAAGTTATAATGCTCAAATTTGATATAAGTTATAGACCGTTTTAACCGTTACTATGAAAATACGGAAATGCTGTGAAAGTTGTACTCGATTTTTTTTAAGTAATACAAAAAAAAAAGTCAAAACATTTTTTTAAAATAAATTTATGTAACATTTTTCAAGATATTGTGGTAATAAACGCTTTAAATCACAACCATACTATTGTCGTTTCATTATCCTAATTAGCGAGTAACGATGTGAACAGTCATACAGGCATTCAATAAAAATGTAAAGGCTTTTTAATTGGAGTAAAAATTTCCACTAAGTACATTAAAAACTCTGCCTACGATCCAATTACAAGTTCCGAAAACACCGACTACGCCGTAGACATAGTAGCCGTGGTTCGTAGCTCGTAGACCCACCGTAGCGATATGTCGACCTACGTCATATCATAACCGGCTGATAGCTTCATACGATGGCCGATTAAAGCGTCAAACACACAGAGGCGGCCTGGCGCGGCGGCTGACAGAGCGGCCAGTTGTATTTCATTGAAATGTATGGGAGTCTTCACACAGGCGCGGCCACCACGCGGCTTGCAGGCGGCTGGCCGCGCGTCGGAAACATTTTTGGGGTTCCGTACCCTAACGTTGTAAACGGAACCATATTATTAAGCTTACGCCCTCTGTCCGTCCCTTCGTCTGATTGCCTGTCCTTCAAAGACAGACGGATGAGTGAGAGACATGAGGTGATGGTCAGTTATCTTTGTTTGAAATAAATAACGAGACATTTTTGCACACACAGTCATCTGACCCCAAACTAAGCAAAGCTCGTAATTTGGCTGCCAGAGACTGAAATACGTACATAATATTTATTTTTTTAAAAGTACTATAATATATATCAAGTTACGTTAGTGGAAAGATAACTGTAAAATTTTAGGTAATTACTAATTGCGCAAGACTCTAGTATTGTCTAATTTTCGATACCAACCTTGTACTTTTGTATTTTATTTGGTATGCTGGAACGGAACCCTTAGTGCGCGAGCCCGGCTTGCACTTGACCACTTATTACAACAAGCTACGTCAGCCGCGGATACCGCGTAGAAATGGGATTAAACGTTAAAAAAAATAAACTGATAACTGTTAAAAAACATTTTGAATAAAATGTTTAAAATAATTATCATGTTGTTTAAAATAACTTGGTCGATAAATCAACGTTTCTTTAAATATTTATATTTAGGCATAATATGGCATACTTAAGTTAATTAGGGGTGAGAACTGTTTGTCCTAGACAAACCGCATTGGTTTTAAGGGCATATTTAGTTTAAATTGTAGTTAAATTTATGTTAATAATAAAATAAAACAAATAATAATAATAATTATAACAACAATTCGAAGACTTTTGTGGCCCAATCAATGAATGATGTACCAATATTCTCATAGATGACGTTAAATTCTAAGAAATGCAAACCGGAAATTGGATTTATCGATTAACGTTTTGAAGAATATTTTTTAACGATGTTAATGTTATATTTTTTCAACGCGTTAATTTTACTGAATAAAATTATTCATTGCTCATCTCTAGTACCGCGTTGACAAATGGTGAATGACGTTTAATGTTGCCACTTTAGCACTTTTCAGGCTAGATCTAGCATTTTTAATGTTGTGTTTTTGTAATAATTTATAAGTTGTCAAAAAAAGCAGATGTCAATCAGCCATCAACTTGCTCTACTTCAGCCAGTAGATATTATTTTAAGAAGATTTTGATGAAGATTCCGACTTTTAACAATTTAATAATAACTTAGTTTTTCGACCGAGCGAGCGTTAGTAAGCGAAGCGTCTATGCTTCGACAAAAGTACTTTCGTATGTCCAAATTCCGCACCTTAGTCTTTGTCTACAGGTCGCATTTCTTAACCGATTCTTTTGAAACTTTGTGAGTAGGTTCGATGATTTTCTCGAATCATATCTTCGCTATTTTGAAAATTCCAAGAACTGTCTCGACGCAAATAAAATCGGCATAATTATCAAACCTGCTCACAAAATTTTATGAGAATCGGTTGAAAAATGCAACTTGCAGCCGAGACAGACTTAGCCTCGAGCTCTACAGCTTACAGAGCTACTAGCATTAGTTTGTTACATTTTCTGAAACTACTTATTTTAATAAATAAATAAATACTTGGAAAAAGTACTGGTCCTTAAAATAAATATTCAAAACATGCCAATAAACATCAAAACTGAAGTCATGATATCATGCCTCCTACCTTGTTTAACCTATGCATGTCAAACTTGGAAATTTACGTCCAACTTAACCTGCCAACGCGGAATAGATAGCGTATGCTCAATATTAAAAAGATGCAAAAAATTCGTCACACAAAAATTAGAGAAACCACCAAAGTGACGAACTAAAATGGAAGCGGGCTGGGCACGTAGCGAGGCTAAAGGACGAGAGATGGACCAACAGGCTAACAACGTGGAAGGGTCCAATCGGCAAACGTCTCAAAGACAGACCCACATGAGATGGGCAGACGAGTACGAGACTAGACTGATAATAATAGCTGGTACCTGCTGGCCGCAAATAGCTCAAGACAGAGACACATGGTATTCTTTAGAGGAGGCCTTCACCTTCACTGGAGGAGGGGTTCAGGCAAACAAACTTCAATTTTATTATCTAGAATTAATTGTTTTTTTTTTCAAAACTATGTGAAATACGTGTAAATAACATATTTTTTTCTTATCTTTTTTTCTCTTTCTTTAAGCTTTGTGTGCATCTTAGTTTTTGCATGGATTAAAAGGCTTTTTATTATATACCTAGTAAAAAAAAAATTACCTACTTTCAGAGATCAGACCCGACTCACCAGACATACTGGAAGTTGGTGAGATTTCTGTAATCCGGCAAGACGAACACCATGCCCAACCTCGTCCGACCGAAATATAACGTGTTCGATTGGGGGATGGTAGTTACGTATCGGTTTGTGGTTTGTCTTCTTGATTTCGTCATTTGTTGTCAACGACAATACATCTTAACTTTGGCAACTTTAGTAACTTAGCCACAGAAATATTGTATAATTTTTTTTTTACTGAAAACTTATGTAAGTAATACCTACATAAAATAACAAAACAACTATATTTATTCGATATGATTAATTTGCGCCGGGGCTGGGTTAATTTTGTATGGATCGTGATCATTCTTCGAAAATCAATTTGTAAGTAATGTTTTTGTAATTGCCCGAAATATACCTATGTAAATCCGAACACAAAATGCAGATTTTCCCCCGTTAAAAGTGTTTATTTTTTAGTCTCTTTTTTCTAGCACCACTTTTGATGCTAAAATTTGGTATATCTAGCCCGTTCTACCTTGTCCAACTAGGCCTTTTCAAAACCCAATGTGGCAACACTGCTGACGCTTCCGGCCGCCTCTGTCAATGGCCGCGGCAGTGTGTTGTCGCCGCGGCTGGAGCTGCGGCTGACAGTCAGTGACTGTAGGCCGCCTTGTCAGGCCGCCTCTGTCTGTTTGACGCTTAATGAAGCCAGCGTAGTGCGCCGCAGAACGTTGCCGTAATGACGCACTCTATATGCAGTGCATAAAGTTTAGTTTAATAAATAGTTTTCGATAACACACACTGAGATAAAGATTAATGCATATGCAGTGATAGCCATGCTCGCAGAGCGGTTGTCTTTAACGCCATCTCAGATCTAGGGTCACTTTAAAACTTTTCATACTACCACTTATTACTAAAAAACGACTCGTTTGATTTGGAATTTTGAAGTAATTAAAAGCGTGAGCATGCTTTTGAATATGGACCTATAGTGGACCGGGGTCAAGTAATAGACTATTGTGCTTCGTCGGCGCATGTTGAGCTCTTCATTATTAATCACTACTCATTGATTATTGATATTGAGCCTTTATTTAGTATACATATATTCATATATCATTACCAAATTTACCAATTAAAACTATTGATATAATTTTGTTTGCAGAGAACGAAACTAGATGGCGCTATTCATAACTACCTACAGTCAAAGGGCTCATGTAAAAACGAATTTTATAAAAGCTCAAAACCCCTTTAAAGCTCAGCAACTGTCTCCATCACCATATTGTGGTAATAGTTTTACGAGGAGCCCTCCCCTTCCCCTCAGCCTCCTACGGACGAACACTCGACTACTTGATTATGCATCCGCGGTACTTCAGAACGATTATCGAACTAGTAATGAACGTTGCCACGCTCAAAATTATATAATTAAAGTTCAAAATTGCACTAAAAATACGAAGCAATTTGCTGTAGTTAAGGGTTTTTGCTGTTAGGAAATGAGAATTTGATTTATACGTAGATATGTTTGTATTAAAAATTATTATTAGATGACATTTTATTTAATACATTATTCATCCAAACAAATTAGATTTAAAAATGTTAAGTGTGTGTTATTAAGCGAGGTTGAATCCTGTAGCCATTTGAGATAAATACTATTTAAATATTGTTTTCTAATGCTTTCCATTGTATCGGGTACAATAAAACTCTACGCGTATTATGTATTGCATAATTTCTGTAAAATATTCTGGATATAGACACGACACAACTAGTTTTACAGTATTCTGTTTTTATACGAATATTACTTTTGTTATCTATCAAGACATATCCACAACACGAGTCTGACAATTTAATGTAAGAGCAATTTTAAAAACAGCACCAGAGTATTTAACGATCTGAAAAAAATCTTTGATCTTCTCTCGGGGAAAAGCGCTATAATTTTCGTCTAATCGTGTCAAATTGAGTACAATTAACGTTACTTAGCGTCGTATTTTTTTCATAAATCTCGAAGGAAATAATCACGTAGTACCTCTCAGTAAAGTGATGCTTTTTAGTAATTATCTTTTGGAAATTGCGTAGTACTTTGGTAGTGTTTGAGAGATCATTGGCCGAGCGAAAGGATCTTAATAATAGTGAAAAATTAAGGGAAAATGAAGACCAAATTTGCGTATAACAACAAACACAACATAAACATAACCTATCATCATGACATCGGATGGCAAAGGTGTACAACACCCACACTTCACCGGTAGATATTCAGTCCCAAATGTGACAGGGGGCGAGCCTGTTGCCATACACCAGGCTTCTGTTATGTAGCAGATGACATTACGAGTAAATACGTAGGTACATAATTATTTTCTTACAATGAACAAATTGGTGCGTGCCTTCGGCTGAGTCCGAACCCATTTTAGGAATTTACGTATGTGTAGGTATAGATAATAAAATCTTAATCAGAATAATACTCAATGTCGTCAGGGTTAAATGTTATGGCCAGTTTTGACTCAATATTTAAATCCTTAATACATTAAAAATAAGTTGTATGTACCGATCTACGAGTACATGTAATTTTTTTTTAAATAACATTATATTACTATTCTGTGAGCTGTAGACCTCCCAGCCCACGTCTGTGCTCCTCTACAGATCACATACCTCAACTGATTCTCGTGAAATTTTGTAAGCAGGTTTTCGGAAAAATCCTACTAATATTATAAACGCGAAAGTTTGTAAGAATGGATGGATGGATGGATGGATGGATGGATGGATGGATGTTTGTTACTCTTTCTAGCCAGAACGGCTGAACAGATCTGGATGAAATTTGGCACAGAGATAGATTATAGTCCAGAATAGCACATAGGATACTTTTTACCGCGGGTGAAACCGCGGGGCGCAGCTAGTAAATCATAAATAAGCACTCTAAAAAAAATGTGAAGAATTATCAAGTTTCAAGAAAAGAATCGGTTTAGAAGACCTGTAGAGAAAGGCAAGAGGATTCGGACATACGAAAGCATTTGCAAATCTGACGCAAAGACGCTTTAGCTTCGCTAACTCTGGCTCGGTCGACTATTCCGTGGTTATACATATTAACTTTACTATGGTATCCTATAAACCAAATTGTGGGCCAAAATTATCAGAAAAGCCGCGCGGTCAGTGTGAGGCAATCTAAGGTTAATGCTATAATTTCTTGATTCTATATTCGGTATTATAAGTCTATAATCGTAGAATAAGCAAACTTAAGATTGGTATTGGACAAAAGTATTAGACTTGTATTCTTAATACAAAAGTTTGATGAATTTATTATGGGAACTCAAATACTTATGAAAAGTTATCGGTGAAAGTGACATGGACAAAACGTTAATTTATTATTAAAGTATACTTTAATGCTTTTTAACTTATTAGGTGATTTAGAATCGGTACTATAATTTACTAGAAGCATAGATTATTTTGTCATTGGTGGCTATATAAAGTACGACACACATACGACATGCTTCTGCGTCAGTTCACAGTCGAAACTCGAACGTCAGGTATGAGGAGCTTTGAAAATACATAACATATCGTCACGCCTTTCCCCCTAAGGGGACTGGCAGAGGTGTAATACAACACCCACACTTAGCCGGACAATAATCAGTCCCAAATGTGACAGGGGGCGAGCCTGTCGCCATACATCGGGCTCCAATCATGTAGCAGATGACCTACAATACGATTTTTCTTTTTTATGATTGAATAAGCCCACGTTTGATCACAACACACCAAATATGTATCTATTGCTGAGGAACACCGAGGCAAGAAGTGCGTCCCACTCCTTGCCAGTTCTTATTAGGAAGGAGTTTTGAAAGCGCTTCATGTGGGGCTGACGACATATTGATGGAATGTCTGCCTCGATGACCTGTGACTAATGTGCACACAATGAACAAATTGGCGCATGCCGTCGGCTGGGTTCGAACCCGCTCCCTCTGGCTTGAGAGGCAGGTCTTCTTCAACTAAGCTATGATCGCCACTTTGAACAAAGTGTATGAGTATTATCGGCTAAACCCGATCTAGATGCGTCTAGTCGACGAGCTGTTGCAGACGCAGACGTCGGACAACGTGTGCAGGCTGGCAATACTTCAGTGTTCTAATTGTTGGTTTGATAAAAGTTAACATACGAGTACACCATATTGACATGATGTGATGTGATATCAAACAATCAACACAAATTGAGTTTCTACATTTGATATACTTTTCATATTTCTTTATGCTGCACTAGTTTCTAAACAAAATTACCAATCCTTTTAAGTAATTTGAGGTGAGAAAAATAAAGAGGTTTTTTTAAAAAAAAAAACAGAAGTTGTTTATAACAGCTGAACATTTATAGAGCCAGATTAAGTGTAGCTAACACACTAATTTAATATGCGTACTTTGAAACAAATGAAAAAAAAATCGCTAAGAATACCGAGTGAAGTCGCAACGTAGTTAGTCACAGTTTTTTAATAGATCAGCATAAAAAAATAAAATGGCGTCTCTATTAAAAGTCACAACTCCCTCCCTACTAGGTATTAGATAATATGAATCCAGAATGAAGAATTTTTTTTTATTACTTAATAGGCTTGCGTTTGGCCGCCAACATGCCTGATGATAAGCAGTGATGCGGCCTACGATGGAGCACGCTTGCCTAGAAGAAACCGATTCACTCGAGACTTGAAGACACCCAGAGTATAAGTGTCAGGGAACACACATTCTGGCAGAGTATTCCACACTCTAGCGATCCTTATGAGAAATGAGGAACCAAAGCGTTTCGTGCGTGTTGTAGGTATGTCGACCATAAAACGATGCCGCTTTTTTGTACTCTTGGTTGGTTGTTATAGAAGATCGGGCTAGGGAGAATAAGGTCATGCAAACCAGATGCACACTCCCCGAAATGTATCCGATAAAACACCGATAGACTAGCAACCTTGCGCCGATAATCCAAACTTTGAAGTTTGGACTTTGAACTTGCCACACCTATCACATACAAAATTGGCATCTATGTATGTATACTTAATTTTCATTAATAATGTCCAATATTTATTCGAGAGACATCGTTTCAAGTTATTTTAGTTGAGAAAATCCTACGAACGGGAAGAATGCCAATAAAAGCTAGTTAATTTCACTAGTAGTTCGCTCAAAATGAAAGCTGGTCTCATATTTTCTAACTCATGTATTATTAATGCTAAGAGATAAGCAATCCTACCGTTGGAAGTCTAGACGTAGTGTGAATGAGATGAATTAATGGAAAATATACTTTATTGACTCAGTACAAAACTGTTTTGAAGTGCTATGGATCTCAGGTGGCCTCGGTTGTTTTCTGTTGAGATGTTTAAAAATGTTTTCTCTAAGCGTGTTTTAACTTTACAGTTTATTTCTTTCAAAAGCATAACTTCTGTTTCTTTACAGGACCAACCAACTTTTTATGGTCGACAAACTAAGCCTGTTGTTAAATGACTATCCTGACTTTGTGGTCTTGTGAAAAACAGTGGTATTTGTCGTATATTAAATGCTGTATTTTATGTTTATGTGTGTGTACCGAATATTAAAGTTCTGCATTCTTTAATTATCCTATTTTTACAATGTCATACATACGTAGTAGGCATGCATTGTATTGCGACAAACGGAATAAACATTTCCTCGTTTTATGAAGATCAGTTCAGCCACCTGGAGGGCTATTACTACGCGTGTGATGAGATGAGATTTTATCATGGTCACTCTCACACCTATGACGTTTCAAACGAGAGCAAAAAGGATAAAAAAAGTGAGATGAAATTCTCAAATCTTCGGATAGGGCCTCTGGTCGTGATTAACCATTAAATTAGCAGAGATGTGGTCATTATTCTTTTTATTTGCAAAAAACAAAATTAATAAATAATATGCACTCTACAATAAGAGTACACTGGTCATAAATTTGTTATTTGTTATCAATTTAATGCGTAAACAATCAACTAAACAAATTAACAACTAAAACTAAAAAAAATACTGACTAACATTTACATGCCAACTCTCCAAGCTAGTACATATACTATATACTCGTAATATGTGCAGCAACATAATTATATGCTAGAAAATCAATATAAAAAAGAGAAAAATAAATCGTCAAAACTGAAACGTAAATACCAATCATTAAGTATTTACGATATTGTGTAGGAGTAGATTTCCTTCTAACAAAAAACAAAAATTATTGACAAAAGTCGAGAAGTTGAAAGAATAAGTTTTCCTTCAGGTAGGTAAGTAAGTAAAACATGTACGAGTACGACTAAGTTGAAATGACAGTATTTTACGGGCGAGGTAAACAATGAACGAAACAAGATTAATTTTCTAGAAGATTCGCTCCGTAGATATCTCGATCGGAATATACGATTACGTGTCATAAGTTTTATGCCCCGAAAGTTTCAAAGTAAATTCGAACATCCATCGATAAATCTTGGCGACGCTCGGAACGATTTCATTTTCGAATTTCAGGACCGATTGCCTCCACTGTTAAAGTTTGCCTGAAAAATGTTCGCGGACGATTGAGTCGCTATAAACGGAAATAAAAAGTTTTGTGTTAGAGCAATGGCACTCCACCTTCGTACGTTGCGCATTTGAAGCAAAAAGAAAGCAAAGGGAAGATCGTAATTCCAAACGCTCCCGGTTCCCGGACTTAAAATGTGACCAACTTTTTTACACCACCCAACTGTTGTAAAACTTAGTTCTTTAGACGCGCTTACACCTTCCCCATCTTTACAGTCTTAAGTCCTCTTTAAGAGTTTCTTATAACATGATTACGCAATAATATAGCTGACTAAAAACAAACTCGCCGCAGCAATAAGCATAAATACGGAATTCGTAGCGCACAAGTTTAATTCAGTTAAGCTAGTGAGGCGAGAGCTGCGTTTCGCATTATCATTACTAAACAGCTTTTATTATTCCACGATATTTGGCTAGAGGGGCCTCACACGCGCGCTAATGGAATAAAAAGTAAGGTTACAAAGTACAAAGATACAGAGCACCTCCCGCGGCGGCGGTTCGTGCGAATTTCGACTGAAAATTTTATACGTTCAATCTATTCGGAGCGCTTTTATGCTGTGTCTCGCGATCCCGGCGCCCCCGCGCAAAACAGTTTCGTTTTCAATTATTGCCCACTTGTGGAACGAGATTCGATGGAAAAACAAAAGATCTAGAAATGATATTTTATAGACAAGTCGCTTTATTCGATGTTTATTGCACCGCGATTTGTTCGCGAGTGAGATCTGTGATGTTCAAAGAAAATTATTGACGGAACGTGCCCGAATAGACTCGCTTTCAAGATGGAAGGATATAAGAGAGAAGCCCTTTGCCGTTACGATTCAATTGCTTTTAATGCTGTCCAAATATTTTGCTTGATTTGGTAATTTTGTTGAAGCCATAATGTTAAAATCTCTCTTTTTAAGGGAATTTCTTTTTAGCGCTCGTAAAATTATATTGTTCGTCGTAACTTTAATTCACGTAAAGCGTTAAGAGAATTAAAATTCCAGCGAGAAAATGAGCGCTGACATATATACGTATTAGCTTTTGTGTAGGGGAACCTAATGTAGAGTCATGCCCATTTTACATCTGGGAATTGTATTAAAACAAGGTTTTATGAATGTACTAGTGAATCAGTACATTACATTTAATAACAGTACGCAGTTAAATCACTTAGTAGCTTAATTAAGTTTAATCCAGTTAAGGTGGTCGGTTAGACGACGCACACTTTATGTAAAATATTATTTAACTTGTAATTATGAAAAACTCTTACTAAGAGATCAATCCTGAAATACCAAAACAAAAATTGGTTTAAAGACCCCAAATTCCACCCTCAAGATAATAATAATAATAATACTTTATTTCCAAAATAATATAATACATTATTATTCTTTTCTAAGTTTACTTACAGCTTACACATTAAAATGTATGTCTAAAGGATGGGCTATGATCTCCATACTAGGATACCCTGTTCTATGAAGATCATTGTCACTTACAAATCTTATATCTTTAAATGAGCAATTCTTGTATATATATATATATATATAATTGGAATCTCGGAATCGGCTACAACGATTTTCATACAATTTAGTATATAGGGGGTTTCGGGGGCGATAAATCGATCTAGCTAGGAATCATTTTTAGAAAATGTCATTTTATTCGTGTTTTATCGATAATCAACTTAAACATAAACTTGGAAGAAAAATAACAAAAAGGAGGCGTTTGAGTAGTCTCAACTGAAAAATATGACTCTTCCTGACATCTATTGGCGAATAATAATACTATTTTTTGTGAGCAACTAATTGCTTTAACGACACAACAGCAGATGGCGTTGTTAAGTAACACGAAGTCAATGAGTGTTTGCTTTGAGGTTAGACTAAAATCAATTGTTTATTTTCCAAAAAACACAATTAATAAAAAAATACCGAGCAAAGCTCGGTCATCCAGGTACTGTTGTAATAAATAGAATACTTTTGCTGTTTTTTCTTAGATTTTAGGCTCGATGCCTTGGTAAAAGTTTTCAAAATAGTATCTACCAATTTAACCGTTTTGATCTCAACCCATGTCAACCAACCCACCCAACCCACTTACGAAGTACAACACGTAAGTGAAGTATGGAGATTTAGACCAATTAAAAAAAAAACATACTTTTTTAGTTCATTAGCTAAGAAACGAATGACGTCGGTTAAGCACATCTAAACTGTTATTCTAATTAACTCGTTTAGTTATTATGCAGGTTTGGTTGTATTAAATCATCGTTGTCCAATCCGATCGCAGCGTATTAACTGAACATGCAAGCGTGTTAATATTAATTTTGCTCACATAAATTATTTTTTCTCAAAATCCACGTGGTAGAGTTAGCTGTGCATAAATTCAACTTATCGTATCAGAGTTTATGCCCGCTACATACCTAATTATGTAAATGTAGCATGCGCGTAGCAAAGGGCAAAGTTTTGGGGGTAAGTGTTAAAAATCAGTCAACAAACAACATTTGGCAATCGGATTGTATAATAACTTGAACATTGGATCAGTTGGTTGGTTGATCAGACGAATCTTAAAAGTCTTAAATGGTCGAAAATTTGGTCATGAAGTCAGTTGGCTGGTCGATCAGATACGAGTAGTTTTAGAAAATCCGAAAAAAGATGGGTTTTTCGGTCAGATAGTATTTTAAAAGGTTGACTTTCACCAATCATTTGATGGGTGAAACATTAAAAGAAGAAGACTTTACTTCTAAGCGGTTAAGCGATTCTGACATTTCGGAATAGAGATAATTTCTACAGTGGGCGTAAAACGATACTCGTTTGACCGCCACTTGAGTACGCCCACATAACGTTGGCGGTATTTAAGCGTAAATTATTTTCAATGTTTGTTCGGTATTATGCAGTCAACTTTCATTAGGGCAATGCACGCGTGGTTTACATGCATTTTTGTGAGATTAAATTTTTTTTTGTGTAAATACAATTTTTTTACAAAATAGAATTTTATTAAAAATTCTGGTATCTAAAATTTTCTGAAATAAACTAATTTTAGGCTGTTTTAAACTAATTTTCTTATTTCTTAAATGAGGTTTTGTCGATATAGTTTACAAATTATGAATCGGCAAATTCAATAAGTACATTGAACTAATTAGAAAACTGCAAAAATCGCTAGGCGACTGAGTGGAAGTTACCTTTACAAAATGTTACAAAAAGAAACGCGGAGTTCAGTACTTGGCCGACACTAGTCGTTATCCAATTTGTACTACGGATTGAATAAAGAGCACGGCAAGCTCAAAAACACCTAGCCCACATAGCTTTGAATGAAAGCCGAGACATCGGGCTCCAATCACTGCTGCCTCTAATTTTGTATCTACTTGACGTAGCTCACTGAAACTACCAATGGGAGTTGGGAAAAAAATCGGAAACATTTTGAGTTAGTTCGCTTGCGAACGGCTAAAATAGTCTACGCTGAGTTGAGTTTTTTTAACTTAGTTGGTAGTTATACAGAATTAGGTGATTTGTTATTCTATCTTTAATTTTATTAGTGAACACAACTGTGCTGGGTATTGCCTATACATATTCAGTTTGAAAACGATTGTGACATGGCCCTTATAATGTCTAATGTTTCGTGGCAGTTCCAATACAATATTATGTTTCGCAATTTTGACAAAAGTGACCGACGTCCGACTCGTTCATTGTTATGTTTATTGTTCGACGAACATTGTGGCCTAAACGACATTGCCAATGAAATTATTTGCGATAAGAGAGGACGTTTTACTGAATATCGAGTATCGATAACTCGATGGCTGATGAACTGATATCGACTCGTCGTCAGATTGGGCCCGTATTCGATCTCGACGTAACTATCCGCGCTCGACGATCAATACAATACCCGGGTACCCGCATTTTGCATAATTGATGCCCCATTCACGGGTAGGCAACACTTATTCATATTCATGAGATTCACAATTTTTATCAATTTGTGCTGCCAGCAAGTATATTTACGACAGTGTCGTGTCGTATTTGCGCCAATACAAACTGTGTAAAAGCGGTATTGTTTATTTGCTCACTAAACATGTGTGCAATCACACTAATATTATAAAGGCGAAAGTTTGTGAGTGTGTCTGTTAGTGTGTAAGTGTGTATGTTTGTTAGTTCTTCACGCTCAAACAGCTGTACAATTTAAATGAAATTTGGTATGGTGGCTCATACCTATGCCCTGGATTAACACATAGGGTACTTTTTATCCCTTAAACATGTAATTATGCACCAGTAATGTATACTTTTTACCCGCGGATAGCACCGCGGGGCGCAGCTAGTGGAATATAAAAGTAAAAAATGAAAATAAACGCTAGGCAACATTTTTAACGTCAAAGTAGAGTTAATAGCAGTAATACACTTAATTTGTTTAATATTTCCAGCTCAAGATGAGATTACCAAGCTCTTATATTGATCTAATATCTTAAATTGCAACGTGGATAAAAGCATGTCACAATGTAGGAAAGATTTCCGGAAAATCGTGTTTGTATTCGATTTACTAATACCTCGAAAAAGGGGTAACGGTCCGAGCGAGAGTGAAGTAACATCGGTCACTACCGAAATTGATGGACCCGAACATCGTTCAAAAGGAAAAATAAGAAGAAAAAACTGTAACGAAACTGATTCCCAGTAGCGCCGGAGCCTTGGAGGTAATGGGAGATTGTAAAAGGAGGCAATAAAAGCTTAGTATTGTGTGGGAGAGCCGTAGGGGAGTCCGTGTATTGTGTTCGGGCCCGCGGAGGCCCCTAAGAATCGTCTGACCACGGACGCGGTCAAATTGTACAGAAATGAAATTATCAAGGTACGCTGCCGATTTTCCGAACCAATGAATCAAGATCCAATCCCCTTTTGTAATAGAACATCGTCGCGAAACGCGCCCATGGAGTTACACTGCCCACTCAGTAGACGTTTAGGGTGTGCCAAGTACAAACAGTAGGAGCAGCGTTCGCACTAATCAACTTATTGTTCTAGTGCGCTTCGTAAAGCCCTGCTTACAATGTTAACTTTTAATATTTAAAAAAAAATAATTTTAATCTTATGATTTATGAAACGGGAATTACTCACGTACGATTTAGTCGATTATTCCGACTATATGTAGTTTCAACCGCATTCGGCGGTCTTCATCAAGGCGAGTGCGCGAGCGCGGCTGCGTCTCGCATAGGACTCATAAACGTTTCATAAATCATAATGTGTGAAACACCACGTCAGATTCCTTTTTACAATTAAATCTGTTCGTGAATCATTATAATCAGATCTTATTAAAGTTACATAACTTATTCGTTATCTGGTAGTTGGTTGCCATTATAACACTTTTGTCTATTGGTTGTGGTCAACCGCCAAAACCTATCAACCATAAACATTTATTTTAAGCCTGACAAACAGGACTACCTAGTTCAGGCAAAATTATTTTATTGTTTCTAAAAAAATGTTTGTATCTGATAGTCTTTAACTTTACCATGTACTTTTTGAAATAAAAATGTATTATTATTGTTATTATTTATTAAACAGTGCTAGCGCTAGTAGCCTCTACATCCAGCTTCTTACACTTCACATTGTCTTTTGCTGATTTTCGCTGCTATAACGCAAAATTTATTCAACATAATATCCTTACTGTGTGAAGCATTATATTCGATATTATTAGGCACCGACCACACATGCGCCCCCTATTTGTACATCGGCGGCTTTATTTATCGCAATCGTGTACTACCCACATTCCGCTGGATTGTCGAACGGGATTATGGCACGCAATTGGCGTTGTAAAGCGTTTTTGCACTTCTGTAATATTTCTAACTGCAAATATCATGTCGTAATAAATAGTATGTTAAGGGGCGCTTAATCATTTTTATAAACACTATGAGCGAAATCAGAGTCAATGAATAAGTAGGGTCGCCTGGTACAAATGTATCTGTGGGGCGATTGCGTCTTTCGAGAATTACTGACAAACCCTTCACAAATTAGATTAGCCACCTTCATCTTTTTTCTATCTTTAGTTACAATTAATTATCTATACTAGATGGCGTTAGTTGCCTAATTTGTGAAGAGTTTGTGAGTAATTCTCGTAAGACGCAATTGCCTCACAAACGCATTTGTACCAGTTGACCCTACCTAATGTACTCAGTAAGTAATTTGGTCGCGTCCGTAACGGTTCCATCTTCAAATCGTATTCTGTAAACAGACACTTAACCGAGACGCACTGGGCCGATCTTGATAAATTTTACGACCCTTCATGATTCAGCCACCATAAAACGCAAGCATAAGTTCAATTTTGCCGCTATTCCATTTATTATTCATACCAAACGTGGCATCTACAAATACTCGCGTTTTAGTAAGACTCGCATTCGTCCCGTAATCTGCGTCAAATTGACTTTTCCGGGGAGAGCTGACGAGCCCTCGACGGTAATACGCCATAAACGACCCAAACGTATTGAACCGATGCTCGGGGTTGATAAATTTTCTTGATATTTGAATATGTTAGTCTTTTCTATCTATAACCGAACGACGCCGACGCCTTACTCGTGATGCTAGTTCTTTCAATAAAAACTCGGCCGCAGTTCTCTGTTGCTTCTTAAGCCTTTATTAATGACAACCATCAGCGTCCAGAACACAAATGAACCTCCGAGTCGTACCTCTTAAGCAGATTTAATAACGTTTGTTGTGAAAAGTTGCCGCGTCACCAAAGGCTAATATTATTCCAATTCGGAAAAAACAATTTTCCTCGAAGTTATAAACCTACAGATTTCCATTTCTTCGTCGAGTTGGTGGAAAGTAATTCCTTCGGTTCGGAGATAAATTTTATGTCATTTCCTGTACACTTGGAGCTGGGGAAAAATTATCAGGCATCGTCTTGCCACTGAGACTATTTAAAATTAATGAATAATGTTATCTTGTAAAGATTTTGGCAATTTAATTATAGTTTCATTTTTTTGTGCAGATTTCTTAAATGTTTTGAAGGAATGAATATAAATTATCTGAGTGGCTTTTACTGTGACATGCGGTTTCAAAAGTTAGATTGTGAATATTTTTTTGTTTAAGCTTGATGGCAAAAATTACTTAGTCAGAAGTGTTATAATGTTTTTTTGATAATATCTGATAAATATAATATTTGATGAAACAATTAAAACGAATTATATAAATTTTGTTTAGCTTACAAAAGTAAGCACATTTTCCGCTAAACTATTTTATGTAACATTCAATTAGAATACTATTTAGTACAATATTTAGTAGTTCACTATAACCATATTTCATCAATCATTTTGTAATAATCAGTAAAAAATATTCAATACTTCTAAAACGCGAGTTTTGCAGTACAGTGATTACCTAAACATTGAAAAACCAAACCCGTTTGCACCACAAAAGAATCGTGATGTACGTGAGCAAAGAAACGTAAAGCCAAATGTAAAGAAATTTTATCAAAAAGAACGAAACATTTTGGAAAATGTTTATAGAATCATTCAAAGGAGCGAGCTTTACACAACTTTCAATAGGCGAAGTATTCGTATAATATTATGACAGCTGTAAATATTGGTCGTTCTAGAATTGATGTTACTATTTTTTCCATGCAGACTGAAGAACTCTTGCATGTAAACCAAAGAAAATGTTCTTTGGTCATTATTGTTACAATGGACACGGAAAGCGATGGCAGCCTAGTTGGGAGAAGGCCCGTCTCTCAAACCAGAGGGAGCGGGTTCGAACCCAGCGGATGGCACGCACAAATTTGTTCATTGTGTGAGCATATGTGCGTATTGTATGTCATCTGCTACATGACTGGAGCCCGGTGTATGGCGACAGGCTTGCCCCCTGTCACATTTAAATAAATAAATAAATAAATAAATAAATTCGGGACACTTCCACACACGGTCGCCTGACCCCAAACTAAGCAAAGCTTGTACTATGGCTGCCAGAGACTGATATACATACTTAAATATTTTTAAATAATATATTTGGGACTGAATATCGTCCAGCGAAGTGTGGGTGTTGTATTACACTTCTGCCAGCCCCCTCGGGGGCAAGGCGTGACGATATGTTATGTATGTACATGGAAAAATAGGCCAAATACATAAAAGAGAATGCGAGTTAAAAAATTTCGTTGTTGTTGTTAACCACCACGCTTGCTCATGAAGATTGCGCAGTTACAAAAAACTTTCAAAGTCAAAGTCAAAATGTTTTTATTCAATTTAGGTATCAAAGATACACTTATGAACGTCAAAGTTTAAAACTTTGATATATTACTTTTCATATTGAACACTTCACGCAGCAGTTCTATTTTCGGTACCCCAAACCCAAATAAACAAAATTAGAAAATTAGAAAAAAAAATGTTTCTGCAAATAATCACAGTCATACTTTTCGTACTAATACGGCAATACGTAATACGCCGTGTGTGCCGCCGTAAAAAAATGGCGTCATGAACGCAAAAGTCAAGGGGTAGAGGGAGGGGGTCGCGGTAATTGCTGGCAATTTGTAATGGCCGTGTGATTGCCGGGCGGAACGTCGACTCTAAACTGTGCTATTAATTTCGTACATTTGATTAACGAAACTACTTGTTATGTTAATGAAGGTGGAAAGAATGCACGCTAATGTGTGAACGCGACGCCGTGTCAACACGTGCTTGCGATATTTTCGCTTAGCTTCCTCTGTAATTATTTCTGCTTGGTATTTTGTTGTTTACAGGGTTTCTAATAGTGATAGGTTGACGTTACATTATTAGGTAGTGGGCTGGAGAAAATCAGTGAGCTTGAATCCGTCTCAATTTAATGAATACTTTGTAGATAATGTTAATTGTTGATAGGTTTAATTTAGATAATGGCATAATTATTTTCAGAAATATGGGAAATATTGACAACTATATGACCTACAAAAAAAAACAACTTTATATTTAACTAGCTGCGCCCCGCGGTTTCACCCGCGGTCCAACAGGAACCGTTTATTTTTTCGGGATAAAAAGTACCCTATGTCCTCTAATGTACCCCAGACAACATGAATGCAAAATTTCAACATTGGTTGAGTAGTTGAGACGTGAAAGCGAAAATATTTATAATATTAGTTAGGATTTTAATGATCTGATCGGCAGTTTCAATTCTAATTTAAAGTTATCACAAGATAATATAGTAACAGATGGATTATTTTATTCTAATGCAACTGATGGCAACTGATGTTATGTATATGGACTTGGATTCTGAATTAAATAAATTGAATTTAATTGAATAGGAAATTTAATGATAAGGTTTTGTACTCCAAAGTAAGTAAACTAAGTACTAGTAAAGTTTTGTGTTAACACTCACCTCTTTATTATGATTAACTTACACACAATATTATCTGTTTCTTGTCTAGCTTAGTTGGGAGAAGGTCTGCCTCTCAAGCCAGAAAGCGGGTTCGAACCCAGCCGACGGCACGCACCAATTTGTTCATTGTGTAAGCATAATTATGTGCGTATTGTATGTCGTCTGCTACATGCTTGGAGCCCGATGTATGGCGATAGGCTCGCCCCCTGTCTCATTAGGGACTGAATATCGTCCGGCGAAGTGTGGGTGTTGTATTACACCTCTGCCAGCCTCTTCGGGGGAAAAGCGTGACGATTTGTCTAGCTAACACTTTGAAGTCTACTTGAAGTGTTACATTAGAAAAACATACATACAATTACATCCTTCCTAATCAGAACTGCCAAGGAGTGGAACGCGCTTCCTGCCTCGGTGTTCCCCAGCAATGGATACAACCTGGGTCTCTTCAAGACAAGAGTGAATAGGCACCTCATGGGCAAGCGTGCTCCATCTTAGACCGCATGCTCACTTTCCATCAGGTGTGTTGCGGTCAAACGTGGGCCTATTCAATCATAAAAAAAAAAAAACTATTTGTTATTGTTGTATTTGCGAATTCTCGATCAAATATCGATACCGATAGGATGACGAGGTCTTAGCAATTGGTCATCTTGGTACAATTTCATCGACGATTGTTTGTATTCGCAGTGACATGGTATTGAAACAGGGAAGCCACGTTGGGTCTCAATGACAGTTTAATAGAGTTGCCTCTCAAAATCACGTTTGAACGTTGTAGTGTTGTAGAACAGGTTGTACTATCCGACGACGGTACGTCATCGGACGCCTCAAAATATCCAGTTAAAGTTAGGGAAGTAATTTTTGGGACATCAAAAATAGTTAACCCGCAGCAAAATGTTTCTATATATTGTACTGTTCTGTTGACAGATCGAAATTGCATTGTAATAAGGTTTAGGTAGGAATTCAGTGAAGAGGAGCTTCCTGGCTTAGTCGTTTATTAACTTTTTTTTTGAAATAGTTTACTCTTCCAACAGATATTTTTTCTTGTTCTGAACTGTGTACAATATATTAATTTACAGGACAATAGACAATAATTTATTTGTGGCAAAAAACACACAGAATACAGACAAAAACTTAACTAAAAAAAGGTGGAAACTTGGCTTTTTACCACTTGGCTTTTTTTTCTTTGTTGTGCATTATTTCTTAATATTATTGTAGAGACATTTTCGTACAAGAAACGATTTCGATTCGCGATTAAATAGCATCCTTAAAGTTTTCGTGACTCGCCGATACAATATTGATTCGATCTCAACGCAGACACGACTCGACAGAAAAGTTTACAACACGGAAAGGGATACAACACACGCGAACCGTACTCGCATGGAAATTAGACTATTTCAATATATTTCTCCAAATACGGCAACCATGTCTAAATTATGTCCTACATGCTTCGGTGAAATTTGATTTTACCTGTAGGGGAATTTAGTACTATTGCATGCGGTCGAAGGTAAACCGAAATACTCGTAATGACGTCATTTACTATAATATTACCATCACCAAATTTATTGTGTTTTAACAGTAAAACAAAAAGGGGAAAGAGACTGGTACAGGTCGGGGCTAATAAGATATCGATTATTATGAGACTTAGGTAAACTCACTACCAGCAATGTGTGGTAAATGATTTCTTTCACGCCTTGATGGCAAAAAAGTAGACTGCTTACTTGTTGGTTATCAATTACCGCCGCTAATGGATATCTGTAAAATCTTAGGCATCACCGATACGTCCCATTTAAACACTTTGTATTTTCACCTTACAAATTTGGCGACAGCAAAGAAACTCTCCAAGTTAGAACCGATTTTCCCTTGTTTATTTCGTTCAGTTTTACAGAGGGGCTCATCAAAGAACCTTACACTGATTTTATGCATTAATTAAGACCACAGACCGAGATTTACAATTACACGGGCTCCTATAAACAAACTTGATTGCTTTACAAAAACTCAAATAACTAAGGCAGTGTCTCAAGTAGAGGCTCATTTGAATATCAAAGACGAAATTCAAATTACGCCGTTTACAATAAAGGCTGAGCCGGCACTGTATTACGAGCTGATGTAAATTTCCGATACTCATTTTGAGTACGGTGCTGTGATGTCTTAGTCGTGATCCAGCTAACTAAAGCGCTGAAGATGAGGTTTATTCTGAGTAAAGCCTTTAAAAATTAAGACTTTTTACAAGACTACCAAGAGAACTGACCAGTTAAATTCGCAGAAATTCAGACCAGAAATTCGCAGCATTCGTTTCGCTTAGAGCATTTCATTATGCTTGGTGGTAGAACAAGGTTTTCTAAATCCCTTTAGATAGCCCGTTGTGAGTTTCTGGCACCTTATAATTTGTTGATGCTTATAAGAGCGATGATAGCCTAGTTGGAGAATGCCCGCCTCTCAAGCCAAGGGAGCGGGTTCGAACCCAGCCGACGGCACGCACCAATTTGTTCACTGTTTATTTATATGATGTACGTATTATTGTCATTTGGACAATGACATTACTGGAGCCCGGTGAATGGTGACAGGCTCGCCCCATGTCACACTTGGGACTAAATACCGTCCGGCGAAGTGTGAGTGTTGTATTACAACTCTGCCAGCCCCATCGAGGGAAAGGCGTGACGATATGCATGTCTGTATGTTTGTGTGTATAATTTGTTGATGTTTTTTTTTAATTGAATGTGTACCCAGACAACTTGCTAAGTTCTATGTTCTAAGCCAATTAGCCATTACAATTACAGCCACTGAGTAACATAACTATAACACCTAAACGATTCTCTCTTGTGATAGCTCTTTGCTTGTGAATCTAGCAGGAAATAGTATGCATGCAACAACTGGAATGGAATAAAAATATGGAAATTCCTTTACAAGTCTAAACACTATTAAGCAATATATACCTATTCCAGTAGCTCAAAATGAAAAGGAATAAGGAAATAAAGTTAGTCAATTTTCTACAAATAAGTGGAATAGAAGAAAAAACCGTCGAAACTACGCTCCTCGCTTTATCTGTCCCTTCTGACCTACAATTTATTCGATGCTTTTACGGTTGACTTAAATGCCAAAGCAAGGAATTTAAGTTGCAAATCAAGTTCTTTGGTATCTTTATACGTGTTTTAGTTTTTGTGCAATGATTAGCCTTCATTGAAATAACTGCTTATTTTGAACTTGTTTGATCTCAATATTGGACGTCATTGACGGAAGGTATTTTTAGGCCCTTTGGTAGACTTCTAGTTAATTTAGTTGATAGAGCTATTGGCTTATAGTTTAACAAGAATTTTTGGACGGGTAAGGATTGTTACAAAAAATGTACAAGGTAAAATGTCGTAAATTTTTTACCCGACTGCGCAAGAAGGAGGGTTATGTTTTTCGAGTGTGTGTTCGTATCTATGTACGTTTGTATGTGTGTATGTATGAAGTTTCTTTGGCACGGCATACAGCCTAAACAGCGTGATGGATTTCGACATGTGAGGTGACATTTGAATCGTTTTGATAGTGGGAGTTTTGCAGGGTTTTTTTCTTTTATTTAATAATGTTACTTGCTTACATCATTATCTTCTAAGAAACAGTTTGTTTTTTCTGTGGTCTCTAAACACCGCTTGAACATCGACTTAAAAAGTAATCAATATTTTTTAATACCCAAATTACTCGCGCAAAGTAATCACGTCCGAAAAAACTTCCAAAAGAAACTTGTAATTTTTAACGAAACAAAATAATTTGAATCAATTCCCAAACTCAATTTATAACAACCTTAAAGGCCAGTATTAGATTTTAACTTTGTTATCGTTCTAAACTTCTTTATTCCCGTTTTCTAGATAACGTGACTCCATTAGGCGGCCATAACGGGCACGGGCCGCTTCCTTTTATTACTCTACAACGTTTCCTGTTGCTTCTTTTTTTAACTGAAATATTCTGCTAATTAAGGAAAGAGTGGAGGCTGAAGATTTCCTGCTGGTCTAGCAGATTACTCGCGGTATCTCGCAGAAAAATGTAACTCTCGGGCGATATTCATTTTAGCGGCTTAGCTTGTTTTTAAAGCCAACCTTTTTAAAGATACCGCGTAACCGCCGACGATACCGGATCGGGGTTTTAGTGAACTGGCAGCGTTTAAATCAATTAATGTCGGTTGCTATCGTGCTCGAATTGCTTCTACGATAACATCTTCGGCGGACAATAGGTCTATTATGTGAGCAGGGTAGCTGCGTCTTCGTACGTGGGAAGCTAACTGGCTTAATACGATCAAACCATGAATCCGAACGCCAAACTTGCATTGAAATGTTATTCCAGGGTTTGATTTTGATCGAAATCGACGTCTGTGTGGATTGAGTGCTCTTCCACTTTGTCAATCTAACAATGGATCGTTTTCAAACTTTTCACGTTGGATGCGATATGAAAGTTGATTTGAAAACTGTGCTTCAAAATGTTTAATCCGAATAGGTACAACTACATATAAATGAAAAAATACCTTTACTTAACTATTGATAAATTTGTAAATCCTACTTATATGTGTGTGTTTCTTTGTTAATTGGTCCATCTCAAAAGGATTTTGGTGAAATTTGGAATGGAGGTGGCTTTTACTCTAGGTTACCACATGACGCACAGGGCGCAGCTAGTGATAAATGACCAACAAAATGTGGTGCTGGTTTACAATGATCAACAAAACTATCCATAAACAATTTGTTTCTTGGCAAAAATGTTAGTTAACAAGTCAATTTTCAAGTCAAAAGTTTGACTACGTGGAAATTCGCGCCACGATTATCCATCTCAAAACGTCCACAACTCCCTTACCCTTCCGACATATTCGAGGGCATAGCTTTGTACGCACCGAATTCGGTGCATTGTTATGTAAATAGTCGAAGCTCGGCTTCCCAGCGCCTGTGTACAAGACAAAGCGATGTTGACTACCAACGTCGGTGTCTATCTGCCAGACATCGCATGGACCTACTCTGGTTCCTACCACTGACGTGAACGAGCGAAAACTGTGAAGGAAAAGTGTTAAATATATACACTTGCGCGTGTAAATTGGAAATGATGTGCACAGAAATGTTTGAAAAAGATTTTTGTGGAATATGACAAAGATCGGATTTAAATTTTAGTCTCTTTTTGGGTAGGTAAATTTAAAATTATAAAATAGCATTCGCTGCTACAAATGTCTACATAACATGGTAAGCGCACACTACCTGGCGCTTGTTTGCTATTTATGGCAAATATGGAAAACGTATATAAATCTCTGTCAGCCATCGTTCTAGCTTTGCTTAGTTTGTGGTTAAACGACAGTATGTGCAAAAAAGTTCTAAATATTTATTATTTATTTATTTAAATAAGTAAATACTTGAAGGATTTGGAAAGGGTGTACAATCAAGTACAGTTATCTATAGTGTTGTAGGTAAATGACAACATAAACTTTTAGGTACAAATGTGAAAGCCAGAAGTAGTTTCAGGCTGAATTCTGTTATTTTAGTATACGGGCGCTCCTGCGCCGAATGAAAGCTGCACGTTGAAAACGACAGGGTTTTTGAGAGGAACTCTACCGAATTTGCCTAGCCTTTGTTGATTGGGTTCTTTATTTTTTTACATCATAGCAATTGCATGACTTCATTTGCTTTTATAGGAGTACTTAGTTTTCAGTTTCAGTTTCACATTTTCAGTTCATCAAATTTGTATTATACTTCGTAGTGTATTTCTATTAGTGTTAAAAAAGAGATGATAGCCTAGTTGGAAAAGGCCCGCTTCTCAAGCCAGAAGAAGCGGGTTCGAACCCAGCCGACGGCACGCACCAATTTGTTCATTGTTTGAACATATGTGCGTATTGTATGTCATCTGCTATATGACTGAAGCCTGGTATATGGCGACAGGCCCGCCCCCTGTCACATTTTAGAACTGAATATCGTCCGGCATAGTGTGGGTGTTGTATTATACATCTCTCTGTCAGCCCACTCGGGGGAAAGGCGTGACGATATAAAATGCATGTTTAATAATAATAGTTTAAACAACATTTATGTACTAAAAATACTAAATTTCTTATAGTAGGTAAATATCTATGTAACCAAAATTCACGCAGGTGCGCCTTTGAAACGCATAGAATTTCAAATCGCGTTTACATTTTTTCTCTAGGGGCATCCCGATATCAGTCGGATGCAAGCCTTGAGATGCAAAGTGTTGGAGCTGGAGCTTTTAGAGATGTAGCCAATCTGAAATTATCCGGACTATCATTTTGCAATGATTTAATAAAAAAAACGGTGTCATAAATGTATATAATGCATTTAATGATGTAGATAGATGAGCTAAAGCTTGTTAGTGATGTAAAATGATACAATGGAACAATTTCATTCTTTTATTAAAGTTAGGCTCACATAGTAGGCGACACATAAATAAATGAAGTAGGATGGATTGGGCTTTCTAACTGCAGCAGTAGAGGATTTTAGTGATAATGAAGAGCCCTTTTTGGTTGATAACTTCTAAGGAAAAAATAACATGAAAGAAGCACTTAGTCTTGTACACAAAACTAAGCCTTGCTAAGTAAGTATTTATTCGAAATCCGGCTATTTTTTTAATCCGGCCAAAACATTTTCGTCACACATCTGCACAGTTTTTATATTTGCGGGATCGACGCGTGGATTTGCATAATATTGCTTCCTTAACATTGCTCTAGAACTATGAAACAAAACGGTACACGTCTAAGGTTTGAAGGGGGCTTTCTTTTATGTGGATGAGAATATATCTACAACTACATGTTAGTATCTAGCAGACAGGTAAAGTGACGACCAGCGAGAACTGACAGGAAAAAATAAAATGCATAGAGGTTCTGACTGAGCTCAGCGTATTTTGTAGAGCCCGAAGTCTGGTAGGATGAAAAATAAGGTCTAGGTCTAGCGTTTTAGGACTTGACACCCAACTACATCACTGATCTTAGTCTCTCTCGAGCTGGTCGTAAATTATATGTAGAGCGCTACCTGGCGGACTATAATTATTATATCATGTCTGGTAGTCGACAAATAAAGACTGATGATGATGAATGTATCTATTTTTGGACATAAAATCATGTTGTAAGGTTGATAATGACATAGCACAAGTAGTTACAGCATTAAATGTATATTTTATGTCATAATGGGGTTTGAAAAGATTTCAGCGTTAAATCTACATTAAATAAATCGTTGCAGCTGTACAAATAGCTTAGATTTTCGAAGTCCAATCTGCATAATATTGCTTCCTTAATATGCCAACCGCAAGCAAAAGACAGGGACGAAATTGCTTTTTTTCTGAGTGCGAGAAGTCAATGAAGTCGCAGAATAGTGGCTCGGAGCCTGATATGTTTGTTTAGTCAAATGCGATGGAAATGCGGAAGTAACCGAAGTAAAAATACTTCTCGTTTCTTGTACCCACCCTTTTTGGTTAGTTAATCTTTAGGAAAAATGGTTTGTGGTTGCAATAGTAGCATTTTCATTTGATTTGTCATGTGTTTAACATAAATATTATAAAAACAAATAAAATAGTGTACATGTGCTTATAAAAGTTAAACTATGTAACAAAAGGCATTTATTCAGAAAATAAACTTAAGCATAGCGAAATAGTAACTACTGAATTGTCATCGTGAGACGCTGATTTAACAAATTAGAATCAGTTTGAAATCGTCTTAGATGCTTTTGTAAGTAATTCAGAAGTTTTTTACGCAAAAGGCAAATTTATTCCGCGGAGGCCCCACTAACGACTTTTCAGAACTCGGTTAACTACCCAATTTAATCATTAAAGTTTTCAATGAAAATAAAAATCGTAAAAATACTTTGAGCTTTCGTCGGAATCTTCAATCGTAAACGTAGATTGGAATACCACCTGTCACGCTTAATGTAAACTCGGTTCTTATAAGCCCCCGTAATATAAGCTTCGCCAAGTTTTGTCGTTCTCCCTCGCAATTGATGTTGTCAGCAAACGCAATAAAACAATCTTGAAGGTACTCGCACTCCTATTACTTTTTATAGCAATATTGAAAAGACATAAACCTGAATGTATCGACATAGAGCATTATAAATCTTACATACTCGTACAAAACTTCCGGCTTGCAATAAAATTAGCAATAGGTACGGCACAATCAAGGGGCGGTCATAAATTGCGAGCTTGTCGTTAAGGCGCCCGTGATGTCCACTCCAAAGAGGCAATACAATGTCTCGTACGCAACAAAAGTCGCAGACGTTTCAGCGAAATTAACAATGACCCGACTTCTATGTCACAAATGTGTCATATAATAACAGCTGCTATATCCGCCGTAGGGAAGTGACAGCGGCGCACGTGGAAGGTGACGCCGTTATTTGCTCCCGGGTTTATTTATTCGAAACTTGTGCCCGTTTGGGATGACCACTGTCCGCTCACAACCTGTCACTGTATTTCCCTGACCCTTTATTTTCACTTGACAAGAATATTCCGGGCGGTGTGCTCTCGATATTACATTCCGATACGACTTTTTATTCGTGATACATTTTTCCAATTGTCT
Organism: Peribatodes rhomboidaria; assembly: GCA_911728515.1. Classification (NCBI taxonomy): domain Eukaryota; kingdom Metazoa; phylum Arthropoda; class Insecta; order Lepidoptera; family Geometridae; genus Peribatodes; species Peribatodes rhomboidaria. Next base: position 11,595,852 of record OU452172.1, read on the forward strand.
ACGTTGCACGACTCCCGACTGCGAACTAACGGAATAGAATTTTCAAACAGTTTTGATTGATAAAGGTAGACAGATTTTCGTTTTCTTTGTTTGCGAAATTAGATTCGGGAGGTGGCGTGAAACTTCAGAGTTTCACTTGATTAATGGTGAGTCGGGAGAATCCGAGAAAAAGAAACGATTTTGGGTCACTCGATCACAATACTGTGTAAACAATTCGAAATTCTTAAGGTGGCAGTAGCTGCAATAAACGAAAAGCGACGAAAAAGGGCAGCGTTTAACTACCCTCATTTTCCTGTTAGAATTTTAACTAGCACTAAATGTTGGAATTCTGGCGGAACCAGTTTCATTCCTGTACAACAAATGCGTGACTCACGAACTGCTCCCGCACGGCTTTTGTAAGTGTCCTGAAAATAGTAGAAAAGCTCATGTGTGCTTACGGCTATCTCATACGGCTACGGCTACACGAGAATAAACTTATGTTTCTATCTCTTTTTCGTAATTTTGTTACGGTAACTATGTTAGCATAGTCGAAGTCTATAACAAGGCTTAGTTTAGCGAGAATAAACAAGTTTAGATTTAGATGCATGAGAGCAATATTATCCCATTTGTCGAAACAACGCTCGGGCCGAGTAAATATTTGATGTGTTCTCGACTTTTCTCGAATTTAACGCGCCGATTAAACAACGCCAGGCGAAGGATTTTATTTGAATATTTAAAATGTTATATTGGTTTTAGTTGCGCAAATAACGACTCAGTTTTTTTGTAACATCTCCTTACAATAATTTATGACGCTTGCCTTGCGTGATGTACTGTTTTTGTAGGGAATAAATAACGTTATTTATTTTGATTGCTTAAGTAGATATATCAAGATTGTAAAACATGGAAATAAAACTCTCGTAGGCTATAGTTATCTATAATCGTGATGGGAAAGGGGTTTGCTCTAGAGCAAATTGGACACATTGTTGCATCCCGCAGGTTGGAGGACCATTAAAATAGAAGGATTACTTTTATAGCCCGGTTGGCCCGCTTGAGATAATATCGGTAAATTTTATGGTAGTAATAAAGGGAATTCGATTTTAGCCAGTCATCTGTACCCGATTATGTAAGACTGGATTAAATATAAGAACCTTTATTGTTTTGCAAACAATAAGAACACACAGCCCCAACCGCGTTCGGTTATTACAAATTTACATTTATTCGGAATCGGATTTCGGCGCGGACTTTAATTCGGAAGTGATTTAATTTGCTGAACTCATAAAAGATTCCACTCACTAAAGAATAAGAACTTGCCAAAGTTTACATTCACACAATCAGAAAGTGGGTTAATGAGATTCGCTCAAGAAAAACATCTCGTTAAAACATACATTATTCAAGCTTTCGCGAAGTTATTCCGTGTTCACGCGTTCATTAGGCTCCGAAGGCAAACTTGCGATTCCCGTAACACTCGCCGACACGCCCACTTATCACCCCGGACAAACTATTCATAAGTATTTCGGGCATTCTCAAGCGCTTCCGGGCACACGCCCGCCTTGTTATTTAAATTTATCACTCAACTTTTATCCTCTAAATTCATTGTAACAGGTAATATTTCACAGGTTATTAATTACGTTACTCCGGCATCTCACGGTGTAACTCTTATTACATTATGTCAGTTGCAAATTGAAAAATTCCCGGGGCGTGTGTCCCGTCTCTCCGAAGTATTTTGCCAAAATTATTCTCATTCATTAAGTCGAGAAGTGGAGGGCGCGTTCGCGAGATTGCCGACCTACCATTCACTTGTGAGTAACGAGGTGACTTCCTGTTATTAGTTATGTTGGCAAATTGTTTTTCTTACGCTTTTCTGCCACTCGTTCCTATCGATTTTACATAAAAAACATATAGAATTATACCTGAAATAAAACCAGTGTTACGAATAGTTTTATTTACCCTTTCGGCCAATGGCGCGTGAAACGTCCATAGCCTATACCGGCGAATAAAATGTAAGACTGTTCGCAGCGTTCCTCTGTCCGAGTTATTTTGCTCGTTCCCCGTTGCGAACATTAAAAAATAACTTTGTTGTGATAAATGGTTGTTGTAAAATATATTAATTAAGCGAGGTCTCATCCCGCAGAGGTCGCTGGTGTCCAGTTGACGTGCCGTAATAGAATGGTGTCCCCGGCCTCTACGCGCCTCTCCAAGTGCCAATCCATTAATTAAAACTTATTTTGTAGCGGCAAACACAATTACTGAACGTCGACAAACATGTTCTCCGTGCGTCTAGTTCACAAACTTCAACTTACTTACGAATATGGAGCACATTCGGATAATAGATTAGCTTCATTGCGTCACATTGATTAAAAGGAATTTTGATTAATTTTGGGCCACGATTACAGGTTTCGGAAGCATTTGCTGAGTCAGCAAAAGTTCTCTCAGCTTAAGTAGAAACAAAATACCTCAAAGCCGTATTTTACAGAACTTTACATAACTAATGGCCAAACAGCGTTGCAGCAAAAGCAAACTACATAAACCAAACATCTTTTCGTAAAATTCGTTGCATTTTTCAATTTCGACATCCCAATACAATCCACCCCAAGCTTCCGCAAAGATGGAAAATCTCTCAAAAGAATAGCGTTTAGTGCGAGACAAAGACTGATCTAAATCTCCTCTGGCGAAGCCTTCCACCGGGCCACTATTTACTTTTCTCTCTAGGGATCTCGCACTTCGTCAGCTCGTGGCGTCCGTACCCAATTTCACAAAGCGGAAAACCTGCGCTCTTCTCGTGCCTCACCAAATCGAATACAGAGAATATTCCAGGTCGGTATTAGCGCCGGCTCGTATAATGCGAGCCCCGCGACAATGAGCCGGGCCGGCGACGTGTCCTACGACCGCCTCAGGCTATAATCCCGAAGTGTTCGCGTACGTGCCACCGCCGCCGTTCGAAGATAATTCCTCCTTATAATTTCCCATGCTTAACTCGGCGTAATGAAGTTTATTCGTCGCTACTTCATTGCGAGTCGTTTGCAGGAGGCGGCGAGGAATGTAATCAGTTGCGAACTAATACCGTGTCGTTCCCGAGCCCCCCGCGTATGGAAATGCCTCGTTGGAGCGCCGTTAGTTCTTTTGATAGCTAGCTCCTCCTTGTCGAATTAAAACCGAGATCGAGCTCGGGTGACTTCGAGAAAATTAAAGGAACGTTTCATTTTCAGCAATAGCCTCTTACGGTTAATATTAGTATGATTGCGGGTGCTACTTATGCTGTGAATTTGAGAATCTACTTATTTTGTCTTCAGTGTTTATTTTAATTAAGTGAATATCTCAAGGCGGTGACGCCTTGTTTGAAAATATTAACACGCAATACGAAATCCAAACAAGCAGTTCCCCGCTCATTCCGAGCTTTTAATATACAGGAGCTTGATCTTTAAAGAAAGTGCAAAACTTGTGGCGGAGTCGGAAATAAAGCAAGATATCGCATGCGATGGCAGAACATGCGATACGCCCAAGTTCACGCAAGATTAAATTTAAGCCATTATAAACTTTAAATTGCTGGGATACGATCGAAAGTTTTATATCAACCAGAGTTGGAATAGTATGATTAATGCATTTTAAGGAGCGTTTTAGTTGCAACAGAAAACTTTGACCCGTCGAGCGTGACGAGCAATGCGATGCTGCGAGGGTCACGATATAAAGTAGCCATAATGCGCATAAAATCAAATTAATTTCAAACTTTTCAAGTGGAGAACTTTCAATTTTATTAGCCGAGGGAACAACTGAAATAAATGTACCTGCATTCATGCTGCAGTGAAATTCAGGGGTTTTTAAAATAAATGCTTCATTTTAAGTTAGGTGCGCTGCGTAATAATATTAATGGGAACTCAGGTAACGTAAATGTGGTAAAGATAGGTTATGTACTCGTATTTAATAAAATAATTAAAACAGTCACCAAGTTGACTGTTATAATTATTTTATTTATGGTGATCACGGCTATCAAGACCAATACATTTTTTTCCTGTGGATTTTTTCACATAATAATTACAACAAAAACCTTTTATTTTTTAAATTGTTCCATAATTCTGTTTTGATTAATTATTCCAGTAATAAGTAGTTTATATAATTATTAAGGCATTAAATCACAAACTCGCGAAACAAAAAAAAATTGGGTTCAATTTATTACCATAATTCACATTTTTATGACTCATATTATTATGACAAAGTAATTCCTTGCGCTTGTCGCTTTTGAATTAGCCCCCATGCAAATTAAATTGCTCTCGAGTTTTGCTGACTACCACATAGTGGAAACGGTGGCTCATTCTTCCGTTACCACATTGATACCGACTCTATCTACATAGGGTACATGCCAAAGTCGTCGCCAGCCGCCGACATTTTGTAATTTGTATGATGCGGCTTTACATTTAAATAAATTATTTTCAATCATTCATGAACGAAAACTGCCGAAAAGAATGCGAAATGGCGCTAAGATGCAATGATAATGTGATTTATACAAATTAGTAGTAAATAGTTTGTTTCATCTGCTTTGTTTTGAATTACTCCAAGTGGAGAAAATTTCGTCAGGATTCTATGAAAAATAATATTAGGTCCTTACGTATGAAATTAGCGTTTTGTCGTACTGATCAATTTGATCTGAAATATCTCCTCTTTGGTTAAGAATTCGAAATTCAAATTAATAAATTCATTTAGCTGGTTTTTTTTTCTTTGGAATACAGTCATTCATTTGTTATTTTCCTCATTATTTTTTCTCTGGCGTCGCTTATTACCGCGCAATGGAAAACATGAAATATCGGTATATTTACGAGTACGAGTTCTACCGTGGCACCAGTGCTGCAGAAACAGCTCGAAGAATTAATTATGTGTACGGCGCTGGTGTCGCTAAAGACAGCACGGTACGTTTTTGGTTTCAACGTTTTCGTTTTGGAAATGTCGACCTTAAGAACCAACCCCGTGGACGGCCGGAGATCAAAGTGAAAATCGAAGAATTAAAGGCTATTGTGGAAGCGGCCCATCACAAAGCACTTCAGAGATAGCAGCAGGCTTCGGGGTAAGTGACAAAACTGTATTAATCCACTTGAAGCAAATCGGGAAAGAAAAAAAACTCGAACCATGGGTACCTCATGAATTGAGTGAATCGAACTTGCAAACACGGGTCGCCTGCTGTGTTACTTTGCTCAACCGACACAATAATGAAGGGATTTTAAATCGAATCATTACTTGTGATGAAAAGTGGATATTGTACGATAATCGAAAGCGCTCATCGGAATGGCTGAACCCTGGAGACCCAGCCAAAACCTGCCCTAAACGAAAATTGACTCAGAAAAAGTTACTTGTAAGTGTTTGGTGGACTAGCGCCGGTGTCGTTCACTACAGCTTTCTTAAATCTGGCCAAACGATTACGGCAGATATCTATTGTCAGCAACTGCAAACCATGAAGGAAGAACTAGCTGTTAAACAACCGAGATTGGTTAATCGCTCTAGGCCACTGCTGCTTCACGACAACGCAAGACCACACACTGCACAACAAACAACCACTAAGTAAGCTGAGCTACAATTGGAATGTCTGCGACATCCACCGTACTCCCCGGACCTTGCTCCAACAGATTACCATTTCTTCCGGAATTTGGACAACTTCTTACAAGGAAAAAAATTCCACTCCGATGCAGTAGTCCAAACCGCCTTCAAAGAGTTTATTGATTCTCGCCCCCATGGTTTTTATAGTAAAGAGATCAATGAACTACCCAAAAGATGGCAAAAGTGCATAGATAACAACGGTGCATACTTTGATTAATTAAATATATTTTACAAAAAAAAATCGACTTTTTATTCCTCCCGTACAAAACGCCAATTTCATACGTAAGGACCTTATATTTCCGGTGCTCTTTTTTTTTAGTCATGAACTAAAAAACAAAACTTCAATAAATTAAGTTTAAATGCCATTAAAATAAAATAAAAAAGTTTTCAACGTTGCATCTTTGACGACTAAAGAGAACTTATAGATTTAGAAAATCATATTCTCTAAATGTAAACTCACATTTTCAAGACTAAAAACTCTTGCCATAATCCTAAAGAGCTCGGAAACTTCACTAAGTATAGCGCAAATGTTCCCACAAAAGACACGAAGGGGCCACATACAGAGAACAACAATAAACTTGGCGGCATCCGCTGGCCATTGCAAAAAGCACATCGTTCGCGGCGTCCTGAACACAATACCAACTCAAATTGTTCGTGAAAACGCTATGCACTCGATGGTTTCAATTTCCCGCGAACCAGCCTGCAGATGTTCGGATGATCCATAAATATGATTTGAAAATCGTTTTATGTATAATAAACTTTTATCTCCGCGTCTACTCGAAGATCTGAACGGTTCCAGTTAGTTTCCACAAAGCTGCAGACGTTTTAATATCTGACCGTCTACGTCTGGTGGAAGGGGAGGTATCTGTAAATTTCGCCGTAGCGGAACGCCGAACGGTGGCGTAGCACGCCACCTCTGCCTGGTCAAATAGTACGCTCCTAATGGCTAACTATAGTCTAATGTATTTCGGCGAAATGGAATAATGTTGGTGGTAGCCGGTCCTTGCCCGAGGTTGCGATTTAGATACTGCTTAGTGCAGTGGATTCCGGCGGAAGTACTGCGCTCGCTATTCAATTTCGGTTCATTAAAATATGGTTATTATGCTCTTTGAATAAGGTTGGGCAATTTGTGTACTTAACAATTTGAATTTAGTAAGAAATTTAAATAGTTTACTTACTTATTTAAAAAAAAAGAATATAAAACTTACCATTTTGATTCTTATTAGACGAAAAATCACGTTTCATTGAGTCGGAGTATCTGAAAATAAAATATGTACCTAATAAAATAATAATAATAATAATAAATTCTGGTCACTTCCACACACGGTCGCCTGACCCCAAACTAAGCAAAGCTTGTACTATGGCTGCCAGAGACTGAATGGACTGAATGGCTGCGAGAGAAATTTCTAATCACATTAAAATTAACTATTGATAAACTATATTCACTATTTTGACGTGTATCGAAATAACTAAGAATTCTCCCTATAACTTTGGTACAGTTCATACATATATATTTGGTACAGTTTGGTATAGTCATAATCTTTGTCGTCCTACCAACGAAGTGCATTTCCAATAATTGCAACCTATTAATCTACAACAAGAGGGCTTCCAGTTAACATGCTACAAATTAATTGAACCCGTGAGCATTAGTCGAGTTTGTATTGACTGTAATAAAGCACAGCACATACCTAGCATTTATTGAGAGAAATATAGATCATGAACTTTACTTAAAGACTTCGTTAAACGTCAATAGGTGCTCAAACAATATCACTTTTAACAATACAATCAAAATAAAAAGCTCTTTAGTATAAAATCTGTTAAAAATTATCATAGTGGTTTATTTATTAATTAAAATTAATGGTTTTACTTACACAGCGGTAGGTACAACACAGTAATCCTCATCGACTCATTATCCCGTGGAGGCTCTGCAAAACACGACCTCTACGCCGCGAAGCGGTCGTGTAGAGCAGTGTAAAATCGCCTTAGAGAAGTTATTGCATTTGAGAAATATAATATTAAGTTAACTTCTACGTACATAATTCAAAAATAGAGTGCGCAGTACTAACAAATGCCACTGAACTTTTTTTTTCAGATAATTTATAAATAAGACCCCGAATTCAATCGACTGACTATCACTGTTTACAAACAATAAACTATCGTTGAAATCGAATAAATAATTACTACATTATTGTAATATACGTTTATGCAATTATTTGTACAAACTGGTTTAATAATGACCACACCTTGCGAAGCCATCATCGTGCTAGTTCAGCAAACAATGTTCGTTTGTCAACAAATAATGCAACGTGAATGATGGCTGAAGCAAGGATAGTGACGTGTCAATTTAATATTCATCAATAATTTATTAAATACATTATGATTATGACACGGGAATTACGAGTTCCACACCTCTGCAGTTTTAAAAAGAAAAGTTGACTTGAAACGCTCAGTGCGTTTTAGCGGAATTTCCACCACAAGAGGGTGTCTCTTACTGGTGCGCCTGGAACAATTATAAAATAACGGAACAATTATATAGTCGGAATAATCGACTTAATCGTACGTGAGTAATTCCCTTTTCATTAAATAATAATTGCTTTACTATTAAAATAAATAAATTCGGGATATTTTCACACATAGTCGTCTGACCCCAAACTAAGCAAAGCTTGTTGTTAGTTTGTTTAATTTTTTTGTCGCGACAACATCAAATACAAAGTAACTACAAGTAGCATCTGTGAAGTTGGCTTGACAGAAGCAAGTAAAAGTATTATATGGTAGCGCTGTATTAAAGCAGCAGTTAATATTTTTGGATTGTTAAATACGAGATTAATCGTAACTGTTATAAACTACCTTCATACGAAATTCCATCCAAATCTATTAAATCGATTCAGTGTAAAGAAGTCATAAATTTAACAATCACACACCATACCACGTTAAAGTTTTCTATTGTATTTTTAAATGTTCTATAGTTATTTTACCTAGAATAAGACGACGGCCGAATAGAGGCTGCAAATAGACGGCTTTTAAAGTTCTGTATATTGTGACCAGTAGTAATTTCAACTATGTTAAGTAATTTGTCCAATTATTGTCAAGTATCTTAAATGTCTCTATTATAATGGATTGATTTAGGAGCTAATTCAAGATGTAGCCAAATTGAACCGAACACCAAATCACATTTCCTTACTAATCCTCAAATATTGTTCTTTCTAACTACAACTATGAATTCTTAAGAAACTACATACCTACCTAATTAAAAAAGGCAACGACGCTGTAAAATGTTGATAAACCTTCGCCCCATTATACTTTCAAAACAAAAAGGAAACTGTCAAAATAATAATGCCTTTTGAAATCTAGGTACAAAAGAAACTCTTTAACTGATTACATACTTTTACTACCATTGTTGACAGTAGGTATAACTTTTACAATGGTTAATTAAGTGGGTAAAAAAAAAACTCCACGTGTTGAAGTATTTATGAATATACTTATTAAAATAAAGTAAAAGTTTAACGGGTTTCCAGTAACATTTACTGAAACTAATCAGAAAAAATAGCACTCATTGGAAAACTCGTGTCAACGTTTTCCAATGAGTGAATTTTTGTAAATGTGTCAACATTTACAACAACTTTTAGAAAAAAAAAATATAACAATGATTAATTGAATCTAAAAGAGTGATTAGTCAATTTTGAATTGAGAATATTAAATCGGAATGTAAACCTATCGATTTAAAGCCAATGGACAAAGTCAACAGCTCAAACATTATGAAAACAAAAGCACGAGCCAAACCAACATCCGACATGCATTGCCATTAAAACATGCCCACCCCATTCAACACTAATCGAATTTGTATGTACTCCAACATTTCTGTTTACTAATTAGTTACGAAGGTAATTACACACATTGTCACTTAGCTGTAGACAAACAACGGCTATGATATTCCGGCGGATATGTGTGACAGCTGGCATCATACAGTTCAAACATCGCAGCCGAACTTGTAACTAACGCTCGCGAGGCTATAGCTAGGCATATGTTGGTGATAAATAAACAAGCCTGTGCTGAAGCTGATAAGGCTCAGTTGAAGCGACGTACACCAACGGGTTGCGACAGCCAACTCTCTCTTGTTCTCACGTACTCTACATCTACATCCTGCATAGTACATATGTCTGTATCGATGTCATTATACAAAACAGAGCTAAATATATTGCCGTATGCTTGCTTTAGGTCACAAAATGCAGTGAAGCGACGCAACGTCGAGATTAGGCCGTCTAAATTCGAGCTTAAATTTTAATCGCCAGTTAAAGCTCACCAGAACTCCCGGTTTTCTCGGGAAGCGCCTGTAAAGAAAATTTAAGCGACGTTTTCTTGAATGTATGCCATCATACGATATTACATTTAATCAAGGTGGAATAATTATGTTAAAACTTTTGGCTTGAATTTTTGGTAGGTTGGTACGTTGGTATGGTATGTTGGTGTATAAAATGAATTTTATCTCGCTTCCGTTTTATGTGGAATATTTTAATTTGGGAAGCTATTTAGTCATAATGTAGGGTGAATTTAATAACATGTTTTTACATATTTAATACGCCACCTTTTATTGACATGTAATGTCTATTTATCTACGAGTATTATTACGAATCTGGGTATAACTAGAGATGAAAAAGATGTTTAAGAAAATATTCTCGTTTGTACGTAAAATAAATTATAGAAGTACACTATTTTATTTCTTAAATTAATTTTAAACAACCTTAGGAGTTTTACTTTACTGCTAACAGCTAATAGTTACTACGTCATAGTCAATTTTATCTACCATCGTGAAAATCAAGTCAATCAACCGTGTATTCAATATCATCAGATAATCGTCAAGTTTATCTAACCTAACTACAAACGAAACGTCATAACATAGATAAAGAAAAAACTCCCTGCACACAATAAGCGAGCAGACGTGTTATTTTTCACTTGGATTTATTTTTGTGCCTACATCGGGCAACATCGGGATTCTAATCAATTTAATTTATCAGGGATCCCGGGAGGCGGGCATTCACTTCATTTACTGCGCGTATTTTGCGGCAGGGCTGATTGTTTTGAACCATTCGCCTGTACGGTCCATTTAGATTAATTATTGGATTACTTAATTCCGCCGGAGAATATTCTGTATCGTGATTAGTTGCACGAATAACCGGGTTTGACGTGAGCTCCAGAGATAAAAAATGTTGCGGAAAATTTGCTTGCGCTGAGCCTGTGCAAAGCTGAGCAAATTTTGTGGTTTTGCGTTTTACTTACACTTATTATTTTTCTTAAATCGTTTTTAAGTATTTTTATTAATTTAAATTTGCTAAATAGGCATTTATTTCTAAATAAAAGATGCAATTAAGCGCGTGGTTATGGCAACATTGCGTAGGAAATAAACGTTTTTGTGCACAATAATTATGCACTATAATAAATACGTAGCGTTAACGACTATGACCTGATCATTATTCTAAACTCAGAAATGATCTAATCGCTAAAATCATACACTCAACATGATTTTAATACCCAAAAGCGTATTAGCGTTAATTATCCCGTGACGTCACGGGCCGGATAATATATGTTCCTAAAACAGCGAGTGGGTAATTTAATCTACACTATTCCGATGGCGGGCAATTTATGTAACGTAATAGAGAAGCTAGAATCGATTTTGTTTGCGATACAAATTGCATAGGCGATTATAATTCGTGTTTTGCCAATATTGCGACCGGTAGATCAACTTAATTTTGCCGCTTGTTGATGGTTATCGTCTGAAGTTAAACATCATTGGAATCAATTAATCATTTTGTGGATTCGTATCTATGATTTAGTCGCTTTAGATTTACATGGGTATATGTTTAATAACAATAATAAATATTCGGGACATTTTTGCACACAATGTGTCCCGAATATTTATTATGGTCATCCGACTCCAAATAATAATAATAATAATAATAATAATCCATCCATTTATTTTAGGCAATATAACTTGCATACAATGCAAGTTATAGAGGCCCATAGAAAATAAATACCTTACAGACTAACATACATATAAATGAAATTAATAAAATTAACTATGTCTTCTGGGCTTTTGCTCTCTGTGCGGCCTCCCAGTAGCGCCGGAACACTAGCCCTTTTGGCCAGAACTCAGGTGAGAGTAGTGCTGCCTTGTGTTTCGCTGGAACCCGTAGTAAGTAAGACTTGAAATAAGTCTCACGGACAGTTGACTCCAGGCGCTGCATCGCTATCACTGGCGCCTCTACTCCTAGTCGGTTCCAAACCTAAGTAAAGCTTGTATAACTGCCAGAGACTGATAATATATTTTTAATTACATACATAAATAGAAAATGAACACCCAGACATAGTACAAACACAAATGTTCATCACATTAATGTTTGACCTAGGTGGGAATTGAATTCATGCCCCCAAGCGATGGTAAGTTCGCTAACAACTAAGCCACCGAGGTATAAGTATCGAATCCCTTTCTTACTTGTAATGTACGACGTAACCATACATGCACCCCAGTGACCACCTATGTTATCGGTATAACACAGGTTGTAATTGGAAATATAGACTTACAAACTATAAAGTTAGGACTAATTGACGCAATAACCAGTAAAGAACGCCAAAATTTCATCATTTAATTACTTACCAGCCTTACGTTTGATACAAGAAGTTTCTTATTAATATTTCAGTCATATTTACACCAAACACAACAGCTCTGTTGACAAAGAAACGGTATTTTCCCGTAACAAGCTCGAGAATGCGAGCACGCGTCAATCCCAGAAACGCACCCCATTAATTACTGAGATTAAATAAGAAACGCCAATCGAACGGGTCGGTATTACGACAGCCGCATTTGTCCCACCAACTAATAAAGGAGACAATATTGCACTCAATGGGAGGAAGCCTTCGATTAATAAAACAGTAGATACGGCAAAACTTTCGTCCGTATCGATTGAAATCAGTGAGAGAATTTTCTGATCTTGTAATTCAAAGTTTGTGTGGAATTTGATACTCTCGTACTCATACATTAACCTCCTTTACAATAAATATTTCATGGCCTCAGAATAGTTTCAGTCTTTTGTCTTTTTCGTTCGAGTTCGAGAGAAAATTATAAGAAAGAATAAGACAAAACACTGTATAATTACATTTAGGCTATTTAATGATTAGTGCTAAGGGGGTATGTGTACAAGTGTTTATACAAATATGCTTACGAGTACATGCGCCAATTCATTTGTTTTGAGATTTCGTATTTCTAAAATCTCTTGACAGTTTAACAGCACATACTGTCAGAGCTTATTCTAAACTATCTTATCACCCACAATGGCGGTAACAAGAACAAATCCCGAAGTAAGAGTATGGTGTATCTTCCCATTTGATTGATCAAAGGCTTAGGCGGTATAAATGTGCGAGCAGCATTTGGGGCGTGTTATTAATTTCGCCAGTAATTGCTATCGGTTTCAGGCCGGGCCTGCAGCCATGAATGCGAGAGTTACCGCTATTTGTTCCTGACGTTGCGGTTTCGGGTTTCTCCAGTATTTATTTTCTTCGACTCCACACAACGTAGATTAACGTGTTATAGCTAGATTGAAGGTGACGCTGAAAATACGTTTGCAGAATGTACCATTACCTACTAAGAAAGCTTTAGTTATGGGCTCTTAAGCAAGTAGGCAACTTCGTATTGGCGCAAGATTTTCTATAGTTATTTTACCTAAAATGAGGCTAACGTCAGGCGAAGAACGAAAGCAATGCTGATGACCTTTATAGGTCTTGTACAGAGTGACCAATAGTATAATTTCAACTATTATAATTATTGTCAAGTACCTAAAATGTATCTAGTCTAAATGTAATGTGTGTGTAAATGTACCTAAATATAATTAGGCATCTTCCAGGCCAGAGTGCGTACCTTTTAGGACTTCGTGGTTCATCTTAAGCCACAATGGCGTTCACGTCAGGGGAGTTAATGGTCAAACGTTAACGTATTGTGTATTGTAATTTAAAAAAAAGTCTCTGTTATTTTGGATTAATTATCTATTATTAAATAATTTAGGAGCTAATTTAGTCAACTTTTCTAATTGAAAGGTTATTAAAAACCCTTCAATTCCCTAGTTACTGTTTCTAGTTTGTTGAATCAATTGGTTCAAAGTGATCCATTATAAATAAAGTTATTTTTCAAAGATCTATTTTCTCATGAAGGTATTTTAAAAATCAAATAGAAAATATAATTAGATCATAATTGCTACATCAGAAAAGATACATTATTATTAAGGTAGCTGATTTGACATCAAAATCAAGTGAATGCTAAAAGTTTTACGACAAGTGCATGAAACTTGCAAAGTGTGTGCGACTTCTAAAGTTAAGTAGATGTAATTACGAGTATTTAGTTGGTATTGCGCACTTCATGTTTGAATTGTAGAGAAGTTAAATAACGTTAGTAATTTAAGCTACGTTCGTAAATAAGTATAGGTATTTGCTTTAAGCGTTCAGTGCTATCATTTTACCGGGAATTGCAAACATTATCTGTGAAATTAGTCAATACACGTAATGATAACATTTAGTGGCAACAATTTTGAATGTTATAACAATGTGTTTGAGAGAATAACTGTTTTAGGGTTCCGTACCCAAAGGGTAAAACGGGACCGTATTACTATACTTCGCTATCCGTCCGTCTGTTTGTCTGTCGGTCTGTCCAGGTCTCATGAACCGTGATAGTTAGACAGTTAGAATTTTCACAGATGATGTATTTCTGTTGCCACTATAACGAGAAATACTAAAAAACAGATAAAAAGAAATATTTATGGGGGCTCTCATACAACATACGTGTTCTTTTGCCGTTTTTAAAGAAAATGGTATGGAGCCCCTCGTGTGCGAGTCCGACTTGCACTTGGCCGGTTTTTTTTTTGTTGATGGTGGGGAATCAAATCAAACGTCTATATTCAATTGTGTATCGAAGATATAAATATTAACGTCAAAGTTATAAAAATGACTCTATTACCTTGTTCGAAAAAAAGGTCACTCTTCACAAGAAGAATCTTCGTAAGGTTGATATGAGGTGCTGAGAGCTAAATGTAGTATGATTTTTGCTAATGTAGTGTCAAGTGTGAAGGGTAATCAAAATATTCATTAAATTTTTCATGAATTACTTTAAACAACAAAAGGTAAAACGACAAGCTTAGGTAATAAGTGGTTAAGTGCCTAATTACAGCATAATTGTAAGTGAAAATTACATTACAAATGAAACTCGTAGCGACAGTTATGTAAATAAATAAATTAAGGACATTTCCACACATGGTCGCCTCCCCCAAACTAAGCGAAGCTAGTACTATGGCTGCCAGAGACTGATAAACATACATATATTTTTAAAAATACCTAATTAAATAGATATTTAACACCAGACATAGAACAAACACAAATGTTTGCCCTAGGTGGGAATCGAACCCACGCCCCCAAGCTCAGAAGGCAGGGTCACTACCAACTGAGCAACCGAGGCAGTCATGTATACTTAAATAACCTATAAGTAGGTAGAAATAGTCTGGAACGGTCAAATAATAACTGTGCCATTGATCACTTTTTATAACATAATAATCATGTGTGAAATATTACTGAACAGCTAACTCACAACGGTTTCGTGCAGCTAATGTTCAAAACCCAGCGCTCACAATGTAATACACACCAAAAAACCTTGTCAGTTAAACACTTCCCTTGGAGTTAAACACGGCCCGTAACTGACAGGTGGGCAGTTAACTTCGCAACTGGTTAACTACTATACTAGAGTTTCGGTATCAAAATCTCGTCATCCATAAATTAAGGGTGGCCGGCCGTTTTCAGCTATAGCTGAGCCGTTTAAGCTGCACTGCATGGGTGAGAGGAAAAGTGAAATGGTATCGTTGATGTGATTTCAGGCTTTACCAGTAGTTTGGTAGGATTAAAAGTGGAGTATTAGAAGAAGAAGATAAGTACTTAAAAAGAGATTAAAACTAAAACGTGTAAAAGAAAAATACTGTGGCATTGATTAGATAGATCAAATGATTAAAAACATCAAACGTCAGCCAATTAGAATTCTTCCTTTCACTTTGATTGCGTTCTCAGTTCAGAAGGTTATTAAAGCATCAAATAGAGAATTGAGACATCCCTCTATTGCAAGAAGAAAATAAAGCGCGTCCTCTTAAAGATAAGTAGGACGTAACTCCAATCGCTAAAGGGCCTCTCCACTCGTAGCTGGCGCAGTGCTTCCAATATTATAAGAGCCTCCACGTCTCTTGTATCGGTGTGAAGATCATACGAGATAGGGGATATTGGAAGGTGTAGAAGAGGTCGATTAAAATTGGTCTGGCCGAGTGTATTCGGCTTGACGCGCGGTGTGAACGGAGGCCCTCGTTATTTTCAATTTCCATACACGAGCGCCTACTCTATACGTTTTCGCATACGAGTATGAGTGAGTGTATTAACCCATGAATCTTATAAAGACCTGGGCTGATTTAATACGATACCGAACGCTGTAGCAACAATTGTTTCCTCTGTAATACGACGGAGAGAGATTTATCGAGGATTGTGTTAGCCTTCGATTTTATTATATTGTAAGGTTTATTACATTGTTCGCTGTAGGCGATTTGATTGGGGTTATTATGCTTAGCAAGCTTTCGTTTTGTTCGACCGATGTTCCCGTATTTATCTTGGAAAAGTCGAGAAATATTTTTTTTTGGAAATATTCAGTCTTTTAAAGTATTCAATTTTGAAGTGGTTGAGCACTTACAGAACACCACTAATAGGTTGTGTTTTGAGCTCCACATATTTGTACCTAAGCATGACAAAAAGAATTACGTGTTTGTGACGTCATGTCGTATAGCAAGTAGATTAGTTTGCAAAGCTGAAAGCAAAATTACGAGGCTTGAAATTTTAATTTTGTTTCGTAAAATTAAACATTAACTTTAACATCTAAATTCAAAGCTCTGCAAAGCATGTTTACGGAACGTTAAATTCACATAAACATACAAAAAGGGTTGACAATTACCTGAATTATGTTCTTGTCAAAATTGTTGCATAAAAGAAATAAACTAAATCCAACATTTACATACAGCTTTGAAGATAAAAGTACCGGAATTCTGTTTCAAAAGAGCTCTACATTTATCACTCAAAGTGATTGTTATTTTGTTTAATTTTCTTCATACATTTTCCTTTGCTTTGTCCTCACAGGTTAATTTATTTTTGCACTAAGTGGCTATGCCAATAATTATAACTAAGAAACAATATTCTATTTCAACGTGACATCATCTCTTAGGCCCGGTGTTCATATAAGCAACAGGACATGTAATCTGACAGTAAAAACTACTCGTTAAGGCAATTGTATGAAACTGCGCTCATTCTCTTAGCATGTCGTTGCGAAATGTGATTTGTCACGTAGGCATTTGTATAGCGCAGAATAAAGAGTTACGTTGCTTGGGTTACCATATTTTAGAACCGCTTCTTCCTCACTGCTTAACTAACTTGCTCATCAAGTTGAGTAGTGGGTAATACCAATGGCGCAACTAGTAACTGCTTAGGCATTTGTATGGCGCAGAATTAAGAGTTACGTTGCTTAGGGTGCCATCTTTAAGAATAGCTTCTTTCCCACTGCTCAACTACCTTGCTCAATTGCATCAAGTTGAGCAGTAGGAGATAGTTTGTATTACCTAATATTTCTTGCTCTATAGCTCAACTTTTTTTTTGCTCAACTTAATGGTGTAGGTCATCCTATTATTAAAATCAAATAACCTACTGCTCAACTGCAATTAAGGCACTGGTCAGTTAATAGTCACGTATATTAAGACTCAACGTTTTGTCCAAGGCTCGAATTCAAAAAAGAGATGAGACATGCTGTTTATTATAAGTAAAACCTGTAAAAGCCAAGTCGCTTCAGTACAACGAGAAAATTGTATTTCCATTTTTACAATTTCAATTTAGTATTAATTCGAGTCGGGAGCACGCTCGAGCGCGCCGCCACATGTAAAATATGGATCGGCTAAGTGAAATTAAAATGCTCTATAAATTGTGATTTTTGCAAGTCCTAAAGTGGAGAAGGCTTTTTATTATTTATCGCTCGCCCGGTGGTGGCCAGCGCCCGCTTACTGAAAATCGCTGTGTTATTATTCAATTTACTTTTTTGAAATATTAACTTCAATATGAATTAATCTTTGCATAATCCCCTGGCGGGTATAGGTATTCGTATTATTTTTTTCTCTCCATTAACTTTGTGACGTTTGAAATTGTGAGTTTACGTTTCGTATTTGTTTATGGGTTCTGTATGTGGAGAGTAGTTAAGAGAATGTGATAATTTATAGGCGGTGATCCTTTATGGTTATTGCAAATATTGCTTTGGAAAAATACACGTCCACTCACTTTATATATACATACATAAATTTTAAATCGTGGATCTTGTTATTGAACAATTTATAAACAAAATCTTATTATGATCTTAATTATAAAAAAAAAAAAATTAGTTTTCAAAACTTGATTTGCATTAGTCATTTACACGAGTATGTAAAATGTAGTATTTCATAAACATCCTATTTTGGATATGATTTGAGTAGGTATTATTTTAAAAACTAACAAATTCAGATACAACTTTATGAACAAAACCTTATGTGATTTTTTAAAGTACGAGTATAAGTTTTCATTCACTGTGCTTAACTTCAATATCAAAGGTGGGTACTAAAAACACTGATTTTGAAAATGAAATGGAAGACTCGCAATCAGTGAGACAGGTTCTATCGGCGCGTCTACATTCTCTTACTCAATATAGAAACAGTCTGATTTCTTCTTTTACCTGAACGTTTTTTTTTTTAATTTAAAAATAATCTTCTACCCTTATCTTATATTTTATAGGTGGGCTTGAGTACGTTACCAGTATTCACTTCCTGGCTAATAGTGCTTACTTAGGTACTGTAAAAGATTTAGTTTAGGTTTTACGGCCGGCCACCTGCCTGACACCAATACGAAAATATAAATATGTGTTTTTTTTTTTAATAATATAGGTGTCTTCAAGAATGATGTGTATCGATCATTAGAAGCACGCGTATTCCATCGTAGGTTGCATGATGCGAGCTATGGTCAGGATACACGACGACACTGACACTCGACACTGATGTCGAGCGACACCGCCACTACATGCGAACTAGGTGTCACGAGAGTCACACTCCATAGACACTCGATAAATACACATTCCCCTTCAGCAATAAACATTGTATAGCGTTGGAATTGTGACCACACTGTGTTTTGTCTTTCTTTATCGAGTCAAACATTTAAAAGAAAGAAAAAGACAAAACACTGCATATCTGACTATTCCGAGGTTGGAGATACAACATTTTTTGCTAGGGGAAAGTATGTCGTATGCTGTATAGTGTTGTCGCGAAAACTGACCCTTACCAATTTAACGCATTTCTGACTTAAAGTAAAATTCTGTAATTCAGTTTTGTCTTTGTGTTTCATATTTTTTTTCTTTTGTTTCAGGGGCTTTGGCTTCATCACATTCAACGATCCATCTAGCGTAGATAAAGTATTAGCTCAAGGAACACACGAACTAGACGGCAAAAAGGTAAGATTTACATTAAAAAAAAAATTAAAATTATTTTTAACCAGTGTGCATTTTGTGTGTGTGTGTGTGTGTGTGTGTATGGCATCATAGCTCCTAAACGGATAAATCGATTGGCTTAAAAGGTGAATTAGTCGGGTGTGTTTTTATGTTTTAAGAATATCGGTGGCAAGGGGTTTTTAAAATTTTAAAATTATGTATACTTGTATTATTTACAAGTAAGTTCACAAAGGCGTAGGTACTTCTTAGGCTCCAAAGGCGCAAATTAAATATCTAGAGGTCTAGAAAAGTATGCGATGTATGTT
Source organism: Peribatodes rhomboidaria (assembly GCA_911728515.1). Taxonomy (NCBI): domain Eukaryota; kingdom Metazoa; phylum Arthropoda; class Insecta; order Lepidoptera; family Geometridae; genus Peribatodes; species Peribatodes rhomboidaria. The sequence continues at coordinate 11,615,283 of OU452172.1, forward strand.
TGCGCATTAAATGCCCTCTCGCGGTCACCCATCCAAACGCGGACTTTCCTTTTGACCTAAAATTTTTATCTAATTGGCCACTAAAATCAAAAGAAAAATGAAACATTTCGTCGGAATCAAGGAGAGAATCTAACATCTCCATTGGTTTTGCATAATTTTCTAGGAATAATTCATTAAGCCGTGGTGTATTCAGTTATTTCCTTTTATGTTATTAAAATGTCTCTTTGAAGATGATTTTTGAACGATGAATAGTCGAAATAACGATGTTCGCGAATTTCTAAGAAAAAAATCTATGAGAAAGTAAGTATCAATTTCAAAAGTTTTTTTTTTGTTATTAATAACAAGCGTTTTCAACGCTATTGAATAAAAAAAAGGTTCTGTTTGAATACCAATAAAAGTATTTTCTTTTGATCACGTATTTGATCCAAAATGTGTATGAAAATCCGTACCTCACACCCAGAGTGTTTATAACAACGTGAAATTTCACAGCACCTCAGGCAAAATAGCCACCCGGCCAATGCTAGGTGTTAAATCACAGCTGACTTTAATATTTACAAACGAAAATTTTCCCTACAGTCAAAATTATAACGTACAATTTTAATTTTCACGATTTACTTGTGCCGCGGTGAAGTTACAATTGTAAATTTTTAATTATTTCACGTTGAACTTAAAGCATAACAGTTTAAGCGATAATTTAATTGCCCGGTGCGAACTTGAAGGAGTTGCGCGGTTTGTTTACCGTTCACATTGCACGTTCATTTGCTTGAGAATTAAGATTTTCTTATTTAGTTAGGAAGTAGGGGTGGCCCACAGTTTTATACGCTGCTAAAAAGTATTCTATGTGATTATGGAAACTGACGTAGTTTTCACATATTATGATTCATAACATTTAATTAAAATTCACATATTTTGACTGCCTCGGTGGCTCAGTTGGTAGTAAACCTGCCTTCTGATCTTGGGGGCGTGGGTTCGATTCACACCTAGGGCAAACATTTATGCGATGAACATTTGTGTTTGTTCTATGTCTGGGTGTTAACATGTAAGTTAAGTATGTATTTAAAAATATCTAAGTATGTATATCAGTCTCTGGCAGCCATACTACAAGCTTTGCTTAGTTTGGGGTCAGGCGACCGTGTGTGGAAGTGTCCCGAATTTATTTATTTATTTATTTATTTATAAAACGGGAATTACTCACGTACGATTTAGTCGATTATTCCGACTATAGTTTCAACCGCATTCGGCGGGCTTCATCAATGCGAGTGCGCGCGCGCGGCTGCGTCTCGCATAGCACTCAACCTATGTACGATCGTACATATAACTAAATTGTACGTAATTAATTCCCGTTTTATAAATCATAAAGTATTCTATGTGCTATTTCAGACCATAATTTAGCTCTGTACTAAATTTAATCCAGATCCGTTCTGGCGTGTTTAAGTTACAAGTATCCATATAGGTATCCATACATCCATCCAAACTTTCGAATTAATAATATTACTGTGATTTAAAATTAGTGAAAAGAGATTTCAATACGTAAAATACGTATTCAAAGATTACCAACCTATTACGAACATGCTCAATTCTACTAACTACTAATAAACCGTGGAAGTTTGTTTTTTTTTTTTAATGTAGAATAGGTCGGAGTTTGACCACCAACTCGCCTGATGTTAAGCGACGTTGTGGTCTAAGATGGAGCACGACGACCTATAAGGTACTTATTCACCCTAGCCTTGAAGTTTTGTAGAGTGAAGAAGTACAAAGACGGCAGTTGAGTGAGGCGCTAAAGTGCGCCACTGCTCAGACCCGTCTTCGATGTTTGAAAGCTTGTTGCACAATCATGGAATAACGGCTGAACGGCTTTGGATGAAATTTGGTAAGGAGGTGCCTTATACTCTGAATAAACACATCAACTACAACAACTACATATTTAAAAAAAATTAACGCTTTCTGTCGGGTAAAGTGCAGGAAGCAGCTAGTACAAAAAAATATTTTAAAACTAAATCAGTAATAGTTAATTCAATAAAAAAAATATATTTATTTTCAGGTTTTATTTATTATTTACATCACCTGCGTTATACTATTTTAATAGATTAGTATCGGTAACTGTATGGGACATGGTCTTTTATTTCATTTTATTCCGCCAGATTGTTACGATAAACGCACGTTTTCCTTAGAGAAATATAAAAGAGATATTTATTTTGCAAGTTGCCATTTATGTAGATAATAATCATCTTTGTATCTTGGGAATCGAGACACATTACGAGTTCCCATTTCGCTCTGCGTGTAGGGATGCAGCAATAAATCGGATATGTTATCGAATAACGTAAAAACATCGATGTTTTTTCGTTTATTCGCTGATCAGATAAGATAATAATAGTGCCAAAAATACCGCAGTATTTCGTGAAAATTTGCGCTGCTATTCAAACCATCACAAATATCAAGTTATATCATGGTTAGTTATTCGTATAAAAAGCGATGGCAGCCTTGTTGGGAGAAGGTCCGCCTCTCAAGCCAGAGGGAGCGGGTTCGAACCCAGCCGGACGGTATGCACGCACCAATTTGTTCATTGCGTGAGCTATGTGCGTATTGTATGTCATCTGCTACATGATTGAAGCCCGAGGCATGGCGACAGGCTCGCCCCCTGTCACATCTGGGACTGCAGATCGTCCGGCGAAGTGTGGGTGTTGTATTAAACCTCTGCCAGCCCCTTTTGGGGAAAGGCGTGACGATGTAGTTATTCGTCTATGTTTCAAACTGAGGCCAATTAAAACTGTCCAAGTAATTTAAAAGAAGTTAAATAGTGTTTTTGTTTTAAAAAAGTAACATTATTAAAAGAAAACAAAAACTCAGCTGCAAATATTGTACCCTATGTCATTTCCACTATCAAGACGATTCAAACGATACCTTATTTGTCGAAATCCATCAAGCTGTTTAAGCTGTAGGGCGTGCTAAAGAAACCTCATGCATTCAAACATACTTACAAACATAGATACATACATACATACACTCGTAAAACAACCCTCCTTTTTTTTTTTTTTTTATGTAGAATAGGTCGGCGTTTGACCACCAACTCGCCTGATGTTAAGCGACGTTGTGGTCGAAGATGGAGCACGACGACCTATAAGGTTCTTATTCACTCTAGCAATAAACTTGTGAATAAGTACAAAGACGGCAGTTGAGTGCGGCGCTATAAGTGCGCTACTGCTCAGACCCGTCTTTGGAACGGTTACACCGGACTACATCCCGAAACACGACTAGGCCTTTTTGCTCAGTCGGGTAAAAAGAAAGTCAAATTAACTATTACACAGTCGTTTTGCTTTTTCAAAATACATGCTTAATTTCATCAAGATTTAAAAAGTAATTTTCAAAGAAAATAACTTGTTTCTGTTTGTGTGAAGATGACTGAACTTCAAGTCCGTAGGTCAGCCGAAACGTCCATATTGCATATCGATATTTAGCACTGTCTTCCAACACTATAGGCATAGAGAATAGATGGAGAAAAAAGCGATTACTATCGTTCGCCACGAAATAATCCAGATAAATTACGGGCATCGTTGTTTACTTTGATTAAATTGTAGCCGACTGGCGGTAGATTAGCCCGAGCCTCGCAAATCGAGCGAGAGGAGGGCATTTTCTGAATTTACATAGAATGGACGAGGAAGTGGTTTTGTTCAGAAGTGTTCAATCAATACCAGTTGAATGGCTTTCTTTTTTGAAGATCTTGGGAAATCTTATTTAGCGCAAAGCGGTGGTAAACGTAGACGAAATTGTTTTAGTGTGAATGACAAGACAAAAAATTTAATTATTAAAAAAGATACGAATACTCCCGACTAATTCACTTTTCAAACAAAAAAAAGCAAGATCAAAATCGGTTTCTCCGTTCGGGAGCTACGACGCCATATACATACACACCCACACACACACACACACACACACACACACACACACACACACACACACACACACACACACACAGAGAGAGAGAGAGACACGTAAAACTTATAACACCTCGTTGTTTTTGCGTCGGGAGTTAAAATTAGAAAAACTATAATAGAAGTCGAACTGAAAAAAAAAACCGACAAATAACTGATTATTCTAATAAATAGATGCTGTCAAGTTTATGTAACTCGCTCTCATTCTGTGTTGCTGTCATTATAAACACAAAGCCATTTTTTTAACGCCTAAGTGGGTCTGCACACCAAAGTCAGCGACAGCTGCCGATATAATGACGGCGGCTATGTTTCACAATGTTGGCGGGTATTATTCCAAAGGAGTAAAATCGAAGACGTCATGTCGGCGGGCTGTGGCGACGGAACCGTGACTTTGGTGTGTAGACTCCTTAACTTCGTAACTCCAAGCATACAATTAACAATATTTCGGCGGCTTTCGGTGACTGTTTCGGTGTGTAGAGTAGACTCCCTAATTTTAAAATTACCTATACAGGGTGTTCTTTTACGTTTCCGCAATCTTTATGAAGTCGACTGTACTACGGTTGTTACCATATCACTTGGTGTACGCTCGCACGCACGTGTGGATAGAACTGGTACCTATTTCGCCCGCGCAGCACGCTGCGCCAGCGGCAGCCGCTTCAAAGAGCCGGCGGGTGGTGGCTTTTGTTTATGTGAGCGCGCGAGATTGAACCACAATTAAAATTGACTCGCTTAAACACTCGGGATTTTCCTACTTAGAAATATTTTTATTAAAAGTTGAAATAATGCGGTGATGATTTATTTCAATGATTCGTGCTCTGTTAGTGTAGTACTTATAGCTCTCTTTAAATTCCGCTGGAATTCGAAACAACAGCTTGTATAAATGGATTCGATTCGCACCTAAGGCAAACATTCATGTGATGAACATTAGTGTTTGTTCTATGTTTGGGTGTTAATATATATAGTATGTATTTAAAAATATCTATGTATGTACTGTATGTACTGTTGCAGCCATAGTACAAGCTTTGCTCAGTTTTGTGTCAGGCGACCGTGTGTGGAAGTGTCCCGAATTTATTTATTTTATTTATTATTATATCAGTTACTTATTTTCTCTAAAGAAAACGAACCATCACAAATATATTATACTTAGGTCGATTTTTTCAATACAAACTTAGCAGAAACCGGCCTTTAGAGAAAATTAAACTGTCAAAGAAGATTTTTAAAGCTCTAGATAATCGAGTTATTTTTGAACCCTTCAGTTAATATACCTTACTTGGAAAAGGAAAAAATCCTTTAAGATTTTGGTGAAAGAGACCGGGGATTAATTTGTTATTATAATTTAGCCAGAAATATGAATTGGAGTTGGCTGAATTACAACCGAAAAGTAAAAATGCGGAGTCAGATAAAATTAAGGTATTGTGATGACTGAAATGGGGTGGAAGATTAGAAAAACATTCAACATTATTTTATTTGACTACTAGCTGTCACCCCGCGACTTCGTTCGCGTTTATTATTTATATATATATATTAGGATAGTTTAAATATATATATATATATATATATATATATGTCGGGGAAACATAGAGAAATAGGAAGCCGAGCCTTCACATCTCACTCCTGATATCGGGGTAATGTAGGAAAGAGGAGCCACGCCGTCGCATCTGATCCCATTGATGTCGGAGAAACATAGGAAAGGCCGCCGCGCTGTAACCTTCCACTTTTGGTGACGGAGAAAATCTAGTAGGCCGAGGTGTTGTGTCTGATTTCTCATCCGTGAACTCGCTATCATTTATGGTCGGCGTCAAACTTCAGGAACGTTGAAATAAGGGGACACATTGAAGGCTTTTCACTATTTTAATTATACAGTCACTTAGACTACTTATTTAGTGAATGATCACAAAGATAGTTGGCGATTTAGAGTAATGGGTTTACGAATGACCATTGCGTGCGACCGCTTTCAGCCCAGTCCTGTCAACCACTGACTGACAGACATGACGTTCGCCCGAAATCTCAAACGCAACTCCATTCGGTGTTAACCGCTCTAAATGACCATAAACAAATCGATTAATCGTCAAAAACCACAGATTAAAACTATCGATTAACAACTCGGAAACTGATTTTCTTTATCCAATGATATCACGCGCCGTCACGGCCATCCTGCATTTTCACACGTCCTCGGGTGAATAGTTCATCTCATCATCTGTGGACAATCATAAAAGTGCTCAAGTAACCACTTAACGCTCGGTCATTCTGACCGTCTCAAATCTACCTCCACAATTTCACAGAAAGCGAACACAGTTATGGGATAACACAAAACACAGTTAAACCCAATTCTACCAACCATAAACATCGTACCAGAGTATAATCGACTCTTCCAACAGTAACTTCATATTCGTTACCTATCCCCATAAATTGTCATGATAATTGAAATAAGCAACTTGACTTTTAGTGAAATAAATTGTATTGAGACCAATCGAATAATCGAGGCTAAAACTAAATTATTAATCATACATCCAATGGTCCAAGAATTTAATCAAGCCACATTGAAAATCCAATGGCGGTACACATACGCGGTTTGGACTTATGTAAACTGCTGTGTCCAATTTCAAACGAATAACATGGCATAAAAGTTGTCACTTAGACTTGCCACACGGGCTAGGTCGTAACTCGTACTATGATGTTACACCGGGAGGAATTTACTACATAGGCTCACCACACAGGCTAGGTCGTCACTCAGACTATAATTCAACAAAAGTAGGGTTGCAACAAAGACTTGCCACACAGGATTGCCACACAGGCTTGTCACACAGGCTTGCCACACAAGTTTGCCACACAGGCTTGCCACACAGGCTAGAACCACATACGCTTGCCACACAGGCTGGCCACACAGGCTTGCCACACAGGCTTGCTACACAGGCTTGCCACACAGGCTTGCTACACCGACTTGCCACACAGGCTAGAGCCACATAGGATAGTACCATGTAGATTAGTGCCACACAGGCGAGTGCCACACAGGCTATTGCCACACAGGCTATTACTACACAGGCTACTGTCCTACCGGCTACTGCCCTCCAGGCTTAGTTTTACCAAAAGCATTGACACTTAGTAAGTTATCTATTAACTGCATGACTCACATGTGCCGCAAGCGACAGTTTGACTAAACTGTTTGTGGGTATTTCTAAACTTTAAACAACTCCAATATAAAATAGCACTCTGACATACATCGTTTACGAATATCAAACAAAATGAAAACTTCTCACCGAATTCAATTGCTGCTCGTAGGTGATCAATGGCTGCTTCATAGTGCAGGGGCCCAATTCGGAGATAGGAGATTTTCATCTCATCTCGATCTCGATTCCTGTGGCCCTATTCGGAGATTTGAGATTTTCATCTCACCTTTTTTCGTCTTTATTGCTCTCGCTTAAAACGTCATAGGTGTGAAAGTGACCGAGGTAAAATCTCATCTCATCTCACGCGTAGGAATAGCCTAACTGGAAGTCTCGACTGCCTCCGACTACTCGAGACATCTCGCGCCCGAGCCATCGAGATTATCTCGATCTAGAGCAACTTGAATAAGGCATCTCGAATTTAGGATTCTTTTTTTTTGAGTTATGATGGTAATCTCGAGTTGTAAGAATAGCCCTCCAGGCATTGACCGGATCTCGCACGTTGCTGCTGCTAATTTTGGTGCCCTTTTTCGATCAACGAGTGGCGATGTAACCTCGTTGCAGTAGTAACACGTAGGCGTCGACGTTTTGTTCGGTACACTGCTATCCTTCGTCTCTCGTTGTTTGTTAGTTGCGTCACATAGCATAGACTAGGTGTAATCAAACGCCGTCGAGATAATGCATACGTCTACTCGATGCTCACTCTCTCATTGCCGCTCTGCTGCCCTTCATGCACCACGAAGAAACAGTCCGCACACTCCACAATAATAGCACGTACACAGTTTTCTCAGTATAGGGGCGACCCTATCAGCCATCTGTTGCTATGCCACTTCGCTTCCAGATCATTGTAGAATTGTAGCCAAAGACGGAGCCATATTTTGTTGCTGTGGACGTTATTCTTATCCCAATTCTGATGTCGGGGAAAGAGAGCGGTGGTCCTCGTCATCATCTTCAGCACTCATCTTGTTAACTGTGGGCATTAGTCTTATCCCAATTCTGATGTCGGGGAAACATAGAGAAATAGGAAGCCGAGCCTTCACATCTCACTCCTGATATCGGGGTAATGTAGGAAAGAGGAGCCACGCCGTCGCATCTGATCCCATTGATGTCGGAGAAACATAGGAAAGGCCGCCGCGCTGTAACCTTCCACTTTTGGTGACGGAGAAAATCTAGTAGGCCGAGGTGTTGTGTCTGATTTCTCATCCGTGAACTCGCTATCATTTATGGTCGGCGTCAAACTTCAGGAACGTTGAAATAAGGGGACAGCATTGAAGGCTTTTCACTATTTTAATTATACAGTCACTTAGACTACTTATTTAGTGAATGATCACAAAGATAGTTGGCGATTTAGAGTAATGGGTTTACGAATGACCATTGCGTGCGACCGCTTTCAGCCCAGTCCTGTCAACCACTGACTGACAGACATGACGTTCGCCCGAAATCCCAAACGCAACTCCATTCGGTGTTAACCGCTCTAAATGACCATAAACAAATCGATTAATCGTCAAAAACCACAGATTAAAACTATCGATTAACAACTCGGAAACTGATTTTCTTTATCCAATGATATCACGCGCCGTCATATATATATATATATATATATTTAAACTATCCTATCTCTCAAGTTGGATCGAACTGCACATGGTGTGCGAATTTTATTATAATCGGTTAAGTTGTTTAGGAGTTCATTGAGGACAAACATTGTGACACGAGATTTATATATATTAAGATTATATATATTAAGATTAAACTGCTATTGACGTATTATAGATAAGTCTAAATAAAAAAAAAACAATTACTATTAAAAGGTAAATTTTAATCGTAATTGAATTACAAATTTCTGATTAAATTAGATGCTTAGCCGCCTCTGCAAAGGAATAATTTTGCTCAGAAATTTCGGTTAAGTAGTTTTTTACACGCCGAACTAAGATTAAACCAAAAAGTTTTTTTCATATACATACAGTAAACTGCAATAAAACAACAGTAAGAGTACAATAAAAATACAGACCTATTATGCAACATTCATACTCGTAACATGCATCGAACTTGTTCGACTTTTTGTAACCGGAAAAAAATTCGCATGTCTTTCCGTCGTAAATATTGTGCACATTTTTCGGAAGCTCTGCCTGAACATAACAGCTTTCTGCGTCATCAATATTTATTGTGATGTTTATGGTTTAACCACTAAACATTGCGTACATGCCGTCGTTCCTTTTGTGTCGAATCAAAGGTCATTTGCTATTTCTTGAATAATGTCTTTTTGGAAGAATACTCTTAAGATGACGACCGACATGACTTATCTTAACGCAACAAAGATTTACAACGAGAATTTTTATGTTATAGCTAAGTTAGCTTGCTATACTGACAAATGCTTGTTTTGAAAAAGTTACGTTATGTTCAAATCTTACAAAGTATGCAACAAATTTTTGTTTTTTTTTGCTCAGATTTTTTTTTTAGAATTTGATAAGTACGTATTATATTTATAATTTAAAGATCAGAAATTAGTTTGAATATATTATTTTTACTGGAATTACCATAATTTCAAATATTAGCGTCACCGGTAAACTATAATAACAAGGACTATCAAATTGCCATCGGCGTATCCTGGATGTGACATTAATAAATCATGTCAACTTTAAAAATATTGCGGCATTACTTTACCGAAAATTAAATATTTCGCTTCCGGAGGAAATGACAATGTTTTATGTGGTTGCATATAGGTTATATCAACTTTTAAAAAGAACCTATACTTTAAAGGTTGTAAAATATTATTCGATACAATAATGCCAGTATCATTTGCCGTCTAATCAAAGCTAGAAGGCTCCTTAGTGAACTTGCCTGACTACGCGAAATGTTTAAAACTCAACACCAACTGGTCTAATTGTTTAAAGCTTCCAAAATATGAAAGTAAAATGTCTGTTACACTAACAACTTTGTATAATGAATAAAGTTTAAAATGGAACACACTTTTCATTTTAACTGCCCGTTAGGGCCTATCAAGCCGTTATGACTATGGAAGAGATCCATATTTTTTTCTCCTTTGCCAACTGTTTGCCGCCTTATATCTGGCATCTGTTCTTCAAAAAATACGATACAATATCCCAGCTGCGTGAGTGTCAATTAAAAGAAAATAGCTTTACTTTTTTGCTGAAATACATTTTAGAGGAATAGTTAAAGCCAAGGCCCGTAACAAATTGCGCTGTGAAAAAAGCTTTTTTGGTTATATGGGCTTTTATTTGAAGGCCAATTAAAAATTCCTTTCTCGCTGTACCTACTGGGTCTCCGGGGTTCCCTTTTGTCGTGGCCGGATCTGCGTTGAGCGTGGCCTCAGAGATGACTCTTAAATTTCATCTAGTGAGCCCTAACGAGACACAAAAACTTACTGGAATTATTCCGAGCCTATTCAAGTAAAAATACAGGGTTGTAATTTTTATTCCTAACGTGGTACAAGTATGTCGGGTCTTTCCGTGCTTAGTTGAATAAATGTAACGTTTACAACCTGTAGGTACGCTGTTACGCGTAAGTTATGAAATGCGCATAACTGTGGAAAATAAAACCTACCCGCAAAAGCAACATGGCGGCCGCGACATTGCCATGCGCAAGCAACTACGCGCGGCAAAATCGCACCAGCCAGTCAAGTGTAAAAATCGCTTAATTAAATTCCGACGTGTACTCGAATTCTGCTGAATCACGTTCACTTTTTAATGCATTTAATTCGCCCATGATCATAAATTCATATTGCTACCTAACACGTTCGCCGTCCTCCGATCTGAATTCGAAAATACGACGACTATACTAGCCATCGCCGTCTATGGAAATAAAATGCTATCCAATGCAGCCATTGAAGTATGTTACCGTGGTGCAGCATAAATTTGCTGTAGTACGTTATTTGAATTATTGCATAACTTGTAAACACGTTTAGACCAGGCGCTAGCGACGCGAATGCGCTCCTTTTTGCTCTCCTATCGACACATTTTAAAATATGGAGCGTACGCGTTTTGAGATAAATGTTGGGAAAAATATGTTTTTGAAAGGAAAAAATTACTGAACACTAATACACTGATTATTTTAACTTTATAGCGAGTTCAACATTAACTAAACACTAAGCTCATCCTTAATATAGTTTAAGAAGAATCTAGCTTCTTAAAAATATAGCTTCTACTTAACAAAACTTAATACTCAACTAGTTCAACTTAAACCAAACAACGTTCCATAATGAGACCTAGACGGAACTAAGTAAACATCTTTCGTGGAAAAAAAACTACAAAGCACTTCAGCCCGCAGCAGAGTACTCACCGACTACGCGTTGCATAATACCGCGGGTGAAAGTTAATTTTCAAATATTACAAGTCCCGTTCCACGTGAACGGTCTCGTTATTTTATACACCGCGCAGTTAGCGGTTAGAACCGTCTAGAGCTACTCAGTACGCTAAGTGATTTTTATCGTCCAACGATTATGCTCCGACAACATTGGGAACACACATTTGCGTTCCACCACTACATTATGTAGACTTGGCCATGTTTTTGCGCTGGATTACCCGTTTAACCAAACAGAGCGGCCGGAACAGCAAATAAAGGAAAGTACTAACCGAGCGTTATTCTTACAGAATTAACTCATAACGCCCAGTGCTTGATTTTTTTTGGTCTGTAATCTGCTTTAATGGGCACGAGGCCAGTCGCTTTAGTAAATCGGTTGCATGCGACCACCGTGGAACGGGTATCTTACATTTTTGATGTCGCTTCCAGACCCGATTGTGGTAACTATTAGCGTTATAACGAGTACGTTAATAAATAACGATCTCTTTTTTACAATCCTATTTTTGCTGAACTGGTTTGGAGTGCTATTTTTAAAAAGAAAAAACTCGTCTGAATTTAATAAAAGGATTAAGCCGTATAATATGTATGTAAATGTACGTGTAGGAGAAAAACACGCATCGCATGCGGCCCCGAAATAATAAGTTGAAGTAGAGTTCATGTCCCGCCCACCTGAAGAGATTGGGGGGACAGGAATGCTTAATATAGAGTCCTTTACTTGCACCCGGGGTCGCCGAATAACATTGCCGAGTTTGCCGACGCTGCCTAAGCTCTACATACTCTACCGCGTCGTCATTCCGGTGCTTGGTAAGCAATGGCAATAAAGGTTATATTTGATGCAATTTCTACTGGAATGATTGTACCGAAGGGCACAATATCGGTTTGTGGTTGATTTTCTTAATGCGCGACGCGCAGCGTGTGTTTTATTTTCCTCTACAAAGAAAAGTGATTTGTACAAATGGAGCTTTTGTTTGGATATTTTCTATGGAGTATTTTTTTCTAATCAATAGGCACCATTTATTTGTATTTGAACTTTAGTTGTTGGAATTGGGATTTTTATAGAAATAAAATAATAATGTGTATGTGTCTATACCTACCTGTACCTAAACCTATTTAGAGCATTATGATTCCGAAAGTAGATAAGATTTTGTTTTACCCATTAACACATTTTTCTTTGTGAAAAAAAAAACGCTAACATCAGTATTTTCAAATATAGATCGAACCCCTTTGCGCAAGAGTTTATTAGATGAATCCTAAAGCTTTGTAATATCAATAATTTTAAACAACGAAGTAATCCATATGTAGTGTTGCTTTGTCTCACAATAGATGCTTTTAAAAAAAATCGTTTTAAATGTAGTATGACTAACAATAAAAACCTAAACAATTTTCACAATCCCAAACTAGCTTACAATGTGCTACAGACCACCGCCCGCAATCCCAAAACTAAATAATACACCTAAATATTTTGCTTCCATGTTTACATTTGGCTGACAGCCGCTCATTCTATGCACGAAAGTTCTCGGGCGGTGTCAGTTCGGAAGTTCCAAGCTACGTCCAGGAACCGCGGAACAGATCCACAATGGAATGAAGTAACATCGGAAACTCGTTGGAGTTAATAAATAATACTGGGAATGACATGCGCAGAATGCGAGCGGTATCTGCACCGGATGTCTGCTCTGTTGCAGACATTGATTGTGTGGATGATACAGTGATTAGAATTTGAACGCGAGCATACATATACCTACCTAATATACGAGACTACTTACCGATTCAAACAATGTAATTTGTACGCTTACTATTGACTCCCTAAGCAATAAACGTTGCTTAAGCTTTGAAAAATATTCAAGTGGTACAATTTAAGTTTTTGTCTTTACAGCGTTTTGTCATTTTCATTCCCGATCGGTAAAACGTACTTGTGTAATTTGTTTTGAAAACTACTCGTTCGGTTTTGATGAAACCTAATAGGTACTGCGGTACATATTTTCATTTTCAGCACAATGATCTTGACTCGGTTTTTTTGACGCAAATGAAATTCCGAAAAAAATTGTTTAAGTAAACGCCATTGTGTATGTAAACCATCTAAAGAAAAGTTTGTTTTTAATTTTTATTCCATAGATAGGCAGGATTCAAAACACGCGGCTATTATACCTCGTTATTCCAACTAACAAGATACCAAATATTAGTTGTTGAATAGTGGTTCTATTCAACTGCCGTTACACATCTACTGACTGGTCTACGATACTAACCCTAATTAGTTATGGAGATAATTCTGTTACTGTAAAGCGTTACAGTAAATTGAACTTTCATAACTGTATTTTCATTTTTAAATCAATATAAATAAAAGTTTTATTTTCTTTACATCTGTTTCTAACAAGCCTAGATACATAAATAGTTGGTTTTATTTGTGGGATATTTAAAACATCAAACTAAAATGTAAGTTAGAGAGAGAAAGCTAAAGTTGAACTCTCAAACTATTTTTAAATGATTAATGGCAAATCAAAACGTAAGGAATATCAATGCGATCAAATGAGATTGATTTACGTTCGTGCCGTTCATTTAAAATTTAGCTTATTAGCCAAGCTAAAGCCAAAAGAGAACCTATTCGGTTAAATCAAAATATTTCAAGGATGAAACAACAGCTATTTTACAGTGAATTCTTTTTAAACACGTAGGAAGTAGCCCGAAACTATGCTAAGCTTCACACAAAACATGTCGCATAATGTTGCTGCTTCGTTTCATTTATCCACCACGTTGTAAACTTAATTCAACGGTGAAATTCGGAAAACAAGCTATACAAGCTCTTAGCGACGTAAAACTTAGCCGGCTTTTGTTGTGCAGCAGTAAACACATCCAGTAACCTGTAGTCCGAAACAGTAGATGATCTGTGTACACTGTACAGTCAGCTCTGGTACTTTTTTCACATATCAATAACTAAGAGAGTTTACGATTTAATGTTAAAAAGAAAGAAAGAAATAAACAAGATACGTTATTAAAAGAAGAACAAAAGACCCGGCTGCAAAATGTTGTGCCCTAAGTCACTATCAAGACGATTAAAATGACACCTGCCATGTCAAAATCCATTAAGCTGTTTAGGCTGCATGGCGTTCCAAAAAACCTCATACATATACCCATATACCCACTTAAATACATACATACAAACATACACTCGTAAAACATAACATTCCTTCTTGCGCAGTCGGGTAAAAAAGGGCAAAACAGGAGGAGACAAGCCAGAGACGAATTTATATTTTGACTTCCTCGGTGGCTCAGTTGGTAGTGAACCTGCCTTCTGCCCTCTATGCCAAAACATAGCATAACACAACACAACATATGTATTGTCACGCCGTTCCCCCAAAGGGGCTGGCAGAGGTGTAATGCAACACCCACATTTCGCCGCACAATATTCAGTCCCAATTGTGACAGGATGCGACTGCGTCACCATATACCGGTCTCCAGTTATGTAGCAGATGACATACGCGCATATCCACAATGAACAAATTGGTGCATGCCGTCGGCTGGGATCGAACGCTCCTCGTGGCTTATGAGGCGAGTCTTATCCCACTAGGCTATCATCGTTTTTTTGATACCCTCTGCCCCTGACATGCTATGATTATTGATATTAGGCGTACGCAATAAGAGGCAAAATCTTTCAAAATGTCAGCTAACTGCAGCGTAGTTATTGTAAAACATAACAAGTTTAAGTACTGCAAGTCTCCCTAAATGTATCGTGCATCCAGTGGCCTGTGAGTCAGTGTTATCAACGTTTTAGGCGAGTGCGCTCGGACGTTGGCTAGTGCGTGTACTAATCTTTGTCTCACGAGACCACCGCCCGCATTGTGCTAACGTTTTCATGGGCCGGGAGGTGGTGTTCGTTTCGAGTGAATTTAGTTCCTAAAAATCGCATCAGAATTCGTTAGCAGGGTATCCATTTAAATACTCAACTATGCTTAGGTAAATTGTTTAGAAGTAGGTCTAACAAATAGTAATAAATGTGTCTACTAATACTTACTTAAAAAAATGTAACCACGTAAAAAATTTCTTTGAGCACTTATTATAAAAATCAACATAAAAATTATTCTGAATACTTTTTAATACTCTTCAGTATATTGATAGAGGCAAATTTATTAAAAAAACATTCTATTATTTTTATATCTAATATAATAGTGTCACAAGCAAGCGAGACAGCTGGCGTGCCTTACCATACACTTTAGTAAAGCCACAATTCAGTTTGTATAAAATATCAATTTTGTCTGCCAACAGCTCTTAGCCTACAGCTAAGCCAGCGACCACCAGCTTTTGTGTTGACTCGAACCGCCAGATAAGCGTTAACTTTCTACCTTTATTCTACCCTGTCAATTGTAAACTATTGTTAAGTTTCTTTAGCTTTGTTAACGAACTGATTTTTCAAGACTATAGATTGGACCAAGAGCTTAAACGATAACATTTCTTTCAGCAGGTAAGTAACTTAGTACATTGTTTTCTACAAACAATGATATGAAACTTTATGTATTACTTTCAAAAACCTGAACGAGCGTTGAAATTAAACAACCTAGACAAGGTTATATGAAAAACGTAGGTAAAACTGAATAGAAAATACTAATGTCTCAAGAGCGAGTAACATACGACGGTAACGCTCAAACAAATGTAAACGAAATTAACAAAGGCATTAAGAAAAGAGAACTATGTCGTTAGGGGCCCGAGCAATTGTAGCGGACGTGTTACAAGAAGAAGGGGCGATGAATAAAACACGCGTTAAATAGGCGCGTCTCTAACGATACAAAGCACCCACATTAGCACCTAACGAATAACGCTCCTGATGGATAACATTACCTCCGCTTTAGCTGCTCCCGTCCCGCGTCGACTATTTAACAGAAAGTAATATCTAGAGGATAAAATACATTTCGGCTGCACTTAGGTGCGAAACGCCCAAAAGAGGCCGGCGTGCCTGTTCCCACGCGACTGCCTATCTCGTGTTACAGCGAAAAGAAACCCATTTTTTTCTCTCACAGAATTAAACGAGCGATAAAATTCTTGCGACGTCGCATGAAAATGTGCGTTACCTGCCTTGCATATTTATGCGTGCCCTAGTAATGACGTTTGTCGAGCCTCCCTGGCCGGGTTTCATTACTGTTCGTCTCGCCGAACGTTGAAGCAACTCTATTTTATAAACAATCCGTGTCAAGTGTTTTCCGATCGCGTTGCGACTCGTTTGCATTTTTCGCTGCGCAATGAGTAAGCTGTATCAATTAAAATAACGTAACAATGTTGTCGAGATATTCGTCTACGGAAGCTCGTTAAGACTCTCCGAGAGGTTCGGTCCTCTCTTTCTGTTCGCTAGAGCTGTCTCACTCGCTCGGCTTACGCTAAGAATGTGGGTACATAAGTCGTCACCAAACATTAAGTCTGGCTTAAGTGTGCAATATCATTTATCTCGGCTGCGAGGGTAAATATTGTTCTGAATTTAGTTCAAGTTAGCACACGTGGATGACGGCGCGGGTGCGGGCTGCGAGCCGCAAGTCGCGCGTTGCACTCGGAATATTTCAGAGCAAACGGCGCACAATACAGTCGCAATAGCTCGCCCCTAATCTTGAGCCAAGTCGAGTGTTGCACCTGCAGCCAAATTCGTTCCAATTAGGAGGAGTTAGAGTGCGCGTTGACTGAACAGCAAATGATGCGGTCCCCACTTAACGCCGCCCGGGCGACACTTACGTGTCGTCTGCACGTAAATAAATTCAGTTACCGCTTGCACTGAGTGCACGTCATTAAACTTTCTTGTCCTTAACTCGGGGTAGACGTGTGTCAGCTGTTAATTATTGGGATTTTGTGACAAACTTGATATTTCAAATTGGATACACTGTAATGCGCTTATAGTCTGGAACGTGAGCTTACTTATTATTCGGGAGGCAAGTTGAGATCGTGGAAAGGGCATATTTAGTTCATTAAAATTGAAATAGGCTTAATTCATATAAAAAATGAGTTTAAATCCATTTAACATATATTATTTGCATTCGTTTAGCTTTAATTTCAATATAACTTTCACGATCCAAGATTTGTGTTGCGCATACGCGTAGTTCGCATCAGCTAAGGAAAGCATACTCCCACGTAGCGCAAGTGTTACGCACCGTAGCGCTAGCTACGACATGGCTACGCAATAACGTCTCATTACACGTTAAGGCTATATCGCAAACTACGCAGGGTCAAGTTTGTACACGTATGGAGCTTGCGCAAGTAGCACAGTTGGTGGATTGTGCAATTTCAAAAAGTCATACCATTTGGACTGCAAAAGCAGGTGTTGCAGCATCGCAGTACACCTAAATTCAGTTTTGTCCATTTCAACGGCATGCCAATATATTATACTACTATATGTATTTTGCTGCTACGTATTAAATAGATTATAGACTATGCGAGTATACGTCGATATCAAAAAGTACATAAACCTCCTACCAGTAGTGATATCCTACTAATGCGCTCCGTCTACAATCTTTTCTTGCCATGACTTGTTAAATCTGGCTAACATTTTATACAAAAATGTGTCTTAGTGTTAGAAAGTTAAGGCTCTCTTTTGTTTATTTTAGGGGTTTATGTTAGAATAATTCGTATGTTAGAGCTTTGCCACAGTTCATTATAAAGTAGTACGAATGTTTTCCAAGTAAATTATTCTCAATTTTATCTCTGGTTTAGTTTGTTTTTTTTTTTATAAATTTAGATAGGTACTTATAAAATTAAATTAGGTAAGGTAGGTAAAATATTTTTTTTAGATAATCAATGCCAATTTTACATTTTGATTTGGATACTTTTATCATTACAAATATCGTGACATTAACTTCTTAAACAACACAGTATCACCCTGTTTGGTAGATCAGTTAAAAAATATATATTATATTAACCGATAAAACCCTTATCAGAAGTAATTAAACTCAATCAAACATGCTTTACATTTCGAGAATGTGACATTTTGAGACATTGTGACATTATGAGAACGTGATATTGTGCGCCGAGAGGTCTAGTGATGTTCGCGCTTTTTTTGTATAAGTATAGAAGTCCAGGTATATTCAAAATTAGCTGGAACACATAGTAATTGCATCTTCCATCCTATAAAACATGTTAAATTAATTTCTGGAATAAAAAAGTATACTATGCATGAACTCAATCTGTGGTACAATGAGGACCTTTATTCAAAATTCCAGTTAAATTCGTAAAGCCGCGTCAGCGTGCAAAAATGCCATTGATAGAAAAAATCGTACTAATAAAACAATTTAACCGACTGTTTAAGAGGGGTTATGTTTTTCGATTGTATGTATGTGCTCGTATAGTATATCCATGAGATTTCATAGGCACGCCCTACAGCATAAACAGCTTGATGGATTTCGACGAAAGTACAACAACAACAACAACAACAACAACTCTTTATTAAAAACATAAAATAATTACATTAGTACTTAAATAAGGCTTAACTAAGTTTTTAATGGGCGGCCTTATCGCTCAAAGCGATCTCTTCCAGGCAACCTGAATGATCATTTGAATCATCTTGATATTAGGAGTGACATATGATACAACATTTTTATATATAACTAGCGGTGCCCCGCGGTTTTACCCACGATTAAAAAGTATTATATGTGCTATTCTAGACTATAATCTATCTCTGTGCCAAATTTCATCCAGATCTGTTCAGCCGTTCTCGCGTGAAAGAGTAACAAACATGCATCCATTCATCCATCCATTCTCACAAACTTTCGCGTTTATAAAATTAGTAGGATTATATCTGGAGTATCAGACTACATTTTGCAGTCGGGTTTTTTTAATGTTACTTTATTTTAATATGATAAAGACAGCTCTTGCTTAAAACATGTCATTCTGTGATCAACTGTGGCTATGATGTCAATCTTTATCGCAAGGGAAGTTAGGGGAGGCTAGGGTGCGCCAATGCGTCGATTGTAATCACGCAAATGGCTCCCTATCAAAAATGTCACATTCGTATCGATATTTTTTGCTGTCACTCTGCCTGGAAATTCTAAACTTTACTTTTTTATCAACACAGAATGGAAACGAAATGGATTAGAAACAATGTACTCACATAGTGTTCGAAAAGTCTATAGACGTTACTTTAGCTGTAAAAACGAGAGACTTTAACAACGAACTGTATAAGCCATTAAATTAAAATGTACAATTTTTTATTCAGAAAGTCGTAACTGTAAACCTTTACAATAAAAATCAAAGTCGCGTATTAAACAGTCTTTAAAAGTTTGGTTTTATTTTTCTATCGACGCAAGCTGCCGGGTAGCCACTGACTGCGATCGCCTCCATTAAAATAACTCGTTAAAATTTATCATCGACCCGCTTAATCGGTTTAGCGCCACCATCTGCGATTTTATGATTTTTCTGCTTGCTCTGTATACATTCGTGGTCATTTTACAACATTTAGAAAATTGCTTGCGTGAGCCAGTCAAAGGCTCTCCGACCTGCGTTCTACGTCTCCTCGTTTTGTATAGAACTTCTGCGCACGAGAGTTCATTATCGTAATTATAATTTCATTATTTTTAATACGTATTTTCTCCTGTTGGAAATCCAATTTAATCAAATTATGCCGGATTTTCTGCAGCCGCCAGTGTTCCGCGCCGCACTCAGAAGATAATTAAATAATTAAGAATGTATGAATGACGCTGTAAAGCCGTTTTCCCTGATATTGTAATAATGCAGTCCTCTTGGGCAAAATCTTTTAAATTATTCTCTCGCGCTTTTGGTACGTAATTACGTGGTGTACAAAACAGGGCTTCCAATCCATACAATTTTCATGTTTTTTTGAAGCTGTAAAAAATTATAATTTTCTTAAATTAGGTTAGTAAGCAGTCTATCGTTTTTTCTTTGCAAATCATGGCAACCATAATGCATCATCATGCATCTTATATTAATAGAAATGCAATTTTTATGATAAGCAATTTAATCTTCACTAATAAAATCAATGATAGAGAAAGATATAATAAAATATAAGAATCATAATATTTCTAATATTTTTGTGGCGATTTAATATCGCCATAACGTTTAGTTTTCCATGCTACTCGTATATTTCTTCAAGTTTCGATTTTATGTGAGTTTCGCACTAAAAATCCTGAAGCGCCAACGCCGAATGCGAGAACCGTTCAACAAAACGGTCACCACGAGTGGAAATGGAACGTTTTACCTCTAAAATGTCAAAGGTAGCTTCTTTGGGTTTATATTTTGCGTTTATAGCGGTCAACGGCGCGTCGCAGATAGGAACAAAAAGAGCGAGAGCGACCGCTCGCTGCCGAGAGAAAATCTGAGGGCTTAAACAGTGCCACGTATGAAATAGTGGAGCTCGGTTACATGAAAAAGACGAGAGGCAAAATCGAGTGACAGGACCACGGCGCAGGATTTTCAGTCGGATGGTTTTTTGCAGGCAGGATTTTAGGGCTGGACACTGCACCCGCACGGACGATGCGAATTTATCGTGGTCGCTTCCCTGGCGGACGTGCGGTCCGTGATTAGTTGGGCTAAAGGCGTCTGAGTGATTTTTGCATTGAAACTCATGGAGCATGACTGTGCAATGCTTTGTCTGCACACGTGCAATGCTACTCAAAATATCATGCTGTACATATTAACGAACTCCGTTTTATATTTTAGGGAGTAAAAAACGCAGACCAGAACGGTTTTGGTAAATCATTTTGCTTTCTTGCCTGTATGAGGCCAGGTAGATGTTTAATTATATTATTTTCAAATACGTTTTGGCTCTGAGTGCACTTATATCTGTCAATCTGTGAATTACTTGGCACCACCGAAATTTAAAAACATGCGTCAAAGACTATGAATCTGACACATTGTTAAATTATTTGCTCGTGTGTTCATTTGTGTCTCATCACAAAACATTTTGTTTCAGATTGACCCCAAAGTGGCCTTTCCCAGAAGAACACATCCAAAGGTAAGTTTCTTTCATCCGCACATTATCTGTGCGCTAAATTAAAGCTCCACAATAAACTTATTCATACATTTCTGTACCGCAAACGGCTGTGCAAGTTACGCTACGTAGAAACTGTAAACCATATCGGTCCGACGCCGCCGGTTTGTTTATTTTCAAACGTTTACTCAAAATATTATTTTAGGCTGGACATAAGTCTCGCTCGCTATTAAGATGTTGGCTCACGACGCATAAATAACTAAGGGCCATGATAATTTAGTATGCGCAGCGTGATTTCGGGCTCGTCCTTACTAGATAGTACTGTGATTGAATCCCATAACGGGTTATTTAGTTCATTTCCCCTTTTTCCTTCCTCATTGCTTTTATTTAATGGAGGACCGAGATTTAAGGACGAAATTGTTCACTTACAAAAATATAAAACACTTTTGGTGAAGTACCAATCACTTCTATAAATTACTAAGGAAACAATATAAATATTTTGGTAAGTCAATTTTTGCCAAAAATACAATGTAGTTGGATTGTAATTTAGATTTACTATTACTTCTATGAGAATTGTAACTATTTCGCAGGTGAAATATTTAGAAAATTGATTAATATCACATTGATTGCCATCATATTTAATAGTGTATCTCACAGTGGGCAGTAAAATATGCCGAGTTATTCAACTCTTTTGTAAGTGTGCACAGTTTTCTGCAATCTGCAATTCAGTCTTGCTAAACTGAAAACATAAAGCTCTCTACACACTAGTATTGTAGCTCCGTCGAGTGCAAGTTATCATTGGAGGGCGCTAGCCGCATTTAATGCAAATTGACGTCAGCCTCCTCGCCTAGCGCCTATCCCCGGCCGCTTTCGACATTTTTACTGTCGAGTAGCTGATACTTGAGGTTTTATTTAACCCCGCTCAGACAACTTTCAGACCTCTTGCTTTTGTATTTGCACTGCTGAATACTAGAGTGTACACAATTGATAATTTCAACCCGAGCTAAACGGACGCCAGAGAATTTCGTGAGGTGAAAATGAGAAAGTCGATGAGCTCGCTATTTAGCTAGATACTAACATCCTATAAACTTGAGAATAGAGTGCCTTGCAACAAGTGGATCTCCTTTGTTCCTATAACAGGATTAAATATAGAAACTTTGAGCCGGCGATACGAGGCAGGTATAACTTTGGTTGTACTGCGCGAGTTACCTTTACCGGTTGCAGGATGATGAAATGAATTTTCAAAATGGAGCGTCCGAAAAATCACAAAAATCCGCGGATGGAGTCGGCACGCTACCTCCTTCTTTTTATATGGACATTAAACGTGATGGATGGTTTTAAAACATCACGTTATATTACTCTATCCGGGCAGGCGGCGGCGTTGCGTGGCCGGTCAAAGGGGATGCCGGCTATGCGAATTACATGAATACATTAAGGGAGCACTGCCCGGTACCTACACGTTACACTGTAATGCTCACGAATAAATTTAGACCATGTACCTTTATCACAATGCCACAGAACAGCAACTATGTGTGTATGTAAATTTTGACGTACCGCATAGATTCTCCGATATAACGACTGCCACGATCACTGCGCGATAACATTCCATTCGCGACGCAAAAATAACGGAAAGAAAGGACGATAAAATTAGAAAAGTTTATACAAGTCACACGAACCTGTTCGCTGACATAAACAATTTCTGAAGGGTCCAGATAATGTTTTTGTTCGCCTTATTAATTGCGATGATAAACGGCGCTCGAAATCGGATGATTTTGTCAGTGGCCCACTCGGGGAGGGTGGGGGGCGAAATTCAAATTTGTGATTATCGTTTGCCGCCGTTTCTGCTTTCCCTTCCTACGCAAACAATAGAAAAAGGGGGCACCGCGTTTTCAGGCGTGGGCTAAGAACAAAACAAACGAATTTTTAATATCGTCTTTATCGATAATTGAGATTCTCTCGAAAACCTCTTATTTTGAAAACTTTGAGACTGCAAAAGAGGAATGGTGAAAGAAAATGGGATCGAAAGAAAAAACTTTTTTCATCTTCTTTGTTTGACATTGACAGCCACTAAAGTTTTTATTTTCACAGTGAATCTATTTAATTTGAAATTGATTTGGGGGTTAAGTTAACTTTCAGCATCTGGCTGGACAGATGACTCTGGCAGATAATGGCTTTTTAAATTAAAAGTAAGTAATAACTTACAAATAAAAGTTTAGAGGAAATCAAACCATTAACTTGCAGTTAATTTAATACTAACTGATTACAAACGATTCAAAAGTAAGATAAACCAAAGAAAAGGCTAGACGCAATCATATTAATACACAACTTAGCAAAACAAATACCTAAACCAACCACTGCAGATTGAACCCCAAAAACATTATTAATCTCGCCTCGCATTCGCAAACGCAACCGGAAGTGCATACCGAAGACGTATCCCCACACGCATTGAGTTTCTTGCAAGTAAATACCGGAGCCCGGGACAAAGGCTAATATGTCATCGTGGCCGAGTTAATTGACGCGGTTTCCGCAGCGACGCGGTCTGAACGCAGACGTCAGAGTTTCCTCCGCTTACATATTTATACGGAGCGACTAGCTGCACTGACTCTCTCCCGCCATTTAATAATACTCGTACCTAGCGAACGTATGACGGTGAATTTTATCAGTAATTGGATATTGCGTTTTGCTGTGGCGGGTCTTGGTGGATGTTATTATTTTTGTGTTTGCGAATTGCGGTTTTGAGCTTGACTTGGTATAGTTTTTTGATATTTTGATTACTGTTTTGTTGTTATGTTTCCTTGTTAACTGTTTCAAATAAAAAAGTAAATTTTATAGAGGGAATTTAAAATTAATAGTAGCAATTACTTACGCATCTATAGAGTTAAGCAATTTGGTTTTAATGATTCTTCCGTAATTATTAGAAGTAGAGTGCTTCTAATTGGAAGGCTGCTGGGTCTCTAAAAAGTTTCATTGCCTGGAAGTAGTCGTCTAACAACGCTAACAACGTTTTTTTGCGGCCAAATGGCGCTTCAAACTTAACCCAGATAAGTAATTTCAATTAAATAACCTTAATCGACCCCATAACGAGCACCTAAATCGGCAGCATTCGTAATCACCGCTCCGTGAGTTTATACACTTTAATGGACTTTGCAGAAGTACTTTCAACTCTCCTTACGGCTAAGATATTTGAGGAAAAACTACGTACCACCTACCCGCAGTAAGTGGAGAAGTTACCGAACTATGGCAGACGAGAAAGCGCGACTTCGCAAGGGAGCGCGGCCCGCGCCGTGGCGTAGCGTGGCGTGGCATGGCGGGCCCACTTGGCGCGATTTAACGTGTTTCATTAAAACGTTTTGTCGGTGTAATCGCAAGTAATTTAAGTGAAGAGAGCCGAGCTTCCGACTTTGTAAGTATTTTGTGTTTTCTTTTTTAATTACTTCGTTTTAACTTTGTTGTCGGGCTTTTAAAGCTGACTGACAGCCGAATAAGAAAGTTCCTTATAACTATTCGGGGTGGTTTAATGAAATTGTAGTCGATTTTGGTGAGATAACACTTCGGAGGTAGTTTCCGTGAAATGTGAACAGGAACACACATTGTAGTTAATAGCTTGAACAAGGTAGTACTTACAACAAATTGTATGGTCTTACTTTTATATTCTTGTATAATTTTTTGAGCTCTATAATCTTCTAGAGGTTTTTTTTCTTTGGTTCTATAAAAATCATTTTTAAGGTTATTCATGTGATCTCATCACAACTGTTAGTAATTACCTACGTTCCGCTGTTTTATTCGCGGTTAAAAAGTTGCCTAGGCCATAAGCTACCTCCAGCAAATTTAATCAGAATCTGTCAATTTTATTGAGCGTGATAATGTAACAAAAACACATGCACACACAATTTTTCGCCTTTGTAATATACTAGCTGCACCATAGAGTTCGGCCCGTGGTTAAAAAGTAACCTGTGTTAATCCAGGATATAAGCTACCTTCATGGCGAATTTTATCAAATCCGTCCACTTGTTTGAGCGTCAAGTAGTAACAAACAAACACACACACAAATACACACTCACACACATTCAAATCAAACATTTTGATTTGATTTGATTTGACACACACACTTTATAATATAAGAAGGACAGGATAGAATAAAAAATAAAAGCTACTTAGACATATTAGACAGCAAAATTTACCGCATTAAGAAGTTAAATTGAGACTTGTTTTACCTACTACTAATTAGCTATTCGTTTGCTTAGTCTGTGACCGCAACATTATTCCCGATGTCCGAATAACGTAAACCAAACGGAGTTATGCCAGGGCATTTAAAACATTCCCGGCCAGTAATTCAACGTCTAAAATGTACCGCTCATCCAACAGATGTCGAGTTATTACTAATTCAAGGCGGAATATCCACGTTAAATACAACACTGTGAATGATGTAAGCGGGGTCGGGTGCAGCGGTGAGCTCTAGTGTTGCTATGCGAGGTTGAGAGGAAAAACCCACGGAAGTAATAATTGGATCGGAAAATGTGAAAGTATCAGGTTATTTTAACATGTAACGTAAGTAGTCAGTAACTAATATGTTTTTATCGTTGGTATCATTGACAGCCTGGACCCAGGGCTGCTTTTCCTCGTGTCAGTTTTCCGTTTCTAAGAATAATCTCTTACACGTGTAATTCGTGATGAATCTGTTTTTTGTACGGTTTGATTTTCCTCAATTCCCTATGTTTAAAAATATGCCCTCGCCCGTCAAATATAAAAAAAAAGTTATTGGCTTCAAAACAGTATCAAAAATAACTCCATGACTATGTAAATTGCCTGTGTGTTTCTCAAACATGAACCAACAATATCTCACCGCGTAACTTTCGATTTGCACACGACTATCGCAATGAATTTGGTCGAGCTGGCTCGTAAAACGGGAGAAAATCGGGAAGTCCCTTATAAATCGGGACACCTGGCAACACTGGTGCGGTCGCGGGACTTATGCCCCGCCGGCCGGTAGTTATGACCACCGTCATGGGTATAAGTCACCCCGTACATCTGTTCCATCACCGGTCCACTCGCCTTAATCATGCTGTTGCCTGTAATAATTTAAAGGGTTTTAATAATTTTTGGAATTTTAATATTTGCCTCGTTGATCGTAATGTTAATAAATACCACGATCAGCGTTTAATTTAATATGATATTTACAGGTAGTTTTGTAATTACACTATTTTTATAACCCATTTTTCTCAGTTACGAAGCGATGACAGCCTAGTTGGAGAAAGCCTGCCTCTCAAGCCAGAGGGAGCGGGTTCGAACTCAGCCGACGGCACGCATCAATTTGTTCATTGTGTGAACATATGTGCGTATTGTATGTCATCTGCTACATGACTGGAGCCCGGTGTATGGTGACAGGCTCGCCCCTGTCACATTTGGGACTGAATAACGTCCGGCGAAGTGTGGGTGTTGTATTACACCTCTGCCAGCCCACTCGGGTCAAAAGCGTGACGATATTTATGAAAACGACAACCGGCAGCTAATGGAGTGCAAACATGACTGTTGCGGGTCGAAGAACCATAATGTTCAGTAATTTTTCAGAGTGACAAATGTGTTTGAAATGTTGAATTTTTAAGCGTTCATTAGCTTTGCAGCTACGATAGTGTTTGTACGAGTGGTCTACGAAATCAACTTAGCCTCGAAACGTTTAGTTCACCTAAAACATTTTGTTCCCTACACTTTTATCACGATAACAAAATAAGCACCTATCTAGTTTACTAGCTATTACCGATCCGGCGGAATTTGCAAAGAAAACAAAATCACGCCAGGCCTCGGGCAAGTTTGGCGATAGCGTGACGTGCTGACGTGCGGTCCGACGCCACTGTATCTCGTCCTATTTCTACCTAACTTTAAATGCAACCTTTAAAGCTAGAATAAAATTATATTGTTGTGGGGATGTTGAATGCATCTTTATCTTACAAAAAAGAGCAATCCGTGCTATACATAACTTGCCAGCGAGAGAATCACTGAAAGAGATAGTTTTTCGTAAGTTGAAAAAATTTTTCATTAGTTTATTTTATTTATATTTTTATTAAAAGTGTATTAGTTTAGTTAGTTTTATTAAATTATTCTCACGTGGTACCGTGAGAATATTTATAGTTTTAAATATCCCTGTACGAGTGCATTATGTATGCTAGAAAAAGAAATTGGTACCTTTAGGAAGATGTCCGATATTAACGCTAGGACCCGACATGTACATAAGCTCGCATTCCCTCAATGTAGGCTGCGGAAAACAAATTCCTCATTTATTGGCAATTGTGTGCGTTACTATAACATAATTCCAAAACAGATAGTAGGTCTCAAGGAGAAAACTTTTAAAAATGTTGTTTAGAAATATCTAATGAGTAATGCCTATTATAATAGAGAAGATTATATCAAAGACAAGAAGCAATGGGAAAGAGCTGTAGTGGAGTCTAAACTTTATGAATGATTTTTATTACTTTTGACATTTTAGAATATAATTAATTAATACACATTTTAATAATTATTTAATTTAATTTTTAGAATTAAGCAATATTTTTATTTATTTTTGTGACAAGGCCCCTTTACAGCTTCTTCAAATTGACAAGGCATTGTAGCCGCTACTAATTTAAATTGTTTTTTTATTACCTATTGTAAAATGTGACGTTACCAAGTGTTGTTAATAACCTATGTATGGTCTGAATAAATGAATTGAATTGAAAAAAAAAAAAGAATGCCATGTAAGACAACCAATATGATTTTGTAGGCAACTGGCGCAGAGTTATTCTGAAAGGATATACGATTACTTAGCCAAAAGAGGCTCATTGATATCAACGCTATGACAAATTTGTACTAAAAGGCCAATTTTAAGATCGTTAAAAAAATGCAATAGTCTCTATATTTCATGAAATTTAATTGAGCTTATTTAGTAAGTTTATTATGTACAATTGTTTTATTTATCGTGATTTTAAAGTAACATTATTAATGTTACGAGATCTTTTTACCTTAAACTTGTATTATAAGAATGACTCGATTACAGGTACCGGTTATTTAATTGTGTGTTATTAAACCTTAATGCAGAGGCTCTGAGTCGGGAGGAGGCCATGATGTTATATTAATTGTTATAAAAATTGTAATAATTTCTGTTCTCGTTATAGTTTTTATTATTGTTATCGTTTTATATAAATTGTGGGTCCATCTCGAGCATTCATGCTCACTATCGAAGGCACCTTCTTGCGGCGGCGTCGTGTGTCGGGTCGTTCTCTTCCCTCAAATATGGTTGAGGAGAGCGATGGCTGGCACATGCGTCATACTCGTGATCGGGTGCTGCTTGCGGGTCGCTGGTCTGCTCGTGGTGTACTCACAATGCATTAAGTAAATCTGAAAACCTTTAACCTAACCTTAGATTAAGACTTAATAACTAACCCCCCTCTACCTGTATTTCGCTTAAATAATAATTTAAGATTTATGATAAAAAAAGTCACGGTCCCCGGAGTCCGTGGAGTGTAATTTTTTAAATAAAAAAAAAAAAAAAAAAACCTTTATGCAAATGTAATAATAATAATACTATTCGGGACACTTGTACACACGGTCGTCTGACCCCAAACTAAGCAAAGCTTGTACTATGACGGCCAGAGACTGATACATGATACATATCAGATGAAATATACATATTTTAAATATATTCTTATACTAACTGCGCCCCGCGGTTTCACCCGCGGACCCACAGGAACCTTTTATTTTTCGGGATAAAAAGTATGTCCTTTTCTGTATCTCAGACAACGTGTATGCAAAATTTCATGATTATCGGTTGATTAGTTAGGGCGTGAAAGCGTTACAAACAAATAAACAAACAAAAAACGAACAAACTCACTTTCGCATTTATCATATTAGTTAGGATAGATAATTAACACCCAGACGTAGATCAAACACATATTATGTTCTTCACGTGAATATTTGCCCTAGGTGGGAATCGAACCCACGCTCCCTTGCTCAGGAGGCAGGTTGTCTTTAATTGCAAATTTTTCAGAATCGAATCCAAACTTTCCTAAAAATTTTACCACACTACAGTCGAAAGACTCCAGAATAAGCGCTTCCAAAAGCAAAAGTTTCTCTTACAAGGAGCATACTTTGTAAAGAAATTGCATTTAATCATGTTGAGACCTCTCTTATACTTCGACTTGTACACGGTATATTTTATGAATTTCTAACATACTTTGTCAACAATTACTTTAATACTTTCATCATTATTTTAAGAGTTTCCTTTATGACAAATACTTGTGGAAAGTTGAAAATACAGTTTTCTCCGTGTATAGAGAGCTTGTTCAGAATTTATTTGGTGCACGTGTATCCTAGCTACATGTAACAAGAAATTTTCAAAATGAGTTGGTAAAGAAAACTTTTTTTTTTAATATTAGCTGTTGCTTGTATATGAAAGAAAAGTTTGTATGCATGTAATACTCATAACATAACATTATCGTCACGCCTTTGCCCCGAGGAGGCTGGCAGAGGTTATACAAGAACCATGATACACTTCGCCGGATGATATTCAGTCCCAAAATGTGACAGGGGCGAGTTTGTCGCCATACTCCGGGCTCCAGTCATGTAGCAGATGGCATACAATACGCACATATGTTCACATAATGAACAAATTGGTGCGTGCCGTCGGCTGGGTTTGAACCCACTCCCTCTGGCTTGAGAGGCGGGCCTCCTCCAACTAGGCCATCATCGCTGTGTAAAACTCATATTGTTTTATTTTACAAAAAGGAACATGTAGGAAGGTAGGAAAACGCAGCACGCAAAACGTTAGTCTTCTGATGTCAAAAATGTTTCTAATTTTTAATGTAGCCATTTTAATAATGGTCTTGTTAATTGTATAGTTTTGTAGGTAAATGACAAGTATCATTATGTGTGGGGAAAAAAACTCTGCTGCAAAATTAAACTTTATGATACCTACTCGCAGTCCAAAATTGATTAAGCTATCAGACGATTAGACGATAAGATACGAAGTCACATATTAATAGAAAAACATACACTCGAAAAACTTTACATTCCTTTTTGTGAAGCCGGGTAAATATCATAAAATTTCTAAAAGTTAGAACAAGACCTAATCACCATTTATAATTTGAGAAATAAAACTAGATATAATTTGCAAATGTTGAGGCCAGCTATGCCTATGACCATACCAATGCTTCCCGTTGCGAATGATAAGCGACTAAGTGGCAGGGCTGTTATGCACAGATGCTTAAGAAATGTACATGTAGAGACTGGGATTTTCAATGTGTGTGATGGCGAGCAGGTGTCACCGACGGTGGTGCTAGCGTCGCAGGGGACGCCGTCGACGACGACACCGACTCGCCGAGGTACTATACCGTATTATTTTAAGTCAACAAAAGAAAATGGTAACAACAACAAATCATTTTTTCGTAGCTAACCAATCATTTATAAGAATATTTCATCAAAATATAGCGGGACTTAATAGTAAAAGTGATAATGTCGAACTTGCCCTCTCTGACTTAAAATTGCAAAATAAACTACCTGACTGTCTATGTTTTACGGAATCGAATATTAAAGAGGGGAATCAATGCATGGTTAAGATAAGAGGTTATGAATTAGGATCAAGCTACTGTAGAAATAAATCTAGAGGAGGTTCGTGTATTCTAATTAGAAAAGGAATAAAATATAAGGAATTAGGGTTTATTAAGAACTACTCATGCTGTGGTATTTTTGAATGTAGCGGGATTGAAGTTCTGAAGCAAAATCTTATAATAGTGTGTATTTATAGAAGAGGAAAAACAAATGTTGACATGTTTTTAGAATACTTAGAGACTCTTTTATTTAAATTATTATACAAAAGTAAAAAAACCTTAGTTTTAGTAGGAGATATTAATATAAATACCTTGAGAGAAAGTACTGCGGTTAGAAATCTGGTAGAATTATTAAAAAACTATAAATTAACTTTACGAATAAACGAACCAACACGATTGAATTCATGTCTGGACCATATCATAAGTAATGCAAAAGAAGGTAATAGTGAAATTTTAAAACTTGGTCTCTCGGATCATGACACGGCACAAATGATTAGTATACCTTGTAAAAAGACGGTTCTTCCCGTACATATTTACTACACTACAAAACGAGACTTCTGTTCAGAAAATGTTAATAGATTCATAAACTATCTTAATTGCTTGAGTTTTGGGGAAATATTTCTCACTCCTGACTTAAACGAAGCCTTCAACAATTTTCACGAGGACTTCAGTTTACTTTTTAACCTATGTTTACCTAAATTGAGATTTAAAGTCACTCAAAAAAGGCGAGACCTTAAATGGGTTACTCGAGGTCTTCGAAAAAGCTGCCAAACTAAAAGAACACTTCGATGTAAGTTTTACAAACAAAAAACAATAGAGAGTAAGAGTGAGTATGTAAACTACGCCAAAATGTTGAGAAGATGTATATATAAGTCGCAACAGATTTGTAATCACAACTTCATCTCACACTCGAAAAACAAATGTAGAGCGGCGTGGGACGTAATAAATGATGACACAGATAGGAATGTACAGAGCAACTTCATCGATAGCATAAAAGTAGGGGATAAATTATTAGACAATTCACAAGAAATAGCAAATGAATTTAACGATTATTTTATTAAGCAAACTAATGCAAACAACTATTTTTGTAGAAATACTAACAAGACTCGCTTAAATTGTAGTATGTTTTTAAGACCATTGAGCTGCATAGAAGTCCACAATATAATTAAATCCTTAAATAATACACATTCTGTAGGGTATGATGAAATAAGAACTGATATTTTGAAAAAAAGTATGAATGTAATTGTCCCTATACTCACATATCTCATAAATCTCTCTTTTGAACAAGGTGAGTTTCCAAATTTGCTAAAGAAATCAATCGTGAAGCCTCTTTACAAAAAGGGAGATAGAACCGATATGAACAATTACAGGCCAGTCACATTGATACCGATAATTTCAAAAATTTTTGAAAAGGCTATGCACAAAAGATTAACGAGTTTTCTAGAAAAGTTTTCAGTTATTAAAAGAGAACAAAATGGTTTTCAGAAGGGAAAATCGACGACTTTAGCCTCTTTTTATTTAGTGTCCAATGTGCTGGAAAATCTTAATAATAAATTACAAACTATGGCGGTGTTTTTTGATATGTCCAAAGCGTTTGATTTTGTTTCCCATTCTCTTCTTTTACAGAAATTAGAAAATTATGGTGTGCGTGGTCCTACTTTGGAATGGTTAAAAAGTTACTTGTCGAATCGTGAACAGTGTGTTGAAATTTCAAATATGTCTAAAAATTGTGAAATAAGACATAATCGATCACAATACCACGTAAATAAGTACGGAGTTCCCCAGGGAAGCGTCTTGGGACCTCTACTATTTCTTTTATACATAAATGATTTACCTGACATTACTAGTTATAAATGTACATTATTCGCTGATGATATTTCTATACTAATTACAAGTGACATACAAATCACAAATTTTGACATTGAAATAAATAATACTATTAAATCAGTTATTGAATGGCTAAATGATAACAATCTTAAAGTGAATTTGACTAAGACTAACTATCTTCAATTTCTAACGCAAGGATCAAAACCTATTGCAAGACATGTACGGTATAATGATATTTTACTTAAAGAGACAAATAAGATGAGCTTCCTGGGTATTACTGTAGACCAATATATAGATTGGAAGGAGCATATAAGTAATGTGTGTACAAAAGTAAATAGATTTGTGCATGTTCTAAATAAGCTTAGGAAATCTTCATTGCGACAAACTGTGTTACTGGCATATCATGGCCATGTGAGCTCTGTGTTACGGTACGGGCTTCTTCTTTGGGGTAACTCAACGGCAATACAGAAAGCGTTCTTATCACAAAAAAGATGTATACGAGCTATAGTAGGCATTCGTCCACATGAGTCGTGTAAGCCATTTTTTAAAGAACTGCGAATTATGACCCTGACTTGCATGTATATTTTTGAATTAGCAATATTTGTGCGTAACCACCCTGACTTGTTTACCACTGCCAAGGATTTATACCCTTCCAATTCTAGGAACGGACTAAGATTGGTTCACAAGCATGCGCTTCGATTGGCAGTATGTAGAAAGAATTGTTACGCGATGTGCATCTCTGTATTTAACAAGCTTCCTTCGACCCTTAAAGACCTACCCTACGGAATCTTCCGGAGGAAATTAAAAACATGGTTATTAGACAAACGCTTCTATTGTATTAAAGACTTTTTAAAATAATATTGTTACCTAATATAAGATTTAATTTAGAATACTATACATATATAAAATAAATTAATTCAATAATATTATATAATTTTTAAATTTGATATTGACTGACATAACTTTAATTATTTTAATAGACTAATATTTCGATTATAATTATATTAATTTTAACATATTCACATGTCAGGTTATCTGACAAATAGGCAGAACTAAATTTTAGATTGAAGAACTTTATGTACTTACCCTATTTAAGTGAATAAATACTTTGACTTTGACTTTGACTTTGACTTAAAATTTGGTCAGAATGAAAGCCAGGTACATTAACTTATTCGTCTGAATATTTTTTTAATTTTTGTCATTTTTATTTAACTTTCAACGTATTAATTAAGTTAAAAGTACCTAAGTCTCGTGTTTCAAAAAGTACCCGAGACTTTCTGTACCTGCAGATAAAAGTTAAAAACTCTCCGAGTGTGATTGTTTATTTTTCTCAAACCCTCTTAAATAGTATCTCTTGAACAACGGCAAAGTTAGTTAAGTTTTCCGCCAGCCAAGCTTGATATAAATGCCATTAAATAATAACAATATTAATTAATAACTTGTAAGTCAACACCCTTGGCCCTGTCATTAGTTTGAACAGAGACGTGCGAGCAAGTATATCAATCATTAGTTGCCTTATCGCTCCCGCACACGACGTGCCTTCGACAAACTTCGTCATCTCCCATTTGGATTATTCAGTGGAAAATTTTGGAAACTCCAGATTTCATTAATTTTCCCTCTCACTGTAGCGAACATTTTCACCGCGTCCGGCTCGCCTCCGCAGTTATTTTCAAGTTGATAAAAAATTACACACCTTTGTTTTAGTCAGAATTTAACGTTGTAAACTGGATTTTGGAACGGTCAGGGATCAGTGCGGCTTTGCGCATGCCCGCCACCGTTACTTTTCAACCCGAAATTCCTAACCGCGAATTTAATATTTAATCTAACCCTTGTCTAGAACATTTACCGGGGCGAGTGTGTCCCGAAATATCGCTCTACATGTGTGGGATAGGCGTACATTGGTAAGGTACAGTTTTTTAATCGGCCGACCAGCACTTGACGGGTGTCCGTGATGGATGACGGCCGGTGGTTGAGGGTCACGTTTTGTCATTTTATTAATACTTAAATTGGTTGCCCGTGACGCGGTTGAAATGTGAGGAGGACAGAGTGTAACACAACACTGATATTTTGTTGCGAGTAGTTAGTCTCGCCCTTTCGAAGGGGTTTTATGGGGAGACATCAAAAACAATGTTTCGCAAACACAATTTTGAAACAATCAACTATAATGTTATAAAACATCATTTACCATTTTGGTTGAATGTTTCAATTGAAAGAGACCTTTTTGTTTCTAAATAATAAAAAAAACGAGTTTGAAAATTCCGTGATATTAAAATTTCTTACCAACTAAGCAGAAATCCTCACTAAAAGTCAATTTTGAACCAATATCCGAAAATACCACTATTTCGCCCCGCTTTAATATTCTAATAACACAACCCTTCATTTACAAGTCCCAAGCATCATGTCCGGTTAACTACATGTACCTAACTATGTACCTATGTGTGGGTATGTCTCGAAACATATTAGTGAAGTAAGTTAGCAAGCGCAGTCCGCCTTGGGTTAATGGGGTGTCATAGCACATGATGGGTAGTCGTATTTAGTGATGGAACACACTGGGGCGAGGTAGCGCACAGTACGGGCATTAACTGAAGTATTGGCGCTTAGTAAGTAAAGCAAGTTTAAGTATAAGCTGAGTGATCAGCCAAAGATAGTTTTCAAAGTTTTTAGGGCCCTTTAAGACGTTGGACATCCTTTAACAGTAGTCATTCTAGCACTCATAACCGGAATCTGTAAATCAAACATTTTATTCAAACTACAGCGACGCTCGTAGAGTTTGAGTAATTCAATAAACAAGCTTAAAACTATTGTAATAATTGACATATTTCCAGAGCAACTGGTTACAGTTAAATATAAAATTGATATTGTAACCACTGTAATGTTACAACCTATAAAGGTATTAAAACGTCGCATTAGGCTTCAAACTATTATAAATATATTCTGAAGGTGAAGGAAATCAACCATTTTATTACCTGTTTTTTGGGTCTAATGCGATCCTAACGGCTGTTTTTGAAGTACCTATACCTGAATATTGAATGTGATAAAAATGTACCTAAGTATGTTCTAGATAGTCACATCGAAATTTTAGCCAGCTGATATTGAATGGTATCGCACATATCTGAAGTGATAGCGTGCGTTAGGGTTGATTTACTACTTAGTATACCATCGATACTGTTAAGGAAGGTTTCCACGCCAAAGTCGCCGACAGCCGCCGACATGATGTTGGCTACGTTTTTTGATGTCGGCGGCCAAATTTCAAGGCCGCCTACAAGATATCGGCGGGATGTGTCCGCGGGGTCTTTGATAATTGTGTAATCCTTTAAGTACCTTTCAATAGTAAAATTGTAAAGACTTATTAAACAAGTATTAATTAAAAACTAAAAATAGCCCCGAGCCTGATTTTTATCAAAGCCGATTTTCATTAAACATAGAACACTCCCGACTAATTCACCTTTCAAACAAATCAAAATCAGTTCGTCCGTTCAGGAGCTAAGAAGTCACAGACAGATACACACATACACACACACACACACAAACACACACACACAGAGAGACACTCCAAACTTATAACACCCCGTCGTTTTGCGTCGGGAATTAAATACATGAATTATTTGAATACTGTTTAAATTCTATTGAATTCGTTCTTAGCATAACAATGTGCTTAACATA
This sequence comes from Peribatodes rhomboidaria, assembly GCA_911728515.1. Classification (NCBI taxonomy): domain Eukaryota; kingdom Metazoa; phylum Arthropoda; class Insecta; order Lepidoptera; family Geometridae; genus Peribatodes; species Peribatodes rhomboidaria. The sequence continues at coordinate 11,651,665 of OU452172.1, forward strand.
ATAAACAGGTTAGAATAAAATTCATTCTAATATGCTAGGAGTTTTTTTTTTTTTTTTTTTTTTTTTATCTAGAATAGGTCGGCGTTTGACCACCAACTCGCCTGATGTTAAGCGACGTTGTGGTCTAAGGTGGAGCACGACGACCTATAAGGTACTTATTCACTCTAGCCTTGAAGTTTAGAGTGAAGAAGTACAAAGACGGCAGTTGAGTGAGGCGCTACAAGTGCGCTACTGCTCAGACCCGTCTTCGGAACGGTTACACCGGACTACATCCCGAAACACGACTAGGTCATTTCACGACATGGCTTGGTCCGGTGGGTGGTAACTAGTAAGTACAACCAAGTTCTGTTGGCTTAAAGGGAAAGAAAAAATTAACTAGTTCAATATTGCAGCTTTTTAACAACATCTTCGTGTAGAAGAGTGGGGCAGTCTTGTCATTTGTCGAACCCGCCCGCCCGCTCCGACGATCACTGGACACTTCTCCAGTAATAAGTTTATCGACTATCACGGGAATTGAGACTTTCTTCTCTATATTTTTAGATGCTATTACTATTTTATTTTGTTACGTTCTGCTTCTTATGTAATTAAGTACAAAAAATCGATAAAAGACAGAACTGAAAACGTAAAACGTAGCTGACGATGGGTCGGAGTTTTTGTGCAGTGAGAACTCGTACCTACTTACCTTAATACCTAATACTGCTTAATTCTTATTACATTACGTTAGACACTTACAAGGTTATTTGATACCAAGCATAGTTTGAACATCGCACATGTTTATACAGAAATGATTTAATTACTAATACATCAAGTCTTTTCAAAGCTAAAAGGTTTAGAGTTTTACCTACTACCTACTGTGAATTAGGTTTAGTCCTTAAATATAAGCTGAAATATTATTCTGTAGTTCTGTAGCTTAGCGGGCTGAGGTCGCCGCCTGTACTAGCTTCATTCATCATTGAGAACACGAAGCTCGTCTGACGCATTTTGTCAAGCTTATCTATTATGTATCTTACTAGAAAACCTTGAAACCGTTTCTTTAAGTAATACGTGCCATTAGTACCAGACACCGAATTAGTATAAAATAAACCTTATTCAAAATAATCTCGAAATCAGATTAAAGTTCTTACAACAGCATTCTCGCAAATAGAAACTTTAGCTCTCGAATCGAAATTAAAACGACTTCGAAAAGCTTGCCAACAAGATAATACAATCTCTGACTCATCTCTAGTACAATATAAAACTCTCAACCTGAAAGTAAACGCTTCAAAAAGCGGAGAGTAGCGATCTGGGAAATAATTTTTCGTAGCGATTGCGATGCGATGTTTTGGCGCATCGTTCGACAAATAGCCGCCGTCGCAGTCCGCAGGGCGGTTGCTGACGCTACAATTTCTGCCGCTCGCTTTGCTCACCTGCCGCCACTCGGAGGAAAAAAATACGTTGAGATTGGCGTAGAGAAGCGCAGCCTTGGGGTGTCTCCCGACGATTCGCCACGTTGCAACACGAAGATTGTACCGGCTGTTTTGTTTGCCTCTTACCGTCTTATTTCCGCTCGAGAAATTGTGTGAAGACACATCCGACTCCAAATTGTTATTTCACAAGTTGCTCCCCCAAAATTGTCTCCTTAAAAAACTAAAAGCATTTCCAGAGACACGAAATAAGGAACGACAAAGATTGCATGCGGAAAAAATTAAACGAACTATACTCGTAGTTAGTTAACGATCTATTTAGTAGTTAAATAGCTCATTCTCATTCTTGGAAACGTTCCCTAACGTAATAAACGACAAGAGTAGGAAGCTTCGCGTGAAAGTTGAGAGCGTATGCTATCTCATGCAAATTACGGCAGATTTATCATAAGACGTCTCCGTAATTGCGACGTGAGGAGATACGGCGCGAGCGCTTAAAGCCAGTCTCCAGAAAAAAGGCAATTAAAGGGATAAACTAGAGCAGTTAAGTCGAGCATCACGCCTGCGATATCTTGGTAGAGTGTCGCGAGTCGAGGCGAGGCGAAGCGAGAGGCGGCGCGAGAGTCACGAGTGCGTGCCGCGGAGCCGCGCCGTGCCGCCTTCAGACGCCGCGAACATGTAAAGGGCGTGGAGCAATATCATAGACTACAGACTGAGGCGGGGGTGTAACATCCGCCACTGACGCTATTGCACTTGAAGCTTTACAAAGCTAAAAGCAATACAGTTATTTGATTTAAGTCGGGTGTGTACCGCCGCCTTCCGTTGGATTGTGTTTGTTCTGGTTTGGCAGATGTCAAAGTTGTATGTTTTGAAACAAGGCCTTACTGTTGTTTGCGATGTTTGTTTCAAAATACACAGATACGGAGATATCATCTGTATTATTGTATGAAGCCACATTATTCATTCAAAGATCTGTAGATGTGTCTGAACTATTGGCTGCAGATACATAATCTCTTATACTATGCGCAGTTTTTAGACGAGCAATCACTTTAATAAACCATTAAAAACAAAAAATATGGAAGCAATCACTCTAAAACAGTCCATAAAGTTAGCATCCCTACGGGCAAGTTGAAGTTGCTCTGAATGCCCATGGCTTTGCTCAGCATGTGGTGGTAGCCAGTTTGCATAATACGTATACGTCAGCGATATGGTTTTGCGTAGCTCATTAACGTAATTGATCCGCTTTAGCTTTCCACCATAGCAGAATCAATCGCACGTTCGACCATTGATTTGCATTAATTACTGAGTCACATGTCACAGCCGTCTGTCCGAATCATTATTTTGATGGACTACGTTTTGGTACGGATCTAGGTGGATTGTAGGCGGACATGTTGCGGATTGCACGCTTGTTATCTAGCTCGTTTGAAAAGTAGGTAGGTACATAATGTTGTGTAGAAATTCAAAAAGGTTTTTATTTACAGGAAAAAAACTATGTTAAATATAGTTTACCACGTAGAATTAATTTAAACGCACCTAGAAGACTGACATGACCCAAGTCTTGATTGTTAATTTGGAAATTAAAATCTAGGACTTATTTTGATCAAAAATAAGCAAATTTTGATAATTTATTTCTATGATACCATAAAGATTAACACGTCCGACGCCACTGATATATGTAATACAAAACAATTATAAATTTAAATAAAATAAATAAAACAGGACAATAAATAACAATGTGTGTTTAGAGTGTTCATAGCATGTCCATCGCAATTCGTATACAGGGTTATAGGTAACTCACTAAAAACCTCTTAAGGGTTCATTGTACTCATCAATATGAACAACTTTTACTATGAAACCAAACCTGAAATCCTGAAAAAAAAAGCTCATTGGCCTGAGACAAAATGTATGGAACAGCTGATTTTTTTATCGCGACTTTAAAGTTCACCCCATAATAAAAGTCATAATGATGAGTACAATGAACTCTTAAGAGTTTTTTGGTGAGTTTCTTAACACCCTGTAATAAATAGGTGGAATCCGTACAACTATCAGAAAATCTTAGTGACATTGAACGTGTTAAACGCTCAACTTGTGTAGGTAAATGGTTGCTTTAAAAGTAAATTGCTACCTACTGAATGCATAAATTGATACTCTGGTCCGTGTATCCGATCGGTTAATGAGCTCTAGTGTATCGCCGTTTGGATATTATGCAAATACTATCGGCCAGTCTGAGTGCCGCTTAGTGGTAACCGAACCTTGACTAGAATGTACTGTGGAGATAGGTAATAGGATAGCTACCGACACACTCAAGCTGTTTTTGAAAATCATTTGAAACGTTGTTATTGAGTTATTTATGCACCGTTTGTCTCAAGTTGTAACAAAAACTTCTAACTTGTACCTATTTTATTGGCCTTAGATCAACTAAGTTATATTATATAGGCCTAATAAATTAGGCCTAATAAATATTTTCCTGATCATACCGAACGTCTTAAACAATGTCTGACAAACAAGGAAGGCGTCAAACCAAATAGAACCACAAAAGCGATTAACCGAACAACTACATAACACAATTATGATAAAACCAAGGATATATAAAGCAACCAAATAAATCCCTTGAGACTTATTCGAGAACGAGATACGTCAAAACCGACGATCGCTTACAAACCTTACAATATTCCACTAACGCGCAATAAACTCTATCAAACAAATAAAGGACTACCTTAAGCACTCTCGCTGGTTGTAATATCCCGTTAGTAGTCGTAAAAACTACGCGGATTGAGTGTAAACAAGGGTTGGGCTGAGATGTAACCGCAATGCACCAAAGTAGGTGACGTGGCTTCTTGTAGGGCGACACTCCGTTGCTCGTTTATCAAAGTCAATATCGACTGTCGACATTATACCTACCTTTTACTTATATGCGTGATATCGCGAACGTTTTTGATATTTTCGGGAATCACGCGACGTTGTAAATATATCGAGATTATGCCCGGCTACGATCGCGCTTGTTATGTTGCATCAATGCTGTCAGCTGACAGGCGGCGTATTGAAACCTCTTGTTTATGAATGTAGTTTGTGTAAACTTCGTTAGCGAGATTTAGGATTCCCGTAAGGCTTGGAAATCTATTAACTGTCGAGGAATATCGGGTGAGCGTCAGTTGGTGGTACTAGCCTTTGAGATAGATTTAGGGTCTACATTTATCGTTTTGAATACAGTAGAGAAAACTATTAGGTTTTTCATTATGGCCTTTCTCTCGTCAAAAAATTCCTTCTAAATGTGGTACCTTTCTTGTGAGAAACTCTTCTCACTTACTTATTTGGTTTGACGCTTCAGCGCTTCGGATCTTCGATGTTTCGTTTCTTGGTTGATCTTCTTTATTTATTTTCTTATAATCTCTAACCTCTCGTTGTTAAGATCTTTTCTTCCTATACTCTTCACCTTTTCAACAATTTAATCCTTCCACTACTTCTACTTTCTCTTTGAGTTTTATCTGTTGCAGAGTCCACTTCGAGATAGCTTGAGCAACTATTCTTTCCAGCTGTCTTGATCAGTAAACCTTTGTTTTTTTTTCAGAATTTGTTGAACGTTTTGCTACCCTTTGTGTATCGTTTTGTTTCAGTTCATCTTTATTATTCTTCTTGTGATTTAAAACGAAATATGATTACCTATGTGCTTAGTTAGACATTTAGAACCCTACGCTTTTCTACGCACTTTTTGTCGCACCTTTTCCTCCAAGGGGGTTGGCAGGGATGTAAAACAACACCCATACTTCGCCGGACGATAGTTATTTCCTGTGTAACTGGGGCAGGTGACATTAAATACGCACATAGTAATATGTAAACAAACGAATAAATTGTCCCTGTCACATTTGGGACTGAATACCGTCCGGCGAAGAATGGGTGTTGTATTACACCTCTGCCAGCCTCTTCAGGGGAAAGGCGTGACGATATGTGAATAAATTGGTGCGTACTTTCGGCCGGGATCGAACCCGTTTCCTCTGGCTTGAGAGCCGAGCCTTCTTTCAACTAGGTCATCATTGGTTCTACTACTTCTTACTATCTACTTTAGGTATAGCTCCTATTTGACAGAGTCATTTAGACATTTTTTATTGGTCGTATTGTATATGTGTAGTAAGAATAGGTACATTTAGTATTTGTTGCGTTCCATTACACGCACACAGTTCGGTCGTAACTCGGACTCAGTATGTTTACGCATTATAAACACGTACGGCGTACTGTGTACTGCATAAGCGGGCGTACTCCGGCGTACTGACCGGTACGCAATTCCGATGTTGTGTTCAGATTCTAAGTTATGTGGATGGAAGCTACAACGGTAATTTCACAATAGCCTTTAAATTATTTGAACGGTTTTGATTATGGGTTGTATTTCTTTTGGTTTAGCTAAGTCTTAATTTGTATTGAAGTCTTAGCTAAACCCAATCCTTTTTTCATGTTACTTTAATTAATTATGAACAATAAAATACTCTAATTACTTTGCTAGCTCAAGGATACGAAAAGAGTCGCACTAACCTTATTTGGTTTCAGGGCTTCAGGAGGATTCTCGAACAATCATAATAAAATAAAATAGAGAAAGGATTTAAGCTAAAATGACAAATATGTTTTTTTAGTAAAATAAGAAAGTAAACAATGCTTATACTTATAGAAAAAATAGATTGAACAGTATTGATAAAACAATTTTTATATTTTTATTAAAATCTCATAGTATTAAAACTGCACACGTTTACTTCCAGAAAAATTCTATTAAAATGTTTCATACAAGTTTCCTTGAAAATCTTGATCCGAAATACTCACGAAGCTGCAACTCGATGTAAAGAGACAATGCTTGTATATGGTCACAGTACAGTGTAAATTGCAGTATGGACATGAAAATGAAATACTGTCGTAGTAGAGGAAAATTTGTCCACTACTGCTGCACAGATGTATTATTAACGACAGACAAGTATGTGTATAAATATCTAAAACAAGGCATTTAGTAAGATTCTTGGCTTCTCCAGTTACTGTCAGTTCAGTATGATCTTCAGCAATTATCTCTTAATCAGGTTACAAATCGTACTAATTACGCTACGATTCATTTTTACCTTAGAGCAAGATAATTCTGCCCTCACGTCCGTAACTTTAGAGCATTTTTTCTATAAGGTGACTAGGGCTACTGGTTAAATTAAGAAATATAGTCAGATAATGTGTTCTTTACAAGTGTTTTTTTTCTCAGGTGACTAGGGCTGGTTAAATCAAGAAATATAATTAGAGAATGTATTCTCTATAAGTATATTTCTTACTCTTAATTTCTCTAAAATCTTTATTTTGTGGTAGCTAAACAAATTGAATTTTAAAAATGTTTTAACGAACAGCTATATGAAGCTTCTATCTTAAGCAATTGCTCTTACTGCCTAGATTGTAAGATGTTCTAGTAGAGCTTACGATTATAATACACAGTGACAAAGCGACGGCAGCGCCAGATCTCATCCGTACTCAAACTTATTTGTAACGTACTGCTGAATACAAGAATGTATTACACAAATCAGCATAATCTGAAGACGCAGCCGAGCGAGGCAACTTTGAAACGCGGTTTGGTTTAAACGCTTTTGAGGCGCTGAAAGTGTGATAATCAACTAGGAGAGTGTTAAGATTCATAATTTTGCTGTAAGTTGATATATTAATTTAGCCATTTTACGGGCTTGACGTTTTAAATTATACTTGGAAATTATAATTGGTTATCAGAATTTCGAAGAACGAAAGTAGAGTACACATTAAACAATGCTTCGACCACGCATTGATATCGCGTCGTGTTGCTTATCGGCACATGATATTCTATCGTACAGTATAAAATATAAGGTTCAGATTTTAACGTGTTGCAGCAGGCCAGATTAGTGCTTAGTTCATGTTATGGTTAATTGTCTTTAAACAAACACAAATTGTCATTAAATTGCTGTGTCATTAAATAGGTACATTCATTCTATATGAAAGGGTCAAACTATAACATTCATGTGACATAAATTGCCAGCAAAATGTCGTCTTCGTCAATAGAAACCCGCAGTAATAGCTACCTTGTTTTCTAATAACTCAATTAGATTGCAATTATCTTCAACAGCTAGCAAACCGAAAACACCAACCACAGTCCAGCAAAGTGAGTAATTAAAACAGCAATCAAGTTAACGAGTAGAAATATAGTCTGCGTGAACAGGTGTAGTTTCTGATAGGGGTGCGACAGGTATCCGGCAAATTCAATAATATCGTAAAGGATCACCAATCTGCCCAATGCTCAGAAGTTTGTTTATTTTGTTCAGTTATTGAATAGTAGGCCTGACCCTATTCAGTTTACATTTTTTTTTAAACCAGCTTCATAGGGTCTAAGATATATTTTAGTAACCAAATGTTACATCAAGGTCAAATTGCCGGACTGAAATATTAGGTATAATTAGTACTTATTTTTAACTTATTTTTAAGTTAATGCCTAATCAAATAATTGTACTATGCTTTATTTTCAACGTAATAACTAAAATTATTAGTATTTAATATTGGTACAATTTTAAATTATAAATTTTAAAAAAACACCGATTTTCATTAAACATAGCCAGGAACACTCCCGACCACTTCCCCTTTAAAAAAAAAAAAAACAAAATCAAAATCGGTTCATCCGTTCGGGAGCTACGATGCCACAGACAGACAGACACGTCAAACTTTTAAGACCCCGTCGTTTTTGCGTCGGGGAGCAGAGAACTACTTTTCTTCTTCTTAGTATCGGACGCCGAGACACGGTTTGAGTCACTGCGCCAATAAAGTTAGATATGTAAATACAGGTAACATTTAAAATCATTTAAAAACAAAATGAAAGAATAATTTTAGCCGGATATTTTGTATCTCACCATCCGGCCAAACCACTAGCCGCAGCATCTCAACTTTCTGTATCACTAAAATCTTATTTAATTGAATGATAACAGCCGCAAGACAGAGCACTGTTTATGTAAATTTTACTCCGTTATTAGACCCTTCTCAGACGATTAGCTCGACTCGAGGCCCGGGCTCGAATGGAAGCTTTGTTTTGATCACTGTTTCATTCTTGCTCGAACAGCGCAGTTTTATGTAACAGGTAGATTTGGCAATTTTCTTATAGTTTTGTCAAACAATGCTACGATTTTAACTGCTAGCTTAGCCGAATAAGATTCTAAGTCTTGTAGGCTGTTAGTACCGGGCTGGTACAGTTATGACAAAAAGTCCTTAGTTTTGACAGACCCATAATTTCTAAACTTAATGTAAAAGCTCCGATGATGTATGTATGATATAACCAGTTTCATCCCGCACCTAAAAAGTAGCCTGTGGTTAATCCAGGGTATAAGGATATATCCATACGAAATTTGATGCTTAGCCTAGCGAGAGCTAGAGGCATGAGCCAGAGGGAGCGGGTTCGGACCTAGCCCAAATCGTCGGACAAAGTGTGTGGGTGCTGTACACCTCCACCAGCCTCTTCGGGTGAAAGGCGTGACGATATGCCTACGAAATTTCATTACGATCCATCCATCCGGGTGAGCGTCAAGAAGTAACATATAAATAACCACACACACACACACATACCAAACTTTCGCCATTATAACATAAAGTAAGCGATAGGATGTAACGCTTGATGCGATCGCAAGAGCAATCATTCTAGATATAATTGGGGAGACTTGTCCAGCAGTGGATGTCTTCCGGTTAAAATGATGACGAATCTGTGTCATCCACGTTGGATTAGCTCAGCTTTGAAGTTTTAAGTATATTTAAGTAGTTATCAATATTTTTTATTCGCTGCTGGTCTATATAACTCTCAAACCGACGACGGCTTATGCGTAGCTAACGTTTTATTCTTGAACAAACCATCGTAAATAATTTCAGAATAACGCAGCACTCGAGAATCGCTTTTGAAATCACCCAATTTTTATCATGAGATTTAGCTGCTCAGCGTCTTCATATAAAAACACATTTAAAAACAATTTCAAGAACACAATAGGAGTTAAGTGGGTATTTTTATCAGGCACCCGATGGAACGACTGGAGAGAATTTGCATTAAATCCATTTACGGTGAAGATTATAGGCTCTCAGAATAGTCAGCTCGGCGCCGAGGTGGTATTCTGTATCTTGAACTATTTAGCACGGGCAAGTAAAAATTTATGACATTTAATAAGAAAGAATTTTTGTGAATAAATTCAATTATTTTTTGGTAAATATGGTTAGCAATATTTTTTGCTTTTATAGCGGTTTGAAAGTAAGTGTGGCTATAAAACGATGTAGACACTTTCAGCTTAAGTACCTATGTCATTTAGATTACAAACCAATTTCGTCTCTTTACTTTCGAAATTCAGTACATTTAATGTATAATGTAAAATGTGCAGACTACTAAGTAGACACGACAAGATTCGTAGTAGTGGGATATCAAAACGCTGATTGGTATGCATTCAAACACTGATATCCTTAAAGAGAGTGCCATTGGTAGGTGTGGCTTTTATAAGTGCTATTCTGCTAAAATTATGTCTGAAAGCCCTTAAAGTCTTAGCCTCGATCCTTTGTTTATCGTCTCCACTAACATTCCTTTTCTAACTCTGTCTTGTAAACTGTCTCGAAACTCTAAGTCTGCATCTCCGCAAGTAGCTTGCTCAATCTGAACCTCCCAGAATATAAGCTGGGAACCTCTAAGCAAGCGGTATCGCAACGCACAATACACGTTGGCGAGGATCACGTTATCGGCCTGAAGTAAGTGGCTCTGTACTCTGGAATAGACACTTACAGAGCTGCAGCTTCGGTTATCAGCTCTCTGCATTTATTACGGATGCGGTTTTGGCTAAGGTTTGATGACATAAGATTTAAAGAAAGAAGGTTTGTGGATACTTTGCGCATCTTTATTTGATTAACTTCTCGACTGACCGTCATGGCTAAGTCAAGCGTCAGAATTCTGAGTGAGAAGTACCAATTTCGATTCCGTCTTAGTTGTGTGTGCCTGGGTGTGTGAGTTCCGTAGAATTCCCGACATATCGAAGAGAAGAGAGAAGGGATTACTTGAGAATAAGACTATAAAATAAAACCATTTCCAGTTATTTCCTTCTAAACATACGAAATGATGGCACCAGCTCCATCTCGAACAATCAAGCGACCCTTTTTCTGAAAGAGCTCGCACTAACATAAGCGGAACCCGTAGCTGTTACCATCAAATTCTATGCACATTGTCGGAAAGCAATTTTCACTCAATACCCTCCTCTCAACAAGTACAAACTTACGCGGGGCACGTGCGTCCGTATCAATAGTATAACAAATAGGCTGATATTTCGTCAGGAATAACCCGAATCAAGTTTCAGTGCGAAAGCTTTTGTGTGTGGCAGGTGAAAAAGTGTGCGACTTGATTTATGCGCTCTAGCGCCGCCTATCGTCAGATGATTGAACGGGGAACGTGTTTATACACCATCGGCATGGCCAGATTGTGAAATATGACAGCTGGAATATGGTGCTCGAGCTTTTTCTATTTGCCTATTTACGTGTCTGTGCTTGAGCGCCAGTTTTGAGGGAATGGTTGTGATCATAAGGTTTGGGGGAAAAGCAAAGGCAATCAGTTGAAACTTTTTGTTTGATTAACTTTGATTAACTCAGTGTACCTAGTTTTGGAGAAGATACATTAAATTGTATGGTTTGTCTTGTGCGATTCGTTTTCCAATTACATTAGTTTTGTTAGCTTGAAATATAATGTATTAGATATGCTTTTAAGGTTCCTTCTTAACATTGTCACACGTGTGGCGTCTGTATAAAATAAAGGATGACACACGTGTCTACCTCTGTTATCGGACGGCTATTTTTAATAATTCCTGTCAACACAGCCGGCGATCGCAAGACGCGCGGCTCGCGGCCTTTCATTTTAATATCGGTAAAACATATGAAAAATAAAAGGTGAAGATGTGTTATTCAACGCCAGTATTATGTAGACACATTCTTTACTCACTTATTCACTCATTATTCTAGATTTAAAAAATGTACACTTACGAGTTTAAAAAGAACGTACAGTTTTTGTAGTAGCCACGCAGCGTTAGTGAGAGAAGCGTCTCTGCTTCAGCTCCGACAAAAATGCTTTCGTAGGTCCAGATCTCTGTTTTCGTCAACAGCAGCTTTGTTTAACCGATTCCCTTGAAGCTTTGTGAGCAGTTTCAATAATTATATGCCTAGATTTCTTTGATGAGGCAGTTTTTTTTTCAAAATGTCAAAAAAAAAATCCATAACATGAATCAGCAAAAAATCTGTTTAATTATCACAAAATTTCACGAGAATCGTTTTTTTTTTTGGTCGGCGTTTGACGTCCAACTCGCCTGATGTTAAGCGACGTTGTGGTCTAAGATGGAGCACGACGACCTATAAGGTACTTATTCACTCTAGCCTTGAAGTTTACTAGAGTGAAGAAGTACAAAGACGGCAGTTGAGTGAAGCGCTACAAGTGCGCTACTGCTCAGACCCGTCTTCGGAACGGTTACACCGGACTACATACCGGATTGAAGAATGCGACCTCATGATGAGGATGAGGAAGAGGACGAACATCGGCAGCGAGTTCTACAGCTCACAAAGCCACTACTTAGTGCAGATAAAAGATTAATGGTCAATCTAGTTAGTGACCATAGACATAGCGGCAGTATTGGCTTCCAAGAAGTCGCCCAGTGATAGATCAAGATATAGATTGAGATAATTGTAGAATATAACATATCTTTCTTTTGTATTTATCCAAAGGAAAATATCAATACAAAAATCTGATTTATGTCAGTGACTTACGTTGTATTGTTTGTTACGATACGAGCGGGGTTATTCTGTTTCTGTCAAACGCCTCTGTTACGTTATGCAGGAGCTATCGCCATGTTCAAATAAGTTTTGTGACAAACGTGAAATGGTTGCATTGACACATCTATTAATTTTTATTTTCTGTGTAAAACTGTACATTGATATTTTAAATGTGCCACACAATAATCTTTTTTAGTAGTTCATTTTGCTTAATATTTTAAATGATATATTAAACCTTTACAAAAACAAACACTCTTGTTATCTTAAAACTTTATCAACCCTTACTAATAAACATTAGGTTCAGAATTGCAGTAGGGACAACTGGGCCAAATGCGTCTGTAGGGGAAATTGCGTCTCGCGAGAATTACTGACAAACCCTTCACAAATTAGACGCCACCTACATCTTTTTTTTATCTTTGGTTGCCGTAATCAGAAATCAGAATTTATTGATAACTCCTATAGTTGCACATCACACAGTAATCTTATCTGATGGCGTGTGCTGCCTAATTTGTGAAATTTGTCAGTAATTTTCAAAAGACGCAATTGCCCCACAGACGCATTTGCCCCAGTTGACCCTTTATATTATTATGTCGCAGCCATCTTTCTTAATCAGCCGTTCAATTAACAGCCTTTTTACTAAACGGCGCCGTTCAACTAGCTTCCTGATGATTTTCAGCCATTCAATCAAACGGCTAGGCAAAATGGCTTGGATCGACAACGTTGACTACTAGCCTATTGCCAAGTCATTTAAGTAGGGGAGATACGGGTTGTTGTAAAAAAAATTACAACGAAAGCTAAGGCGCCTTAGCCTTCTAAGTTGGCTGCGACAAATTTACGGTGTTTTGCCTTTTCTTTCTATTTTTTTTTAAATTACTTTAACAATTTAAATTACTTTAAACTTAAATTACTTTAAATTTAAATTGTTTTAAATTAAAATTACTTTGGGTTTGAATTTGTTTTAAATTTAATCTGGATTTACTTTCAACTAAATTTAAAACATTTTATTTCATTTTTCTCTTATGTTTTTTATTTTAGTTTTTAAATATGTTTTATTACCTATTATAGTTTATTTTATATTTAATTTTTGTCTGCCACTAATTATGTATTTTCCCATGTTTTGGAGTATGGTCCAGCTCTGGCTTTTTTTTCTTCTTCTATTTACTATACTATACTTTGTATATGACTATACTCTGTTTTGTGTTTAAATAAATAAATAAATACGATGGAAAAAAACAAAATACTTTATAAGTGATGGAATATATCTATAATAAAGCTCACAATATTTTACCACACTAAAAGAATATGTACTTATTCATTTGTGTAAATTCCAACAGAAATGTGTATAATCTTTTTCAACAACAAAACGTATAGGTACCTACAGAAGTTTTTTCGTGAAATTGGATAAGTCTATATTATTTTCAAAGAAGGTTTTCGTTGCCTATTAGGACTTGTAGCATCATAATGAACATTGATATTATCGATTCTAAGCACATTTGTAATACTACAGCGCTTGGGTTTTTTATTTATGCCATATACACATGGTGTTGCAAGAACCCTGTTGAATCCACAAGAGGTGCATCCAGTATCGACTGGAAAATGCAATTATGCTACTTTAAATTAAATATTGACTGTAAAAATTTTTAACACACACCGCTCTCCGCCCTCCTATTTGCGCGAACACAGACACTAATCGCGTCGGTTTTATTTGTAAACTATTCGCGTCGTGCCACTTTCTCATATTTAAAAGCCGCCAACATATGATACAGATTTGTTAACTTTTTTTTAAAAAAACCTTTTTTTTCTTGCATTCTTAAACCGGTCATAACTCTTGCTATTTTTAACGTGCCTTTTTTTTTGGTATTTTTGCATGAATACTTTTGTGTGTGTGTACCTGCCCATCAATTACTTAACGGGGTTTTCGTAACTCCCTGTATTTAAATACAAGTAAGCTACGCGGCCACCTGGTTTTTTTTTACCAAAAGTACGCCAAAGAGCAAAGCATCTCTGCAGCTTCGAAAAAAAGGTTTTCGTATGTTCATCGTATTTTTTTTTTGTCGAGCCAACTTTTGGATTATTTGAAAAATGGCGGTGTTATATCTTTTTACGTCTTCGTGAGGTCTAAAACTGACAGAGCTACTGGTGTTAAAATTATCATTTAACGTTCTTTTGGGAAACTCATTAAAGCTAAATGAATTGCCAATCGATAACGGCGTACAAGAAGATAAGCCTATGCTTAGCAAAAGGAAATGACGGTCAGATGACGATAGTGATGATTTGCAAAGCCGTAGACTAAAGAAGCTACTAATAAAATAACCAATAATCAGCAAGCAATCACATAAAAAATCGCAGTCCAGCTCCATAGCTGGAAACCTAATATCCTTATTTATTTCCACCGGGCGTTCGTCCACTAATTGCGATTCTCTGGCCGGTGATTTTCCGCGATCTCGCTTCTTATTGTAATTACTCGTGATATTTATGCACGGCTCCCGTGCTGTATTAATAGCGTGGTTTCGTTATGTTCAGAGTTTATTATGCAGCGATTAAAATTGAGGCTACAGTTTTTAGCTTCGAAGAGGTCCATATATCTTGGTCAGGTTTGGTTTTTACTGCATTTTGTTTCTGTCTCGGTTACGTGATAACTTAAGAGTCTAGCGACCACTTTAGACCACTTCGCGTTGGCTTAAGGTTTTCTATTGCCATTTCGTCTAGAAGAAGACTACTGTATGATAATAAAATAAATAAGTAATGATACTGACGAGCCTCTAAAGTTACCTACAGAGTGACAAAGTGAAATTTCATTTTTTTAAATGACTTTTGTACTTCTGTAATCACTCTTAAATAACTAAGAATTTCCTTTGTATTATGGATTCATTTAAAAGCTAATGATGTAGACAACCTCTCTATGTAAAGGGATTCTTGATTAGCTTTGTCTTTCTATTGAATAAATCAGTCAAAAGTGACCCCTTACAAATGGTTATATTTTTCATAGCTCTATTTTCTCTTAAGGACGTTTTTTTTAAAAAACCAAGAACATAGGAGTGGAGATATAAGTCATTTAATTGTACATGCTATTTTTAATCATAATCTGACAAATGGTTTCTAAGAAATTTGACAAGTGCGTTTGTATGGAAATTTCAGAACGTCGCGGGACTCTTAAGTTTGATTAGGTCGATTATTTAGATCACAACTGAACAGTTTCGATCCCCTCGGTGATCTATGATCGTTGGTGATCGTTTTTCTTGTATAAACATTGCCACGAAATAGTAGGTATGGATAAGTAGCAGGGTAGGCAAAAGTAGCGTCGAGATCCAAATCGCCATTCGATTTCAATCCAGTCCAAGCCAAAACCTAAATGTCAGGCACATTCATATCGTGATACAAATAAAATAAAACCAACATCGCATTGTCTCAGCTAATCTGATCACAGAGTTGAACTAAGTTTCATAGTGGGCGATCAAAGGGGCGGTCAGGCGGGCAGTCGCGGGACCTGACATGATTACGTCTGGGACCGCGATCGACGCACGGGCTTGAATCTTTTGGAAGCAGAAATATTATTACGAACTAGTTGTATCTTGCGGGTTTGTCCCCAATTTTCCCGACCTAAAATTTATCAAAAATGCCTAAAATAGTTTTGAAACGACGCAACAGTAAGTATCGCGCGACAACTGAAGCACTGAGGTTAATTACAAGAGCACGCACTTTCTAGTTTTTGACACGTTGTGGATTTAATTTTACAATATTTTTAATCTCATCCTAGTTTTTCATAGAATCAGATTTACCTACAGTCGGTGCTCTAATTTTAATGCCAATAAATATTATGATTAATATCGATTGACACTAGCATAAATAAAAAGTTACTCAAAACTTTTTGAAATTGTATAGAACATGAGTGAAACTGTACTATTGGACGAATAACATTATTTAGAACACTTCCAGTAATTGCTTCCAATCCCAAACGGTAAGAGCTTCAATTTCAAGTTATATTCTACATGGAAGGTGAGTATTATGACTGCTCTAGCTGCAAATAGATTCGTTTTATTCAACAGCTCGGTCCCTAACGCTTCTCCGCGCTAAAACCGATTCCTTGTTACTTGATTTCTGCATTTCGAAAAAGCGTAAATATTTTCCTCTTGGGTGCTTTTGCAACGATGAAGAATTCAATGGCTGCTCGAACATTTCGAATTATTAAATTTCAGTGTAACGCTCGCGTTTTGAATGCGTGCGAATATTTTTGATGGTACTTTTATCTTGTTTTTTCTTTCTATTTTGTTGTTGAAAAGTTTTGGGAATTTTTGTTTTTGTTTTTAATAATACCTACCTTCGTATGCTCTACGTGAGTATTATTGAAATCTGTATTGTTGTTTTCATCTTAAAGCAATACAATTAATTACCTTTCAATAGACTTGTAAAATCACTTTCATTGAAGTCCGGCACTACCGATTTACTAGGTCTTCGTGCTATCTTGATTGCGCAAGTTATCTGACCTATCACATTGTCCTTGTCATCAAAATTGAGCTAAACAAATTTAAGTAAAAACGCATACCTACCATGTCTTTTATTATAGAAAAATCAACTTATTCTACTTGTTTCAGTTACTGATTACAACCATAACACGTAACATTATTAAAAGAGAAATAAAAAAAAGACTGCAAAATGTTGTAGGGTACAACATTTTGCAGTCTTTTTTTATGGACTGCCTCGGTGGCTCAGTGACTGCCTCGGTGGCTCAGTTGATAGTGAGCCTGCCTTCTGAGCTTGGGGGCGTGGGTTCGATTCCCACCTAGAGCAAACATTTATGTGATAAACATTTGTGTTTGTTCTATGTCTGGGTGTTAATATGTATTTAAGTATGTATTTAAAAATATCTAAGTATGTATATCAGTCTCTGGCAGCCATAGTACAAGCTTTGCTTAGTTTGGGGTCAGGCGACCGTGCGTGGAAGTGTCCCGAATTTATTTATTTATTCATTTATTAACAAGACGATTCAAATGACATCTCACATGTCACAATCCATCAAGCTGTTTAAGCTGTACGGCTTGCCAATGAAACCTCATACAAACATAATAATAATAATAAATTCGGGACACTTCCACACACGGTCGGAACATACATATATACATACACTAGTTGCGCCCCGCGGTTTCACTCGCGGTTAAAAAGTATCCTATGTGCTACTCTAGAGTATAATCTATCTCTATGTCAAATTTCATTCAGATCTGTTCAGCCGTTCTGGCGTGAAAGAGTAACAAACATCCATCCATCCATCCAACCATTCTTACAAACTTTCGCGTTTATAATATTAGTAGGATACAACACTCGAAAAACACCTCTTGGCGCACAATGTCACGTTCTCAAAATGTCACGTTCGATAAAAATATATCAAGATTAATACTTTTACTGGTAATCATCAGGGTGTTGTATTATAATTCAGTACTTAACTAAATCTACGTATTACGTAGGACTTAATAGAATGCCCCTAACCAGCGTTTCGGCTGAGTAAAAAGGGTCGTAGCCACATCTTTACGCACCACTATTTTACTTAAATCCCTTCTAATTTATACAGATAGGTATAGCCAACGATACTTCAACTACGGATGTCGGATCGAGTGTTGTGAAGTGTCTGACCTAAAATTAAAACAAAATCATTAATTTTAACTATTTTAGTTATCTGTGAATTTAGCACGTAAAGTAAGTTAGTCATTATGTTGAAGAGTGCTTAGAGTAGTCTGTGGAATTCATAAATTGTAATTTGTGTATTTGTTGCATTTTCAAATTTTTCTCTGTTAATTTTGTACCAGACCCAACATCCATTGGTATTAATATATCTTAGAAATGTAGGCTGCGAATATAGTACTTTTGATACACGAGCTTAAATGTGAAACAAAACACGATCATCCACCCTTCCGTCTATTCGAAAGGGACCCATTGAAAAGCTATAAATCCAACTCGTGATTTTCAGTAAAAATTGAAACATATTTCGGCTTTTGGTAAAAGCTAGGTACATTCGGGGCTTCCCTGTGTTTTTTTCTTTTGTAAGAGATTGCGCTAAGTGATCACATTTCGATATTAAACCATTTGCCGAAGGCCGACTACGTACTCGTATTTCATTTTACTGAGTGTCTGATGCGAGTTTTGGAGACTTACGTTTTGTCGAAATTATTTTTCAATCTTTTTACTATATCCAATGTCAGTTTATCTGTCTATTTGACCAGCGTACATATCTCTTTTGAGAGGTACCTTTGTGTGGTAATTTTGTTACAAGCAACGATACAGCTGCTTACAAGAGTGTAGCCATACGGCTATTTTATGCAGTGAAAACTATTTCTGAAGAGAGGGTATTAAAAACAACCTTAATTTAAATGTAAACAACTAACGAACAGTTTAAACTATGGACAATATATGGGAAATTTCAGTTGTAATAATAGTGTTGTAATGGGTAATAGGACAGAAAGACGCCAAAGAAAACAATACGAGGTCCGTCCTCTTCTGTGCTCCAGCGAAAAATGGTGGTTGGGCGGGGCGGGCAACTCAAGCGTCACTCCACTGACATTCCTTTGACAGTTCGCTCGGAAAATGTCACCCGTAAACCGCCCAGCAGAGCATGGACTGCATTTTTTTGCATGTGCTGCCAACATTCGTTCTAAATGTTTACTTAAACCCTAATTTCATACTCAGTTTGTACTGACAACTTCATAATATATTAATCTAATCTAATTAACCTTCGCAAGCAACTTAAACTTTATATTTTAACGACAATGATCGTCGACCTCATTCAATATAAATATCAAACAAAATTGTTCCATTTTAACCTTTGAAAGATCTAATTATAAATTTAATTAAACAAGGTTTAGTGGACCACTTCAGTTTAGTTTTCGCATTATAAAATTTCGAATTACCCGTGTACCCGGTCGGGTTGTGGATTTACCACGTTTTACACAGATCTTCCCATTACTATAGACCCGAAACCCTAATCCTGGCAAAAACGAGCCATACACATTTGCATAACTGTACTGTCGGTGTATAGAATAACACGAGTTTGATGTTTTTGCGTGGGATGAGTGAATCATGAATGGGATTATGGCAATTTCGGGGAATTTGGAGCCTTTTTCTGGTACATTTTAAGAAATCTTGGGACCGTGTTTTGAAGCTAAATTTTTGCCTTCATTTTACCTAAATAATAGTTGCGCTCTGTGGTTTTACCAGCAGCTAAAAAGTAGCCTATGTTTTCTATCTAGGGTAAGCTATCTTTATACCAAATTTCTTTAAGATTCCTTCATCCGTTTGAGCGTGAAGAGGTAACAAATGACCGCACATACACACAAACTTACGCCTTTATAAAATAAGTAGGATAGGATAAATAAGAAACAGATGTGTAGGACAGAGGGATTTAATGAACAAAACAAATTACCTACATCATATTTGAACTTATTTTGATGCTTGGAGATTAGACAGAGTCGGTACATTCTGTTTTCATGCTTTCACAGCGGCGTCATTACTACAGCATTTCAAATTGAAGCTCCAAAGTTGTTTCTCTCATTCTGCATTCACAACGCAACTTAATGCTTCTTCATTTATTATCATTATTAACAGAGATTCAGCACCAAACATTTATTTGTTTCTTATCTTTGTGTTTTAACTCCACATTTTGTTTGAAATAAACATCAAAGCATTATTTGCGTCTCAGTCAATCATGCACAAATGAAGTAGTCTTCGATCATAGATAAGGGAGATATGGTACGAAAACCTAAAAATGGACTGCGTAAATTAGGTGCTGCACACAATTCACCGTAGTCACAAACAAACGCAACCAGTCGCAACAGTGATAATTATTTTTGTCTCATTTTCGCTATAGTCTCTTGTACGTCTCTCTATCTTAGTTATTGATACACGAAACATAATACTGTCAACGGAGCTGTGTAGTATCCGTTTGCTTGTAATTATATTGGGTCCACGCGCTGTGTGCTAGACTCTTGCCGCTTCTTCCTTTTATTATTTCAATGGGAACTGTAAAATGTTTTTATGTTCCGCATTTGTTTAATCCTTAAACTCAAAAAATGCTTAATGCAATAATCACGAATGAACGCACATTATAAACGCTCGTTAACGAATGCCCGTGAATGCAGCTTTATTCACTTTGTGTTATACCCCAGACGTCTGTGTAAGCGAAAATATTCAAGAAACGCTTTGAATGTCGATGTTTTATGTTTGAGGTAAATAATTTAAGCACTTGTGAAAACTTCGTGCTCTTGATTAACGGGGCTCAATTATGTACTTTAGTTAAACATTTTCAACAGCGCTTTTGTTTTAATGTTAAACGTTCATTGTTAAATTACAAGGCAATTCGTATCTTTAGAGAGAAATATCATCGCAATTTTCTGTTTGTGTTAGAATTAAGTTCCTCTAACTAGCAAGCAATGCTTCAGCTAATCGTGATTTTTATTTCCCAAAAAAAAGTAAGGAAGGGGACAAAGAGTAGAACAAGTAATGGGAATCTCAAACAAATTTTAATTTAAAAGTCATTTTTTGCGTTCGCAGCGAGTTTACGAGAAAATCCTCCACATTTTAAACAACATCCCACAATTTCAATTTCACGAAGTGCATAATTTGAGGAAACCACGAGGCTTCAGCAAAAAGAGTCTCCTAAAAATCTCAGACACGTAATACAATGCTCAGAGAGACTTAGACTCAAATTTCGAGATTTTAAATATTACAATGTACTTCGTCGAACTGCAGTGCGGGCTCTGTAAATTCCATTTAGCTAAATAGCTTTGGAGAGAGATAAGAATCTACCCATACAATGCTTGCCTGCTTCGAGCGGGAAACTAAGAAAATTGAAAAGAGAGTCGCCAAGCAAGACTGCAACGACGGTCCGATTTCAGGGAACCTGAGATTTCGAATTACTAACGTCGTAAAAATTGAACGTCTAACAGTTAGAGTTCCGATGCGAGTAAAGTTTTTGCGTGAGACAATCCCCCGGTCGGGCAATCTTGGTTTTAATAAGTATATAACGTTCCCGAGATGTACCTGTGAGTTGGGGATTTACATAATCATTACCATATCTGGCGCAGTGGCGCGCGTATTATGCCCGGGAGGTTAATAATGCTATTTTCTCGCCACGTTTTCACGTTGCTATTTCACGTTATCGACCCCCTTTATCTGCGTCATCATTGTTACTAGCCAGCGCCGGAACACCTTCGCCTCCAGCACCTTTAGTAACCCTAGCATAGGTGAGCATAGTATGCTTTGCTTTCTGTTTAATCATTTCCCTTCCCAGTAAATACCTATTACCTGCTCAGTCAATACCTACTTAGACATCATGCAGATTCTCGTAACCTTACGGTTAGAAGTTTGCGTAATTCCATTCCGCTAGAGAAACATTTTATTTTAATCTTCTTCATAAATATTTTAGGTTGGTAATAGAAAATTAATTTGGACGTGGAATTAAAATATTCCGTTCCGAAATATTCTGTCTTGCGTACCTACGAAAGTCGTTCAAGTTTCTCAGTACAGAATAAATTGTTGGCTGTTTTCTTGAGCACAAATACGACAAGACGAGTGAGACGGTGCGTGCCGTTCGCACACATGCGCGGAAGTGTGCTTCACTCACTTTAAGGCCCAGCAAGTATTCTTACAGAATCAAAGCTTACGCTCCTCATAGAGATTAGTATTAAGCATGAGTGAGTTAAGTGTCAATAGTTGTCAACGCTTTATGACAGTCATTTGCATCTTTAAAAGCTACAATTTTTACCCTCAAGGCAGGACTAAATCCAATATCTAATTTTTTTCTTATTTTCACACAAATATCACATTCGTAGATTTATAAAAAGATCCATTAGGTACGTTTTAGTCACTGAAAAATAGTGTAATTATAAAACTTTGAATTGGTAAATCACATTCACCGCATACCTAACCTGCCAGGAGATCGACTCAGCGTGATCTTCAGTAACTCAAGTTGGCCGCCTCTTCGCAGCTAAGAAGCATCTCTACATTCTGCTTTAAGTCTATTTAACGGATCGTGGATTGCGTTCCTTCAAAAATAGATAAGTACGCGCTCATGCGTCACAGTACTTCAAATTACTTTTTGCATGGAGGCATGAATGGAGGAATTGAACCGGTAAAATCGTCCCCGCTGCTGGTAACGAATGTGTCATTTCCAGCTGAAATGTGAGCACGGATCTTAATTTGTATTGTGCCTATTCGTCATATTGTAATGACGTGGTTTTAACTCTTTTCTGTAAATGTTTTTCCTCAAATGTTATTTTTTTTTTTTTGGTAAAACTTTTCACTAGTCGAGTAACTTTTTTTTAAAATAGTTAACTTTATTTTCTTTTGCATTTTAATATCTAATAATAACAAATTTATTTAATAATAAATATTCGGGACACACTGTCATCTGACCCCAAACTAAGCAGAGTTTGTACTAAGGCGGCCAGAGACTGATATACACACATATATATCTTTAAATACATACTAATACCCAGACATAGAACAAACACTAATGTTTATCACATGAATATTTGCCCTAGGTGGGAATCGAACCCACGCCCACAGGCTCAGAAGGCAGGTTCACTACCAACTGAGCTACCGAGGCAGTCAGTCTAGCTAATTATTTAGCTGGGTTTCTTGACACTTCATACATGCAGTAGTAAATAAATAAGTAGCTATATACTCACTCTACATACACTACTTGAACATTATTCAAAAGCTTATCTCCAAGATTGATACATATAATGGCACAAACAAAACAAATGTTGGAAAATATAAACCCAAAGGTAGCAATTTCATCTTCCGAACAATGTTAGAATGTATCTTTAACGATTCACCTTCGATATATTTTCTGAACGTCAGCAATCCGTAATCGTAGATATGATTTACTGTTAAGAACAAGTAAAGCTGCCGAACAAACTTACGCAATACCCGATAAATCTAAAGTTTGAAAGAAAGTAATTCTGTTTCTATGCTTATGTGATGGCCCCTATAGAACACGACCAGTAGCTTAACTCTAAAAATATCGCATTAATGATTTAAACCAAAAGTTGCTATTCACCCTAGTTCTGTTGAAACTGTTTCAGTGCATTTTTATTCTATACTCGTAAATGGTAAATGTGCAACTGCTTACATTTAGCCATGTTTTTAACTATACAATCTTGACAGCTTTTAAAAATTATAAATTATGACGCCTTGAGACACCACAAAATGAGAATAGGTACTTACTATTCTAAAAAACAAAATATGCTATGCTACCTCAACATACTATGATGGTACGGCTACATTAGCGGCCTAAGGCGATAATCGGGCTATCGTTAGTTATAGTCATCGGAGACGTTAGTTCGTCACTCGGCGAAGTATCGGCCGACTTATCGCCCACGTCAACTCCGCACACAACGAGCGGCGATGAGTTGACCTCTAATGTAGACAAGAATCACCGATAACCGACAATGATTTTAGCGCATCAACGTGACACGAATTATCGCGCGCCAATGTGTCCGTAGCATGAAGGATAATGTTGAAAAACATAGCGTGTAGGTATATATAGTTTATATATATAGTATATGTAGGTATATATACGTCTGCAACTTTTGCTACCAAAACATGCTGAACGTTGCTGTAATTGCAAGATGCCATACTGCAAACCTCTCTGTTCTGTTAAGTCCTCTGTCTCAAGAGATAACTATTCGTAATCTGCTGAATGTGCGACTCGACGTAATCGTACTTTATTTGGAGCTTTATTTTATTCTTGACGTGATGGGAAAATAATGGACAGGCGTAAAATGGGCTCTACTCTGTTTGTGTAAAGTTAAATATTGTCTAGGATAGATTTAATGTTGTTCCGGTTTCACTTTTCTTTAATCACTGCGTGACTAAGGGAGTCTACACACCAAAGTCGCCAACAGCCGCCTATATTTTGATAATTATTAAGAAATCAAGCCGAACGTATGACATGATATTATGTGCTGCTTGATTTTTTCTAATAATGCTGCCATCATTAAGTCCCTATACAAACAACAAAATTTTGGCGGCTGTCGGCGACTTTGGTGTGTCACCTCCGTGTGTAATACGCATTATAGATAAAAAATACATTTTATATTGTCAAAATATGCACATCATTATCAAATATGGCACCGAATATAATAGGTCCTAAAAAGAGGCAGTAGTAACTTTGACCGCAGATATTCTGATGCACAAAGCGGACAAACTCATTCCTATTACTAACAATAGTTGAAAACTCTCTCATACAAAAATACCAACAACGTCAGCTTATTAAAATCGCAACACAAAATCTCTGAATCGTCACATTCACGGCTAACAGCACACTTTGTCACAGAAATAGGAGTTTTTCAGCGTAACAGTTACCTTTATAAGGACTTAACGTCGCAGGAAACTGCCGTCTAAGTATACGAGCGCAGGGGCGACCTCTCTTGCTGATAACAGAATTATCCGAATGACGCCATCTGTCTTGTAAATGTGCACCTTATATTGCGGCATTGTGCTTTTCTTATCAAATTTTTCGCTAAAAATAACTAATAATTATTTAGTATACCTAAACGTTAAACACAATAGGTGTGAGTATTTCATCGTAGGCCACAATGATAAAATGGTGGGCAAAATGTACTAGGCCTACCTGTGTACCTTGTGTTTACCTACAGTTAAAAACCAGAATTGGGTACTTACAATTTTACAAGGATTTCTGCAGCGTAGAAGTACAAAATTAATCTCATATTTATTTTAATCGTAAGGTGTTGACCTTACGGTGGGGCAAATGCGTCTGTGCCAAAATGATTTAGGTGGTGCGATGTAAGTTTCTGAAGGGTTTGTCCCACAGACGCATTTGCCTCAGTTGACCCTATTTTTCTTGTATAAACCGTGTTTATTTTGTAATAAATACGTTTTATTGTTTTTTTTTTATCAATTTATTATTTAGAAAATTTTAGATTTAAAACATTTTGAAATGGCAAAATTTGTTACTTCTTTACGCTCAAACGAATGGTCGAATTTTGGTAAAATTTGGTACGAATTGCTTATACCCTGAATTAACACATATGCTACTGTTTATTCGCGAGTAAAACCACGGGGAGCAGCTAGTTTTAAATCAACTTAGGTTTAATTTACCTAGTTATTATTCAAATATAACGCTCTGTAGTACAAAGTTTTAATGAATCCGTTATTTCGAACTCTATGGAAGTGTACATACGAAAGTCGCAGACATAGCCTATGTGATCGGCGGCACTGCCAAAAGGCAGTGCCGCCGATCACATAGCGACCAATATCGGCGACCATATTTCAAAAGAAATTCAAGTCATGTCGGCGAGCTGTGTCGGCGGGTCGACTTTGGTGTGTAGTATCCTTAACCCGAACTTATTCCCAATAGATTTTAAATTGTTTTAAAACCCTTTAGCGATCATTTGCTTTGAATAACCAAATTATAACTAAGACTCCATCTAAAACCCAGTCAACAACTTCAACTCAGTTTCGGTAGATAACACAGTTGATTCAACCGCTTACCGTTAGTTATGTTAATTATGTTTGGATAACGGTATATTCGCCTTAATCCCATCCATATTGAGGAGCTATCTAATTACTATTCCGACATCTTTCGCACCTGATTTCAAGATTATGCATATTGACAGATAGGTTTCTATTGTTTGCGATTGCTATGATAGATGTGATTGACGGATTAATAGAATTTTGATTTATAAAAAGGTATGCCAGTAAGTCTACTCGAATATCGTCCGAATATAAGTCCACCCAAATTATGATGACAAAAGGAAATAAATAATAAAATAAAATAAATAAATAAATAAATATCAGGACACTTACACACACGGTCGTCTGACCCCAAACTAAGCAAAGCTTGTACTATGGCTGCCAGAGACTGATTTAAATACATATATATTTTTAAATACATACTTAAAATAGATATTTACACCCAGACATACAACAAACACAAATGTTCATCGCATAAATGTTTGCCCTAGGTGGGAATCGAACCCACGCCCCCAAGCTCAGAAGGCAGTTGCCAGACTTATTAGACTGCCTCGGTGGCTCAGTTGGTAGTGAACCTGCCTTCTGAGCTTGAAGGCGTGGGTTCGATTCCCACCTAGGGCAAACATTCATGTGATGAGCATTTGTGTTTGTTATTATGTCTGGGTGTTAATATCTATATAAGTATGTGTATCAGTCTCTAGCAGCAATAGTACAAGCTTTGCTTAGTTTGGGGTCAGGCGACCGTGTGTGCAAGTGTCCCGAATTTATTTATTTTTTTCTCATTGAAAATTCGCTCGTTTAGTTTGGGAACTAATTTTGAGCAAATCGAACCTCTAGTGTCTTATTTTTCATGAATTGACTTGCCCATGGCCATCATCCTGTCTGATGGTACTAACAGCACTGCATTGATTAACAAATTGGGAGTTTTATTACCAATCTGTTAATATAAACTGAGATATAATCGTTATTTTTATTGGTTGGTTTTTGGGAATGTAGTATTATGGAAAATGATTGAAATATGCTTATTTATTAATTACTAATCCACCATCAGCAAATTGAATTAATTACTCTAAAATTATAAAATTGAATATGTAAATTAATGTAAATCTGTAAAATAATGTACCTAATTGATAAAAAAATGTTCCCAGGAAGTTTACTAGCTACCGCCACTCAGGGTATTCTACCGCGGTGGCTAGTGACCCTAATTAATATTTCCTTTTATTTGTATTTTTTTTTAAATGATTGTAATGTGTATTTAATGTAGCCAGAAATAAAATTATTATTATTAAATATATATATATATATATATATATATATATATATATAAGTTAACCCTATTTCAAATTGTGCTTAAAGCTGTTGATCTGTTTCAGAGTGAAAATAAATACACTCGCTCACTCGCTCATTTATTCACTCACTGTCAATTTTTTACATTTATTATTCAACTAGATACGCCCCGCGGTTGCACCAGCGGTTAAAAATCCTATGTGCTTCTATAGACCATAATCTATCTCTGTGCCAAATTTCATCCAGATCTGTTCTGGCGTGAAAGAGTAACAAACATTACATCCATCCATTCATTCTTACAAACTTTCGCGTTTATAATATTAGTAGGATATATTTTAGCAACCTTCATTACGCTAAATTGTGTCTACACCTCTGGTGTCTCAGCTTAATTTGTCCCAATATTTGCAGCGCATACCGTCTTACATCCTTGTAGTTGAACTGCATAATGCATTAACTGATTAATGTCACGATCCATCTTCTGATGCGTCCGCGGCGCTGCATCCAACGTCTTCGGAGGATCGTTTGAATTTGTCTGGTACTGGGTTACTTACTAACCTTAGTAATGTTGCATTATTTTGTTAGCTGTGGTAAGTATTGACTTAAACAGAAAACAATAACAATGCTCCGCTTCTGAAATACCATAGAAATTTTACAATTATTATAATTTCAGATAGCAGAATAACAACTTACAAAAAAAAATACTTATACTCTAACCAATAAAAAACTCCTAAATGTACTAGACAAATGTTCTAGTAAAAAAAGGCGTTTTACTTCAAATATCTTTGTAAAGGATAGCTTTAAATTGTGTTCAGTAATCTATTTGTTTTCTCAGAATTCGTTTTTTTTTTGTTGAGTATTTCAGCAAAAAATACCTATAGGAGCAATTCTAGGAATCATAGTCATACGTACGTACGTTTAGATCCACTCACTGGTGTGAATAGAATACTCCTGATAGGAACAGCGTCAGCGATAACGACTACGATGGTTTTGATGTAGGGTAGGTGTTCCTATAATAACTCTAAAGCAGTTCGTACACAAGGCAACACAAGTATGGGACTTTTGGGGTGAACCATCGTAACGTAACGTAACCTCTCCTCGTAATAAGTAACCGCAAACTCTACCGAAATAATTTCGGTTCGAGGACGTCACGAGAGTTACGGTGCGTACAAACTACGTATAGTGGCCGCGCGAGCCACGGTTCGACGTCCATTTGCCGCGCAAACCAGATTGTTGGTTTTAAATTTATTTGAGCGCGGCCGCAGCCGCAGCGAAACCAGTTCAACCTTGTCTTGTTTTGTTCATGTCCATTCTGCGTATAGCCGCGCGAGCCAATAAGGAAAAATGTACAACGGCATGCGCATGTACAACTGCGCACGAGCTGCTGACTGGAGCTCCTTTGATGCGGTTTCAAAAACCGACCACGAGCTGTTTACCCCGGAACTTACGGAACGTTCGAGCGCGGCTATGTTCGAGCTGCCGCGGGCGGCGACCTCATCTCCATAGAGTGCGGCCTCCGCGAGAGCCTATGCTCGTTGGTCACCGCGCATAATTTAGACGAGGCCTTACTAACCGCCGTATTTACAAACATTACTATGAACGCTCGAACACACAGGGTACAAAAAATGCATAGCTGTCATTACAATATTCTGAGAAAAGTCGTACTATTTACCGTACTTATTTACTAACTTAAGTAATGTTTGTGAATACGGAGGTTAGTCTACTCGAGTCGCAGAGTGTTCAGTACTCACCTCGTCTTATGTACGAACAGCCTAACGTAGCTATAATTCGAACTACGCTTCGTTGGTTCATTAGCGACAGTGTTGATGTATCGCCTCGCTTACCACTACTCACCTGCCTAACACCTAACGTGGCTGTTTACACTGTAAATGCCAAAATGTTTACTCATTTGACGAGTTAATATATGTTATATTTGACTAGTTCTTACCTTGACATTTAGTTAAGCTATTTAATATTAACCTTTGCAAACGTATTGTGATTTTCGAAAGTACAAATCAGGCTATGCTTCGTTGGACCCGAGTTTCGAAGATCTTAACTTCAATGTGAAAAGTCTTAACCAAGCTCAGGAATATCTATAAATATTTTTTTTTCTTTTGAGACTTTGAAGAGCTAAAATTCCATCCTACGCATGTCAAAAAATCTGTACTCCTCCTGAGCTGATACTTTTGGTAAGGATTTTGAAAGTTTGACTGTTGGTTTATTGTTAGAATGAATATCTCGTCATCATTGATGTATGGTTAAAATAATAATTAAAAAACCAATTAATAATAAATTTATATTAAAATTGTATTATTAATTGAGGAATAAGCTATTATTTTACGTAATGATGTTTGATTTAAACTTCCAATAGCTCCAACAATAATATTGAATATAATAATTAATAAATTGTAGGTAAGTATAAAAATATTAAATATTTCGTCATAAAATTTGTATCTTTAGCAAAAATAATTCTTTAACTATCAGTAAAGTTTGGTTTAGTCGCTATGTGTCTTTATGTCATAGAATGTGTATTAAAAGAAAAAAAGTACGAAGTAACAATACAATAATGTCAAAATTATCATCTGTGCTCCGTCAGCGTCGTAGCGGCACATCCCTCGTATGCCAAGCACACATCTGCAGCACCATTATTTATCCCCTTAAGACGATACATGAAAGCCAGTAAATATTGCGTTCTGTTTAAAGGAATATGTTAAACACGCGCGAGGCGGCTTTTGTTGTTGAAAGACGTATCTGGGACGATGATTTCGTTTCGCACCAATGAACACATTTTTCTCATTTT
Organism: Peribatodes rhomboidaria; assembly: GCA_911728515.1. NCBI lineage: Eukaryota > Metazoa > Arthropoda > Insecta > Lepidoptera > Geometridae > Peribatodes > Peribatodes rhomboidaria. The sequence goes on from OU452172.1 coordinate 11,681,425, forward strand.
GTAGGAAATCAAGAATAAGAGCATTAAAAATCTGTTGCCATTTCGCTTGTACCTTTATGCCGAAGACGTTTAGGCACGATAGGAATATTTCGCTGATGTTTTCTGATAAAATGTTTTTCTCATCTTTTACTCTAATGAGAACGAGCAGTGGAGACGATAAATTGAAATTTATTTTCTCCCTTGAACGCGCACTTATACGCACACACCTTTCTAAATATTTATTACTTATTAGAAGCAATTCATTAAACAGGTTTTACTACATAATTGAATAAGATTTATAACTGTATATACGGCATGTTACAAAAACCCTGTTGTATAATTGAAGGGCATGTACACGCACTTTTAAGTATTCATGCAAAAATACCAAAAACAATGCACGTTAAAAATAGCAAGAGTTATGACCGGTTTAAGAACGCAAGAAAAAAGGAAACTTTACAGAAATGTTAACAAATCTGTTTCATATGTTGGCGGCTTTTATTCTAAGCGTAGCGTAGTCGTAGCGGCACGACGCGAATAGTTTACAAATTAAACCGACGCGATTGGTAGCTGCGTTCACGCTTTTAGGAGGGCGGTGCGCGATGTGTGTTCAACATTTTTTGAGTCGATACTGGATGCGCACCTCACGGATATAACAGGGTATTTGCAACACCCTGTATAGTGTAGCAGACTCACTCAATACGCAACTACTATACGCAAGGCTTAATCAGATGATTACAGTCATCTTAGTCGTAAGAAACTAATAGAATAACAAGCAATCCCGGAGCGCACTACAAAAGTTCGAAGGAAGTTTTCTTATATTTTATAGAATGACTTGTGTTTGTCGAACTTTTCCAGCGCACAAATTATAAGTAGAGAACACAAATAATAGTTGACGTAGGGCTCGGGGCGGTGAGGACGCGGCGGGGCGCGGGCGCAGGACGAAGGGGGCGGTGGTAATCAGCCCGGACAGTAATTCGGGAGCCTTAAGGGTGTGATCGGTTAGCGCAGACAAGGGTACCACCACTACCATCCTTGGAGAGAAGAAATACTTTAGTTCAACATTTCCGATGTGGTTTTGTTTTGTAGCTCTTCGAGATTAGGCAATTTCTGGATAAACATGCGATCGGCGGGCAGCTGCCGCTTCTTAGTTCGAGACGTCTCCCGAGAAATTAATGTAATGTGGAATATAAGTTAGGGTATCGTAATAAGATTGACTTGGATGTTTCTGTTTTATTTGCGTGACTGGTGTTATGGGCATGGGAAACAACCAATCGGCACTAATTAGTTGATTGTTTCTAGTTTTATGGCGCAATACTAGTACATTTTTACGACTACAAGACTTACTTGATTGATCACGAGACATAAAACTATGCTTTAGGGCCGTTTTACATTAGACATTGTTAAACAAAAAACATTTTTTCTAGTAATAAATGTACTACTTGCCAAATTATTTGGTTACCTGGCACGGAACTGAAGCAAATGGCATAGTAAATAAGAAGAAAATATCGTTTACCTAGCTAAAACTAGTGCTTCTTTTCGCGAAGTCTTCAGTACAATGTAAAAAACATATAATGTATAAGCCATGTTGTAAAAAAAAACAAAAATCGAACCGACAAAAAAACTGTGTAACTATCAATGCTCACAAAATTTCACGAGACACGGTTGATAAATGTAACAGGAGGACAGCCGAATAGGCAGCGGATACCTATAAGAAAGCATTTGTGCCCAAGCTGATGCAGAGTTGATTCGCTCGTTTGAAAGAAAAAAAAAGCCTCCAAGATAGTCTCAGCTGTAGACTGTAGTGATCTTAGTCATCAAAAAGAATCGCGCTCACAAAAACCTCTGCTCGCAACATGAAAACCAACTCAAACCCAATTAAGTTCGCTTTGAATCTTTTGAACGCACCATAGATACTTGTATAATCGGGTCTACGCAGCACTCATCGGCTATGAGTACACGGCCGACCACTGAAGGGCACTTGAACCTCTCCCAGACTTCGGGTATCTTTGCACCTTAATTACACCCGGGTAGGGTATGAATGATCCTTTCGGTAATAAGTTATCGATATCGATGTTTTGTTTGTGATTTCGAATTTTATTTCTTAATTAGATTTTTGTTGAAGTCGGTTGAATGTTTAGGTCTGTCGAAGTTACTTATCACCCAGGGTCAACTGGTGCAAATGCGTCTGGGGGAAAATTGCGTCTTGCGAGAACTACTGATGAACCCCTTTAAAATTAGGCATCACCTACATTTTTTATCCAACTTCATTTACAGCAATCTGTACTAGATGGCGTTAGTTGCCTAATTTGTGAAGGGTTTGTCATTAATTCCCGAAAGATGTAATTGCCTCACAGACGCATTTGTACCAGTTGACCCTAATACATTATTATAAATTTCTTAATATTTATAGTCATCATTTCATCTTTATACCTAAGTCATGGAAAGGTCGGACAGACATCCACCATTATTTTTACAATACAAAAACAATTACTTGTATGACTAAAAAAACTTTATTTAGTATTTGTTTAAATTGAAAGCTTTATTCTGTGTCTCTCCATCATATAATTTTAACCGTAGTTAATTTATTACGTAAACCATTAAATAAATAACAAAGCAAAATGATCGATTCTCGTTACTCGCACGTTTCTCAATACCAATATTACAACAATGCTGCCAATACTCTATCGATACTTTGTGCCTGCTCTATATCAGGCTTCGATGTAAGTAGACACGTTTCCCTATCAGTAAGAAAAGAAGAGAAATTCGGAAATCTTTCACGGAGGCGAGTGTCTTCGACAAAGGATTTTTAACATTTTTCAAACATTAAAACGCCTCCCCGAGTCGAGATTGATAACTTTCATGTGATATTTTTAGATATTCCGATCATTTTACGGTACGTGATTTTCACACGTTTGATGGTACTTCAATTTTTTCGACACAGGTTATGTTAATAAAACCAAACGCAATGTGAAATTTCGTAACAAAAACGAATTTTGCGCGTACATGCATGTGTGTGTATCATTATCTACTCAACTGTACCTGTTGCACTAACAATTTACTTTGCAAAATGTTGTTTGACTAACCCGTTCGTTCAAGAAAAATTGGAGCTTTAAATCCCCGCAAGAGAGAGGGCAAGCCTTATTAATTTTGTAATTGAATAATTATGGAGGAAATTCTCATTAGCCAAGAGTTGTGGTTAAAAAGGAAATTTGCTGTCAAGAATAATGCCCCTTAATATTAAGTTGATAAACTGCTTCTAGAATCATTGGATTAACTAAAATTTATGAAGTCTATTCACAAGGCCGAACCTTGAGGATAGACTGTCTAATTATGTCTAATATCTAATTCATGTACAAGCAATCAGTTACTACTATAGCATAGATTTTTATAGTTTATATTATGTTGTTTTTTGTGCCTCAAAAACAAAAAAAAGCTTGGTCTGCCTGATGGTAAGCGGAGACAATGTGTTAATACAATTTTATTGCTTTAATTTCAAGAAATAAGAATTGCTTTAACATAATTTCATAGTAAAAACAAGATTTACTGTGATAATATTCATTGGTAGTAGGTATTAACATTGCAATATTTTACAATCTGTTCTTGAAGGAGAGAAAAATCGTCTGGCGCTAAGTACGATTTTATGCAACGTAATAACACTATAACAGAACCTGGTCGAAGTCTTTCGAGCTCAGTAAGTAATATTCGGCTTTACTCCGCGAACGAAGAAGCCTAGCAAAGCCTGTCTTATCTACCAACTTTTACATTATCTCCCGAACTCTTCAATAAATTCGAGCTCCAAACTCTACTTACGCTTATCAAGTCAAAACTACCTAGGCGTGTATTTATTTGTTTCTATTTTCTGGCTGATTGGGTCTGCAACTTGTAAGGAAGAGATGGCGTGGTGGGTTGGCCTACCTCGCGAAACTTCCACGGGCTTTACGTAGACAGTATGGATTGTAAATGAATCTCTAATACGAAGTCTCAAAAGATTGTTATTTTGTTCACTTGTGTTTGTTTTATGAATTTTATTTTACCTTGTGCTGGGAATTTTATACATACATAATATATGTACATAGATAACATAACATATCGTCACGCCTTTTCCCCGAGGGGCTGGCAGAGGTGTAATACGGCACCCACACTTCGCCGGACGATATTCAGTCCCAAAATGTGACAGAGGGCGAGCCTATCGCCATACACCGGGCTCCAGTCATGTAGCAGATGACATGCAATACGCACATTTGTTCACACAATGAACAAATTGGTGCGTGCCGTCGGCTGGGTTTGAACTAGGCTATCATCACTTAAAAAATTGAAAAATAAAAATGTTTTTATTTATTTATTTAGATAATCTCACTTTATCGTAGACCGCAACATTGTTTAACTTCAAGTAGGGTGTGGTCAAACAAAAATGTACTACGGAACCCTAAATAACTAAATCGAATAAAAATACCAGCATTTAAAGCAGGTACGACTAGGTAAGCTAAATTTAATGTGTTGGATTTGTTGGTGTGAGTCTGGAAAACGGGATTAGTTCCTAGTTATCCGTTGTATCTGTATAACTCACGTACTGCGCCTCTGATTCGAAATCAGTTAATGCAAAAGTTTATTTTTATAAGTAAGATTACACGGGAGCTTGGATAGAAGTTTGTAGGAGCAGCTTTCTCAGAGAAATCCCACAAAGTATGGAAGAAACGATGCTCGGGTCCCGGAGAGGGGATTAATACTGAATTTAAAATGATTTCGGGACTTTTTCCTGTTTTGTAGGTGTCCGCGGAGTTTGTTAACGTTGTATATCAATGGGTAACTTTAACTCGCCGCCGAGTTTAACAAGTTTTTTGTTGCTCTTTTATTCGGCGGCTTTATTATCTGGTTTGTTACAGTTTGCCTTTGAAACTTTTATATTCTTTGCGTAAATTGGGTTATAAGTAATAAGGTATCATAGCAATTAATCTCTGTATAGAAATGGGCAAGAATACGTGGCGTTGTAACAATTTTAGCTTTCCCATTAAACTTGCCTTTGTAGTACCTACTTACCTTGCTACCTGAGAATTGTAATCTATGCATGTTTATAGCTAGAGTGCCGAGTGAATAGATACCTTCTAGATTAATGTGCTCTATCCTCGGTGTTACAACGTTGCTTACTATCGGGCAAGATGAAGGCAGAACATGCCTTATAATATTTAACTGGAAAAGACATTACCTTTCTTTTTTCAAAGTTGGTTTATTGTTTGTTTACGTGACAGCTAAATTAGAATATTAAAGTTTTTGCCGTAGATAAATAAACATGTTGTAATTGCTCTTTGGTAATAAAGTATTTTCATTGTGTTGTAAATCTTGAATGATGAATTATTAGGGTCTTGAGTCTATGCGACTAAGTCAGTTCAGTGTTAAAATTCTAAACAAGTTTTAATTTAAAGTTTGAACATTTAAATCAAAATAAACGTTTCAAACGGTATCCCTTTTCTAAATAATTACTACGTTTAGCGTAGTTTAAAGCCAGTTTAACCGGGGATGCGTTATCACGTACACGTCCGAACGTCTGAATTTACGGCCACTTCCCGATGGCTCTCATAAACATCGCAAAGCATCCGGCAGATGGCGGCGCGGACGATTATGTTGGGTAGTAGATGATGGTGTAATTGTGGCTACTTTAATCTTGTTACGATATATTTGGGCTATTCAAATTTTATACAATTGCCTTTTTTGCGTAGAAAGAAATTTCCGGAAAATGGTAAAGCAGCTTATTGATATTTTGTTGTAATCTTAGGTAAATAAAATGACATCACCATTTAAAATTATAGTTAAAAGTAGTTAGACGTCTTGGGCTAGCATTATAAAAGATTTATGTTACATCATAAGTCTGAATTTAATCCACTTCTAAGCAAAAAGGCCTCTACAAAAGATAATAGCCCATCTAGTCCTATAAAAGCTACAAATCCAATCTGAGAAGCGATGACTCCAAGAAAATCACAAAATAGCCTCCATTTTCCTCGCCAAGAATTTCATATCGAATCAACTTGTCAGTTTTAATTTCCCGCCCATCAAATAAAACTAAAAGTCCTTGATGTTAAGGCGACATAATTTTTGCTCACTCCGTCATAATATGCCATTAACGCTTCAGAAGTAACGCCTCTAATTCTCGTTTAAAAGCTTGCACTCGGCTCAAAGTCGGCCGTAATTTAGTCTTAGTCAGCAATACTCACTAAAATCTAATTTGTCAACTGGTACGCTGAGGTCACGGGAAGTATGGTTTAAGACTAATGGTTACGGGTTTGACGATTTAAGAATTTACTAGCACGCTATTGGATATAGAATACTGATAGACATATGTAGCTAGTTTCAGGCTTTTGCTTGTTTAAACTATTAATACTCAGGTCCATTGCCTCTGAGGAGTTTTGATTGAAAAAGGAAATGGTAATTTCTTAAGATTTAATCAAATCACTTTGGTACATAAGTTTTAAATATATCATCTAATTGTACATTTAACATAGCAACATTGGTTGTCACAATAGACTTGTAGAAACTATATATTATTTAGCTTTAAGTACAGTACACTTTTGCTTACTAGTAGTGTTAGCTAGCACCATTCTTAGTCAATCGACAGACTGGTGTTTCAAGTCGACTGAATCGACAAATTGTTTAAACCCAACAAAGTTGACGATTTAGTCGAATTGAAAAAACAGTTTATCTGACAAATCAGTTTGTCGATCGACTAAGAACAGTGCTAGGGGTGCGAGCACGGACATTTATACTGACTAAAACGTCAGCTTAAATATCCATGGTCGCAACCCAGGTCCGATATGTTGTGTACTGTGCCTACAGTATAGTGATCTGTTATGAGTTGTTTGACACCTTATTGACGTGAAAACTGTTTTCGCCATAATATTTTCAGAGTTGTCCATCTACTCGGCCATAGCCATTGGCCGCCCGTCATAAATGACTGTGATGATCGTTAAATATTACAAAGTTACATAAAGTTAAAATGAAACATTTTTCGGTAATGTCGTCGTGAACGTAAATGAGGTTTTTTTACACTTTACGGACATTTATGGAGGCTGTTATTTCATTAAATTTTAACGATTTAAAATATTAATAACTTAAATAAATAAAGTGTTGGAACTGCAAATCGTTTTAACACTTTTCCGTTCCACAAAATATGCTTCTAAGTTTTTATAAGCAAGATTAAAATAACTTTGCTGCTAATAAATTTGTGTTTCATGAAATACCTAACCTATTTCGGATAACGATAACCGTTTGAAACCTTTACCTCACCACAACAAGTAATGGGGTATACGATACGTAATACTGAAAGTATCCATTACCTGTCAGCAGCAGACCAGCCTCGATCCTAAAGTTATTCCTAACTTTGTGAATGCAGCGTCATTTAATGTAAGCCAAACGATAACATACAGCTACCTCGGCCCAAATAAAACCGAAGCCACAAAATTGAAGTCAAGATGTTTTTTTTCGATACTTAATTGCATATATCATTTATATAAATACATATCGTCTTGCCTTTCCCCCAAGGGGGCTGGCAGAAGTGTAATACAACACCTACATTTCGCTGGACGATATTCAATCCCAAATGTGACAGGGGGCGAGCTTGTCGCCATACTACAAGACTTACAATTATACTTACTTTCAACATAATGATTGCAATTAAAAAAAAATAAAGCGATGGCAGCCTAGTTGGGAGAAGGTCCGCCTCTCAAGCCAGAGGGAGCGGGTTCGAACCCAGCCGAACGGCACGCACCAATTTGTTAATTGTGTGATCATAAGTACATATTGTATATCATCTGCTACATGACTGGAGCCCGGTGTATGGGAACAGGCTCGCCCTCTGTCTCATTTAGGACTGAATATCGTCCGGCGAAGTGTAGGTGTTGTACAACTCTGACAGCCCCTTCGGAGGAAAGGCGTAACGATGTGTTATGTTATATATTTTAAGGTTTTAGTGAGCTTTACATCATCTTCAGCGTTTCTTAATTTGTACTTGTTTGTATTTTTTTGAACACAACGATTGTGTTCAGTGATTGGGTAAATACCTATCGTTCATATTAGCAAAGCCTCTAAATAAGGTAACTGTGCCACTTATTTTAGTATCCAAGTATCTCACAGCTAAGTTTAAACCTCTTCTCGTCTCCTCCGTTTTGGACTGCCTCTGGCGCGCTGGCTATTAATACTCCGTTTAAAAATACGCTGCCCGTTCAATGCTTGTTATCGTCGAAGCCTTTCCGCAAATAGGTATATTTGTAGTTATAGGTATTACTAACGATTTGTTTTCATGGGCTGTCAGTAGCACGCAGGTCGAGGCCCGTCTTGGGCCCTCACGCACCGCTGCACCGGACCTTAGGGCATTCTCGAAAGGCAGCGGGAGCGATTAGCGGACCTCCGGGAATGTAATTTATAGAGCTTAGTAAGGATTTTTGCGGTAAAGGGTTTTTAAAGGGATTGCCTCTTTGACCCGATTACTGTGCCTGTGAATGTTGATGTAAATGATGGACGTAAATGCTTTATGATGTTTTGAAAATAATAACTTATAATTTTTGACTAGCATTCATATACACGTCATAATTTGACGTGTAATAGATACCTACCTACATATCATGTGTTTATCTATGATTACAAAATGTTGTATTTACAATATTTACTTAACTTAGTATTACAAACAATGTCGTTGATAAAAAATAATGTATTTGTATCCGTAACTAAAACAGTTAACATAAACTTGTAACTAAAGGTCAAAACTGCTAAATGAAGTCGTAACGAGCACTTCTACTTGTAACAAGGCGATGTTAACCAGCGGTTAACACTAAAATTATCACGGCAAAGAAAAGTTAACACTACAAAGTGAAACAGGGCAGTTATAATAATTAGCAACACCTATTTAAGCACTTAAGACATGCCCTAAGCAAGAGTTAATGGGCTGAAAGGCTGAGTACACTACCTCTCCTTTGAAATTTTAGATACTCCGACGGTACGGCAATGATGATATAATTATAAATAGTTCCTTTAATATTACACTATAAATAGTCACTGTCAAAATTATCTGGGGTTGACAAAATTGTGGGCTAAAACGGTTGTTGTCCACGACTGGCTGACGTCACGTTAATTTATTTAAAACTGATGTTTTTGTTTTAGGGTACTAAAGTATACTTTTTTTTGTTTCAGGTAAGATTCACATGAAGATGATGGTGAACAAGTTGGTATGTGTTGCAATAATAGTGTGTGGGTGTGTGCGAAAAATCTTCTTGGCACTTTTTCGCAAGAACATGACACAGCTACCTGTGAGCATATGTCTGTCTCTATTAAAAAGTCACATTAGCACTTTATTAAGTAATCGTTAGTAAGTGTATCCACTTATGTCCAGTTATAGAAAATGCAGAGTTAGCTTCTTAAACGCAAGGTTAATTAACTTAAAGTTAAAATATTATACAATACAATACAATACAATACAATACAAAGCTCTTTATTGACACAAAATACAAATAAATCTAAACTAAACACTCAAAAATAAAGGCGCAATGGGCGGTCTTATCGCTTAAGAGCGATCTCTTCCAGACAACCTTCGGATGGAATAAAAACATTATGATTTAGCATGGACGGTGGTGTGTGCTAAAGAAAAATAATAATAATTAAGGTTAAAGAAACTTACTAACTACATACCTACATGAATAATTACTAAATAGGTACACAAATAAACTACCCAGTCATAAACATACACAAGTACCTACATCAATAAATATACTAATATATACATTGAAATACGACAAATATTAAAAAAGGAAACGAGTCTACTTATAATGAGCCAGTTTGGGAAAGTAGAACACTTTGAGCTGCGTTTTAAAACTATGAAGTGATTGAGCACGTCTAATATTAACTGGAAGTGAGTTCCAGAGACTCACGGCTTCAGTAGTGAAGGACGATGCATAAAAGCCACTACTATGCACCGGATTCATAAGCAGTCTGTTTATATTTGTCACTCTAAAATTGTGGTAACTTAAAGTTAGCTTGATCGTCTTGTTGACCTTGGTGGTCTACGTAATAGTCTTGGTGGCACAAGACCACAATTTTTTATACGACAGTTTACTGATAAGTCGCTGTTAACTCTGATGCTCCTAACGTTGTTAACTCTAACGTTGATGGGCAGTTAACTCCGAGTTAAAAAGACAACCCGTGCTTCTGCAATTGGCCCTTAGCCGATTTAAACGAAATTGACGTTTATTAATCAGTCGACTAATAAGTATGTTTGAATGCAATGACTTGGATTTTAGGTCAATTGGAATCTGGTAAAATCAGTATCTAATCAATTTCCGAAACAAAAATTCGTTCTCTAATCATAACAATAACTTTCCCGTACAACCCCATGATTTCAAAATAAAGTAGAGCACTAAACTTACACATTAATAACCAAATTCGATAGTGTAACTAAACAATATCGTGGTGAATGGAACAATGGCCGAGGCCTAACATTGTTAAACAACTTACTTACTTTAACAAAACTATTGAATGGTTAAATTACCTTTACACTAGTTTACGATGGCCAGAGCGAGATAAGCCGGGAGTTAGTGTAATAACCAATTTAATTCAAAATATACGTAGGCATTATTGCCCGCTAAAATACAATGTAACTCGAGCTTTTGGAGTCCTGGCAATTTTATATCGTAAAATTATAAAGCTCGAAATCTCATTGTGACCATTATTACGTTGGGTAAAAATATTTTATTGCTTGCACCCGAAAATGGGTTTGAGCTACGATAAAATATTAAATTAATAAGCGTGTAAAATTATAGCTCGATTTTGTTACAAGTACCACACTTTGTTGTTTCAGTGGAGCATGAATTTGTGTTTCAGGAAATATATGAAATCTGGAAACTAACTAAAATTAACTATCAACTTTTTAATTTGAAAAGGAAAAAAAAAACAATTTTAACTGACGTGGTTTTCACACATTATTATGATTTATAAAACGGGAATTACGCACGTACGGGTAAACGGGAATTATTATTATTAATTAGTCGATTATCGACTAAATCGTACGTGAGTAATTCCCGTTTTATACATCATAATTTTAGTCTAGGAGCGTGTACTTACTACACACTACTCTACACACTACTATAATATATTCCATCACACTGTCCTTTGGTAGGTTTGTTTATACAGGGCCTATACGACCATATCGTATAAGCTGACTGCCGAGCCCTAATGTTAGGGGCTTAAGGCCGCCCAAAAGCATCTGACATTGCTAATTGGCATTAGATAAAGAATGGTTAAGACCGGTCTTTCAAAAAAGTAGATAGTTTCTATTCTATCTACTTTTAAATAAAAGACCAATGTCCAAAAATACTTCCTACTAATATTATAAACGCGAAAGTTTGTAAGAATGGATGGATGGATGGATCTTTGTTACTCTTTCACGCCAAAACGGCTGAACAGATCTGGATGAAATTTGGCACAGAGATAGATTGTAGTCTAGAATAGCACATAGGATACTTTTTAACCGTGGGTGAAACAGCGGGGCGCAGCTAATCAATAAAGAATGAGATAACTATAATAAATGATGTAAAACTGAAACTAACTTAAAAGCTTAGTATTAACTAAGTATAATATGTTTAACTCGCAGTCCACTAACCTTTCAACACAGTCATTTGAAATCTTTCTACAAAACTGCACTAAAAGACTCAAACGTCTTAAAAGCTATAAACGCAAACGCCAAGAATAAAACTCACCTTCCCTCCACGTAGCCTTTTAAATTCACATAAACGCATTCGCCGCTTGACAAAGTCTTTACTCGTAAGAATTATAACGTTCATCTTTAAAATGGATTCCAAAGAAGGGAAGCAATTTCATTTGTGAGAACCTGCTTCTGCTTATAATCCGTCCGAGGTAATAACATTTCATATTCGTAATAGAATCATTCCGCGTCTCTCGGAAACTTTATAGTCTCATTTTCATTGAAAGCGTTTAGTAGGTAAGAATTTGTAGAATATTTGATGCATAGCTGTGAAAAGGGCCAATCTCCGGAATCCTACGGGATAATCTGCACGGCTGCTCGTGACAATGTCTTTTATTTTTTTTTTGTATAATGCAATTGAAACGAAGACTAGCTAATACAACAGAAGCTTTCAAAGAAAGGTTTTGTTCTGTCTTTGACAGTTATGTCTTAAGTTACGTTAGTACATGAGACCCGATTTAATTTGTAAAAAGTACAATACAATACAATATACCTTTATTGCACACCATAAATACAAAGTAAAACAAAAAAAGAAAATATTTAAAAATATATCATTCGTCAGTACAAGGGCGGCCTTATCGCCTAAAGCGACTTCTTCCAGGCAACCTTTGGATGGACAGGACAGAAAAGTAATGTCGTAGATACGAGTACACAGTACGATTCATGAACATGTTACACCGTCTATTCTTATTAAATCTTCGTCTTAACAAAACCAATTAGCTATACTTCGTATTAAACTCGTAAGCACCCGTCAAGTTATTCCAGGAAATCGTTAATTAAATCCAAAGTCTTGTGCAAAGGTGGTATTGTCATCATAAAAGTTACTCTGCGAATATGCAGTATGACGTTTTCGTATTTTAAGATAACATACTCGTACGTACTCGTATAGCTAAGGGTTTTTAAACGAAATTAAACTTTTAGTTCTTGAGATTAAGGTCAGATTGTCTTGCATTTGAATAGGTTGGTTTTGTTTGGCAAAATAGAGATCGTATTGTGAGTTTGCTTCGGTTAGATATCTGCATACTCTCTCAATTAATAATTTGACTATTGAGATGTAAAACGCAATTTAAAATTAAAAATATAATTACGTGAAATGGTATTAGTGACAGTAACAGTGAAATTATGCCACCTACGGTATGGCATAAAAAAGCAATTAAAAAACGGATAAGATAACAATATAACTTGACTTGAATAACATAAAATAACTTGACACGAATTTACACAGTTTTAGTCCTTCAAAATACTTGTAAAAACGAAATCACACCAAAATTGTAAATGCGAAAATTTGGATGGATGTATCGATGGTTGGATGGATGTTTGTTACTCAATCACGCCGGACTGGCTGAACTGATCTGGATGAAATTTGGCACTGAGATAGATTATAGTCTGTAATATCACATGAAATACTTTTTAACAGCGGATGAAACTGTGGAGCGTAACTAGTAATACTTAATTTGTTGTTATCGAACGCCATGGAGGTTGTGCGTAGTTAGGAAGGTGAGTTGGCGCCACCATCTCGAGCGCAAGATTTATGTAAGGAGTCTGAGGAGTTTTGTGTTTGTGCGACTAGTTAAGCACGGAGGGCGACGGCTCATCTACATTTCGACATCTGTGAGGAGAAGTGACGTAACTCACTATTTGGCTATTTAGAAAATAAAATCATTTTGACCGTATTTTTTGTGTTTTTCGCTTATGCATATATATTTATTATGGCTTTGCATTCGAAATGTATGTACAAAATATGACTGGGTAGCCGTTGGTAAAAAAAAAAAAAGTTTGTAAGAAAAAAATGTGACAAACTAAACACGAGGTACCTACTTTTTCAAAACACTATACTTACTCAAAGTATAATTTATACTGAAAGTAAGTTTAAATTGTCACTTGTTCATGTAAATTCATGGAAAGTCTATTGTAAATATCTAAATAACACTGTTTAAATAAGTACTTCCTACAGCTGGCAGCGTTTTATTAGATTAGGATTTTTACATTTATTAAAGTAATTGCTAGTGTACATTTAGTTTTAAATTTTTTAGTTTAGTCTTATTTAAATTTTATTGTAAGTAGTTATTTTATATTTTTCGAAAATAAATAACCATTAGTACTTCCTTGAATGCGTACTTACTTGCGTTGTCCTTAAAAAATGTTGTCACAACGATTTACGTTGTTTTCCTCTCCGGAGCCGAATTTTGCTTTTACACACGCCAGATACCTAACAATGTATAGAGACCTTTTGTCTATCCTCGTGCATCCGCTACAGTTTTCTCCAAGAAAATACGGCCCGTTTTAAAAACTCCACGCGTGCGACAGAGTAACTTTTTTTTTGTAATTTCTCGCCATAGACATATCATCTGGCGTGGATGACTTTTTGTTTGGGAGGAAGTCCTTTTGTCTACGCTATGAAAGTCAGACTTGTAAGGAATATCCAGCTCGGAGTGCCTCAGTATTGTTTCTTCAAAAATCTAAGCTCCAGACTTTTATTTCGCGAGTGTACCGTGCAACACGTGGCTTGCGCCTTAAGTAATGAAATCTACTCGACTTTAATTAAAAACTCGTTACGACATAACTGTTAACCAATAAACTAAAATAGCTTTTCTCGTAAACGGCTTTAGCTCGGTAGTTTAGTGATTTTATAGTACGTAATCTCAGTCCGAACGAACAAAGGTAGGGTTACACATAAAACGTTATGAATCACGGTCTCCTGACATCAAATATGTGTTTTGAAAGCGACGAGAGCATAGATTACGGACTCGCCGAACCTTTTGCCTTTATTAAAACTAGAATAGCATTTTAATCTACGATATAAAAGTCTAGCGGGCATCTCTTGTGACGTCATAAAGTCTTTTACATAGTCATAAATCATTCGTTTTCGATAGATGAGGCGTAACTTTGCAGGTAAGTTCCCCATCGTTAGAAATAAGTGGTTCGTCTAAGTTTGCTATAGGCTCTTTGTCTCAAGGGATTCAGCGCTGACAATGTGGTCATAGATGTGATGGTATTGGCGCAATTAATCATAAGTTTGCGTTAGTGAAATTCCTTGATGGAGACTGTGGACCACTGGTGCATGAGATCACGGGGCATGAAATTGGATAGCGAAACCTTAATGTGCTCCGCTCTAGCAACTGGGGCAGAGCTGATTTTGAAATTCTGATAAAGCGCTGATACTTTACATTCGAAATTTCGTCTAATTGGACTTTTCGCAAGTAATTTAAACCATTACACGGGAAGGAAGTTTGTGTGTTGTTTAGGTTAGACTACTTTTATCTTGTTAAACGTAAACCTATATAATAAGTTACGGAACAAAAATTATGAAAAAAATATTTTCACATAAATATACCTATTTTTCCGGCCGACAAATTCTATGCAAACTTAGAGGCCACTTTAAAATGAACTTGCACCAAGTGCAAGCTTTTAAAGATCAAAATTAGTCATTTAATATTCTCCGATTGTACACGTACAGGTTGGAAATGGATCCTTAAACTATTAAAAGTTTGATAAAGTGCTATCTCGTAACAGAAATTAATTATACGGAAAGGATGCTGCGAATTGCTGCGAACTAGGGTCAACTTGTGCCATGACAAAGTGCAGCACAGAATTATGATAATAGTTTTAAGAAGTTTAGAAAGCAACGATTCTCAGTAAATAGTGGCGATAACTCTTCTGGAAGAGGTTGCTGAAAAGGTACTATTTAATGTATTCAAGAACAAATCCCTTTTGTGTAGTCTTCCGACTCATTATAGTCAGCCTGCCTCAATCCATTTCCGTACACTGGCTTATTCCAATACTCGGCCTTTTGCATTCAGTAACTACAAAGTGCATTATTTGTCATTTCTTCGAGTTTCTAAGTATCCCGCTACATTTGTTGAGTCGTGGTTCGAGTCTGAAAAATATTAAATTAATAAATCAAATGTGAGCCGTTCATTGTATCAAGCATGTCACAGTTTTAAGAAATGATTAGTCTGTTTGTGTCAAATTTATTACGCGTTGACACACTTGACGTTTTTTACTTTACGTTCTGTTGTGGGTTAAATATATTATTATAGACATGCACAGGCACAAGTAGGCACATTTTTCAATGAATTAGCTTTTGGTCATGATATTGGTGTTGAACAGGCTACTGAACGGTTAACAAAACGATATATTTTGCAGATTAAGCTATGTAGGTAAGTATATGTGGTAATTAACTTGTTCTTGTATGTAGAATGTGCCTCTACGCTACCTGCTACGCAGACCGGCGCCGGCGTAGCGCCTGCTACGACGTTACGCCTCGTAGACGTATCTTATTTATGTCTTGTAATAATTTAACATAGTTTTTGTTGCTGAATTCCAAAGTAGCACTAATTTCTTCTTCATAAATTTTAGTCTACGTTTATTTATTGGTTGTAATTATAAAGGTCTAGCTGTAGCTATCGCTTTACAAATTAATTTTGTAGATTTTTATTTTCATGTTTAACGAACGCCATTTAAATTAAATGTTTCATTTTGCTGAATATTTTACCTGATTACAGTTGAAACTCGAGTTGGAATCCGTTTTTCAACGTGACTATCACACTCTTTCCTATTGGAATGTTGGTCGCAGTCCACCAGCTCGGCTTACCGGTTTGGTCCAGTGGACCAGCGTCGCCTTTGGATTATTGAATTAAAGTTGATAAGTGTATTAGCCAGTGTTGTTGCTCCATTCCCTTGATTAATGGGCGACCGTTGCTTTTTCTCTCTCATTTATATGATAATGAGTCGCCCGCGACCGTACACAATTATTGTGTGTAAATGAACGTAGTTCGAGTTGAAGTATTTTTTTAAAATGTGCACGGTTTGTCGTTAATTTTGTTAATATGTTTAATTTTATAATGTAGTTGGATTTATGTTAAGTTAAGAAAGATATCGATTCAAATTTTTTTTAAACATTTTTTCAAAGACACTTTCTGCGTCGATTTTTAATGTTTTGTTTTGTTTTTTTTTTTTTTTGTAAGCTAGTAGTGGTTTATTAGATTATTTTATTTAAGGTTAGTTTTCCTTTAAAGTTTCTTGTAATCACATAAATTAAGTTACAAAATAAATTTATTTGTTGTTTTTTTTAATCTACCTATTTATAAATTTTATAAATCGAATTAATCGAATTTTATAAACAGTCTCGACTATCATTCATTACAAAAGCACAATTAAACGTACATCAAGTTTGCTGTCAAAGGCCAGCAATATTATAATTAATTAAAAAAAAAAAACAAAGCAGTTTAATTTCGTTTGAAATATTTTTTTAAACACAACAGTAGCAGCAAAATTACAAACGACTACGTTGTCTTATTCCAAAAAAATAAAAATTGAAACGCGTGACGTAAGCGGTACTACGTGCACATTTTGGTACAGGAGGTGGTATAAATGTCACTATGGAATACAGTATTGTAGTTCGTACTTGATCATGTAGTTATAAAAAAACTTTTTGTGTTGATAAGCCAGGATAAAGAGTCTCCGCTCTTCCTCCTCCTCCACTCCGCTAGAATACTGAATTGTCTTTTTTTGATCAGTGGACGCAAAAAGGATAGTAACCAACCACACCAAGTATTTTGTGATCAATTAATAGAAATTTGCTGGTCTTCGTGAGAATTACAATAAATTACGAGTATATCCCCGGCCAGTACAATCTTGCTGAGACTTACTCCTAAATTTGGAACGAACATATCATGTGCCTATAATTTGTTGTTTTGAAAAGTCCATTATATTTTTTGTTTTTAATGTAATTGTAGTGCCGCGACATCCCATTGGTTTAACTTTAAAGACCAAGTTTTTTTAGACTAGGTCTTCGTGCTAAGATGAATCTTAGACCGACTTAAGCGACTTGGACAAAGTCGCTTAGCATCAGGCGAGTTGGTGGTCAAACGTCGACCTATTCTAAATAAATAAATTAAGTTTAGCTTTAATTTCAAATGGCCAATTGAATCTTACTATTGCGTGACATATTGGCTTTAATATCAACTTTGTGTCTACCAAAGACTGACACTCGCACATTGGTGTCTTGGCGTATATTGGTGCAAATATGACCAATGTATAGCAACGGGTTATCAGTAACTGTTTTATTTCAATCTCGACGATCTGTAATCCCAGATCTATCTTCCTAGATTTTATATCTGTTTCCGTGCTAGCTCATGTACTGATGTGACGAACACGCTGTGATAAAATGGTTCGTAGCCAGGTTGGTCGCGGGTCGGTACGCCGCGCTGTCTGCTATTTAATTCCCCTTTGTTTAATACAATCTACGAAGAACACCACCGGGGTAACGTTACGATGACATTTGGATTTGCTATATGTCATATAGTGCGCTCGGAGGGAATGAAATCCGGAAATATGAGTGCATTTCTAGCAGCCGTGAAAGCGCTCCTTTCATACACACCCATTCGAGTTCCTTGGATATTAATGATGTCAAACGTTGTCTCTTTGTCTGTGGATTGACGAGTTTCCTCCGTGCTTGGTGGTTCATTTGTTTAAGGGATGATCTCCACTTGTTTGCGCAGATATCTTATGTTTTATGTACAGGGTTTGCGCATACGCAGGCTTCGTTGTCTTTGTGACAGTTTCGTACCGCAAAAATGTATGTTTAAGGACAAAAGCAGCGTAACAGTAGCAGTAAGCATGGAGAGCTGTGATATGTCTTAATTTTTTTTTAATACGAAAAATAACCAGGCCTGCAATAAATAATTATATAATCTGCTCTACAGCATCAGTTTGTCTCATAAGGTGTTCAACTAAAGACTGTCTAGATCTTCCTTTACGTAATGTTCCGTATTTTTTTATTCAATGTATAAGCACAAGTCTTCATGCCTAAATAAATTTTGATAAGCACCATAATAAGTAGGAAGGCTAGAAACCGATGTAGGGAACTCTGTATTAAAACTTTACTATATAGCTCTATAGTAGCGTATCAAGTGATTTGAAAGTCAGTCAGTCTGCAGGACCCGCTGACAGCTTTGAACAGATAGCCTAGGGTTCGTTTGACAACCCCCACGGTAGATCGTGCACACCAATACGACAAAGGATTATCAAACAGAAAGGCAGCTGGCAATTTTACCTGTCCATAACTCATCCGCTTACCAGTTCTCTCCACTCTCAAGCGACTCTCATATTTGAGTTTCCATACCTCTATTGATTTTAGTCGACATCCCGTAGCGCTCATGGCGTAGTGTTTGGTTTCGATATATCTTCAAGTATAACTTCGTATGGCTGGATTTTAGAACTGTAAAAATGTACACCTTGTTTTAACTTCTTCATTGATTACGGAGCAAAGTAGCGTTGATTATTTTTTTTAACTATTTCTACTGTATTTGCACCCATTACAGGCTTGTACTTTGGCTTTTATCCAGATGATTACTGAAGTTTTGAAGATAACGAAAGCGGACGTCATCCTCACTCAACTATCGAACTTTCCATAACAAAGCACTAAGAAAAAACGCCACAAAACACATTCCAGAAAGTCGCACCGGCACAATGGCAAACTTTGTTCGGGAGGTCGGAAAAAAAATGTTACCAAAAATATGACGTTTGAAAAATTACACGCATTCACAAATCATGCGGGCCCTCTTTTGTGAAAACTTTCGAAGCTTACAAAGGAATTCAACTCGTTCTTGAGCCGTATTTTCTGCTTGCGCGGCCTCTCTATGTTTGTTATTAGTTAATGGTCGTCCCAACGTCGTACTTTAATTCATTATAATGAGGTAGGTAGGAAGAAGCGATGGCAGCCTAGTTGGGAGAAGGCCGCCTCTCAAACCAGAGGGAGCGGGTTCGAACCCAGCGGACGGCACGCACCAATTTGTTCATTGTGTGAACATATGTGCGTATTGTATTTCATCTGCTACATGACTGGAGCCCGGTGTATGGCGACAGGCTCGCCCCCTTTCACATTTGGGACTGAATATCGTCCGGCGAATTGTGGGTGTTGTATTACACCAGCCCCTTCGGGGGAAAGGTGTGATGATATGTTAAGTAATGAGGTACCGACATCATATTGAAATTTTAAGGCCATGCTAAAGTTTAAACATACCCGTGCTGTGTTTTTAAAATACAGAATAAAATCGACCGAGCGAGCATTAGTGAGCGAAGAGTCTACGCTTTAGCTTCGACAAAAATGCTTTCGTATGTCCGGATCTCTGTCTTCTTCTACAGGTCGCATTTCTTTACCAATTTTCTTGAAGTTTTGTGAGTAGGTTAAAAAACCCATATCTCAGTCATCTTGAAAAAAAAAAACAAAAACAGTCGGCAAAAAGAAAATCTATTTAATCGTCAAACCTGCCCACAAAATTTCACGAAAATCGGTTGAGAAATGCGACCAATGGAGGAGAACAGACATCGGTCTAGCAAGGTCTCTAGCTCACGGAGCCATTAAAAACTAATCTGATTCATTTAATCGATTTTACTTGATCACTACAAAAAATGTTGTACTATATGTCAATAAATCACACAGTCCATAACACACCTGAACAAGTGTGCTGGGCAAAAACGACGATTTTACGATTGGAAATACAAAATTCCATTTGGTGCCGTCGAGAGGAAATGAAGCAATTAATTCGGCAGATGGTGTCGCACTGCGAGCATTAATCATCGACTAATCGTAACTGCAGTCTTCGATTAATTCGCGCCGCTCGCAGACTTGGAAACATCGAGTGTCAATCGTTTCATGTACATATGTTTTATGTGCCTAGTTGTTCGAAATGGTTGGTAATGGTTGGTGTACGTGTATTTATAAAAAAATACTAAATCAAAGACCACTGTTGATGTTGTTTTTACCCGACTGCGCAAGGAGGGTTATGTGTTTCGAGTGTATGTATGCACGTATGTATGTGTGTATGTATGTATGTAAGTATGTGTGTATGTATGTGTGTATGTATGTATGTATGTATGTGTATGTATTTGTGTGTATGGTATGAGGCTTACAGCCCTACAGCCTAAAAAGCTTCATGGATGTCGACATGTGAGGTGTCACTTGAATTGTATTGATAGTGGAAGGGACATAGGATACAACATTTTGCAGTCGGGTTTTTTGTTTTAAACTCAAATTACTAAATATTTCAAACAATTTTGTAACTGGATAAATATTCATTTATTTTGTTACTTTTCTTATAAGTTTCAAGAATCGAATGGAATGTCAAAAAAAACTCAAACATTTTTTTTTTAATGGACTAACAAAACAAAAGTGCCTACGCGCTAAATATCTATCTTAATGAACAAATTACATAAAATCTGTATGTTCAATTGCAAACATTATTATCAATATATACATGCATCATAAGTGCCTATGTCACGTCACCCATTTCTCAGTCAGTTATTCTCATAATTTCGTCCTAAAAAAACACGTAATAATCATCGAATTTAATTTACTTCGAGATTAAACAAAAATAAATGTAAAACTGTGTCGTACCTATGTAAGGTACGATTCAGAACAAAGTTGCCAAACAACTTCCTACAAACTAAGTTTGAAGTTCGTTTTGAAATGTAATTTAAGTCAACCTCACTAAGTATAAATAGATTAGATATTCAAATAAATAAATTCGGGATACTTCCACACACGGTCGCCTGACCCCAAACTAAGCGAAGCTTGTATTAAGGCTGCCAGAGACTGACACACAAACATAGATATTTTTAGATCCATACTTAAATAGATATTAACACCCAAACATAAAACAAACACAAATGTTTATCACATGAATGTTTGGCCTAGGTGGGAATCGAACCCACACCCCCATGCTCAGAAGGCAGCTTCACTACCAACTGAGCCACCGAGGCAGACAATTAATTTTCTCAGTTAAATGCAATACTGATCAAAATACTTTCGAGTTCCAACAGAAGGAAACAATAAATAAAGCATTAATCTTATATAATCGCATCAAAACTCCCATAAGCCGAGATTTCTTTGCTAAATTAACACTGATAGGATCTATCGTCGCATCGGTGGTCTTCGAAACTTATCTTCATAATTAATTTCAGTTTGAAAATTTAATAACAGCACAACGTTGGAGGCTATTAAAAGTGGATTATACGTAAAAATTAAGCAAGTGGCGCGTTTAAGAGTCGGAATCGAACCGAGAGCGAGCAGATTAAGGCACTTGCCTGCTCGGGATTACCGGACAAGCTAGTGGTAATGAAATTCGTCCCAAGGAAATGGCGGGATATAGAGGCCTAGTGCTTTAAGCCCTGTCCAGACAACCGCCGATTGTATTTGATGAGAGTTTTATCTGTTTCGTACAATCGGAATCGTCGTCGTAATCGCCGATTCAACTTTGTTACAGATTTGTTTAATCGTTCGTTTTATTGGCGACTTTAAACAGTTCGAATAGCTCAAGAAAATTAAACGGCTCGAGGCGATTGTTTTGTGCTGTGTTCAGAATCAATAAAGGCTGAAAGTTTTACTCAATTTAATTATACGAGCACCTGCTAAGACGGGCGGATGTATTCAACATTTGAGTACCTACTCGATACAGGTGGCTTAAAGGTTAAGCTAACGTTCTATATTGATATATGGATTCGATAAAGAATGTTCAAACTTGATTACAGCAACCTTACTTTTTCCACGATATCAAAGCGTATCCAACCACAAAATCTACCCCAAACTTTTTCCCGCCCTGATTCTGAGACCTCAAAACTATTAGACCGTATCGCCCAAAGGACACGCCGATTCCACCCTTCCCAATAGACCCCCGGAATAGTCTATGAACAGTATGAGAGATTTTTAGGAAACGCGTGATCGACTTACTCATACTAACGTTATTTCTTTTCAAGTTTTATTCTTAAGAAAACAATGGTCTAAGACAAATTAATTTGCATCAATTGGAAATAATTACTTTTCCTCATGAAACAATGTAAACTTCGCAAAGTAGACAGAGCTTACACAAATGTAATGTACTTCTTCACTCTACAAAACTTCAAGGCTAGTGAATAAGTAACTTATAGGTCGTTTTGCTCCATCTTAGACCACAACGTCGCTTAATATCAGGCGAGTTGGTGGTCAAACGTCGACCTATTCTACATAAAAAAAAAGAAGAATTACACGTAACTTACCCAAGTTTACGCTCCTCACTCAACTGCCGTCTTTGTACTTCTTCACTCTACAAAACTTCAAGGCTAGAGTGAATAAGTACCTTATAGGTCGTCTTGCTCCATCTTAGACCACAACGTCGCTTAACATCAGGCGAGTTGGTGGTCAAACGCCGACCTATTTTACATTTAAAAAAAAAGTTTTTCTACTGACTATATTACTCACTATCCTGAGCTATAGACGTCTATCGTACCGTAGCTTACTTACGTCACTGTACCGATTGTGATCCAATTAGGGATGGATGCGCATCCGTTTAGGTATTAAAGTGGACGGGACTTGATCGTTTTACCAGTACACGGACAAAGGTCAGACACCCGGAGGGAGTTACACTGTTTGAATACAGACTCGCCCGTGAGTTTAGTAAGAATTAGTTTACACACTGAAGATACGCCAACGTCACGTTTACTGCGATAGTATGATGTAGTTTGAGTTAGTTATCTTTTTACCCGACTTCGTAAATAGGAGCGTTATGGTTTTTTAGTGTATGTATGACATACATGTATGTGGGTATGTGTGCATGAGGTTTCTTTGGCACGCCCTATAGCCTAAACAGCTTGATGGGTTTCGACATGTGATGTGTCATTTGAATCTGTTTGCCAGTGGAATTAGGATACAAAATTCTGCAGCCGGGTGTTTGTTTTTCTTTTAATAATGTTATTTGTTAATTAACAACACATGAATTGAAAATTTTGCGAGTTGTACATTTTACTAATAATTAGGCATTTTTAAAACTAAAAATGGATTGTTTCAGTCGTTACGAAAACGTAAATAAGAATTTAGCTTCAAAATATTGAGGCACAAACAATTAAGTAGAACTAAGATACGATTTTTTTTTTTCACCTTTTCTTTTAGATTTTCGTACCAAATTCAAAAGCAATAGATATTCAAACATAAAAACGAAGGGGTCTTATTAAGATTTAAGCGTCAGCCGTAAACGGCCCGCATACCCCGACCGTCAGGTACCAGCTATTATTCCCCATATCTGCGTTTCCGTGCAACGGCGATTACTTTTAATTCCGACCGTTTAAAAAAATTGACCATAAAATACATGTTGTAGATACAAATTGTTGTGAGAATTTTTAATGAACACAATTAAGCTGCCGCGTTTGACGCCTGTGTTGACTATTGACGTTAGTTAACTATTTAGCTGAAGGTTCGTGTTAGCTGTTATATTTGTAGCAGTCTAAAGAGTAAGCATCATTTTTCAATTTCTCATTGACCAGGAAAGGCGTTTTAAAAAACCTATGATTCGGGTGCGAGTGACGGTCTGAAGACTTTGACTTTGCAACTTACGAATGTATTTAAAACAATATTTAAACATTATTGATATGTTATTTTATTTTACAATTTAATGTTGAATTATTGTAATTGATTATTGAGACTTATTACTATTGACTTGTTGTTATATTCACTTATTTTAAATTAACTGATGTAATTGGCATGTTGCCGTTTTAGTTATTAAACAATTAATTTATTTGATATATTAAAAAGCACAATTAGAAAATACTATCAGCTTTTTGTAGGTACAATTTTATGTATAAGTCATGAAGTCTCTGTTTCTTTATTTACTAAAAGCAAAATAATACAACGATGAATCCATTAACTTTAACCTTTGCATCATAGTTTTCATACAAACTTCTTTAGTTAAAGAAACGCATTTTTCGCGTTTCAAGTTTACTCCAATTCATAGCTTGTTTTGAATAACAAGAAAGAAAGCTTAAAGTTATTGCAAAACAATACAACGTTTCAAAGACAAACTTTTATAACATTTCACCGTACCCAACTCCATATAACATTCGTCAGTGTCTTACAAGTTTTATTGCAACGAATATGATGGATCCACAGTTCCACAATCTCATATCTAGTGTGGACTTAAATCGCATAGCTGCCTAAACAATTTCACAACAAGGGCGTCGTGTTTTACATAAAAATACTGAGACGTCAACCGTTTACAAATAACTCGTTCTCGGTCGAAGTAATTTTTGTTTCCCCTTTACCGAAAGTTATGACACAAAATGTGGAAACATTAAAATTGAATCGTGGCCAAATATGTTAAGTTCTTGAAGGAATGCAGGGCGGAGTGGTCGGAGAATACTAATCGTTGGGTGTCGCGTAGAAGGGAAAAAGGGGCTGCAGCTACGGCGTAGACAGGTGCTACGCGACAGGCTTGGGAGTCTACGCGCTACGTGCCAAAACATATTGACGTATTCGTAGCGTAACGTAGCGTACGTTATTAATAAAATTCATTATAATTTAGTCAAAGGATATTATTAAACATAAATGTTTTAAATCAAGTTTATTAGTATTAAGAACGTGATTAAATGTAGTTAAAACAAGATTACATAGGTACGAAATCTTGTGATGTACCTATGCACACAACTACAGTGTAGAGTAGATCAATGCTACGCGACAAGATTTTCGATGTACGCGCTACAGAAACAGGATCTTGGATTGTTTTGACATTCCAAGATATTTTTTATTTTACTTGCAAAATATTCAAGTCGATTTAAACATAAATATTTGAAAAGAAAAAAATCCTTTATATTTCTTTCTATATTTTTCAAAGAAACCTTGTCAAGTTTTCCTTCGAAGAGTTATAATTTACTAAGGTTTTCGTTTCCTGTTATGAAATGACGAGGGAAACAGGAAAAAAAATATTTTTGACGGATGCATATCCGCCTGCTGCTCTATTATTACTATCAATCGATGCTAATTAGGAGGTGAGCGTTCGACACCAAGTTCCATCGCAAGAATATTTCAGACCCGCCGCGGTGATAAATCAAACTCGAAACCGTAATGAAAGCGAACGGATCGCGTCGCGAAGAGAAGGGAGGAAAAAATATCACGGAAAAAATCAGGTGCGTCCCCCGGTCGGGTGCCGAGAGAAAAACAGTCGGGTCGGGTGGTGGGCGGGGGTGGGTGGCGGCGGTCGATGCGGGGGGCGGGCGCTGGGCGGGCGGCGCGTGCGCGCTCGTCGGGCGGCGGCGGCCGGCGGGCGGCAGCGGCCACACTCCCAGCGGCCCCGTCGCTCGTCGCTCGTCCGTCGCCGTCCGCAGCCGCACACAGTCCGCGCCGCGCAGCCGCTGCCTATCCGCGCCGACGCCGGCACGCGCCGCGCGACACAACACTCGCGACTCCGCTCCGACTTTACATGTCCAAAGTGCTAAAGTCAGTGCTTCCTATCGCGACCGCGAAAGTGCTCCCGCAGCCGATTTCCCAACCGGACCAGACCTGCACATCGCTCAGGGTTAGTACCGACACTAGTATGCGGTGACATGCACCGACCGAGGGTGCCATCAGTGAGCGATGACGTACGCACAAAAGTTTTATTTCCGGATCGTAAAGTTTAGTAAAGTTTAAGAGTGCGCGTCGCGTCCGATGCACATTGCCCGGCCGCAAGTGGTTCCTATCGCGAACGGCGCCATCCTGCCGCCTGCTCTCGACAAACATTAAAAACAACAAACAGATCAATCGACTACAACCGTACAGACACCATAAATACGAACGTTTTAATTTATTTTTTGAATGGACTCAAATTATCTAACAACAAGCACGTTATTTTGTTTTTGTGCCTAAATATTGCGATAAGATAAGAGTAGTACACTAATAGCTTGAAATAAAATTGTGGAATCGCATGTAACGGTGATATTAACTGTGAACGGTTCAGGTTTACGTACTTTTTTCTCAAATTAGTCGGCGGGAGGGCAATTTGTAACAAACTAAAATTCAGCAATTTTTATGACTTTATTCTACTTTTGCCAGTACTCATATTTTGATCGCGGAAAGCAAATAAAAATGCGGAGGTTTATTTTGAAATTTGTTGATAAAAGCATGTTTATTGTGGTATTTTATAAACTTTTTTGGCAAGGAAATACGAATTCCCCAACTTTGTATAACGCTTCAAATAAATTATTTTTTTGTCCGACGATGCGTACGTGCATAATTTAACTCTCAAAGGAAATTTTACAGACTGCTGTTCACGAAATTAAACTTTTTCAAGTTCTTGAAATATATATATTTTAAAAGTAAAATGTGGAATTTTTTATACTAGTGCAAAAATTGAGTTAATAATAGAAATTGTGCATTATTTACGAGTAAAAGCGGATTGGAATTATCAACATGCTGAACAATATTTTGACAATTAACAAGGTACAGAGACAAGCACGTAGAAATAATGTTTAGTTTGTAGGTGAAATTTAGCTGATCTAGAGACTAGAAAAAATTAAACGTATGCCTTTTAGATGGTTTTATGTTTAGCAGAATGTAAGAAAATTGTAGTTACACCAAAAATAGTTAGTAGAAAAAATTTACTAGTAGACTGAGCACTATAAATGACTAACAGCTTTTAGTGCTTTCACGATAATATTTTCCTATCAATTTTATAAGTTATGTGGCAATAACTTGCTAATAGAACTGAATAAAAATTATCGGTAGATTTCAGTCATAAAACCTAAAATTTTAATCATAAAAATTAATTATGGTTGAAAACAGTAACACACAACTAACAGCTATCTTTAAACAGGTTACATACAGTTAACAAGTATCTTTAAAATCTGTTACATTTATTATTAGAGACACTAAACTCTTATGAGCGGCAAAACTATATACTTTAATGTAAAAACCATTGTACTCTTACTTTTTCGTACTCCGTATGTTTAAATAAAAAGTATAAAAAGTATAAATTTATTTATTGATATAGTCATCCTCATTCTAATAAAAATATTTTATAAACGCTGAGTAACACAATAAGTAAAATTGACCCGTTGCGTTTCAATCAGCTTCATTATTTATCTGAAATGATGTAATACGGCTGAAAACGCTTACACTATTCTCCATTTCAAAATAAATACTTAATTTGTTTTCAAAATCTAAAATTAAAAAAATAACTGTAAAGAGTTTAAATTCTCAGACTTTTCTAAGACCAAAAACATAATGAATAAATACAAAAATAACGTACATACATGAAGTTTTAATAATCTTTTTATAAACATTTATTTTAACACGGTAAAAATAAATTTAGTCATTTTCTAATTTTTTTTACTTAAATCACAGTCAACACAAAGTCATAATACCTATTAGGTTTTTTTTATATGAAAAACCGTTACGATCGACGTATCAAAATTATTTCAAATTAATATCAGCATTTCTTAGTAATTTTACAGTACGCTCGCGCTAGTATTTTCGCGGTGGAGGCACGACGGCTGTCCTTAGCAATATTTTAGGTATTTTCGAAGATAAATAACTGACGGTTGATTAGTTTTATAATTAAATTCCTTGAGTTGCGAAACAAGTCCACATTTATTTTCATACTAACTTAGTATTTGTCTAGATTATGATGGAATTAATTTTTGTCGTTCCAAAGAAATTTGTTACTAAAATTAGTAAAGTTAATTCTGCGCAAATAATTATGTATTATGCTCCCGTCATCGTTCACTGGCACTATATTGTTACTAAGTACCTATATAATTCACTTATAGGTATTAAGATCTAAAATAGTCAAACATGAAGGCTTTTAGAGATCTTAAGAGGCTATGAGTAAATTATATTGCCCTAGTATAACAAACTGCAATTAAATGAAACAGCTTTATTTTTGTAAGTTCATAGATGTTTAGATGCGGTAGCAGCTGCAGATTTTGTATTGTTTTATTTAGCTTGAGCGCTTCCGAAACCTGACTACTCTACTGATGGCGCTTGAAAAATGTCTTAACGCTTGTGAAAAAGAGATCTACCTACAGAATACAACTTCAGAATTGACAGTACTATATAATAAGTTGTTTAAGCACCGTATTTAGGTTTTTAAGCATTTGAATCCGATTGGCATCAATTATTTATTTTTAGGTACATTACACTAATACATTACAGTAAACTAATTACTAATTGGTGTACAAATAATGTACGCTTCTAGGCCGTTTATACATAAGACAATTTCACGGAGCGTCACTGGTCTTGTGCTTGAATAAACCACGTCGTCGCTTCGTCGATTCGTCTACGAAACTCCATCCGAGCACGCTGCAAGATTTACGACGCCACTTGAGTGGCCAGCTTTTGTCCTCTAGTGTATGGAAGGCCTAAAATTGTGCCCACGAGTAAGCATTGCACAAACGAAAATCAATACTTTTGGCGTGATTTATTAAGACTAGAAAATAGCACATTTCATCAAGAAATAGCAGACCTACAATAGCATAAGTAAGAGAACTTTTATGTTGTATCGTAAAAATTTGTTACCACACCTTGTTTTAAGTAGTTCTTATTTGAGAGACAGGTTCTAAATGGTAAGTCGTTTTATAAAACTACGCTTCACTCCACGGACTTGATTACTTAAATACAGCATGATTAACGGTTTAAGGTAAAATCGGTAAAATACACACATCTTCCTCTTTTGAATCAGAACTTTAACGAAAATCATTTTAAATGTACACAATAAATTAAATATATCAAATACAATATTTGTCCAACTTAATGTTTTAAATTTATCATGGCAGTCAAGAAAGTTTTTTTTTATTGAAATATCCACCCATTTATTAATAATTTTCAAAAAATAATAGAATGAATAAATATGTTTTCAAAAATTTCTCTCTCGTAACAAGATGATTACCAAAACTTGGTATCAGTATCTTCCAAGCTAATGTGACAGATGAAACAAGTAGATTAGACAGTCGTAGGGCGACCCTAACCCGATATCCGCCAACCACAGATAATCAAACTCCAAGTTCCTCTATACATACCTACTTAGAAACTTCATTCGAGCTTAACAGCAATATGGTGTCCCTTGTCACCAGCCGTAAGTAAACATGGCTAATGATCGACTATCGAATATGATAGATGGCGCTAAATGGTTACGCACACCTATATAACCCTCTTGTTTGTCTATATACTCTTTATATAGATTCTTCCATCTCAATTTAGGTGGACTATGTCGTTGTTATCTTTGGATATAATATGTAGTCTGTTAGACTGTTTTAGTGATTCTATTGACAAAATCCTTAAAAATCATCAGTAGCAGCGCTTAAGATCCAAATAGCAAAGCATAGTGAAATATTTTTTTGGCTAATTATAAGACAAATATCACAAATACTATGGAATGGTTCTTGAGAAGTATAGGTAAAAGAAGGCCAGTCATAGTAGGTGTCTTTGAGTTTTAGTTTTAGCGTAGTTTTGTCTATTCAAGTTCTAAGAGCCCAAAGTTTTTTTTTTTAAAAACTATCAAGTATATTTCTTTGTGTTTCTCAAATTATGGTAGTGTAGTTTAAGAGGAAAATAAAATTAGATTATAATTTTTATGAAACTAAGAAAAAATAAAGTCTCCAGCATGTCATTAGGGCACAGAAAAAAACAGTGTTAGAAGTAGGTAAGCATTTATAAAAACTATCAAGTATATTTCTTTGTATTTCTCAAATTATGGTAGTGTAGTTTAAGAGGAAAATAAAATTAGATTATAATTTTTATGAAACTAAGAAAAAATAAAGTCTCCAGCATGTCATTAGGGCACAGAAAAAAACAGTGTTAGAAGTAGGTAAGCATTTATAAAAACCAACAAGTATACTGAGTTGAAAGCTCTTTATCCGAACAAGGCGGTCGAGTCTATTTAAATAACTTTGACGTTCATAAGTGTATCTTTGATACCTAAATTGAATAAAAATATTTTGACTTGACTTGACTTGATACATTTTTAAGACTTTCTTACTTAAAGTGTTTAACGGACTTTGATAGACAAAAGTAATTTTAATTTTGAAGGGAGTTTTGATGCGTGTTCATTATTTTTGATATGCCGGTTAAATAAAATTTTCCTTTATTTTTATTCGGTCTACGTACCACCTGTGGCAAGTAGCCAGGTAGGTCATTACTAAATGAAAGTGGTCTAGAGGTTATTATTTTAAGCGCTTGATCAGTGATGCATTAAAACTTTAATATGTGTTTATATGCATAGTATGCGTAACGGAGTATCCAAACAGCGCATGCCGAGTAGGTCCGAACACTTAATTAAAAACTAGTGAATCTGTGAACTATAGACCTCGCGAAAAAGTAAAAAAAGTATCTCCGCCTTTTTGAAAATTTCTATTAGCAAAGCTATCAAAGATCTAAATAATAACAAATATAATAACATAGGATATAATTATAATAACAAAGAATCCACACAAAGCTTCTAAATAATCATTAATTCATGAGAATCTGTTAAGAAATACGACTTGTAGAGGAGGACTCCGAACAGCACCGCACGGACTGATATACGAAAGGATTTTTGCCATAGCTGAAGCAGAGACGCTTTGCTCGGATATAGGATGAAAAATTGGAAGCAAACAGTCAGTACCTAGTTACTTAGTATCAGTTTGCCTAGTATGAGCGAAGCCTAACTAGAAACCGGAAAAAACGGCGTACAATAAAATAGGCCCACGCGGATGAGTTTGAAATCAATTGCCATAACCAGTGGCCATATTCGGAGATTTGAGATTTTCATCTCACCCTTTTTCATCCTTGTTGCTCTCGTTTTAAACGTCATAGGTGTGAGAGTGACCAAGATAAAATCTCATCTCATCTCACGCGCAGGAATAGCCCCCCGGTAGGTTCCAGCACAGTAGTATTTCTTAGACCCTCCTATTCCAAACGAGGTGTATTTGCTATCTTCGCCGACGTAGTTTTATTTACACAGTAGTTGTGATCAAACGCCTAGCCTGTAAACCACAAAAAAGACGATCTTAGACGGAAATTAGGTCTTAGGTTTAGTACTTAACTAAATCTTCTTACAGATTTTCCAGAAATAAATTAAACTAAAGATTTGAATAATCTTTACTAATTTATGTTATAATTATGATAGGATGAGTGGATGTTAGTTACTCATACACACATGAACGGGAGAACGGATTGGGATGAATTTTAGGACAAAGATAAATTATAGTCTGGTTCATACGTTACTTGGTGACCGAAGATGACATGGCCAAGAGCAACTAATTTAAACAATATAATATTGTGATGATAATGCATAACTACAAAAAAAAATGGCTTATTTTTAAACCGAAGACTTGAGTAGGTACATCGGTACATACTATTATTTATTCTACGCTCATGGTTTATTAAAAACCAAAACTTTATTAAAAAGCTGTCGTGTCACCACCGACATGCACGAATTCAATCAAACTTACAAACTTATTACAACAAACTTATTAAAACCGAAACCATTAAAAAAAATCCTTTGTTTTTGTATAAACGTCTAAGTCGAACAGCTTATAAGATTCGACTTCCATGTTTTTGATCAGAAGGAATACGGGAAAAAAAGTTATGATTTATGTTTATTGTATACCGATGTTTACAAATAAGAGATCAAAAGAGAAATAACATCGATGGTCGCTGCCTGGAGGAAAAGCAAATTTCAATTTTAAGGTGTTTTGGCAGTAACGTCGCAAATGTCGCTGTTTTTCTTTCTTTGGCTCTTAAAAAAACGCTACCAATCAATTTGTGTGATGCCTTTGGGCAGTTACGGGTGCCGTGAGTTACAAAATGATGTCATTCTTATTTCCACGTCATAAGGTCGCTTGTTACTCTTATTTGGAAACGTTACAGTGGAAAAATATCCGTGATTTTCAGAATGGTCTGAATGTGTTCTGTTTAGGTGTTTTTTGTTTTGTAATGTTGGAATGTTACATTTTTTGTCTTAAAAATAAATAAATATAGTTTAAAAAATGACTAGTGAGTTTATATAAAATTGTTTGACCTCCATGTGGCAGCTCATACTCTAACTATTTTTTTTAAATATTTTAAATATTTTTAACCTTTTTTTTTAAAATTTATTTTTGGTTAAACAACATCATCAACCAATTTACGCTCACGGCTGTGTATAAGGTTTTCTCTTTAACGGGCCATTTTAGAAAATTCAACAGTTTGGCAAGTTTAACTTTCCAGGAAGAAAAACATTTTTCGTCCTATACAATCTCACATCCGCGTGATGGTTAAACAACATGTACCTAATTGTAAAAGTAATAAGGTAAAATAAAAGTAATAATAAATAAAAAATATATTAAAAGTATTGGAACACCATTCACTTTTCAAATTCAAGTTCCAAGTGCAAATATATTTATTATGTGAAAACTTAACACTCAGTAAGACCTTAACTGTCATCATTTGTTATTGTAAACATACTCGTACGTTCAATGCTAAGAGCTAAAACGGCCCACCTGAGTTCATATTTGCTTTCTAATTGACCACAACTCGATGTTGAACAACATTCAACGGAGCCCTAAGCTGTTTGACAGAGTAATAGCTTGTTCTTGTTATAATTACTTGTAGTTTGTTTTGAAGCTTATTATTACGGCTTGGCCACTACTTCCCTTGGGAGGCAAGGGTTGAAAGTAGTTATTAATTCATAACTTTCCCCCGCTGTAGTGGCTAAGCCTCAATACCATCACCTTTTCAACTGAAATCCGAAAATTTATTAAGATTATAACTGGATTTAGGGAAAGGTTACGCGGTAGGTGCGGGAAATCAATAACCAGTTATTGAGGTGCCTCTATTCATAGTGTGTTTATGGGGATCGAAATATTTTTTAGATAATGCTCAATATTTCAGTATGAAAGAGTAAAATGAAATGTGATTATTGACTAAGATTTCAACTCTAATATTATATATGCGAAAGTTTGGATGGAAGTATGGATGCATGTTTGTTACTTTGTTACTCATTAGACTAGAACGGCTAAGTAGATCTGCATGAAATTGGCACAGAGATAGACTGTAGTCTGGAACAGTATTCAAGCTACTTTTTAAAACGCGGATAATACCATAGGGCGCAGCTAGAAAAAGCTAAAAACAAGCATAGGTTTAAATAGATAAGAAAGGTTAGCTAGTATTTTCACTTCAATTTTTTCATGATTTACTAGTTCTGAAGTTGTACACTTCTTACGTGATGTTGAACGAATATGTGCTCAAAAGTAGTTAGCATACGTAGCCTGGAACATGAACTGGGGCTCAAACGATGCTCCCGGAACACACCGTTAGGTATCGGGTGACAAATTTTCATCTAACTAGCCGAATACTAGAAAGTAACCTACTATGTGTCTATTTGCAACTGGCTGGTATGGCTTCCTTACAATATTTTCCCTTACCGACTGCTTAAGCTTGTGGCTTGGATTTGAACCTACCAGTTTTCGGAAAGAGATCTAACGAGATAGCCATTATCACTATGAAATAAGGTTGGAACGCCGCGCCCCATAGCAAAAACAAAAAAACTAAGCTAACAATTATGTTACTAACACTGACTGGGTCGTAAGCCTAGGAACTCAGTTTATTTTGAAGTAAAGCTATTATTCAACACAATAAGTCGGACTAATGACGCAGGTAAAACCATTAGTGCATGCATTGCTTTGTTTGAATTCCGTATTCAGAATTCCAACCTAAAAATTTTAAAACAAGTAAATCCACATCAAAAATACCGTAAACAATACACAAAGTATTTCTATAACATACCTGCCAGTAATCGCTTAACTTATTTTAACTCAAATTAAAGTGGAACGCAAACACCTCTCTTACCGCGATTCAAAGTTTCATACTTATGTAGTTTCAATACTGGTACGTAGTTGTAAAACTTTCTCTATGATGGTAGCACATTAATTACAGACCGTAGGCAAGAGTTGAGCCCAATAGGACTCTGTATTAAGTTTAACCATGTAGATTTACGATCAAACCCTTTCATTAAACAGGTATTAACGAGACAGATAAGCTTACGTTACGCACTTGTTCATACAATTTGGGAGTTTGCACGAAAGCTTTATAGGGACAAATGGAACTGCCCGACCCGACTGCCTGAATACGACTATCAACCCTAATAGATAAACGTTGCGGTTTAATTTATGGGGACGTAGCTTACTTTCAATGGGTGCGTATGAAAGCTGAGTTCGGACGAAACTAAGTGGCCGAGTAATCAAAATAAATTGCAAAACTATCCAGTTAATTTGTACGCTGTTTTACGAGTAAAGTTCAAAATGAGGATGAGATTTAAACTATAGAAATGGTACGCTTCGAAATTAAAAGTAAATCATCGAGAGTACGCACAGAATTCACAATCATCGCGGTACCGCGTAATAAATCCTCTTTTAATTTTCCAAAACGGCATGACTTGTTTTCCAGCTTTGCAATTACAAAAGTTGGTCCGATGACCAGAAAAAATACGCTGGTTTTTGTGCGTTTACAACTTACTCGTTAGCCTCGCGCTGGAATTAAAAACCGACCATCTGAATGGCCTATAACGCGAAAGTCGGTGGGGTTTACTGTCTATTTTTTAAAACTAATGCAGCTTTCAATTTAACTTTTACGTGGAAATTGTTGGATTAAAACGACGGGTTAGGTAATTTAGCGAGCGGGTATAGCGGCCCTTGTTTTGCACTTACAAAGAGCAATCGATTTTAAAGCTCGCTGGATTGAAAATTATATGAGGAGCCTTAGAGAGCGGCGCAGCCGGGTGCGGGTGCTGTGTTCGTGAGCCGCCAATGCGCTTGTCTTTCGGTTCAGTGGGCTTTCTTTAAATTGGCGACGGCTCCGCCGCTGGCCGCTCCGCTTATTGCATCCCGCCCGCAGCGTCGCGACGTCCACGATATTGCCTCCGCTCGACCTTTAAGCAAATAGAATTTCGCAGTCTGTAAATAGGATAGCGTTATAGGTAAATCTTCAGCGTGTCCTCGCGTCGTTTACGGGTAAAAGGTAGAAATTCAATTTTTATCGACGTACTCGATTACGATCGCTCCCGGGAGCTCGAGAAGCTTCGTGTGCACGGGTTGCCCGCCTCTCGGCGGCGATGCCCTCCGAGCTCTTTTGGTGAAATTTGTGCGTGATGAACGACAATCCTTCATCGCTTGTCGGGAGATTGTCTCATTTCGCCGGGTTCCAGGTTTTCTATTCATATTCATGTTTAGGGCTCGCCTTAGCAAACAGAATGCCATACAATGTCGTTTTTATTTTGACGAGTGAACGCCGAGAAAGTTGCGTGTCGCGAGGATTTTCATCATGGGACCTATCAAATAATAACGAGGTCGTCCTTCTCCAACGGCGTTCCGACCGATATCGTGGATCTATTCGGTAACAATCGTGGCCGATGTTTTGTGCTTTACGATAATACATGCTATTGTTATTTAGTCAATCGTTTCTTTATTCGCTCATGTTACATAAAATATTATACAATGAGTTTAGTAGAGATCGATCGGTCGTTAGCGCATGATGGAGTCATAGAGGGAACCGATAATATCTGTATATCAGGGGAATGGTTGCGTTAATAGGCGAGAAGCTCGCCTCGTGCAGTATCAGTGCGGCGCGGTCGAGCTTAAGCCTATTGTCGTCGGCGCGAGAAGCCATCTCGAATTCTGCCCACGATCCACTCTAAGGTTTATTGTAATTTACAAAACTGACGGAGGTCTTGCCATCATTCCGCTGAACGTTTGTTTTGTTGCCGCGCCCCGGCAAGGGACGGTTGCGATGCCAGATTA
Organism: Peribatodes rhomboidaria; assembly: GCA_911728515.1. Lineage (NCBI taxonomy): Eukaryota > Metazoa > Arthropoda > Insecta > Lepidoptera > Geometridae > Peribatodes > Peribatodes rhomboidaria. The sequence continues at coordinate 11,717,675 of OU452172.1, forward strand.
CCCGTATTTTATACAAAAAAATCCACTTCTAATTGTTGCAAAAAGTTCTATTTTTACTTACCTAATGCTAAAATATTTTACTGCAAAATACAAAGTTTACACCAGCTTTTCTCGGTGATGGAAACAGTAATATTTTAAGTACCAATTAGGGCTCCGACAAATTCACTTCCAACTTTAGAATTCGAATTTATTTTCGTGTACGTACATAATAAACGTATAATATATTTCACGGAGGGCGGAAGGCTACTAATGGCATAAATTGAAGAGCGAGCGCCGGAGGCAACCGCAGGATTTTGCGTATTTCAAATTCAGTTACTTTCAGTAGTGGCAGTACGGTGCTGGCAGAAAAGGTTCCAAAAACTATCGCGCTGTATATCTATTATTAAATTACGTAAAACGAAAGAGATGGATCGCTTTGAAACGCGATGGAAACCAGAGTTTCCAATTTGCATCGAGACGCATCAAAAATACCGTGGCTAAAGAGGCCCAAGTGACGTGGCAGAAACGAGCTATACGCTATACTATACACTATACGGCCACTCTCTGTTTGTAACGTTAGGCGTTTTTCGATGCTCCAATATAAATAGCTCATTTATTTTTCTAAAGTGAATTGAAGTTTTTTTTTGCCAAAACTGAAAGCAACTGATACTAATGGCTCGATAATTAACAAACCTACTCACAAAGTTTCAATATAATCGGTTAAGTAATGCGACCTACACATGACGACAGAGATCCGGAATTCGGACATACGAAAGCATTTTTGTTAAAGCTGAAGCATAGACGCTTCGCTCGCTAACGCTTAAAACTGCCGAAACTGCTTCGGTCGAAAATGCCTAAAACTGTTCATTTAAAAAGTTTTTTAATCCGCAAATATTCCATGTGGTTGCAAAAATTAAATAGACAAAGTATTTCTGGCGACCGGATGTTTACCGGTCTCAGTGTCTAAGTAGACAAGTACTTGACTTCACTGACGTCTACAGGATTACAAATATAGAATATTCAAGACTACTGTGTAAATTATAGTATGCTCGTGAAGCGCTATAGCTACGTTGGCCGATCCCATTACAAATGCATCGCGCTGTCTGTTGAAATGACAGGGGCGACGCGCGGGGCAAGACGATTCTCTGTATAGCGTCATATCAATCACCATTGCCGTAGAGCAGATCCCTTGGCACTTGGCCTAGATACAAAATTACACAAATTTACGTCGTGGGCCTAGCCCGGCCGACTGTTAGACCGGGCGGGGATTAGCCGCCACAACAGCTTACATCGGATCCCGACAGATACCACGCTCGACTACTCGCAACTATCCACAATCTTTGCCTCTATTTTCCACCAGTAATTTGTCATCGCTAATGGACCAAATAATCCTATAATACGCAAGTTAATAAGTAGAAAAGTTTGAATAAACTCATCTTTGCTCGTCAATGTGGAGGGCCATCAGGGCGACTGTCTACTTTGCCGAAAGTTATTGCTAAGTAGGATTTGTGTTAAACTTACGTTTCCTCGAACTAACTTTATTAGAAGCGAATCAATTTATTTGGTGAATATTGTCTTAGTTGCTTCGGTGAACATAAATCTAGATTTGTTGGATGTATTTTACGTTTATGTTCAGTCTATTTTGATCTAAATGCGCTAGACGAATTTTGACGTAGAATTATTCCGCACTACGCATATTAAAGATTTCCAGATGGTTTTCCAAGCGGTTCTATTAAGAAAGAGTAATAAGAGAGTAATACCCTTTCGTTTATAACTCCCACTACGCCTCTTAGTATAGGCTCTCTCTTGATTCCGACTTAATTAGTGTCACGCAAGTTCCCTAATCCTAGGCTCAAGGATCGTACGACCGTTCTTAAAATGGAGATTAGAGCGGTAAATATCTCGAACTACGCTATCCTTTCATAAAGCCACTATAATAGCTTCTAGTTTTAAAGAAAATACTCAGATGCTTTATTTTATAGTATCTGGTTTTGCAATCAACTTTATAACAAAACTGTAATCACAGACCAAGACACAAACATTGTCTTTTTCCACTACAAAGAACTATTTAAAAGTAAAGCTTTCTACTAGATAATTCAGCGAAAAATCCTAAGTATGTTAGTATATATTTTCTGTTTGTTGTCGCAACATGTCCGCACGAAGAGTCAACTGCGACGAGGAATTCTAAAAGAACTGAAACATAGTATTTTGTGTACGGAAGTCCTTCCGCGGTCGCGTACAACGGATGTGCAGGAAAACGCTTGCATACTGAGTAGGCGTGCCTAAAAGACACTGCGGACTTTACCTACAGCGGATTACACGAAACTTAAACATGCCACCTAAATCTGCGACAAACCGTTAGAACCGAAGCATTTAGCTTACTGGCTTTACGACCCGTACCTAAACAACGTGAAATTAGAGTAGAATTCTAAAGAGCCCCGTGCCCCATTTTATCCTTTCGGATCTAAATTGGACGTCACTCCGAACGCCGCCGCTAAAAAAATAAAACGCAGGTGCATTAACTTTTGAGACACGTCTCGACGTTTTCTCTCCTAGTTAATCTCATTAAAATTTTAATCATAAGTTAACATCGGACGTCAGTTGAAATTATTTTGAGATTTTCGACCTGTCTCTCGACAAATTAGTCACGGATTTATGCCTGTCGATGGACGGGTAGTCTTTTTTTAACGAGACATCAAACATTATCGAGGGCCCCACGAGGAGTTGCTCAAGCGCCTGTTTACAAATAAGAAACGTCGAAGAGACGAGTGCGTAATAAATTTTATAACACGGCATCGATCCGGATTCGAACGTAATAATAATATATCGACTCGAAATATTGGAATGTCGGTGCGCTCGGCGCGCTTCTCGAAATAGACCCTCATCAAAGACAAGCAGGTTTGCAGCTGTAAATCCATTTCAGTGTGGCTTGTCCGCATTATAAATTGGAGCATTCGTGTGGTGGTGTGCGCAAGTTTGTGTGGCGCACGTAGTGAGCGACGCGACGCGTCCTGCGACCTCGCGTTTCCATCTCATGTCGCACCGCACTCGTTTGCGTTTTCTATTAACGTGTCCGGGGTTCTATTAGGGCAGCTAGATGGATGTTGTAATTTAATTTTGTGTGTTTCACCAATTCAGACGGAAACCTCTAGGGTAGACAAAAGCGAATGTATGTGTGTGTCTTATCCGTTTTAATTAAGCTTCTATAGATCCATTTGTAATGTTCTTTAACATGTTGTTTTACTTTGTAGTTTCTTAACAAAATTGTGATCAGTCAAATTAGCATTTGAAAAAGATGCAATAATTCAGCTCATGTTAAATTTAATGAAACGCTACGCCCGTGCGAGCTTCGCTGAGTACTCTAGACGACCGCAGTGCATAGATTTGCATTTTACGGTTTTGATACGTTGAGCGAATATTCAGTGCGGTGTCGGCTCGGTACTAGGTATCTTTTCAATTCGACGCGGCGGGCGCCGAGTGGACGCTTGAGAGCGCTCGAGTGGCGGCGCGTGCTCGAGAGCCGCCCCCGATGCGCCTGCGCAACGCTTGCCTCCCCGACACCCCTCGAATCCTATTACAATTAACTTGCAAAGTTAAGTCTCAATTTGGCACCAGTCACCTTCATCATTAAGACGAACTCAAACTGTTCAAAATCTTACGCTCTAGATGACATTCCCGGTTACTACAAGAAACCACGCCATGTTGCGGGAGTCAGCTGGCCGCTATCGGCTCCCTACGACACGACCGCTAGACGAGAATTTAGCCAGTTTTATGTCTTACAACTCATAAAATTTCGTACGTTCGTCTAATTTCAGTGCGCTCTTAATCAAACGTGGAGTGGCAAGGGATTTTGGTTCAGCACTATCAGAGCCTGTGCGCAACAGTTTCATTCTTTTGTGTCTATTGTATTGTCTTAAAATATGGTTGCTTCTTAATCAACTAGCGGAATGGTTTTGTTTGTTGCACTTGGAATTGTGGACTTCACTAGCACGCCGAATAAATCATGCGTCAAACACACCCATCGGAGGGGAGAGAGGGTGAATGTGTCGCGTAGGGGGCTGGCTGGGGTGCCTGCGATCCGTCCATTCATCCGTTAGAGATTCATCACATCACAGACTCATAGGCAATTAGCGATGACGATTCTTTTCCATTATGACTTTAGGTTATTAGAGATATTTTACGTTGGTTTTTCTCGAAAAATTTGATTTTTTTATTGAGTGTTTACTTCCTCTTGGCGCACAATGTCACGTTGTTAAAATGGCATGTTAGCAGAACGTCACTTTTTTTTGTTACATAATGTGACGTTCGCACAATGTCACATTCACAAAATGACATATTTTAATAATTTCACACGCTTTCACTGTCATACTTACTTGCCCGTAAAGAACTGAGCTTTTTAATTCAGAAATTTATTATACCTAACAGTCATTTTTTTTCTTATGTCTATTTCTTAGGTCTAGTATTAGAAATGTAACGTCCAGCTTAAGAACCCGATAAAATCGTTATGAGACTAAAATAAAATATAAGTTTTATCTCATATCCATTATATTAAATTTCAAACGAGTTACTATGATCGCGTTATCTCGAAATATATTATAACGTTTTCTATTTTCAGCGCACTCGTTTGAGAACGCTTAAAATTTATTGACTTTGGTCTAGTCTCGCCATAAAAGTGCAAAACTTTTCCATGAAACGCACAATTTTCAACGTTTCTGGCGAACAAACTAAATTTTATTTCCCTGCCATGTACAACATGAGCGTCAAAGAATTGCCTGCACTTCAATAGACTTCTGGCTGTTTATATTCTCCTAGATAATTTTTAAATAGCACTAAAGAAAGCTTAAGGGTACATTTCCATCGCTTCAGTACATTGTGAGATGGGTGTGTTAGAATGACTTAGATTTTATAAATTATACGCAATTGTTGAATTCAATATCTAGAGAATCAATGTATCAAGTGAAATTACCATTAAATTTACATACCTAATTGAAAGCATTTATTCTATTTTCTAGTGCCTCTATATTTTGTAGTGTAAACTTAATGCCGTTTCATCATATCCTTTGAAGTAATTCTTCTTACATCTCTCTTACATTCTAAACATATTAATCTAATTTTTGACATTGTCAGCGGAGGCACAATTACGTGAGTTGTACGTATACCTTTCGTATAATTAAACTGCGGGCAAACCCAGTTTAAGTTTAATCCTATAGCCTCTTGACACCGCACTCCCGCCGGAGGGGAGCTTATTTTGTTCGTCAACACTATCGAGCGATGTGTAGACGAAAATGCTCGATTCTAGCCAAAGTGTCGGGCCAAATTACACTGTCTAACGTTAAAACGACGGTTCATTTTGGCTTGACAGTTGTAGTTCTGAAAAAGTACGCGTATAGGACATGTGTATAGAATTCAGTGTAATAAACAATCATTCATAGAGATTCGTAGATTGTCAAACACATGGATTTTCAGTTTGCGTTCTAAAATATCTGAACAGAACTTTGATGGACGGCATAAAACCGTTGGTAAGGTGTCTATTGGGTTAATAAACTAAGCTGTGCTGAGAAGCTAAAATTGAAATAGACTTTGTTATAATGAAATATAATTAAAAATTAAATGCGGTAGTAAGCCAGTATCTTAATACAATATTTAACCGATATAGATAAACATAGAGAAGATAACAAAATATAGTTTTCTACTAGACCCGTCCATGTGTTGGTAGACCTATGTAAAGATTGCATGTTTTGTAGTCTGTCTCAGTCATACAACAGTTGGGTCCGCGGTTCTGTTTATTTACTCCCACGAAATGGCATGCCGTACATTTTTCCTACGTCAGCAGTTAGTAGTGACGTCAAGTTGTTTGGCGGTAGTGAGCCCTATTTGAGTATTATTTTATTCGACCGCGCTCTTATGCGACATCTCTGAAGACAAGTATGGGTCGAAACTGTCGACTAGTGTTGATATCTTGGATATTTATACAAGCCGCCAGCTTCCCGCGTCTTATAAGATATCTACCTTATTTTCAAGACAGTAGGATTTAAAACAAAACGATTTGAGTGTGTAGCTTCATGACTCTTGCTTTTGTTATACGATCTAGAAGCAGAGGTTTAAAAAGTACAATATCTTTCAATTATTAGTATGATAGTTTGGTTTCTCTAAAAACGATAATTGGACACTAATTTTTCTCACCGTTAGTGTAGTAGGTATCTCTAGACATAACATATCATCACGCCTTTCCCCCGAAGAGGCTGGCAGAGGTGTAATACAACACCCACACTTCGCCGGACGATATTCAGTCCCAAATGTGACGGGGGCGAGCCTGTCGCCATACACCGGGCTCCAATCATGTAGCAGATGACATGCAATACGCACATATGCTCACACAATGAACAAATTGGTGCGTGCCGTCCGGCTGGGTTCGAACCCGCTCCCTCTGGCTTGAGAGGCGGACCTTCTCCCAACTAGGCTGCCATCGTTTTCATAGTTCTCATAATCTCTATCTATAGATACTAATAATATATTCAAAAGCTTTTTCAAAGCACATCTAAAAACATGCGCCAAGCAATTTTGTACTCAAATTATGTACTTTTCAACAGTAATGTGGGTGGAAAAAAAGAATAAACCAGGAAGTTCAAGTTCACGTTAAGAGCACCAGCGATTGTCCACTCCCCTTGTGTTACAATGGCAACCCCGCGTCGGCTTACAACATTTAGGCCGCCCTTATTACGTATTCTCGACATTTGCTTAATGTATGAAAATTTGAAAGAACGAACCATGTTGATGGTACTCGAAACAAAATAATTGCTACGGTCGCGAGAACCCGGATTCGGCCTCCGCATTCGTTATTCACTTTTTATTTCGCCCTCCCCTCGGCTTATAATTTGACTCGAAACATAAAATCAAGTTTTATTTGATTATGCCAAGCAAAAGAAAAATTTGGAGTATCTTGTATCCTTCACTTTTAATAGGCAAAGGAATCTTTACATTAAAATTTACTTGAGAAAAGTTCATTTCGATTTCTTCAGCCGCGCAGTACATCATTATCCACGGCTCGGTATTATTTTTGATTTACTGGCACATTTTCCAATGGGTTTTTGTAAAGCTCTCGCATCAAGCTTTGCTTTGCCGAATCGGAATTCGGTATGTATTGAAAAATGCTTCAAAGCGATGATAAATCCTTCACTAGGGATTATGTCTATACAGGGCTATTTTTAATGAACCAAACACCTCTTATATGCAGTTTTTTTAACATAAATATAAAGTTCAGTTCACTTTTGATAATTTATTTTTACCCAAAATTATTTAAGTAAGAGTATTTTAATTAATTGAAAGTACTCCTGTATACTTTTCATTTTTATCTACCGAGTTTGGAAAAGTTTATGGATGCATTTTTGTATAAAGTTAGTTCATAATAATATCCTATCTCTTATTTTACTAATTTTGTCATAAAAGTATCAATAATAATATGACTAATCATTCCATCATTACAGATTATAATATGAAATCTACCCATCAGTCAACCTTATTTTCACCTTGAAATTCCTAGCCATTGTCAGACTATGCTGTTTCTCCCCTCGATTTTAGCCCTAAAAGTGTAAACAAAAACCTCCCTACGTACGCGCACTCATCATACACCCACACATCTGTCGCCATAGCTCAAACAAAGCCCCAGTCAATCTTACAATAGCCTAGGGTTACTATAGCCATAGTTTCTGCATTTAGCAAGAAGGGGGAGTAAGCGACAAGGCGTCCCAACGTCTCGCTTTCATCCACTCACGGTGCTTTGAATGAAAGAAAGTACGTACAGTGCTTTGGAAATGACAAAACTCTTACGTATGCAATCGTGCAGTCATTCTGTTCGGAATGGTTTTCGACTTTTCGATGACGAGTGCACTGAGCCGATTCACATTTTAGGCGGCTAAATGCTGCTATTGTTTCGAGTCGCGTAGGCAGTGTTTAACTCTTTTGAAGAGTTTAAAAATTGCGAAGGAAACGCTGTAAGAGCCAAGACCGCATTCATTCTATTTGACATTTTAATACAACGCAGTAAAGTTACATTTCATAACTATTACTTAACTCTAACTCGAATTATTTATCAAATCCTCGGATCATCTTTGCCTACGAATTGGACCTAAAACGGTTCAATTTTCATAAAAGTCTTCTTAGATTTTCATTTTCACAAATATCATCCAATGCTTACAATAATCTCGTGGCTGATAATGAAATCGATAGAAATTACAATCGGAATATAATAAAGCAATGAAAGGCATTACAGGATTATACTCGTATATCCTTTGTGTAGATTTTATCTGTATTGAAAGGAGTGGCTCTTTGTTCGCCTTTCGACGACTGCGTGCGAGTAATGGAACGTTATAGTTCGGTAGCTACTGATCAAATAAATCAAGTAACATTATATTGTCACGCCTTTCCACCGAATGGGCTGGCAGAGGTGTTATACAACACCCACACTTCGCCGGACGATATTCAGTCTCAAATGTGACAGGGGGCGAGCCTGTCGCACATACACCGGGCTCCAATCATGTAGCAGATGACATGCAATACGCACACATGCTCACACAATGAACAAATTGGTGCGTGCCGTCGGCTGGGTTCGAACCCGCTTCCTCTGGCTTGAGAAGCGGGCCTTCTCCTAACTAGGCTGCCATGCCATCAAGTGTGAATAAATAAATATAATAAAATAAAAATGACGTTTAATAAAAACAAACTGACAATGTGTTGGAAAATATAGTTAGCAATATTTATAATAGGATGAATTTCAAATTTAAATTTCGATGTGTGACTATCACTTTTTCCTTCGTTTTCGTCTCCATCAAACATAGTGAGAAAAATAAAGAATAAAAACTGATTAGTAAGCAAACTAAACATTTTCTCCCAAACTAACTTATAAGAAAGCAATATCCGAGGCTCTTCGTACCTATCCCGGCCGTTCTTCGTACCATTGTACGAGAAATCTTTTTAAATTTTTCATGGCCTTATCAACGCATCGATCACGCGTTAGTTATTCAGATCACGGGAACTCTGCGAACTTTGTTCATTTACATGGAGTCGTTTTTCTTGTATTTGCTCTGTTTGTGCGTATTTCTTTTGAAGAATTAGGTCTTTTCTCTCTTTTGGAGCCAGTACCTTTGAGCGAGGTCTGTTTCGTCTTAAGTAATTTTCCCCTAGATTTATTTACGTTTTGCGTTAAATTAAAAGTTTCTGCTGAGTATAAGGTATTCTATCATAGACTGCATTGCTGCTTATCAAGCAAAGTTGATGGTATGGTTACGGTATAACCTAAGCTTGATTGTAATATACAAAAAGAAAGTAACCAAGCATGTTCGTCTAGTAATCTAGTTGTTACGACTAAACAAATGACTAAAGACTTTTATGAAATCAGACATAATATTATGGAATCCTTTACTTCAGAAAATAGTAAAAAATTGGAAATTGGTGTATCTGGAAAGTAATAATTAAAATTAGCGATTTTACAAGAGACAAGCCATACGACTAAAATAAACCAAACTGCGAAACAAGTTACAATAAAACTTTATATCGTCACAAAAGTCAAAGAAACTGTTAACCCTCACTGAAAGCAACAAAGATGGCAACAGACAGCATCACTAGACAGAAATTAATACTGTGCTAGTGTCGGTTCAAGCCAAGAAGCAATAACGCTTCGTTAATGTCCCCCATTTGGTACGTACGCGGTTAGTGTCTTACGTCGTCTGATGTCGTGCGCCACTACTGACTAGTACTTGTATCTAGTACTTTTACTAGTACCTAGTACTTTTAGTAGTTAGGTTCTTTAGAGCGGTTACACACGGTGACTTCTAGCCACGCGTTTGCAGCGCGATACATTTGCGATGTAAAGGTAATGCAGACGCCGGATGCCTTAGTCGCGATGCATGCGCGAATTTACATCGATGTAAATAAATTACTCTACGATATTACTATTCTTACCAAAAATACTTTTATTTTCCTTTTTTAGTAAGTTGTTTTTTTCGAGTATTTTTTTTTTAAATATTATGCGCGATTGCTTCTATAAAAACGCGCGTGTACACAGATTGAAGTGTCGCAATGCAAACGCGTGTTTTAGAAACGTTAGTTTGCAACGTTGTGCAAAGACGCCGTGTGTAATCACTCCTATCGTGGACGTAAAGGAGCGCCGTCGTAACACTAGCCGTTTTGTAAGTGATCACTTCAATTATGACCTTTGTCTTCAAATTGATGTGTTGGTCGTATATTCTTGAACGATTTGTTTACTTGTGAATTACAATTGTGTTATTTTAATTCATTTATTCTAATCGTACTCTTCATGTTTCGCTAAATAAATGAATAAAGTTTATCGTCAATACCTACTCTATTGCAACTATTTTCAAAACGTTTGTCTTTTTTAAAAGTTCAGATAAACAACAGATTACTATAACAAGCACAATTTATGTAAAGGTGCAGTGAAATGAGTTGGTAGATAAAGAACTCAATGTACATACTCTAGATTATTACTTCACATCGCGTCTCCCCTCCGTACTAACGAGACTAAGCACCCTAAGCCCTGGAATCACCATTTGCCATCCTTGCGGTCCGTATTGTTACAAATGACACAGATCTGCTCAAAGACGCGCCGTGTGAGAACCTAATGAGCTGTGAACGAGATAGCGTGTGCGACACGAGAAGACGGGATCATCCCTATCTATGCTCAATGCTCAGAACCACGAGCAAGCGCCACCGATACACATTTAGATACAGTTATAACCTTCAATAAGATAAACTCTGAATGCATGCCAACTGAGCTGTGATAGCCCTAAACGTACAAGCAGTACGTACGGCATAGGTAGAGAGCGCATACGAAATCAATTTGGTTACGTTTTACCAAAAATACTTTTACGACTCGCGCAAAAAATGCGAAAAGTGAGGCGAGTGAAAATGGAATGAATGATAGGGAGGTCACATTCTATCCCGTGGGTGTAGTAATAATGAAAAATAGGTGCTTCAAAATACGCATTTATTCAGGAAGACAAAGAACAGACGAGCGAGCCAAAGGCTGCGGGCAAACAAAAATGAAATGCAACGTCAGCGGGCGGCCCGCCGACCTTTGTGCCTTCGCCCGCGCGACCTCCCCCAAAATTCCCTCTCTGTAAAAATTGATTAATATTGTCCCACCGCTTTTGCCGCAATAAGTGGTATGCTCACTCTTTCATGACGCAGATAACTCGTAAAAGAAAATGTTTTCAACTGGTTTTCGCTAGCTGTAATTTCTTTTTCAAAAGAACGAAAAAGGTGTGCAGCGTTGAGTGGATTTAAAGCAATAAAAAATAACCATTCGAAGGAATTGTACGAGCGCTGATGCTGGATGCATTTATGTGTTTAGTCTTATAGTGTTGTCACGTTGAGCTTCAGGGATAGTAAAAATAAACTGTAAGGACGACACTTTTGTATTTTATTAGTGCTAAAATTGTTATGGGGTTAATTTATTGAACAAATTATTTAACGTAGTTGAGAATGTTCTGTACCTGCCAAATATCAGCCTATAGTACACGAGAGAGTGTATTGTGCTGGCCAATGCCTGGTTAATGTGGTCGTTGCCGTTTGATAATGTGCGCTTGGCGTTCTACACGTGTACGTGACGTCCACCTAAATCATTGACTACTTGTATTGAAGCTCCAATACTGAAAGCGCTTTGTGCTACGTTGCTATGACGTTTTCTCTCGTACGTTGTTGTATAAAACGTAAAAATTTCACTGCACGCTGGTGGTACATTATGAATTGAGTTAGTGCACCTCGTAAGCTCTCACGTAAAAGGACGCTGCTGCAGCTAGCTCGTCGCAGTAATTGGTGTGTGTAACTTTTTGTTCTCAGGCCGTTTGGCGTTTGCCCGCGGTCAAGTTGGACAAAATTAAATTGTTGTATTTTTCACAACAAAATGACTGCGAGCTCTGAACGGCTAATGTAGTTTGGGGCACGCGTGAAAATTTTTGAAACTTCGAACCTGGGATAGAGCGGAGCTAGCTACCAATTTAGATAGAACGACAGAAACTTAATCACGGTTTTTGTAACAGTATTTTGTTAGTGTGTTTGTTTTTCCACCAATTTCTCTAAAAACATTCGCATTCTCAAAATGAAATAGGTTTTAATATGTTGGGTACGGCATACATTATTATCAAAGTTTCCAGCAACTGATTTTATTTTAGGTCGCTTAAAAACTGGATATGTTGTGAATATTGATTTTCCCGTGGGACTACATTGCGTTGTTCACATTTAAGGTAATTGCCACTGTTTCGGCTGACGTGTCCAGCGGTAAACCTGACAGTTGATCCCGAAGGACCACCCTTTACAATCCTATTTATAAATGCTTGTTAATCAATTTTTTATTTATCACTCCCTCTTGAATTAAATGTCACAGTACTGATAATGGCGAACAATGTTTCAATGTTTTCTGTCACAAAATTAAATGTTGGGACAAAAATCAACAATGACCGCATTTCGATTTTTGTTTCATTATTTTTATGGGGTACTACTTTGTTTATCATTTATCTTTGGTTTGCTCTATATTCCTATTGCATCATGTCTTTATATCGGTGCGAAAGTAAGTATAAGAAAATTTTAGGGGTTTATACTATAGGCTTATAAAACGCCTTTATCCATCCACACCTTTTTTACAACCAATTCGTAATTTACCATAATCATATCAACCACGAAAAGGTACAACCCTAAAAACGTATAAAATCATTCGATTAGGCCCGCCACGGTTTTACTATAATTTTCATTTCCACCGAACGCCATAAAGAGAATTCGTTATGCGATAATCGTCCTTAAGTGGATGCAACAATGTTCGTAATTGCTTAGAAATTGTGTTAGTGTTGTGTGGTTATTTATTCTGTTCGGATATAATCATAAACTGGCAGCAGTAAGTGCAATTTCGTAAGTTTATTTCGCGTGTTATGCTCGGGCCGATGAACCGGACTCGAATGAAGAATCTCTGTTTGTTTTGGCCGATATTCGGGGAGCGTTTCAGATCGCTTCGTGAAATTTTAATAAGATATGATATGTGATCGGAATTATTAACTGGACTGGTATTTTTATACCATTTGAGGGGAATCTGCGTTTGGTAGCTATCGAATGTTTCGGAGTTTTTCCAATAGTTTTATAACTTCAGTATATTATTTCTGTTATCATTATTAAGGTCTCATTAATTACAAGCTCTGTTTTATACGAGCACCTACTGAATTCATGTTTAATTTAATAATAATGGGTTCATAAGTTTTTGAAATTTAAAATCAAAAATGATTCTTACATGACTAGAATGAAGAATGACAAAAATTAGAATGAGATCACCGGACGTAATCGAAAATTAAACCAAAATATCCAACTCAATACGTGAGTAGTACCACGCAATTTAAAAAAAAAAGTCACTCGAATAAAGCCAACAGAATTACTTTCGACCCTGTTTTTAAGGTCTTAAGATTAAAGTTAGGCTCCAAAACCTAAACAAAGAAATTATTCATAATAGGTCAGAAAATGATGACCCACATAAACCGAAATACGTGACGAAGACAGCCATTCGAACACAATGAAGCACCGCAGTGACACTCGAGATTTACACGGAAAAGGCAGTAGCGTCGCGAGGGAGGGGGTTGGGCACGCCACTTGGACACGTACTACCCCCACTCGGTGAGACACTTACTCATCATTTACGTACGTTTGATCGTGATTCCAATCCGTGCCAGAATTGAAATGTCCTCGCCATCATTTTATTAATAGCGTTAAGTAAAATGATACGCAATCTTGTATTCTTTACAAAGCGATTTCATTTCAAATTTACTGCAGCTTTTGCTGAAAACGGAAAGTTAATTGTTTCCAAATTAATAGACTTAAAAATTGAAGCACAAATTGTATTACATGACATTATTATTATTATTATTTTTTGTATTATATGACATTATTGAGGCGTCCAACCTACCTTTATTTAAGACCAAACTGAAAAGCTGGCTGATTAGTCAAGCGTTCTATGACATTGAAAAAGAATTCTTAATACGAAAAATGATATCCTAGGATACCTAATTTATTAAATTGAATATTATTATCATTTTATGACATTAACTATATGAATTCAATTAATTTTTTATTATTACGATTGTAAATTAATTGATTTTTAGCCTTTGACGTATACTAATCGTATGAATAAATGAGTATGAGTATTTGTTTTCTAAAAAAAATTACAAAATGTTACGTAAAAATATTATAAATCTGTTCAACATTGCCCTGTGAAAGTTAAATATAGACGCGAACAAAATTATTTGGAACGCAAAATCCATGTTTGCCAACATTCTAAATTTGAATAATCAGCATAAAAGTAGAGTTTCACATAAGAAATTTATTTATCCCTGAAACGGCAAGCTTTTGAACGGGCAACCGCTGTTTGAAAAACGCCAGCACATCAGCTCACAAGGGGTTAATTGTTTGACTTTTGTCGTTAACTTTACCGGTTAGATGATACGTAAATGCAGGGTTGAGTCCCTTTTGTCCTTACCTGTACTCGGCCTCCGCCCTCTCTCTGACATCGTAATTATAGTATCGAAGTATCCTTTTCCACTTTTATTATGGCGGATAAAATCCGTTGAAAAACTCCACCGGTATTGTTAACTTAAGATTTTTCCACCTTTATTATTATGGCGCATAAATATTCAATAACAAAGATACAGCCTTTGAGATGCGAACGATGACGATATTGACATTATAATGAAATCCCCCTTAAACGTCTACGCTTTGATTGCTAAAATATGCATTGAATAAATAAATTAGCTTGAAATTCAACGATCATTCAAAGAGTTTCACTGGATTTACGAATAATAAGTCTTGCGAGGGTTTTTTAAGTAAATCTTCGAAGATTTAACTAAGAAATAATTCCCCTGAGTTAACTGAACAAATAGTATTTAGTTAGCAGCGTAGTGGTAGGTATTATGTAGTAGGGTAAGTGCGGGAGATTCGGGCAACGGCAGAGGTTCTAATAAACCTTTATAATGTATTATGCGTTCCTCAGAAATATCCCTCGGTAACCTTTGCGGGGTGGATTGCATAATATATTAACGGTAATTATTTTAACATTTCGTGTGTGTCGGGCCAAAGGATCTCTTCCAAAATTGTTTTTACCTTAGTTACTACAACGATCCTTAACTAATTTATTTAGGATGGTTTTCAGTTACTTTAGTGTGTTTATGTAGAATTTATAGAATGTTGTAGAGTTAACAAGTGCGCACCACTTGTTAACTCTACAAAATTCTAAAGTTTATTGATTTGCAAATATTAATGTTCTTTCTTTTTTTACAGATGGTGACCAGGACAAAGAAAATTTTCGTAGGAGGGCTATCGGCGCCCACAACGCTTGAAGACGTAAAGAATTACTTCGAACAGTTTGGACCGGTAAGTGCTTCAACCTTAAAATATCAATTCACCCAAAAACAATTGACCAATGAGCAATAACGATGCACTGAATAGTTTCCAAGTTCAGCACCTGAAAGCATCAAGTTAAACAAAAACTCCATGCAAACATGACATGCCTCTTCCTTAATCTACATGATTAAAACGAGAACACGGCGTCCTAAATCCCGTGGGTGGCATACCATTTATATTCCCGCAGCATTTGTTAACGAACGAATTTAAAACGCTCTACGCAGCGTGTTAGCAATGAGAAGACAAAGTTGTGCCAACTTCGCTCGGAAAATTAAATTTACACAAAACTTTTTCCGAAAGTGTATTGAATTTGCGCCGTCATGTCTCATTTTATGTTATTAGACAACGTTAATTTCACCAGCAACGAAATCATTTCGTGCACACAATAATTAAATATTGTTAACCCCAAAAACGGCGTGTCGGTCAAACTCGCAAACTCTGTTATACCGATTATACGCTCATTTTACTGGGTTATGATAGATTCATAATACAAAACACACTTACTGCCGAGCGATTAGAATGTAGATAATAATGATGCTTTGTGTATGAAAGCCATTAAATGAAAGCTTTCAACTAAATTAATGTTGTTTTAATGGACGTCCAATTACAAAGCTGAGATTTAAATCAAGGAAACAATTTCTTTGTGCCGTTATTGTCTCAGGTCGATATTGAATAAGACTGTCGTCTTAGCACCAATCTATCGTCTCGTTTCACGAGTGGCGTCACACGAAAACGGGCTTTTGCTGACGGGGGATAGGGTTAATATTGGAGTGCGCGGCTGTCGTGCCTGTAAGTCTGAGATAACTTGGTCTTTGTCTGGCGGTCGCGAGTCAGCGCAGGTGTCTATCTACAAAAGTTCCGTCGTAATTAGTCCCGTATCTAGCGTGGATGCGGACTAAGGAACTTTTCAGGATTCAACAGCTATAGGCGGGAGTCATTGTGCCGGCTCCCAAAGTAATCGGCTCCGGCAGCCGCCTCCAGCCGCCCGCGACGATGGAGACCTTCATTACCTATTATGAGAGTTTAGAATAAAGCCAACGAGTTTTTCGGAGTGAATGTGATTGATGCCAAACGAAGGAAATATCTCGAGAGAGATAAAAGGAATTTAATGAAGAGTCTTTAAGAATAATGATTAAGGGAATGGTTATTCCTTTTGGTCGGCGCCCTAATGATGGGGTCCTTTGAATTACGTTTGTGTTTTGTCTATGAAATATTATGTAGGCAGAATCACACTAATTAAATGCGATAACAAACTTATAAAATGTTATCATAGAGCTAAATGTAAATTGTATTTATTATTTTATTTTCTATTATTATGTCGCAGAAAGATTACTCAAGCCATATAAATAGACATCCAGAAGAAAACTCACGCTTACTTACGCAAAACGATCCCTTGGAGGGCCACATTATGTTTAAGTGCGCTAATTTACTAAATGTTCGCACACGAAACCCAAAGAAGCAGATAATAAATAATGTATGTGCCTAAAACCATTATTACCTCCAAGAACGCACACCGAGAATTCTGATTACAAATTAATTCAATAACATTGAAGGCGTGCATTGTGCTCCCGGCCCGGCGTCATTTCGTAAGGGTGTCACATTTTGAGCAAGTTTAATTAACAATCTAGTCGCTTTTGTAGGTGCCTTCATTAGTGTATTTGTGGATAAACATTGCGCAAACTCGGCGCGATTCGCGATGCGTGCGTGTGCGTGTGGAGAGAGAAGTTTCGCTCGGCATCACACCGGCGAGTCACGTGCGATGAAATTCATGACGCGGTGTTGTGACTGCCACGTCCGCGTGTGTATTCTTACCTACGCAGCCTCGCCCCACTCCCAGCCACACCACGCCACGCCACGCGCCGAGACGTGTGCCTACACACCGCTTCCGATATCTCGATACCCTCGACCCAACATTCGAGCTTTTCGAATGCAAACTGTCTCAGAATATCAAATGAGCCACTTAAATACCGAACACAATGACTGCGCCCACCTGAAGCAAAGGCCGCGGGGACGCGTGCACGCAACGCCGTAAATGAAAGCCCGTCGGGTCGAGGGTGGGCGAGGTTCAACCCCGGTAACGATTTCCTCCAGATAATGGAGAATTTTCTGATGAAAGCTGCTCGACGGTGCCCTTTCAAGGATTTAGGAACCCGTCGGATTTATGGGCCGAACGGTCGTCGCAAATTTTGTTCGTCACGACGCAGCCTATCGCATGCATAATGGCAATCGTGAGATTTCTCTGTGAGCATTCCTTCATCGGGATTATTTAAAGTACGGTTGAAGAAGAGAGTAATGGAGATAACGTGCCTGTAGACGAATAGAGTATAAAAAGAGCGAACGGATTGCATAGAGTTAATTTTATGGAGCTTGAACCGGTTAAGCTAAAACAAACACGTACGCGGAATGACTTCCGGGCATACATTTTCAGAAACAGTTTTAAGGTTAAGGTAATTTGCCAAATCCTGTTTGCTACGAAGTGGTGCTCAAGTTATTAAGTATCTCTTACACGTTCTCGCTATGAGAAGAAAATATAAAATGTAATCTAGGAAGGCCGTCTAACTTTTCTGTACAGTCTTGCTCTCCCTCAATAAAGAGTTTGTTCTTCTAATTATCTGCTGTACTGTTACGAAAGTAAAGTGGTGTCTTGGATGAACTGCAAGAATTTCTTAATAATTATACTAAGATGTATCGAATGAGATGGGAGTATCTATGAAATCTACATAAAATTACTATAATATAGTATATTCAATCTTTTCCTTAAAGACAAAGATAAGCGTCTACATGATGTTTTTATTTTTCATTTTGAAGTGACGATACAATGACAAATCATTGATTCAGGTATACAGGGTTACTGGTAATCAATTAGCATCCTTTTAAGAGCATATTCTGTTCATCAAAACAAACAACTTTTGTTCTACAGCTTTTCCAAAACTCAGCTTTTTAAAGTTTTTGTGGTTCTCTCTAACACTTCAGAACTCTTTATAGCATTCGAGCCGCCGCCCACTTGTCGGCTTGTCGGCACGCGCCTCAAAGTGCGCGCGCGCTTTTTACATAGATTTAATTAGGTTTATACCGATCAAATTATTTTTAATTTTGTATGGAGGAAAATAAATACAATTTTTTAAAAGTCGTTGAACAAAATACGTTTGTTTTGATGTACAGAATATGCCCTTAAAAGAGTGCTAATTGATTACCAGTAACCCTGTATTACGAGGTGTTTTGATTCCCTTCCTCACGGGGGTGTAATATCCTACTTCAAGTTAAGTTAGCTAATGCCGTCACTTAACATTAGATGACCTGAGGTTAAAAGTTTGTTAGCGATAAAATGATCAATCTAAATTTAAAACATAAAAAATACACAGCTTCTAAAATTCTGAACCGCAGAAAAATATTCCTTCCGCAAATTAATTTGAAATGAACTTTTATTAAACAACAACAAAATTCAAATCAAAATTCGGAATTGTAAGAACGAACCTCCATAAATGTAGCTAAATGGCAGTCGAATCCACTTGAAACTCGACGCTGCGGCGGCCAAGATGCTGACTTTAAAATTAATTAGGCGAACGACCGGTGTAATCGTGAACCCGGCGCCGATTACACTTATTTATCTAAGCCACTCGCATAAAGCAATATTGACCGCAGTGTCTGGTAACAGAGTACCATTTTGTACCCGCTTCGGTGTCTCTTAAGCCCTACTCCCCTGTTGCCAGCGCGACCTCCGCCTGCCAATCTCTGTCCCCAGTCAACGGAAAACGCACACTTGGCCCTCAGAAATTCGCCTGCTTATATTTTATTTTTTTCTGTTCTCATGAAAATGTATGCCGTCTTTATCTGTCTATCTGCCTCGCTAAAGCGATCTTATATTTAATGTTAAGCGGACAACTTTATTCACAAGAATTTCGGTTGGATGTTTAAGTAAAAATATTTTCTTTCGTCTGGTATTATTTTTAGATTTAGCAACGCGAGAAAAATAAATGGGGTTTTGTAACATCCTTGTGGTTATCATGGCTGTCGTTGTCAAAATAAAACGTTACAGTGTGCGAGTTGATTTTTGATCAATAGAAGTGGCGCGGTGAGAGCTTATGTTTCTGGTTCGAGGCTTTCGAACGATGAAGTTTCCCGAGCAATATAAGTTGAGGACGTTCACTAAGCGTCGCACGCACAAGAGGGTGTCTTTGAGGAAGTTCCGTTGCATGCTTGATTTGCTATTGTTTTAGCCGTCGAGTCAGACCAAACTCTGACCGTAGCGTCGGTTCTAGGCAAGTGGCGCGTCTTCCGATGCAACTTGCACGATTACTTGTTATTATCTCAACACACGCTCTTAACTTCGTATCGGGTATGGACATGTTGCCGAAGTCTTGACTGCGACTGTTGCCCGGAATTTTGAATGTAGTTGCAGACGGCTGCATACGCCTCGATACAGCTTTGTGCATGCGCTTTCAAACGTTTTGATTTGACTTGCTTCTCTTAATTGGTAATTCAATTCAAAATGTTTCGTTTGACTTCCTACGAGTTTAGAATATCTACAGTTCGATTGAATATCTGGCTTTTGTGTAGATTTAATTCTATTTTCGTTGCCAGATTTGTTTGAATATATTAACCGTATTGTGTACACATATTTTATTAGGAAACACATTTTTTAGGTAGGTATACCGTTATACCGGTATACCGTTATTAATTTCTGTGTCTTAAAATGTAATAAAATAAAACTTAAGACATTGCTCTTCGGTATTGGATCAAGGCAACGTCTGAAATTCATATCGTAGTACTGAAAGCACTTGACCAAATCAAACAGTGTAAAAGCCTCGGTTCGTCTCTATCTAAACATGGTTATGTCAACAGTACTCGAACTGTAGCTGAGGCGGGCCTGGAATTCGGCGATACGATAGTAGCAATAGACTAATAGTAGGTACGATATCATCCGCCGTATATCAATCAGTTGTTACAACGCTCCACGGTTGTCGTTTATCTTCGGGGGAGCTCGGATCTGGCTGTCCAGATTCGTGCATTGTTCGGACATTAGGGTTGCCGAAACGGTGGATGTCTGAAATGCCAGTGCGGCGGCGTTCCGTTGCAGCGTCGGAGCGCCCGATAGCGCTTCCAATTTCCTGACTTAAATTGCTCTAATTTGGTTATGCGCTGACGGGTGATCGAAGCCTGCTAACGCTCCGACATGACAGCGATGAGCTGCAGCTTGTTATTTCGTTTAACAACTTTTAGCTACACTTGACTTACCTGGATTCGTAGCAATTTACAAACCGCGTTCGTCTTGAGAAGCCACGTAGCAGCGCTACGTACTGCTACGAACTTAACATATCTTCACCTAATTTTACAGCGTTAATAAACACATAAAAACTTAACAATAGGACTGTTCAATGGCAATTAAATTTCACCCCCAACGAACAAATTGGTGCCTTTGAGCACTTTACAAAAAATAAATTAAAAGCGTGAAAAGTTTAATGCACTACCGAAACAGGAGAGGCAAAGCAAATAACAAGTTTATAGTAAAATTACGTTCACTAATTCTGCCAATTGAGAGTTCGGAATTTTTGTTTGTTCTCGAACGAAGCTAGTGGAAAGAGCGCCTATATATTAGGCTAATGGAGAACTAGTTATGCCTTCTCTCAATACTTCTTTGTAATTGTTGTTAAATGGTAGTCTCTACGTAAATTTCCAAATACAAATTGTTCTTTAACATTTAGCACATTTTTTAAACACACTAACAATTTGGAGGAAATTATTTTGAATCAAATAATTATCTTTATTAAATTTTGTTCATTCAGGTACTAATCGCTAGTATCGCCAGTATTTGATGCGATGGGCTACATAACTAGAGCCCGGTGTACCGCGAAAGGCTTGCCCCCTGTCACATTTGGGACTGAATATCATCCGGCAAAGTGTAGGTGTTGTAATACACCTCTGCCAGCACCGTTGTGGGAAAAACTAGACGATATATAGCATATAAATATATACGTATACATATGTATCGCCTATAATTATAATATCTTCTTTAATATTCCATTGTTACAATTACCTATTCTGTCTAAAAAGATTCAATACACATGAGAAGAAATAAATATAGCTATAGCTTGTTTTCTTCTGTGTAAGAGTGAATTGGGATAAACGCACCCCGGGGCTAACGATTTGTATTAGCCGTCTAGCACTGCGCCGTAATTGTCGGTGCCCGGGGCGAAATGGCACTCTCTAGCGCGTAAGAGGGGCAAATAAGAAAAATAAATCTCCTTCTCATACCTACATGGGGGGGGGGGGGAGATGTAGAAATATATTTGTACCGAGTATCAACATACAGCTACGAAGTAAAACATGAAGCGTAGGTATAATATGATACTTTACATACTCAGTAACTAGTTTTTTTTTACTTTCTCGATGAAAAACAAACAAAACGAAAACTAAATGAGAAGAAAATAATAGGCTAATTTTTATTAAAATATATTTAAGAACAACTAGAATGAAACCGGGTTATAAATATAAATATCATATTAAAATAGAGCAATTTGTAATTTCATGTTAGTATGGATAGCCCTTTTGGAGCACAATGGTAACAGATGTAAAAACATTCAAAGCTCTTTTTAACAAAAACATCCATTTCATACTTACCCGGTTCCTCAATAATTAAAAAATAGGTTAATGCAATTTTCCTAAACTCAAACGTGTTATTTGTCAATAGGCACTTGCCTTACGATACGATGCCTTAACAAATGTGATGTCAATCCAAGGCGTTTTCTCTTTTTTCTTACAATACAAACGAAAATGTTGTTGCTCCTGGTTCTTCTGTTATTTTTTTAATGGAAATGCTATAAATACGATTCACGCGTCAACTGGCTGATCCTGTTACAACGTTCGAATTGATGGAGCGGTATAAGCCGATCATTTGCGAAATAAAATATAAAATAAAGGTAGAGTTATTGCTGGCGGGCTATTTTTTGACTTTTGTACTTATCTGCTAGTCCGATTACTGATAATAGAATATCCCTTTTTAAAAGGGCTCCTGAAGCAGAATAACGATGTCTGATCTTCCACTACCTGCATCCAGCGGCTTCCCGTGACTCTCACAAGATCTTTGGTCAAACTTGTAGGGAACTTTTCTACACTGCGTCTTCTTGGTCTTGGGTGACATTTGAGAATCTTGCTGTCCTAGTGGCCGTCGCGTCGGTTCTATAAGCAATGTACCTCGGCTATCACTGCAGCTTAGCAATTCTTCGAGCTAATCCAGCTGCTTTCTTTCGTCTTATCTCAAAGCTTATAACACAATTCTGTGTGATAATTATTAATGAAGGTCCAACTAACATTTTTTTGGCGCCTAAAAAATTCTATTTTTTAGAATCTAAATCATCAAACAGAGCACAAATAACAATCAGTGTCGGGAAAGTCAATACAAACAAAAAACAAAGCTATGAACCATTTTAATAAACGCACAGTTCTTTTTCCTTGGATTCAAAATGAAATGGTAACAAAAAAATGTCATCTTTACAATAAGAAAATCAAAGAAGAATTAGGATGAGCTCACAATAGAACTCACCCTCAAATCTCTTTTGGAATCGAAAAAGGCTCATTTCACGCGTATATGGAAATTCTCTCAGTGGACTCAACTTTATAATCTTCGCAAAGCTGATTTGAGGCGGTCTCAATTATTTCCTTTATATTATCTTTTTTCTGACGTTAATTAAAGTATTTTAATTTCGAAATCCCTCGTCTTATCACGCCCGTACCTTTATAAGTCTTTGTTCGCACGTTGATATTTTTCTCCTTTTGAATAGCCCAGCTTTGCATGTGGCTGTTAAAATATTCTTAAATTTTGATTACCTCAGAGAAATCCGTCCAGATTCTGGGAGGGTCTTCAATTTTTCATTCTCGTTTAGAGGGACAATTAGGTATGCTAATTCATTCACTTTATGATGGTTTTGCGAAAAATAAGCGAGACGAAAAAGTCTGAGACTTCGAGATTTAAACGATTTTCTAAGTTTCTAAGTACCTTTCAAAAACTTTAGGTGAAATATTAAAAAAAGTAGTACATCTAAGTCTAAACTGAGAGGTTAGTAGAATCTAAACCTGTGCGCTATTTAAATAGACAGCAAAATGAAGAGTCCAATCTGCGGCGACCGACCGAGCAAACCTGGCCACTTTATCCTGAACATAAATCAGAGCTGACAAACATTTAAAAGCGTAGATTGAGCGGATCCGCACCGGTCCTGGAAGGAGACATGGTAAACATAATTAGGAGGACGGCCATGTTGATTGGACCAGACGTCTCGACCCCGCGCCGCGCCGTAAGAAATTGCATGTGAAAGGTAATATCTCAACGGTTGCGAACCTCTGCTACGCATCTCGAGCACAGGTGCTGTGAAGTTTTGATACTTTGACAAATTAGTTACAGAGGGTTGGTGGGTGGCGTCACTTATACATCGAACGCAGCAGTTTGTATTTTATGACGATACAGGTTAGTTTCTTGTAATTTATCTTGCTTTATTTAAGTAAATCGATTTCGAGAAACTACATTGTCAAAATATATAAAAAGTTATACATCTTGATGTTTTATAAGTAATAGCAATTGGTTTTCAAAATTATCAAGTGTATTGTTCATTCATAATAAATTAACGAACGAATCAATATCTTGGTAAAAAGCAATAAACACTAGTTTCGCGACATGCCAATGTGTCAATAATTCAAGGCGCGCCGCGGAGACGTTTCTCACAATCAACGAGATCTACTGCCTTACCTGCATTGAAACCGTATACTTTTTTACCGGCACGGTTTGTTTATTTCTCTCCTCTCCTTATAAATATAAGAGCTCGGCACCTCCGCACGAATTCCCAAGATGAAAGGGTATTTTTCACACCCGGGCTGCGCAGCGTCGATGTGCCGAACACCCGACTAAACTTTTGTGTTTTTCACTATCGATTTGCGTTGACGCTTTTTCCAAATGAAAAATGTTTTGTCGCAATACACTTTTAATTAAATTGTACCCCGTGAATAAATTTTCACAAACAGTCCCTTTGAAAACAGTCACGGCGATTTGATGGAAGTAAAACATCATTTCAGTAACCTGACCCTTCGCTTATCGTCGACTCGAGGCGTCACAACATTCCTCACTCAGGGCGTAAAGTCGTAACGTCGTGTTTTAGGTATCGTAAAAGAAATCAAAAGCGAGCGTGCTCCGAGCAATAAGACGCCTCGATTTCCGCCATTCACTGAGAGAATTAAAGTTCTCTTACAAAAAAGTTCATTTTAGTATACGCAAAATCTATTCGATGAGTAATAGTAATTCCGTGACGGGGTGGTCGGCGCGACGCGGGCACTTTGAAAAAAAACGATGATGAAGCACGATCATGTCCCTCGAATCCCCCGCACCTAGCTGACTGACAAATTGTCTAACATTTTTTTCGCTAAAATTCCTTTCCTTCGAATCCAATTATTGAGTCTCACTGATAGAACGCTCGAGCGTCTATAGTCCAGTTTTCAAACGCTTTATTTTCTGCTTTCTCACGACCCTTGTTGGTTTATTTTAAAGTCTTATCGGGCTGCGTTGAGTCGTATAGAACTCGTAGAGTTTGAGTTTGTTTCACTGCTGAGAATATGAAAAAGACGTTGCTGGGGGGCCGATTCAATTGTTTCCAAAGAGAGTGCGGTCGCGATGGCTGGCGTAGTAATATTACCGATGCAAACATGTTTTCGGTGCGCTCTAATTTTATTCTGCTCTCCATTTGGTACAATAGGATGTGCAATTTCGTTCAGCTGATGCTGTCTAAATTGGTATGTTATGCAAACATCAAGCAAAAGCAAGTGAGTGTAAGCATTCCGTAATATAATATGAGAGATGAGAGATTTTGGAACAAGTGCTGTTTACTTTTCAGAGCGCAACCTAAATGTAGTATTAGCATTGTATTCATTAAATCATTGAAATTAATAAATAATGAATTACACACATATCACGCTTCATAAAATATGATTTTTAAAAAAATGCTGTAGATTTACTTTTATTAATTTATTTTTTTATATTTAATTTTTAAAATTGACGATACAACTCTGAATTTAAAAAATATAGGGTCAACTTGTACTGATGCGTTAGTGGGGCAATTGCGTCTTTCGAGAATTACTGACGGGTTTGTCACAAATTAGGGCCACCTACATCTTTTTTCTATCTTTAGTTACAATAATCTGCACAAGATGGCGTTAGTTGCCTAATTTGTGAAGGGTTTGTCAGTAATTCTAGAGAGACGCAATTACCCCACAGACGTTTTTGT
This sequence comes from Peribatodes rhomboidaria, assembly GCA_911728515.1. NCBI lineage: Eukaryota > Metazoa > Arthropoda > Insecta > Lepidoptera > Geometridae > Peribatodes > Peribatodes rhomboidaria. Next base: position 11,743,360 of record OU452172.1, read on the forward strand.
ACCAATTGATTCTATATATTATTTAATAAAAAACTAAATACTTACTATTCACTTTATTTTATTTATAAAATAAAGTCTAAAACCGTTTAAAGCAATGTATGTAACTTCCAAAATATAAAATTCTTTATTTGGAACTACTTGTATGTAAAATGTGAGTAAAATCTTCAGTATTCAGTAAAATTTTCCCTCCAGAGTGGCTGTAAACAATACGTGGCATTGATATCTGTTGAATATACAACGTACTTATATATAGGCAGGTAGATAGTGAACAGTGCCCGAGCCGACCATCCCTATAAACGTCTGAGACCCACTACCAAACACTATAACTCGATACAAACCGTGATAAAGGTTCGATTGTATGCAGTAAATAAAATATGACTTGGCCATATTTCCACTTTCGTTTCTTCCCGTTTTACGTCCCTTTTTTCTGGCCTCCCAGGGAAACCGTTCATACAAAATACCTTTTCGATATTGCTTTACTTTATTAGCATTGGGCACGTGTTTTTATATCTGGAATATCTTTCACTTCTGCGGAATAAAGATTGCCCCATGTGTGCTGACATTATGTAGTAATACATAAGGAAACTTATTTCTATTCATTCGCGTAAATTACTAAAGCATTCAGCTCTGAGACGTTGGAGTTAAAGCCGATTTCATTTTCTTCAAACTTACGTCGTTTATCAAGTATTGAAAGGTACCAATAAAAACTTTTATCGCTTTCCAACATGCGCTTTATTGCGAGTAGGTGTGCCTAGTTATTTCATAAATTATACACTTTCGCAATATAATGGGCGAGTTGATTTTGTCTACAAAGTGTGGATAGGCCGCTATTTAATAGTTGGTCACACTTGGACTGCTACGTTATGGTTCGAAATGCTGAGTTATCTATTTTTTTTTTTCAAATACACAGCTTCACAATAATTTTCGTAAACCCCTTTCTGCTTTTTTGCTACTATTACTACTACCGTAAGTTCTGAAATCTATTGCCAAGTACCTTATAATTTGTTTCAGTGTCATTCACTAGAAATTTTCCAATTCCGCTTTGTCGTATCGCCATGGTCAAGTGCCTGCTTAACCAAAATTCTACTTATTATATCCCTAGTGTATGCCCTCACACAATATTAGTCATCACAGATTAGCATATTAAACGGCGTTGCCAAATGAAACTCCTGTTTACTTTAGCTGGGAGTTTGTGAAAATCACATTTTTATTGTTACACGGCTATAGGCCGCCATCTCTCGCAATGATGTGGTCTGCGACTTGTTGAAACGCAGATATTTTTGTAGCATGATTGTGAACTTGAACTATACCGCAAGGGGACGCCGAAGAACATCACTATACGATACTCAGATCGCTATAAAGTTCCCTGATAACCTGCACTAAGCTCGCAGGCGTTATCTCGTCTCTTGTATGACAAGTGTCAAATGGAATGGCACTATGCTTCGTGAAGCTGAGTTTTCTCTCGGGATATCTATGATTTATACTCTTTGCTTGTGCACAATTTGTAAAATACATTTTATCGAGAGAAGCACTTAAAAACGTGGACATTGTAGGTTTTATACACAACTCGTTGGAAATATAAACTGAAGCAACTTTTACAACAAAGTTAGTATTTTATTGTACCATTTTAAAATGTTAAAGAATTTATAACGTATCAAGTGGGTATACTCTATTTTAATTTGCAAAATGTGCAAAGTCTTTGTGTGTGACTTAGCAATTTTAAATCAATAAAGACGGCAAAAAAATATGACGTTTTACATTCCTTACAACGTTACATTAATACTTTACGTTACTTTGTTATAACCGTCACGGAGTTGAGTGTAAACAAACACTTACACTAGAACAAAAACAATTATTTATATTGTTTTATACCTATAAAACTGGCTTGTAGTTTTTCCAAATTAACGTGATATTTCTAAATAAAGTTATTTTTATTCTGAAAATAGAGGCCAACACTTGTTAAAAATCGCACAAAGTAAGCGAACCGAGCTGTTTCACCCCAAGATTTAGCTTACAGGGCAAATAAATAGCTTCTTCAGAAGCTATTGCGAAGGCGAATTAGAATAATGCGCAACGATTTGGCGTTTCAACAAACGAGAGAGTCGAATGGCCCTCTGTGGATTATTCGCTGGGTTTGCTTGAATTTGGATATAAATGGAGGTATGGTAAGGGATTCCTGAGTTAGGAGTGGTGCAACAATCAATCGCTCTTTGTATGCAGCAGACCTTTCAAGAAGGTTATCGGAGCCAAGCTAAATTGACTGAGAGAGTGCACCTTTTGCAATTCATGAATATTTAACGTAAATCGAGTGTGCAATAAAGCATCTTATCACAATTCAATTCAAATTGTTTAAAATATTTTTTATACATTTACCTTATTTTTTAAATGTATTTTTTTTTAAATACTAAATAGGCTTGCGTTTGGCCGCCAACATGCCTGATGATAAGCAGTGATGCGGCCTACGATGGAGCACGCTTGCCTAGAAGAAACCAATTCACTCGTGACTTGAAGACACCCAGATTATAAGTGTCAGGGAACACACACTCTGGCATAGTATTCCACACTCTAGCGGTCCGTACGAGAAATGAAGAACCAAAGCGTTTTGTGTGTGTTGTAGGTATGTCGACCATAAAACGATGCCGCTTTTTTGTACTCTTGGTTTTTGTAAATGTTAGATTTTGACGCTATATCGTTATGAAATTCTTGTACAAACTGCTTTTATATGTTTTCCAATGTTTTCAATAGCATTTTTTTTTATTCCAAAACATTGAAACATCGCAGTGAAACCTTATGCAATGTGCTTACACTCATAGTTAAAAGGCTTAACAGTCTTTCATGTTACTTAGAATGATTAAAGTAAACTCGAGGGTTGCCAGTTCGTGCCAAAGAGCATAATTACACCAACATAATGCTCCACGAGTAATAAAACCGCAACTATTCCTGTCCTCTGCAAGATTTCAATTAATCCATTTAGTAATACCAGCCACGCAGACGAAATATTTCATTACGCGCATTAATATGTAACGTCACAAGTAGGTAAGCCGGGGCCCGTCTCTGAGATCAAATGGCGACCTGTCCTCTCAATGCTAATGTTAGAGATTAATGGAATTACGTACGCCACCGCGGTCGAGAGCATACTTTTGAAATTGTTCTTTGTGGTGTTGCCATCTCTTAGGTTGGATTGTTTGGATGGGTATTTTAATGCGTTAATGGCGATGAAAGAAGCATCTTAAATTAAATTTTGGAATATTTTTTTTCTAATTTTCTCGACATTGTAACCATAGACGAATAAAAACATTTATGTGTGTTGTGAGTAAGTATAGTTGTGTAGTTGTAAGTGAAAACAAGTTAGGGTCAACTGGGGGGATTAGGCAACTAACGCCATCTTGTACAGATTTTTGCAACTAAAGTTAGACAAAAGATGTAGGTGGCGCCTAATTTGAAAAGGGTTTGTCAGTAATTCTCGAAAGACGCAATTGCCCCACAGACGCATTTGCCCCAGTTGACCCTAAATAAATATTCGTTATAGTTAAATTCAAATTATAGGCCGCACAAAAACCTATGTTATCCACAATGAACAATAAGCGTATAGTTTTCTAATTTTCTTGCATTTTTCGGAAAGAAAACCCCGTTGTAACATTTCTCCAAGCATATACTTTTTGTTGAGTCAGGAAAAAGGTTAAACAACAAAATTGCGCCCAAACTAATACAATACGAGAGTTAATGTGAAACAACGGCGTATACATATATGTTCTTAGTTTATCTCAACTAAATCACAGTAAATGACACAACGTCCTATCTTAACTCACTTTTGAGTTATTGTGTACTCCGGAGATTTCCATATAACGCGCGCAACATGTGTTTTATATCATCTCATCTTGGCCATATTTCCTTACATCAGACTCCGTAAAGGGTACCTACGTAGACTACCAGATTGAAAATGGAGGAACTACAGAGGTTCAATATAGAAACGGGGAATACGAAGCCAGGCTGCATTCATACATGTTGAAAAGTCATAATATGATTTCGAATCGAATGCGGCGCGTATGTACGTTTTTATGGTCTTTGAAAGCTCTTCGAATAAAATTGTATTCAAATGTAACCCCACAAAGTTGGTACACCGTGTGCTCGTCTTCCAAAGACGCTAACTTTGATTTCCACAAATCTACATTGCGTTTTGTAATTTGGTTTTCGTTTTATTCTCTAAAAACATTGTTAGATGCGTTTACCAATAATTTTGTGAGATGTTTATCTTTACTATGAAAAGTTTCATGGTAAGTTGAATGTAGATTACGTTACTAAAATTCACCCTATTCAGCAGTTTAAAAAATTATATCTATTAACTAGCGGACCTTAAACTTTTTATGACCCGACACGAAGCTTTAAATACTCTCAAATGCTCTTAAAATCAATAAAAAGCCTACTTTCATCAGCGTCGGAGTAATAAAAGCCGCTTTAGTGTTATCCGCGGCAATGGAATTAGATAATGTATCTTTGTAAAAAGTTCATTTTAAAGCCGTAAAAATCTAATTGGTGTAGGCAGGCAATAAATATTTGCCTTCGAATAGGCCGTGTCGCTTTGAATGTCGATGGGGCCAGGGTTCCTTAATGCATGTCAATAAGGACGGTTACAATTTACACAGGATCGTCCGTAACCTAATACTTGTCATCGTATATCTCGAGGATTTAGGATTGCCATCGTGCATACGAAATTAATGCAAAACAGTAGAACCAAGATCGCAAATTATGAATTAGAAATTGAATTTATGTCGGCTGATTGAGGCGCGGTTGAGCGTTAACAAACTATTAACAAGCATTTTGATACTTTTGAACTGGAAGCAATGTTCTTAATTACTAGAAAAGGTGTGTAAGAAAAATAAAACCACTGCCATCAGTAATTGAGATTGATACTTTATATTTACTAGTATCACTAGTTGGGCTGCCTTTCTATCAGAAGAGGAGCAGTGCAAGGATGTGTAGCAAGAAAAAATGGGATCACTTCACGAAACCAAAGGATCACTATAAGATCACTTCAGTTATTACATTAGTATTTTTTTCTCCTCGTAATACATTCTCGCACCACTCCTTTCAGTGGAGAGGCATTAAGCTCGTCGAAGTTCATGCCAACGTGATGCCAACTAACTCTATGACGTACTTTCTAGCTTGTCTTTCGAATTATAGTTACTAACTGCGTCCGCTTTAGCATCCTATAAAAATACCGTTATTTTTAACGTTTTTCTTGGATTTTGTTACATATTAAACATAAACAAAGCTGAAAACCTTAACAGCATACATTTTCAAATAAAACAATCACTTAAAAATTACCTACATAACCCTCAGTTTTTAAAACAATGATTTCACACTGAATTTTCTAAGTCGCCCAGATCTAGATATTAAACAATGTTGAATCTCATGAATATGAAACTCGAGCTTAACATTGTCAGCTTATTTCAAAACGTGATGCGGCCTTACATTAAGAGGAGAGACAAAGTAGGTTCTTTTTCAGTTTTCTTCAGTGCATTGCTAGACGGCTACTGGCGTACTGGCGTACTCGTATTACGTCGAAGCGGAGTTCCGACCAAAGCTAGTTTAATATAAAATGATTAGGTACTGAGCTGCTCGCGCTGCGGGTGCTGTCATAAAAACTGCGACACTTGGAGCTATCAAAGGCGTACTAATAAAAGCAAACAGTAGCGAAACGAACCACAATGGCTCCGTAACAGTAACAATGTTATGGCTACCCATGTTTACCCTCAGTCAATAACTTTCCGTTCGAGAATTTCATTTCTTTATACGCAAATTGTAAAATGAAGCTTTACAAAAAATGCTGTTTTTGTAAACTTTTAATGGACACAACTCTAACAATTTTTTTGAATGTATCGTTGTGTACTGTTTTCAATTCCATCATCATCATCGTCAACCATTTTACACCACTGTTGAGTTTAATGTCATCTGCTACATAACTGGAGCGTATGGCGACGGGCTCGCCCCCTGTCAAATTTGGGACTGATTATCGTGCGGCGAAGTGTGGGTGTTATACAACTCTGGCAGCTCTTTCGGGGAAAGGCGTGACGATATTTGTGTGTAAGTATGTTTGTTGAGTTTAGGTTTTTTCTTTAGCGCGATATCTTGTCAGTCCTGTACCAGTCTAATCCACTAATATCCTACCGCAATGAGATTAATTACCGCAAGTAGGTTCTCCAGCCATTTAATGATCGATATTATATACTTCGCTAAATTACGAGTATAATAAAGTCGCTAGATGCATTTTCCCATCTCAGCTCTGTAACTGGTCCCTTGTCACCCATAATTAGTTCTCCGCCATAGAATCCTTAGCTACTTACTTACGAGTACTACTTGTACATGCAACGTTGTAGCCTCCGTAATGAAAACGTTCTAAAGTGCTTGTGTTTAATGTTTATTTACTTCCACTTTGTTTTTTTAACTCCATTCTTATGGTCTTTGTAATAACGACCGCAACGTTAAAGACTAAGAAGCCGCAATTTGATTTTTTAAAACGTCCGACTGGCAACCGTTTGGACGAGATGTTTCGAAACTATTATATTACCTTATAAAATTCACTCAGCCAAGTTGAGTCCAAAACATAACTTGGAATACTTCAGCAGATAGTTTGTCTACGATTTGTGCGAGTCGCAAATAAGAAAATGTTATAGACAAATAATGTTCGGCAATCTCTTTGAGAGGGTTCTAAGGTTTGTTGTTTTCTAGAAAATGCTTTGACGAATTCCGTAGTCAGTCGAGTCGAAGATTGAGAGTTTTTTTACTGGTTTATTCTTTGGACAGTCATTCAAATATGTTGTGATTTAGAAGTGTGTCAACTTAATTCGTTTTTGGTTTCTTTAAACGAAACACATTTTTTTTTTTTAATTTTATTCTAAAATATTGATAGAGATAGCCTTTGATGAATTATTTGTCTGGTACGATTTGTGTACCTTACTAAAATCTATAACAACAGAAACACAGTTATAGAACATCTAACTCTGTTGTTAGCAACGTATAAATAGAATATATATACATGAGTTGACACCATTTGGCATTAGATAAATGCTCTACCAAAATAATTTTCGGGTATAGTGTATTCATTCAGACGTGTGATTTGGGTTTCAGTGACAATAGATACAAGAAATTAGAGATGTTTCTTTGGCATGTTTGGATGTAAGCGTAAATCCAAACAATTGTGACGTAAAAAGGGTTCACGGTTTCCGTTGAACCTACCTATATCACCATGTCAATTTGGTCCTGGTTACGAACCTCTCCCGTGACGTTTTAAAAGATTGACACCATACCCTAATCTAAAATGAAGTCAGATTTTTGAAAGCATCCAATTTATGATTTGATAATACATATCATCGTAGCGGAAAAAATTGTCAACTGAAAATAACCGAGGAGAAAAAGCTGAGCGAAACATGATTTTTCAATTTGACCTAATGTTCGAATGAATAATAGAAACTTGTTAGGTATCTACTACTATGTTAACGCTTAAAACGCAATCTCATGATTATGTAAAAGGTAAAAACCTTATCCGAAAACCTTGGGTAAACAATTTAGGGGAAACTATTTTCACTCGAATAAAAATCAGTGCGACCTATCGCGATCAATATCGGCCGGGGAGCACACCTGTAAGGCGTGTAACACAAATAGCGCAAGGAGCCCGATAAAGGCCCGCAGACCCGCACTCCTCACATCGAGAGTGGCGCCCGAGATTTATACGACGTTTTTATAGTTCGCCACGGACGTTCCTTGTTTTAATTTCGCGCAAGGATCAACGCTTTTCCTGCTCGCCTGCGGCGGTGGAGCCGCGCGTCGGTGTCTAGCTAGCGCCCCTATTTTGCCGCGAGCCTAATGTCGCGAGGCGACGAAATTTATCGCGCCGCTTTCAATTCCGCCCGCCGCCGCTCCGCCCGTTCCGAGTCTCCCTGCATCACCCCGTCACCCGACAACACACTTGTAACGTTTTCTAATGAAATTGTCCACAAACTCCCGCTCGCCACAGCCCCCGGCCCGTCGACGCCGGATCAACCGAAAAAAGTACAGCTCGCGTTACTAATGGCTTCATTTATCACAGTCACTAACAGTGATACACCGCAACGACGTTTTATATTTAATTTGGCTCTTTCCGGAATAAATTACGACAATATCGAGCCTCGAGCGATAGAAGACAACCGACACTGCCATTGAGTAATCGAGACAGGTCATAGTATTAAGACGCTAATCTCCTCAGATTAATTTGGCCGTGGCTAAGTAATAAGTTAGCCGGTGTCGCCCTCGCTCTTCGAATCGCGAAACGTCACCAGACGAGGCGAAATAAGCGAGCGGTTTCCTGAAACTATTTCCCTTCTGTAGGAAATCATCAATCAGTGGCAGAGTAGGTATGAAACAACAGCGATAACAAAACAATGGAAAAGTCTAGAAAAGTTATTAGACTATAAAGATAACATTCGTGGGAGCGTTTAGTGAGACGTGTTGTAAATTAAAACAATAAGCTAGGTACGAGTACAGTGCAGGCGTGGAGTTTAAGTGGATGAATGTGGCGTGCACAAGCGACTCTGGTTTTAAAGTCGTTGAAATAAAGAAGTGTTTCTTGGCAGTTGGCGCGAATAGTGGTCTCTTAAGCAAGTTGCTTTATGTCTCACGTAGTTCAAAGCGCATGCAGTCTGACATATCGTTCTGGTTAAATGCGAAACGATAAACGTTGGTAACCACGCCGATGGGTTAAAGTACTCTTACATTCCTACATACGGTTGGTAACTAATCGTTTGTACTATCTTAAGAGGCGTTTCTGGCTCTAAATTAATGAGGTCTGCTTACAGACAGCCGTAACATGTAATTCTGTTGTACTTTCTTGCTTAGTGTGATCTTTCTTAATTAATGCGTGCCAAATGCCAAACACACACTATTAGATAGACAAACGGTACTAAGATGTTTTACTTAGACTGAGGTAAGTACTTGATTCAGCTCGGAAAACACTAGATTCTAAAACGATACAGATTCATAATGGATCAGAAGAGTTCGTACCAAAATCCAGAGGTACTTTTTAACATACCACACGCCTTTTTACCTGAAGGGACTGGCAGAGGTGTTTTACAACACCCACACTTCTAAACACATTATAATAGCCTTTATTAACAATATTTTTAAATACATTTTCTCTTATTTCTATACAGTATTGCCAATAACAATGGTTAATATTAAATTATAAAATGTAATTTAAATAAAAATAATGTTAGTCGCAGGACGATATTCGAACTCAAATGTGTCAGGGGGCGAGCCTGTCCTCATACACCGACACCTCCCTGTCGCCTACCTCCAGTTATGTAGAAGATGAAATTACTTTTTACAATCCTATATACCGATTAAATAGAGTACCTAAGGTTGGAAACAGTATTTTTAGTGTTATTTCCTTTGTGGGTATGTCTGGGAGTGTACTGCGCATGAGTCTCAATCCTGTCTACATGGCTAAGGATTCAAGTAAGCCAACCTTCAAACGGCGCACCGCGTAATTTGGCAACTGAGCTGTGATTAGATAGTACTTGTCTCGTTAGTTTAATGAGTATGGGCGTTGTTAACCTTTGCATTAAGTTTGGATCATTTTCAGACTGATATTATTGCTGTTTTAAAACGTACACGTTTTGATTAGCTTAAATTTAATCAGATCTTAACCTTGATATAAATATATTATAAGTCTACGTACGATCCTAATATTTTGATAAAGTTTTCTTTTTTTGTAAATGTTTGTCCTTCATGATCAATATTTAAATTTCATAACAGTACTTTAGAAATAAGTACAATACTTTTTTTTATTTTAGTCGCATACGTCGCGCACGGTGAAATACTTAAATATTTCCCAAAGCTCAAAGAAAATCTTCAACAAACAAAATACTTGAACGTTTCCTAGCGCGAAAGAAAACGTTAAAAACACTTTAGATACAACGTAAACATTTATGCGCGAGACAAAAATCTGCCCAAGAGAAAGGGTATTATCGCTCATCCCTTTTATTTACACTACGTAAAACACCTGCCTCGAAAAACATTTATGCTTCTTGTTGAAAACCGTAAAGAACCCAAAACGTTACCTTGCGGCAGTCCTTTCCCGCACATTCTTTCCGCATTACAAAATAGTTTGCGTTTACGTTAGCCAAGTTCAAAGTTGCATTCACGGTTCAGTGTTCGGACTCGGTCTCGCAGTTTCGGAAGCAATGTAAATCGTCTCAGGCCACGAACAACTTTCTGAGATATCTGGCCAAAGGACAAGACGTTAATATATGCGAAATCCTACGTATTGTTGCCTAATGCAAAGACTTTGTCTGCTGTTTCAATTTGCGCTGAGAAACTTGGAAACTTGTTCGCACTTGATACCATATTTGTTGCATCTCGTATGCAACGAATATGGTATTAACGGGGTTTTTATGGTTGCTAAAAATTTTTTTTAATAACACAACGCATGTAAAAACGATTGTCTTCATTTTCTTAAAGTAAAATACCAACTCCATAAAAGTTCCTTAAACTTTTTTTCGTAAGTCTTTGTTTTACATGAAACGTCATTTGTTCTATCTACTCTCAGGTAGTCCTATTGTGTCGACTGTTTTGTCTCGTTGCTATTTAAATAGGAGAGAGGTTCCGGCTCTAGCTAGGGGGCCATTTCTTAGGCCCTTTGCTTAGTTAATTTAAATTAATTTATTCTCACCCTGATACGGAGTAAACTTAATTGTAGCGTTTTAGGCGTAAACTTGGCTCACCTTCGCCGTGTTGTTGTACGTGCATGGTACACATCATTAATCAATTACGTAATGAGCTTGTGGTAATTTTGACAAATATAAATAGACTACGGCTTTTGGCATCCAACTTGCATAATCGTCTTACATTTTGAACAGTAAAACCAAAATTGTATCTACGAGTAAGTAAGTCGTGTTTATTACGTTTAAGGAAAATGTGAAAAAAGGTAGAGTCTGCAGTAAATGATAGAAATAGCATCATAAACTCAAAAGGGAGAGGGAGATAGTGACAGTTGAATAAACATACGCCTCTACGAACAGATTTCTCAGATTCACAGTCAACGCGCTGCACCGTGAGAATTTGACTGAAGAATAGTGTTTGTATTTCATTATCAACAAAAGCTTTGTTGAAAAGATGACGCTCAGCACAAATTCGAGGTACCTACAGCCGCCCACGAGTAAACTGGAGAAAAGCCGCTCTCAGACGGGGCCCAAGCAAAGATATTTCGGAGTCGTATTTACTCAGGCGTGCCTAAATTGTTTGCTTACATGTTTGACGCGCCGCACGCAACGCTCATTATGGCGAACGGAGCTTTGTTCAGACTTAGCCAACATATTGTTACACCCGATGGAGCTGAATGTTCTTTATATGTTTATTTTTATCATTACAGGTAAGTTCCTGAAGCGTTTGTGGCTCGTTAACGGTTGCGGTTCGGTGAGAATTCTCTTTTGAAATTGTTTACATTGTTCGAGCTGCATTCTTTGTAATTTGTCAGGCCTTTTATCGTGGAACTTTTCAAATGGAAATATAATAATGATGTAGAGAGCTAAAGCAACTAGTATTCAAAATAGAACAGAACTGACGAGGTACGAGTTGGCGAGACGAACGTTATAGGCATTGGAAATACGATTTAGCCAGCGGCCAACGTTCATTAGATTTCTTCCCGTGGCGAGACAGGTTGGCTCACTTAATTGTTCATACAACAAGCCACGAGGGGATTGGCTCTAAACGTTACGCTGTCCGGATCTGGTTATTCCGCAAACGTGGTACGACACAACGTGCAAACAAAGCGAGCCAAATTCGACCGAGCCCGCTTGTTGTTTAGTCGGGTTTTCGCATCGCCGCGGCTCTTTTTCAGAGGAACCGAGACCGCCGTGATGGAAAGCGCAATGGGCGGCCGTTTACACCTGCGATTCTTCTTCATCTTACCCTAAACTGGCGCACCGTTTTACCTAAAGTAATTATGCCACATAACGTATTAGTCTTTTGGGAGCGAACACGTGTTGGAAACGCTTAATCACTTACTTTACATTTGCGTACGCAAATAATCCATTAATTTAATTTCGTCGGTGGTATTTATGACGCTTATTTAATTTATTATCATATCAAAGTGTAGGCTTTATTTAGCGAGCTGTGTGCGTGTGAATAAACGTTAATAATGAAATCATGTAACAGTACACGGGGGAAAAATTTTAACGATTCAGTTATGCCGGCGGTTAGAGTCGTTTTTCTACGTTCTAATTTGTATTCCGTGAAATAACCGTATAAAGTGGAATATAACGTGGAAAGTTTTCGTCATGACCGTAAATATATTGATCACTTCCGAATCCTGATATCATATGTCGTAAAACGCATTCGGGTGCGTGTTTGGTTCCATTTCGCTTAAATCGCTTTGAGACGTCGTCCCGCCATTGATATTTATGCTTTTTTCTGGATTCTTTTTGAGGGTGAGTTGTTTTGAAACTTTCCTCTTCCGTAAAAATAGCTGAATTTACTGCATCGATGTAACTAGAGTGTCGTAATTGGTGGAAAGTTATTACTTTCTGCTTCTGCTCTCGAGAAAAACATAAAACAATTGTGCAAGTTCTCCGAGAATGATTTATTTTTATACTTGGGAGCATCTTTCCCCAAACTTAAAAACATCGTTGAAGGGAGTTTTGCGTACTTACTTGCTGATTTATTATTTATTACGTTTTCGTTTGATAAAAAACACTCAAAACTTTTCAGCCTAAAGTTGAATTTATTGCTTACTTTTCTTTGGCGTTATGATAAGTTGTAACCAAAAGAAATTTCAGATGTTCTACAAAGAATGAAATAGATGCTAATAAATATCAGTTTATTTGCAAATAGTACTGTCAAAGTGTTGAAACTTTTCAAATAGGGTAGGGTTAAAATACTAAGTATTTGAACCCTACGAATAAAGTATTAAATTCATATCTTGAACAATAAGAAAAGATGTTCGATACAGTATATTACTCTGCCATCTAAACCTTTGTTTCAGCTACTCTCGTAAGGGCCGGTCGAGAAAATAAATAACGAAAGCCATTTCATCTGACAGAACCTTGTTTGAAATCATAACAAACAGCCTTTAGAAAACCGCATCCCATCCGAAGTGTCCTACGAAAAGGGACCCCCAACACATAACAAATCTCTGGCCCACGACGCGCAGTTAAGAGGGCTGTCGATAAAATCCCTTCGGCGACTATTCGTTATGTGTCTTAATGGATTACATGGAATAAAGTAGCCATCGACAAAACAAAAGGCCCGACCTCCCAAAAATCTCTGACCGCATAGTTTGCGGCCTAAAACTAAATTTATTACATTTGACCTTTGTAATTCTTGTCGAAGGTTTTCCATCCTAAATGTGTAATAGCCAGTTAAGGCTTTCAAAGGTACAGCTTGCGTACGCCCGTTGCGGTTTTATACGCAACTAAATATTTTATGAGTTACAAAATAGTTCTGCGAAAGTTTCATACTTGGTTTGGTCCCACCGATAAAATCCGTCTAGTGTACGTATCAATGTCACCTGCCTTATTTCATTTTAATATTCATTCGTATTTTAGTGGAAGGCTAGACGGTATTTATGTAGAGTTTCAGCTGGAAACTTTACTTTTATTTAAATTCAATTACGATTCGAAGTACGAAAATCATTCAAACACAGTGAGCAAACAGCGTTGCAACTGGCGCTTATACAACCCCTGCAACATGCTAGGGGAATCCACAGTTCGGTGCCCATCACATGAAAACATATTTCTGCCCGATCGCCGCGATTACCCGCTTGCTGCCGTAACGTTGCAGCTTATAGCTACGAATACATTTACTTACCTACAGGGTGCTTGATTAGATGACTAACATACATTCAGAAGGGAGTATCGTACACAGTACTAAATCCAAATCTGCTAAATTGACTAAACCGATTCGTTGACAATCCCGCTAGCTGATTTTCAGATCCAATCTGCTGTCTGAGAAAATCAGGCAGCTTGTGATAAGTGATAAATCAGTCAGTCAGTTTTTGATAAATCAGTGCCAGTCTAACCTGACTCTCTTGCAAATCCTTTTGAAAAAATCCATGTTTTAGTAACCTACGCACAACATTTTGACATTAACTAACTTATATTTGATTAATTAGTGGGTAATTATTAAATTCTATTAAGTTATTTGAAACCATATTAGCCTTAAAATGTTTATCCGTCATCTATCCACACACCTTGTATGCTTCAATTTCAGTTTGCTCATTTTACGCCCTTTGAAGGCGCTACGTTTAGAAACGTTTGATTTCAACTCCGCCCATCAGCAGCGCCGTCGCACTGCTCTCTGTTTTTACATTCAGAAACAAATGAAGAGCCGTACGAGGAAGTTTTTAATTCGCCTAATGCACACCGAGTACCTGTCTTTTCCTAACTAAAGTGCACTCTTGTAAGGCTTCGCAGCGACGACGGCACACTGAGCTTTCTGTCACATTGACTGTTGCATTGTGAGCAGTTTATTTTAGTCCCGTCTTGAATGCATCCCATTTTTCTTGAGACGCGTCTGAAACTTTCGTTGTTAGCTGGAATTGAAACGACTACGCTCGAGAATGGCATTGCCTTAAATATTCCGCGAATAGTGAAATTTTGCTTAATGAGTCTTAATTAGAAACAAACAAGACATGCAACTAAGAATTGTACGAAGCATAATCAGAGTTAATGATTACTTTGATTTTCATCTCCGCCCGACGAAACGAGAAACTTAATGAAAAGTCAAGCAAACTCAGTCGAATACAAATTTAAGCATTAGTATGCAAGAGTAAAGTTTTTATTCAATATAACTTGCACTGTTTTAGCTTTCGTTTGTCTTTTTCGCATCAGAAATGCACAAGTTATTGTTACGTTTAATTTAGTAAATAAATCTATAAGCGAGCTTCCATGTTATTCGATGATTCAAAATTAACCGTACAAAATAGAACAATTCTTTCAATGGATTAGAAAATACATTAGTGGTAATATAAATTTAAATTGCTATTCGCAGACACATTACGAGTAGTTTATTATTCATAAAACATTTGGACTAAGCAAACAACAATGAAAGTCTCAAAAGTTTCTTAATGTAGTAAATGTAGAATGCTATTTTTACCCGCTTAGTATTCGAGATATTGTTCCATCTTAGTAAAGTTTCTTTTTATTGTAACTTCTCTTGTTACTATACCGTCTGGCGCGGACATTGTCTAGAGAAAAATACTCAGTGAAAAGTGTTGATTCAATGTCTGGATGTCAAGCGGCGACCGCGACTGGTTCCGCACTGTCGCGCGACATCGAGCACCGCCGACCGCGCTACCTAATTCTGATATGAATATGAAATTGTATGTAAATGTCGGCCAAATGTTGCCGCGCAACTTGACAACTCGACAGCACTGTAAATATACGGGTAACGTTGCACTGACTAGGTATACCGAAACATGCGAGTCGTAGTTTACGACTGCCACTGTTTGAATAAATTGTTTAGATTGTCGTCTGTACATTCGGTGTGTCTTAGTAAAGGTGTCCGCAACGCTCGACTCGATTTACGCTCGGGACCTCGTATAGGTAGACGGTTAATATAACGTGGACCCGCTCACGCCGCAACAGTCTAACGAGAGCAATATCACCTAACTACGCTCAGCAGAAGCACCCCTTCTGTTTCAAACTAGAATCCATTTCACGACTACAAACTCCGCAAATGTGCATTTTCTCAAGCCAGAGCGCTCCGCCGCCAAGTTAAGTTTACCACTTGCCATAATTACCAATAAAACGTGTTCGCGTTGATGGCACGTCAGCCGAGGCCAAGTTGTTGGCCACACACAGAGAATCACCTCTAGAGATGGTGATTCAAACATTGTGTCTCATTATGTTAGAAACTATTTGTTAGTTAGTAACAAAGCTAGCCTCGGTTGCAGAGTATTTAGGCCGCCTTAAGGAATCTGACACGGCTTGGCGGTGATAAAGAGTATATGCTTCTGACCACAGTAAAGTCGGACGCGATCATTCGATATGTTCTTTCGCCTGATCCTCTCCAAATAAATATGTCAATGGCCACATCAGAATTTTGAGCGCCGCTCGCCTCCGTGACACCGCGATATTGCTGACGCTTCAGCCTGATTATCTTTACTTAAAAAGTTGTTTTAGGCTTTCAAAATGCCAAGTTATTAAAAGAAATTGCTGAGACTCCGCGAAGTGGTAACTCAGTGAATCGTCATAATTATATTAGGAGCGCCCCGGGTTTACCAGGGTCCCGCATCCAATTTTACACTTCCTGGAATGACTAGATTTTTTCGTTTCCTTTTATTCCAATGTAATAGCGGGGATTCAAACGCATGTTGTGCTCGAAGAATATTGACAGTTATGATCACTTCTCGATTGGAGCACGGCCAACAATGTCTAGATTTTCTGTGCGATTTGTAACTTGATACTACCCTAGCTTCCGTTTAGAATAGATGTGCCATTTTAGTATTGCGTCTCTCTCGTATTCGACATGCGTATCTGAAATATTTACGACGGCATGCACTTCAAGCTTTTACGTGATCTATAACTGTGTTGCAGATTACTCTGTCGAGTTCCTTACTTATACATTGTCAAATTGAAGCAATTGCGGTAGTAAGATTGTTAAAATAAATTTCAAATGAATTCATTTTTATTCTGATAGTGAATTTACATATATTTTAAATGTTGATCTAGCGAAAACTCAGTGAATGAGCAAACGAGAGCGTAGGGAGCAGTGTCTACGTAGCGCTCACGTTCTATGGCTCCGTTTATTTATTTTAATCAAATGTACTGTTGTTTTGATTCGGTGAGGTTTGTTGTCATAGCAGTTGTACGCTTCGCACTCGCCCATGAATTCCGGTGGAGACCCGCGAATAGATGAATGCTTTAACATTTTACATATCCGACGAATGCATTCGCAGCTGTTACTAATAGTTTTTCATTTTATTCAGTCACTCTGGGATGATACGTTTTAGGTGCAGGTATACTCTGTTTGTTGTGATTTTGTGAGGAAATGCTCCAGGACATTGTTACTATTTTTACATATAAATTTATATCTATCATAATTGAACCAACCAAAATAAATATACAAACTTTTATTTTAGTGCTCTAATGTGTTATTATACAAATGAAGGTATAATATACACAATAGGTAGAGAAGGTAATTAATAAAAACTTCAGCAACTAATTAAATTTGCTAACTAATAACTACAGCTAAGTCAATATAAAGACATTCCCTCCATTCAAGTTTTTATTAGTTGGACTCCAATTGCAGCACGTTATGAAGCGCCATTGAACAAAAAAGATATCCCATCCACTCTCAGCAGATAATGAAAATCTTCGATGTCGTATCTCTTTTTGTAATTGGCTCACATTTCTTCGTAATAGGGTTGTGCGTGCGGCGAACTGCGGTTCGATTGTGCAAATGAAAAGCAATCAATGGTTATGAGTCGAGAGGAACAGATGCACGCCCCTACCAGGGTATGGGGGACAGTAATCATTTAAAAATGGTGCGCATTCACTGTGAAACGCATCTCGGCGATTGCCGTTTACGTTCTACAATCAGATAGTCCTATATAGTCCTACCTCCCTCTCATATCGACTTTTTCCACTTCGTTTGTTGCGCCCGGTTCGGGAATAGTTTTTGTTTCAACCGGACTAATCAACGCCCGTACATGGCCAGCGGAATGGTTTGTTCCATTTATGTTTCCGTATAAAATATTTCATTCAGTTTATTTTACAATTGATCACAATAGTTTTGAATCGAAGCTGGCATTGATATAAACTATTTAACTAGCCAAAGTTGCAAAAAAATACTAAATTCAGTTTTATTGGGTAGGAAAAGAGGGTGGAGCTCATACTATGACTAGCAATAATGGCGCTCTGCACCTTCGACCAAAATATGAGTAAATTAAGTCAGAACAATTAGAATATACTTTGAAACATGCATGTACGCACATAGTACTTACATCTGTTACAAAAAAAAGGGATAGAGAATATAGAGTACTATATGAAAAAAGAACTATTGCAAACGTGTCACGCTTCTTACGTCCTGACAAAGAGTGAGACGCAATGAGAGCACGTAGCCCACTTGATCGGTTTCAAAAATGCGCTTCCTGTGGGCCCGTCCATCATTTTTATTGTGATCGAAACACTGCACTAGTTGTATCACGCCGTCTGTTTACTACTTTTATTAGATATACAAATCAGTCAGACGCCCAGTTCTGATTCGAGAATCGGAGCAACATTGTGCCCAAACACGATTTGTGTAGTTCCAAAATTTTGGTTATCCCCACAAACGATTTCGCAACAGTAATTGTGGTTATGCGGTGCAAATATCGATTTACATGCCACTGTATAATTCAAGGGTTGAATAATGTATTACCTTTCATTAGCACATTGGCCAGTCCCGGGGCGTATTTGCACATAAATTCGCTTACCCACACCCCGGAGGAAGCCTTAGACGTGTGAACGATTATCCTTTGAAGCGAACGCGCCGCCATATAAACCCCTCTTTTTTTTATCGTAATGCGCTTTTTATTGAGGGTAGTTATCACTTTATTTTCACCGAAGAATTTTTATTTTTCAAAATTTTATCGATAGTTTATTTTTAAATAATACCTCAATAAATATATTATTGATCAGTTTATGAAATTTCGTATTACTGTAAGTATGTCTACCTAGTTACATATTTTAAACATCAACTGCTGATACAAGTATTAATGGCTAGATAAAGAACAAGTTCAAAATAAATCACGTTTCATTGCAACCAGAATTTGGCAACTGCACCAGATATTTCAAACAGAAGAGCCAAGAACTACACCTTTATAACTCAGTAACTATAGGCAATACTTATAACAGTCTTAAAGAACTTCTGCTGTAAGCAATATCTGAAAGTGCTCTACCTTATTTGCGTAAGTTATTTGACCTTTAAAAGCAGGCACTCCTCAACTCAATTTATGGATTTAGTGGAAGCGCCCAGTGCGCCAAGTTTTGCATACATTTGAAAAACACTTGAACCAAATCTTCGCAAAGCAAGTAGGACGTACCTATCTACTAAGGGTAGAATATTCAATTTATTAAAAGGATATCTTGTCCATCTCACCGAAGGGAAGCAGTAGAGACGTTAGGTCCATGGGTTTTCATAAAATATTCGTCGAAGGATTTTGCGTAACATCCCTAAAAATATCCGAAATTGGTCGGCTGTCCCAAGCCAGTTTTATGGGAACTAAAGTGCTCGAAATGATTGACTAGCCATTTTTCTTTCAGTTGCTTGATATGCAACTGAAAGAAACTAAGAAACTAAGGATTTGTAAAGGTTTAACTTAATCATTACCACTGAAGGCTTGCATAGTCATAGTCATAGTCATCATATTATCATAATAAAAATTTTGGCAAACACATTTAATTGTAAAGCCTTCATTCAAATATTTTCGATTCTTATAGTTAACGCGCAGTGGACACTAAATCATAAAAATTGTGTTATACATTATTCTTAAATTTTAAACCTATTTATTTTTTCCCCACAGCTTCTCTATTTCTCTTTTTCCTTATTATCCTTACTAAAGATTTGTCATAATTGCACGGAATTACTTTATTGTAACTAACTGAAACTGCATATTTGTTAATATCACTATTTGGTTTCCACATGGTAAGATCACATATTATGGTTCTATTGTATGGTTGTTCCAATTGTAAATCCTTAATTGCTTTTGCGTTTTCCTTATTTGGTTGATGAAACTTCTTCTTGGTCTTCTTTCCTTCTTATTCCTTCTACTTTCTATTATCTTCCCTCTGTATATTACTCTTTTCCTCGTGCTAATATTGGCCAATATGCCTAGCTAAAATAAAGTCCCCAGTGATAGGAAAAGTAATAGGTCCATAGTGACAATTTATATTTTAGAATGAAATATTAACGTTATAGACAAACAACGCGTCAATCACTGCCCTGATTAATTCTGGGCACGTTCTCCACCATACCGAGGACTTAATTCTATCAGCGATATTTTACAGGTAGCCGAATACAAACATTGCCTAATGAATCTTATGATTGACAGTTATTATATTGAGCCTTGTTTAAACGTGCAAGTTGACTTGAGCATGTTTTGTTTGCTCTCGCGGGACAGTCATCTGGATTGTAATTTATCAATTCAACACGTGATTATCATATTACACGTGAGCAATACGAAAAATTCTAGCTGCGCCCGAGGTTTTACTGCGCTATGCAGATAGTTCTTAAAAAGTATTTTCATAATAATATCAAGCCATAAGGTTATCTCTACACTACGCCAAATTTAATTAAAATCTATCTATTTGAGTGTGAAGAAGTAACAAAGAAACTCAACAACATTAGATATCTAGCTATTAAAACTTACATTGACAAACTACTTGGATAATTTGCTTAAACAGTGATTCAAAGAGATAGAGCCAGTCTTTTCTTTCCGTCTGAAACGATAATAAAGTAAATGAACCTTATATTTCATAGGATTAAAACTCGGTTCACTCCTTCCGCCGGCTTTACTTCAACTAAAACTTTGAAAAATATGAGGCCAATACTAATGAACTTCGATAATTGCAAGCTTAGCGGGGCACGCGTGCTATTACCTTAGGAACGGCCACCTCAATCATTTTAATGTCCGTTTAATTATTATTCATTGCGCGGCCCGTGGCCGTCTGGAGTTCGTTCTACGATACCCATCTCTATTCGCGATCGTTTCCACCGCAAAAACCAGTAAGCCTGATTAACGCGAATGAATGTTTGTATTCATTAGGCGGATCGATGTATTTACACGGCCGTTTTAGTTTTAATTAAGCTACATCGTTAAGCCGGACCGCGCAGTAAAACGCAGCGCGTCGCGTGCGATGCTCCGCGCTAATAAGCCTGCGCGAATTTAACTCCGACCCGTAAATGAAAATCACCAGTAAATCGGGCGTTATAATAAACATTAACGTTATTGTTTCCAGTTAAACGTCCCCCCTCCTCGGCTTGCTCCAGGTGCGGCCACAACAATCCGGCCGGAATTTCAACGACTTCAATTATTGAGTGCCTACGAAAGCCGAACCCTTTGGGCTCCTCAAGGGGCCGGACTGTCCATTTAGACGGACGATAATTCCGCAAGGCACGCACCCACGTTAAATAAGCCGTTTATCCGTTCACCTTTTTTATTTGTTCCTTTTTTAAACGAATTATCTTTACGTCACTAAAGTTAAAACGCCAGCTGTTTATACGCTTTACCCGTTGATAACTAATTTGAATCGGTCTCGAATGTCGTGGGTGTGTAATAGCAATTTTCATTTTGGAATAAGCGTGTCCCGGACCGAATTTAGTTTTCCATCAAATCTCGCATACTGATTCAGTTGTAAATATATATGACTTTTTAAATTCAAATTTGTCTAGCCCTGTCATCTGCAACGACATGAATATGAGATGTCCACAGAGGCCGGATATGCTAGAATACAATTAAATGCTTTGCATAATTTGCATCAATGCATCCGACATTAGCTTATAGCGTTAGCGGAGTTCCTAGGAGAGTTGAGGTTACTGCATATGTGAACTGCATGAATCATGCACAACTTAGAGCTTACCTGTAGAATTAACAGACAGCAAAAATATCTACATGCACTGCACATACTCGTACCTACACGAAAACACTACTGATTGTTGCGTAGAATATTTATGTTCGGTAAGAGTCATAACATTGATTTCGCTATTAGGTAAATGTAACGTAATAATGATTATTTTTTATTATTAGGGAACGTTGTAGTTACTAATAACACTTAACCTATCTTACCCCAAACATTAACGCAACTCCGCAGCAATCCTAATTATTTATTAATTACTAACGTATTCAATACATTAACCGAAAACGAAACAAGACTCAACTGGGTGCGGTTAAGGCATTATCGAAACTAAATTAGGGTGCTTACACACACGCGTCACGTTGTCACTAATCTTGACTCTTAGCGCAATCTCTGGCCATTCCGACGGGAAAACAATACGACCACCTTTCATGGGAACAAAAGAGAAACAACAAAAGAATGGAGTCGACGAATCGTTGTTCGGCGTATTATCGGACCAGACGAACACGTGAGCTCGCCGCTGATCGCCTTTTAAAACGAGCAATGGCAACGACAAAGAAAAAAAACTATTCTATTCAACCTAGATTTTAATAAAAAATAAATACGAAACACTACACGTATAAACACACTATTTGGTACACTACACGTATTTGGTTTGATAGAAAACCAAACATCAAACCGATTTGATGTTTGGTTTTCTATCAAACAATTTAGTGTTTGCATTTTGACCGCTTTGTGTAACGCTGTCGCTGCTCGCTTTGTGGTAAAAGGTTTGCGCGCCCAGTTCTACTCTAAACAAGGAGTAAGCTGCTGGAATTTCACCCGGACTTTTTTTTGTTTTATGATTGACAGCACACGAGCCGTGTTCGGTCGCGCGTTCTGTGACCAGCGGGCCGTGATCCGCTGCTAAGAGAACTACCTATCTGTCCGGTGGTCAGCGGCCTGCCCGATGCCCACATTGTCACACGTTGCATAATACAAAAGCTCTGAATACGTTTGTTACATCCAGCAACGAACCATCGAACCGTTCACAAAAGTCATCCTTGCAAAAGCGTCGGGCGAAATTCAAAAGCAAAAATCTCACTCGCTTCTAATTACAAAAAAAGAAGTGGAGAGTATTCAATGTGTACCTTCTAAATGCAGTAAAAAAATATTCATCTCGTTAAAACTTACTCCTGCAAATATAAAATTCAATTTCTGAATGAGCACAAAAATCTTCTACCTTGTTTTCCGCGTTAATTTTGCATCAACCGACGTAGAATCCTAATTATCTTTCCCAGTTAAGCTTAAGTGAATTATTCCAGCCGCCCAGTGTGGCGTACAAACAAAACGGCACAGAGTTCGCAACCTCAGTCGAAAATACTAAAACATTAAAGAGCATTCGGGGCGTGTGTATAATATCAGCTAAGTAGTGAGTACACGCGGTGCATAAGCCGGCTATCTTGGCGAGGTAACGGAGCTGCGTTTTATCCGGCTCAACTTTTAATAACGCTCGCGGAATCGTCTAATTAATCTGATTACGGAGGGATCCGCACGCTAACGCAACACTCGGCACTAATGCTTACTTCTAAGCATTAAACAAACTTATTTGTCCCATGTAGTGGCCCTGGGATTAGTCAGGCGAGCCCTCTCTCTGGTAGATTACCGCCCGCCGACCGAACTCCCGAATAAATAACACGGACCATCACTCTCCGTCCAAATTAGAGTCTTATCTACCAAAAATCTGAATCTGAATCTGAATTTTGGGGGCTGAGCTACCCACGTCCGTAGGAGTGTACTCTATTCTGATTCCCTACACGTGGTCCCCGGGTAGTGCTAACCGGGTAGCAAACTCTGGTGGGAGGCTTCGGCCGTGGCTAGTTACCACCCACCGGACCAAGCCATGCCGTGAAACGACCTAGTCGTGTTTCGGGATGTAGTCCGGTGTAACCGTTCCGAAGACGGGTCTGAGCAGTGGCGCACTTGTAGCGCCTCACTCAACTGCCGTCTTTGTACTTCTTCACTCTACAAAACTTCAAGGCTAGAGTGAATAAGTACCTTATAGGTTGTCGTGCTCCATCTTAGACCACAACGTCGCTTAACATCAGGCGAGTTGGTGGTCAAACGCCGACCTATTGTACGTGTAACGTGTAAATCTGATTATGCCTGCTCTCTGACGGTTATTTGAAGAGAAAGCTCTAAACTTTGAAGTGCTTTTTCAAAACGTGAACTAGTATAGTTTGGAAGAAATTAGCGCTATTAATAAACTGAACCAGATTGGTATACAAAATCTTATTGATTTTTCATTACTGAACAACCGAAATAAAAGTCATAGCTTTTCGTGTTGTATGCTCAAAACTTTAACAAACGTTCACGAGGTATGTACCTAAGAGATTGCAATAGATGTTTCTGAATAAACACAAGAATATTGTATACCGGTGGTCATTATCCTCCATCCTCGCAAATATCACATTTCACCAGCTATGTTTGTGTGCCCCGTCCAAGTTGCCGAGCTTTACGCACACGATGAATGAGATCTGCGACTAATGGAGATTTTATCTTTCCTCCAAGATGGAGTAAGGTGGCCGTCCTTAACAGTATAAACTTTGTTATGTACAATACCGGGACTTATCTCAGGCGAATAGGACAGCCCAGTCCAGGTCATAAATAAGGGCCGGGCTTTGATTTCTGAAGGTGACCCTCCACGTTCTTTGGGGTCGGAGTTCGTGAGATCCTTTTTAATAGTTTCCAAGGAAATCTTACTTAATTCGCATAATGATCACGTAATCTCTAATACTAATCGGGACCCCTATAAATTATGTAGGTTCTAAACTTTACCTAATGTATTAATGCTGTCCCGCTTATGTTTTTGCTCCGTAATTATGTAGAGCCGTGAACACTGAATCTGTGGGATCTATTACTCGTTAATCCGTTTTCTTCTCAAATTAAACATTTAGGGGGGCGTTTTGTGGCGCTTCCGTTTTTCACCGCTATACAAAGAGCAGATGTCTATTTTGCGAAGGCAATTTTCAAAATTATATTGTTACTTCGCCTTTAGATCTTGCAATAATTATCTAAATTTCGCTTTAACAAGCGTTTAATTTGAGAAGGAAGCTAAGCTTTACGTTAATTGTAAAGCCAAACGTTACTCGTCAAATTAAGTTTTATGTTTGTATCAATTTCTAAGCCGGCACAAAATCTGCGCAAATTAATAAAATAATTGATCGTTGTAATACGTTGAAATTAAAATGGCGCTTTGAGGCCACCACTTGTGTGTAAGAAGATGATATGGAAATCAATAGAGCCTCCATTCAAGACAGTCTTTCTAAAAAGAGCTCAGTGATTTCGATAAAAGGTAAAGCCTATTGGCAGAATGAAATCGAGGGGCAGAATACAGAAGGAGGCCGCCTGCGGAGCCGAGAGCAGATAGGCAGCCGGAGCGACGCGAGTGCGACATTTCAATTTGAGCATATATTATTCATGGTAATGCGTTAAAAGCGCCGGCACACAACTCGCTAGCGGGAAGCGAGTAATCGCCGCGCACGTGCGAACACCAGATACCTACGTAATATGGTATTTTTCAATGTTGTGCTTTAAAATTGTCGTTTCGCGCCATTTGCAGTTGCCGCGCCCGGCCCGATGTGCCTCGCTTATAAAGTAACTCTACGAAATGTGGTGTTCTTTTTTTTATTTTATAGCACTTTTTATCTATCAGTGCACAAGTATGTTGAGATTTTCCTCGGTACCTGTCTACGTCTGCAGTGCAATAACAGTACACAGATACCTATACAATACAACATAGATATGATTCATGATCACGAATTTGGATTAATGAAATAGCTAGAGGCGTGGTAGGCTGGTAGATACAAACAAGATAATAGGTATATTGAATGGTTCAAGCATAAATCTCTCGGCCCTCTATAGAGTGAATCCAATGGTCCTCCAACATTAACGACGCGTAAATGATCAGTAATTCCAATGCACGTGGACCCGAGTCGATTCTGAAACTGAAATTTCGTTCAGTCACGTCTGATAATTTATCTTCTAAAAACATGAAAATGTTACTACGTCACAATTTTCTTGTTAATTCATTTATGACCTTCATAATTAGTTTAAAAAGTACTATCCTAATGTTTATCAGACGGAAGAGAAGACGTATAATAAGAGGCCTTTGAAGGAGGGACAGTATTGCCAAATCAATAGGGCCCCACTTGGATCCTTTGGGTTAATAACGTACCCGCATCTATCCCTAAAGAACAAGTCATCCGTAGAAGCATCATTTCATTTTCTTTATGGAAAAAAAGAATCACCCATTCCATTATATTAACTTTTACGTAGATGAGTTGAGTACACGCAATATACCCACATGGTTTTGTCATGGTTCGACTAAAAGTACCAAGGCAGCAAAACGGTAAAACTAAAGCCAAAATCTATACACAGTAAGGACTAAACTTGAAATTGTGTTAGAGGCAAAAAAAACCTACGTTTACCTACAATACGCGCTTTTACTTCAAGAAGTATCAAATATAATATCATGTTAAAAAAAATACAGTGTTAATATCTTTTCATTGTATTCTTATTTCTTGGGTTGAGTAAGTCAATTTGAATTCAATTAAACATTCTTCGTGTTGATGGTTTTTATTTTTGTTGTTTATAATATATGTGCCCCGACCAATAGTCGGCGACAACCACTTCAAGAGGAGAGGCCTCCATCAGGTCGCTCAGTGAGCAGCTTTTAAACATTTAATAAAATATTAATGAAACATTTAAAAAGCACAATTATTTTAAACTAACTGCGCCTCTCCGCGGTTTCACCCGCAGTTAATAAGTATTCTATGTGCAATTCTAGACTATAATCTATCTCTGTGCCAAATTTCATCTAGATCTATTCAGCCGTTCTGGCGTGAAAGAGTAATAAACATCCATCCATCCATCCATCCATTCTTACAAACTTTTACGTTTATAATATTAGTAGGATAGAATTTCTTGACAACGAATGTAGCTACGTACTGAGTAAACATGTTTTTATAAATGTTATGTATCCGGAACCCAAATTTGTAGAACACCCATACTGCTGGTACTGTGCTCAAGTCACTCCATCTATTATTTATCTGCGAAGACGCGGGAACGAAATTTGTGTAAGTGCGTTGTGATCTGGCCAATCTTGCCATCTTTATTTCATTCGCCATAAATGGATTACGTGTTCACAAACCTTCTTATGTCGTCGTTTTTATTTACGATATTGTATCGACGATTTTCAGGATATGCGAGTTGTTTACAAATAAGTAGGTATGTGAATGTTAGTGGGAAACTACGGGCCTTTTGCGTGTTGTTTGTACCAATTACTTACAGTATTTTTGGTTTTAAGTATGGAAATAAAATATTCGTAATAACATAAAATTGGTTGAGTAAGAAAATGCATTTTAAAACAACTCCTACAAACCTTCTTCAGCATATCGATCAAATTCAATACCCAAACGGCTGCGGAATGTAAATGCGCCCCAAATTCTAAAATGGAATCAGTGAATCGCCGATGGGTAATGCGGGTCATCAATAAAACGGTCCGGCCAACGTTAATATGGCTGAAGGCAAAGATTCCGGACCAATCCCTCAAACCGCGGCCTGTTTGCGTGAGCGTGCGTACGCATGCACCGGTCTGTGATGGATTAATGCCCTATATATGACGATACATGCTCAGTTTGCACAATGATACGACTGCGTCTACCTAACCAGTTCTAGGCATATAACGCTGCTAATCACGCCAACAGGATATTTTCTATGTTGTTTTGTTTTATATAAACTATAAAAGTCGAAAACACGTGTATTTATACACGTAATATTATATACGCGTGTAAATCTATTTTTCTTAGTTTTTTAGTTTCAAACCGCGCCTATCTACTAAATATACAATAGTCGTACTATGGCTAGTCGTACTTATGTAAATGCTATAGAAAGAATACACATCTTAGGTTTAGAAGATTACATTTTTACTATCATGATACATATGCAATTTAAGCGCAATGTCTTTCAAATGTTAATCAGAATTGTTCAGAACCTTCTGCTCCACAACAAAGCCTTTTCATATTGCTCAGAAAACACCATCTCAAAATCGACGACATCGCATTTTTCCCCTTATCTGATTTAATTTTCAGTTCATTACAAACGAAACGAAATATTCATATAACCCACAACGGTTAATGGGCATAATGAATTCGCGGAATTCGGTTTGCGCCCGTTTTAAATGAGTAACGTTTTGTATCGCAGTTTTTACTGAAATTTCAACGGCGTATCATGAACGCGATAATAGCTAATTTGGGTCAAAAGTAAATGCATTCAGCGTAATATAAATTTATAACGAGGGACGTTAGGACTTAAATGGCATCTTCGAAGTCGGTCGGGGAAAAATTGAGAAATTCCACAGCGAGTCACCTGTGACCCTCCCTTGCCATCGTTTTATCGGTACCCCGGGACATAAATTACAAGTAAAAGTAATCGTTGAAACTTTCCTGAAGCAGGCCGGAGGGCCAGAAGCCTGGAATTTGTGCCGAATTACCTGCCACTGGTTTTAAGACTTGTAATTTATCAGCGAAGGCCCCACGTCTCGATCGGCCGCGGCCCGCCGAATGGCCACCCGCCCGGAAAATAGCCGATGTCGTTATTTTAAGGATCTCCCGGAAAGTATTAGTTTCCGACACCGCCTTTACGACCAAATATCTTGTTACGATAGCAATAAGCATTTAGATGCCTACTTAGCACGTAACAAATCCGCGGGAAAAAATAAAGACATTAGCCAAAGTGGTGGCGGTGTGCACACCGCGTACATTACGGTATCTCGGAAAAAGGCGGGTTTTGATTGACGCCGGCAATCGGCTTAATGTAACCTCGAGGCAAGTTTTGCGCGGCGCACAAACGACTGGTTAAATTCGGAGGTCGGCGCAAAGCGGCGCAATCTCTCACACGTCACACGGAAGGAGCTTTCCATATAATTCATTACCTTATTCATATTTGTCTTAGGAGTTGACTTGAGTACCGACGCGATGTATGAATACCAAAAATATCATAAGGTTAAAGATGTGCGATGAATTTGTCAGTAGTTGGAGAATTGGGACGAGAGAATTCATCACCGGGAAAGGTTTTGGAAAAAAAAATGTTGCTTTTTCTTACCTGGAAATGTTTTCTATGATTAGAACGTGTTCGATACATTTCTTTTAGCGTTCGACAGCAAAAATTACTTACATAATATTTCTTGAATTGAGCTCGCTTTGATTTTTGTAACGGTAAAAAATCGTTAAAAAAACTTCGATTTTATTTTTTTCATAAGACATTTCCGAATCAAAATAAAACAAGTATACCACGTGGCCAACGAAACATCGGAAGCATCACGCAATATTCGACCAATAAGGAGCAACCTGTCAGATGCTATCGTGCTGCCATCGGCCGATGAACCCCAGATACTACCTAAAAGAAAACCTTAGTCAAACTTGTCCTATAGCCGTATGGTTTATACTCGTCGTTCAAGTTTACGTGACTGGAACTAGTAAAATCGGATGATGATGTTGATAATGTAGGTCGTAATGGGCCATTGCCAATAAAACCTTATAGGTAAACGATGGATTAAAAGGAATTGGGTCAGGGCAAGGCTCGTAGCTTATGAAAATAACGCGATTCTACTGGCTGCTCCCGTATACTAAAATGGAGGAAGTACCCATTGCGTTATCTATCCCATTCCTATATCGAAACGTAACGTAAACAATACGTAAACGCAAAACGGGGCGCTCGTACACGAGTTACGACCCTAATATGCCCAATTGTATCGTAAAAATGACGTAGTGAGTTTACCTTTACGATTTGATTAAAATTGATTCCGTCACGGGAAGGCAAGGGCAAAAAAGTGATTGAGATTATTTTATTTACTCGCGCCTTCTGAGTAACTCGAAATATTTTCTAAGTGACAGTGAAACGGGGAACAAGAATAATTTATTATTACCTAAAGTGCTATTTCGTATTCTAATCTAATGCTGCTTTAAACTTCAAACAAGCTAGATAGTTAAGTATTACTAAGGCTATTTGGAGTACACCAATATTATAAATAGTCATATGAAAATTGTATTTGAAGTTATGCGTTGCGTTATCACTAAATTACGTGACGTTTAAGATTTCCATTGCATTAAATTGGAAACGGCGGTAGCTTATACCCTAGAAGACGTATGCCTTAAAATAATAGCCATTCATAATGACGGCCAAAATCAAATGGTACAACTTCCATTTGTTTCTTGTACTTTATTTTTTTAACGCCCGGCGCAAAAGTAGTTTTTAAAGTTTGTGAGTATTAATTATACTTCGTGAGTAAGTAATTAAACTTTAGTAAGTAAACTATTCCCTCTGTCTTCGTCACCACTCAGGTACAATATTGTCGACCGAAACCGAGCGACCAATCACGATATGTTTGCATTACTTTGAGTTAGTGCTTGGTCCTGAAAGGAAAGTTACATGTACTCAATAGGAAGCCTCTTAAAAAGTTTACGATCGAAAATGTCACGAGAAAGTTTTTTATTTCGCAACACAATTATTATTCTCACCGAAATTGATTATTGTTAGAATTCTTATTTTAAGTCTTAGTTAAATTCGGAAAGGGTCCCGTTTTCTTGCTTAATTAAATAAATTCTTACTGTTACAAAACTCGTGTTGAACATGTTCCTAAATGATTTTTAAAAACTTTGTCGTTGCTTGCCAAACAGGTTTGATTAACCAATAAGTATGAAGCAAGATTATTGACAGTTTTCCTTACAACTTCAAGACTTACTGACAACTGATTTTTGTTTAAGTTAGTATGTAAATTAGATGGTTTTTACCTTTATAGTTAGTAAGAGAAATCAGCAGAGCAGCGGTATGGGGTAACTGGCGTGCGGTCATGTTTTGTACTACAGTCGTTTGAGCCCATCGTAACCAGCATGTCGTCGTGCTCCATCTTAGACCACAACGTCCCTTAACATCAGGCGAGTTGGTGGTCAAACGCCGACCTATTCTACATCAAAAAAAGGTGCTGCTACATACAATAACCTCCATACACAATAATAATAAACTTACTAAGTAAAAGCTATCCCATTTTTACTCAACAATCAACGCACACATCCATAACAAGATAATACGAGGTATTGGCACGCATGTTATATTTATCAAGGATTTTCCGCCCCATTGTTACTTACCGACTTCGATCTCCCGACAGATACGGCCCTAAGTCAATACCGTAACTTTTGCCCGCAAACTCGGTGACCGCAGTGGTCGGCCGAAATTTTCATGTGGCAGATAATTTACATAATAGAAGACTGGTGGGTTCATCCACTATCGGGGTCATCCCAACTTCTGTGGATTAGAGCTTTCACGGGCAAGGCTTATCGGATTTTGAACGAATTTCGGGCTGCTTGCGATGGCGACGTCATTATCGATATCCGATTTATATGCAGATTGGGAGAGAAGTGTGGGTGCGGTGTGACGACACGCGCCACCGAGGCCGGCTGCCGACACTTGCGCCACCCAGTCTGTGCCGCCGCACTCGCTGTACCCATCGGCCGCATAAATAATCCCACTCGCCGACCGCCATCTCCAACTTTGTCTTATTTGAAGATTATACAATTAATCCCTTCCTTTACATTCCCCGTCGGAACTGAGATCCTTGTTCAACTTTTGCGCACTCGACCCGACCAAGACAGAACCTCCATTGTAAGGATTTAACAATTTCTCCCGCCTCGTTGCATTTCACAGAGTAATAATAAAATATCACAATGGATGTCAACTCTATTCAAGATGAGTATCCGAGACGGATAGCGTCAGTGGCATAATTCAACAAATCAGATACGATGAAAGATTTTTCTTTGGGAAGGGCTTTTAGGGTCCGCAACAGTTTCCATTACATATTTTGAGTTAGAATATACTAACGGAATATTAACCGTAATTTTGTAGAGACTATTTTTGTCTTTTTTTATTAGGTACATTTTACTATCACATTATACTCTCAAAGCGAGAGCCTAATAGGTACTTAGGCGTATAAATAGCCACCTGCGTATCATTGCGATTGGCTTGGAAAATTGTTATTTGTAGCTTACCATCACGTCGTTTTTTTCTTCGTAAAGTATTCGTTTTTGGATCTATCGCTTTCTTTCTAGATAAACAGCCTACTTTTTAAGTAGTTTCACTTTTACATCGATAAAATTGGCAGCAATTATTAAGTGTATGTCATTTCCATCCTCGTAAACAATGAGTTTTAAAAGTAGTGAACGCATGAGAGCGTAGTCAGTTATTTCTTCAGGTGATGACGTCATAGTCCTCTATCGTAATATATATAAATTACGTGTCACGTTGTTTGTCCGCTATTATATAGACTCCTAAACTACTTAACCGATTTCAATCAAATTTGCACACCGTGTGCAGTTCGATCTAACTTAACAGATAGGATAGCTCACATATATATATATATATATATAAATAATAAACGCGAACGAAGTCGCGGGGTGACAGCTAGTTACTAATAAATGGTACTGTAGTAGTTAAATATGAAACTGACGAGTGATGCGAAATTTTATACGTGTCATTATTTTCTCGGTCGTTTTAAACTCATTACATTTTCGTTTAAAATGTGCTAAGGATGTATGAAGGGAATCTTACGTTTTGCTACTTTGTTTTAACACTTTTAAAAAAACATTTGGTTAGTGATTATGTTTATCGTAGGCAAATCACGACAACGAATGAACGGAGAGAACGTAGAAAGCTTAAAACTCTGTTTAATTTAGCTTTTTAGTCAATATTACGACGTGTTCATTGGCAGATGCTGGGCAACTAAGATTGCTGGCTTCTTTTTAATTGTATTGTTTTAGTAGCTTTGTAGCTTTCATTGTTAGGGAGTCTACACACCAAAGTTGCTGACAAACGCACACGACATACATGTTGCTAAACGTGAGCAGCCATATTTCAAATTAAACCAAACGGCCCATGACATGTCGGCGGGCTGTGTCGGTGGACCGCCTATTGGACCGCTGTTTTTGTCTAGAGTCTTCTTTATTTTTTACAGATCTATTACTATGGTGAAATATTCGACTTAACGTGCCCATCAACTCTTGCTATTTACGCCACCCGATATCAACAACCTACCTACGTAGTAAATCAATTAAGCGGACCTGCAAGTATCGGTTGCAATTAAGCTGTTTATATTAGGTATTAGCTCATAGCCAGCGGCACCGATAATGTACACCTGAATTATTAAACTACACATTAAACCTTAACATTTGATTACTGTTCAAATTTCCCAATATAGGTCTTTAGGCAAAATGATGGTTGACGTTTCCATTGATTGAGTGGCGTTAATTATTTTGCCAAACTAAAATCTAATATGCATAGATGATTTCTATATTTTACTATTACCATTTTATATATTAGCTTCATATTTTAGCTTCAAGAACATTTTTGGCATAATATTTGTGTGCTAATTTTTATTTCTAGTTATTATTTTATTAAGTTTCGCAGTTATTTACTTTGTATTTCAAATTTGGTGTATAAAAATAAATAATATAGTCTCTAAATAAAAGTAACGTGACATAGTTACTGACGAACAGACAGAAAAAGAGATATACTGATATAGCGAACCTATGAGAGCTTCTTACTTTACTATGGAACCCTAAAAGCCAGTAACGGTACAAAAAACCAGTTGAAAAGCAACACATCATTCATCTCTTACCCGGGCTGTCTATTATGAGTTGCAGTTTTTAAAAAGTTGGTAATTAACACGGGGTTCGCGGTCCAGGCCAGGTCCCAACTTCTGAAGTGTTCATAAAGTTTGAAAAATGCCCCAATAATTAAAAGCCCCTCGAGTTTTTTGACTTTTTTGTTCATTTTGCATGATTGGACAAGTCACGTAATTAAAAAAAGAAAGGGATTTCAGCGGTTTGAGTTTGGGTTAAGTAGGAGGGCGCTTAAAAATTCTCTGTGTGGTCAAAAGCGGTCCAAAATATTATAGTTGGCAGTAAGGTATTTTTTGTTGAAATAAGCTAAAAATACCAAATTATTTTGTCACTTTTGCCGAATTGCTTAACTTATAATTTTAGTAGGTATTTTTAGGAACTAAACAATTTTTAGAAATTTTTATCATATTTTAAGAATGATTTGATAGTAATACAGACAAGAAAATAGGTAAGAACCTTATTTCTTAAATTGACTTTCAATAATAAAGAAACCCGATGTTATTACGAGGTAGACTTTCAACAAAGCTCAGTGCTCCTTTGATGTCGGGGACATCTATTCAAGTCTATAGATAACAATAGTAGGATCTTTTGAAGTGTTTTTAGACTTGTTCGAGCAGATTTCCAATCGACTTAGTACTGAAATAATTACGACTTAGAAATATCGAATCCATTTCAGTTTTTTCTATCTAATATTCGTAATGATGATTGGATAGTTACGAGTATGTTCTCCAAATTTATGAATTTACTCTTTTTATGTTTATTTTACATAAACGATGACAAAAATAAACAAATTAAGAATGCTTTAAAAGAGGAAGACTGACAAAGTTGATATACCAAGTTATAATAATAGAGTGAAACAGTTTTTTTGTTTGTCCTGAAATACATTTAAACTGACTGACATCTCCTGCTTGCATTGTAAATGAAACTGCGTCATTTTATCTAAAACCAAATAGGTACGTGTACGGGAAATAAAAAGGAGAAAGGAAGATATAAAATGCACTTCAAAGGGTTTTTTCTCCTTATAACTATAGACTATTCTATTTGTCCCTTACCACGGTTCAGGTTAATAAGTAATGAAGTGAATTCATCCGAGTTTTGTTTGTTAAAGTGATTATTCAAATACGGAAAACGTTTTGGATTTGCTTGAACTTCTCTCATATTTTATTCACTGATTTTTTCACAGTTCAAGAAGCCCGTAATTGTTTGCAAGTTTCTTTCCTTTGGGACATTATTTTGTTACAGATGTGTGTAACAGGTTTTTGGAGGAAGTTCAGCGTACTCGGTTTACACAAAATAAAAATTACCAGGTTGTTATAATACTTTGGAGTGCTTAGGTAGGTCTCACACTTCTTGTTAAAATTAACATGAATGAATGTAGTTTTAACTTGTAACATAACATCAGACAAAATAATTCCCTGTTTAAGAAAAAGATAAATACTTTCTTTATATTTCCATTCAATACACCTATTACAGAATAGAAGGTTTAAATACGACTTCGAGACGTCTTTGAAACCGCAATTTCGTTTCTAAATTGTCAAAGAAACAGTGTATTCATATGCTGAGCTAAGACTATCATAATAACATTATTTATATTGGATGGACCAAGTATGGAATAATATAGTAAGTAAACATTACGAGAAGCTTTTCTTGGCACATAATAAAAAAATACTAAGCCGGGGTTGCCTGATCTTGCTGACATTTTGTTTTTTCACTAGCCTAGTTCTCTTTTAGGACTTTTTATGTTTTTGTGGGCGGCTCATTTTAATATATTTTTATGTTAGAATCGTAATACACAGAAGAGAATTTCCAGAGCTGTTTTGTGACATTTTCCTTGAGCTTGCAAGAACGTTGAGGTATAATCAACCTTTTTTGTCGAAAAAAATTTCTAACCCAAAAAGGGTAGAAAAGTAATGCTCTGGTGACTTTATATTTTAAAAGATTGATTATTTGATCTTCGTTTAGCACTAAAAAGAGTGTGAGCTTTCGCTGTATAGTAGATTGCAGATATTATTATACCATTATCAAAAAGTTTCTTCCAAAACCCCTCTAACTGCAACTCAACAAATCTTTATTAGCAGTAAAAGAGGCCAGAGGTCAGTATCATCACAAGGAAAATGCTTCGTAACAAAATCACCGATAACTCTCGATATTTAATTACACTCGCCCTATGAAGTATTCTTGGGGGGTATGTTAATAAGGAAACGGCCAAGTTCCCGGACAAGAAAACTTCAGTAAGAAAACTAATCCAATCCCGAGATTATTTCCAGGGCCCCAATCAATTCGCCTATAAAAACACGGGGGTAAAACAGAAATAAATAGAGACAGAATACTTTACGCGTTACGTGAGTTTAGCGTTTGGTGCGAATACATGCCTTCTTGTATTGTGTTTATTGTATTTTCCTGCTTCTAAAAATAAGACAAAGTACATACCTGATCATCATCATCGTCATTATCTGTCTAATATCGCCCACTGTTGAGCATAGGCCTCTATTTTTGTACGGTACTCATCCCGTGTCAATTTTGTCTACACTGAGAGAAATTAATTGTTGGGTCAACAAAACTCTAACAAATATTACATGTCGAAATAGGGATAACTGAGAATTTTGTTATAGCGACAGACTTCAATTTGTTAATGCATCATTTAAAAATTGTTACAGCAACCAATAAATTGATGAAATAAACAGTTTTATCGTTGTAATCACAATTTTTTTTGCGGAGAACAACTAATTCAGATTAGTTCCGATGACCTATTCTTATTTTGTAGAAATGGCTTTGGTTACTGTAACAAAATCGTATCTTGTTATATTAAATGTTTCCTATTTGTTTTATTTTACAATGAATAATCGGTTAAATTACTGGTTAGAAATACTGGGATAGCTGTTTGTTATAACCATTATTGTGTGTTGAAGTAGTAACGCTAAAGTTAAGGTGTACTAATAATATATGTTGGATTTATTACGGATTTCTGTTAAAACCACTCATAAATCGGTTAATTTACTCGTTAGAAATACTAGGAAAGTTGTTTGTAATTACTATTTTTGTATGTTGAAGTAGCAACGCTAAAGGTGATGTGTACTAGTAATATTTATTGGATTTATGACGGGGTTTCTGTTAAAACCACTCATAAATCGGTTAAATTACTGGTTAGAAGTACCAGGAAAGCTGTTTGTTATTACTATTATTGTATGTTGAAGTATCAACGCTAAATATTAGGTCTACTAATAATATTTGTTGGATTTATTACGGGGTTTCTGTTAAAACCACTCATAAATCGGTTAAATTGCTGGTTAGAAATACTAGGAAAGCTGTTTGTTGTTACTATTATTGTATGTAGAAGTAGCAATGCTAAAGGTAAGGTGTACTAATAATATTTGTTGGATTTATTATGTCGTTTCTGTTGAAATAACTCATAAATCGGTTATATTACTGGTTAAAAATACTAGAAAAGCTATTTATTATAACCACTATTGTATGTTGAAGTAACAACGCTAAAAGTAAGTTGTACTTGTAATATTTGTTGTATTTATGAGGGGATTTCTGTTAATACCACTCATAAATCAGTTAAAATTCTGGTTAGAAATACTAGGAAAGCTGTTTGTTGTTACTATTATTGTATGTAGAAGTAGCAACGCTAAACGTTAGGTCTACTAATAATATTTGTTGGATTTATTACGGGGTTTCTGTTAAAACCACTCATAAATCGGTTAAATTGCTGGTTAAAAATACTAGGAAAACTGTTTGTTGTTACTATTATTGTATGTAGAAGTAACAACGCTAAAGGTAAGGTGTACTAATAATATTTGTTGGATTTATTATGTCGTTTCTGTTGAAATAACTCATAAATCGGTTATATTACTGGTTAGAAATACTAGGAAAGCTATTTATTATAACCACTATTGTATGTTGAAGTAACAACGCTAAAAGTAAGGTGTACTTGGAATATTTGTTGGATTTATAACGAGATTTCTGTTAAAACCACTTGTGAAACGGTTAAATTACTGGTTAAAAAATACTAGGGAAACTGTTTATTATAACAGTTCCCTAGTATTTTTAAGCAGTAATTTAACCGTTTTACAAGTGGTTTTAACAGAAACCCCGTCATAAACCGAACACATATCTCCAGCACAACACGTCTAAAGCGTTGTCACTTCAATAGACAATATTAGTTAGGCAAAATAGTTTCTACAAAAACTAGGTAGGTACGAATACATAACAAAAAAGAACTTATTGTTAAATATTTCCATTTAACTATTTATGTTGATAATACAATGATCTCTGTTTTAAAAGTGACAATAGTAACGTTAATAAATAATAATAGTTAATAAATCCAACAAATATCGTTATAAGACTACCCAGTAAGCTGATTTTACCAATAAACGAACAAATAAAAACCAATTTATTATTATTAATCATGTATAGTTGTGGTATCAGGAGACAAAGTATACTAACTAGGTAGTCTTTTGACTATTTTAAAATTAATGAGTATAAAATGATAGAATGAATTCACAAATAAGTAATTTAATTTTCTAAAAAAAACTAAATAGGTATTAATGAAAATCACATAATTATACAAATCATATTTAGTGAACCCCATTTATTTATATCTAGCCTAAATCATAATGTATGGAATTCTAAGAAAGACGTCACTTTCGTGCACCTTTTGCAGAACTTCATACATTTCAACTGCATAGAGTGTATTAACGACGGACGTATTCTAGGATACCATCATTCTTTCGGGTACGCAACATTCAAAACCATAAAACATTTAAAGCAAATGTCAATTACTTTTGTTGATGAAGTACTTCATGTCGACCACCATATGGATTGCTTCAAGCTCTGTAAGTGTACCAATGCTTAAACTCATAGGCTGGCAAGTCAATCCTTTTTTGTTGTACGACTTATGTCTATTCTTCAATTATTATTCTTCTTCTATGTCAGCATAATTCTAAAACAAAATAAAACTTTAATAAATAATAATACCAATAAATAAATATTTGAGACATTATAACACACACGGTCGCGGTCGTCCGACCCCAAATTAAGAAAAGCTTGCATTATGGCTGCTAGAGACTAATGAACATACATTACATACATTATTCTTCATATATTTTGGGAAACATACTTAAACAGATACCTAACAACCAGATATAAAACAAACAAAAATGTTTATTACATGAATGTTTGTCCTAGGGGGAATCGGTTCCACACGCTTAGGCGTGTGGAACCGAAAATACAGGTTTACCACCAACTGAGCTATCGAGACAGTCATACTTCAACATCAATATTACACTTTTAACCAATATTTCAAGAATTTCAGACCAATAAACTACATAATTGAATGCCAATATTACATACAACAAGTACACAAATATTCAAATATCAACTTACTTCGACATGTGTTATAAAAGCTTGTCGAGACGGCAATAGGTACTTTATTGTATTTTTTCTCGTCAGCAGTCAATATTTGTGATGTTCATTTTGCAAAGTACTGCAAACATCAAAGTCTCGAATATCCCGCAACAAATTACAAACAATATTATAAATGATTGGTACAGGACCAGGATGAGTGGCATACGAGATAAGAGGTCTATGCTCAGCAGTAGGCGATTACGGGCTGATGATGATGGTGATTATAAAACGATATTGCGCTTTTGGTTATATTTCTCTTGCTGTTGTACCGCCTTCAAATAGACTGCAAGGGCTCACTAAAAATAGTAGGTACAATAGAAAAACATCAAAATTCTTTTCTACCTATTTAAGTTTAATAAAATAATCAATGTGAAATTAGCAGAGGTATCGGTTGAAGTTAGGTTGTCAACCTTTAATATATAAATTGCCCACTAGTTAACAATAGAATTTTATATTTTCATTTCATGGTTAGTTAAGTAGGTACAGACATTCGGACCATATCACATTATCAATTGGCCTTATGCAAAAAATGTTCTTAGTTCAAATGAGTACTTACTCTCACTATGTTATTTGAACTGCAACTTAAAATTGTCTTCATTTGTAGTCCCATCATCCAGTATCTCACTTTTCAAACAACTTCAAATTTTTGTCTTCATTTATATTACAAAAGTCTATTTCAATCTGGAAGTAAGAAAAACATTAAAAGAGGCTATTACTTGCATCACAGTTTCGTATTATTTAAAGTTACAACACAATTTTAGTAAACTAAACCTAAAGTATACAATAACAAAATGTTATAATTTCAAAAAACAATCGTTTTGGTTATCAATCATCATCATTATAGTCTTTTACGCCCACTGCAGGGACATTGCAGGGCTATCCACCACGCTTGCTCAGTGCGAGTTGGTGGATGACACATGTCTTACGAATTATTCGTCTAGGACATGTCGGTTTTCGCACGATGTTATCCTTGACAGTAAGAGCACGTGTCAAATTTATATGCGCATAAACTTTTCCACGAATGAAAAGTTCATTGGTGCACGACCAGGATTGAACCCACGACCTCCGGATCGGAAGGAGCGGTCCATCCCACCAGGCCAACACGTCTCAATGGCTTCCAATTTTTTGATAAAATTTACTAATT
The DNA here is from genome assembly GCA_911728515.1 of Peribatodes rhomboidaria. NCBI lineage: Eukaryota > Metazoa > Arthropoda > Insecta > Lepidoptera > Geometridae > Peribatodes > Peribatodes rhomboidaria. The sequence goes on from OU452172.1 coordinate 11,783,211, forward strand.
ACATATTGGATTAGTTTAACATTATTTCTTCTTTAAAAATACTAAAACACTTTAGTCCATAACTTCATAAAAGAAACAAAAAATATCGTTTAGATGAATACAGTCAAAGTTACGACCATTCACTAAACATCGCGTGGGTGCACGTTCACTTGTCTATTTTGAAAAATTTTATGAGTACCGCTGCCTCACGCACCCATGCAGTATAGCGCTTCTCATAATATTTTTCAAAACAAAGCTTGTCGTGCCCCTTGCGAGGTTTAGCGCACAGCCTAAGAAGTATTTTTGATGAAATCTACAATATAATTAAGTAGTTCATGCGAATACAATTTTAAGTGCGAATATGTGACATGGAAAAATATCGAATTTTAATTTTTATTATTTTTTTATTAACTTCTCAACCGATTTTGATAAAATTTTATTGGGACCACCTCGAAACTTTGAAATGGGGGCTGAGCTACCCACGTCCGTAGGAGTGTACTCTATTCTGATTCCCTACACGTGGTCCCCGGGTAGTGCTAACCGGGTAGCAAACTCTGGTGGGAGGCTTCGGCCGCGGCTAGTTACCACCCACCGGACCAACCCATGCCGTGAAATGACCTAGTCGTGTTTCGGGATGTAGTCCGGTGTAACCGTTCCGAAGACGGGTCTGAGCAGTAGCGCACTTGTAGCGCCTCACTCAACTGCCGTCTTTGTACTTCTTCACTCTACAAAACTTCAAGGCTAGAGTGAATAAGTATCTTATAGGTCGTCGTGCTCCATCTTAGACCACAACGTCGCTTAACATCAGGCGAGTTGGTGGTCAAACGCCGACCTATTCTACATAAAAAAAAAAAAAAAAAAAAAAAAAAAAAAAAGAATTTTCTAAATCTGTTCAAGCGTCTTCGAGGAATCGGAACATACCTACAAAAAAAGATAACGACGAATTGAGAACTTCCTCCTCTTATGAAGTCTGTTAAAAAAGGTTATTACAAATTAGGTACTTACTGAATGCATCGTCTTTATTTTTTATGTCCTAATTTTATTTTTATTCGGCCCCTCAGATTTTAAGTACTACATCACTCAGGCCGTCCATCCACGATGTTTTTGTAGTGTTTTCTGAAAAATTTGAAGATTAATTAATTTAAAATCATACAAGAAACCAACTGACGCTCAGCCAAAACGGACAACGAAGTCTCACTTTAGGTCACAATCTCAGCTTACCACTATCAACTTTGGAAAAACTTTCTACTATTGATAAATGATAGGTGCAATTATGTAAGTTTTGAATTATTTTAAAGTAATCTATTAATAAACTGCTACTAAAAGAACTCAATTCAAAACTACTTACCGCAGAATATTTTTAATGCGTGTAAACGCCCAGGTTTGTAGATCTTCAATTTTTTGACTTTGTTATCGGCTGTTATAGTACTTCACTTAAAACATATTAAATCATATGAAATCGAAGTGTGGACGCGATCGTTGCCTCTAATAGCACTTTTTTACTTCACTTCACGTACAAAATAGTTCAATCGAACACAAACTTTAATATTCGAAATATAAGTGCGGACACGTTGTTGCCTCAGTGCGGTTTTTCACGAAATGAGGAAGCGGGCGGATGTGGATGGCAATCGGTAAACCAAACGACCGCAGCGCACGCGACGATAGTTGCTGAACTAGTGTTACCAGCAGTAGTCAAAGAAGATAAAGTCCGAAACTAAATCAGAAATTACAAGAAATTACCTGAGCAAATAAATCATTTTTAAGTTGATTAATAGTAAATTATAAATTAATATAAAAAAGAAAACTGGACTGGAAAGTTGCAGCTTGAACTATTTTTATTTACCTTTTAGATAAAAAAAAAACCGCTAAAACGCTTAACTGCTAGTTTTGATTAGTAAATTAGATCTTGTAACAAATGTAGCTGATATTGCAATAATTTTACTAGTTAACCTGGTATTTTCATATTTTTTTAGCCAATATGCAATATTCTGATGTTAGTATTCTAATTAATTTTATTACATTAGTTATGTATTAAACCAGTTAGAGCTCACACCCAACAACACCGATCATTGAACGAGCGAAGCAACGGTCCACGAGCCCACTGGGACAAATCGGCGTTGTGTGTGTGTTTGTATGTTTGTTCGAATACCGTTGACCAGGTCGGCATGAATTAGTTCACGCCAGTCGGTCAATTAAGTTATCAACCTACTTACTTATTTAACTAATCAAAAGCTCAACGGGTTCAACCTGAAATTTAAATTTAAAAAAGGAAAGACGATGTCGAGGTCGTTTAAAAACTTTGCCTTTCCGCGTAACGTGTACAATTTAGCACACACATAATTATAACGATACCATGGCTCGACATTTTTCTTTCTTTTCCACTTGCGCCACTACTTTTCATCGACAGATCGATATCGTACGTTATAAATTTATTTAAATTGGTAACGTTATATTTGTTATTTTGGTTTAATTTCAATTATTATGGCTGCACTGGCCCACGCACCCATGCTTAACGGCCTCACTCCAGAGAGAGCAGAGCTCTGTGTTTACTCTTTATTTGATCTGAGGGTGCAACATACAAAATCACTATTTAATCGTGATTTTTCAACAATTTTACAATCGAGAAATTAAGTTTTCAAGCCTTAATAAATTTACCCGACGTTTTAAGCAACACTATGAAATTGGCAACACCGGCACATAAGCGAGCAACTGACTAAACAAAACTCTCGGCGCGTGACGGCCGCGGCGTAAACAGGTTTCAACCTGTCCATAGCGTACAAAATTATTTTGTTATTTTAACAAAATTTCCCTAGTAGTTAACCAACATAATTGTATTATGCGTACGATGCGTACCTATTTATTTAGGATCTGAATGTAATTTGTAATGTTATTAATATTTTGTAGTAACATAGCATAGCATAGCAATATCATAATAATATACCTACATAATTATGATTATAGTATTTCTTAGGGTAATACACTATGATCAGACCTGCACCAGTACTAAGCCTTCAAACATTTTATTTCCTTCTAAATACTTAGTGATAAAATGTACTAACGGATACTTTTAATAAATTGTGTAAACTTAGGTATAGGTATACCTATTAAATTTTTTTTACGAGCGGTCACCTGACCCTGAACTAAGCAAAGCTTGTACTATGGCTTCTAGAGACTGATATACATACATTTATATATTTAAATAAATATTAACACCCAGACATGGAACAAACACAAATGTTTGTCACATTAATGTTTGCCCTAGGTGGGAATCGAACCCATGCCCCTAAGCTCAGAAGGCAAGTGGAGCCAACTGAGCCACCGAGGTAGTCGAAAGCCGAAATATAATAAAAATTACAAGTTAACGCGTATTAACTTCTATATTTTTGAAATACTTCTTACCTACTTACCTGAGTAATGAACATAATTTTAATGATATTTTTTTACTTGTAGGCAATTCAATATGGCTTTAAATTTTTTAACCTCATTTAAAAGATTTTTGTGTGTAGGGAAGTAGTTATTATTTCTTATTATGTTTGAATTAAAAGTAATTCGTGAAAAGTACATTATTATTTTTTATTAAATATTTCAAATTTTGATATACGTTTACCTATACGTATAACTATAGTGATCGACTGAAAAACTTTGTATCCACTAGCTGCGTTCCGTGGTGCTACCTGCGGTCAAAAAAGTAGCCAATGTGCTATTCCAGACTAAAATCTACCTTCGTGACAAATTTCATTCAGATCCGTTCAGCCGTTTTGGCTTGAGTAATAAACATCTATGCATCTTAATTTTTGCACCTATAATATTAGGTTCGACTGAGACAGAACGGAAAACTCCTCGCGCAATTCTGACGCCATCGATAAATGAACCATACTACCACCACCACCATAAGAGTTAGATGTGATAATTATGTAACCAATGAACTTAGCTATCCATCACGTTAAAAGTTGGCCTGTTTATTACCCGAATATGGCAAAGTAATTTATGTGGTTATAAAAATATAACCAAAAATATGAATATGAATATGATCAAAAGATCGATATGTATGTTTTCTTAGACCCCTAACCAAAAGTCTAAGTATGTAAAGTACGTTCATTTATTACCTCGTAACTTTTAAACTACTCATCATAATTTGACAAATGAGACATCGTTGCGAGCGTCTTAATTGTCCACTGGTTATATTCTAACTAAGTATGTAACGTTACATTAACTTATATGACTACTTTGACTATACTCTATATTTGATCTTAACGACGTGTTTGGTTTCTTTTAATTTCTTTTAGTTTGTATGTTTAATTGAACTAAAGTGTCTTTATTATATTAAAACTAGAAATAACTGTTGAATTTAGTCTGTACCTGGCAAATTTTACAAGGATATTAGAAACCAAGATTAGTGTTGTTTCAAACTGTAACGTTTTGTCACTTCTAACATATATGTTTGCTTCAATTTATTAAAGTTGCATTGTTGATTTTATCCAGTTGATTTCTTAACTTCGACTATATTCTATAGTTGATCAAAACGATATGTTTGGTTTCTTTTACTAAGTTTGTATGTTAATGTGAACTAAAATGTCTTTGTTATTTTAAAGAAGAAATAACTGTTGAATTTAGTCTGCATCCGGCAAATTTAACCAAGATATTGGCAACCAAAATAAGTGTTGCTTTAAGCTGTAACGTTTCGATCATTCTAACAAATATGTTAGGTTCAGTTTAATAAAGTTGTATTGTTGTTTTCATCAAAGTGATTTCTTAACGTTGACTATACTCTATTGTTGATCTAAACGATTTGTTTGGTTTTTCTTACCAAGTTTGAATGATTATTTGAACTAAAGTGTCTTTGTGATTTTAAAGAAGTTAAAAGAAGTTTCAAACTGTTGAATTTAGTCTGAATCCGGCAAATTTAACCGAGATATTGACAACCAAAATAAGTGTTGTTTCAAACTGTAACGTTTCGTTCCGTATAACAAATATGTTAGGTTCAGTTTAATAAAGTTGCTTTGTAGGTTTCATCAAAAAGATTTCTTGATTTGATTATATTCTATGGTTGATCTAATCGATGTTTTGGTTTTTTATACCTTAGTTTACCTGTATAATTGACTAAAATGTTATTTTATAGAAGAAGAAAAAATTGAATTTAGCCGGCATCTGGTAAATTCAATCTAGATCTAGACCCAAAAATATTATTCTTTCAAACTGTAACGTTTTGTTCCTTCTAGTAAATATGTTAGGTTCAGTTTAATAAAGTTGTACAGTTGAATTCACCAAAACGATTTCTGAATTTCGATTATATTCTAAGGTTGAATTAAACGATGTTCTTTGTTCCTTTTCCTAAATTTATGTGTTTGATTGAACTAATAAGTCTTTGTTATTTTAAAGAAGAAAAAAATGTTGAATGTAACCTGTATTCGGTAAATTTAAGCTAGATATTAGTAACCAGAAATATTGTTGTTTTAAACTGTAACGTTTTGTTCCTTCTAACAAATGTGTTCGCTTCGGTTTATTACATGTGTAATGTTGATTTCAGAAAAGTGATTTCTTAACTTCGACTATACTCTATAGTTGATCTAAACAATTTGTTTAGTTTCTTATACTTACTTTGTATGTTTAATTGAACCAAAGTTTCTTTGTTATTTTAATAAGAAATAACTGTTGAATTTAGTCTCTACTTGGCAAATTTAACAAGGATATTGGCAAACAAAATTAGTGTTGTTTCAAACTGTGACGTTTTGTTCCTGCTAAAAAATATGTTAGGTTCAGTTTAATAAAGTTGTATAGTTGATTTCTCCACAAATATTTCTTAATTTTGAGTATATTCTATGGTTGATCTAAACGGTGTTTTTGGTTTCTTTTACTAAGGTTACATGTTTAATGGAACTAAAAAGTTTTTGTTACTTTAATGAAGGAAAAAATGTTGAATTCAGCTAATATCCGGTAAATTTAACCTAGATATTAGTAACCAAAAACATTGTTGTTTCAAACTGTAACGTTTTGTTACTACTAACAAATATGTTCGCTTCGGTTTATGAAAGTTGTATAGTTAATTTTATCAAAATTATTTCTTGATTTTGACTATACTCTATAGTTACTCTAACTATGTTTTTAGTTATTTTAACTAAATCTATTTGTTTGGTTAAACTAAAAAGAATTTTGATAATCTTTACTAAGAAAAATAGTTTTATTAACAAAAGAAAAATTAAACAATTTAGTTTTGTTACTTCAACATGTAATTTTTTTCATTGTAACCACTAGGGAATAGTAAGAATAACAAAATGAGATTTGTTAGTTTGAACACGTATGTTTTAGTAAGCTTTTGTTAAATAAACAATTTCCTTGTAAATTTAAACAAAAAAAATTCAACCGAAATAATTTTGGTAAAATTAACCGATCTGTTTTTTCAGTGTAGGTTTTACCCACAGTTTTAGTAGCGACACCTACTTACATTTTTTTAGGTCCGTTACTATCGACTGAACAATGTTGAATTCTTAAAAGTTCAATTCTCATAGTGTCATGCCCAGTCTCATATTTTTTACACACCGTTGACTTCTTAAATAAGTTAGTGTCTGAAGTATGTATAATTCTGCATTTAAAATGTTTGCTAAGCTTTATTTTTCTTGTACAACCGCCAATTTTTTTGCCTATCTCCTTACTACAGAACTATACTAAAATAGATGTGATTAAAATTAAATATTATAAAGATTTATAATATTTAAAAGATCACAAATTGAAATTGGTCTTCTCGAGATTTTTAGCGCGTAAGTTGAACAACAGAAAGCAAAATACAACTCTAACTATACAATTATACTAATATGACGTTTCTTAAACGACACTAACATGTCCTACAAAAGGACTTTAAACGTGAAGATAATACACAAAGAGCATAAAGACGACGAAAATTGCGCATGTCGGAAAGGGTTTATTTATGGACGTAAAGGCCTTAGTGTAACCGAGGGGTCTATTAACTCCACTAATATTTTCTTCTTCTAATTGTTATGTTGCCTTAAAGAGCAGGTGGTTTGTCTCATTACCCCGTCTCGGGACCGAGCTAATGTTCCGACACGAAACTGTAGAACCGCCGAGGAAAATATTTAAACAAATTAAAACTTTTTCTTTTGAAACATCTTTGAGTAGGTATAACTTTATTGTCGTTTATTGCATTGGATTTGTTGGTAAGTGTTGAAATTCGTATTAAGTTCCACTGATTAATGTCAATTGTTGGATTCTTCTTGATGTAATTTTTTAATGACTTTTTTTACTTTTGGCGATGAAATTTAATGTTTTTTTTTCATTCAATAAATTGTTTATTAAACTCAAATTGCATATCAATTTACATAACATTATTCAGTTCAGAGGGTTAACTATGAAGAATATCAATGGTTCAAAAGTTTTCGTCTATTTACTTAAAACTTTGAAACACAATTAACAAACAATTATCAGCAAGTCCAGTCGAGTTAACAAATAGTTAACTGTTTATTACTCGAGCTTGAAGCTTGAACCCATCTTAAAGTCTTGACAGAGCAAGTGTCGGCCCGACACCATTGGTGTCTTGATTGACGTGTGGTCGACCGTCCGCTGACCATTGTTGTACGACTGCTTAGACGCTGGATCTTTGGACAGTAGTTGAAACTATGAAGTTCTATGATTTATTAGTAAACTTTTAGACTAGAGATTTTAGTAAACAATGTAAAAAAAAAAACGTAAAAACGCGCTAAGTACACTACGTCATAGGTGGCGAGGAAACGTGTGCATATTATGACGATTACAACTTTTACAACTTTTTGAATTACTCTTATTTTTTGGTCTAATTTGACCGGACTAATGATTGAACACTTATTTTAAACTTTTGGAAAAAAAAGTCAAATTACTAATTTGATATTTATCGTCACAAAAGTAAAAATATAATCTGTTCTAAATATTAAGTTTCTAGCGTTGTACCTACTAAAGAATAATGGTTTTTTCAAATCTGCTTGTGTTTAGTAACCGTAACTACAACCTTTGCAGCTGTTTCTAACATTATTTCTAAGGAGAAGACTGTACGTAATCTAACCTGAAATCCATAGAAAACATCCATAGACATAAAACTGCACTGAGCAATTTGGAACAAGGAAGTCCATTAATCAGATTCGTGCTAGGGTAAGGTCGGATTACTTACATAATATAACAAAGATCGAATCTGACAGAAACCAAGCTAGTAGTACTATTGGGCTGTTATATTGATTTTTCTATTTGACTTGCAAAAAAATAACATGAAATTTTATCTAGGTGCTAATAAATTGTCATTTCCATTGAATGATTTTAATAACCACTTTGTGTTATGTATCGTGACGGCTGGCAAAGTGTTTACTAAATGGAATAAAAGTATGGCAGATTTTTATTTATTTTTCTATTTTGCCCCTATCCGTTTACTCGAACCCAAACCACTGTGTTACACTACACTGACTGTTAAGTGACCGCCGGATTCTGTGCAAACAAGAGTGGCATAGTTCGCGAATTCCTTGGAAGTTACAATTGGGAATATTAGTTTCGGGATGACTGATGACCGTTGCTTAGATTAAGAGTTTGTTTGCTTTTCCACTAATATTCTAGTCCGGGCTTATTATTCAGAAGTAGCTAATGCTGTTCGGTATCAGCTCTGGAATCGGAATAATTGCTTTTTACAGTGCAGTAAAACTCAATTAAATTAAGTTAACTCAGTTAAGTGACTGCCTCGGTGGCTCAGTTGGTAGTGAACCTGCCATCTGAGCTTGGGGGCGTGGGTTCGATTCCGACCTAGGGCAAACATTTATGTGACGAACATTTGTGTTTGTTCTATGTCTGGGTGTTAATTCTATTTAAGTGTGTATTTAAGAATATCTAAATATGTATATCAGTCTCTGGCAGTCATAGTACAAGCTTTGCTTAGTTTGGGGTCAGGCGACCGTGTGTGGAAGTGTCCCGAATTTATTTATTTATAGTAGTAGGTGTTAATTTTGGTCTGTTAATGGATTTTTCTTCTTACATGCTAATATGAGATAACAGTTATTTAAAATCGAAATAATTATTTTGTTTAAGTCATTTCGGGTTAGACAATTTTTGCACCGAAAAACTCTTATGAAGATATTTACCTACTTTTTATTAATGTATTAAAAATAAATATTAATATAATATTAAAATTGGAATGTAAAATTGCTTGTAAAATTCACGGTACATTTTTGACGTAGCGTTTACTTACTTACCAATATTTTGTTAACGTAATTGAATCGACTTTATTGATAAAGAAAACTATTACCTACCAAATAACTCTAGGTCGATATTTTCGAATGGTGTTGGTGGTCAAACGCGGACTTAAATACGACAAAAAAAATATGACAAAATTAAAACGTCGCAATATTTTTCCTTATAACATACAAGAAAATCTTCAAAAATCAAAGGGATCTCACCATTGTAAATACGCGCACCTAATAACATTATCCATACAAATACCCTCAATCATCACACGTAAGCTGCTATTCCCTGCGAAGATATCAATAAACTCGCACTTGTAACAAAGGGTACAATTTTCTCTAATGTCTCTACGTTCCTACTAAGCTACCGGCTCTATTATTAAGTATTTCATTTAAGGGGGGACACCCCGTCCCCAGGGATACCTGTCGCAGTAATTTGCTACGTGTACGTTTCGCTCAAGCAAGCATCCACTTAATTTTTTTCTCCCTTTGTTATTTAAGATTTAGTGGGGACATTATACCGGATTTGAGGTAAACACTACATTATTAAATTACGCCGGAGTGTTAGCGGTTTTCCGCGGCTCTGTTGGTCGAATGGGAGGTTTTGTGTAAAAAGGCTTGGGAGGACGGATTCATTTATTATCTTGCTGTGTATGTTTCAGTAAAATGCACCCCAGTTGCTCTTTTGTTTGAAGTAAGTAATTAACATCTTGAAAATGTTAAAGGTGCTTCTCGAAGCTCGACTTCGAAAAACTAGATCAGTATTGATCGTGCTAAGAAGCCGGAACGCTAATTATCAATATTATGAGCATCCTTATGAGCATCCTTTGGCTGTCGACAAAATTAGTTTGTGATGCTAATTGAATCATTTGCACATCTAGTAAAATATCATAAAGAGAGCACCCTCTACAAAAAATACTAAAACCAAAGAGCTCATCAAGTAATAGAACAGACATGCAATTACACACAAAATGGAATCATTACAACAAGAAAACGTTTGGAAACAGCCACGAAGCATTACATTCGCCGACGCAATCCATCAAACCGGGCATGCTATATCGCGATCGGGGACTGGCTACAACCAACATTTACCATTCGAACTAATATCTGAACAATCGGCTCGCTATTTGCACGAGTGCATCGTGCTTGTTTGCGTGCTAGTCTGCGCTGACGTCACGCTAACGTTGTGATTTCTAAACACACTGGATATTTGCTCTTCATAGATTTATTCGCGTGCGGAAATTAAATTTGGGTTATACGGACGTTTGTGGAGTGTCGTATCTGGTAACAATATTCTGTGTTTTGGGACTGTTTTATTTTGATTGGCTTTTTGTGTGAACAACGGGATTTTTAATATGACTAGGTATTTTAGGGAAAAAAATCAGTATTTTTCTAACAAATGACGTAGAAAGTTTATGTAACCACAACGTTAGATTAACCTTTCTATAGATTATCTTAGGTCGTAATTTGCATAGCAAGAAATGTTCCTGCGTCTGTAACTTAAGTCTCAAAAATGCTAATGTTTCTCAAGTAAACAATGACCTATCCTTGTTTTATTTCTCCGGCCACGTACGAACCAGGACTATAAAAATTCCGAGCGTCTACACAGGACATCGTCTCCAATTTCACTCTTGCCCGTTGTGAAAAATATTTCAGCAAAACTGGAATTAGGAAAGTTCCAGAGAACATCGCGCAGGGGCGCCACACATTGTCCGAATATTAAAAGGCGAATTAGACTGGACTGGTCACGCGTCGATCGGTCCATAAATGTTCTTATTAGCCACAAGAGTCACAACTTGCTACGAACACTTGAGGTTACGTGACCTTCGCAGGCTGTAAAGTTGCCTTTTTACTGTTGTAATATTAGTAGACAACCCTGACGCCCGGGGCATAACAACTCTGTGTCTATAAGTTAGAGATGTGAGTGGCTTACGCGTAAAAGTCACGATATTTGTTTTTCTAACAAAGCCTCTACTCAGCCCACTACCATTTATATATTAATTGTAACCTTAACATCAATAGAGATGGCTATCGTCTAGCACAGCCGCATAAATTATAAAAGCGAATCGATAGATAATCACACACGAACATTAACTTAAAATACACCTCAGAGAGGCTCTACATTGATCACCGAGCCAAAGTTCGGTTTCACGGTAACGTCGCCCAAGGGAGTTACCCAAACAGTAATCTCCTGTCTTTGTCGCACGCACTCTGACACCGTTAAGAAAGAAGGTAACAACACGATATAGGCCCCACAAATTGTCCGTAACAATACCGCATTAGGTCACAATCTATGTCACAAGAATACAGCAATCTATTTTTTCGGTAAAATCTTTATTGACTCGGTCATTCGTCGACGGGCGGGTCTTATTATGATGAAATATATTGCGATCTGTCTATTTTCTGTCTTTGTGACTGAGCAATAAATTCGGTCATTATCGAAGCTAATAGATATTTATTTCTTGTTATTTCGTATTACAGCCAGGTTTGTCGTAATGTAATTGAATTAAGGAAATGTGTTACTTTGTCCTCATTTAGAGAGGGTGAGCGATTTATTTCTGATTAAAGTGAAAATGTGTTGCTAACTAGAAATAACGCTAAAGACGTTTTGATGGTCGCCTTAGGAACTGCTAATATGTTATGTGACTAGTTGATTGTGAAATATAAGGCTCGTATTATCTCGTTCTTGTATTAGCTCTGATGCTGAATCTAATTGCACGCGCCTATTAGGCTGCTGATTTGTAATGATTCAACTATCATTACCATCACCCCTAATCACCGACCACTCATAACGTATATCAATGTACGTGCGCACGCCAAAAACCTACGTGGCCGGGACAAAACAGATGCCAAAGATAAATCAACGTTTTCAGTGAATTAGGGCTTATTTTTTATTCACCACGAAGAGGGCTTCACGCGTGCCCGACAAACGCGAAGCAATTCCCGCTCAAACAAATCACCACTAAACAAACGTCTCTACAGGTAGAAATAATTCAGGGAAAGGTCACCTGTTACGGGTATTCGACATCGATCATCGGGAGTCCGTTGCGTCGACCTTCCCGCGTAATGTCGCCCCGGGGAGAGGCCGTCGCCGGCGACTCAGACGCCGAGACAAAGCCCCCGGGCCTCCTCTGTCAAACCCAACTTGTCCGTTACACACGCGCATTTTTAACACGACTCATTTCGCCTGCATCCGACACGCGCGTGAAAACTTTATAAGGAATTTATAATTAAGTCATATGTACACGCGCGTCACGCGTCGGCATCAACATGAATATTTACGATGCAATTTCGTTCCATTTCAGATTTATCACTGTTTTGTAAACGGGAAATTTTTAAAAATGCTCCTTGGTGGGCGAATTTAGGTGGTCGTACGGGGCGGGTCGCGTTAGGCGGTGACAGCGCATCTGTACGGGCGTGTATTGTTCGTGTCCTAGCCACCGACTTTCCATTTATTTCTCTATGAATACGTTATTACCTGCTCGGCCGCGCTTATCAAAGTTTATTTGCAGCGTGTGGTTTACTCTGTACCGGTGCTTACTCGTTATTACTACACTGGAGTGTTTTATTGCCGGGGCGGGGCACAAATCGCGCGCGACGCCCTTGTTTTTCGCTATTTTTTCTCGCGATGTTTTTGGATTTGAAGTTTATGCAAATTTTTTCTTGTTTGTTGCAGATCGAGGATGCCATGTTAATGTTCGACAAACAGACCAATAGGCACAGAGGTAAGTGTTTTCTGGTAATGATAACTTGCTGTTTATTATTTTCCATATCAAAAATGTTAACATGACAACATAAGTTAATCGCATAAATGAAATAGTAAAAATACCGGTAAATCTGTTAAAAAAAATTAGAAGAAAAAAAATTAAATAATTGAAGTTTTGTTTTCTTGATTACTGACAATATTCCTCAAGAAAAACAAATCTACGGAAAATTTAATAAAAGTAAACTTTTGACTTTATAAGGATTCTAAGGTGAAAGGCTAAGGTTACCAGCACAACAAATAAAAACCTTGAAATATTTTTCTTCAGAAACTATATTACGATCTTGAAATAGAATAAAAAGTAAAATAAATTCGGAAGGTAATACCATACATTACACGGTAGACGGTAACTTAGAAGGGGAAAGCACGCACGGTTGGTAGCGTGTCACCTGTTTTTGCCTCTGCCCAAAAACAGAGCTTGGAACTTTTGCATATCGCACCAAGACAATATAGTTCTTTTTCGATCTTGCTTCATTTTCCTGGCGTCTTCGTCACAAAGTCGACGCTGGTTAACTAGCAACGTATAAATACACAATTCGACCCTCGATGAAAGTCAACCGCCATAGGCTGACACTCCATCTTCTGTAGAACTCCCCGCACTATCGACCACTATAAATGACATCAGAGATGGGGGAGCTCAAGTAACAGTGGCCCAGAGTACTGATTTGAAGCGAAGCGAAACGTAGGTTCGAGGTGGCATCGTCACTAAGCAGGCACACCATTTTCGGTATTGTACTCCCTCCCCATGTTACGACTATTCCCGGCTAATAAATAACAAATCGACGCCCGGATAAAATATACGGTTTCCTCGGTGGAGATTTTGTATTATTGTGCGAGTGAAAGCAAAGTTTCGCTTGAAATCTGCCTTTTTCAATTCCGGTGGTCCCGTTGTTTCATCTTTTTGGGACAATGTTTGTGTCCGACGCCCGTTCGCCAGTCGACGGGAATCAAAGGGGTCGGTCTGTATGGTGCAAATCAATTCAATCCGAATGAGGAACAAAAAGTATACGTAAAATATACGTTCGCTGCGTGCGTCGCAATAAAGGATCTAAATATTCGGACGGGGGTCATAAGCAGTTTCATTATGGCCGCAATCGCGGAAGATTTTAATTAAAATGTACGATCGAGGAGAGCCATCTTTTGCTGCCAACGAAGGTTCTCTGCAGCAGTTACAGCAAATACAACGTTAAATTTGCTTTTGTAATCCCCATTACACAAAAACAGGTTGACCCAAATGTTCAGGCTCGGTGAAATATCGTTGCGCCGTCATTTATGCAAGTTTGCAAAAACGAATCCTGCCCCATTTATGTACGAAGGAAAAACGACTCTTTCTTGTCGCCCTAAGACATAGAATGATTTATCCCTGAATTCCGACTTCTAACTTTTGTGCCCTTTTGCGTGTCATTTGGATGATATTTTGCTATCCCCCAGACTGTAATTAGATAAACAAAGTAATGGAACAACGTATTAGATGAATTAATGAGGCGCCTACAAGACTCCCCTCCTCGACTCTTAAACCTTTTTAATTACGTCGTAATGTATGTTTCTATTGTAAATCTAGGGAATTATTCATTGTAATGTGAACGGGAATGGCTCGTACGATAATCTAATATAAATATTCCTTAGGCCTCCCTTAATACGAGTGGAGGGTTATTATCCGGCAACGTAATCAGTCGGGTCGGGTTATCCTGGCAAGAAATGTAAAAATATCCGCTGTTTATTTGTATCAAACTTGGGCAAGAGGCAACCCAAACGCGTATTCAAACTGAATATGAATGCAAACTGCCCGGCGAACGGGCGAAATGGCGAAAATCAAATTAGGTATGGCGTGAATACTTCACGGCGACGTCGGGAAAAAAAATTGAAATCAAATATTCATTGACTTTGAACCGGATAAGCCGGCCCGCAGCCATTTCAATACATTTTATTATCTATTTTGCGTTATGGAGAGGACCGAGTAACGCCGCCCAGCAAGCCCATTTTCTTGTTACTACGTCAAATTATCATCGCTAGAGAAAATATTTTATACGTGCGATCCATTTACTATTTACGGCTAGATGTATTACGTTTGACATTGGCTCGAATTGGTGAACGAAAAAACGTTTTAGGTAGCAAAGTAATAAAATTGTAAAAGGATTTTTTATTCATAGAGTCGGATTTCTGTCTAGGTTTTAAAACTCACGTGTTGAATGGAAAGTTATTCAAATGGCAATTTTCATACGTAAAGCTGTTGAATCTGTTGAAAAACAAAAAATAACCTTTTAGCCTTTTCAGTACATTAAATATGCGAGAATAATGCGTTTAATAGCACCCCTTTACCTTTATTTACGACCTCTGTTGGCTGAAAAAAATAATTAACGATGTCCGTTTGCGAATTTTTCTATTGTCTCTTAAAAAATACATTTACACCTTTTATGCGCGATGCCAGAAAAATAATAAATATCATCGCAAATATCAAAACTGTGGCAACAGGAAATTTGGGTAATATTTTATCATTGAATAACAAACAAGGCGTCACCAAGGGTGTGTTTGCGTTCGTTTGGCATTCAAGGTGGCAGCGAGGCTTGAAATGAATACCATTAGACACAGGTAAAACACGACATGTTAGAGACGAAGTTCATAAATATTAAAGAAAAAGAACTAGCTCAACCAATCTCGACGGGGTGAATTCCATTTGGTCGCACGAGGTACCCCGCGCCCTCTGGGACGCATTTCTGCCGCGTGCGTGCCCCGCTACCGTGAAAATTTCACCTCACCTTCACTCTGCATAAGAGTAGTGCTATCAATATTTCATTCGACATCGTTCGTGATGCCTAAAGACGCCTATCGCGTGAATCATAAATGGTGATCGTTTTCTACGAGTGTCATAAAATTCTCTCCAAGTCAAAAAGGGCGAAAATCAGCCAACGTATTTCAAAAGTTCTACTCTCGACACGTACCGACGTTTTCACGCTCTTTCTTTTTATTTTTTAAGCAACAAACCGACATGTTTACGGTTCTCTTTGATAAATTATTATTGTCATAAATTGGATCACGAACGTTGTAAAAGGTTACCTACATATTTAATATTCAAACGCGTTTCCATTTCGAAGGCATAATCTATGTACGAAAGATTCTCGAAAAATATTTCATTGATTTTTATTTGGTCTTATTTGTATTCAATTCACTTCACGAAACACTTCAATTTCGCTATTTTTGTACATGTCGAGGCAATTCTAATATCGGCAAAGCTTCTGAAGTAGAGCTCTCAGACTGTGTAAGGCTGCAATTTAAGCTCGGTCTGTTGGTACAAAGGAATTCAGGCTTTCAGTCTTCGGAATAGATGTTATTTGTGTGTTTTGTAGGATTGTTCTGAGAGTGCTAAGTGGTTGCACGTGGTTCCCCCCTCGGGAGCGACAAGAATACACGAGGTTAAGATGCATCTTGTGGGGAACCAAAAGCCCCTGTTAATATTACGTGTATGACAATTAATTTACTGATAGCACCCTCGGATTTATGTAATCCGTGTGTTTTTTTTCGTCCGTTTTTTAAATAAATTACTTTGCCACCCTAAAAATAGATTTGTTTTATAATTTAAAATTAAATCTTTATTTAAAAAAACAGATAGACAAACAATAGTGGTACTATTTCAATGATTCATGACAATTTTGTTTTCAATATTTACGTCTTATCGTTGCCTCGAATATAGATTTGGACATTGGATTATAGCTGGAAAGCTTTCTAACTCTGAGCTGTATAATAAAAAAAAACATCATTTTTACTATCCATAGATCAACACCAATAAAAGTCAGTCTCCACATCACCACATTTCAGTCCTAGACGTGATTACAGTTCAATTTAGAGACGCGCAAACAGAAAATCGACATGTCGATATTCGAAACATCGAAGCCGTTCCTATTCCCGGTTTACCCGGTTTCCGGTTCCTCCAAGTCTCGAGAGACCCGCGGTCGGAATGCATCGTGATGCATGGATATGAGAAAGTGGGATGCTAAACTCGCGGGACTAGACTATAATCACCTGTTTGCTAGACAGCTCCTGCGATTTGAATTTTGCAGGTAAACAAAAGTGGTGTAAGCGTTTAAGATGGAGCTTCGATAGAAATGTTTGCATTTTTAAAACGTTAGACGTGTACAAGCTCACTTGTACAATGTTAAATCTTTATTGCTAGATTTATGTAAGCTCATAATGAGTAGGTAGCTAAATAGAAATCCAAATAAGGAATTTATTAAAATTTAAAGTTGGATTTATAACATTTAACAATTACATCAACAATTTTTCAAGATTTCTTTTTATTTGCAGAGTTAAAAAACGAAACAAAATAAAATAAAGCGTAATCAATAACACTAATTGATAAATTGATTCTTACTACCAACATTACTCAACGCTGTAGAATTCGTAGCAGTCATAAAGTTAACCCTAAAGTTGTTTTACAAAATATTATAATTTAGGTGCTTAATCCTTCGTACCCTTTCTCATTACTAATTTAATTTAGCAAGAGTAATAACATCCAAAAACTGGCCATTATTCGTTCTCGCAACCTCTACTAAAATATTAACTCAACTGGGCATGGGTTAGCATCGCGTTGCAATAAGTCCATTTACGCTTTAGTGGGAGATTCAAATCCCGAAGGAGTATGTGGCGAGAAGTGGTGAGCGAAGATAACTACAATATTAAAACATCATTTTGTTCCGTTTGCTCGTGATGCGAGTGAATTTAGATGAGTTTTTCCTTTAGTGGTAAGGTTAATTTAGAAACAATTTAACGTTCGGTAATTTTGTATTTCGCACGTTGGAAGTTATCTACGTGACTATAACAACAGAGTCAGTAAGAGTTTATAATGCACGTTGTACAAGATATTCAAAGAATAAAGTATTGTGTCCCAAATTAGGTAATTGGTGTCATTTCCACAAAATATCATGAAGAAGATAGTTTTTATGAAGAGAACTCATGATTCTGAATGAATATTAATATTCATCGAAATATGATACCAATATCTCTCAGCACAAAGCATTATGTCATTCACAATGACAACTGTCCTGTACGTTTGTAATCCAACCAAACAAAATCACATTATGCCCGGACTCAATACGCCCAATAATTCCATTGGACCCAACAACAATGCCCTCTCAAGAACGGATAGCAATAAATCGAAACCACCATTGATCCTCAATAGAGCATTAAGGAGCTGACGCTTTCACAATAATACATTAAGAGTGTGTTTTAGCAAATCACTTCCTGAGGGACTGAGCCCTGAAAGGGATGGTTAAAAAAATAGTGAGTGCGCGGAAATGACACGGTGAAAACTCATCGACCTCCTTGCCCGACAAGGTAAATATAGTGGCACCGATTGAATAGTCATTCCTTGGACAAATTGACTGCACTATTTACTTTGTACGAGGCTTCCAGCTGTATCGGACGGGTAAATAACTTTGATGGTGTTGTAATTATAGCACCAACGGGTACGATATTATTGTTATCGGCGATTTTCATTGTTATTACTTACATGCTACGGGCGGGTCGTGATTTTAACTGGCCTTTACACTCACAGTTATTTTAAAGCTTTAAAGGCAAACATAGCGCGGTGGAAGTGTTTTAAATGGCATAATAAAGTTAGTTTATCGTTTACCTCACTTTAACTTAAGCTGCGTACTTAGTGTATTGCTTTACAAAAATACGCCGTTTTTCTTATAATTTAGTAACTGACAAAATACAAAAACAAAGTACAGTATAAAGTGTATTGTTGAACAAAATATAAACTGGATAATTAACAACTTTTACGATTTGTAACACACCTGGCACTTAAAAGTAAAACTTCCATATCATACAACGCTTGTAAAACTAAACTTCAATTTAAACTTGGTCCCCGCGGCAATATAACGCAAGTGTCAAATACTTTGTAGCCACGTGTGAATAACTAAAGTGTTAAAACCGCACACGTCACAAAGCTCCGACACCTGATATTAACCCACACAAGTATGAAAGTACTCACTAAACTAACTACACCAGAGGAAGTTTAACCAAATGCTTTAACAAGCACTGCAAAGCATATCTCGGGCCCCTCTGTCACATTAACTAGTGTTTTGGTTTATATTAAAGGATTCCTCGAATTGCTATGACAAAGACTGAGGAGCTCACTACGCACCCGTTTATTAAGCATCTTAATTACTAAGGCCAAGTTAATTAAGTAAAACTTAGCGCCTAAAGAGCCTTATCCCGTTAATTTAGTACTGAGACACTTCTGTGCTCGAAACTTACCGGGTTTGTGTGACCCACAGTAGTGATGGCTTTAATTTTGGTTGGAAAATAATTGATAACTTTATTGCTGTCCCCATTGTTGTCTAAATAATTTAGTTTTATGAGAGGCCTTTGGAAACTTTAGCAACTTTGACACAGTTGTTGTTGCTAAGCCTAGCTTATGACAAATAAGCAAACATGTCAACTTATATTGGTACTTGGCTTACTTTTGCTTTCTTACCCAATAAAATTTTTGCTAGTGTATTTTGAACCCCACGGAAGTCCGTCATTCCCCCTCTTACGATATCACCGAAGTTGCTTCGGATGCCATCAAATGGGTATCTTAATATCCTCAACTTTTCTGTAATAAAATTACGAAGAAAAAATCTTGGGCTGTTTTTAACAATTACTTTTATTTATGGCCTCAATAAATTTACTGTCACCAAAATTAAAGCAATGCTCCCAATATAGGACAAAGGCACCTTTATTCCGAGATGCTGAAGGTTTTCGTTTGATAAGGCATTAGATAAATGAGAAGAAATAAAATGTTTCTCGAAAATTCTGTATTATTTATTTTAATGAGATCTTTCTTTTAGTTGCTTTAATTATTATCAGTGTACTTTGTGTTTAACGATTCTTGTTTTGATGTTCCTACTAAAGTAAGATGAATACCTTACGCACAGATTTCTCTCTTCAATTAGTTACTTAAAAAGGTAGAAACTTGTACTGAGAAATAAAACATTGTACATTATGTATATATCACTGGTAGAAATCAAGCAGACGCTGATGGTGAGAAATCACGTTGCCTTGAAATAAATAAATAAATAACAAATATCCGGACACTTGCACACACGGTCGTCTGACCCCGAACTAAGCAAAGCTTGTACTATGGCTGCCAGAGACTGATATAAATACATAATATATTTTTAAATACATACTTAAATAGATATTAACACCCAGACATAGAACAAACACAGATGTTCATCGCATAAATGTTAGCCCTAGGTGGGAATCGAACCCATCTTGTTATACCATATCGACGGTATCACAGACACATTGTCTAGCTCTTTAGATTTGGTTAACAGATTTAGTTTCTATTGTGGTTTCGGTAAACAAATTAGAATGTTCACAAATGAGATCTACAAATTAATAAACTATAATAGATCAGACTGCGCTTCTCACTGATTCTGAGCTTGCAATCATCGTTATTCTACTAAGGCCCCTATGGTACTCAAATAAGACGGCTACGAGCCGTAAACTGGCTATAATCGTAATAATATTTATAACAAATAGCTATTAAGCACGCAGTGCCGCGTTTTGTTTGTCTGAAAGCCGCAGAGAGCGGAGCGTGACTGCTCGCAGCGTCATTACTCAGCTGCGGTCGGAGAGGTAATGAGATGGACTCTGTGTCCACCGCGTCGAGACCAAACACGCCTGAACAACATACCTATACAACTGATACATAACTCTTATACAGCTCCACAAATTGTATCATTGGAATAATTAGTATTGCACCCAATCAATGAACATTTTCAAGCTAAAACTGGTATTCTGAAGTAGATTCGTTAGAGTTTAGCTTTGTATAGCTTCTCCGAATTTCATAGAAGAGCAAAGCTAGTAAATCTACAAGCTTTTAGTGAAAACCTATTTTGTGTTCAGTTTCCTCGAATTCGAAATTGGGATATATTAGGAATTGCTGGGAAGCTACTAATAGCTACTAGAATAGAAAATTGAAACTGTGTACCTAAAATCCATATATTTTACATTTTTTCGGTCGCAACAAAATCGTTCTCTCCTGACACTACACGGTGTCTGTTTGCTCTTTCATTTACTCTACCTATTCCACCAACCTAATGAATTGAATTATTTCCACGAAATAATTGAATCCCATTCACATTCCGTCCGTTTCAATCGGCCGTGAGGTGGATCCGGGCAGATGCGGTCGCGGACATTTCACCTGGCGCACAATTGCAATCAGCCTAATATGTTGAATAGGCACGTCTCATTACCGTGGACTCTCGGTCCAGTACATTAACCTGTACGGGTTAAGCCTGCAAGGCTTTCGAAGGATTACGCACGTACCGAGATCATAGTACCACATTTTAAGAGGAGGTCGCACGCTTTGACTAAACGGGTGGTGAAAACGTTTTGATGCTGCAATTAAATACTGCACTTTATTACCTGGACAGAGGAAATTGACAGCTTATAATAATGCAGGAATTAATCCGGTACAAAAACAAACAGATCGCGGCGATGCCGTCATGGCATGCATATCATAATCGAATCGCTGTAATGACATTGTGCACTGTTCCGAAGCACACTAATATGTTGCACAGTAGGTCCATCTCATTACCATGGGCGACCACAGGTGAATGATGGCGCGACGGCCCAGCCGCACGTTTTGTTTGCGGTCGATTTAACGCCGACGACAAATTGCATGTTTGCCGCTGCGGCCGAGAGATCATTCCAGAATACGAGATGAATAAATCCGCTGATCACTTTCGATAATTCACAATGTGACATTCATACCCCCACTAGAGTTCGCGCAACTATGTAGTTACTTTTTATATCCTGAAATGGTAATAATATAACAGTTTGTTTTGCTCTGACCCTACGAAAATACTTACCCAGTAACGCACAGTAAAACTTCTCCGGCAAAACGGTAAAAAAATGTGGGTCCCTCTTTTCGGCCATTTGTTCTGAAATAGTGTAATAAAAGGCGCCTAAAATGTACAGTACCGTTATAAAAAAAAGAAAAGAACCCTAAAAAAGTTCATATTTATTTCCTTGTAGAAAACGAACTAACTCTTGTTTTCATCCTTTTAACAAGAGAGTAATCTGTCGACCTACGTCGCGATAACGGGATTTTTATGTAACAAACTGGAGTCGCGCCTACCCTCACCTAGCCCGAGGCTCTCTCGAAAAATCCTCGCATTGTCAGATTCTACTAAGGATTCGGAGTAATATACATTTTCCCGTGTTGGAATTACAGCTGTATTTTGCCCATGCTACATAAAATCGGCGTAAAGGCGACACCCATGAAAAGGCCCCCGCGCAAAACCTTTATTTAGTTGGCTCCGATGTAACAATTCACTGAAAGTTTTACTGTCGCCTGTTCGACGCTCGCTGTTTCATAAGAAAAGCAGTGCAAAGGATATCAGAGTACCAAAATAAGGCGGACGCAAGACATGTTCACCGTCAAGTAAAAATGCGCCGAGACTTGAGCTTCAACTTGCTACGCTGTAGAATTGAGCGTATAGCAGCGTAGAACTGTTACAGAAATACCAAGGTGAAAATAAATTGTGATAGTCTTAGCCGGAATACACAACAGGTGTGAGCGGGACGGCAATGTAGTGTCAGCGCGACAAAAGTAGTTTCCGTGATCATATTATATTAAAGACTTTGATGTTTACTTTCTTATTAATCTGGTCGGTATGTATGCATCTCGGCCTACCTGGTCCTCTCTTTGCTTTTACCATCCCTTCGTAGATGGTTTTAATAAAATTCACATGTTCATAAAGCGGCAAAAAATTTGCTCTCTTCTCTTTTCGACTATCGCTAGGATACCCTATTTTTCTTGTACTTACTTGATTACAAACGAGTGCGTGATTTAAATTTTGAATAAACTCTCCCTTGATTAGAATAGGTCAACAAGCGTCATGTTATGATAAACTGATAAACAAATTACTCCCTACAACTACTAGCTTCAGTTTATCTAGACTATCCGAACTACTATACTAAAAACTTTGTTAAAACTGAACGTTAAACGTATACAATAATAATGTCTCTCTCGCAAACAATGTACGCTCAAATGAGTAATATCACTTAACCGCTAGAAAATTATAAACAAGTGTTACGTATAAGGCTTGTTACACGTATGCTACTAAATTTTAGTTAAAGTCGTTGGCAACAGGTGCGCGGGATGAGCCGGTTGGAGACTCGTAATTATCATGACTCTTGGTTCACGTTCGGTGTTTATAAATATAAGCTGAACTTACACACTTTACTATCCAATTTACTACCCACATAAACTTATATTGCAATTGATTTCCAACTATACTACGATAAACAAATAAATCGTTTATGAGATAGATCATTTTACTACGAGTAATCTGCATAAAACCACAATAGACTAGAGTGAAACAACCTCGACTGTAATTGCTGAATACTTGAAATGAATGCTTAACTTTCAATCTAGCTACTTTTATTTGTGTTGTTGGTTAATTATATTTGTATAGGTTAAGCGAGCATTTATTCTGCAACCGCACGATATTAATCTCACGATTTTAAACAAATTATTAAAACAATTTTAATGAACAATATTATGTGGAGTGCGGTAACGGACGGGTCGAACTTACGTGGTATTTAAAATGTTTTAAAGTATTATTTTATTGACAGTCGCTTGCGGCGAACGGTTGATTCAGAACCACTCTCACAACATGCATCGCGCTTCCGTCAACATCGCTACATCACATTTTGTTCACTTGTCAATTAAATGTCACACGCGATTCGTTGCGAATTTACTCACTGAGTCGGGAGTATCAAGCGACCAAATGGAAATTTGCTTAAAAAATTCGACGCCGAATCAGGGAGTGTGTATTCAGCTTTACAATGGAATAAACCATCTATGTTTTAGACTTGGTTTGTTCTTAATTAGAATTGAATATGCCTATACACTGTGATGTAGTTTAGGCGTGAAATCCCAGAGGCAATATCAAAACCAAATCTAACGTCTCTAATCTGTTTTCCCGAGTAAAATAGTATTTAGGAAGATACAAGGGTGGCCTAGAGTGGCGAGCGCCATAAATTTGAGTCGGCACAGCACCTAGCACACGCAATGTACGTTTCTACTACCATACCTATAGCCATATACGTACTCGTATAGCTGCATGTGTATGTGCTCAGATTTATACGTTTGTCTTGCTTCACGGTGCACGTCCACACAGTCAGACAAAAATATTGCTGCTCTAACTTGAAATAGAGCAAACATATTGCTGATTGTTGGTCCTGGAGTATTTATACTAAATCTAGTACTTATGCCATTTTTTCCAACTATAGTTAGGTATAAAATCACTAAAATAAGAAATGAATACCTTACTAATAATTATATTACTATCTTCCTAGCTAGGTATTCAGTTTCAATTTCAAAAGCTAGGTACTGGTATTTATGCAAAATAGTAATACAAAATGTTATGGTATAAATGTGTTTATTGAGAAACCGCAGGCCAAAACCAGTAAGCAATAAAATAAAAGTACTTTAAATCAAACAAAAAGTCCATCTAAAATGAAGAATTTCCAAGATAATATCTATGAAATTATTTGAGAGAACGTCAAACTCGTAACTCTCTCGAGTTCAGTTCTGAGTAATTTACCAACATGATTATAATTAAAAGAGTTTGTTTGTTGTGCTCAGGGCCCTGTAGAGGTTTTAAATCACAATATTGGCGGGATTTTACTGTGTCAATCGAGAATTAATTTAAACTTTCCTGCCAAAGCGAGCGGCGAACAGCCCAAGGGACCAAACTGGCTTCAAATCGAATAGAAGGTTATAATTGAGTGGCGTTAGGCGAACAACAATCGACCCGAGCGATGCTAATCAATCAAATGTGGACTCTAAACCGTAAAGTTTAGTAATCAAAATCGCGCCACGATATCGACGCTTTGAGACTGATTTTCACTTGGGCGTGCCTGAGCCCATGTCGCGGCGAGTCCAACACTCACTTAGTGGGTGCTTCGCGAAAGTAATTTGCGAGGCTCGTGACCGATCATTTAGATGTTGCCGCATTTGCATACTTTATTAACGTCATTACCAGTTGTTAAACATAACAGGCGGATAGTAAATGGATTTATTGGCGGGAGGATGCGAAGTCGCTCTCGTGTGTCGATAATGGGTTTTGTTAATTCGTCCCGTTGTCGGTGGTTTCGCGTCGCTGCTATAACAACGTTGTCGTCGGCGAGCGTTAATTTAACAGTTTTCGCTTTTGCTCTTTGTTTCCATTTAATGATGAAACTCACTGACGAATGTGTATAACAGCAGCTTTTTGGTACAACAATAAAATTTAAATGTGAAGCTTTATTTTAAAGCACGGCGGAGGTGTGGTCGCAATCAGGGATGATATTATGCAATTGAAACACTTTGTGGCCGTTCGTTAATAGCTATTATATTAAACTGTCCAAATGAAGTGAAAAATTCCGCAAATCGGTAAGTATACCAATATTCACGCCTCATAAGTTACCTATTGTATAGATTCGCATTTTTATGTTTATAATGCTCGCTGTACTAAAACTAGGAAAGACAACTTAACAACTTAATGTAAATACTATCCTGCTAATGCTTACTCGTATTATAAACGCGAAAGTTTGTAAGTATGGATGGATGTTAGTTACTCTTTCACGCCAGAACGGCTGAACAGATCTGGATGAAAATTGGCACAGAGATATATTATAGTCTAGAATAGCACATATGATACTTTTTAAACGAGGGTGAAACCGCGGGGCGCAGCTTGTAAGTTATATGAGGCTTAAATTTAACTTAATCTCCATAAAATATTGGTGACTAGCTGCGCCCCTATCCTATGTGCTATTTTAGACTATAACCTATCTCTGTGCCAAATTTCATCCAGATCTGTTCAGCTGTTCTAGCGTGAAAGAGTAACAAACATCCATCCATCCGTCCATTCATACAAACTTTCGCATTTATAATATTAGTAGGATAATCAGTCTAAATACGCATTTAAATTTCACATACTTGATACGTAGTAATATTCCTACTTACCTGCACTCACAACTAAACTATTTTACATCTGCAAATCATAACCTGAGTAGGTACATAAACCTGGGGTATCTTCAATAGAAATCAAAGCAAAGCTTAATTGCCTGCCCATCAGTCTCGCACGATCACGCACACGATTCCGAGTCATCCATTCCAAGCTACACCAACCACGAACTACCGTCGAACCACGAACTATCGCTTAACCACCGAGTACCGTTGAACTATCGCCCAGCTACGAAGAGCTGCGAGCTATGAACCGTTCAAAGACTTGGAAGTAGCGACTATTTCCTGTCATCCTTGACGGCTGAAGGCGCCTTGGAGACTTCGCTTCTAACGCCCTCTGGTGGCAAATTAAAAACGTCAATCAACCAGCTATTACTGATAAATCACGGGCAAACCATTATTCGAAGCTATTAATTGCATTCAGCTTTAATTGAGTTCATTCATTCGTGTTTCATTGTATAGTAAGAAAATTAATGAATTCATTTCGTTTGTTAGATTGTGGTCGGACTATAATGGGTTAAAACGTAAATAAGGCTTTGTGGTTATGTAAAATTTGGATTTTGAACAGAATATTGGATTAAAAGTAATGAAATGGTACTAAACTATTCATATTAAATGTATTAAGCCAATTTGGAATAAATCGTTAAATATTCTCTGGAACCGACTAATAAAAAAAAATGTGAAACCAAAATCTGCTCTGGGCCGTGGTACATCTCCCTAAAGCAAATGAATGCAATGAAAGCAATAAAAGCAAACGAATCAAGCATTGAAAACAGAAAGCCGCATTAAAAAAAAACTTATTAGAACTTTAAAAGGCTTCTGCCACATACATCGATTTCAACACACAGAAAATATCGAAGTTAATTTTAACAACCCTCCATCAAACAACAATGGACCGAAAAACCGTGAACTTCACAACCAAAAACTGCTTAGTATTTGAATAATAAAAATTAACATTTCCACTTTGTAAAGTATGTAGCTACCCTTGTAATCATCTCTAACAATGGCCCCGGGTTGTTTTGATGTCTGCAAGGCCCTCGATTAATTTCGCCTTTTAATAAAAAAAATATGGAAGGAAATATTGGAAGACCTCCGTTGAATGGCTGAGGAGTTTTAAATTATTTCTGCCGTGGAGAAATTAAGGACTCATTCTTTTAAGTTTATTAAAATGAGTTAACAAAAACGGAGGTTAAGATAATTATGGTTTTATTGTAAAGATATTAATGTTAGTTTCACTTGATTTCTGATTATAAAAGTTACACTGCGAGCCCTTATGTCTATCCTATCACTTAACCTAACCTAGAAAAAACAAAAAACTAGATTGATAATTGTTAATAAATAAAAAATTTGAGTTGAGTACAAACATTGATAAAAAAATATCGAAGTGTTACTCATAAACTTATACTTTTAGAAATATTGATAAAGTATTGGAAATCTTATAATGTTATATTAAAATCTAATTGATCTTGCAACAATTTCAGTCTGTCTGCACTAGTTTTTTAATTGGATTTGATTTTTTTAGCGCCATCCCGAACGTATGGTAAAATCTTTTTGAAGTAATTTGCCCACAGTTTTAAATTTTTAAAAGACTTTAAAAGACCAAATTTCCATTAAAATTGTTAAAATAATTATTTTATCGCCACAATTACCGCAATTTTCATTATAAATCTGCATTAAAATTTAAATTAACTACAGATCCATTGACAATATAAAATAATTGTATGAAACAACGCAATTGACTTTGTTCATAAATCATTTTAAAGGTAAAATGATTTTGTTACAAGCCATAAAGCTGTGTAACGGTTACAATAAAATCAAAATTCACTCGACCGGCTCGATTTTGCATTTGGTTAATATTTAACAACGGCTCTGAGTATAGTTTATGTATTTATATAAAGTAACTTCCCACTCGCACTTAATTTTTCAGTTCTGTATAAATTATTCACAGATTACGTGCTAAATTTGAAATTCACTAAATTAACTGCTCTATAAGCTGAACAACTTGTGAAAATGATTTCGTGTGTCCGTCAGGTACGAAGTGTGTTCTTTACCTAAAAAATAGGCATTATATTTTTTATCTTAAAACATAACTATTATAATCTTAGACTCCTAAAATCTTGTTACTCTGCCTACTCTGCAGAATTAAAGTGGTTACGTTTGACCAGTGTATAACGTTTATTACTAGACCATTACAATTAACCTGGATTACATTTTCATAACCAGCTTTAGCGTGTAAAGTTTAGTGCTGAAATTACGCTCATTCAATTTGGGAGTGTCGAATTAGACGTAATGAGCACATGGGTTCAAACAAAAGTTAATATTTCTCTTTTATTACGGTTTTACAGCAAGCATGTTTGACCTTTTTATGTGATACATGTGATAGATGAAATAAAGTGCGATGGTTTCAAGATTAAAGATAGCTAACTGAGGAGTACTTAAACCACTTAAATTGTACTTAACGTATCTTAAATACTTTAGCCAGCACCTTAAGTAGTTATTTCCGTACAGTACCTACCTATCTTAAACTCCAAATTACAACTATTGCAGTATGGAGAGTTTCTAAAATTGATTGACAAGCTTCATTGTTTTAGCTCTCTTTTGTACACGATTTGCCCAGCAAAGTCGGCAGGAATGATACTGTAAAAATTATGGGTTTAACCTGCATTGTATGGTTTGAAATTAGGACGAATGGCTAATAAACAGAAACATAATAAGTCGACATGTTTTACTTCATGATTTAATTGTCGTTATTGACTTACTTCAAAGCTATTTGTAACATCGTATGCATTACTCTGTGCGTCATTTATAAATACACATAAACTAGTATGCATTAGGAACAATTGCCTGGTACGTTTAACAGTTTATTACTGATTCGTTTTATTGCTCTTACTGCGTATTACGTCGCGATCGTTTTAAAATCGGATCTCGAGGCGCGCACGAACGCGCAACCTGCTCAAACCATTAAACATTTACGCCGTGAAGATAACGCGAGCTTTTTGTACGCCACTGCAAGATTTTATGACTCTTTTATTGTTCTTCGATCAGATGCGACCCCGATGCTCTTGCTTACCTAGTTCTTTCACAAACAATACTCGATTAAGTCGTTTGATCGCTGCCTTTAAACAGACACTTAACCTTGTTTCGAAACGACAATGTTTCGTAAAGATTCAAACAAAGATATTTTAAACGAACAAGAATAATGATCTTGAATTGTACTTATTATTATGTTATTTTAATCAACCCTTTTTGTTACTTACACGTAAAATTGTACCGAAGCCACCGCCCGCCCTTTGACTTGTTGGAGCGCAACAACAAGCAAATGTTTGTTTTACCTGACCAAATTCCAGATTAAGCCCTTTCAACTTCATGTTACAAAAATGCGGTTGTTTGTGTCTATAGGGAGAGAAGTCGGCATTGTGTTACATATTTTGTACAGCGGTTCTTAGGACATGAGCGGCCGCCGGATAACAAACACACAAAAGGCGAAATAATGAATAGTCCAGAAAAACGGCGCTACTCTCGTTATGAGCTACATGCATAAATGATACAGCGAATCTGACAAATGGAACGGCAGAGTATAACAATGCTAGTGCCTCCAAGTGGCCGTTCAATTATGCAAATAGGCTGTGCGATGTTCGTCCGGCAATAATAAAACTGTTTAACAGCTGACAAACGCCGCCCGCCGCCGGAACATTTTTGTATTCAGTCACCCGTCTAAGCAATAAAACGACAGCAGGTACATCGTCCGTATGACGAGATGTCCCGCGCTCATATTAAATTAGACCGCCCCTGGTCATCCACTTTATTTTTATTTGAATCCCATGAAAATATGGAGCGTGTTTGCTCGTCCGCGTTTTGGGAGTACGGCTCGCCACCGTTTTATTCGTGAGTCAATGTTTATGAATTTGTTAATGAACAGGCCGGACGCGACGTTGTTACCTTTGCCATTTGGGATTCGAAAAAACTCGGGACAGAAGTGCCGTCCGCGAAACGTAACCTGTTATCGCTAATTATCCAGAGTGGGTTATTTCGCAGAAATAAAAAGTAATCTGATAGTAATTTGGATAAAAGTCTTTTTTACGAGCTCTTGGAACTAGATAGGCGTCGTCTTTAAGGAGGGGTTATCATGCAAGGAGGACATAAATGCAAGCTCGAGTCGTGTGTCGCGCGACGAATGTTATCTTACCGCTGCTTTTGAACTCGGCTACCTTTGGTGCAATGGTATTTCAAAACGAGTTATTCCATGTTATCAGTCCTATTCTTTGTTTATCAAGTTTGTTTTATGTTGACAGTCGTACCATTTTTTACCGATAACGTTTTATTCAAAGAGAAGTATGTAATCGACTCTACTCTCTCTTTAGATACTCGTACATTTTCTATAACTTTTTTTTTTTTTATAAACGATTTTCAGACTTCTGGGAAGAACCGTAAATTTATTTGTTTGGTTTTATATATTTTAGTCCATTTAAATAGTTCTTAGATACATAATAAATTTAACTACATAGTAACTAAAACAAATAAATTCAAATAGTTTCTGAAAATATAAAGCAGAGTGTATCAATAGGTAATAATTAAACCTAATTTTGAATTTTATAATGAACCAGTCGCTACAATTATTTTCAAAACAGTATATAATTTTATAATCTGCCCCATAATTAATGCCAGCGTTTAATAATGGGAATAAATTAAGAATTTATTACACAAAGAACAATTTTTCGTCTGTAACTTTTCATTAAACTGATCCACTCTAGGTGCTTCATCACTCAGTCAAATTGCGTTTCGCTTAATTTTCTTTTCCCGGCAGGTGTGTTCGACAGAGCAATTATTTACACCGTCAGCCGTGACGTCACTTTGCCCCCCTCCCCTGCCTCTTCCCTATCGCACCCCGGCCCCCTGTGTGTTCCTCCGAGAATAAAACTCGCTATCGTTGTCTAGATAGTTCGAAACTGTAAGTTATTCCCTTTAAGTTTTCCTATTTTGTTTTCTTCGTAAACGCCTATCGTAACTTGGAGAATTGCACGTTCATCACGTTTCAAAAATTTCCTCCTCACTTGTATCCTGTAAGAAGTGAGGGATTTATAATACTTGGAAAGTTTTGCACGTAACACTTCTCTTTGAATTTCATGTTGATGTAGAGAATCCATTTAAGTACTAGAACAATGTAAACTAGATTAACAGAACGCGCTTAAGCGAATCATGTCACGGATTGGATATGAAAATACCGAAACGTCTGTCGCAGGGAAAACTGCCAACAATAACAATCCTTAATGTCACTCAATTTACAGAGGCTTTGTATCACCAAGTTAGCTATAACGTTACACTAAATAGACATAATTGGAGGCAACCCTTGTGCTAGCCTACATTAGAGCCAAGGTCGCTCTTGAATGTCATAACCATTCCCCTCGTATTTAGAAATGTCACTGCGGCTGATACGCCTATGGTTTAGTATCTCTAATTTGACAGTGACATATAGGATTAAATTAGAATGTCATGCCGTCGGTAAAGAAAATGTATTTGCACTCAGATTGAGTGGATTCCATTGTTGTTCTCAGCTTAAATGATGCTTTCAGAGCAAATTATGTTTGAGCTTAAGACGTTAAGTACCTAGTTGAATGGTTTACAGAAATTACTTATGAACTGATTGTGGCTGTTTATTTACTCTTGGAAACATTTATATGCTCGTATTATTTTACTAGTAAGCAACTTCTAAAATTGAGCAAAGTTGACAAAACATAGTATTGAAATTACCAAAATAAAGAGGGATAAAAACACATGACATTTAATTGTACTTCAAAGTAAGACAAATTAGTAAGTTGGCATTTGCACAGGTGGAGGCTTGGCATTTCGCTGTACGCTTTTCCGTGAGGCGATACAAAACAATCGATGGTAGTAGAGTAACCTTTCGGCTAGTTCGGCGTGTTTATTTGACACGCAACTGTTGAAAGAGTGCGGTGATTTCAATTAATAGCTAAATACATTGATATTTAGTAAAGCTAGGCGTTAACTTACGAAGACGATAATACCAAAAATAATAAACAGTAAGGTAACTAAAATTGTACAGTACCTACAGGCTCGATTTTTTCTAACGTTTACCCATATTCACAGCCATTATCTTATCGTACATCTTCGGTTAATCGTGTTGCAGGACGTCCTATATTTTAAATTACTAAACTAATTCTCCAAATTTACATAAATCACCTATATTTATTTTTTGAATTAAAAATCTCATCACTTTCCGACTAACAGGTATTAAAAATATAACACGAGCTCGAGATGAAACACCAAAAGGGCAGTGAGAAGGCCCACCGGTCGAAAAGGTAAAATCATACCCGCCATGTAACGAGTTTTAATTTGAATCATAAAGCCTAAAACAACTTGTTTAAAAAAAAAACAAAGCGGAATTCATAACTCACATGA
Source organism: Peribatodes rhomboidaria (assembly GCA_911728515.1). Lineage (NCBI taxonomy): Eukaryota > Metazoa > Arthropoda > Insecta > Lepidoptera > Geometridae > Peribatodes > Peribatodes rhomboidaria. The sequence goes on from OU452172.1 coordinate 11,815,582, forward strand.
TTCACATATTAGAACAAAGTTAATGGCTTGTAGTTAATTGTGAAAGCTAGTGAACATGTTAATTGCATTCCTAATAAATTACTGCGTGATTATTCCATTGTTGTAAATCAGTTGTTTATGGTTTTATAATAAAATGTTGGATTTGCATTGTTTGAGAGCGTAATTTTATGTAAGTAGATTTTTTTTTACTTCAGAATTTTGGTCTATGAATTGAGTGCAAAGACTTAAAATATTATGATGTCTAGACGCGCTAATATACCATGCTATGTATACTGGGCTCATATAGATAGTTAAGTTACCAAGCAAGTGTAATAAACATAAACATGAGATGAAATCAAAAATAATGTACTATCGCCGTTAAAAATTCAGTCTCGGACGAAATCGTTTTATAATAAATTCTCTAGCTACCCGCGACCAGTGGGATTAATCGTCTTACTTTTCTCTCTCGGTTGTAATCCTCAGAGGGAATTGTGTGGCCAGGATCCCCTGTTACCTCTACTACGAGCTTTACAAGCATTTTCTCGAACTCGACAAAGACAGCTCACAAAGAAAAGATAAAAATCGAGATCGTCCAAAGTCGTTTTGAAACTCCAAAATAATGTTACGTGAAAATCGAATTCGTACGGAGAGCGAATGAGATTTTCTCTTAAAGGGAATGTGTGAGTGTTTTATCAGCACGTATCGATGACCGGAAAGTAGTTTATGAGGTCGATTTTTTCAGACCCGATTTCTTTTTCGCTAACAGCGACCTTAGTTAACCTATTTCAATTTATTATAGCATGTTGGACAAAAATGTAATGTCCTAAATTCTGTAACAATTTTATTAAGCTCTTTCATTAAATTATGTAGATTACTTTAATGTTAAATCATATCAGATGGCAATATGCTTTAAATAAAGTTATGAGACAAATCCGTAGTAGGCTGTCCGGGATTCAAGCTTTATCCTAAAGTATAAGTTGCTGGACAGTAAGTCCTGAAAATCTTATGAGGAAACAATTTAAGTTGTAGTCGGTAGTAAGAGCTCAGGTCTCGGCTCACAAGTGGGGGATATTTGCGAGCCCGTACTCCTAGGATTTACTGCATCACTAGTTGCGCGCAGATAACTATCTTCAGCAACGTCCTAACTTATGAAATGGTCTCTTTGTACGACTGCGTCTTTGTTGACTCAATGAGAATAATTGCTTTCGTTAATGCCGGAAGGATTGCATGGTTCTAATGTAATGCGACGGCTTGCGTTCTCAGTTAATAGCTCTGAAGAGCGCCGCTTGGTGTCGCGATAAAAACGTTCAAACATAGTTATTGTAGCTTCATTTCACTAGATTAAAACTTACTATTAACAATACACGCTAAGTTCCGACCCGCTGTACTAATTGAAACAGTCTAGAGCTCTCGTTTTGAACAAAAATACCAACGCAAAGCGAAAAGCTTACAGGCTGCAGGATCAAAACTGTAAATAAAGCCTCAAAAATAGACCGCCAAAAAAGTACCGCAGTCCAATTTAAAGCAAAGTTAGTTTGGACTGTCAGTCAGTGTCCGTTGACAATATTAGGTCTGTGCAGGGAGGGTTCGCACCTGATGGCTTTACTGTTGGCAACAGGGCTTAGTTTGTGTCACAATTGGTAGCCGCTGCCGCTGCAGAATTAACCGCGCCCGGCTCGTTCTAAATGTCACTCTTATTATCGTCTGACACTCCGGATTACCTAGGATAAATTGTTTTAACATTCCGAGAGCGTCCATTTCACGTCGACGTTTGTTATCTCGCCGAATTAAAACTCTCCGACTGCTACTATTTTTAATTGAGCTCTCCTCCATCTCCTGACGCGATTTTCAATTTTAATCCATCCTCCTGTGTACGTACAGTCGAGCCAATCGAGGGCGTTTGATTGGCGGCAACAATCACTTACGAGCAACACTGTCAACTTTGACGTACGAATGAAGCTTCACGGGAGGCCCGGCTGCCGTACGTCTGCTAATACCATTTTCCGTTTGGCTAATAAGTTTAGCATGCGCTATTACCAATCTGCCGCCGTCGGGCTTGGCTCGACTGAACGCCTCTGCAGCAATCAATTTGTTTCATGTTCGGACGTTTTGATTCTCTGAATTTCGCTGGAACGCGACGCTCTGTAGGTAACTACGCTCGTTGTGGTGCGTCTTCATTTGCAAGTTTATGTTGCTTGCGCAGTCTTGTCACATTTACTTTTACGATAAAGTAGCATGTTTGAATTGCACTTAAAACGCAGAGTTAAGTTAATGCTCCGATTGCTTACTTAATCTGATTTGCATCTGATTGTTAAGCAGTTCACGGTAAATTTTCCATCTCCTAATTGTTATTGATACAAAATCGCAATATGTAAATGATGGGCCGGGCTCTCAGCTCGGCCTAAGGCCCGAGGGCCTAGCACGACGCCACTCTTCACTTCATTCGCCATTCTGATCACGAACGCCCCGAACACTGTCTCCCATCTCGGCTCGCTCTCGTCGATTACATTAATTTAACCATTTTATAAACGATTTAATAGACAATCTTGAGATTCGGCCATTTGCGAAAATCTGAAATCAAGTACAGTATAATATACCCGTAATTTGTGCAGTATTTAAATTCGTTTCGATAAGAAATATTGGCGCAGTCCAGCTGCTGGTATCAGCGGTAAATTGAAAATTGTTGCCATTTATTCGAGCTATTTAAAATTGAACGCTCGCTCATTCCTGACGGCCGAGGAGAAGTTTAATTTATTCATTACGCCGCAGTTTTTCCCGCCGATGGAATGAAAATCTCTGGATAAGAATGCGGTTTGTCATTTTTGCGGTGACCGCCTTCGATATATCCTCGGGAGTATTCAAATCAATCTCTGAACATTTTCAATTTATTTCAGTGTCCTTATCTTTGACAGCCTCGGCGCTGAATTAATCTGAGCGGAGTCCGCCGCCCCCTCCCCCCGCCGGTCCCTCTCACCGGAAATTAAACGAATTAACGCCATCCAAATGTACATTTTTCACTTTGGGACTCGCGCATCCTATCGACGAATCTAGAGTCTTTTTCATCGGAAAGCGATCTCTGCGTTTATCTGTCTTCGCCGAGATTGAACAATTGATACGTCAGTGATGTACGTTGAATTGTAAATTGAATTCGCGTTATTGATTCGTCTACGCTCCATTTATTCGGAAAACGATTTGATTAAACGTAGCGACACTGCTATATCTGTGCTAAGCGTGGTTTGAATATAATTTGATAGGTCTATGTGGGTAATGATAATACGCCTACATAGATGCGTGTAGATTCCATTGTATATTGTAATGTTTTCGGTAAATGGTTGTAATGTTATTGATATTGTCGGGTGGAGCTGTCAGTGTGTGTGTTACACCGAGGTCGGGATTGTGTACGGTCAATCGCTCAAGCGGTTCGGACCGTGTACCCCGTAGTGTAATGGGGCTGTAAAGCCGCGCGCACACCTGCTCGGCTGCCGGTAACCGCCGTCGATACCCGCTAATTAATTCAGCACCGACCATTACCACGAATACGATACCTACTATTATTGCGTAAGCTCTAAAACTGCTTCCTTGTTTCGCTCGAGTTATTTCTCTTTTACGGTGGAGCGAAGATCGAGCACTTAGGAGGCCTCCGTTGCTTTTCTTGCCAGATTTTTATAGCTTTATTACCTAGTGGAAGTACCGGTTTGCGAATAAGGTGTACTTTTTAGACGGATATTAAGTCGTAAATCAACTAAAACGTAAGCTTGTACTTGGCTCAGATTAGAGGAAGCATGTTGTGATGATGTTAATATCGCAGTGTTTACAAACAGAAGTCACAGTTTTGTAAATAAATTGTCGAAAGTTAAATGTTTGTCAGTAAATGAGCAGATACGCGTACATAATTTTACTAAGAGCTTTACCGCTCATCCTCTTAACGAGCTCGCACTGTCCAATAAATTGGTCCAAACTATACAGCTACATTTTGATTAATAAAACTGATTATGTTTATCGCATGGCTTAAATTTTAAATTCGACGGTTTATTACTCATTACGCCCGAAATGCATTCGTTATCGCACGCTAGCCTGCGAATTGCGATATGTAGTCCCGTAGAGTGCTATGGGTTTTAACTGCTTTGGCACTACTCTACGCAGTTCGATTCGTAACTACATACTAATATACATACATATTTTTCGAGAACGGCACTGAACGAACAAACCTGCGTTTTAATGTGTCGTAACAGCTCACGCACACAACTGGAGAGCAACGTAAAACACCTTGAGTGTTATCGCGGTCGGGCCAGCTGCTCCGCTAACTAACCGTGATTTCCCCCACAACTCCGATGTATCATTTTTGTAAACTTCTCAAGAGTACGGGCTCAACGTCGTCTCGAGATTGCAATACTTAGCATTAAATTGTGAAGCTCTTAAAGGGCATTTCGCTTGGATTACGCGGGTGCGGATTTTTTTCATTGCGCTCTTTCTAGATTGCTACCGCTTAGCCGCTTTGTAAATACCTTAAAGGTATCGGTCGGAATAAACTGGTCGAGATCCACGCTGACGTTAATGAGCCGGTCCCTTCGCTATCGCGGAGATGTACGGTTATAACCACCGTATTTGCGATACTTAGGAATTATCTCGACCCGGCTTTTTTTCGCATTCAATTTTCCTACCACAAACTTCCATTTCGGGAAATCAGTTTCGTGAATGGGGTAGCCACTTTCGTATTACAAAACATCAAGTAAATTACGACTTTAATCTCATAGAAAGTTCCACTGAGAGTTTATCCGACTTCTAAACTTCTCTACTCTAGCATTTAACTCCCGTGATTTATGAAAACTGTAAAAAATCTGCGGTATAAAGTATATTTCATAGCTTCAACTTTGTCACTCATAAAAAAATGTATTAAAAAACGCGCTTACAACATTGACTTATGATATTACTTTGTAAAGACGGGCAAATGTATATTTTTAAACGGCATCAAACTCAATGATGCATAAACATCGCACCATAATTATGAGTTAGTCGCGCGCTGTTTTTATTGGAGGGTGGTTGTCATGTGTTTCATCATTCTTGACAACCGCAAAAACATGCATATTTGACACATAAAGACACGCAACGCTAGTCAGTAGAAATTTTGAGGGATGACATTAGTTGCAAGTACTGAACTAGAACATACATAAATATACCTATAGGTACCTACCAACAAATTGGGATGAAATTTTCGGATCACTGCCTCTAGTCATTTATTTCTATGGTTAACAACAAAAGCACGCTATAAATTTAATTGCTTCGAACTCAGTTTGTTTATAAAAATATTCATATTTGTATTTTAAATTCAAACAAACCAGTATTGTTATCATTTTATTTCACAGTTTTTTGTCGTGAATTGGAGTCCCATATTTATTTCAGCAATATCTGAATCCTGTAAATTTAATGCTCGTTTTAAAGTAGTGCGAAGATAAAAGTTCCGGGTGAGTATTACAACAGAGAGCGAGGCAACCGAGGTTAATATGAGACTATTAATTCGGCATGGACTTATTTACTTCCCTTAATGCTGTCTATTCGGAGAGATAAAAGAAGTTAATTTTATAAATGGGCCATTCCCGTATAGGTAATCTTGCGTCGGCGCTATCTGGGTCCAATCGGGCAAAGACAGATAGCGCGGTCGACACGCGAGCGGCGATTGATTAGCCAGGCCCGCACTGCCTTGACGGGTTAATAAAGCCTCCGTTGCCCGCTGATTGCCTTGTAAGCTACCCCATATAACCTTTCTGTTTTACCCCGAATTCCAGGAATCGATTGGCTTATGCAATCCATCATATTACAGACAAACGCGGAACTTCCCCGAACGCGAATCCTAATCGGCTTTGTGAGCTCGTTTCTACCCAAAATTTAAATCCAATTCATTGTGTTTGACTCTTGCTATATTCGTTACATATTTGATAATAAATAAAAAAAAATCTCTACATAAGTTTGATCCCGCCTAAAGTTTCATCAGCATACCAGACTATAGATATTAGGGTTTAAACCAAACCGCAATGGCCTAACTAGGCTATTGTTCCGAGTTTTGTTCAATAATGTTTAGCTAAGCTGAAATAACAATCCTACATTTATCGGATTACCTCTCAAGTCACGGCAAGCGAAACTTTATCAAATGACGTTTCCATATCTACGTTAAACAAACAAGTATCTGTTACAGATTAACAATCAACTTTCACGGTTGGCGTTCGAGAGGGATTTAAGTAGAAACAAGGGTTCTGTTTTAGCGTCCAAAAGTTTATTCCGGTCTGCGGTGTAAATTAATCAAAGTATATCGTACTGTGTAGTGTGCGATTATAAAGCAGGCGGGTGACAGGGCGGTGCGGGCCGCGGCGCGGGGCGGGCCGCGTCCGGTACAAGTTTCGCCAACAATTTCGGCCGCGGATCGGATTAGGCTGCGGGGCTGCTCGCGGTCACTAGCAGGTCTCATGAACACGGTATACGTTTCACAAAGTTCTTCCCGCTAGCGGAATTAGAAAGTCACTCACCAACAGCAAATCTGGATTTACTTGGCTCTCTGGGAATGACATTTTTAAACCGACGTCTCGACGATAGGTCTGGAACTGGCGAACGTTATCCGAACGGGGTTCGTGTTGCGTGGGATTATGCAACAAAAAAGTGCGTTAAACGAACCCTTTTTCGGACGATGTGAATGTGACGTGAAGTTTCTTCCGGCTACCCGCGCCGGCCTTGCTCGCGACGGGCTCAGCCTAATTGCTTGACGAAAATAAATGATTCTCAAAATAAAAATAAACGAGAGTTTCGCGTTTGGTATTAATTTTTAACGTAACGTTGTGGCTGCTTTTATTTATTAAAGCGTAGGTTAATTGGGGCTATTCCCGATCCGAAATTGATGACGCGATTTCCATCGGGCGAACAAAGCTGCTTTTTTTGTGCTAATGGTTGCATTGTTTTTAATGTCTATTAGGAACGATGTCGGTACATTAAACTGTAGTAAAGCCTTGTAGGAAGTTAAAAAGCTCTTAATAGAGTAATAATTTTGACAGAATGTAGATAGAGGACACAAAAAAATAATTATTACCTTGTATGTGTAAACATTAAAAGTCATTCTAAACCGTGATTGTGAGCACGCACGCTAGCGCCCGCGTAATATGGGTCAGTACGCAGTCCGTCAGAAGGGGCACCTACCTACCCCGGTTTTACGATTACACTTACGTAGTGACTCGACATAATTCTGTCATGTCAATCCTGTAATAGGCTGATACTAAACGACCCTTGGAAGGGTATTATTAGTTAGTAGCTACTCCAAATAGTAAAGGACATCATTGGAAATTTTGACTTATAACTTTACAAGGTTTTTCCCACGGTTAAAAAGTAATCCAAGGTTTAAGCTACCTCCATATCAAATTCACCAAAATCCGGTCATCCGTTTGAGAGTGAAAAACTAACAAACATACTATATACTATATATAACTGACTGCCTCGGTGGCTCAGTTGGTAGTGAACCTGCCTTCTGAGCTTGGGGGTGTAGGTTCGATTCCCACCTAGGGCAAACATTTATGTGATGAACATTTGTGTTTGTTCTATGTCTGGGTGTCAATATCTATTTAAGTATGTATTTAAAAATATCTAAGTATGTATATCAGTCTCTGGCACCCATAGTACAAGCTATGCTTAGTTTGGGGTCAGGCGACCGTGTGTGGAAGTGTCCCGAATTTATTATTTATTACATACACACTCTCACACACACTCACAAACTTTCGCCTATCTAACATTAGTGTGATTTTCTTTTAATAATTTAATTTAATTTAAATTAAGTAGGAACATACCTATACCTTAAAATTACTTCAGTTTAAGTTTTCATTTTTCCCATATGGGGAATAATAATATTAATACTGAATTATAACAAGCCTAGTCTATTTCCTCATTTAATTTAATATAATTTAATAGGCTTGCGTTTGACCGCCAACATGCCTGATGATAAGCAGTGATGCGGCCTACGATGGAACAAGCATTCCTAAAAGAAACCGATTCACTCGAGACTAGAAGACACCCAGATTATTAGTGTTAGGGAACACACACACTGGCAGAGAATTCCACACTATCTTCTCCTTTCCTCTGCTAGGAAAAGGTTATTTTTCTTGCTGGTACTTTTACGATGTGAAATATTTTCGTGTTCAGTTATTACAAGATGATCAGTACCAATAAATATGAATGTTAGAATTATCGAATTCGTTTTTATCACATGATAACATTCGAACTATTAATAGCACAGGCTTTATTTAAATCTGTTGTTTTAGTAACGTTATATTTATCCAAGAGTTCTCTAAGTCAGGGAGCTATGTGAAGTCACGCGAGGTTAATCTGTCTTCATTTCCTATCTATCAGAATGGCGGTTGGGCCCCGCGGGTGGCTCAGGGCTGCTACTTGCAACTTGCCAAAATTATAAACTAAACGCTCACCTAATAAATACATCAATAGGTTTAAAAAAAGTACACAAATGAGTTTGTATTCGAAAGGTAAACAGTATTGTAACCAGCATTTGTACGGCGCATTTGTAATGCAAAATAAACTAAACATTATTTAAATTTAAATTAAAGTAATTTTCTCAATTTAAAATCGAAAATTAAATTTATTAATATAAATAAATTTGGGACACTTCCACACACGGTCGCCTGACATCAAGCTAAGCAAAGATTGTACTGTGGCTGCCAGAGACTGATATACATACTTAGATATTTTTAAATACATGTGTACTTAAATAGATATTAACATCCAGACATATAGCAAACACTAATGTTCATCACATGAATGTTTGCCATAGGTGGGAATCGAACCCACGCCCCCACGCTCAGAAGGCAAGTTCACTACCAACTGAGCCACCGAGGCAGTAGAAAATTAAAAAAATAGTTAAGAGAAATTGAATCGTAACACAATACCATAACGATCCACAACTTCGTAAATTCCATAAACGGTCACCCATCCCATGCATGACCAACCGGATTTTTTGTTCCTTCGGTAGCTGGTCTACAAATTTATTTTAGAACCAGCTTATTTATCCTATCCCTAGCCACTCGCTCTACGTTCAACGAAATGCTGAAGTGGGAACCCTAAAAGCAGCGGTGTAAAGCATTAGTTGCTATCAGGCGACTTTCCTTGTGAAAAATGATTTCCAACCACACCTTGCCGTTGTCTTTACCAATCTTTCACTGTTTCTACGTTATACTACGTTATCTACGTTTGTTCCAGTTCGCGTGTTTTAGATCTGTTTATTTATGACTTGTACGTTTTGTTTCAGGTATGTATTGCTCGGCTGCGGTGATAAGGTAGCAACTTGATTTATCTTGCCGAATTATCTGTTGTTGTTGTTAGGTAGAGAGGCCCACTGTGATGGGAAAAAGTGCCACTCCTTGTTTTTTCAAATTTTGGCAGAATCTCGAGCTGAGTAATGCCTGTTTAAAACAAGGCGAAAAGTTTATCGTGTCACCTGTTGAAATAATCAACAAGGGCCACACTGAGTTAAGACTGCACTTCAGTTAAATTATGTATTATAAGACAAACACATTAAGATTTTATGACGAAGCTTAAAATTTAATAAAACAGCAAGCAAAATTATAGTTTACGGGGTTTTGACACACACAAAATTTCACAAACGGCTAAGAATAGCAACTTGTAGAGGAAGACAGAGATCCGGACAGAGATCCGAACAGTAATCCAGACAGAGATCCAGACAGAATTCGGACATACGAAAGCATTTTTGTCAAAGCTGAAGCAGAGACGCTTCGCTCGCTAACGCTTCCTCGGTCGATAAAACAACTGAGTTCCTTCGCCCTAAAGCGTCGTGTTTTTAGTTTACTTGTAACTTTGATACTTACAACTACAAAAAATTCATTTTTTAAAGTATTAATCCAAATAAAGCGATCAGGCAGTCCAGAGATGTAATCTAGGTAACGTAGAACCACGATAGACATTTCACAGGTAATCAATCAGCTTTTTATTGCTCATAGAAGTTATCAGAAATCAAACCAAGAATAAAGAAACCATCACGTCGTATGAAAATAAACATCTTCACAGCTTTTTGCCTATAAAAATCATACTGTCTCATGTTGACGTCAGAAAAACACGTTTACTTGTAATGTTTTTTATCTCCGTAAAAGTATTAGGTATTGAGTGGGTAGGTATTGTCGTACAAAATGTAATTTACGTACCTCGTTATTTCCGAGAAGTGTTTTCCGATCGCAATACTAAGTTGCTTTAAAGAAATCGCTTAAGGCGATAAGAGTTTATTTGTTTCTTCAATGTTGAACATAATTATGTCGAAAAAATGTAGACGTTTTTTTGCTGTCGCTATTTTGAATGGGGGTTGATTCTACGTGTAATGTAACATGGTAAAACAATAGAATAGTTGTCCTGGGGCACTCGAGCTGAGTCGGGAGGATGACGTGAATTTTAATTACATTTTTATGATACTGGAGCGTACGTAGACGAGTATGTGGGAGGGAAACTCCCCTTGTTTCATTGCTTCACGTAATATACACAGTACTTAAGGTCACGCTGTAGTTTAAATATTTTCATACATACAAAATGTTCTTGTAATTGGATGTATACTAGCCTTGCCAATGTAAGAAATTGTTAAATGTCTATTTGAGTTTGATTACACTGAATTACATTTGCTCAATTCACTAAGTTTATTAGTAGGTAAGTATGGTATTACGGTTATCTAATACCTAGATTATTTGAAAACTATTTTTTTTAAATAATCAACAAACAGCAAAATTTACGGTCAAGCCTAACGTCTACCACATCGTCTTCTGCACACAATTTAAGACAGAACTACATTTTTTTTCTAATGTATATTTTAATTTTTTTAAGCATACGCGATAACTCTGTAGCTTTGAGTATTGTACGTCTCTGTCAGTCATATACGTGCAAACTGTTGTATGATAGGGTGGGACGCACACACTAACTATAACCGTAATACATCTCAGCTCTAGACTTGTTCAGACGACACAAGTAGTCTTCAGAACGCAATTGACTCTACACCCCTTTGACATAAAAACTACGGCGGTTAACATCTATAGTAACTTATTACTTTAAAAAAAAAATTGAAATCCACAGTAATGAACTATTAGTGAAAGCCAGATTATTCAGTTTTGAATATTTTTGTCCAACATTTTGTACAAAGTTGGTACCTACTCAATTGGAGCCAATTTGATTCTTGAGTTGATTTATTGTAGCAACGCGAGGTATCCAATCTAAAATGCTTAGAAGCCATAAATCCCGAATTTCTTATTTTTGAACACGAATATTTTTATGGAATATCTTTTCTAAAGCTTTGCGTATTATGTGAATACGATTGAATATGATATAGGGCGATATTTCACTTACAGATACGAGCAGGTTGTAAAACCCAGATTCTGTATGCATGCGTCGATTTATATCTTATCTCGTCCATTGGGTTTACGTCCGAGTGTTTTACGTTCACTGTGAGATGTATTGGCAATGCAAATAAGCGGTATTTTGGTGTAAATCACCTCGGTTTATGTAAGGGCCGCCGCAAATGGGTATTATCCTCCTTCGCGCAACGCAAAACAACCGCATTTCTTCGGCACGCATTTGTCTCCGCTTGTACGTGATCTATATACCGCGGAATAGTTGGTACAGTCGAGGATAGTTCATACCCGTGACTTTAACAACTTCCGTGTAGACTGAAACTTACGAACAAACAGTATAATGCTCTCGCAATCATACTTATTTTGTTTTGTAAACATGCTAATGACTTTAGTTTGTTGAGACACGTGATTCGTAGATAACGTCTCACTAGTAAGAAAGTTCTAAACGGACCTATTGTACGTTCACAACACTCGTTTTATTCTTAATAATTATTGTAGTCAAAGCAAATTTACTATCAGTAGCTTTTTAGACATAGTTACCTACTAGTTTTGATTGTCAATATCGAAAGCACTTTTCTTCCTAACTCTACCACGCAAAGTGCTTACAATACCGCAAATAAATCACGCATCGGAATTAACTACGTCGGAAGGACAAACCGAAAAACAAATCATTTTGTAGGTAAAAATACAATAATAGAAAAAAAATTAAACGTTAAAATGAAAACCGACAACAACAATGAAACGTGGCTTCCCATAAATAACGATGCAGGCTTTCGTAACGGATGTGGGTAGATTTTGAGAGTTTATACAGCCGCCGAAGCGTACTCGGTAAACAATTTGAATTATGAGATTTAACATCGAAATTGTTTCTCTCCCATTGTACGAAGATATCCCCCGTTCGAATTACACGATCCGACGCGACGCGACATCAGTATTGACCGAGTAAAATTAGTATGCGTAGCGCGCTCTTGTTTTTACGCTGTAATTTTCAAAAAATGGGAAATAATGATATCATAAGTCAAGTGGAGATAAGCCTAAGAGAGCCCCATTGTTTATGATCTTTCAATTTCAATTTTTCAGCTTATGAAGCCATTTAAAACGCCCGAAAAAATAAATGAAATTATTTTTTATGTATCATAAAAGAGGAAGTCGTTGCGACTGTTATTTTCCTTATCAACGCGTGAATAGAGGCAAATCGTCGAGCCCACTTACTAAACATTAGGTGTTTTGTAGGAAGACGACAGCGGGTTTATGAATTTTTAGCACGTAATCGGTTTACCTTGAGTTCTGGCAGACAATGAAGGTTCATAGCGTATGCGTGCGACCGGATGTGAGTCGCATGGAGACCGGTGCTTCATACATAGTTGAGTGGGACACCCTCGCAGGGAATTTAAAATTCACCCCCTAACGACGGCGAAATGAGGCCCGCTGTTTGAGCGCGATCATCGTGATGATACTGAAACGCTGACGCAGCGCAACGCGAATTTAATTCCGCAGACTGCAGACGTAGCGAAATATTATAACTGTCAAACCACGCACGATATTTTCTTACTCCACTCTCTATACGTCCCTGACGGGCAGTAATAATCTGCATTGTCGTTTACATTCCAGATACTTTCTCATTTCTCACAATAACCTCGGCTACCTCGCCTCGGGCGCCGTTTGATACAAACAGTTGTTGCCAATATGTATTTTTTGTCTGCATTTTGACCGGCAGCAGTAACGTTTACCGTTTCCGCTTTTGTCTTATCTGATTCATGTTCGCGTCTAACTGTGTATTTCAAACGGGGAGTTTACAAGGAACGGAACGTTTTAAGCCGATAATCCGCTGTTGAATCGATATCGCTTCATCGAAAAAGACTGAATGAAAAGATTAAAAAAAGTTAGGGAACTACACGGAGCGATTACGTAGATCGGTACAAGTGAGGCGCACGGGCTGGCGGCGGCGGGTAGGCCGATAGCGGCCGCGATGCCCGCAACATAATATTACCTCTGCCCGTATTGGTTCTTATCTTTTGTCCGGTGTGCGCTGCATTTGATCCAATTTGCCAATACAATCGGATCGAGGGTATTGCAATGGCATTATCTCCGGCGGTCGTGGGCCGCTCTCTAATGCGATCGAGACTGAGAACTTTCGTTTCCAACCTCTATTACATTCGCGTACTTACGTAAATCCTCATTTACACGTTTGCTATTTAGAAAATGGATTCTGTAGATTCTTACTGTGATTTTGTAGTTTCGCCACGAACTTCTCCAGTTTTAGTAGACAAATAAGAAAACAAATGGAATGGATTATGGAAGTCACAGTTTGGAGTAAAATATGTGGGTTTTTTTCTAGTGTCTGTATTTTGAGGCACTTTAATTTACTACAGCTACAATAGTACCTTTATGGATAATTATCATTTTAGAAAGTATTATAACATAGGTAAGTATGTACTAAACAAGAAACATTTCCTGAAACATTAATAAAGTCATTTCAATTCTACGTAGCCCTTTTAAATCCTGTACCTACAGAAATGTATGCACAAAAAATGAAAACTTTTTCAAGAGAACCGAAATGTACGCATAATAATTCGGAAGCCGAAATCCAATCGCTGGAAGTCCGGACGCGCCGAGGGAAATCCCTCAAGGTGAGAGGGCGCCGGACACTGGAAAATCTTTCCCTCCTCTCTTCCCTGATAAGATTGTCCAGTGCAACTCCCAAAACGCAGAGGGATAGAAAACTTCAGAAACGAAACCGAACATAGTATCCTAAGGGATCAATACGTTCGGAAATATAATATCTGGTTAGTTCACGCTCGAATTGAGATCCTGACTTTAGTAACATTTTTTGTTGCTCGACCATTATTAGTTTAGCACAAACCCTAATGTTTTGTATCGAGTTTTCTGCTTCAACAAAAACCGTAGCTGAGCTTCCGAGTTTAATTATAATGAAGTGAAGTTTAAGAAGTGTTTTGTAAACAGTTTTAATTGTCCATTCTAATGGCACAGTTTAAACTTTTGTAAATATCATTGAGAAGGTAAATATCTCATTTTGTTCATTTGTTTCGTGCTTATTTAACCTGATTCATCACTTTTGCAGCAGCGAATAAAGGCACAAACTTTCCATTTTTTAATAACCAATAGTTGCGGCTGTTAAAAATATTTCATCTGGCGCAAAAAGCGTGTAACCGACAAACCCAGCAACACAAACCAAAACGCACATCTGCTCTTTATTATCCCTGTACTGTGTACACATGCGACATAGTTACGTTGCCGGATCCGGTACACACTTCGGTCGCATCGGTGTGTACCGCGGGGACGTAAATAAGTAGGTTTGCGAATTTTTCCCCGTAAACTTGAGCGGTTGTTTACATTGAAAGCCGAGTCGTTTACTCTACCGGGGGGTGGGGAGAAGTAGAGCTACTAACGTAATTAGCAGGCCGCGCCGTCTACACCGGCGTCAACTTAATCTTGAGAAAAATGTATTGGACGACCAATCAGAGAGTATTAGTGTTGTACAAATAAGAAGTTTGGTAAAGTGCCGGGGATAGAACCCGTGTTTCAAAGTTTGGGAGCACTTTTACTTGGAGTGGAATGGCGTCTTTTTGTCAGGTTATTTATAGGGGAGTACGTGGATAAATCTTAGTTATAGTTACGTTTGATGTACAGGTCACTAGTTTTGCTGATGTCGTATATTATAGTACGTACTAGTTGTTTGCGTTTGCTGTTTATAGCGAACTGTTACTAACGTGTCTATATCACAACTTTTCTAAACAGTTTTAGATCTTAGTTTTAATTATCTTAGTTTTAATTTTAGTTTCAATACGCGTTCAAACGGGGGCTTATCATCTACCAACTATGACGTGCGTAATATGTTTTGGTTAAAAAAATACTATAGTAGTTGTCTGGTAATTCAATTCGACAGCTTACGCTGTCACTGTAACAATGACCGTTTTATGACAATACCTTACTCACATCTTGAAGATAACAATTTCTATCACTTACAGCGGAAGTCGAAAAATATCGAAACGCATTCACGCACCAGCACAGATCCGATAAAACGGCCAGTTTATTTCCACCGTAGGAGAGACATTCGATTATATACTCGAACGTTTCTAATTTCCGATGTGGTTAGCTCGATTTCCGAGTTTCCGAAGCTTGCCGGGAAGCCACCTGGGGACCTCGCCGCTCGCCCATTATCGTAAAATCAAATAAAGACTCTTTACAAATTATACGATTGAGATGTACTGTCAATATTAAGTTGTTGCTCTCGTGAGGCTGATTTGCCGCTCGTTTTTTTTTTCTACACAGTAGGAAAGTAAAAAAGTTCTAGGTAAATTAGTCTACCTAAAGAAGAATGAAACAATTTTACGACACAGCAATTTATAAAGGCTTTTTATACAACTGCCAAATAGACTGCCTCGGTGGCTCAGTTGGTAGTGAACCTGCCTTCTGAGCTTAGGGGCGTGGGTTCGATTCCCACCTAGGGCAAACATTTATGTGGTGAACATTTGTGTTTGTTCTATGTCTGGGTGTTATTATCTATTTAAGTATGTATTTAAAAATATCTAAGTATGAATATCAGTCTCTGGCAGCCATAGTACAAGCTTTGCTTAGTTTGGGGTCAGGCGACCGTGTGAGACAATGTCCCGAATTTATTTAATTTAAACAAGAAGTGTTCTGGTGTCTAGTTCTAGTGGAAATTAGATCAATAGATAATTTTTTTGATTATTTTTTTGAAAAAATTTTTTTGTAAATATGTAGAATGTTTCTCGAATGAAACCGATAATTCTAAAAATAGTATGTCTTGTACTTATCTGAATTTGAAAATTTAACTTACTTATTTGGTTTTCTTAAATGTAGTATTTAAGACATTGGAACCGAACTCTCCGAATCTTTCCAAACATTTGTATATGTCAAAAATAGTAATAAAATTCTGCGCTACTCCATAAAGAAAAAATCAGAAGAACACAACAAGCCTTATAAAATACTTTCGGTGTCTATCCATTTAAACGTAAAAACGCGCTTATTTATTTTATTAAGAACAAAATCGTGAAATAACTCGAGAGAGAAGTCTCTATACCTACATTCCGGCATTCTCGAGGCTCAGATATTGACATTGCCAGGAATAAGAGAAAAAGATAAATATTTGACAGTTCGTAGGAAAATTTCCTTCGCTGAATGATTGACAATATATGCCGAGCTTTTTGCCGAGATCCACCAAATCTCCAATATAGAGTTATCTTATAAGGGAAGTTTTCTATAACACGACAATTTTTTTCGTAACTTTTACTTGAATTCATATAAGACCTTTTTTGCCTGTTGATAATTTCATACCGTAAAAAGTTTAACAATCTTTCAATTTGGCAGAGTTCAATCGCAGGCTCTTTAAAGTAAGAAAATAAAAATTTGTTTGAAATAAGTTCCATAACTTGAGCTTTAACATCTATTAATGTATTAGTAGAGCTACCAATGAAGTGTGATATCATAAACAATCTTTTAGGAATCCTCTTAATCGGGGACTCTTGGCAAAGTGGTCGTGGTCACTAAAATGGTGGTACATGGTAGGTCTTCATTGTGGTCAGTCTTTCCGGCAACGGTAACTACTGCTCTCGCAATTCTTCATTCTTCATCTTGCTTCTCCATTTTAGCCGGTTCATCGCATTACGAGAGCACTCCGTCATAGAGGCGTTTGTGTCTTGGTGAGATCCGTCCGGCGTGTAGGAGATCTGCCTCTACCTCTCTTTCATGCTACCTAACCTTGGACTACCAATCTTTCCATTAAGTCTTCGTTTCTGGAGATGTGTCCGAAGAACTTTACTATTCGTAGTTGTACAGTCGATGACAGTCTGTTCTTAATTTTGAGTTCCTCCAGAATTGATGCATTGGTGCGGAATGCAGTCCTTTTGATCTTCAGAAGGACGCGACTCCAACACAACATCTCTATCTTTTAGATATACAAAAAACTAAAGAAGTTCATCACTCGCAAGTACAATAGTAAAGACCAACCACTTTATTTTATTTTTTTATTATAATAGGCTTGCGTTTGGCCGCCAACATGCCTGATGATAAGCAGTGATGAGGCCTACGATGGAGCACGCTTGCCTAGAATAAACCGATTCACTCGAGACGTGAAGACATCCAGATTATAAGTGTCAGGGAACACACAGTCTGGCAGAGACTACTTTTCTTACTGGTACTTTTCTTAGTACATCATAACAGCTGCATACATTCTATACCTACCCCGTGCTATCAAGCGCTCATACTCGTAGTAAGTAATGTTTATGAATACGGAAGAAAGTACACTAAGTATTCATCAAAATATTTCAAAGTTATAATTTGGGAATTCAATTTCAAACTGATAAGGATTTGAGACTCGCTACATCATCTCCAGTATTCTGGAAACGGGCACAGATAAGCGAGAACATCTGCTTAATCAACCCTAAACGAAACATTTCCATTTGTCAGCTGGTCGATATTACACGGTACAATTTCCTTCGCACTTTTCGAATCCCGCGGCCATCGGACCACCCTATCGCTTCACTCAATCGGGCGACGTCTCACTGTGAATTCGTTGCCATTTATCATTGGCTTCATTTATTTTTGCGCCTTGAGAAGATATGATTTATCACACCAAGGCCACCGAGTGGGTTTGTTTTTGCACCCGCAGTGATATTAATCGCGATCGTGCGCATGCCATCGTTTGTTTTCGTTACGGTGGCATGAGCCATTAATTATCAATGAGCGGGCGGAATGATGAAGGTATCGTTATGTCCCCGGCTCGGCCAGGTGACAGGGTCCGTAGTATCAACCCTTTTTAAGCCTTCGCATTTAACGCGGAGTGTCTGATGTCATAAAAGTGTCCGATTTGGGAACGTGACGGGAGCGTTAAATTCGCGATTAAATTGTACGGAACGACCCGCCCGTCTGTTATAAAAAATAAGGATCAAGTTGTAATACAATATACCTACCCATTCATTTACTCGGATTAGATTTAACTGATTTTTACGACCTTTTCTTGAATTTATGTGTTGTGCTATGGTAATTTTCTTTTAAAATGTAAACAAATTTAAATAGCACAAAATGAAAAACAAAACATGGCAATACCAGCTGTTAATTAAGTAGGTATTTCTAAATATGAAGAAACTTGGGTAGTTCAATCTGAACACCGTCTCAATACCTTCTAACGTAGAATAGAATGTTTTATTCACTACCATTCAACAGAGTTCTTGTTACAGTTAAGAATTTTATTACCTTGTTTAAAAGTTTATTCCTGCAGTTTTCTTTACAAAAATACGTTCTTAACAATGTTTTGAAATACGCGATTAGTTAAAGTTGTCCGATATGAATGTAGAACTTCGGTTGAGCATGTGCGTCATGTGTTACAATGTTTTTGCCGTTAGTAGTAACTCAATATATTACTACCTATTTAATACCAATTTCTCAGTCTACAAATAGGACTGTATAGAGTTAGTTGAAACGCATTTCCTCCGAGGGGCCTGGCAGAGGTGTAATACTACACCCACACTTCTCCGGACGATAGTCAGTCCCAAATGAGTCTGGGGGCGAGCCTGTCGCCATACACCGGGCGCCAGTCATGTAACAGATGACATACAATTGATTATTTATCAATAGTTTATACATAATTAATTGTTCTTAGATTTATGTACCTAGTTTGTTAATTTCATATAAAAAAAATTAAAATTACTACTATGTGAAAGCCTATATGTGAACTAAATTAAAAGTGTATTTGACAATGACCTTTTACAATTGGAATTAGGTTTAATCTCGCATCGACTCTCTATCAAAAACTAAAACTGATATCAATTCTCGGTTAAGATTCGTCCAGAAATACGAATTTCAAATCTTAGCCCTTGTTCACTAGTTCAAGCTTAGATGTCGATAGTCTAGCTCATTCTCATCACCTCAAACCACAAGGAGTAAGGTTCAAAATGCGATTTCCACAAGCTAACTTTGAGTTAGTAGAGACTTTGATTAGAGACCTGCTTGACTAGCGACCGACCTCTTATTTGAGTTGCTTAGTCAAATGTCATTGCATGTAGTTATCTTGTTGACTTAGGCTTGGACAAGTACGAGCTACTAAATTTTGTACGGTAAACAATGATGAAAGTATGTTTGATTTTAACACAAGCATCAACACAAATAACAGATAACTCATAAAATTTTACATTTGCAACAATAGATGGCGTTAACAAAACCCTTTTTTTTATTTCATTTGATAAATGTCCAAAAATACCGTCATATTTTCAGCAAACTAACCCATTAGCCGTCCGTTAAGCGACTGTAATGGCCAGCATCGTCCGAAAATTGTTTCCTAATATTTTGCCCCTGCTGCCATCTGGTGTGACACGTCAGCCGCTGTGACATATTGATAGATGGCGCTAGGCACTCGACTGATTGATCGCTGACGTCTCTTCGAGTCAGCCGGCGGCCGCGGCCACTCATCATAGTGTTTTGACAGCTGACATCCTGTGATATCCAGCCTATAATCCAGTGATAAAATATTTGAACTCTATTATGAAGAATTATCTTGAAATATTTTCTACGATGAAACATGAACTTGAACTTACAAATTCAAGTTCATTGAATGGTTCGATGAAGAGTTAAGTTTCAAAAGTTCAAACTCAACTTTTTTCCACGAAGATAGGCAAATAGACATCATCATTAAAAGTCCTATTTTTATGCGGCTGGGGTAAGGCCTTTTCTATTTGCTTCGTCAAACCCTAAACAGGTCTCTCGACCCGCAATTTACACAATGTCTCCTCAATCATAAGTCTCTTATTGCCACATACCACTTGCCATACTGAGCTACCCCGATAAATAGAATAAAGTCCAAAGTATTCCCCAATTTGGACTTACCATCGGCTCAAGCCAAACACACGCACCTAATCAAAACTTAAGCGCTTCTTGCAATCAAATATTGTAGGTAGTAAATTTTGTGAGAAATTAGCTTTATATCTCGAACTCAATCACCAAACTCGGAACGTTAATGTCTCCGGGCATAAACTATATTCGATCGATAGAATTGAAATTGGAAAGTTGGTTCTAATTGAAGATTCTCGGATGAGGCCAGTGTTGCCAGGTAATAAACTTTTTGGCAAATTTTGGAAGAGACAAATTTTGATTAGAGCTATTGAAGAATATTATTTTTCATGCACAATACACATAACCATACTACATATATTTTACCAAAACTTGCAAAAAAAATCTAAAGCAGAGTATAACAGTAGTAAATTCTAAGTATTTGAATCATCTGAACATTTTCTTAATAACACAATGTAACCGTTTTAAAGGTTTTACCTTTAAGTATTTTTAATTTTGGTGATTTCTGTCCTGCAGTCTAATTGTACATATATGTGGCTGGTAACCACGATCGGCATTATTTTGACACTCGCAGCTCTGACACTCGGACGTTGTCTGTCTCAGATTTTATCCAGACCCATTCAGCCGTTCCAGCGTGATTAAGTAAAAATCTATCTATTTATCAAAATTTTTTTTGCACTCATAAAATCAGTGTGATGATGATACTTCTTATCATCATCACACTTCACACTTACGAAAATAAATAAGGTACTTATTTCATTATGATTTTATGAAATGGGATTAACTCACGTACAATTTAGTATTAAGACAATACGTACTTTTTCCACTTAATTTTATTTAAATCAAAACCAGCATTTCTTTAAGTACTTGCAGCCGCAACTGGCAACACCGGATAGGGCCGCGAAGGACCGCGAAACGCAATTCCACCGATTAATGATGCGAATCTAATCCAACTAAGCGCAGAGATGGAAGGTGTCACGGGAATCGTCTCCGAGCATCACTCTTACTGGCTGTTCTCGAACCCATTTTGCTATTGGGGAGATGAATGCTGCGAGTTTTATTGGTAGTTAATTTTTTTTTTTTTTTTTTAATGTAGAATAGGTCGGCTTTTGACCACCAACTCGCCTGATGTTAAGCGACGTTGTGGTCTAAGATAGAGCACGACGACCTATAAGGTACTTATTCACTCTAGCCTTGAAGTTTACTAGAGCGAAGAAGTACAAAGACGGCAGTTGAGTGAGGCACTACAAGCGCGCTACTGCTCAGACCCGTCTTCGGAACGGTTACACCGGACTACATTCCGAAACACGACTAGGTCATTTCACGGCATGGCTTGGTCCGGTGGGTTGTTTTTTTGTTTGCCTTTGATGACAAATAGGAGAAGCTTTCACAAAAAAAAACATTTGCGGTGACATAATTTGCATTATTATAAGAAAGTATTTTTTTTGGATGAAATAATGTAAAGTATTATTTTTTTGTAACTCAATGTTATTTGAGAATGTGACATTATACGCCGGGCGATTTGCAACGTACCTAATACATAAACCAGTAAATCTAACTTTAACTTTTTGTTCAATGTACTTATTTGTTCGTGTGCAAATAAAGTAAAATGAAAACTCGACAAAAAAAAAATATTGACAAGAGTTTCATCATGAAGAACCGAACAGTTACATTAAAAAAAATACTATGGGCCATATGTGTAGCTATTCCAACTTACTTGTGTAGAACTATAGTTACATTCTATGCTTATCTATCTCATCCTAATTTCATCATCCTGAGATATTCTGAAGCTCTATGTTTAACCTACAACACCGCTTCATTAGCTAAACCGTTATTATCTCATGCCTTAATGATTTCACGCGTTCGGTTACAGCATTCATTAACAGCTAAACTATGGTTGTCTTTAAACCTTGGTTTCTACTGCAATGAAGTTTTACACGTGATTTTGTGGGTGTTTAAAGAACTTATGTTTTTTTCGAAAGCGAAAGCTGTATGCCGGGATCGTAGCAAGTAGAGAGAAGTGGTCCCGGCCTACCTCTATGGGAAACAGGCGTGACTATATGTATGTATAAAGGTATGTTTTTTCTCAATACAAAGTTATGGTTTAATAAGAGTAGGAAGTATGTAATAAAAATAAAAACATTCAATTTT
Source organism: Peribatodes rhomboidaria (assembly GCA_911728515.1). Lineage (NCBI taxonomy): Eukaryota > Metazoa > Arthropoda > Insecta > Lepidoptera > Geometridae > Peribatodes > Peribatodes rhomboidaria. Next base: position 11,837,922 of record OU452172.1, read on the forward strand.
GTTTTCGCTTGAAATTCTTGAATTCTGTAGAAAGTCTTATTAAGTCAACATTGTATGGATGGAAGTAGTGTCATGTCGACCCATAAAAGCGATAAGTAGTAATTATCACTCGAGGCCACCCATCCGACACTGACCTGTTTGTCCGTTGCATAATTTCGGTGATCGGTTACAATCTAGCCGAGCTACGCCCCGAGTGCTACAGCTATTAAGAATTAGGGTGGAACTTTAGAACTGTCTTAAATCTACCCGCTTTTGGCGTTTCTACAACTTTAATGGCAACCCTGTAATCATATCGTGAGGTACGATCCAACTTCACATTTAACGTTCGCGATTGTTGATTAAACGAATAGAACGGATACGGTGATACGTGGATACGTGGATACGTGTTTGGTCGATACGTGATCGCGGTACGCTACTTTGTTTGGTGAGGTTACAACCGTATACTTTGGTGAGAATTTTAACAAGAAAATAATGTTGAGGGATTCCATACTGCTCCGCGTGACGCGATGGTTTTCGGGACGACGCGGCGACGGTGACGAAACAAATTTTCCGCGCAGAGAAGCGTTGTCAATGTGTGGTAACTGCGCATGTTTTTATGTCAATAAATAATTTGAATTGATTTTGAATTTACACAAACTGAGGTCCGTTCGCCTACCGTTAAAGGATGCAAAGTAATAAACCTTAACCTTTTCATCAATTTTTGTCACGAGAGTCAAACATTTAACTATCTCGAAATTGTGACCAAAACGGTGGCACGACAATATTTATTTTGCATTACTCAACTACGCGTTTGATTAGGATAGCGAGTCAAATCACAAAAAGTTAAAAATATATTTGCCAATAATTTTGTAAAATATCTAAAACAATGATCTTTCTGTCAAATAAGTTAAGTTAAACTTAAATATTAAATTTAACTTTGCTGCTAAAATTACGAGTGCATACAGACTAAACTCATTGTGTGCACGTTTAAATACCTTAACTCCTGAAATTATGGACCTTTGCTAAGTATAACTATTTGTACTTAGTAATTTACTTTGGTTTTTAAATATAGAGTTACAAAGAATAACATTTAGCGTCACTTGTTCTGGTTTGCTGGAGCTTACAGTAATCTTCAAACATTTTGTACGTTTCAATGATACACGCAAAAGACGAGCGAGGCTGAAGGTGTACAGTATTGTTATTGGAACCAGTAGGCTAATTTCAGACTCTTTACTTCATTTTCAAACTTCAAATGGGAAAAAAATGCAAAGATGTAAACAGATTTGTTCAAATACTTGTGCAGTAGGTGCTCGTTTGTTTGGTGTGTTGTTTCTTACAAATATGACGTCACTATCTACCTTTATCTACCTTTGTATTAATTTATATTTCTATGTATCTAGATATTGACGTCATAAGTTTGTCTAACTATCACAACAGCATGAAAAAGATTGTGTTGTCTTATTTTATTGTCATTTTAATGATTATCAAGAGGTTGAAGATAAATTTAATACAAGTTAACATGGATTTATTTCATAGAAACATATTCTGCTTATTAGTCTGCTTAGAAGTTAATTTCCGCTTCTTTGTCATCTAAATAATCCCAACGCTGGTTGAGTTTTTTTCCACTATGTTATACGAGTATGTATAGTGGGATGTTGCAATAAAATAAAAAATGCTAAAAGTAACGTAGTAAGTATGCTATGTTATCCGCTACGCAAGCATGCTACATTGTCTGCTACGCCAGCATGCTACGTTGCCCGCTACACGAGTATGCTACGCCACCTGCTACGCACTATCGTCAACTTCCTTATGTACGCTTTTTCCATGATGTTCTACTGCTTCAACCTACACTGTAGTCGAGGCTTAGAAACCGAAATAGCTAAGTAAATTTGGTAAGAACAAAAGCAAATTAGCGTGTATAGAAGGCGCGTGGGAAGAAACCGAGAGACGGCAGGTGATGCGCTGAAAAGATGTGAGTCAATGGATTAGGCTGAGTTGCCTACAGGGGAGAATTTGGGTGAGAAGAAAATTGAGTATTGCGACAAGCAAAAGTTGAGGTTTCTCGAAGTTATTGTTTCTTTATCTTAAATAAGTTTTTGGGTGGGCAAAATTTAAAATTGAAAAGGTGAAAGAACGATTTTTGGTGTGAAAACAAATAAAATTGTGTTGTTTTTTATTTTACACCACTTTTTGTTGAGATGCATGAGAAACCAGAAAAGACATAACGCAGCACGAAAGCAGCTTACGGTACATTAAATTAATATCAACTGGTAAAAACTTGAAATCATTGCAAAGCAACAGCTTAAAAAATAAATATAAATAGAAAGCTGAATTGATTTGCTATTCGCAAGATCAAATCTACGGAAAAGAAATATCAGCATTTTCAGTATAACATTCTACATTACGACATAAGCACGAGTACTACGTATGCATGTAAATGTTATATTTTCCTAAAATAAGCCCCTATTTTTATCTCCGCATCGCGTATTAACTCGACATTTTCGATTACGTAGTACCTACTTCGGATGATCTCCCGATTCCTCCGAATAATGTCTGCAAAGTTATTGAGGAAAACGATCGCTGAATAGTGAAATCGTAGTAGGAGATTTACTCGGTATCTCGCATGCAAAAATAAAATGTTTTTTTCTTCTTTCGGAATTCATTACGTGTAATTTAACACGAGTGTAAACACTCGCCGGAGGCGGTCGACGAGGCGCCTTTGCTCAGGTAAAAAAACCGTATAAAATACTTTATACCATTACGCTTAAATTTCCCACTTTACCTCACGATATCCCTATAAAATAAACACGGCAATATTACATGCCTACATCCCAAAATCACTTTAAGCTTGAATGTCTACAACATCGCTACGGTGCTACGTACTCGTAGCATGTTGCTACGAGGCACATGTAACCCATATAGATAACTCATTACGACATCTTTGTTGCAACAAAAATGCACCAAGACTAGATAATGGCCCGAATTGTACAGACTACTACAAAGCTATCTCATAACTTCAAGGATGATATAGCCTTCTACATAGCCGCGCTTAGAATTAAACCAATGAGACAACATAATGAGACAACGTAATGTTTTTTGACTTGTCAACTAAATATATTGATGAAAGTGCAATTTGACCGATGTGTGATACATCACAAATGTGCTGAATGTGATACCTATAGAAGGTAATATATGCTACGATGCTACGGGCTACGAGCCGCACTGCGTTACCTACGCGGTCTCAAATAAATCTCAGTCGAGGATTACAAGGATTCGCTTACAAGTTCTTGGTTTCTCTCAAGATATTAATGCGGAGTGCACCAAAAGTACCAATAGACCGGCTAAGTTTGGAATTATAGAGTATCTCTGCGCTCTCGTAGAGCTCGTTAAATCCTTAGATTTATATCGTGTTATCAAAATACATGGTTTATTAAACTTTAACACCTTTACTTTACTTTTGGTCTGGTGTTTAATTTTAGTAGCAATAGCGACGGTGCTTTGTTTCTGTTAAAGTCAAGTTTGTTGGACTGTTTTGTGAAAGTTTAGACAAGGGCATGCCAGCTGAGGCTGTAAATAATTTGCGTTTAGTCGTTTCTTAGTGTTTTAACGATTAATAAATAGTTTTAAAAAAAACATGATTTTCAACTTTTGCCATCGTTGAATTATCTCCAAAAAACCACCGACTTAAATACTCGTACATGCGTCCATGGTCATGAAAAACATTAAAAAAAAACGTTTCGTTACCCGAACGGCGATGAGAAGTACGTTAAAATAGACTACTAAGGTTTTATTATAATCAATATCGTTTGTTAGTTAAAAGTGAAGCTAAAAAAAGAGTGTTTAATAAACAAATTTGTGATATAAAATGGCCGATTGAAGGGAAATTTCATATTGATTTGCTGTTAATTGCAAAAAGGCTATATTCTTTTTTAGATAGCTTTCATAGACATTTATTTATTTGTAGAAAGACGCCTTAGGCCTACCCTGGATCGTTAATAGGGTCAAACCTGTCAGAGACATCTGATTCTTTGTCGCCATAGTAAGTTAACGAGCTTCTTGAGTCCACCTTGCAGAAAAATCTACAAATAAATATAAGCATTATTCTACAAATAGCAGTAGGTACATTAGCTCGAAATAAAACCAAGAAAAAATTAAATCAACTACACAAAACACTTTTTTGTTAGTATGGTGACCTAAATCGTGCCCTGGCCTCCTATACTAAGAACACCGCTCAACTAACACAAATAAACACGCACACAAAAATACACAAAAAACTGGAGATATATCAAATTTTAACTTTCGCAGGAGATCATGAAGTAAATTCGAATTAAAACAGGCAAATCTCTCCCAAATCGCCTAACCGTAAATAAGAACAGAAACTCCTTCGGATTATAACACTATAACAGAAGGGTCAAATGAGGATATCTCCCTAATCCCGCCTTGAAATGTAATAGCTCGTTTTGAACCGATAAAGCTGCGCGATGGAGCCAAATGAAGTAAGGGTTAGTACGCACTATATTTTCAACAACTCAACAACATTTCAACTAATCTCAAGTTGGTTCAGAAATACCTTCCCTTTTGTCAAATTACGTTTTTGCAACAAGAGATGCAATCGCGGTGCGGCATTTAACTCTACTTCGAACTCAATGTTGCCGATTAAATTGTCATATTATTTTCTCGATTAAATATATTTTTTAGTATTAAATAAAAAAACGTGATGCCTTTAAAGTGCCTTCCTTTTCTTTTATTTGGAGTGTAAATAGATGCAGATAACCTTAGTTCTGTGATAGGTAGTCTCAGATCAACTTATTTTTGTGAGTGTAATAACAAAATTGAAGAGAACATCACACGAAATTGACATATTATCACACCTTTCCCCTGATGAGGCTGGCAGAGGTGTAATACAACACCCACACTTCGCCGGACGATATTCAGTCCCAAATGTGACAGGGGGCGAGTGTCGTCATACACAGGACTCCAGTCATGTCGCAGATGACATACAATACGCACATAATTATATTAATGCACAAGTGTTTTTTTTAAACAGGACATGTGCTAAAACCACAACATAGTGTTCCATAACAGCTATAATGCTAATAAACTATGGTCTTGTTGGTTTCCATTGCACGACTAAATAGTTAAGCTTATCTCTTCGAAATATTAAAAACAATAAAAACTGCCTATATACAATACTTTTTACTAAAAATAATGAGGAAATACTTGAAAATCGAGAGACACAACAAAAAATTCCGCTTAGTAACAGCGTATAGTGTGGTATTACCTTAAAGGAGCTCCAAATGTTAATACAGCCGTTAGACGATATTATTCGCAGGATCCAAGATATTGGGAATCTCTGGCTTGGATTTACTTAGTTCCTGCGCTTGGTTTTGGTAGTCAGTTTTCGGTAGTGGAAGCTAAAATGTATTGAAATTCAAGTATAACTACATATGTGTGCCAAATTGAAATGTAATAAAATAGAACTTATATGGAATAATAACGTTGAAATTAAAATTTCAAAATAGTAAATGGTGAATAAACTTTGATCTTGCCTAAGATCAGAAGATCGATTAAAACATAAAAGTTTGTAACAATCGCAAAATGTATACCTAATCTGACTTTTCAAAATCTTGTTGTTAATGTGTTATTATTTTTGGAAGTATTTCAGTTCCTGTGTTTGTAAGAAAGCTGGCTAAAGTTTCAGCTTAATAGAAATACATCTTAAAAAAATTGTAACACTATCTTGCTTTCAAGATTAGAAAAACACCAAAAGAATGAAACAAATCTACAATATTTACAGCCAACTACATTGAGCGTACATTAGGGTTTTACCAAATCCACCCTTAACTGCCTATTTAGTTGCTCTTAACTCAGTTTATATTAACATGTCTTTGGGATACAACGACTATAGAGTTAATCAACATTAAACCCTACTAAGCAGAAACACGCGCAAGTTCGTAAAGAGATCTCGTTTCGGAACTACGAGATGGTATTGTTCTGTAAATTTTACATTCGCATTAGAGATGTGCGATTCTTGCTGAGATAATGATTGGGTTACTCGAATGATACGAATACGTGGAGAATTTGAGTGATAACTGGATAATGTGATGACATTTTGTAATCGATTTAATTATTTTGTTATCATTATGATTAATATCATTATCTCTGGATAAGATTAACCTTAGTTATTCCACGTTAGGTTGCCTTTTTAGTTTATTTTGTAGCAAACTAAAATCCTTTACATTTTGAGACACATTCATAACTTACATTTTATATTATAATGTTTCAGTCGTATTAAAATTAAAAAAGTTCAAGTTAAAATACTCAAATTATCGTCATCGACTCATATCATTAAATTCTATGATATAATTTTTCGTAACAAAAGATTGTGGATTATTTTTATGCCTTATAATAAGCGAAATGACATTCTGAAATCGAATAGCTTAAAACCGAAATCGAATGATTGCATGTTTCAATGGATTCCATTTCTTTTACCACATTTACCCATCTCTAATCCCCATTCCACGTAAATTTCGTCTCTCTCTGATTTACGATCGGCCCTTGAGGAAGAAGCGTCTAACTGCGAGATTATTTATTCGCGCTTGTCTAACAGTTGGTTTGCAGTGATAGGAAGGACAAGACAGTGATATGTGATGTAGCTTAAGATGAGACTCATTTAAACATTTTGCCTTTATACGTCTCATATTGACTTTTATTTCCATGAAAATAGAGACTAAGTTGCAATTATTCTTATGAAATATTTTGAAAACTAAAACTAAAAATCGTAACAACAATAGCTGCAGCTAGTAAGGGTAATGAGTATTGTGCTGTGCAGTGTAAGGCTTTTCATTGTTGAAGTTATGACTCTAGATGTACCATCAACCAAATGGCTTAAATGTGTAGCCGCTTCATCACAAATATTAAAAGCAGCTGTTTATAGTACTGTTTAATTAAATTAGCATAGCCTGTGTTATGTCAACCAGAATTTTAAAAAATGCTATTTCAATATTGCTATCATCGTTCAAGCAGATTTGAGCGACACAGATTAGTTTATGCTAAACAATCTGCAACCAAACTCCAAGGGCGCACACTCAAAAATAATTTGCATATTTAAATAAGAGACACCACAAGTTGCGCTAATCCGACTACCGCCGTAAACCGGTTAATTCTGATAAATTCTAATTAACCACGACCCGCTGTCATTATTTTTGTAGTCCTTAGATAAATCAGGGCGACCGAGGCGTGTCTCTTATTAATAACTTGACGGGGAAAGAGTTGACGGCGTTCCAACACGATTGTTACTAAACCGACGGAATTTTAATTCGACTCGGAGTTTATTAAGTGCGTAAAGTTTTAGCGGGGCTTCAGCGCCAGCGGTAGATTAAGTGAATTTGCTCGTAGGCTTGGGGGAGCGGCCGGCGTCGTCTGCGCCGCTTCCAATCTGATCACCGGGGTATTAACCATTTTAATTGCCGTCTATCGCTCTACGAGTCCTACCTGCGCCTCCGGAAACGAGGCAATACAGTGATGTTTGTTTTTTGAACGCCGACGCAAAAACGACAGGGTGTTATAAGTTTGACGTATAGTGTGTGTGTGTGTGTACGTAGCTCCCGAAAAGATGAATCAATTTTGATTTTGTTTGTTTTCGTTTAAAAGGTGAATTTATTTTATTTTAATTATTAAATAACATATCGTCACGCCTTTCCCCCGAGGGGGCTGGCAGAGGTGTAATACGACACCCACACTTCGCCGGACGATATTTGGTCCCAAATGTGACAGGGGGCGAGCCTGTTGCCTTACACGGGGCTCCCATCATGTAGCAGATGAGATAACAAACAATACGCACATATGTTCATACAATGAACAAATTGGTGCGTGGCATCGGTTGGATTTGAACCCGCTCCCTCTGGCTTGAGAGGTGGGCCTTCTCCAACTAGGCTATCATCGCTTAATTATTAAATACACAACACAAATTGTAAACTACAAAAATCAAAAAATCAAATGCTCTAAATACTAATCTACGACGTATCTCAGCTTTTGTGTATACAAAAAAAAGTTTGACGGGAGTGTTCTTTGGTATGTTTAATTAAAAGTACCTGGATGTCCGAGCTTTGCTCGGTATTTTTTTTTTTTATTGTGTTTTTTGGAAAATAAACAATTGATTTTAGTCTAACCTCAAAGCAAACACTCATTGACTTCGTGTTACTTAACAACGCCATCTGCTGTTGTGTCGTTAAAGCAATTAGTTGCTCACAAAAAATAGTATTAGTACTCGCCAATAGATGCCAGGACGAGTCATATTTTTGTTATTTTTCTTCCAAGTTTATGTTTAAGTTGATTATCGATAAAACACGAATAAAATGATATTTTCTAAAAATGATTCCTAGCTAGATCGATTTATCGCCCCCGAAACCCCCTATATACTAAATTGTATGAAAATCGTTGAAGCCGATTCCGAGATTCCAATTATATATATATATATATATATATATATATAGATATATATATACAAGAATTGTTCATTTAAAGATACAAGATTGGTGTTGATGAAAATCAATGTCGTATTTTTAATTTTTTAATATAAATTTGTTATTATATACTAGCTAATTTGTTAGTGATTTCGCTGACGTAAATAAGATATGGCATTTAGTGATAATAGAGTATTCTATCAGAGAAAACAATTCGAAAATTAAACAGCTAGTTAAAAAGGGTACCCTACAACACATACAAACTTAAATCTATAGTGGGCTCTTTTATAATATGAGTGAAGATGAGAAAAATATAATAAAATTTTGAAAAAAATAATTAAATTTATCAGTTGTTTTCCGATGAAACTAAATTTTATTCAATTATTATACTATGAATATTTTTAGCATGGAATTTTGTACATGATATTCAAATTAACATTATGTTTTAGATAGTAAAATCGTGTTTCATTTCATATCCCGACTAAAACTATGTAGGTACTATGTACTCGTCATAAATTGTGTAGTAAATATTTTAGCATGTTTTTTGTTCGTTCCAGGTAAGTTCCGAGTACATCACTAATAACGTCCATTTACGGTACCTATTTTGTATTCCGGTATGTAAAGGTCCTGCATAAAAAGGTTGGTAATAAAATGGAGTGAAATGAGTGAGACCCGTAAAACTCTTTTCATACAATATTCAATAGAAAATATTTTATTATACTCAGATTTCCACAATTTATCGATAAAATCGTGCTATATCCTTCGTTTTATATCCTTGTGCAGGACAAATTTGCTTCCTTTACATGTGATATAGTTATAAATCTGCAGTAGTAAATGCGTACGTTCTTTTGGACGCGAATCTATTTTATGACTCACACACGCAGAAGGTTAACCAATAAAAGCTTTTAACAGCCGTATCTAACTATTTCTTTATAAGTTCAGAGTACGCAATAAAAACAGTGAAACAGAAATGAATTTACGTACGAAACGGTCAAATGGGTGTAAACTTTACCGAGTCCTTAAATTCTGTGATAGACTAGTGTACCTAGTTGTTCCAAACTGGTTGTGTCCCAAATATGTAATCAAGGATCTCACTCTGATAGTTCCAATGTTCTAAAGCTTTTTTCTTTTAAGACTTGTGGTTACAAGTTGATGGAAATGGTTGAACGTTAAAATATTGAAGTTCTTCGAGTGGTATACAAACTTTCTCCTATACGCGCTTACGGTATGCCAATAAATCTCGTCGTGTTGTATCGCATCGTCTTAATATCTTCAACCATAAACGGCACGTGCTACTGCTATCTGTTTTTCTGTAACGATTCCCAAGTGAAAAACACTGTGGATTCCGCATTTTCCTGTTTATCTATATTATTGTTTTTTAGCCACGCAGGTATTGTTCCGATTCAATATTTTTCCCGCGACTTAGCAAGTCATCGCTTTTTATTCAGTTATTCACCCGCAACGCTTTATCTCGTTCGAAAACGCGTCCCTGAATTAGAAGTAAGCCGTCATCCGCGTGCTTCTGCCGGAGACAAGCTTCATTCCCTAAACTAACCCAAAGATAAATTATTCCAGCACATTTCTCATCACGATCCATTCTTTTCTCCCTCGACAAAGCGTCAGTGAATCCCTGGGACATATGAGCGTCCTTATCCGCAATATAAAATGAAGTCTTGTGGCGCGTTGTTACTAAGTAACATCGCCACGCATTCACATAATGTTTGTATATACTGTCCTCGTGTGTACGAAGGAATGAATCACTGCTGATAAGCGTACAGCGCAGATTTGCAGGATCGCGAGACCGCGTTCGGTGCCAACTTTCTTACCACGCCTACACATTTGCATGATATGGATGCAATTCTCTGTTAGTGCGCTTTAATGGTGCCCTGTCTTTTCCTGTAATCAAAGTGACTTGGCGTTTTCGATCGTGATAAACTTTTATTGCGGCCTTATCGTGTTAGATCGCGAGATATTGATATTAAACGGTGGTGTAATTATGATTTCGTGTAGTTTTATTCAAGTGTCGACCTCGGCAATAAATCAGCGTTAGTAGCTGGCGTAAACAACCACAATTCGCTCGCGCTCAACGTCCAATCATTACTCAAAGCGTCTGAGTGCAGCAAAAAGCGAACTAATTGCGCTCTTGAAGGACAAGGGCCACTCCGTTCGCTCTGTCACAAACGTACTTGGTCACGTTTAATAGTTTATTTTTTCTGTCTTGCAAGGATTTATCTGATGGCGCACTCTAAGAAAGCACTTGCTTATTATTTCGAAAAGACTTGGCATCGGATTAGCAAAATTGAAATTGGCAGTAAAAAAGTTTCAGTCAAAACGCACGTAACCGTAGATGAAAAGTTGCACGACATAACTTTGTTGGAAGTTAACCAATTTCACTTTTGTAATTTTATAAAAAATATCTTCTGAGTTCGTACCGCGTAACCTGTGGCGAAGGTTTCGTGAGAGCACACTCTTTTTGTGCAGAAAGAACTTGTTTGCAAATATTTCGCCTAAACTTAGTTAATTTCGAAAAGAAAACTGTAGCAGCGAGCGGGAAAGGTTTAAGTTTCGAACACATCGTGCAGTAGAAGCCGCCGGCACGAAGTAAACACCTCTCAACTTGCCCTTTCGAAGCTCGAAGAAATTGATTTTTAAACTGTGAACAAGTTAGGTTGGAAAAAAGTGCAAAACACGCAAAAACTATTCTAACACGAAAGTCGGGAATGAAATTAGTTTTAAGCGACAAGTTCATTTCAGTTTTTTACCGGTAAAGCGAGCCGGTTTTCCAATTGCTCCGAGATTCCCGTAGAAAGTTTCTGACTGCAGATTTTGATTACACACGCTCCTTCAAGAAGTTTCCTGCCGGATAGGAATATTAAATCTTATTTAAGTTAGACATCCGCGGCGGGTCGCGTTGTTATTTCGAATAAGGTGCTTTATAAACTGAGCTTGCCAGTGAAGTTGCAACTCGACTACATTTTAACCTCTGCCAGATTCGTCTTAAAAGAAAGTTACTTTTTCATATTCCGACGTCTCGCCAGATACGAGCGTACTTAGTTCACTGCACTGCGTCTTGTTCCATCTGCTAATAGCTTCATGTTTTTTAGGCTTTACGACGACTTACATAACGCCCCACCAAACTCTGGTTGCAATTATATTTTAATGTGTACCTTTCCTCGAGAAACACCTTTTAGAGCGTTCGCCACGCTCCGTCGAAATAGAGTACCGTGCAATTTTAGGAACGTTTAAAATTTAATTGTATAATAAAATCACGGTTATATAATCATTAGTGGAAACAGTGCGACGGCGCGGAGGCGGCGGCAGGCCTCGCGCCGTCGAGCCACGTTACATGGTGCATTTGCCTAATTACAGCTCAGCTCACTGATGTGACGACTCCTGATTACCGAAACTGCTATTTCAGGAGACGACTCCTCTAGCCGGATTATATTTTAGAGCGCGACCCGGACATCATCTGCCATTATCCCCACGACCTCTTATTAAATAAAATACGGAGCGTTCCTCGTCGGTAATGCGATACGTTGTCGTCGAAAAAAACCTTAAGTGACTCTCCGGAACGTAATGTACGTACCCGCCGTCTGAAACATTTCTTTCAAATCTCTCCAGGGTTCTTATCTCATATTTCTAAAAGTTGTGTTTAACAAGTTATGAAGTTAATACAAGTCAGTCGTACGGTCGGCAGGGAAAAGGAAGTGGAAAAATAGAGTTAGTGGTGAGGGCAGAGGGTGGAATCGATGAGCGGCGCCGGCGAGTCGTGGGCCCCTACGCCGAGTATTTTCGGAACATAAAAGTTTCCCCGCGCCTGCATTCTTCAATCTCCGTGATGGCCAGAACTAGAAGTGACACCGCTACCTATTTTCAGGCTAAAAGTAACAACTATTTTTGTCTGTCTACGAGACAGTTTATTGATATAGAACTGGCACATCTGGAACTAAATTGTTTTATACCAGCATTTCAATTCACCAGAAATAACTTAGTTTATCAAAGAGTAAAACATCAAGAAGTACGCTTCTAGTCTTTGATTCCTTTACTACCGAGCGAGTGGAGACTAGTGAAGCGTTTTTCTTTAGACGAAGCAAAATTAGAATCGAAATACTGTTAGAGAGCTACCGTAAACATCGAAAAGGGGCTCGCTCCGACATTTTAATTTTATTAAACATCTCCCGTTGCCCGAGATAAAGTCGATTTCTTTCGCTGCCAAGTAAGAATTTCGACTCGTATAATAATTTAGATTACGTAGCAAGCAGTGAGCGTTCATTATCGTTCTTTTGTACCTGATTTCGGGGAGATCTCATTCGGATAGAGCGGCGGTCCGCGGCGCGGGCGTTCTCTCGAAATGGAAAGTGCGAAAATGAAATTATAAAGCCCCGCGATAAAAATAAATTAAATCGGATTTCGCATTTGCCAGTAGCCAGGGATGAGGAGCGTTTTGTAGTCTGCGAATTCCTTTCTCTTTTTAAATATTTGTTTTAACAGTTGATTTGTGGCGTAATGAGAAAATTCACACTTCGCATTTTTCCCTTCTCCCTTTGTGCTACTGAATTATCGTTCTTGTTTTTCTTTGCGCAATTTTCTCTCTGCCTTAACGGCGTGCTAGTGGGGGAATAAAATGTAGAAAGCGTTACACTCGTCGGATCCTTCGCTGCGGCAAATCACTCTGCATTCTCACCAACGATTATTCAAATTAGGAAACGGTACGACAAAGACGAATGGTACTAATATCGTTCGCTTCGCGATCGCCGGCGCGATAACGCGCGCGGTACGTGCTTTACACACGCGCAACAGATTTTGTCCAGCGATAAACGCGCGATTGATCCGGGCGATACGCTTTTTGCGTAAATGTACGCTTTATGCAGTCGACACAGGCTTTGTGTGACTCGTATGCCCGCATACGAATGCACCTTACCGAGCGACTGGCTAATTAACATGATTTTAATGTAATAGACCTTGCTGATGGTGTTCGTTATAATGAAAAGAGAAGATAAGGCGACCTCCCTCGCTATTTATTTGCGCGACATTAAAGAAAATCCTTAATACTGTCACGTCCGCGGAGTGTTTTAAGTAATACGCCATTTTGTAATAATGCCCCCAAAAGTGTAATTTAGATCCGATTCTCCGCCGTAAATACGTAATTTTCTCGCTTTTTTCGTACATTATTCGTTAATTCGGAGTAAAACAATGTAATTATATTTTTATTGCTCATTCTATGTCCAGTAAATCGGGGTTTGAAATCCCAGGGGTAATTTTAAGTGAACCGACCCTACTTAATAGTCCTCCTCTAGGCACAAGGGTCAACTCACGTGACTCTAGATGCTTTTGTTTATATTTTGTTTCGTGTCCCTGGTGTTATGTAATCATTAGTGTAATTGCCGGGATTAAGTTTCGCCTCGTAAGGCCTTTTGATGTTAAATGTCCTTACTTTTCCATTACATAGCCACTGTAAATATAATGGATACGACTTTATTAATTTATATTGTTTAGTTTCAACTAACTAGGTACATTCGTTACTAAGGTTTTCTTCAGTGTATCATGATGTTGAAACAGAACTAGGCAGGCTAAGATCTGTGACAAACTCTGAACTCAGCAAGTCGATAATTAACATAGTTTAACATTTTCAGACAATCTATGAAGTTTAAAAAGAGTTTGCATATTCAAATTTTAGTTTCAGTATGTTGTGAAAGAAATTCTAATAATCACTAAAGTGGATTCTTTGTCTTCCTAGAAATAGAGAACAAAATGTACACTGAACAAAAACGCTTCTCCCCTTAACAGTAATGTACTCAAGATGTTTTTGTCCGCACCTCTTAGCCCAGATTCCGTATGCTCCAAACCATCACTTAAGTCTCACTACACACGACTAACGTAGATAAAAGTGCATTACCAAATTGCTTTTACACACCGTTTTAGCGGACGGAGAACAGGCGAAGCGACGTATGCACGAACCATTATTTTAACAGAAACTATTGTGTTTATTCTTTTCTCTTTTATATTATTACATTTAAGCTACGATGTTCATTTGCACAGGTTGGGGGCCATTTTAAAAATAAGAGCTCAATTTGACGATACCGAATCCTTAGTAGATTTGTTGAGTCAATCTACGGATAAAAGTGGCCTTAGTCAGGTAAGAGTAGAGACCTAAATACAAATCAAATCTGACTTCCGTCGCTTTTTTTGGCCGGGCCGCGTCGTTGCGCTTGCGCTGACTAAGATGTCTATAAAAATTTTTGGTGTAAAATCCATTTTTTTTAAATCTACTCGATGTCAAGCACATTTTAGTATCCTTATATTTAAATCTGTCGTCTGTCCTAACATTTTGTAAAGAACAACTTTTAAAACATTATTTTAGCAAAAAAGCTACAGATGTAGATGGCGCTGCTGGAGGTCAAGGCTTTTCGTGTCACTTTATATGCGACGCTTTTAGGATATGTTCTCATGCTGACTCTGAAATTTTACCAGCGTCATACGTCTTACAAAAGCCACAACAATTCCGCACTGCCGAGACCTTAATTCTAAATATAGCTTACAAAGAATACGGCTCGCGTCCCGAGGCGCAACTAAGAAAACGTGTTCTCTTTAATCTAGTCACAAAAGCGTCACCTGATTCAGCGTCGCTACGAGAACTCTCTTCGCACACAAACGTGGAGGAATGAAGCGGAAGAGTGCCCGGCACTCTGAATTACTTCCTAATGAAAAGACCTGAGGAGTGGGACGGAGTGGGATGGCGAGTGGAGTTCGTCACGCGGCCGCTAACGAATGCGGTGGGCCACTCGACTCACTCGAGTACTCGCCAGACGTATGCGCGCTCTGACTCTTGGCTTATTAGCGAGCGTGTCGGAATTCACGCGATTGGTGCGACTTTAAGGCCCAATTTGGCAAGAAACGTGAACATGTTCTCTTATGATAATCCGATATTCGAATTTCAACATTGGTTTGACGATTCACAAATTGGACCAAGCTTTTGAAGGTGAAAACCAAAATTTGTTACCAAAAGCTCTTTATTGATTTTGCTAGATATTGCTGAAATTTACATTTCATGATATCGATATTACTGTAGAATATAACAAAAAGGATTTTACTATTTAAACTTTATTGTCCGAGCGAGCGTTAGCCAGCGAAGCGTCTCTGCTTCAGCTTTTTCAAACATGCTTTTGTATGTCTGGCTGTCATGGTCCAATCAAGTAGCCAAGTGCGGAAAATGACCTGCTAAACAAACAAACAAACAAATGTCTGGCTGTCCTCCTCTACAGTCACATTACTTCCTACTCTTGTAAAATTTGGTAAGCAGGTTCAATAATTATATAGAATATTGTAATCGATTCAGTTATTAGACATTGTTCAAAATGGCGGATATATGTTTTTTTTTCACTCCACTCCACTCCACTAGATAAGTAGTTCAATATTAAAAAGTATTTCATTTATTCAATAAACTATGTGTTCTGAATCGATCCTTCAAAAATATTCACAAGCAATCTCGTAATAAAACAACCGAACATAACAATTAAATCAAAATAATTGCAAACAGCAAGCTTATTTAACAAACAAATTAGCTGTAATATCAGTTCTGTAACAAAACAAACACCCAAACCGCTTACGGTATAATTAACTGAACAAAAATAAATCAATTCGGTGCGACAGAATCAGAATTACAAAAATATTATTGCTTAAATGCACAACGCATTCCGTGCATTGCGCTGGGATGCATTTACGTGGCGAGCCCGACCAATTGTAATGATTCGAATATTGTTCCAATTGCATAACTGGCGAGATCAAACATTTTTATTTGTTTGCCCATTCAACCGCACGACTGAAACTAATGAAGAGGAGCCTCGATTAAATTAATATCGGTTTTATTTCCGTTTTATCTTGCCGCCGCCGGCTCCGACGTGAGAGGTTTTTTCACGGCAATCGTTCCGCACTCAATGTTTCATAACGATAATTTGATTTAAAAAAACAGGTGTGCACTTCATTTGTTCCGATTTTGTTATTATTTCAGAATTGATTGCCTGCTCTCCGCTACGATTGTGTTGAAAGTATTTTTGTGCAGATTCGTGTTTGGAAAAAAGTGATGACACTTATGTAACCAAAACAAAAGCTTTATATTGAGAGAATTCTGACGGATTAACACTAATTTGACTCGAAAAGCTAAAGCTCACATTTTCTTTTTTTTCTGAATTTTAACGGAAATAATGTCAAAAACCTGGAAAACAAATTTAGTGAATGAGAAAAAAGCTTTACTTATTGCTCTTAGAAACCTTTGTGGTTTTCCAACCTCTTCGTACAAAGGTATTAACGCCAGCCAAACTTTCAATTATGAACCTGGTTACCGCGTATCTAATAAGCATCTAGTTTAAACGTATCTCCCAGCAAATTAAATCCACTTACCGCTCACAAAGTTCTGAAGTGCTCAACTGTTGTACGTAACACGTATAATGTACGTTATGTACGTCCGCTACAACTTTAAGATGAAGCTTAAATTCTCATGACCGATATCCTTACACCAGAGCTGGGGTTAACCTACGCCTTGCTTTACAAGCGGATATTTAACACAATCAGGTTTTACAAGTCAACTTACCTATATTTATTTATTTATTATTGTATGTCGTCTGCTACATGACTGGAGTCCGGTGTATGGCGACAGGCTCGCCCCCTTTCACATTTGGGACTGAATATATATAATATCTTCCGGCGAAGTATAGATGTTGTATTAATAAACTTCTGCCAGCCCCCAATATGTATGTTATATGTTATTATTGTATTTTGGCATACTCTTATTAGATAGATAGATAAATAAACTCTTTTCTCTTAACATCAAAAATAAAAAAACGAAGAAACATTTAAAGTTGATCTATTTTCTACGTAGATCTCTTCCAAACAACCTTTGGATGGAGATTATGTTAAATAAGTATAGGACAGAGTGTAGAAATTAAAGTAATCTAATCAGTGAACAAAGGAACAACTAATCAAGCTACGCAACGTAGAGGCAGAGTTTAGCTAATTCCTTCGCTGCATAAACTGAACACTACCCGAGAATTACAGCTAATTTTGAAGTTAGACTAAGTGCAACAGCGATCATAGCGTGCCTCGCGCCTGAGCGTTCCAAAACCGATGTTTTCTTCGTAAGTTTCGTAGTGAACG
Source organism: Peribatodes rhomboidaria (assembly GCA_911728515.1). NCBI lineage: Eukaryota > Metazoa > Arthropoda > Insecta > Lepidoptera > Geometridae > Peribatodes > Peribatodes rhomboidaria. Next base: position 11,855,516 of record OU452172.1, read on the forward strand.
GTAACGAGCTGATGCACTCCATAGCATGTTTCAAGTTAACACGATACCTACCTTGAGTTCTTAAGCACTTGCTTGCCACCTAAACTAACACTGCTACAAATTAACGTCTCATATTCATTATTAAAACAGTATTGTAGTTAGTGCTGATGGGAATTTCGTGCGACGTCTCTTTATGATGCCGTTTCTTAATCAGTTATTTAGATAGCGGTTTGAATTTGAACGAGTTTATTAACTGTCTGTCGAATAAGGGTAGATAGGTACCTGATTTGTGTCAAAGAATTGTTTTTGCATTATTATTAGACTACTAGCTGCGCTTCGCGGTTTCACCTGCAGTTAAAAAGTATCCTACGTGCTACTTTATACTATAATCTATCTTTATGCCAAATTTCATACAGATCTGTTCAGCCGTTCTGGCGTGAAAGAGTAACACACATCTATTCATCCATCCATCCATCCATCCATCCGTCCATTCTTACAAACTTACGCGTTTATAATATTACTAGGAAGACATACAATGATATTGATAACTTATGATTAGTCATTCACGCTATATCTTCCAAAATTTAAACATTTCGAAAGCATTACTTCTATTGCTATCCTACTAAAAGTGCATGAGCCCCTAACACGTTGCAACCTACACAACCATCTTTTTTAATATCAACCTCCTCTCTCAATCTATTTGTCTGCTATAATTATGTTGATGATAAGTCTTTCTAATTAGAATCAAAAGACGATTTTTCAGCGGAACTACCTTTTTGCTCGCCTTTACTTTACTGTACCTATAATTATTACATTATTTAGTAATAAAATCGAATTATTCCCAGGACTTATACTAATCTCTAATTACAATAACAATATTCACAAACTAAATGGCGTCAGCTCATCACTTAGAAACCGTAATCATAAATGGGATTGTGTCTTCGCGTTTTCAATTAAAACTCGTAACCGGCTGCGTGAGATTTACGGCGTCATCTCAAAAGGATATTATAAGAAAATCGAGCTCCAGAATCGTAGATTAATCGTCAGATGAAATCAAGCGCGGAGATAAATCTCATTAAGCCGGGTGGATGTGTGGGTTTCCATTTCCCACCGTTTCTAAATGAGCCAATCGCGACTCGCCCGCGACGTAATGGGATGTAATGTTTTATGATAGATTGTAATATCGGTCGGGCGGTTTTTACTGACCGTTTTATCAGAAGGTTAATTAACTAGTAAGAATTTCAGCGAATTGAAAAGTTTAAAAAAGGCAAAGGAAGAAATAAATGTTTTGAATAATAACCATTAATTGTTAGTTTTAAAACAGTGTTCAAATAAAGAGCTAAATTGACTTAAAGTATTTTTATATTATTTTGAATGAAAAGACTAATGAAACTCAAAAGACTAGCTATGTACTGAATGAAACCTAATTATCGACTCCCGGAAAAATACCGCTGCTCCCGCGAATAAATATTGAAATTTTAAATCGCAACTGAGCTTAAAAAGTAAAATCCAACCGCATCTTTAGCCGAACACTCCAGACTCGAGCTACTCAATTAGTTCCAGCTACATTTAATTTCGATATTTCGATTCGCGATGGCAATCTCGGTTCCGCTGCGGAATAAGCCCGTATCATTGTTAGCCGAAACTCGGGATGCCGACAGATCTCGATCGATTGAAGTTCTACGAATAATTACCAACGACAGTACCTTAATTTTAGGTAGTACCTAAGACCTTACGTTGAGTATAGGCACTAACTATTAGGTCCTTACGTATGAAATCAGCGTTTTGTCGTACTGATCAATTTGATCTGAAATATCTCCTCTTTGGTTAAGAATTCGAAATTCAAATTAATAAATTCATTTAGCTGGTTTTTTTTTCTTTGGAATACAGTCATTCATTTGTTATTTTCCTCATTATTTTTTCTTTGGCGTCGCTTATTACCGCGCAATGGAAAACATGAAATATCGGTATATTTACGAGTACGAGTTCTACCGTGGCACCAGTGCTGCAGAAACAGCTCGAAGAATTAATGATGTGTACGGCGCTGGTGTCGCTAAAGACAGCATGGTACGTTTTTGGTTTCAACGTTTTCGTTCTGGAAATTTCGACCTTAAGAACCAACCCCGTGGACGGCCGGAGATCAAAGTGAAAAACGAAGAATTAAAGGCTATTGTGGAAGCGGATCCATCACAAAGCACTTCAGAGATAGCAGCAGGCTTCGGGGTAAGTGACAAAACTGTATTAATCCACTTGAAGCAAATCGGGAAAGTAAAAAAACTCGAACGATGGGTACCTCATGAATTGAGTGAATCGAACTTGCAAACACGGGTCGACTGCTGTGTTACTTTGCTCAACCGACACAATAATGAAGGGATTTTAAATCGAATCATTACTTGTGATGAAAAGTGGATATTGTACGATAATCGAAAGCGCTCATCGCAATGGCTGAACCCTGGAGACCCAGCCAAATCCTGCCCTAAACGAAAATTGACTCAGAAAAAGTTACTTGTAAGTGTTTGGTGGACTAGCGCCGGTGTCGTTCACTACAGCTTTCTTAAATCTGGCCAAACGATTACGGCAGATATCTATTGTCAGCAACTGGAAACCATGAAGGAAGAACTAGCTGTTAAACAACCGAGATTGGTCAATCGCTCTAGGCCACTGCTGCTTCACGACAACGCAAGACCACACACTGCACAACAAACAGCCACTAAGTTAGCTGAGCTACAATTGGAATGTCTGCGACATCCACCGTACTCCCTGGACCTTGCTCCAACAGATTACCATTTCTTCCGGAATTTGGACAACTTCTTACAAGGAAAAAAATTCCACTCCGATGCAGCAGTCCAAACCGCCTTCAAAGAGTTTATTGATTCTCGCCCCCATGGTTTTTATAGTAAAGGGATCAATGAACTACCCATAAGATGGCAAAAGTGCATAGATAACAACGGTGCATACTTTGATTAATTAAATATATTTTACAAAAAAAAATCGACTTTTTATTCCTCCCGTACAAAACGCCAATTTCATACGTAAGGACCTAATAGTTCGTACTAGCTAACATTAGACTTGATGTGGTTTTTTTCTTTCTCATTACACATACACATTATACAGATTCCATTTTCTGCATGTAGAAATGGATGGTTGAATAAAACCTGTTTAGCGCACTGCAACTCGGATTCTAGAGACTAGTTGAATTTCAAATTTCTTCAAACAAATAAATATATTAAAAACTAGCTCCAGCCGCTCGACTGATCTGATCGCTACTAAACTCCACAGGATCACCGGCGAACTAATCTGAAGGTTGCCTAAAATCCTCATCATGAATCAACAAGGAGTATGGTTCTTCAAACTACAGTCCGCCGATGCGCACTACGAGTATGTTGCCAGGTTGCCGCCCTGACGAATAATAAAATAACATCCAAATTTGGAATGAAACAGTTGAGGACGGGATCTTCTCAGTTTTACAAACACACATCAGTTTTTATAGAAACAGTAAAATAGATAAACTGCAGATTTTGTATGCCTTAATCATTCTTCTTTGCTAGACAAGGTTCTCTAGTCGCACAGCTAGCCCACTATAGTACAATGTAAGCATGTACAATGTTGTTTCTAGTCAAACCACCGTACCCACGTAACTGCAACCCGGTTTCCATTTTGATCGAAGCTGTAGGAATCGAACACTCGTTAATGAAACTTCCGCCGCGCAATTAGGTAACCGTCTTGGTTTTATTAAATTTAATCAAGAACTTGTGTAATATTACGCAGATTGGGCCGTGTACAAGTTTCGATAACGGTATAGTTGGGAACTAATTTCGGAAATAAGCAGAGTTATCTCGGTTTCCCCTCTATCGCCTTATAAAAAGGGGATCGATGTTCTTAAACTAGATTAGGAGATAAGGATGTGAGCCGCCGTAGGGGAGGCTTGTTTCTTGCGCGAGTGTAACAAAAGATACGGTTTAGATCGCATTGAAGTATTACGTACCTTTAGAGTTGATCATTCTTTCACCTACTCCTCTTACTTTAAGTCCGATCTTATTCTTAGATTATAAAACGATGATGGCCAAGTTGGAGGAAGCCCGCCTCTCAAGCCAGAGGGAGCAGTTCAAACCCAGCCGACGGCACACACCAACATTGTGTGAACATATGTGCGTATTGTATGTCATCTGCTACATGACTGGAGCCCGGTGTATGGCGACAGGCTCACCCCCTGTCACATTTGAACTGAATATCGTCCGGCGAAGTGTAGGTGTTGTATTACACCTCTGCCAGCCCCCTCGGGGGAAAGGCGTGACGATATGTTTCATGTAAATCCAACTATAAAACTAACTTAACAACTTGAAGTTAAAAATTCTAATACGTTCAGTTAAGGCCTTGTTAATATCAATTAAGGCTGAGTATAGCATTAGTTTAATAAGTCTGTGGTACACCCAAGCACTACTTAGTTAGCTTGCTAGTTATAAATTCTATGCTTGTAATAATATCACAATACTCCAGCCAAGGATGAATAAAAAACATATTTTAAAACATTATCCAAAGAAATAGGTGGCCGCAACTAGGTTAACTTATACAATCATACATTTTAGGTTGTACATGTACATGTTCGTACGCAGCGTTATCGGCGTGATAAGCTGCGCCGGAAACATCCGGGACCGCGTCCGCCAGAGGGCGTATCTATACCTACCCACCAACATCATGTTTTCACTCCATATTTCGTGTAAACTCTACCATCTAACATACATATTTTTTACTTTCAAAATTTCATTGTAACCTAAAAATGTACGGATGCAAGTATTCCTCTGCGTACAAAACGATAGAAAACATTTGATACCAGTTAACTTTTTTATGTCTTTTTTTAAAATCCTGTTAGCACTGTGTTTGGTACACGAACCCGCGGCGAGCTCGTTTAAAAAATATACAGTATTTCAAACCGGATCCGCTACGCAAACAAAGATTCCAAAACGAACTTCCATAGTGGCATTGTATAAGGCACCTGAAAACCCCGAGCGCAGTTACGAAACAAGTATTGCACAATTTTAAACAAAGGTATAGACGGGACACCGGCATTACCATAAACTACGGCTCGGTAGAAGCTCGAAATTGCTTTTTTGAACTCCCCACAATGTTACCACTATTAGGAGTTAAGAAAAAGTTGAATAAAGGTGGTGAAGAGAGTGCGCCGCGTGCGGTTGTGACGCCGTAATCACATCGCGACTCAAACTTGGGCCAGTTGCAGTAGTCCCCGTCTGTTTGCTCGAGTCGCGTGCAACTCCGCAGCTTCGGCAAAAGATTAGAACTATTTACGGAGTTCGGCGCGGGCACGTGCTTTTTAGCAATTCTACGAGTTGCCACTTAAAACGATAGTTGCCAAGACGACTCGCGCGAACTAAGTCTGCGCTCTCTTATTCATTCATGAACGTTTACTGGGAACTTTTTCTATGAAAGATAAATAACTGCTTCCTGGGTGTTTCTGTATCTTAGAAGAGATCCTATTACTTAAGTTTTTCTCGGGGAAGATTTTAAAAAGAGCGGGCAAAGGAAACGACTTGAAATGACAGTGCGATTCAGGAATATTCTCGAAGTGAACGAGAAACAGAAAGAGTTCGTTTTAACCATTTAACAGATTTTAGTTTTTATAAAATATTTGGTTTGCTTGTTTTACTTTATTTCAACTTCATTAAGGAGTTGTTCAAAGCCACTTGTAGTTTAATCTATTTTAAACAACCATTTAAGTATTCCAGACCCTATGTCATTAATTTAATCTGGGGCACTTCACCTACTTACACCCTATCTTTAAGTGGGTTACATCCTCATAACCCTGCTAGGTAGGCACTCGAAGCCCCGGAACGATGTTCCGCCGGTATCGAGGCGTGCGTGAACATATTTTATCTACTTCCGCTACTCGCGGCCACCGGCAATTATCAGAGGCGTGTTCTGAGCTCATAACACACCCTTGCTTTAAGCCGAGTACACATTGGTGTTGTACAAAGATTCTACCTAATGTAAGTAGATGTACTAGGCATTGCTAAAGTAGACCTCCTTTTGAGTGTGCTCTATGAATACGTTCGAGACGTGTAAATACAAAGTTTAGGTCAAATGATCGGCAAAAATCAAGATGACTCTGATTAGGTAGTAATTCGGATTTGATCTATCCAAACATGGTTTGGTTATTAACAGAAACAAAATTTTAATTATTCTGTCAAGTGCATGTGCACTCAACTTAACCCCTTACCCTTTTACACGGTGAATATCTAGATGTCAGATAAAAAAAAATCGCGAATCACAATCATTAATTTACACCCTACCGTAATTAACGTTTCAACAAATCACTAAAGCAATAACTTTTGATATCATCGCACAGTAAAAAGGGTGAATAGATCAAAGTAGCGGCATCTATGAGACAGTAGCACGCAACTGTGAAGTACGGCTTTGATTGTAGGTCTGTAGGTGCTTTATCTTAAACTAGATCTGTATTGTTTGAATTTATAGCCCAATAGTACTAAATAATGTGAGTAAATACGCACGTTGTCTGGATAACTAGAAAATAAATTTAAATAAATAACGATCCGTTTCATGTAAAAAGTTGTATTAAGATGAATGTGTGGTCGAGATGAATTTTATTGTCAGCAATAGTTTGAACGTGCTTAATTCATGAAATTTTTTTAAAGTAAGTATTAGATTACTTAGTTAAAAAAAAGTACACGGCATATTATATATGTCGGGGAAAATCAGGTATGGAGCCGAGCCGTCACATCCCACTTCTGATGACGGAGAAAAGTAGGGAAGGCCGAAGTGTTGTGTCTGAATTCTGATCCGTGAACTCGTCATCACGGGTATCTATGGTGTGCGTAGACTTCAGGAACGTTGAAATAAGGGGACAGTAGTGTAGACTTTTTACTATTTTAATTATACAGTCACTTAGACCACTCAATTAGTGAATGATCACAAAGATAATTGGCGATTTAGAGTAATAGGTTTGCGAATGACCATTGCGTGCGACTGCCTTCAGCCAAGTCAACCACTGCCTGACAGTCATGACGTTCGCCCGCCATCCCAAACGCAACTCCATTCGTTGTTTACCGCTCTAAATTGCCATGGACAAATTGATTAATCATCAAAAATAACAGAACAAAAATATCGTCGATTAACAACTCTCAAAATAAACCGATTTTTCTTACCTAATGATGTCACGCGCCGTCATATATTAAAATTGTTAGCTGTCATTGTGAGCAAAATTAGCAACACAACAGATCTAATCTACTCTAGCTCCTCAAATATTGAGTGTTTGAGCCCTAAATGCTCGCTGTGTCAACACACTAAGTACCTATTCATATATTATGCTATGTTTGTGTAAACAATAACAATAATTCAATTTGCACATGTGGGTTTGCAAACAGAATGAGCAAATTGTTGATAAGTGGCTCTTATTAGAGCGGCTACTAAACTGATTAACAAAATTATCAGGTATTTAGTACTTCAAATATTATGTTCTTTTTAAGATAAATCATTTTCCTACAAAGAGATTAATTATCAATTATTATTATAACTAAATCTTTAAAGTCCAGTCGGCCTTTGATCGAACATACTCGTAAAATCCAAAAATAACAAAGTTATTTCTAGAAAAACTAAAGAAAATGAGAATAATGACCAAGCAATTAAAACCTAAATTCATGATGAAAAGCCGACGATTTAAACATTATTATCGCGGGAGGTCAGAAAATATCTATTACATTATTTAGTTCACTAAGACTGTAACTCGAACCTGTATCCCAGCGCGGTCAAGCAATTAAGGAAAATAATTGTTTACATAAATACGGAAATTTGCCAATAACTACTATACTTACTTTAGACCACGTTGAATTAAGTGGACTATCACAGTAATGGGTTTACAGCATGTTCTTAATTGAGCCGATCGTCATTACTGGTCGCTACCGATATTTAGGTAAGCACTCGACCTACGCTCCGATTTACAACCTTACGACGTCGCCAGTAAGGCTATAAATATTAAAACGTCCTAATAGAATATTAAAACCGAGATTTGGAAACGGTTTGGTCGAGAGTTATGATATTGTGACCGTAAGTGGTTCCCGGGATTGCTCTAAGGAAACAATTTAATTAGACGTTGATTAAATATAAATCGAAAATGTTCGTGGTTCCGTCGTTTTAGTTGGTGTAGTGCGTTTCTTGGAGACTATAGATCTATAGGAGTTTATTTTATGAGTTCAGTTTATCACTACACAATGTAAGCTAGTACGTCATTTTTTTTCAAATATTTACTCTATTCCTCGTGCTACATTGCGCTCTTTCAATCAATCAGTTTCTCTTTCGCTATGTCGTGTCTATTAATGTACATTATGAGACACGAAATTCTGTGAACACAGTAGTCTTGCAACTAGCTTTATTTGATGTTCGCATTACCATACCAATAGAGACACACAATCGATATCATAGAAGCCCCGGCATTACCATAGATATCCGCTATCACGCAACAAAGTTTTACTGCCGAGATCAGAAACAGGCCCAGTAAAACATAACAAGTACGTATCTATTACGCGAGCACGCGAGCAAGATAACGCTGTTTATTCAGTGTGTAAGCGGCGTACAAATTGTTTGCTCCAGAGCTCCTTACCTGTGGATCCAAGTTTTCATAACACGACGTAGCCGCAGGCGTGACAATTTGTACCTCCCCGCACCCCAAGATTTGCTGACGAACTCGGGACTGGTAAAACATATTCCTCCTTATGAAGCTGGCGACATCTGAAGTTTGTGAGTGAAATAATGTCGGATCGAATGAAGTTTTACGCGGCTCTGCTTTGGGGCTTTTGACTTATGGGTGCGCGCTTAAAATTGTTCTTTGTGTTACTTGGAACGTGTTTGAACTGCGAACAGGATCTATGTTCACTTGGTGTTATTCATTTAATATTGTATTTTAAGAAGCTGTACTGTATCTTCTTGTCAACACAGTAAAATTTTCAAATTTTGTTATTGTTTCTAAATTCTAAATTATGAAGTCTAACAAAACTGAAACGAAACTTATGAAAACGACATATGCCCAGATTAAATCCTTGAAAATTGGAAAAAGTCAAAAAAATTGTAAATGTTGCTTACGTGTCTGGCAAAAACATTCTTTATTCGTACACTCAAAGTAAATAGTCTAAATCGAGTAAACAAACTGCCAGAATATATTTACTGAGATTTCTTTCTGTCTGATTTAACACGGTTTGTTTTATAAATCCTTAGTTTTTATTTCTTTTGTTATGTAGAACTCTCGCCGTTAAAACAACTTTTCTAAGAATCCCTTTTATAACGGCACTTTGACGCACAGATGGTTTAGTTTCCACACTATTCGAGTGTAGAGTTTGTGTCACAAAATAACACACGAGTTTAATACGTTTTGTTAACTTAATATTCATTCTCCTATTATGTATGGAATATTGATGAATGTGTGGGCGAGTAGGTTATTATACTTTACGCAACCGAGGGGTATTTTAACAAAACACCGGACATATTATTTGAAAGGGCAGTTCAGATTGCGTGCCGCGATTCTGTACATTAAAAAAATCTGCGGGTAGTTAAAATGTCAAACATTTTAAAAATGGAATGCGTTGTTTTCGTTTAAAAATGTACGCTGCAATAACATGCATACTTTATCATTTTGTAACGCGTTTATATTAAAAATGTTGTATTGCAATTTTTGTGGAATGGCGTGAAATATTTTTGTAACTTCTGATAAAATATTCAGACTTCCAAAAGAACATTAAGAGTCCGGCGACCACTTAATACTAACTTCGCATTGGCTTAAGGTATTCTATAGCCATTTCGTCTAGAAAAAGACTACGAGCGAAGAGAGCAAGTAATGATACTGACGAGCCTCTAAAGTTACCTACAGAGTGACAAAGTACAATTTCAGTTTTTTTTATGACTTTTGCACTTCTGTAATCATTCTTAAATAACTAAGAATTTCGGCTGTATTACGGATTCATTTTTAAAAACTAAAGATGTAGACAAGCTTCCTATGTAAAAGAATTTTTGATTTGCTTTGTCTACTTATTGTATAAATCAGTCAAAAGTGACCCCTTAAAAATGCGAATATTTTTCATAGCTCTATTTTCGCTTGAGAACGTTTTTAAAAAAAACCAAGAACATAGGGGCGGAGATTTTGTTAATTTAATTGTACATGCTAAATTTCATCATAATTTGATAAATGGTTTTCAAGCAATTTGAGAAGCGCGTTAGTATGGAAATTTCAGAGCGTCGCGGCCCTCTTAAAAAGATGTTAAAATATAAAACACTAGATTCTAAATCGATTCTGGCAACTCATATGAGATAAAATATAGTTTTTTTTGTCGTAGATTGCTTTCTCTAGATGTTTTTAGGAATGAAATAAAAAGGCAACCTACTCAGCGAAAAAACTCATCAAAAAATAATATGACCGAAAGAAACACGTGTTCCAAGAACAGAACGGTAGCAAAATTAAATATTTACGCATAATATCGTAATACCATCAGACCTCAATTCCTGTTTTGCAATTCAACAGGTACACACGGAAACTTCGATTAGATTTTCAATAAGTAAGCGGATTCACAAGATAAGGAAGGTTTCCGAAAATATAACGATAAAAGTTTATTGTGCCTATAATATGCAAAATAAAATGGTTGATCGCGCCGAAATGTACAGAGGTCGAGGTGCCCTGAGTGCTTCATTTTTCCTTCGTTAGTTATTCAGGGATTGGACCGTTCGCGTATCTCTCTTTTTTTAGATCGAAGGAATTCACATATGGCTCGGAGGTTTCCTGAAGAGATACTCTGAGTTAACTAGGAAGTTTGCGGATTGTAGCGCAGTATACGTAAGTTTTTACGATGTTTGTCTCCCGCTCGAGGCGGCAACGGGCTGTGTATGTCGCATCTGCGTTCCATTTACGTGGATTTACTACATTTATATTATTATAACATGATAAGGAAGAAATTCTGGTGTGACTGACTCGTGCTACTTTCGTGTCATACACGTATAGTCCATCGAACCAAAGATACGAGGATTTTGGATCAGCTATTAAAAATGTCTAAACCAAAGGTTATTGAATTGAAACTTTTGAAACACCAAATAGTGGGTTTTAATACTTTGTTGAATTTTTACAAAAGAAATTGTATGGCAAGCTCAGTTTGGAATCTTTACGGCATCACCTATCATTATGTTCCATTACTACCTATTTAAATTCGTTTAAATTAAAATATGTAAAACTTTTTGCTTAATTGTCTATTAAATCCGACATCTATGATTGTGTTTGTGATCGATGTGAGCAAAATGTATCTTCAAAATTCAATAAGTTGATGAACGTTATTATTAGGTCCTTACGTATGAAATCAGCGTTTTGTCGTACTGATCAATTTGATCTGAAATATCTCCTCTTTGGTTAAGAATTCGAAATTCAAATTAATAAATTCATTTAGCTGGTTTTTTTTCTTTGGAATACAGTCATTCATTTGTTATTTTCCTCATTGTTTTTTCTTTGGCGTCGCTTATTACCGCGCAATGGAAAACATGAAATATCGGTATATTTACGAGTACGAGTTCTACCGTGGCACCAGTGCTGCAGAAACAGCTCGAAGAATTAATGATGTGTACGGCGCTGGTGTCGCTAAAGACAGCATGGTACGTTTTTGGTTTCAACGTTTTCGTTCTGGAAATTTCGACCTTAAGAACCAACCCCGTGGACGGCCGGAGATCAAAGTGAAAAACGAAGAAATAGAGGCTATTGTGGAAGCGGATCTATCACAAAGCACTTCAGAGATAGCAGCAGACTTCGGGGTAAGTGACAAAACTGTATTAATCCACTTGAAGCAAATCGGGAAAGTAAAAAAACTCGAACGATGGGTACCTCATGAATTGAGTGAATCGAACTTGCAAACACGGGTCGCCTGCTGTGTTACTTTGCTCAACCGACACAATAATGAAGGGATTTTAAATCGAATCATTACTTGTGATGAAAAGTGGATATTGTACGATAATCGAAAGCGCTCATCGCAATGGCTGAACCCTGGAGACCCAGCCAAATCCTGCCCTAAACGAAAATTGACTCAGAAAATGTTACTTGTAAGTGTTTGGTGGACTAGCGCCGGTGTCGTTCACTACAGCTTTCTTAAATCTGGCCAAACGATTACGGCAGATATCTATTGTCAGCAACTGCAAACCATGAAGGAAGAACTAGCTGTTAAACAACCGAGATTGGTCAATCGCTCTAGGCCACTGCTGCTTCACGACAACGCAAGACCACACACTGCACAACAAACAACCACTAAGTTAGCTGAGCTACAATTGGAATGTCTGCGACATCCACCGTACTCCCCGGACCTTGCTCCAACAGATTACCATTTCTTCCGGAATTTGGACAACTTCTTACAAGGAAAAAAATTCCACTCCGATGCAGCAGTCCAAACCGCCTTCAAAGAGTTTGTTGATTCTCGCCCCCATGGTTTTTATAGTAAAGGGATCAATGAACTACCCATAAGATGGCAAAAGTGCATAGATAACAACGGTGCATACTTTGATTAATTAAATATATTTTACAAAAAAAATCGACTTTTTATTCCTCCCGTACAAAACGCCAATTTCATACGTAAGGACCTAATATTAACAAGTTTTGAACTCGAAACAAGCAACGCATTTTGAAAGTTACAGAAAATTATAGTTGAATTGACTATGTTAATTTATGTGCCTAAAAGTAATTACATTCAAAGTTAAATACCCGCATGATCTACTATGTCCAATTTGGTTTAGTTATTTACTTACTAGCTCGGTCTAGCTATTTACTTGCTGGCATATGATTGTATTGCATATCAAAATTGTTTTAATGTTGAAGTAGTCGGGCTGTCGGTGCTAACGCCGCTGTTTAAACATTCTCTTTGTGATCTATCAATTCGGTCAATTTTATTGTAATTATGAGAGAGACCTATTATTCCTGTTATTAATATCATTAATAACAATATCGACTGTTATAACTGTTAATAATATCATTCAAAATATTATGTGCCATTTTAGCTATCAATCGAATTTATGATGTGTACCTAGCATATCTCAAAACGTTTTAGTTTTTATAAACTGTAAGTTTTGAGAAATTGATATAAATAAATAATTCTAAAATGTTGCTATATTTTTGTGTAAAGGTTGTTTCTGGTTGTGAAAGGTTTGCTTATTGTGCAGCTTTAAATCATAATAGATATTAACACCTATAGACATAGAACAAACACAAACATTGGTAGGAATCGAACCCAAACCCCTACGCTCAGTGTCTCAGTAACTCACTACCAACTGAGCCACTGAGCCAGTCAAATTCATTGTTGTCAATGACCAGCTTACCTATTTGAATTCTTGCTATATTTCGTGAGCTTATTCAGATGGCACAGTTTCCTAGTGGGTACCTACTTATATTATGTTAAGGAGGTAACAGAGGAGCCCTCTTGGGACTTCATTAGATGCGAGCGAGGCACGCCACGGGAATGCATTGACACTCTTGAAGTAAGGAAAATGTACTGGAAACTAAACTAAGCACTATTAATGGGGAACCAACACTAAGTACTAACTTAATAAATATATTAGGGTCAGGTCCTACACAGTTGTTACACTATAGATATTAGTTATATTCTTTTTCTTTCATGTTTTTTGATTACTGCTGTGAATACTAAAGTTGATCTATCTGACTTGGTGCCTAATTTTCATGACTTTGTACTGCTTTAAGTTAAAAAGTGTAACATAATTTTGTTTTATAAACATTTTAAGTTAAAGTATATTAACCGCTGAGCTGAGACTTTAAATAAGTAGTACCTTTTTAAGTCTACAAAAGTTTAGCATGTGTTGCTAATCTTTTTAACGGCGGAACTGATTTAGATGTGATTTTACGTGAAATAAAGTTACTATTCGGGACACTTGCACACACCGTCATCTGACCCCAAACTAAGCAAAGCTTGTACTGTGGTTGCCAGAGATTGATATCCATGCATATTACATACTAACCGCGCCCCGCGGTTTCACCCGCGGTCCTACAGGAACTGTTTATTTTTTCGGGATAAAAAGTACCCTATGTCCTTTTCTGTACCCCAAACAATAAGTATGCAAAATTTCAAGACGATTGGTTGAGTAGTTGAGTGAAAGTGTTACAAACAAACAAACGAACAAACTCACTTTCGCATTTATAATATTAGTTAGGCAGTTAGGATTTTAAATAAACACTTAAATAGACAAACTAACACAAATGTAAATTTACAGCATTGTCTTTTTCGCTTTAATAAAACTATCAAAATTTAAAAGCTTTAGAGTAATATCTATAGATACTAGTGACTACTTGGCGGAAGTGGCAGTCTCCAGACATGTTTGTCTTCTAAATAATTCTTAACCCTAAAATACCGTCTTTTTAATGTAGTTTTTACATGTGATTTGAATTTCAAATCACATGTAAAAACTACATTAATGAAAATAACCGTTAATTAGCAAAACCAAATAAAAGCAGCTGTATTTAGTGCGGGTAAATTCCCAAGGCGCAACTAGTTTTAAAATAATGGTTTTTCAAAGTAAGGTTGTTACTTCAAACAAATATACTGCCCCAATTAACTATAATAGTAAATCAATACAAACCTATAACTTTCTTTTCGACGTTAATTGAAGTAATTTTCTTTATTTTACCTCATAAATTGCAGTTTAAAGATAAAAGGCATTTAAAGGTAGAAAGGTATTGCACTTATTTACGCTATATCTATTTTCTTTGTGATGGCAAGACTATGTTTGAATCTTGAATAATACCTAACATTCTGGGCATCGATTCTACTAACCAATTGTTTTTATTCTGTTATGACAAATTGTCATTTTTTGTATTCCAGAAGTGTCAACAGTTGACAGTTTATTATAAATTTGAAAACAATTGGTTAGGATAATCGAGGCACAAACAATTTTGAATTTCGTAAAGATTCAAACTCAACAACGCTTTGATTCATCTCTCTAGAGATGTATTAAAAAAAACTGATTGGTGAGAAATTAACAACCAGCTCTGTCACTATTCATTACAATCTACCATGATGTACGTATTATTTTCTTATTGAATACATTCAAGAATATAGGAAGTATATATATAGATAGCAATGATAGCCTAGTTGGAGAAGGCCTGCCTCTCAAGCCAGAGGGAGCGAGTTCTAACCCAGCCGACGGCACGCACAAATTTGTTCATTGTATGAACATAATTATGTGCGCATTGTATGTCATCTGCTACATGACTGGAGTCCGGTATGGCAACAGGCTCGCTCTCTGTCACATTTGGGACTGAACATCGTCCGGCGAAGTATGGGTGTTGTATTACACCTCTGCCAGCACCTTCGGGGGAAAGGCGTGACGATATGTATGTATATGTATGCATAGATAGATAACTTTCATGCCTTCATCATAGTCACAGCATCAAAGAATGCGTCACAAGACAAAATGCGTGACTGCGCGTAAAAAGGGGAGGAAAAAATCGTGGCGTAGTTAAAGGTGGAAAAGCCCTGGGCTGCATCTCGAGAGATGCATCATTACGGGGTGTGGCGTGCCACAGGGAGCTGAGAGCTTCGCCCGCGTTCACAGTGGAGGAGCGGGCGGACGGGAAATACTCGTACTTTAGGGATGGTTGAATCGCAATGTGAATTTATGGCGAAAAGAAAAGTATGGGATATGTTTTGGGCAAATAAATAAGGTGATAATAAATAAGGAGATAATAAATAAGGTGATAATGTTTTTTTTTTTTGTTCTATGGGTGTTATTTATTTGCACACAACTTAAAATAAAAACAGAAAATTAAGAAAACTTAAACTATTACCTAAAAACTAGAACTTAAAATAACTAAATAAATCACAAAAATTTAAACTAAAAGACCATTTAGTGGAAGGAAAGGTCCCCAGAATGCTGGGGTTAATGTCTGTTTCGTTTGGTCGCTCTCTCGTCTGATATATGGGAATGAATACGCAAAAAAAAACAATTTGGATGATACTGGAAGATTACCCAGATTTTAACTAACCACGCATTTATGGGTTTACTATTATTTATTACGTTTGAAAAGAGTACTATTAATTTAGGAATGTGCATAAGAAAAATGTGTACGCATCTAATGGCAGTTACAAACAGAGGTATTGACGTCATCGCTATATTTCTCACGCAAAACTCGCCCTAACAACTCATTTAAAGGTGTGTTTACACTGTGTACCTACTCATCGCCGACCGCGTCTTTGCCGAAGCACACACAAGACACGCTCCTATCGCCATTTTGAAAAACTGTTTTAAGAAACATTTTGCTTCTATTTTGATGAAAAGGCTTACTTTGCTGTGGTTTATCGAACGTCTTAAGATTTAAAGAGTAGTTTTTAGCGGCCATGAAGGAAATGGTTGATTTTATACTGCACTGAACTGAAATCTCTTCCACCAACATGTGCTTGATTTTCAATAACTTGATGTTTATTCAAACGTAACAAATATTTACAGAGTTAAAATAATATATAATAATAATATTAAGTTAAAATAAATCCATTCGTAAAACGTATTTTGAAGAAATTGACAAATCATAGCAAGTCTCATAGCACAGCGTGTAGCAAAATTCGTAGCACAACATCGTAGCAGGTTCTACGAAATTTCGAAAACGCAAGTAAGCCGGCACAGTATGTAATATCCGACGCCACGTGTTCGACATATGCATCTACTTGCATGTAAAGGCACGCAAACACTGCAGGCGCACCATGTACATGTTATTAATATGCGCAAATCATGCAGATGGCTTCTTCGAGATGAGTCGCATCCACGGAGCTTTAATGACTCGCTGTGACACGAAACGAGGACATAATAAAGTTGGGATTGACATGATACGAGTCACGAGACACTGTAGTTGGCGGAATTTAATAGGGTTTCGACAAAAGGCAAGGGGTAACAATAGGTACTGCCGCCTATTCTGTGAGACGTATTATGCAGCTCGTTGTCGCTGAAGCAACTTTTGAAGAACGCGTTTTACTTCTCAGGCTGAGACCAGACGGGTGGAACTTTTTCTTTTTTTTTACGTCGCGTAATTTTACTTTGTTTAATTTACTGACTGATTCATGGTGGAGCTTAAAAAATAAATTAAACCGATCGAGCGTAACCTTATCCACGAAAAATGCACTAGTCTTGTTTTGACTGCCTCGGTGGCCCAGTTGGTAGTGAACCTGCCTTTTTTAGCTTAGGGCGTGGGTTCGATTCCCACTTAGGGCAAACATTTATGTGATGAACATTTGTGTTTGTTCTATGGCTGGGTGTTAATATCTAATTTAAGTATGTATTTAAAAATATCTAAGTATGTATATCAGTCTCTGGCAGCCATAGTACAAGCTGTGCTTTGTTCAGTGTCAGGCGACCGTGTCTGGAAGTGTCCCGAATTTATTTTTTATTAATTTTTATTTATACTTTTAAAATATTTCTTACTCGATTTGCTAAAGAGGTTTGATATTTTTTTCTCCAGTTTATCAAACATTCTTTAAAAAGCTTCGGTTTTGCAGCAGATTTGCCCGTAAAAATGCAGAAAATAGATTTACCACAAACCTAATATACATAAAACACTAATGTGAAATGTGATTAACGCCTCCGAGGCTCAATCTTGACTAAAACCCGCCAAATCAATTATTAACCGACCATGAATAGCTAATTCATTCTGAGGCATTATCAGTTTCTGCGCGAAAATGCCATTGATAAACACGATTTAGATATTCACTTGAGTTCAACTATAACTAATGATATTTTTTCCAAAATGGTGCTTTTGACACAAAAATAAAAACTACAAAATTTAATTGAACTAAAATTGATACAAAAAAAATCTAAGAACATTTTTCTGTTCTTTTTAAAAAATGTGTGTATATGTATTTTATTTTGATTTGATTAAATTTGATATTTAATATTTTTGCCACCCAGAATTTATAAATCCTGCGCCACGATGCACCTGTGCTCGTCATCCTGAGATATTTAAATGTCTTTGTTAATCTTATCAAAATACGCACCTACTAAAGAGCAGCACTTACGCGCCACTTTTAATGCTTCGGTGGCATATCTATCTCATTAGGAGATCATCATTGGCATAAACGATATCGGTACGCTCGCACGGTAATGCGCGGAGAGTATCTCATAGAGGTCGCGATAACCGCGTCAATCCTAACCGGTCATTATCGTAAATGTTAATGGATACGACAATTACGGACTCTGGTCGAGCTATACCAGAGAGTATGTGATCTACAGAGAAACAACTCTATAGGCTGATTTACACGTCAAAGTATAGCGGCAAGTTAACGTGTCGTTGTGGCGAGTTTAGTTGTTATGCGCGTTTGGTTAGGACGCTTCAAGCGACACAATCTGACTACTTGTTACTTAATACTTAACTGTCATATTTCTAAGCTCGCCACTGTGCTTATTGACGTGTAAATCAGCCTTGTCAGCGCAAGACTAAAGCATGACTTTGTTTTATGTGGCATTCGAAGCGGAAGATGCTGTCAGCTAGCTCACTTTGTTTGGTAAATTTATAAGTGAAAGAGACTCGTATGTCTCATGTTGCAATTTCCGCTGGGATCAACGTAAGTATAATTGCCTAGTAATTGCTTTAATGAAATTTTCCTCAAAGTTTTCGTTTTAAAAAGTAAAGTGTACAACTGTACAAACATGCCGGAAGCTAAATCAAATCAAATCAAAAGTCTGTACCGTTTGCACATAACAAAAAGAGGGCATAGATAAAATATCGAAGCGCGCATACAGAAGTCGTGTTTCTATAGATGTTTTAGTCTGTACCTAGCTATACTGAGAACAGAATTGAACGGTCCTAGTCTATCGGACGTTCGTGTACTCTGTCTATTAAGTCTCTGTCTCAAAAACTTTGGTTAAAAGAGTTTGCCAAAAACGCTTATAATTAAACAGACGGTGGTTTAAACTGGTCAGTTTTTGGTCATTTACTTTTACATGATTTTTTAATTAAAATTAATAACTCACACGATTCTTCTAACGTTTACTAGTTGATTTTAAAAATCAAGTTTTTCGACATACTTCTTTTTAGCTTTGGAAGCATTTAAAGATTTTTACTCGCTAGAATAATTCTTCACAAATGTAAAAATCGTTTCGCTTTAAAAATATACAATTACTTAATTAAAATTATACAATTATTTAATTGTTAATTACAATTTCCTTAGACAAGTTAAAATACAATATACAAATTAAAATGGTTTCAATTTGATTCCAAACTTCACATTCCGCTTTTCAAATTCGAAATTCCGTAACCAAAATCAAACGCAAACTGCTACATCATTCAGATCGTTATGTCGGCAATCGAATCTACCCATTCCCTCAGCATGAAGGGCGCAATTTGGTTTTGCCACCGCACATAATAATTATCTGTGCTCACGCAGCGTATTCGTTATTACATCCCTTGTTTGAGTGTTAGTGTAGGCGGGGTACCGAACTTATCCTTTTAATAACGAGAGTGTATGGGATAAACAATGCTGAACGCTAGAGCGCAAACTTTATGAAATGTGTGTCAGCTAATAAGGACTGTGGCTATATTTACATAGATTTTGCAACAAGTGAATTTTTGCAAAATTTATGTAAAAATAGCCACAGTTTTTTAATCTAGTGTTTTAGAAAAAAGACTAGAAAACTTTTTGTTTCGAAAACTGTGTAGTAGTTTTCCTTTTAATTTATCACGAAATTTTTGGAAATTACTAAACTCATTAATTAGTCATTTTAATATGAGTAAGAAATTTACTAACAAAATTGTAACTGATATTGATAATGTTTTTAGTAAGTAGCAAGCTACTCGCTAAATTGTGCAATGCTGTGAAGCAAAGTAGTATGAATAAAACTCCCAGGAAACTTTTTAAAATTTAAATCATCTCAGACAGAATCCTATTAAACAGGACAGAGACATCAATTTCTTGGACAAAATCGATCCAATGCAATATTTTCAAAAGGAAAGTTTTGAGTAAAGGAAATGAGTAGTTCATTTCCGTACAGACGCTAGACGTCGACGCGTAATATACAAAGAGGCGGCCACTCTAGAGACAATGGACGGCGAGTAACTTTCAATATTAATGATTCGCCGAGAATGCACACAGAGCCGGCGAGTTTCAAAAGCCTCCCATTGATACTCATTAACTATTGATTCATAAGTAATACCCTTTTACCGAGCCCGTTCGAACGCTGGACAACTTTTCAAATTTAAATGTGAAAGAGGATTTTTAAATGAAACACCGCCCGCCCTATACTTTTGTTCGGTGCGGTAACTTTTATTGCCGGAATAGAAAGTTAGCTTCGTCGCCATTTTATATGTGTTCTCATGCACCAAACTGTTGAGCTGCAATAAACACTGACATTGTTAAATCGGCGTAAAACTTCAAATGTAAAGCATTAAAATCGGGCGTAACCCGTGCTCCGTAAAATTGTAGGTGGAGTGAACACGTTTCTCGTCTCCAAAGTCACGTCTTCCGTGATGAGTGGCTGGTTGTAAAGCATTGTGTGCTAACATTGTCGTGTTTGATTCGAAACGTGTAATATTCGTTCTTGTTAGTTCCTATAAAAATGTTGGATTCAATGGAATAATAAGTAACAACTTCTACGGGCAACTCTTTCAGGTTTACAGGGCAAACATCTGGCGGGATATGCAAAGTCGGCCTCGTAAAACCAACGGTAACTCCTCGCAGTTAACTCTCTCTTACGCCCATCTTTACTGGCCGACCTACCTGTAAATTTGTAATCTGATGCCCTTTAACGGCTTTGATTAGATCGGCTTTATGGCCTTTTAGTAGACAATGAATCGGGATTGGGGAAGTTTTCGTTATTTCTTACTAAAACATAGCGCAGAGAAACCATTGCTTACTCAAGGGAAACAAGGAAAAACGCTTGTTTTGTATTTGTTTATGTGGTTTGAAACGAACAAAACATGTTTATTCCTTAAGAAGGGAGATAAACCATGTCGGTATACTTTTGAATAGTTACAATGTTTTCACATTGTTTCACTTTGTTCTGGGTTGTCTGGGGTTTTATTGCCCGCTCGTTAACAGATATGAAAAACCCAAAAACAATCATTAGCAATTATTACCTCACACATTGCGAATTGTAACAAAAAACAATTAGTTTTTTTGTAATATACGTTCTTTTATAAATATACTTTCTTTAGTTACAAAGTTAAGAAAAATTACAATCACCTTTAAATTCACATTTAAATTCACAGTAATCCTACTACTGGTAAGCGTTATTTAGTCTAAGGCTCAGCTCTACAAGAATTTAATTAAAAATAAAATTCTTGTATATAGAGCTGAATTCTTGTTTTTTATCATAAAAATAATTTACTCTGCTCACTTATCCCAATGCTTATCTTATACTCGTAAAGGCGTCTTGTAATACGCTAACATCTAACAAAACTTTGTGTGTTTATCCTAATGTTAGGTGTATACTTTTTCTAACACTCAACAAAACTTTATAGGTAATTTGCTTTTGCTAATTTTCAACAAAACTTAAAATATGTCATTATAATTGGGTACAAACAAAATAAAGAGATCTGTATTTTTGTCACTTTATAATGCAATCAAGACTGCTTGAGTTTGATTATCATTCTCGCATAAATTAAAACTTTTTCAAAATACAAATTTATAGCGATAACGTACGCGGCACACTCAGCTCATCTCACAATTCTCACCGATGCGATGCTGAAGCGTAATCGCGCTACGCAAATACGTTCAGCACTTATTGCTAGCTACTCGAAACAGGTGCTCTCTGTGTGCCCAAGTCCTTATTGGCGAACAAAGCGAGCGGATGAAGCGATGTATGAAGAGACTTTAAAGGGTGCCCCTGGCTTTTCAATAATGCTCGTGTAGCAGTTTTGTATTGAACTTCTGATGTCGAGGGCTTTGGTAAGTGCTGAGGGCGAGAGAGTGATATGACACAACACGTTTAATTGGGAAAGGAAGGTGCTGGTGCTTGCAAATTTTTAATGAGACATTATTCTGAAATAAGAAAAAACATAGGCGCAAAATGTAACTTTTGACACTTTTTGGGTACATGAGTAGATGCTAACGACAACTCAATCAACGACAACTTAATCAGTCTAACCGTTTTAGTAGTCATATGTAAGCAAACAAACATTTTGTTATGCATACGCCTTTAAAAAACACATAACATAACATATCGTCACGGCTTTCCCCCGAAGGGGCTGGCAGAGGTGTAATACAACACCCACACTTCGCCGGACGATATTTGGTCCCAAATATCCCACTTCCACCACCACCGGGCTCCAGTCATGTAGCAGATGACATACAATGCTCACACAATGAACAAATTGGTGCGTGCCGTCAGCTGGGTTCGAACCCGCTCCCTCTGGCTTGAAAGGCGGGCCTTCTTCCAACTAAGTTGCCATCGCTTAACTCTCTATTTGGGCAGTTAGGCAAAAATACGAGCAACTGAACCTTCCCTACTGAAAAAAGAAAAAAAAAGTTTATTCCAATTTAGGAACCTTATGACAGCCATTACAAATCTCCAATAGAACCAGAAACGTGCCAGTAGGTCTTAGAATTCAATCGCTTTTACCCTCAAATGCGCCTTGAATAACTTATCTGATTGTCTCGTCACCCTTATCCATTAGCAACGGTCATCTGTCTCTGACAACTTGTAGATTAACGTAGAGCCCTTTCACTGCATTGCACGCTACATTAACCGCTCCTGATAGCCAATGAAGACGGCGAAGCCATGCACTTTACTTCAACTACCTTATCATCATTATTGTATTGTACGACGAAATAAAAAAAAACATAACCCCGACATTGAGATAACGAGAAACTGCATCGTTTAGACTAAGCCCCCGCTGACATCAAGCGTCCGGTAATAGAAAGAGACAATAAATACAGGACGACGGCGGTTAGAACGAGACAGATGTAAGTCTTTTAACTCGGACCTCGTCCGTACTTGAAGGAAGACTGAATCACGACGTTGAGTGGACGCTTTTATTACGAGATTTACAGACTCGGGCTTACTATTTTGTACTTTTTTTCCGTGTAAATACTTTCGAAGCTAAAATATTATTTCCATGCCAATGTCATGTCATATTGAGGTCGTTACAGTACGGTTCGGTAAAATATCGAGAGTACTCAAAAGAGTCGAGGATACTCGAAAAGTAACGACGTCACTCAAAAATGAACGAAAAAGTTTGGAGTGTATGAGCGCGCAAAAACAGCGATATTACACAAAATCATGACGGCAACAGTTCTGTAGTGGTGCGCAAACAAGTAGTCTCGCAATAAACCGGGATCGGTGGTCACTCGACGGCTCACCGGAGGACCGCCGAAATGCGACCCCTGAAACTCGGCCCCAACTTTAGATGGCTCTTTTCGAATTCAAAGTTTTGTAGGTATTACGCGATGCAACTGTAAATATTTGGTTTTCTCGCTGCGGTCTTCTTAACAAGTGAACCGTATCGTACGTGCGAGAAGCCTCTTCATTCGGAACCCACGCGAGTCCTGCGCTCGCTTCTGGCATCACAATGTGCGCACTCTCGCTCCGCCCGATCCACTTCTATTCGCAATTAAAACGATATTATCAAAATCATGCACCCACCCCCGCAACTTTCACGTTATACTTTTTGCTCCTAGCTTCTTGTGAAGAATGAAATATTCTCTTCGAACGGTCGAACTTTGTCGTCTTTGGAATAACAAGTGAGAGACTTATTACCTTTGAGAGCTTACATTTTCTGAGCTTAGATTCTGCACGTTCATTAAACCTCCGCTATGTAAATCGAGCGATCGATCCCGGGGACAGTCTACGAGCGATCTGCAGGAGATCCCGGAGTAGTGTTGTAACCGCAGCCGGGTATTCCGATCTTGCGTCCGATGATCCCCCAAATCCCGGGCGGGAGGTCCCGGGCACGTCTCCCGATGGTGCGGGATTAGGGCCCGCGATATTCCCGCGATGCCGACTGACCGCACCGATCATGTTGAACTATCTAGATTATCCCGAGTACGTACGCTCTCTGTTCTATCGATAACTTCAAATTATGAGACGAATTCCTGTCAGGCTCACATACTGAACAATCCAGAAAGTAAAGACCTAACCAGCTAACTTTTTTCGAGTTGAAAACTAGTTTCCACTTTATTTCCCTAATAAACCGAAATTTCACTTACACCTAGCTACAAAGCGACACTAAAAAGACAATGCGCCTACGCTGGTACCAGGCGCCGGGCAGGTCGCCATCACGGGCCAAACGGTGTCGTAAAACAACACACGCGAATAAAAAGGACGGGATCTTATTAAAGTAAATATTTATGGCAATGCTATCAACCGATTGGACGAGGGTTCCGACGCCCTTGATAAATTGTCCTGCCGGTTGCGGCGTAACGGCCACTCTCCAAAATATTTCTCCTGTTACGGATCGCCCTAAAAAATTCGATGTGTTTGATTTATGGCATAATTTCCTTTCACGCCTTTTGATAAGTTTTCACAGAGAATTCCACCGAATACTCCACTCGTTTTTACGAACTCCCCTCTAGATTATCCCTAAAGAGATGAAAAATTGGACTGTTTTTGTACGTGCAAAAAGATAACTGGGCGAAGAATGTGAAACGCTTCCAAAATTCTACTCGTGTCAAAAGCTCGAAAACGCTTCTGAAGCAATAAAACAACTTGGACAAAGTTTCGGATTTAAAAGTTGAACGAACATCTTGACGTAAAAGTAGCGTGGGTGCGCCGTTTCTATGTTACTTACCTGTACGTAGACAATAAGGGTGTCTCCACACAATCAGCCCGACAGTAAACTTGATAGTTTTTCCCCGTTCTATTTAACAATAGAGGAAATGAAGAGGGACCCAATTCTTTCGGAGTAATTTTTCATTCGTTCGGAGAGTTTACATTCAGATTTGCTACCTTTATTCAAACGCATTAGACTCGGCGCAACTATTTATCTTGGCATAAAGCGGCTGAAAACGTTTGCGTTATTCGGCGCAGTTATTTCGATAAACTGTTTGCATTCTAGAAAGATTAGTGCAGTTTCGTGCAGTATTGTTTGTTGTTCTTAACCTACATACTAACCAAAACGCACTGAAAATGTTTACAGGGATTTGACTTTCAATTTATAGCCGATAAATAATAACTGCCAAAATACAAAGGAATATCTTGCACCTATTGTTTTATAGTAGTTTAACATTTTTATATACCATATGTAAAAAAAAAATGTGCATGTACATAACCACAACAATTTTTTGATCATTTCATTAATTTTAGGATATCAAGTACCATAAGCAAACCGTAAACTGTTTATAAAGTTGGAAAAGTTAACATTTTCTTCAAAAAGTAGGTGAGATCGCTTTATTATTCCAGTCACGTTTTATTTCTGTGATTAATGGCTTACTTATAGATTTTTTGGTGAAACTAAAAAACTGGTTGACGTGCTGATATTGAGTGATGACGCGCAGACCGCGTCCATAATAAAGAACCTATATGGCTGGTTTTTATTTGAAGTTGAGCCCTTTTTAAATGGCAAAAAAAACTTCTAATAAGCATCGATCGACTAGCGACGTTAAAGTAATTTAGTTTTCTTATAACCTACTTTCGCTCGGTAGCAACCGTGGTGATTAGCCCGATATTAACAGACGTAGTGCGGGTATTATTTACGTGAAAACATTGATAAAAGTTTCGCAGCAAGTTTTGTCTCAGTCGGGACAGTTCTGGAGGATCTCTTAATTATGGCGCCGAGTATTTCGTATTACAGTAATGAAGCAGAACAATAACAAAAGTTTGGACGTCGGAGCGCGGACTCAACTCCGCTGATCATTTGAGTGCTTGTTGAACTCCTAATGAAAATTTGCCAGTTACATGACGTAGCGTTACTCTGTGGGACGTAACTAGGGCTGCATTTGGTGGGAGGAAGGTTAACTTTATGTCGAGTTTGTGTGATATGC
The DNA here is from genome assembly GCA_911728515.1 of Peribatodes rhomboidaria. Taxonomy (NCBI): domain Eukaryota; kingdom Metazoa; phylum Arthropoda; class Insecta; order Lepidoptera; family Geometridae; genus Peribatodes; species Peribatodes rhomboidaria. The sequence goes on from OU452172.1 coordinate 11,881,441, forward strand.
CTGGTTTAGTTTTACGGTTAAGTGATGTTCATGAAGAGTGGTATAAAACTCATCACGTGATAGTAAAAATGTTTAATGCAACAGTCGGGACCTAGTCCTGTAGGTTAGGGACTGTATTCGTGATTTTGGTAAAACAGCAACTGGTTCATGACATTTTATTCATTTAGTCATGAGTTAAATACTTTTACAAAAACAACAAAAGAAAATGTTGGAAAATCTGCAAGTTAGCAACGTAGATATAAACGTGAAAATCTCTGTAGCGAAAGGAAAACCTTCAATACGCGTATACGTTTTCATCAACGCACGAATATACATGGTATTACATTTTTCCTTGAATAATTCATTAAGGAAAGTAATATAGTGTTCAATTAGACGAATGAATTCTCCGTCTGTATTACATTAGCGAGAGAAATAGCGATAAATTCGGAAATAGCGCTGCGAACGTAAAAGGTGTTACAAAAATTGTGGTCGGAGTCGTCGAGTGCGCGAAGTGGGGCCTAAGGTTGTAACGTCAGTTATCGACGCCTACAATAAGTCGCGTTTTATACGGTTATTATAGGGCCATAAACGCCACCGGCCGGTGTTTCATACACTGCCGGGGCAGATTATACTGCCTATGGCCCCGATTCGGGGGCAGGGGGCCACCCCCTGTCAGCTCCACGTGCCGCCCGACAGATGTGTCGAGATATCAGATATCGGGAGACACATTCATAATCTTCGCCTCAACCTCTCGCTTCTTATATTAAAATAACGAGCGTCACGCAGGTGCGAACTCGAAGGGAATTAATAAAAATTGGGCAGGATTTACACAGGTGCGCGCTTATACGGCTCGGTAAGCACTTACCTACTGAATAGGTAAATAATATATCCAATTCGGGTGCTGGGGTACCGTCTAGTAGGGCTGGTGCTGAAGGAAATCGGGCCGCGCTAATTGAATTTTTCGTCCGTTTTATATTAGGTGCTGTAATTAGGTAAAGTAATTAATTATACATTTTTATTTCTAATTAATAATTAGGTCGATTATATCTCAATTGTATACATTGAGAATGCTAGGGTAAATACGAGTAAATGTATGCTTTAAATACTGACTCATAGCTCTCAACTAGAATATCTTATGTCGGGAATACCATACCTAAAATGTGAGGCATGCCGCATAAATTCTATACTATTCTAAGATTTGAAGGAACCATTTTAGAGGAATCACCTGTAACTCTCCAGATTTAATTAAAGTATTCTTCCTGAAAAATAAAAGCAGTCTAATTGAAGCCGGAGAAAAATAAAGCTAATTCGAGGAGCGGGCCAGGAGAACTTTCATTAGCGTTTCACAGCTACAATTGCGAGTTCAAATAATTATGTTTACGGAATCCTTTTCTTACGCAGAGATTATTTATCTTCTCCATTGTTACGAGAAGTGACGCGGACGAATTTCACGAAAATACCCCATTTATCTACAGCCAGCACACAAAGGCAACACGAAACCCAAAACTTTTTACGTGGTCAGTGACAATGCTGTTCCTCTCTTTTCTCTTAACGTATCATTTCCAACTTTTAGCGGTAGGTATTGTATTTATTTTCGCATTGCGTTTGCGGCGATCGCTGCGAAAACGTGACCTTTACTTAGAAGGACGTTGAGTGGTGAGATAGTGAAGTCCGATTCTATATTTGCTCAGCAATCTCGCCCGCAGATAACTTTGCTTCGCCGACGTTGCTTACTTCCTACTTATTTGGTTTGGAAGCCCGCATAAATACAAGGGAACGCTATACACGTGACACATAATTTTGTTATTTATCTATCTTAACAATGAAATAAGACCGCTATTGTATTTAACTCTATGGCAGCTCGGGGATCAAAACAACCGAATTTGTATATCAACGTTTATTTATTAACGCCTTACCGACCCCCGTCCGTTTCCACCGACACAATGTTTTATGTAAGTGGCTATTGTTTCCTATCGTTTTTATCGGTAAAGCAATAACGCAGAGCGATTCTCGTGATATACCGCACCGACCTTATAATGCATAAAGAAAATACGGTCATCGACGGAACTCCGCTGAGCCCTTATTTGCCTTTTTGGGATGTTACTATCTTTGCGTCGATTCGTAGGCAAAGCCACCCGGCCGCGCGTGAAATACCAAATGCGCCCCAGTTTCGTCGAACGGATCGTGCTGTTTGTTTAGGTCGGCCGGAGTCGTGAAAGGTGATGAACTAAATATTAACAAAGAGTCCAGCTAAGTATCAACACGCGTGTTACGTTTAAGGGCAAAAAGTTGTGTGAAAGTGACGTTGATCCGGTGTCACGAAGATGTATGTCGTGGACGCGTGCCCACATCACGTGACAGGAGAGCGAGGAAAGTTTGCGAGTGCGATACGGGGGAGTGGACCGTTGTACGTGTCAGCATAATCGCGGCGCCACCTTCTGTTTGCCGAGCGGCTCACTAATGCTGTTTGTCGCTGAGGGCGGCCCTGGACACGACACGTCACGTCACGTGTGTGTGTCTTAATCGTTAGCAGACAGAAACTCGGCTGCTCATTGCATTGTTTTGTTTGCCACTTTAACGGGGAACTTAGGTCGGGTGATTACGAGCACTGAGTGAGCCCTGTTCAAGCCAGGATATGTGCGCTGCGTTGCGAACAATCGGCTTGAGTTGTCGCTGCATGGATGCGACACTTAAACTGATGTTTAAAATTGACTAAATTGTCAATATTGTATTGAAATTAGCCATTTGGTCGATTTGAAACGTCAGTTTAAATCTCGCACCCCAAGCGTCCAAATGACTACCATCAAATAAGTCAAATAATGAAGATTTAGTAGTCATTTATTTCTTCGACAAATAAGTTCCAATTATTTTGTCGATGTGTAAATACCACTATTTTCATTTAGGCCGAAATATAAACAGATTGTTGGTCTCTTTTAAAAATTTACCACGCAGTAATAATCGTAGTTTTGCAATATTTTAGACTCAGCTACACAAACCCTTTTAAACTTTCAGTAAAGTCTCTTAAATATTAAAAACTAGTCCCACTAAAGGCAAAAACCTTGAAATATTAAATCGTCTAGTATAAAGGCGATGCCTACAAATAGGCATTGTCGAAAGTTGATTGACGTCTTTTGAGAACACCTTGACACGAATTGCCTTTAATTATAACGATATCAAAGACTTAAAAGCCTTATTAATAATTCGAACCAAGTTAAATACGAAAACTTTTTGGACTCTCTGTCTGAGGTTTTAAGTTCTGTTTCAATACAGCTTGATTGTGAATTGTAATTAATGTGAAAAATCTGAAGCGAAACTTTGTACAAGTTTTATTAATTTTCCTTCCTTCTCTGGTGACGTTCTCTTTCAAAGTCTACAATAATACCTGAGACTTCAATGTTGTTTCGTAAGTATCGGGCTAAGGTAACATTTCCAACGGTACGAACTAATGGTTCGTCAAAGTCAATTTAACACCAGCGTAAGCCCAATCGCACTCTGACTTTGTTTTCAGCTATGTGTTTTAATTCGAAGCGATTGAAACTAGATGGCGCTAGCAAAATCCTACTAATATTATAAACGCGAAAGTTTGTAAGAATGGATGGATGGATGGATGGATGGATGGGTGGATGTTTGTTACTCTTTCACGCCAGAACGGTTGAACAGATCTGGATGACATTTGGCACAGAGACAGATTATAGTCTAGAATAGCACATAGGATACTTTTTAACCGCAGGTGAAACTGCGGGACGCAGCTAGTATTCTATAATCAGTACGTCTAGCAGACCGCGTGCGGTCTGCGCACTCATGAAAAATACTCTACTCTATTCATTGTATCATGGTGCAGGTGATAGGCTTATTTTTTTTCCACTTTGTTGCTTAATCTTCTTCTTCCTTATCTTAATACATATATATAAATTATGTGTCACGTTGTTTGTCCGCTATAGACTCCTAAACTACTTAACCGATTTCAATCAAATTTGCATACCGTGGGCAGTTCGATCTAACTTAACAGATAGGATAGCTCACATATGGATATATATATATAAATAATAAACGCGAAGTCGCGGGGTGACAGCTAGCTTACTACAGTTAATGAAAATTCCGTATTTTAGGTAAGTGTTGTGTTATATATTTAGGTTCTGCCGAAGTTTTAAGTCATGGTTCGTAAATCACGGCAACATTCAACGGTTTAAAAAACGATTCGTCCAATCACCATTCTATAATGAAAACAGTACTTATAGTTTTAAGCCTCTCACAATTTCGCGTTCTCACAACGTCACAATGTCTCAAAATGTCACAATGTCCCAAAATGTTATATTTTACAATACTATATTTACATTTTAAACAATATTATCTTATAATGTATTAATTAATTGTTTGTATTGTTTCAGGTTTTGGTTTCGTCACGTTTCAAAGTGAAGACATAGTAGATAAAGTGTGCGAAATCCATTTTCACGAAATCAACAACAAAATGGTAAGTACATAGCTTTATTTACGCCAGAAGTTATGCTGTACTAGAAACTTGGTTTATTCCTAACTTCTAACAAGGATGAAAGTTACTGTAGGAAATAAAATAGCAAAAGTTACATGATTCTCTTAGAACAGTGGGGCTCATTTTTATGACTGATGCACAGATACAGTAAAAATCTTTAAGCATTTATTTCTTCTTAGCTTTGTATACCTACGGGTCGATGCTTAATAAGATAGCAAGTAAAAATAAAAACCTACCTTATGAGTACGGCGACCACTTTAGACTAACTTCGCATTGGCTTAAGGTTTTCCATACTCATTTCGTCTAGAAGAAGATGACGAGCGAAGAGGGCAAGTAAAGATACTAACGAGCCTTCAAAGTTACCTACAGAGTGACAAAGTGCATTTTTTTTTTTTACTATTGCACTTCCCGAATCATTCTTAAATTACTAAGAATGTCCCTTGTATTATGGATTCATTTCAAAGCTAATGATGTACCTCAACCACAACCTCCCTATGTAAAGAGATTTTGGATTTGCTTTGTCTATATATTATTGAATAAATCAGTCAAAAGTGACACCTTACAAACGCGGATATTTTTTATAGCTCTATTTTCGTTTGAGAACATTTTTTTAAAAAACCAAGAACATGGGGGCGGAGATGCCTATCGTTAATTTAATTGTACATGCTAAATTTCATCATAATCAGACAAAAGGTTTTCAAAAAATTTGAGAGGCGCGTTTGTATAGAAATTTCAGAGCGTCGCGGGACTCGTAAAATAGGTTTTACTATTTTTTTCTAGCATTTCCTTTTAAACAACGAAAACGTTCAAGCACAACAACACAAAATTATCGATTAAACCCTATCCTTGAAAACTTTGTTAGTCAAACAACAGAGGAGTTCGTTTCCACATGTAAAAACTTCCGTAAACGCTGGGGGTATTATCATCTCTTTACATACATGCTCCCGTTGTTTGTCTTGCCGAAAGATTTATTCGTTTTACCCTCATAGTATTTTGCGTTCGGTTTCAGAGTGGAAACCGGAAGTGCTTTGAATAAAACGTCTCTTTGGTATTTGATGACTCGATTCCACTAGAAGTTGCCGATTTACATTTTTACAAAGGAAATTACTGAATCAGAATAATCAATATTTGTTTACATATCCGAGCATAATAACAGTTCTATCCAACTAGACAACATTTAATTTGCTTCTATCAGATAATTGTCTGTAACTCATAGTGTAGTGATCTAAAGATCAAAATCACTATGGGTCATTTTTTCGAAGTCAAATAGCTTACTATTTGAGATAGAAATTGATGTTTTAGACCTTTCAGGCATCTTTATGCAATGATGAAGGCGACCAAGCGTCTTGCAAAAAACCGTCACATATGGTCACAACAGTCCGGTACCAATTAATATAAAATTAAGGGTTAGTTATCGACACGACAAAGATAAATGCCACCTAGAAAGTTAAATCACAGATTTAAGCCTCATATGTACGGAACTGCACTGTGCTCCTCACTCCAAGATACATTACACAGCAACCAGAGTCCTGAACGTCCTTGAATTCCAAAATTAGCTCCAGTATAAATCTGCGTGCCAGACTCGATCCAGCTACATCGTCGGTCAGATATCAATTAGCAGACGCAGCCCTGGCTGGCGTTCTTCCAAACTGAGCCAATAAAACGGCACTAAAGCCGCTTTTACTCTGTTTAGATTTTTCCCCTCCAACCCGAGGCCCCTACCGATGTTCTCAAAAGTATGCTGAGAGATAGGTTTCTATTTGTTTAAACCAACTGCGTTGGAGAAAGGTCATCCTTTTTTCGGAGGTGGTACAGGTGTTTTTGTATGTTGTACACTCGGTTTCCGGTGTGATTCAGTTTTTCGCTTGTTTCTGTAGAATGTGCTTTTTATTTTCTACGGAAGAACGGCTTCATATAATTTGTAGTGTGAAGTATTTTTGAATTTTTTACTCAATTAGGTATTTTTCGCGTTAAGTGTTGTATTTCAATGACTGTATTTAGGATTTGCGGCTGCAAATTAATAATAATCATGTGTTCATACACTATCAGATTACATTAAATGAGATAAATTGCCAACCGGTTAGCATGTCGGTAATTAAATACCTTCCTTCTTTTAGTAAATAAAAAATCATTTCATCATCTAATGATTACGAGTTAATTAACTACAATAGAGCATAACTAATTGTCATTTTTTGTTTCTTCTTTTATTTTATTTTAAAAAATACTGTTAATTGTCTTTTAGCATTTAACAAAGTTAACTGTTATGATTATATTATTATCAACCCTCTCACTTATATGGCCTACAATCACGCACGATTTCATAGTAGGGGCTCCGAATGGACTATCGTCAAAGTGACACGAGACATTAGAGATGTAACCACGAACTTTGTGGATAGATTAAAAGGATAATTGTTCTAGTTAACGCCACAGTTAACCGAGTACACGCCATTTGGCTGTAGTTTGAATTATCAGATTTTTTTATTTCATAGATAAGGAAAACAAATACAGTTTTAAATATGTAACCTTGTTTTGAACTTGATTTGACTTTTGTGACTTGGCTTTACTTAATCTTGTTGTAAGTTAGAAGTTTTATATTTGGAGATAAGCTCGATACTTTCAGCAGCACATAGTTTTATGTTAGATTTAAATCTATGAAAGCTTGTACTAACACTATCGATAACCTCCTTTTACCTTTGTCGAGGGTAAAAATTAAATAGTTTTTTTCGTAACGTCGTTCGCGCAATACGTTCATAATCCTTTACAACATTAAGACTATCTTGTACCACCATAAGCCCTGCCCCTGATTTTGCGACCCGTCTAACACGCACACTGCTCCCCAACTGTTCCTATTGTCCATAATATCACTTTATTATTTTAGCGTAAATTTTAGGATATTATCAAATTCGTCGCGACCATTCACGCGACATTTTATGGCCACTGTAAACCCTGTTGTGATATACTGACCATTGAATTACAATGTTGATAATTATCGTGGAAGTTTATGTACATTTTAGAATAATTAATTTAATGCGCCAGACTTGTTTTGATTGTTATTTGAAAACGTATTACAACTTTAGCGAGCTAAAACTATCAATCTATTCAGTTTTTGAACGTAACCCGTCAAAAGAGCGGTCAAAGTGCAAATCCTGTATACTTTACCCTCCCTAAAGTTTACCCACAAATAATATTGAAAATTCAAAATTGGTTTCTATAAACCTGTAAAATTCAACGTGTGAAGTAAAAATATCAAATCACTCCGGTCCGAATTTCGATAGCTCGCATGGTTTACATCGTAAACAAAGAGAGCACGCCTGTCGGCGCGTCGAAAAAGCTGGTTTTAAAAAATCTGAGCCGCAATGCCTACACCCGACCCATTACCTACATTGTCTTTGTCGGCTGAAGTTTCCATCGCCATTATCTTTCATCCCGTTGAAAGGAGCGGGGAGCGGATACCACCCTTTCGCGTCGTCGATGCATATTCCTGATTATTAATGCTTGTTTTTTGTGTCTTGCCCCATTGTCTCTCACCTAATGGCTGCGTGGAACGCGGCATGTGTCGGCAAGAATCGCAAGGGTGATGCTCGCCCTAAGTGGAGCAAACAACGAACAAAGACATCAAACAAATGGGTAGTGTTTTAGAGTAATTACGGTTCGCTTCCGTGCGAAACGAGAGGTGCATGAAGCGAGCTTTCCTCCGCGTATACCTATGTACGCTCATACGACACGGAGCGGGAAACTAATCGCTTATTATTTCGCCCCTTTTTGTTGCGTGTCGGGGAAAATGATCAATGTTACGGTAAACTCCTTTTTACTCGGTTTTCCTAAACAGTGTAGAACAAACTTGCATTACTGTGACAAGCGAAAAAAGTAACGTTTTTACCAGTTCCGTTCGGAGTATTAAGGTTACGATCTCGTGTTATATAGACGGTACGTGTCTCGTAAACAAATCGCACCATTAAAAATTCGCTTTAGCATAATCATAAGCACATCAGATAGTTATATTTACGTAGCAATAAAGAAGACAGAGGCGTCATGTCACCAGCGACGTTTACGCCACGAGTAGCTGCCCTCGTAAATTTAATATGTCATCTCTTATATTAAAATGGTCGTTAAGCTAATAGCTGCTCCGCCTTCCCGCACGAGAGTGATAGGGTGATACTGTAGCTCACTTTGAAGTTTAAAAAATTACTTTACAAAAACGTGTCTAAAATGTTAACTCAATTTTTCATGGAGAAAATTCTGTCCTTAATCACGAATGGAGCTGTAAAAGTAATTATGCCTTTTTAAAATCCAAAGGTTTTTTACTGAAATCTAAGAGAAAGCAATAAAGCTGTTTAAAATGTTATTCTACGTTTAGGAAATTCATTATCTGTCTCCCAATATTTACTCGCGTACAAAATTATTCCCCTTCTCGCAAAATCTTTGTTAATACAGAAACAAACGCGATTATAAATGAAAAGCAATTGAAATTTCCATCACATTTAATTTGCACGACGTGATTTAATACAAGTAATTTTAACAAGACATTGCTATCTAGTATAATTGTGTACTAAACGATTGTATAATTATTAACACCCGGAGGAAGAGGCTCTCGGCGCTGCATTTCGGAACATAAATACGGGTCTCCATTAGTACGCTCACAACAAATTCACGTCACTCCATTACGTCCTTACACATTACTCTCTTAATTGCTTCCGCTTACCATGAATTTTAACAACAAAGCACCGACGGCCCTCAAAATGGGTAAAATATAGTGTAGTTTAGATTTCACCTTCTAACATCAATTTCTATTTGGCGGATTTAAGCGTGCTGGGGACACACACACCTGTGTTTCTTTATGGGGTCACACCTGTTAAGGCCGAGCACGAAAAATGGGGTTTACGGAGTTCGTGTTGAAGAAAATTCGAGGTGAACGATCCGATGCGTAAGCAACTTTGACGGGCTGATGACGTAGTCATACACTTGGATGGTTTCCACCTGGGCTGGGGTTAGAACAAAATAAATCGTTTTGATGGAATAATGGTGAAATTGGAATTAATTAGCTTCATTTTTTATTACGAAACTTGCCTCAATTTTCTAGCAGTACCTATTTACAAATACCTACCGTCATTAAACGTCATCAAACGCTCTGCACGTCATAGCTGACTAACAAGAAATTTGATCACGATATATTAGATATTAAACCTAGACCAATTGAACTATTTCGAAAGTTCGAAACATGAACTGAATAACTAAAATTATAGACAGTAATAGGTTTCCTCTATGTAGGTAAAACTGTTAAAACTCCTCCTACTCGTTACGCACACATGGAGCGCAAAGTTTAACACGGTCACAAAACTTACGGTAGGTAGTATCTACAATTTGACTATCGGAAATTCACGTCACATTTGGCGCGGGTTTATTTTTTAAGTTCCCGAACGGAATATCTGTATGTGTCACAAAAGCGGAGTTAGAAGTTTCTGTGGATCGCCCAAGTTCCACGAATAAGCAACTTTTACGGTATAAGCCGCGCGAACAAATTCGTAGGGTTTTATTTCGTACGCCACGCGTTACTTTTTATTGAACAGTTAACTAATGGTTTTCCAAAACAACGTGACAGTTAGGTTGATGATTCATACGATTTTTTGTTTACTTACTTCGGTATTGGCCGTCATAAATTATTTGTTTTAGTATACTCTCGATGTTTTCTAAAACTCTATATCAACTACCCTTCTCATATTCTCATAGCGTTTTCAAGTACCTTCTCCAAACATTTGCAAAGGCAAGGTATCGCATTTTTCTCTCCGATCGTGCATGAGGGAAACAAATGGCTTCCGTTTAGGAAATAACACTAAAAGTAGGCACATTTGAAATTGCCACTTAAATCTTGGGATCCTCAATCGCCATTTTTCTTTGCGTCTCAACAGACCAATCGGTAGTGAGTGAACAGTTTTTCGTAACATCTCCATTTCACTATGTGGCTATTAAGTTGGAGATTTAAATTTACATATTATCCTCTTACTATGTTATGGTAGTAAAGTTAGGTTAGAGTAACTACTTGACATTTAAATACTCATATTAAAAACGAAAGCGAAGGCAGCCTAGTTGGGAGAAGTCCCGCCACTCAAGCCAGAGAGAGGGGGTTCGAACCCAGCCGACGGCACGCACCAATTTGTTCATTGTGTGAACATAATTATTTGCGTATTGTATGTCATCTGCTACATAACTGAAGTCCGGTGTATGGCGACCCTGCCCGCGCCCCCTGTCACATTTGGGAGTTCATATCGTCCGGCGAAGTGTGGGTGTTGTATTACACCTCTGCCAGCCCCCTCGGGGGAAAGGCGTGACGATTTAAAACGAATAAAGATGCCTTATAATAATACTCATACTTATATGAATCCTAAGACAATTTAGTGAACAAATCCATAAAAATTAAACAAAACTGAGCTTCTTTACCTCAAAACGAAGAAACGCCTAATGATTTCTCGTTTCTATTTTCAGAACAATTACAACCAACAAAGTCCGCATACGTTTCCTAATATCTATTCGTCTTTACGCTCCTAAGAGTGATGGGTTCACACCCCTCAAGCTTCGAACAATCAATCACAAGCCTCACAGTCGTGATTACCATAAACTTCCCGTTTTAGCAGAACCCAGGCTTCTTCTAAGCTCTATCGATCCGTCCGCGGCCATTTTTGCGCCTTCCACATAAAATATATCAAGTGCGACCGTCCTTTTCAATGAAACTTGCAATTGGCAAGTTGGGAAGATTTCGATGGATTTTGTCCTCTCAACTTTTCCATTTAGAAAAATGGCTGCCGTAATGGCTTGTAGATTATGTTTTTCTCTGACATCATTGACTTAGAGATACTTGCATGATATATAAAGTTTACTAAACGTACTTACGATTTGTTCCATCCGAATTAAATTTTGCAACCCCTATAGTTAACATGACCTTTTGTGCGATTTATTTAAGCTTTGAACCTGTTACATAACGTAATTACTTGCTTGCTTACAAAATTCAATGAAGATCAATTCAACAGTTTGCAAGTTTTTATCGAACAAATTCACAAACATACAAACAAACTACAATTGACTTCTCAAGACTCTAAGACTCTTAAGAACTTTGGTCAGTCAATAAAATATATGTTATTAGAATCATTTATATTATTTCACTTACTTATAACAAAGAGAGAAACTACTAAGTACTAGGGTAACATGTCTTAGAGGAGAGTCGCAGTATCATTAATAACACGAACTATAACTATATTTCCCGTCTGGCTCGCAGAATGCAACGGTTGTCGCTAACGAGATTTTGGCCCCCACCCTTACAGTCTTAATTAACAGTGAGGTTTCTTACCTCAGGTATAATTTCCGGGTAGATAGCGAATTGCCCGGGAGACTGACAATAGGTGATAGGCAATCTGCTGACACCTCGCATGCATTACACAAGCAATATCTACGATACGATACGCTGTATTACGTTTGTATAGGTATATGGAGTAACATGCATGTCCCAATCCAATCGGAGGAGGCTCTTCCTGAGTCAATCACTATCATTTTATTGCAAGCGCGTAAAATTGTATAGCCATTAACATGCCCTTATTAACCTACTTCCACGCTGACAGATATTTCCATATCATTTCACGCAATAAACTTGGTCCATAATTTTATTATGACACGAAAGTATTAAACGGCATTACAAAGATTTTCCAAGTAGAAATTTATTAATTCCGATTCTAATCGGACGGCAATCAGTATTTAAACAACTACCTAATTTCCTATGTCGGTACGTACATATATAAATTTAATGGTCATAAAGCACACGGCACGCAATTTCGAAATGACGCAACTAACTCAAGTCGAAGGGAAGGACGTAAATTACGGCTCAACAGGCCTTTCCGGCCCTTAACGATTTCCACTCGAACTTAAATTTGAAGCGTGAAAGAAAATTAATTAATCACACATGGCGCTAGGCGGCGTGCACATGAACGCACCTTTCGAAGCGTTTGGCGCTGCTGTGTGAACACACCTCTACGCGCGAATCTCAGATATTATTCCGTGTAATGCTCTAATACACGTGCCTTCATCTCTCCGTGTAAGCTCTAAAACACCGTAACATCTAATAACTCAGCGCTCCGGCTCAGTGATAAGGAGCTTCAAATGAATTGACAGCTCAACGTGACGTTTGTTGATAAACAACCCAAAAAATTGAAATTGTTGATAAAATATATTCAACCCAAATCTTTTAGAAAAGTAAATCTTTGATGCGGATAGACAAAGTGAGTGAAAGTTTCAAAGAAGTTAGCTATATCAAAACACTAATAGACAGTTTGACAACCGCGGTGGCGAGGCGCTTTTACTATCAAAGAAAGAGTTTCCTTTGAAACGACCATATTGAGACGCAAAAATGTCATGTATGTTACGTCTACCCCGAGGTCTAAAAAAGGATTACTGTGAAACAACAAGCGGCGTTTGATCTAATCCGTATTAGAACGATAAAAAAATATAACTTAGTCACAGAGACCTCCTTTCTGTGAAGTTTTGCGCTCGTTTCCTCAAATTAAAGCGGTAATTCTGCGAACTACTTACGTTATTTTCATATGATAATGCGCTCGCAGTTTGATGGAATCCGGGCGGGTCGGTAATCCCGTATAGATTGAGGAAGTTGAAGATCGGGGGTATCAAGAGAGATGATTTAAGGAGAAGTCGTAAAGTATCGTAAGGAGGCGCGCGTAATTGAAACAGTGTCGTCTGCGTAGGGAGACAATAAAGTAGTGAGGTTGGTGAGGACGCGTGGGCGCGGGCGCGTCATCAATAAAGGCCATACGTTAGAACGGGCCGGTTCATTACTGTGCCACGCGCGGTGTCTCCTCGTTCCCATTACGGCGGAGTTAGGAGACGCGAGCAGCGATAAATAGCGGCCGAGAAGCCCTGGTTTATTTCTTGCACACAATTTCATTTACATTAGAGGTGCTGAACCGACTCTCCTCGAGAGAGTCATATGGAAGTCGCGTTGAGATTCATGCAAACAAGTTACGAGCGACGGGACCGCGTGTCGCAGACCTTAATCTGGGCTGTGCGACGCGACGGCAGCGCTCTCGACGCCAATCTACCTACTTAATTACTACTAATTGCGCCGACTTATACTTGTACGTGCGTCATAAACTTTCTCACCGTTACAGTTATTATAAATTTGGCGCATCTACGTCAATATCTTCAGTCTATGTTTAATTCGAACGCATTCAAAGTTACAAAGGAGTTTTAGATCAAATCTATTATAGCGGCCGTTTTCGAAAAGTAAACGAGTTTACTGCACATAAAAAGTCAGTTAATATAAAACAGTGCTCATGTGACTTTTAGATTTTTAATTAAGAGAGCATTGCGCATTTATGAATAGAAAGAGTCGGTTCTCGGTGGATAGCAACATCTAATTTTGCAAATTGAAGTTGCGTTAACACGATGCAGCCGCAAACGGCGGACGCCCAACAATTACTTTAATGCAAACTGCACTCATACGCCTCTAACGCTCTAGCTCTCGATATATCGTTTACAATTTTATTCGATTCTCGGATATTTTCTAGTGCATTCCAATTCGTACATGGAAATGCTTTCACAGGTAAAGAAGGTAGTTCCGTTTTCCGTGTAATACTTATACAAATTCATTACGGGCTACCGTTTATTTTGGGAAAGCGATTCGCCTTCGGTGTTTTCGGACGCTACATTATTTTGTCTACTCTTACTTAGCTAGTGAGCTCTTAACTGCGATGCGAATTAGTTAAGCAACGAGTCAGCAGTAATCGTGTTTAGTTACAATTGCAAACGGTCGGTAATACCGCTGAGTGTCTGCCAATACCGATTTGCTCCTTCTGCCTTCGCTTTGCTACTTATCTTGATCACTTATTTAGATGAGGAGATTTTCGCCTCTCGTTGATTGTAATTTTAACGCAAATTAATTCTAACAGTAAATGTTTGTCAAATCTTAAGCATAAAAACCTTCCAAAGTTGCTAAGTGAAAATCTAAAATACGTTAATTTCTTAGCATAGAAATGTTTAACATTTTATTATGAACTTAACAAAAATAAGATTCGGCAAAGCGACCACAAGCGTCCTTATAAATGGTTGTTGGTATTCTAACATTAGTTCGTTTTACCCATTTTAATAAAGTTCATAACGAAAACGTCTAAGTTATTCCTTGAAGGCGGTGTTGCCACTTGATCGATTTCATACAGAAATAGCCGCGAGCGTTTGACAGGCTTCATTGGCCCAATGAATGTTGCACGCGCTGCGCCATATATACCGCCCCCTTAATATTTAATGCTGTTCATTTCTATAACGGCAAGCAACGACTTGATACCTTATAGACGTCACGTCACACTTTTGCAATGCAAATTAAATAGACAACTAGCAGGGGTGGGATGCTGAACACTGATTAGTCTGTTGAAGCTCACGACATTGAAACTGGCGTTCTATTGATGGGTGGCTCATTTTATAAGCATGTTTATGCTAATGAGTTGACTGAAAGTGCATAGTTTTTAGCTCTGTTTTCTCTTTGTATTTTTAAGGTAGGGATTTATTGACGCCCAGAGTTAATTTTTCCATGATGAAAAGACTGTCACACCGATAGAAAATTTAAAGCAAATGTAACACAAAGCACGGTGAAGTAATATTCCATACCACTATGTAGGTATTCGTGGTGCATTTTACTGCAGTTCTATTTGTAGAGCCGTAATTACTTTCCTTTGTACAAAACGGGTCGATATTCCTGCAATCACACATAAACATACAAATTGAATATGATTGTTGGTTTTATCGCCACATTTGCATAAAAACAAACAAATAAACAAATAATTAGCATGAATAATTAATTAACAGGTTACACAATATTTGCACAACTTCAGCAAATATATAAAATTTATTTACATCTACGGAAAGTTGGTCTTTGGAGACCGCGGAACATTACGCATTTTAGCACTGAAATTTATTCCCGACGATGATGTCTCGATATAAAATGTTCGCAATTTACTAGTGCTCGGAGGGCTATCCGACGTGCATGTAGCGACGGCGGCGATGCGACAACTCGATCGCTTATATCTGATTTGAATTTGGCGCATTACGGCCCATCGAATTCCACCCCCACCTAGAGCACTTCACCCTCTCTGTAAACACTCCAACACTTTAAGCAACTGTGTCGAAATTCGACAGAAAACGTCGATTCCCGCTTATCTTATTCCTTCGAACAACAGTTACGTAAATATGGAGAGAGCTCCCGCGGTGCGGCGGAGTATTTCATTATCCGTGACCTGTTGAGCGCAAGATTTGTGACTCATCTGCTTTACGTAACCTGTACCTACAATTTTTTTCAAAATATTTTCTCTGACACACTTCGGTAACATTTCCGAGAAAATCTTTCGTGAGAATGTGGAGCTGGAAAACCTTAAAATTACGTTACCTTTACATTTTTATCGAAGCCGAAGTGTGATTCTGGGAGCTCTCACCATAGCCTCCGGTTCTCACGCCCGGCTTCCGTTTAGCGGCAATCAGGGCCAGGCTTGCGACGCTCTGTCAATACTACGGCGAGAGGTTTCGCTGATAAACTTATCTAGCGCTTCCCCCTCGCTCACCCCGGACCTCCTCCCTCTCGTCTCCGTTTATCGCTCACGTATGTTCGAACGCTACCTCTGCACTGCATTATACGTACAAAGTTGCTTGCCTTTTGCTTCCTCGACTTTTTACATCAGTGCGTTAATCACTTCTAAACATAAACAACCAAGCTTATCGAAAAAAGCTTTTCCAACTTTTTAGGGGCTTCGAGTGAACATCATTTGTTTATGGCATCGATATAGAGGCATTCGGTCAGAAACAGCAACGATATTTCATCCTTTTATAAAGTTGTCTATTTGGCCGGCTGCCCGCAGTCTGCCAGGGGTATTTCAAAGGAAACAGAAATAAACGTACAAAGAAACAAACGCAAAATCTTATAAAATGCAGTTAACGTCAACACACATGCGACGGCGGACCGGTGAGCTTGTACACTTTAAGGAACTTGTTTTATTTCGTAGTTTCTAGCGTGGGAAGAATCTCGAATAATGTCCAAGTATAAGTTCGCCGGGATTCTTTACATTATGCTTGTAGAGGGCATCAGTGTCGCAGGTACACGAAAATTCTTGTTTCTAGATAGGGGCTCCTTTATTTTGTATCGTTTTAAAGCGCCGTCGTTTAATCTACGCGTCTTTGTTACGAAGGGTCCGCGAAAGCTTTGGGGTCAGCGATAACTCATAGTCGTTTACAATATTTCGTTTAAAATAGGTACCTTCCAGTACAGACTTTAAATACAATAATACCTTGCTACAGCTACGCTTAGAGGTTGAGACACCTGTATTCTTCGGAATAATTGCGAAAACACTCTAAAAGCAAACACTTTCCAGAGTTAATCTTAACTGATACTTAAGTAGGCACGTTTCACAAAGTGACGAATTCCAGATGGAAATACGAAATCAATAATCTTAAAAGGTAAGAATAATTTATTCTCGAAATTTATTGACCTTACTGTTTTACCTTAAAAGGTTTTCACTCAAAATCAATCGCGTGAAAATTTAATGACTGGCTTTTATATTTGTTTTATTGCCGTCTACTCGTACGTGTGAGCGTATAGTCGAGGCGGCGGGGCATAAAACTTGGTGTTTTCTCGCGAGACAATTAAATTTCTCATACGTCGTTGAGATTAGAAGGAGGCAGGTTTAGGGTGGCATTAAGCTGGCGCGCAGTCGAGCAGATCTCGAGTCCGCTCGGTTGAGCCAACATCTTCGCTCGGCGTCGAACACTCGATCGCGCAATCGATATATCGCCTAGGGCGCGCCTACATAGCGCCCGGCTAAATACAATTTACCTTTGTTATTTTTCGTGTCATTAAACTGCGTCGCGATCGAGATTGCGAACTCCGATGCGAATTGTTTGTGAGCTTTTGTTTCCCACTGCCGTCGGTGAGCGACCGACGACGCGACATCAATTAACGTCGAATCTCCTCACTGTATTTTCTCCTGGCCGTCCATATTGTTGGTGGATTTAAAACGAAATCATTTTCCACAGTGTTATTTGAATCAGATTTTGTTTGTGCCGATTTAATTGTGAATCGAAATTCAGTGGTCATATTTTGTCGTTTGGAAGCTAGGCTGGCATTTATCCGGCGTGTCCCCTCGGTTGCGTGTCGCAGAACAAATGGGGGTGGCCACGGAGCTGACGGCCTCTGCTGGAGTAGGCGCCTGTTCATTTGTAAAGCTTTGTCGGACCTGACAAATGGTGACTCTCACTATTTTTATGTCGAGGACGATAGAGAGCTATTTTAAACTCTCTGTTTCTGTCCCAACATGCTAGTTGTTCGAAAATGTAATAAAACTATCTTAAAAGGCGTATATTTTCTTACAACTTCCGGCAGACACATCTCTTTATTTGAGCCATAACACTAAACAACGTTCTAAGTCATAATAATCTGGGCGTCCAACTTTTATATTACATGTTGATTATGCAGCCTTATCTAGGCATAAAACTTGGTGGAAAGACACTCAGCGCCGTAAAGCCTCGCTCACTCACTTCCCCGCGTTAATGCAAAAGCACGTAGTTTCATGTCGACGCAGAAAGTTGTGCAAAGTGCACAAAGTACGCGAACGCCGTGGCAAAGCCTTCATTTGTCGGCTTGTGACGTTCACGTGACAAATGTGGACGCGGACTTTATGCACCCCGTTACGTCTCCACCTCCCTGCGCACGCTGCAATTATTCTTCACTATGAAAAATGTAGCCTTAAATTTCCCATACCAGCAAACTGTTTTGTAATTTCAATGAAATGCTTCATTCGATTATTAAGCCGACGAGTAAGGCCGGAGTGATCTATTCGAGTGGCTTTAATTTAAGCCTGTGTACTTTTCTGTAACGTCGGTAGCGAAAATTCTATTGCCAAAGGTTTGGGTTAGCGTAGATTGGGTAATTTATACTTGCCTCCTGCCCTCCTCTCGTAGGGCGGAGGAAGATACAAGCATCGGAGAGAGCCACACTGTTCGTTAAAATTACTTAATGGATCGATTAAGCGTGGGGCGTAATTGTGAGGCAGTAATTTACGCCGCCGTGCCGCATTATCAAGATAGGTTTATTTCACTGTGTCCTTATAAAATTATCGGCCAAATTTGTAGCTAAATGTGTACGAGTTGTGAATGTTAACTCAACAGGTTATTTGACGTGACTTCATTATGAACTCCACAATAGGAAATAAGATGTGGCATAATGGCCCTAAATAATTACTTTAGACCTCGTAAAATTTGTCCTGCTGTATAATAAGTATTCAATGATAAGCTCCTTGACTTCGCAAAGCAAATTAAAATTCAATTTGTGACCCGAACCGTGAAGCATAACGGATTGTCGACCGATTTCGTCGCCTCCTTTCTTCCATAATTTTGCGAGTCACTCGTTCTCGAGGAGGTATTTATACAGTTCTACAGACTTCAATAAAGGCCCGACTCGGATCCGGGAGCTTATTATTTAGTCGACCTACAAGCGAATTATGACTTTCGCTGCAGTTTAATAATATTTCTGAAAATGCTTAATTTTTGTATTGCGTTGTTGCAGGTGGAATGCAAAAAGGCACAACCGAAAGAAGTAATGCTCCCTGCAAATTTGGCGAAGACGAGAGCCGCCGGACGCGGCGCGTACGGTGAGTTGCTAGGTAGCGCCGTGGCGGCCGGCGCCGGAGGCGTCAGATACGCTCCTTACCCTATCCATGCGCCGACGCAGCTGCTGGTGGCGGGCGCGGGCGCGGGCGCAGGCCCGGCCGGCCACGCGGCTGCCTACCGCCGCGCGCTTGCCGCCCTCCGCCCCGCCCCGCGCGCGCCCCGCCAGGCTCTCACTTCTCTCACTATTCCTCCTCTGGCCTACTCTGTCTCCGAGCTCCTAGGAGCTCATGCTCTCGACTATCCCACCCTGTACTCGCCTCTGACTCATGCCACTCTACCGACTCCATTGCCTCTCTGATCCGCGATTCTCTTCCAGCAGCATCCGCATCACCCTTTCTGAGAAGCCTCACCGGTTTCTCTTTCGGTTGCAGTCTTTTAGATGCTGCGTTGGTTTCCCCATTCCTTATTTTCTGAACATTCCTCTCTCTTCTCTTCCTGCCGAGCCTAAGTGACAAAATGTACTATAAGGAAACTGATAATATCTCAAGTGTCTTATTTTAGAAATCGCCATTAGAAGACGAGTTAGTTAGCAGATTTTCGAAATGTGTACCGAATATTAGTCGAGCCATAGTATCAATTCTTATATTAAGCATAATATAATTTTATAAATGATCATTATTATACATTTTTAATAGAGACAGAAATTGGAACAATTTTGCGTAGGGTTGATAGAAATCAATATTTTTTACCAGGTAGTAGGCGCTTAGAAAATTTGATTGAAACAAACATTTTTATAGATAGTGAAAGATAGTATTGAGCCTGGTAATTCTGATTTTTGAGTAGCTTATATAAGAACTTAATGGTTCTGCTGAATCTTGCCAGTTTTGCTACATATCCATCCATGAAGTTAATTCCTTTTAGCGACAGAGTTAGTCATGTCATAAATTGCGGCCAATATTGAGGTGTTTGGGAGTATTTTCATAAATGATATTACATTTCTTAGCTCTATACCATGAATAGCTCACAGCTTGATGTCGGCTTTTCAAAAATGTTATCGTTGGAAGAAAAGAGGTACCTATTCTATTATGTGGATGTACTTATCAGTTGTAAGAAACAACTAGTTGTTTTGTTCGTTTACTTTGTTTTGATTGTGTTGTAACAACATTAGGAATATTTGAAATTTAACTAAAGTATTAAAAGTATTATTGTGTTCCTAGTAATTTTAAAATTTAATTAGGTGATTATTTTATTTTATTCCTTAATTTACATTTATTATTTATTTATATTGTGGTTTGCATTATGACTAAAATCTATGTTCACTTTTAGTATTACTTTAGCTGTATGTATACCTTCCAATATTTCATGAGTAACTGTTACTGTCCAGACAGTAAAGTTATTAAATATATCCAAATATTGTGTATCGATAGTAGTTTTCTTAACAATTAGAGTTAATTGTACTTATTAACTTATTGCGTAGGAGATTGCAGTAGTATTAGAATTAATAAAAATCATTTCTAAACTATTTGACTACGTCTGTTTGTTTAACATGTTTAGCTTTAGACTAACAATGTGTAGAATATATTAACATGTCAAATGGACGATCCATCATCGAGTGCGGTGAACAAATGACACTAACATACCCCACTATTACTCGTATAAAGGCACATTAGAGATGTTTGCTAGTAGTTTGCTGTTAGATTATTGTAATACTCTTTAATATATATATTTATATCAATTATTATATCTACTTAGCGATCACGATAATTATATATACCTAAATCAATTGTATTCCAAAATTTTTCTCGCCAAGCAAAATAGTGTCTCAGGGCACACAGTAAAGTCATTCTATCTATTATATTAATATTCTTATATAAAACATTAAAGAGAAAACATAACCTAACTATAAGGTATAAGGATCGATCGATTTATGTAAATGTTTTTACATTTCTAGATTTCATGTGGTCATTGGGTGCTCTTCCTGACGGTAAGTTTATTCACAATTTTATTTCCAAAAGTCACTTCACATTTTGCTACTACCTGCATCAGTCAGATCATTCACGTGTCTAAAGAACGTTTGAGATATGTACTTGTTTGTGCTAATCGGGCCTCGTATTCGTTGGGTTGTAGTAGGTACTAATGAACTACTAATCGGTGGTAGTCTGAGGTGTCGGTTTACAAGGGACAACAGGATGTGCGTCTCGGCGTCGGTCGGCGCGGCGTACCGTGTCCATCTGCCGCTTGATGGATCGCTTGGCCTGACAGATACACTATTTTGATTGGCAATAATATGATAAATGATCCGCCATAGTAATCAGATCAGCCGATGTGGACTCCGGCCATCGCTCATTTCACATTTTACAAAGGACCCCATTTTGTCAACGTTAACCGAGAATGTACAACGTAGATGTTTATTAATCCGCACACGTAAGGGAATAATGTACTGTTTTGTTATAGTTAGTTTATAATGTTTGATATAGAGTAGTCCTGGTTGGTTACTAATTTGTGTTACATAAATACAGTAGGTATCTCTTGCAGCCGAAGCCGTCCTAGCCCACTTAGACTGTGCTACATTAAATGTTTACTAAATATCACGCGCTGGACAATGTCCAAAGCGATGTCGTATGAACGTGTACGATACACTCGCCTACCTTTTATGTGACGGCTCTATTTTAGAATCGGGCCACCGGGACACGTGTTACATACCGATGTTCAGTTCGCTCAATGAATCAGCATCGGCCGCGCACTATTTTGATAATCAATTTATACATTATATCAAAAGCATGCAATCCGATAACTAACCCCGCTTTTCATGTTGTGTTTATTAGGTATAGTTATTAACGTGTGCTTGTTTGTTGCGCAGGTTTTCCCGCAGCGTACGCCGCGTATGCGGCCGGACGTAGCTATTCGGGCTATCCTAGCTTCGGGCTGCCGTACCCAGCAGGTAATCCCTTGGCGAGCTTGCACCACCAACTGTCCGGCAATCACTACCACCACCTGGCGACTCTCCTGCCATACCACCCGCTCGAGCTCAGCGGGGTTTACAATGTACACGCCATGCATCTGTGAACTCGCGCCAGCGACAATGCATTCCACTAACCTCTACGACCACTCTCTATCGGCATACGACTCGCTTACGACTGCCATGCTCCTCATTTTAACTAACACATGCGCTAATTTTCGTAATCCGCTGTGGTGACGATGTCCTAACTTCTCATTTCGACTAACTCGTCGAGGCAAAAGTTCGTGTGAACTCTCACTAACAACTTTACTAACAAGTTAACACCCCTAACAATGACTGAACCATCTAGATAAATCTGCCACGTCGTCAATTACAAAACGTCCATGTTTTGAGAGATGCTATTTGTTGTTTATCTTCAGAATTTTGTCGAGACAATCCGGCCAATTGCGAGCGCCGCGTTTCATGTTTACAGACGATTCGCTCTAACGATTCTCAAATGCTACGCGTCGCGCGAACAAACATTGGCAAACACGTCGCCTCTCCACGGGGCGGTCTCCGGCGCCCGCTAGGTGGCGCTAGTGTCGCCTCAAAACGCCTGCTGCTCATTAACAGCGAAAGCTTTTAAAAGAGATTTAAACAGATTCAAACAAAAGTACTAAAAAAGTGACGTCCTTTTTGTGGTGACTTCTATGTAAATCTCAGGGCGGACGAAAGAGAACTTCCACTAATTAAAAGTAGTCCACGGACGCCGGTCGATCTTGTCGAATGAGACCAGAATGTTAATTTTCGTGCGGCTCTTATTGTTCTTTCGGGATTAGTTTGTTGCGTGCTCCTGAAAAAACTACGCCGGATCGAGAATAATGAGGAAGGTAGGATGCTCGATGAAGCGGGTTGGACGGTGAAGAGCAGCTGCACAAATACTAGTCTCGTTATTTGTCCACACTCAGTATTTGAGCCGCCTTCTTTCGGCCGTAATTACGCCACTAAGCTTTGGCCTTTTTAGTTTCCCCGGCGAGAGAGCGGCACGCCCAATGCGTCCGAGAATTTTTCGCCTCAACGCTAACGAAATCTCGAAATGCATAGGTATACATAATATTGGAAATCCTAATTGCACGTCTACGTAAATAAAAAAACGCCTT
Source organism: Peribatodes rhomboidaria (assembly GCA_911728515.1). Lineage (NCBI taxonomy): Eukaryota > Metazoa > Arthropoda > Insecta > Lepidoptera > Geometridae > Peribatodes > Peribatodes rhomboidaria. Next base: position 11,904,647 of record OU452172.1, read on the forward strand.
ATTTCTCCTCAATTTCGCGAACGAATGATGTTATCGCGCAGTTTTACCACTAAATATTAGTCGTACAAATCGTTCTGCATTAATTACTAACGAGCGGTTTACGTCACGCGAGAATCACGTTTTCCGTGTTCTTTTCATAAAACCTCATCGTATGTGGGTATTCGTTCAATTGTAAATACACATAATTGAACAATGGAGCGGCCCAATAATTACACAGGTGTCGCGACGAGCCGTTTAAATTAATGGCGTTATCGAACGCGAGTGGACACGCTCGACCAAATTATCCGCCCCGAAGAAGAACATTTTCAACACGACTATTCGAATTTGGATTTTACACGTAACGTAATCCTGTTAGCACACTGAAAGCAGAACACGATAGTAAATAAAGAACACTTTTATTAGCCTTGTGAAAATTTTAGAGAGTATTGCTGAAAGATACTCTAAAAGTGTAGAATCGAAATAGTGTTCGCCTTGATTAGTTGTGTTATATCTGAACGCGGCCAAGCGCTCGACCACAATTAATGTGCGTTCATTTTGTCCATTAGCATTCCTAAGCCACCCCCACATAATTGGTAACGTCATCTACATTGCCAATATTTAGTCCACCATAAATTATGAACTTGCAGTTATCCGTATAATTAAATTTCACTGTTTGGATGTAAATTTCGGACGCAATGCAGGTATTCTTAGTTCGATTTAAGTCGCATAAAAAGTGTGCGGGCGCTTTGATGCACCAGATGTCGGCACAAAGTGCTGAGTCGCAAACTGTGACCCACAACTTCGTCGCAGCCTTTAATATGGAGCGTTCGCTCTCGAAAACTTGAAAAACGACTGCGCGTACCAACGTCCACGAGCATGACTTTTTTCGAACGTCGTAAACAACTTTGTCAGTATCAAATGAAAATAAATTATACTTTTGGAAGTATTCCCTTGTTCCTCGCGCTTTAAACAAGATCAGGTTAAAAATTCATACACACTAGTAATATGACCTCAGAAAAAATACCGCCGCTCGGGCATAGTTTGCACATAGTTTGCGAAACGACAGAGAATAACTCTTGAAAATTTTCCGAGACCCAACTATGATAACTCACCGAAATACGTTCGAGAAAATATATTAAATCGTCACCCTCGAAAATACAATTACAAGAACTTGATGGCAAAGATAATCAAGGCATTAATCGTTACAAGCTTGAAACAACTGAGCTCATAACCTGATTTGCATATTTATTGAAAATCGTAGTCCGGACTAAATTTTAGTAGATACTCTCGGCAATAGACTTTTATATTTAGATTTACGTAGATATCTTCCTCTCTATATTTAGATATTAAATATTAAAATAACGGCAAGTAGGTAGATTAGCGTTTTCTTAGATGCCATTGATAATAATTACACATTTTCTATCTATTTAGCATGTCGTAGTGTGTGTAGAGTTTGGATTTTATAGTCATTAGGAAAGACTGAACACGGCGCATTAGGTTAGTAGGTAATTTTAAAGTTTCATACGGGAACTACAAGTGCACATTATTTACTTCCACGACGAATAACTATTTCATAGTATTTTGGTTAGGTTTTTCAATGGTTAACTATTGTTAAGTTTGGAATAATTTCGTTCCATTTAAAATACCTACTTTGGGTTTAAAAGAATGAACATCAATTGATTACCCAAACCATTCCATTTTGTTGAGTTTTTGTTCAAGATTTTTTTTACCTAATTGATCTCGATCTCACACAACGAGGACTTATAGTAGCGACGTTGTGTATCCCAGTGCATGCATACAAAATGATTCTCTGAACCTGCCGTACCACGTAATAAAATTAATATAACAAGTAATTTATCCTTGTCTCTCGCTGGTCATACATTATCCTGACATAACGAGTAGATTCTCTTACAGTTCGTAATAACGGCTATAAATAATTAATAAAACTTTTACGCATGTCAACATCAATGACGCGTTCATTCAATAGTCTACGTAATAACCCTGCTTATTTATTCATAGCCACGAGAGTGAATAACGCCGCGTTTTATACAATTTTTATAGTTTAAAAACAATGAATTATTGAATAGGGTCTAAGTGGTTAGCATAGACCCGCGTCGGCGTCGTGCTCAGTCTCAGTTTTAGAACTTTCTTAAATCTTAAGAGTCGATTAAAATAACGAATAGCCTAACGTAGTGCAACTAGTTTTCGAAAATTACTAAGTTTAGAGGATGAATACTAACCAACATTTAGATTTTTATTTGCGTAGAGTCATTAGCATTAGTTTAGTTAGATACCCTTAATTCAATTCTTTAAATTGATGAAAAAAGATACATCGAGCTTGAAAAGTGTTATTTTAGTGATTTATTAAATTTTTGCTGTAATATAATAAATGTAATGATAATTACGTATTTTTTATTTCAAAGTTATTTTAAATATTTACACTGCTTAAATGATAATGTTATTATGATACTTATTATATTTCTTGTTGTTGTTGTATTATATTTTTGGATGCAAATGTTTTACGCTACATTCTTCGTATTTATTGTTAATTGTAAAGCGATCCGCGTAATAAATGATTGAAAACTTTAAAAGTAAGGGTCGAACAGCGTCGCGTCTGATTTAAGATGTCATGATCCTGTAGCAATGTACGAATTGCTTCGCCATCGCACCTCGCAAATAATCATTTGTCAAAATTAAGGTTTTTATAACGAAATTTTACCTATAAGTTGTCATTGATCGCTGCGTGTGCGACCGTCCTTATCGCCATCCTCTAAACTAGTCATACGGTGTGAATTACTTTAGCATCAAATAAAACCCGGTGTAGTTTGTCGAGGCTATCAATCTGTGTTCAACATAAACTTTACGGAACCCTAAAAAGTAGACTATCTCATAAAACAGGAAAGTAAATTCAAGCCAAAACGTTGTTTTACAAAATATGAATCACTAACATTGGGCTATGTTTTAAATGAAGCAAAACTCTACATTTTTTACTTTCATGTTATACTGTTATGAAACACTTGCCTAAAATTTTATGGATATGTGATAAATCACGGGTTTATCCAATATATTCTAATTTGCAAACTAGCAGACTCTTAAAGGTGTTCGAGAATCTCTTTGGATACTTTCAAGGGCTCATAAGAGGTCTAGAGTTTGAAGGATGTCCCTCTACTTTCCACGAAAAAAATTAATATAAGTATTTCATTTTTTATTTTATTTGTAGAACAGAAATTGAATATTCATCGATAGTGATACCTTGTTTTATTTGATGCTTTAAATAAACGATAACCTACACCAATTATATAAAATAAGCTTGATTATTATAATATATTGCATTACCTGAGTAAGGTTTATCTAAATGTGTGCCCATTGAAAACCATTTATCGCATTAATTTCAATGTTATTACGATTACAGCCGTTAAATACGGGTACTATAATCTGTAATCATATTTCAAGTCGGGCATTCGTATATTTCCCACTAACCGCGTAAACTATTGCGTGTTTAGTTATACTAATGCCGAATGAATTATTCAGTAAATAACACCGTGTTCTTGATACTGTTTTGATGATCCAAGACAGAAGTAGCACGTAACCATCCTGCATCGTGCCGGTGCGTGATACATACAAGGAGTCTATCTAACATTAAAAGCCGGTGTGTATCATTTCGTGCGTGAAAACAGTTTAAAATTACCCCTTGGAACAGTAAACAGGAAACTATCAATCCAAAGTTACCCCATAAAGATTCGATGAGCGGAGCTCTGGGCGATATTCTACTTTTTCAAACCGATCCCCCGGCGCAATGTATTTCTTTATAACTTTTGTTTTCCCCTTCGTATTAATTTTTGAATTAGCTTGTGAGATTCGGGGTTCCGCGTAACGATTTTTTCTTAAGCGCATTCCGATTGTTCAAATATGAAAGCGCGGTTTTGTTGGCGGAACCCTCAGCAGGTCCGTACCTGGCTTTGTAGCTTTTTATTTTGTTGCCGCAGGTGTAGTGGGAGTAATACCGGCGGAAAGTCACCTCTTGCTCGGGGCGGAGTACGTAAACCCGGCGCTCGGGCAGACCTAGAGACGGCGCCGCTCCCGCCGCGCCACGCCCGCGCCCGCGCCGCTTTTCCACCCTCTCACACCCGGAACACCCATTAACGGCTCCCAGAATTTCTTACGAACATAAATAAATCTCTTCTCAAGCAAATAACTCTTTGGATTTCGCCCTCCGCCTCCTCTCTCGAATCTCTAACGAGGAATGCAATGTCGCAAAAGCTAAGTTTCATTTGCATTAACATAGAGCCCGATTTCGCAGATGCGTGTTACTAAATCGCCCGACTAGGTTCGCCCATATAGCCCGATACCGAACCGCTTGATTGTAAAATATTTCGATATTGAAACAAACGAATCGTGGTATCCCTCAGGAAGTAATTCCAATAACCCAAGATACGTAATTTATATACTTAGGAAATTATTAATAAACTTTTTCATAAACTATTGTAATGTAACCCATGTGTCAAATTCATTATACGTATAAGTCTACTTTTACGATCGTAAGTTTATAGTATTGTTCTTATCGTTGTTCCCACATATCGTCTTTTATCATACGTAATCGTAAGTTTTATGGTATTGTGAAGCCGCTATATTTTAAAATAAAGAAAATTGCCGTTGTATAAGCAAAACATTTATCGTTTATTGTCCGACTGATCGCTCAAAAACGAAGGTCGACTATGCCTTTATTCACCATTCGCATATCGATTACTACCGAAATAAACTGGAAGAGATAGTGTGTTACCGTGGAGTTGGCGCACGCTAGGGCGGAGAACTTTCTCGGTCGTGGTTTTAACGGAGGTTATATTTTTCTGACTCATCCAATGCGGCACACGCAGCGTGGTGCCCGCGGCGCGCGCCCACGCAGCAGGCGGGTAAGGCAGGTTGCGCGGGCAGAGGCCGGCCGGCTTCTGCCCGCGCAGGCACGTGCGACCGCGGCCCGCCGCGCCGCCGCCGCGCGCTTCACATTCCTTGCATACAACACGCTCGCCCTCAGAATGCAGTCCGCGAACCGACACACCCACTAAACTATTTGCATACTAACTCCAATCCTCGAAGCACTCCCGCATTCGAGAACTGAACCTTCCTGAAAAATCTGATCTTCCCTCTGAAAAAGGTGTCAGATTAAATTAACAACCCCCGAGACACCGGCCCGTACGGAACAAAAATAAGGCAACGTTACAACAAATTAGCGCCTTGGAACGAAATTTCTTAAAAGGTCACACAGCCGTCAGTTTGAATCCAAATAATTAGCTGGGCCGGCGGCGAGTGGCCGCGTGTCGCGGACGGTGCCAACTCCATTCGTAATTTAAGATATTTGACCGTTAATTGTGTTAGTAACTGTTACGTTTAGTGCTTGTTGCTTGGGTCGAGCTCGGTGCAGCCTGGTTGTAACCAACCTTACTCTTGTTTAGAACCTCTCTTGTACATACTACGAATAGCCGTAGCATTACCACGTAGTTTGGCGATTCGTCGCCGAATTAGTGTTACGAGTGCTGTGTTTGGATGGGTCAGAATTTTATTTCCTTAATGTTATTTATTTTAGATAGCATTTTATTTTATGGATGCTCATAGATTTTGACTATAAACGCTGGCCTAGCGAGCTCCATCGTCCATAAATTTTTATTGTAGAATTTCATGGAGTTGGAATATGTCTGTGAGTCCATAATGGGTATATTAGCATACTAATCTCTTCTAGTTAGATTCGTATTGAGCGTACAAATCCTGCTCAATTTGTCCGGTATACGGTCAAAGTACACAGTAAGTCCTTCCTCCCCGGATGTTACTCGGTACACGTGGTTGGGAATTATCTATATACATACGTGTACCTATAACTGTCTAACTTTTGTGGTATTCAGTTTTTGTTAGCATGTTCGTAAAGCTCAGAAATTACGAACAGACAATGAGTTAATTTATAACGTTATAACTTTTAATTGGTAGCTCCATTTTACTTCAGATCGATTTGGATTTATGATTACCTAATAATAATACCTGTATTTTGCGTAAGTGACCGTATTCGCGTTAAAGTCGTAAGCAAAGAGTCATCTAACAAATTCTCTATCACGGGGATGAAGGATTTGCTTTAGATATATAAATAGTCACACTTTGTGTGAATAAATATAAGCTATTGAGAAACATCGAGCCTACAAACGTGGACGGAGAGTGCAGCCCACCTCAACATAGGGCGAGTAATCCTCATTTTTGAACATTATAAACGTTGATAATTGTATTACTTTGATTAATTAGACTAGTGTAGGCAAAAAATAATGTAAACTGTTTTTAAACTTTTAAAAGTTCAAATTCAAGTGTGGTAGAATTTCATAGACAATACAAAGTAAAATAGAAACAGAGTAGTAAAATTGATAGTACATTAGAATAGTTAAGAGCTAGAACGAAATGAAGATCCAAGTAAGCTGAATTTGTAGATTTATTCTGACCATCTAATGGAATTTCAAATAGCAGAATATTTGAATAGAATCTAGTTTAGTACTTTAAATAATTGCGGGCGATTTTATTATAATATTAGTGGAGCTTCGAATTAGATTCGACTTTTGAGGTGTTTGTGATTTATAAACTAACGAAATTGGAGTAAAAAAAGTGCTTTCTTTGTTGAACTTAGATAGAGATTTAAGCTAATAGCTGTAGGTGATTTGGTGGTACGACATTGTGATTGGTGGTGCAAACTTTATTATAGATGTATTTACTCGTATTGTTTTACTGTTGTTTAGCCTTAAGTTTTTTAAATAGAATTTTATTGAACACATTCTTGCTTTAGGCAGAATGTGTGCGTTTTTCATAGTGTCAAGATGATCGGGCGTTTTTAAATTTTGTCAAAATTAACATTAGAATAGAGACGATCTCTTTGACATAGAATAGAAAATGATGTAACCTCGACGCAGTAGAAAAACGTAGTCTGTAAGCGAACTTTATTCGCAAGTGTAAAATTTGACAACATGGGTAGAACAATGGAAATTTTAGTATTTTGCGTAGAGATAAAAAAAGTTAAATTTCTATATGTTAGTGTGTTTTGTAATTATTCGATCCAGAATTTCTTTTCCGCTTTAATAATTGTCGCTTTACATGTTTCTCTATGATAAATGATTCCTGTGACTGAACCACGAAAAAAAACATCTTCAGTAAACTCGTCATTGTGATACTCAAACTGAACCAGCGAAAATTTCATTGCTTAGGGAAGAAATTGGTGCTTGTGTAAAGTATGTTTATATGTATGTATGTATAAAATGTCCGATGATAACTGGCGTACAGTTGATCCGTTCTCGTCACATTTTTCAAGCAAGTTGTACATAAACATTTGAAAGCTTATAAATGAGCCGAGTTAGTAAAATCCTTCGGCACGAACATCGATAGAGTAGAGTTAAATGTAAATTTCAACCGTGAAAATTTAAAATGTAGCTAGTGATTGCGATATAACGCAAGTCACTATTATTCCGTATGCGGCAGCGAGCCACAATAAAAGGTAGACTCCGGGGAGCGTCTAAGATTTAAAGAGCAGGCGAGTTCTCCTTCTTTGAATTACAAATCCGAGTGTGAGTGCGCGTGGCAACAAACCAGCATAGAAATTCGATTAATTTGCAATTGAGATAAGTCCCAGCAGTTAAGCGTACGAAAACCCGCAAAGGCGTATCATCTTCGCGGTACGTTATTGATGACGCCTATTAAATATACGTTTGCGGTGGTACAGAGACGACCTGCTATAGATACCGCATTGTTAGTTTTTTAACAACAAAATTTTGAGAGGTTACGGGGACACTAGTTAGTCACACTAAACGATTCCTTGGCTACGCATCACTATGGCTACGCCTAGCCACTTCACGCAAGGATCAAATGAAAGTAAATGTTTATGAGTCTATTTTGAAAAATGCATGGTACATTTCGATCGTCGTGAATGTGGAGTCTATAGGAAATAATCTATGGGAATGGTATAACGCAGACGTGGCGGGATCCCCGTGAACGCTCAATAAAACATTTCAATCGTGGCAAGTGGGAAATGAAGTATTAGGATCGCGTAGGTGAGCGATGCGATCCAACTTTCACGATAGATACGGCGGTCTCGCACCAAACTTCGCTAATGGCGAGTAACCTACCGCAACTTTTACGCACTATTCATCCCGATAACACCATAATATTTAACCAAGGTTCAAAAAGCTTTTAAAGCACAACCTTTCGTTCGATAAAATATTCAAGTTACTTTGGAAAGTTGTTAATAAAAGGAAGTTACAATATAACCCAGATAAAAGGAAGTTCTTGCAAGTGATTTGTCAGAAAGAAAATACGCAAGCGGAGCTTTTCCAATAACCAACAGCCAATTCCTTAGAAAAGTATGTGCCATAACAGAGGCTATATTGAATCCAACTTTTCCGTTTTCACTTTTTCTTATGAGTTTTATAAGTAATACTAATAAAATATCTACTAGTGCCTTAAAATTCTGAGAGTTGATTTTCGACGAGCTTGAACAATGTTACACGTAAAAAGGCCTGCGTAATATAGTGGATTCCAAGGGTGGCTCGAACGGCGGAGTACCGTACGCTCTGTGAATATTTCGTTCGGCCGTCATCCCACTTCTGAAGAAGAATTATTAAGTTTCCCCGAACTTCGCAATTATGAAAGTTCGAATAGCTCTCACAAGACGGCCGCTGAATTTATAGATGAATGTGTGATCCTGCGCCCTACCTGAGAAAGTGGTTAATAACTGCCACGATATTTTCAAACATAAAGCGACTGTCTTTAAATACGAAAGAGAATTTAAGTTCCTCAGAGTTCGGAATAGCTTCTGAGTGTGTTAGAGTCAGCGTTCAAAGAAGCTCGCAGTGACTCGTTGCAGAAGTTGATACAAAGTTACCGACTAGACGCAAACAACAGACGAAACACAAACACGAGACCAATTTAACATCTTACAAGCATTAATTATTTCCACTTTCTGCGTCTTCTGGCTCCTTGGGTAGATTCAAAGCGTCAAGAAACTTCATCCATTAGACGCACAAATTACTGTTATAGCATGTGTTAACATCGCTGCCAGGATCGCCGGGACGTCCGTCGCAGATATGACCGGTGGAGATAAACCGACCTCTCGCAGCGCCTCGCTCGTCTGTAAACTGGATTGTTCAAGTCGTAAATTATCCGAGGTCAGAAACACGCTTCGCACAACTTAGTCGAGCCCGTTTGTGACTTTGTTCGCCGTGAACCGACCCGTGAAGTATGATTGAAGCGATAAACGACGTTTTATAACACTACGAGCTACGAGAACGCACCCACGGCCCCCGGCGCGCTTTCTACCGATTCCAGCTTTTGATAAATCTTGTTCTTCTTTACCTAGTTCGCATTCGCGTGTAATACAACAGTTTTGTTTATTATTGATGTAATTTCGTAATTAACTTAAAGCCCATCAGTTATTTATAGCATGCTATGAGCTTATCGCGTCCATCAAAAAATTATATCACAATAAAGCTCCGCGGCGAGTAACGAGTGGGCGGCACCCGGCTTTAATGGGAAAAGAATGGTCTTACAGCGATCGGCACATTAACGAGCGCGAGTCCGTCCGCAGGCCGCCACTCGAATTCTTATTTATTGCGGCGTGGCCTCGAGTAAATAGCCTCTCACACTGCAAAGTAATGTTATTAAAATGTGTCAGCATTTTAGCGAGGCGTTCGGCGCAGGCGCGGGCTCGGCCAGGATGGGCCGTGTACGCCATCTATCATTCATCCTCCATTACTTATATTGTAGTTTTTTCGCAAAGTCACTCGTGGGCCGGTAATCACCTGGAGCGACTGCGGCCGACCACCATTTTTCACGCCAAATCATAACCCGCGCATCTGACAAAAATAAAAATTTGTCGCCCGAGCCAATAGGGATAATGGTGACAGTATGAACAGGCGAAAATTTAGGGATTAGGGTAAACATTATTTTCAGCACTGGTTTGAGAGAAAATAACAACGGTTTTTCATTAAACAGTCACTGTCGTAAATATGACTAGGCTAAGACTATTGGAAATCAATATCCAAATCTATACGTACATATTTGTAAATTTAGTAACAGAGTCATTATTTAGTCTTTCGTGAAAATATTTTAAGGTTTTAAGGAAAATTTTACCAAAGCTGGACAGTATTTTTAAGGAATCAGTGCCTGTAATCGTCGGGTAGGTCTGGTAGGTAGGGCCGGCACGCACTGGGCCGTGCGTCGCAAGTCGCAAGACGCCGCGACGTGCCCCGTATGCTAATGCCTCTCCCTATTCAATAACCAACCGCTGCGTGCCACCCAGAACTCACGTCGGATAATTTACTGGATATTTTGTAAAACTTTTTTCGCCCTCTGTGATTTATACCCGCGAAACTTCCAGCTCTCTTTTTCATTTGAATGCACGTGACATACGTGATATTTTTTTGTTCCGACATAATCCGAGCCCGGGGAGTCTTCGCCGTCCTCATTCGTCAGCTCGGCATCTGTCTCCGACGGCTAAATTATTCATGCATTTACGCGGTTCAACTTTATCCGCGAGCGGAGAACTTTAATATTGAGTTGGGATTACATCGATAGTCACTTTACCGTTCAATATGCTAAATTGTGAAAAGATGAGGTGTACCGGACGCGGGACAGGCGGACTTTTTGAATTTGAAAATTTCGATGGTTCAGTCATGGATGTGTGTACGTACGGTGTACGTGGAGCGAATGCGAACCGTGTGTATGTTTGCAGTTGACCTGACGAACGGCCAACTCACGCCCAACAACAACACACCGCTGCTCGCGCAGGCGCTCTCAGGTGAGGCCGCCTTCGATGTCGTGACTCCTGCACAGCCCTACTCTCGTAGCTTGTGCGTTAGAATTGGCTCTCAATCCACCTTTACAGGAGTACAGCCGTCGGCGTCTCAACGGGCAGTGGTTCACGTCTCTCCCATCACAAATATCTAACTAACACTCCATAACTAGCGCATAGGCTACCTCTTGCGGCCTTCGTACAGCACGTCTCCTACACAATAACGCAACACTATTCCTTCCCCTCGTCACTACACAGCTTACAAAAATTCTTTGATGTCGTATTTGTGTTTTACGTCAACGCACATTCTCTGTTGTTTGTCAATATTTTTCCGTGTCATTGTAATATATGTCGCTTATTCGTAGACCTTATTTTAAGCTTTGATAATAGCACTTAGGAAAGTTATTGCTCAACTTTTCTACTTGCAAGGTGGCGTAATCTTTTTAAAATAAATTCAAGCCGTATTGCTTTGTTTTAGAATTTTTTAACACAACGAGTAAATCTGCTAAGTTGTTCTGATACTGTGTTGTAATTGTTTTGATACCGCACTAGTTAATTGTTGCTAATAATAGCAGTCTTTTTGGCCGTGCACAAAAGTGGTAGGTAACATAGAATTGGCAGTGTTTTTTACGAAGCTGTTTCACACAGTCTTAATAAATTTTAAACTTTGATCAAAATAAATATACAAGTCGTCTCAAAACAAGGTTAAATTAACGTCTCTAAATTACCTAGTACAATTTATAAGTAAATGTTAAATATTTTGAAAAGCAGGTACTAACTAAAATCATTAGCCTAACAAGTGTTACTAGCCTGGTAAGTACACTTTAAGGAGGTATTTCTACTTTGATTTTGTTTTGAGACGTGGTACAACAGTTGTTTTCTACTCTCGTCCAATGGTACGCAGTTCTAATTTCAATGTCAATTATGTCCGCAGTGATGAACAACTACCAGGCCGCAGCGGCCGGGTTTGGACCGCCGGCGTCGCCGCATGGCGCAGGCGGGCGCGCTGGGTTCCCCTCCGCGAGCTCGCCGGGACCGGCGCTCGATGTCTATGGTTCGGCGGCGGACAGCGTCGGCTACGTGCAAGCCGCCAGCCCGCAGCCATCCGGATTCCCCGCTATCGCTGTCAGCCGCGCGCCCCTCAATTATACCCCGGTGAGGCATCATACTCTTCCTTACAGTGCGCTCACGTCGCATTTATGGAATCGTTGTTTACTGTGTGTTGGTAAATAATAATGGACCAAGCCATGCCGTGAAATGACCTAGTCGTGTTTCGGGATGTAGTCCGGTGTAACCGTTCCGAAGACGGGCCTAAGCAGTAGCGCACTTGTAGCGCCTCTCTCAACTGCCGTCTTTGTAGTTCTTCACTCTGCAAAACTTCAAGGCTAGAGTGAATAAGTACCTTATAGGTCGTCGTGCTCCATCTTAGACCACAACGTCGCTCAACATCAGGCGAGTTGGTGGTCAAACGCCGACCTATACTATATAAAAAAAAAGAATTGGTTGGCCTTTTTTGAAGTCTATTAAAAATGGTTCCGTTAATACGGTGGGTCATACAGGATACCGTAAAATGAATTAATATGTAATTACGTGTGTGTACTGGATTGTACGACTCCATACGCCATCCCCAAAAAAGAATTATTGAATGTTCGCTGTGTGAGTGCACCTTTAAATTACATTGACCACTAGCTCTACTTGTGGTTTCACCCAGGATAATCTTGCTGAAATCTTTGTTTCGGCATACTATGATCGTTACTCCGTTACTTCAACTTTGTTTGTTTTTAAATGCGTCAACCTGTTTGTCTATTGCGGGGTAAAAGATGAACAACCAACTTATAGACACATCTGTAATGTTCTTAGATAGATACACATAGACAAAAACCTAATACCATGCCTTATACCTAATGTTATGAAACGGATCAGCTATTACTTACGTAGAATATACTTCTATGTAAGTATGGATAGTTATAATATCTTTATCCGTGAAACAAAACTTTCGTATCTACTTATTATACTTCGTGATGAATGAGATGAAGTTATTATCTTTTGATTGTAACTTTTTTCATTTATTACGTCATGTTCAAAATGCCTATTTCAGTGAGGACCAAATGAAGGCAATCCCCAAAATTGTCCTATTCCGAGAAGTTTCAACTGTCACGGCATTCAAATTAATGTTTCTTCCGCTTTGTTTTTCTTTGGAACGTTTTGATTCGCGTTTCATTAAAATGTATACTTACATTTTGTCCCTCATTACAATAAAGAAATGTTTTTGTGCATAATTCTCTACGTTTTTATTCCACGGTATCATAAATTTTGCGAGTCTAGTCGGATGAAAAATTTCATTAGCAGTTAGTCACGGCGGGATAAGGTGGTAAGTCGCTTCGTCGGGCGTTGTTGTCGCGCTATCGCCTCTCCCGCTCGGGCCCGCGGCGGGGACGTGCGCGGCCGTCTCAAGCAAAGTGCGCGCAACACAGACGCAATTAGCAGCCGACAGCACTAAAATTTTAGCGAGACGGTCCAATCTCATTACAGAACCGATCTTCCTTGTCGCTCCTAAAGCATAATCACCATAAGTTAGCGAGCGAGTGAAGCGTGAGAGATGTGATTATAAAGTGTTCCGAAATATGAGCGTGGCGGGCGGCGGCGGCAGCAATCTACGCGGTGCACTGCCGCGGGTAATGGCTTTTTAAAACTGCGACCGCGCTCCATAACCGCTTCCCTGAGATGCCATCAGTCTTCATTGCTTGTCGGCACCCGCCAGCGCTGCCTCTGCAGCCGAGATCTTAACTCCTCACGTCTTACTATCTCTTACACATTTTTCAAGCTGCACTTCGGGTGCAACATTTATTTTTTACAGGTCGATAACTGATTTCCGTTCAACAAATTTTATAGATAACATACGAGTATCCATTGGCTTTATCTCTCTTGAGATGACTCATTGTTAACGTGACTTGACATGTTGTTGACTTGTTTACGTCCGTAATCAAATAGATTCTGTCACTTAGAGCGGTGAGGTATTCATTGCAATACGAGCGATTGTTACCCGAAGCCCGGCTCAAGCCGGTCGCTCTCGACGCCACTGAGGCACCCTTCCGTTCCAGGCGCGTCGTATATCAAATGGGATATTAACTCAATCGTCCGTAATCGCCGAGGCAAAACAAATACGTCGCTAATGAGAGAATGAACTGTCCGGCGCGCGGCCGGCCCGGCCCGGCGCATGTGGTTCCCGGGTGTAAAACGGTCTTATTAGGTAACGGGAATGCCCCCACGGGCAATAACCGTAAATCAAGGAGAACAAGCGGTGTAATTACCGTTGCCGAGCGGTCGCGCGTTGCTCTAACTCATCCTCTCACTGTTTTTATTTTGTTGGCCACCGAGCCCGCTACCGCTCTATCGACTGCGAACGCCGAACTTACTACCTTTAAATCTGCCCCCAGAGAGGTTAATGTTCGACTGAACGCTTTATACGAGTACGTCCATTCAATTATAGCCCAACTTCGATGCTCTCGAATTTTAAGGACATAGTACTTTTATTGTTAACGGCAAACAGCATTACCTAACTGTGTTCAATTTTCCTCGTTTCAGGGGCCCCTGATTCCTGCGGCTTTTACCAACGGTTATCATTGAAAGTGTTATAGCACAAATATTTTACGTGAGTATTACGCTTTTATATTTTAAAAGCTAACTCTATTAAAACGTCGTTACGGTGAATAAAAATGTCCGTGTGTGGTGCACCTGCTCAAAATAATAGCCGACAATTAACGAAGTAAATGTTTTAAAATGATCTCGTAAGATAAACAGACTAAATACACACGCGAACCGTTATACCTCTCTTATTTATAATGACTTTTTAAATGCATTATCTTAAATTCATGTTACACAACTATTTCAAACCAATTCTTATTTATCTTGAGTCTAAACTCAGCCTTATTTTTGAAAGGTAGTTGTTAAAATAATATTTGTAGCAGACACCTGCAAGCCAAACTGCTATATCCGTAACATCTAATTGTACCTACTACATTGCTTATTTAAATGAGCAATGCGTAGTTTGAACTTAGGAGATGTGTAACATGTGTTGTGTTGTCTTTTAGGTGGCGAGCGGTGTGGCGGCGCGTAGCGTGCAGCGCAGGCCGCCGTTACGGCCACGCGCGGCACGCGCACCGCCCGCGCCCGCAGCGGACACGGACCAACTCCGTCCGGATCCCCGCGCGGACTCGGACTCGTCCGGTCCCGCGCGGACTGCGGACCCTCCGTCCGGATCTCCGCGCGGACTCGGACCCGTCCGGTCCCGCGCGGACTGCGGACCATCCGTCCGGATCCACGCGCGGACTCGACCACCGCGCCGTCTCAACACATCCCCCTCCACCGACCCCCTCACTATTCACACCTCTCCTTCCCTCTCTCTCCACTAACGGAGGCCCGTCTATTGTAAATAACTATAATCTTACATTTTTGTCGTGTGAACGAGAGATAGTCTATCGATTGAACAGGTATTTTTTCAAACTTTTCTCGCTTTCGACTGTACCGTAGATGTGTTGTCAGAGTAATAACAATTTAAACTACAAAAAAAAATACATTTCATAATAATTATAATACGCATCTAGACGATTTTATTGCAGGGAGGTTAACTTAAAATATTTTATTATTCATAGTTAAATTACAGTTTAAGGTATAATCGGTCCTCGTTCGGGACTTTTAATTCCGTAGTTAAAATAAATGATCCGTTTACTTTGTACGTATCCATTGTATCTGGCGCGTTTCGCATGTTTACAGTTTTGTAGTGGAAGCTTTTATCGATAATTTTTAAATCATGTATAGAGACGATAGTAAGTCGTACGTGTTGCAATAAGCTTGTCCCCTCCGTGTCCGCGTGTGCCGGGCAGAGTCGCCGGTGCCAGGTCGGGGCGCACCGCGACCGCGGCTGCGCGCGCGCCGCCGTGTGGCGCCGTCACGCACGCGCGCGTGTCTCCACGCCCGCACGCGTGACGCCACGCCACGCGACGACACGCCGCAGACCGGAGACAATAACGTGGTGTAAGACTCTGGCGCCGTTATGCGCCTCCTCGCTCGTCCACCAACACATATTTTATTCTATCTATTTTTAATATTAATGTCAAATATTTACATAATTATACTACTACATATTATGCATATTTTACCTATCAATGTAATTATTTTCGCCTAATTCGAATTGTATAAAATCACTCTTTGAATGGCTGTTCTGTTTGAGTAGCGAACAATTTTTCTCGATTACTTCCGTATAAGACTATGTTAGTTATGCATATATACATACTTTCTAATTATATGTATTATGATATGATAAAAATTTTATCCTAAGGATAATACGATCACATGAATTACGACTCATAAGAACGTTCGGGAAGTTAAGTCGGTACATTTCAATATCTCTCATCGCGTTAAGATAATTCGTTTCTATCTTATACCTTTGAAAGTAGGTATTGTAATTATAATTAAAACAATTCGTGCATTACGTAATAATATTTCATTATTTCTTACTATTGTATTTACCGTAATTTAAGGCCACTGTTGAGGACATCACCAGACTCCACACGAAGCTCGGAGTCAGACCGTACTTAGTTAAAGTTTTAGTCAAAAGTAAATGATAAACAGCAATCTTTTCATATTAATAAAAAGCAGTTTAGTTACACAACACAGACATTTCAATAATGTAAGACAGGGATATAAAAAATTACAGCCAAAGGCGCAGGTTTGAGGTAATAGAATTATTGTGAAGTCAATTCATTAATCATATTCGTTAGGTACTGAACACATTGACGACCACTGTCTAGTTTGCAATAAGAGGGCTGTGGGGCCGCACACTCGGCCCGTGACAGTCAGACGCCTACCCTGCTATGGCGTAGCAGCTCGCTACATCGTAGCTGTTTGCTACGACGTAGCTTATCGCTACGAAGCCGCTGAGCATCCAAACCGTGTTCGCCGCTCGCTACTCACATGCACTTGGTTGCATCAATTTGTTATTTACTATTATTATTACTCATTACTTACATCAATTAAACATTAATACTATAAAACTAGGTATTAAATAAATTTAGGTAATAATAATAAACAATCTTTTAAATGCTATTAAAAATACGTTATGAATAAATGAATGTTTCCTGTTACAAAAAAAAAATATTGAAATGATACGAAGTAAAATCAATATTCTTTTTAATTGTAATTTATTACTTATGAGTATGTAGTTAATTGAATACCTAAAGGGATGTCAAGGGAGCGCGCTCGATCCGCTCGCTCCCGCGGGCGGCCGTCCGCTCGCTTTGCATTTTCGTTCGAGCCGATTCGTTCGTTATGATGACGTCACGCGGCTAGCGCTTCGAGCGCTGCCGCCGCCGCAGACCGCTATTAAGTTGTTAAAAAACGTTAGCTAGGAAATTGATAATGAAATCGAATGGTGTGAGTCTGTAGGACGGTCGGAATATCGATATCATACCTAACAAAGTAACGTAACTATTTGTTTTATATTTACGGTGTTATAGGTATTTAAGACATTTTTTCTTAGAATATTTAATTATTACGATGAGATGTTATAATTGTTAGGCCCGGGCTGGCGGCGGGGCCGGCGCCGCTCCGCCGTCGGTCTCATTCACTCTCACATCCTCACTATTTTCTTACCGACCTTTTTAACGTAGGAGAAGCGCACACGGCCGCTAGTCCCCGTGCGATACGAGTACAAACAATCATAGTGAGAGGTTCGTTTCGCCGCGTTCGTGAGAAGCCATCGGTTCGCCGCGATTGCATCGAGACGATACATGATGATTAATGTATATAATAGTTAGCCGCATATGTAAAAAGACGTTAGATAGGCGCCTCATTCGGGCATAGCAGCTAAGGCAGCTTGCCTCACTACACCACCCGCCGATGAAATCGTTTGTCACCTGCGCTACTATTCTATTCCTTAACAGCATAACTTTCGATCCTGTGCAGCACAAAACTTTACCAAAGTACAATCACTTAAGTTTACGTAAAATAATTTCTAAAAGGATTTTCACATGAGCTTACTTGAAAATGTTCTCATTGAAACTAGGTGAATTTCAAGAGGTGTATGATCACCGTTAATGAATAGAATATGGCCGTGGTAGTATGGCGCTGCAGGTAGTCGATAGGTCGATACCATCTGATCGATATTAGATTCGTTCGAGCAGTTTAGTTTGAATATGATAAGTTCATTATTGTTATTATGCTTTGTTGAAGATATTTCTTTAGTGTCACCCTTAGAGCTACTTGCGCGGGCCATATTAAAGGTTGCTTTGCTGTAGATATTTCAAAATTGAAAATTGAAATTTTAATATTTAACTCGTAAGTGAAAACCAATTAAATCATATCTTAATGACAACTAATTTGTGATTGTAACTAGCATTGTTCAATTTTAAATTCGTAGAAGAAATGAGTCAATTACTTGCATGCTCGCGGCGCAGCCATGCGATATGGCCCGTATATCAGGAGCTAGATCTCGGGAGCGGCCGCGCGGCGCTCGTGCGCTCGCGCCGCGCGCCGCGCGTCCCTCCGCGCCGTCTTCTCTCGCTTGTTAGACGTTAGTTTATTTACTTCAGTCACCATTTTAGAAATGTGTTCTATATCAGAATAAAGACTACGTACGTAATAATAAGCGAGATCTCAAATTTATTTTAAAAATTCATTAAGTGATCCTAATATTGCGATGTATTTATAATGAAATTAAAAAGATAATTTATTATATTTTGTATATTGACATTCTACGTTATTTTACACGGTATCTACTTTATATGATAATGCATTAATTTAAATCTAATAACGTGACAGACTGGTAAAGTTCGTAGAGTCGCCGTGGCGGCCATAGATCATGTAGCTTTGCATATTCGGCAACGGCCAAGTAACGTTTCATGGACCAAAGGTATACTTATTCGCGTAGAACCGGACGCGCATTGGCTCCGCACGAACCGACCCAGCCGATCGGTCGTATTCTATCACTGCAGCATCAGAGCGTGTCAAGAGTCTAGCTATGAGAGAGACAGGCGGGCGCCGGGCGGGCGGCGCGCGGTCGCTCCGCCCGCGCCTGCCGCGGACCCGCGCTCGCTCCGCTCCCGGCACCAGTCCCGCCCCGCGCATCGCCGCCCGCTTGGTTTCATTCTCGCGGTTACTTCTCGATTGCGTGCTTCGCGTGCTGACTGATTTTCTATAGCAATAAAAATCAATTACCTAAGATTTTACATTAACGTAAATTTGGATTTATATACGTTCGAATTTGGTGTCATGTACATTTAAAATATTAGAGAAAAGGGAGATAACGATAGGCGAACGGTCCGCGATCTTCGTAGTCGCGGCTTCGGCGCAATATTTTCGTCATTTCTTCGTGTATAATATGTTACATGAATCTGTATACAATATGGATATAAATCGTAATAAATGAATAAAATTAGTTTTTACGGCATCTCTTTATTAAAATAATGATAATATCAATACGTTTTGTAAAAAGCGGTGGGTATGTCTGCCGCCCCGATTTCGTGCACCAAAGCACTTTCTTATTGGAATATTACATTATATAACGTACATAATACTATGAGATATATAATCATACCGCCTTTCGGGGCGCGCGTGTATGGCGATGTATGTATACACATTGTGCAATGTACATATACCTATTATAATACAATGATTTAAGACAAGGTTCACATCGTGCCGTGTGTATGTGGTAATAAATATAATATGGACATTGTTCAAACAATAACCGGTTGTTTTATTTATTGCTCAACTTCCCTTCCCCGTCGCTGTAAGCTCGTAATTAATGATGTTTCCAAACAGACGCATGCAGAGATAGGTAGTTTAATTGTTTACATAACTCATTCTCTACAATGTAGATTTACATCAGATCTAATAGACAATCACTTTGAAAAACAATCAATCTTAACTGACACAATATTGGAAACAATACATCAAACTGTATGTGCGTTAAAAATGATGGAACATTATCTAACTACAGAAATTATTACAAATATAAACAGCACCGTGAGTGCGATACCATCACATATCTTTTGATATCATCATTGTCTATTTCAAATTAAACTTGAATAGACCATGATGGTATCATCATACTTATTATAAGGATATGAATATTCGTAAGCATAGCAGGTTAAGCAACTGTGCCTGTTGTGGAAGATGGATGCGGCAAGTACATAAGTATCTCAGGATAGGTCACAGAAATGATGAACTCTTTAGGAACTGGTTCTGAACTCTAGACTCTTAAAATGATAGTCTGATGTTGGGTTAACTCGCAGTCTGATGTTTTCGCGGGAACTATTCGCGCGAAAAAGGACATTCTAGCGAGACATTTTCTATGAATCATGCCGATTAGGTGAGCCAACCCAACATCAGAATATCATAATGGAATAGTTTTGAGCAAATTCTTTGGATATCCTTTAAGAGAGTGACTAATAGTGGCTAATAGCCACTTGTACTTAATATAAGAATCACCTAAGTCCTTGCATAACCAGTTTTAAGCTACTCCTAGGAAAATATTCGATTATCAGGCTCATAAAG
This sequence comes from Peribatodes rhomboidaria, assembly GCA_911728515.1. NCBI lineage: Eukaryota > Metazoa > Arthropoda > Insecta > Lepidoptera > Geometridae > Peribatodes > Peribatodes rhomboidaria. The sequence continues at coordinate 11,924,982 of OU452172.1, forward strand.
TTAACATTCTCCTAAGGAATGGCTTAAAGTTCGTTTTAAAAAATAGGTAGGAGCTAGTTTGGAGTAGATTTAACTAGTTTGGCAAAGTCTTATGGCAGTTGTACATTCTCGACGAGGGCTCACGAGACATGGCGATGATGAGAATGTACGGGAAACATTCGCTTATACTCGCCTCCCCTTGCCTCGTCTCGCGTGCGCTCGCTCTCGTGTCGGTTTTTTGTGTGTGAGTCAAAGGGCCTCGCCTTCCCTCGCGAGTGGAGACGAGTGCATCCCTGTACACTCTCGCTCATAGCGCTACAGCTGCCGTGACTTGGAGCGCTTCCACGTCCATCTCCTCGCCGTCGCTCGTCGTGACTAAACGAAGCGAGAATGTACAGGGTCTCACTCGTATAGCGCTTACTCGTGTGAGAGGTTCGCGCGAGACATAGCGAGGGCACTCGCACGAGAATGTCCAACCGCCATCAGGCAATTCTTATATTCAGTGCAAGTGGCCATAAGGGTCCTCGCAGACTGCTGGGCTTCTATTAACCGATAGTTAAGTCGGGTTAGACTGCTAGTGGTAGTTTGAAGGCCATTGCGGCCGATACTGAATCGCTATAGTGTACGCATTTACCTCTTCACACTGATTAAGGAGCTGACCAAACTATCAGCCGATAGAAAGCCTGCAGTCTGCGAGAACGCTAAAAGCGACCGCGATTAGGATAGCTCTATATTTTATTTATAAGAATGAGGGCGTTTCTTCAACTACGCTACGCAGCATAGCTGGACAGATTCTGAACTAAACATATTCGTAACTGCACTAAATCCGTATCGATAAGGATGGTTAAGTAAGTAACTACCTACCTATACTATCTATAATCTATTGAAAAATATTAGAAGACTCAAGAAAGAGACTCATACCCCGGTATGTATTTAACTTGCGAAAACTACGGGTTCGACCAACAAACTAGGGAAACGTAAGTATTCGAATAAAAATACTACCATCATGTACTTGAGCAAACACTGGTCATTATCACGGTCTGGCTGGGAGACGTCCAGACGCCCAAAGCTGGACAAAGGCATCTTCATAAAGACCGGTCTTGCGATGGCCGCATCCAGCGACTTCCCGCAACTCTCAGCAGATCGTCGGTCCACAAGCAACATCTATGTCTAGCTAGATGTAAAATACATTGGTATTGGAAACGTTCAACCTTAATACAATAACATCAATAACTATCTGTATATGGTGTATAACAGTCTAACATCAAGCAAAGAGCTAAATGGGATCATAATTGTAGGATAGTTCTACAGATCTATTCTGGAGGCAATCTCATTCATTGCTCTACAGCCTTTATTCGGGCTAACCGGTGCGTGCTAGGGAAAGTCACCTTTAGAAGTAAGTATAACCTAATCTGCCACTTATCTATACAATACAGTAACAAAGGTAGCTACTGAAGAGTTTTACTAGCTATTATATAGAAACTGCTAATTTATCTGGAACAAAAAGTCAACATATTCTGCTTATGTCAATATGATTACGTAGATACTAGTGCTACTAGTGATTTGCGACCAAAATTTCACTAATGATAAAATACTAGTAACTCTGTGAGTTGAAGACCTCGCGACTGGCGTCTGTAATCCTCTACAGATCGCATTTCTTAATCGGTTCTCGTGAATTTTGTGAGCAGGTTCAATCTTAATATATATAAATCTAAATGAACTCCTAAACCACTTAACCGATTATAATAAAATTCGCACACCATGTGCAGTTCGATCTAACTTGAGAGATATCATACTTTTTAACCGCGTGTGAAACCGCGGAGCGCAGCTAGTCTTAATATATATAATACGTGTCACGTTGTTTGTCCGCTATGGACTTCTAAACTGCTTAACCGATTTCAATCAAATTTGCACACCGCGTGCAGTTCGATCTAACTTAACAGATAGGATAGCTCGCATATGTATATATATTATATATAAATAATAAACTCGAACGAAATCGCGGGGTGACAGCTAGTAGTTATATAGATTTTTTTCGTCGAGTCAGTCTTGAGAAATGTGATTTGAAAAGGAAGACAGCCGGACAGAATTGGGACAGACGCCGGACATACGAAAGCATTTTGCCGAAGCTGAAGCATAGACGCTTCGCTAGCTAACGCTCGCTCGGTCAGTAACAATTATACAAACTTACACATTTTTGTAATTATAATATTGTCACTGGCACTCTTTCGATAATAGTGTTGCTATTTTTTAGAAAGAAAAAGTAATTTCGGTATGGAATACAATCTACTTTTAGTTAACAATGATACTGCCGTTTTATTATAATAGTACGGCTACAGTAGCGGCCTTCGGCGATTATTCAGGCTATCCCGACAACTGTGGCCGGTTATAGTTCGTCACTAGGCGGTGTATCGGGCGCATTATCGCTCACATCAACTCCGCAGAAAGGCAACGAGTTGACCGCGAATGTAGACAAGAACATCGCCGATAACCGATAACGATAATTTTAGCGCAACAACGCGACACGAATTAATGTAGCCGTACCATAAGAAAATACAATGAAATCACTGTAATCTAACTATCATTCTGCCTATTATTTCACATTAGTCCTATATCAAGATCAAACGCGATAGCAGCCTAGTTGGGAAAAGTCCGCCTCTCAAGCCAGAGGGAGCGGGTTCGAAACCAGCCGACGGCACGCACTAATTTGTTCATTGTGTGAACATATGTGCATATTGTATCTCATCTGCTACATGACTGGAGCCCGGTGTATAGCGACAGGCTCGCCCTCTGTCATATTTGGGACTGAAAACCGTTCGGCGAAGTGTGGGTGTTGTACGAGTATTACATCTCTGCCAGCCCTCTCGGAGGAAAGGCGTGACGATATGTAGTCCTATGTTACACTCCAACCTCTCCTATAAACCCAACCTAAGTGTGTGGTACGAGTAATAAAATGGACGGACCTTAATCACTGTCTAACATTTCACCTATAACACAGCCCTTCTATACATTACGTGACTCTATTTGCAGAGCAACGGACCACTTTCTGGCAATTTACCTCCTCGAGGCCAAAATGACCCAATCTGTTAAAACGTTGCAGATTCTTTTTAAGCCATTATGAGTGACAATAATATTTATAAGTAATGGGACAAGCACTAAATATATTTTCATCTATCACTTAAGTAAAAATACTTATTACGCTAATTTTACTAAAACTACGTTAGGGATTCATTCTACTCAATACAAGTTTTGTTTGAAAAAATAGTAGGTATAAAAAAGCACAACTTAAAAAAAAAGGCCGTTACTCAAACATTACCTACTAGCTGCGCGCCGTGGTAGGATTCAGGGTATAAACTACCTCTATACCAAATTTCATGAAAATCAGTCCATCCGTTAGAGCGTGAAGAAGTAACAAACACACACACAAACTTTCGCTTTTATAATATGGATAGGATTTTCTTAAAATACCCAAGTACACACACTTTCGTATTCATATATTTTATAGTGTGAAGTATTATAATCAGAAATGAGCAGAAACAAGTTACATTATTAAAAGAAATTAAAGAAAAACCAGACTGCAAAATTTTGTACCCTATGTCACTTCCGCTATGAAAACGAATCAAATGACATCTCACATGTCACAATCCATCAAGCTATTTAGGCTGAAGGCCGTGCCAAAGAAATCCTATACATACATACCTACATACATACATACATACTTACATACTTACTTACTTACATACATACTTACATTCGAAAAACGTTACCCTCCTTGCGCAGTCAGGTAAATATACGGGTCGATTCTGCAGGTACCACTCTCCCGTAGCTTATCGTACCGTACCTTAAGTGTAGGTTTGCTAGACCATAATTTAACTATTTGTAAGTCATCTAGTTTTTAATTCGACATATGTGTAAATAGGCTTTATTAAACCTTTTTTTAAGTGACAGTCAAATCACTAAATCGTGAGTTTGTCCCGAATGCCAAATTAATTTGTGATTGTAGTGCACTTCGTCTGGTCTAGACTGACCCTATATCCTGAAACCTTCTAGCCATAACAAAATCTCGCTATGAATTCCCCGCAGGTCCGATTCCAAAGCTCGTATAAATTGCACGATTCGCACCACGAACGATTTTATCAATTTCATTCATGATCTGTTCGCATTCAATAAAGTAATCTGATTTCGCAGATCGTATTGTCGACCGCCTGTAGGCTAGCTTTCGAGCCATGTCGGACTTTAACCTACGTAGTTTCACACTAGGTATAAATTGATTCAGTTCGGTATGTATAACAAAATACCTATTGAATGTTTGAGAGACCAAGAAGTAGGGAGAGATAAAAAAAGAAAATCATATCTTTACATGAGAAAAATACAATATTTTGTACAGCTAATACCATTAAACTGGCTTTGGCATTTGAGGGCTGAGCTACCCACGTCCGTAGGAGTGTACTCTATTCTGATTCCCTACACGTGGTCCCCGGGTAGTGCTAACCGGGTAGCAAACTCTGGAGGGAGGCTTCGGTCGTGGCTAGTTACCACCTACCGGACCAAGCCATGCCGTGAAATGACCTAGTCGTGTTACCGGTGTAACCGTTCCGAAGACGGGTCTGAGCAGTAGCGCACTTATAGCGCCTCACTCAACTGCCGTCTTTGTACTTATTCACTCGCCTTGAGTGAAGAAGTACAAAGCCCTTATAATATAGCAAAAAGTACCTAATAGGTCGTCGTGCTCCATCTTAGACCACAACGTCGCTTGACATCAGGCGAGTTGGTGGTCAAACGCCGACCTATTCTACATAAAATAAAAATAAACTAGGTACCTGTATTTTTTTTATTAACCTGTATTTTGGTGGATAGCCAAATCACTGATCGTGATACAGACAGATACAGGGACTGAAGAGTGAACTGACTTGATCTCAGCTACGCAGCTTATTTAGAAGTGCCGTTTCGTCCGTTTACCATAAGTACAGTTTTTATCGGTAGCCGATGAGATAGAGTTACTGGCTATGCTTTCTTTATCTAATGGTAGGTATACTCTGACAAATATGGCCGGTAGCTTATCTGCTTTGTTTAATTACATGGCTGAACAACCGTAACAATCAAAATCAGAATTACCTTCTTCTATTTGAAATCAGGTTCTACTTAAACTGTAAGAAATCCGGTACAGTAGAACCAGAGCAAGTAGTTACTCTGTTAAGTTTATTTTTATTTCATTTGAATTGTTTCGGTAACAGATTATTCACACATGTAGGTACTAACTTTATTTATAACTTAAATTATATTTATATTACATGCATTAAATTTGAACTAATCCAATCCAGTCCAATCATGATCGTACACAGCTTATAAAATGTACATTGAAACTAAAAACTATTCTTAAATATTTCCTAAATTCTATTTCATGCTCGGTTAATGCATTATCTAATTAAGTTAATTGGTTAAGTACTTCAGTAGTAAATCTTAAGTACTCGTAGTGACTTAAGATAATGCTGTGACTAAATATAACCTGAACAAATACATGAGAATAGGAGATAAATATTTAAACTAGTTATTTGCTACATTTATTATAATCTTTTAGTACAAATTCAATACTGATTAACAAAATTTGTAGCCCTACAAAATACCTCATTGTATTTCAAAGGGATTATCCTTTATCCAATAATGCTAGTGTGGTTATTATTGCAATAACGTTTTGTTTTAACTGGATAATGTAGCTCAAAATACGGCGGAAGAAGATTATCTAGGATTTAGCGATGCAATTGTATCGAAGGAAATGAAATACTCGATGGCTCTTAAAATTGTCTGGGGGCTAGGAACTAGCTGCTGCATTGACCTCAATATGTGACTTAGCTTCCTGTTTCCGGTGGCTTCCAGCTTAGTGAAAAGTATCACCATTTTCTTCCGCCCGTTCTTGCCAGTCATCTCTGTTGGGTTTTCGTTTTATATGTTTATTTTATATTTTTTCAATTTGTTTGTTGTGAACCATTTCCTGTAGTATGGCGACAGACTCAACCACTTTTGGGACTGAATATGAATGTATCCCCCTGAGAGGTTCTCAACTAAATTCAAAACTAAACTAAATTCTCACTACAATAGTCAAAAATGTTTTTTGTGCTTATGTGTTTTCTACCTTCCTTATCTACCTTGATATAGATTAGTTTCCCTTAGGTCAAGCCAAACTAAACCCCCCAAACCAAAATCCTGGATCCGCCACTGCTGTCAACCTCTTCGGGGGAAAAAGCGTGAAAATAATTTTCCGTATAACTTAAGGTTTTCTGATTTCTCAAATCCATTCCCACCAACGAGATTATTGTACTACGTACTTAAGAAGCTGATCCAAACAAAAAACATCACGTAACTTAATGAAGTGGGTGGCCCTCCCACCGTGGGCTGACCACAGCTTTGCTGAAGCCTTGACTACGGAATTGCTAATTTACGTCCGTCCAGGATCACACCACAGAACCACACTGCACGCGCGTCGGGATCACACTAATGCAAGGTGCAAGGACTTCAGTGCACTGCACTGGAGTGGACGAAAGTTTGTGTTCGGATGATGACATACTAGATGATGTCAACATCAATACACGCAATACACGGAAAATGACAAAAAAAAACATTTATTATATAAATAGGGAGTGGGTTCAGATCCAGCCGAAGTTTTTGGTATAGGCGCAGGGTACCAAAGGAACACCGACCTCGCCGGCGAGGTCGAAGACTCCCAGGATCTGTTAGAAGATCGGTTAGATCTCCAAATAGTCAAACAGTTAAACCTAATAGGGCTCAAACGCAAACCCCCTCTGGGTTGCCTGGGCAAATCGACTCCCCCCCTCCGGCGACGGTCCAAGCCGAGGTCCGTACCTTAGTGGTGTCCTTGTGCCAGTCGCCCTTAGCTTTAAATAACTTAAGTCTATTAAGGTCCTGCGCCCTCCGCGCTTGCCTTACGTCCGGTACGCTGTAGAGGCCTCAGTGGCCAACAGCATTAGTCATTCACAAAAAAAAAAAAGATCCAGCCGAAGGCACGCACCAATTTGTTCATTGGTGCATATATGCGTATTGTATGCTATCAGCTACATGACTGGAGCCCCGTGTATGGCGCCAGGCTCGTTCCCTGTCACATTTGGGACTGAATATGGTCCGGCGAAGGTACGCCATTTTGAAAATTTTCCAAAAACTAATCGACAAAAAATTCTAAATAATTATTAAACCTACTCGCTAAATTGCTAACGTCGATAATGATATCTAAGTCAGACGCATAATTCCTGCTAAAACACGAAATCCAACTAGTAATCATATCATTTATAATTTCCTAGAAACTTGAATTCATAGAAATTTCTTGATCTGTTCCTGGATAACTCAATTGCAGCAATTGCACATTATACTATGGTATGTTGGGTAAGCTCCACGAGATCGTAATGGCTGTGATAGGATTATGTGGCGTGCATTAACGTTATTTCAGCTTGATTTAAATTGTACATAATGTTTAGTCATCTATCCACAGTGGCGTTAATTATATAATTTTACTGAGAATCAGTTAGTGTCTATAGGTAGTAACAGTATGACAGCGAATGAGACTGTTAGGGGACCTGCCCTACGATTCTATTATGTTGTCAATTCTTGCATCCCAAAAGTGTTAAAAGTAGACCGTTCATTAACAAATTTTAACACGATTGCTTAGTTAGTAGAATCGGAACCCGCAAGGAGACCTACCTATACTCAACAGTGGAAAGCAAATGGATGATTATTATGATAATTTATGATCTAATTTGCAATTTGATAACAAATCATATAAAACTTATGCTGAGATTCTGAGCAGATATGTAGTTTTAGAAAATAAAAACAGATTCAAAAACGCTAAGGCAAAACTGAGCCAACCAAGACCAAACTAACGAATCAAACTCACACTAAATCTTCTACGCTAAGGTAGCCTTTCAAGCTAAAATTATTACTTAATTTACCTATTACAGCAGCTATGCTTATTACTTAATTTACCTATTATAGCAGCTATGCACTGCACTTTATCTATTTAAATAATGGTCACAAAGTTTTGGTAACAAATTTCGATCAGATATATAGATCTCAGCATCTATAGTAATTATTTAACGCATCGATACTAAGCGTTTTATTTAAAAAATCAAAGACATTTTAACTTCATTTGAATCTAAGCCTTATCATTCCGCAATAACGTTGAAGACTTTGCTAAAGTGTTTTTAGCATATTTAGGCGTCGTGTCACCGACGCAGTCACAGAGCGACTGACAACAAAACAAGGCTTACACTTTATCTTAGCCTAGTTTTCAAGGTGCCATTTTTCGTATGGGACTAGACATCTATGTATATCTGATCGAAGGATTGAGTCCTACCTTAGTAGAACTCAATTTCTATTATTTCTTGTTCATAATTTTATTTGATATTTAAAACCGACTCACAATTTAATCTAGCATTGTCAAATTATGTTATTTAGAAATATCCTACATCGTTTATAATTCTGTGAAAATAATTCAATTCTGTTCAGTGATCCAATAAACACGTAACTGGTTTATATGCAATGATTAATTACAATAATGTTTATTCAGTTAAATATTACCAGTTAATTGATGTTTTAATTGGTTAAAGTTAAGTTACTGTTGAGGGAATTGTAATAATTAAATAATCAATAATAGTTAATAAGAAACAATTATTTAACAAGAATGGTCATAGATCCCCTTTTACTTTTTCCGAATAAGTAAACGTATTTTTGTTATGTTTTAAATTTTTATTTTTCAGAACACTGTATGTTTACACGCAAACGAAGTCACGGGCAACAGCCTAGTAATCCATTACATAAGAATCGCAGTGACCATAATTTTATTACACACACCAGAAAACCCCCTAAAAGGCAACACATTCACGGGCAGCAGCTAGTAAGCCATAACATAAGAATCTCAGTGACCAAGAAGTCTCTCGCACCAGATTAGGGCCCCTGGGAGGCAAAACAACGGCTATGGTTAGTTAAATTGCCCCCCTGTACCCTGTACCTGTACCCCACAAATTCCAACAGTTGTACCGATCGAATTGAGCGTCTGCCCTAAACCTGAACATACTTGTAGAGTGCTACTAAGCCGGGAGATATAACATTTGCAAGTTATTGCTAACTTATGTCAAGTTTCAATAGCTTAATAGTTTGTCCGTACGAAACATTTAACAGTGTATTAATCCGGTAAAATCCGGTTGTGGGGTTAAGAAAATCAGGCATGAATTATCAAATCATAATCATTAACCACATAACAATAAACGTTGTAGATTCAGAAAGTTGTACAGTGTTTTGTCTTTTTCTGTCTTTTATTTTAACATCATTTGTTTGACGTCATTGTATGTCATCTGCTACATGACTGCAGCCCGGTGTTTGGTGACAGGCTCGGCTCCTGTCACATTTGGGAATGAATATCGTCCGGCGAAGTGTGGGTGTTGTATTACATCTCTGCCAGCCCCCTCGGGGGAAAGGCGTGATGATATGTTATTTTTGACGTGACAACGCCTAATACGTAAATCGATGAACGCCGGCTGCACGCACGAAAAAGGATGACTCATTGTCCCGTTACGCTTACGATCGGAGCGAGAGCGCTACACGAGCGAGCGGAAGGCACGATCGGCTTGCGCGTTAGGTTTGCGCCGCATCAATCTCTCTACTACTTGATTGGCATATGCGTCCGAGAAGAAGATTTCATTAATGTTTTCTTATGACGTTGTCACGTTAAACTATCGTCCGTAAACCGACTTTACAGACAACCAATTTCTTTTTTCTCGATCTAAAAAGACAAAAAACTGAGCAACTACTAAGTACAATGTTTATTAATAAATTTAAAAAATATATATTTTTATAAATATTTACTCAAAAAACTTACTTATAGTAGAAATAAAAAAGTTTATGTTTATTTACATCTCCACAATTAAACTTCTGGACGTTGTCTGACTGAATTTGGTGTAGAGGTAACCTACAACTTGGATTAACATAGACTACTTTTTAATCACTGGTAACACCGCGGGGCGCAGCTTATATAGGTTAAAGACAGTCTCACGTACAAATGAAAGACCGTCCATTTATCTTAACCTCTCTCTTCCTCTTCGTACCCTCTTTTTTAAGCAGGAAAAACATATTATCATTTAAAAAAATATATTTTTATAACTATATATTATATCGTAACATATACATGTCGGGGTAATGTAGGAAATAGGAAGCCGAGCCTTCACAACTGATCCCACTGATGTTGGAGAAACATAGGAAAGGCCGCCGCGCTGTGACCTTCCACTTTTGATGACGGGGAAAATCTAGTAGGCCGAGGTGTTGTATCTGATTTCTGATCCGTGAACTCGCTATCACGGGAATCTATGATCGACGCCAAACTTCAGGAACGTTGAAATAAGGGGACAGCAATGTAGGCTTTTCACTATTTTAATTATACAGTCACTCAGACTACTTAGTTAATGAATGATCACAAAGATAATTGGCGATTTAGAGTAATGGGTTTACGAATGACCATTGCGTGCGACCGCTTTCAGCCCAGTCCTGTCAACCACTAACTGACAGACATGACGTTCGCCCGAAATCCCAAACGCAACTCCATTCGGTGTTAACCGCTCTAAATGACCATAAACAAATCGATTAATCGTCAAAAACCACAGATTAAAACTATCGATTAACAACTCTCAAAATAAACTGATTTTCTTTATCCAATTATATCTCGCGCCGTCATACATATGTTTATAGTACCTACTCTGTACGTCGTTAGCCTACCTATTCGCTTATTCAAATACCTTCAAAAGTTTCTATTAAAAGGGTGCCACTTCTAAAAGCTTTACAGACGATTCATCAAAAGCATTTTCTATGTGAATGCATACGAGTAATTCCATAACACACCATACATACACATCCACACGCACGCACACATGTGTTTCAGTAACATGTGCTCATCGTGTACGCTTTTATTCATTCATGGGTACGTTTTAACCGAGCTATTCCGTTATTTATTTACGCACCACCCCATCTGCGAAACGATTTGATGAAAAAAAATTAAATGTTTTTCTTGCTTTTTGTGAGTGGGTAGTTTAAGTGCTCTGTGGGTACTAGGAAGTCTCTTTAATTTCCTTATAGCTGATAGCTTCTTTATAGGTTAAATTAAATTTGCTATTTATAAAATTAATTCGTGGTTAATAATTTATTTGTTTACAATGCACTTGGTTAATTAAATCTTCCATTCACAATTAATATGTATATTTACATTGCGAACGCTATTATTTCAAAGTATATGAGTTAAACATCGAAATAATATAAGGGAGAAGCAACACGAGTCTAATTTCTAGTACACAGCGCGTGGACCCAATACCTACAATAACTACAAACAAACGGATACTGCACAGCTTCGTTGACAGTTTTATGTTAAGTGTATCAATAACAAGGATACATAGACGTAGAAGAAACTATAGCAAGAACAAGACAAAAATAATTATCACTGTTGCAACTGGTTCCATTTGTTTGTGACTACGGTGAATTGTGTCAGCACCTAATTTATGCGGTCCATTTTTAGGTTTTCATACCGCCTCTCCTCTCTCCCTTATATATGATCGAAGGAGTCAAGACTATTTCTCTATTAGTTTATCCATTTAAAAAATCTTTGAAGTTACCTACGTTATATTGTTTAAATCTTTTAATGTTGTATTGCCAAGAAAACTAAATGTGTGTGTGTAAAGTACGTAGAGTACGTAAGTAGGTAAAACCTAACAGACTCTTATGGAATTAGTTGAAAACTTTTGCAAGATTTGACACAAACAATCATACAAGTGAAGTTTAATAAAACAATAGACAGGTATTCTTTGCTTATTACATTTGTTTAATTCTATTGCGGAGCCTTTGTGACAATGTTTCAGTTTAATTTCACCGAAAGCCAAACTCTGTAGACTGATTTCGAGAACATAAATTATAATCTTCAACGCAATATTTCGGCTTTCATTAACATTAATGTATTGAAGCGAACTCTGACCTGAGATAAGAAATTACAGGCTATTAATCACAATTTACTCCCCAAATATTTACAAAACATTCTTTACCTACAATTCGAATAAAACGAGGAGCATCCAGAAATCTGAGATGTTTTAATAAGTGCTTTTGATTTACGATGTCTATATGAAAGAGCTGTGCGTATACGACCAGCTAACCAAGACACAGAGGAAGCGTTTCCGTCTTCCTCTTTCAGTCAACTTTGCAAAGAGTTAAGGAAGTAAGGAAGGTCAGTATACACTGGTCCCATAACTGCCACCCGTCTTCACCTCAAACTTATATTAGTTTGGCTATTCATTAAAAACCTTACAAACTTTGTTTTCATACAAATACCATATAAATCTTTGCAGGAAACGGAATGTCTAATTAAAACCTTTGTTAATAGAGTTAGTGAGTATTTCGAACTTTAGTTTAAAACTTGTATTTCACTTAGTAATGAGATAGGTATGAATTCTCTCAGGGTCTATTTGTCTTACCCAGTTAGGAGTATTTAGCTGCATAAGTTAGTACGTGATTTAGAATCAGCTAAATTTGTATAAATAGATACATTATACAAGGTATGGTTCTGGGTGTAGTAATACACAAGGGTGGGGTTCTACCCGACAAAGTGAACCACTTCTAAAACATCAGTTTGCAAATTTCGAAAGAAAAACAATCGAGTCTCCATACGAAATAACTAGTCACGTGATCAATTTTGTATGAGGCTTGTTTTTTTTTTTCATTATGGCGATATCATGTGCCATCCCGCTCGCTCAAGCCGCTGTCCGATAAGTTAGTGTGAGAGGATGATTATTGGTTTTACCACGAAGGTAGAGCAAACTTGCGAACTGCAGTATCTAGTGTCGCTTTTCGCGTGAATGTAGTAAGAAACTCATTGTAGTAAAAGTAGTAATAACTGGAAGAACTAATCCCTAAGATACAGGTGGTTAATTTTACCTAGTTTGGGGATTAGCGTTCTAAAAAACAAGTGTCCTACTATGAGCAAATAAAGAATTTGAATTTGAAAAAAAAAAATTGAAAAAAAATGCGCGTTGCTCATTTCTTTGTATAATAATAATTATACTACACCACATAGCATACATAGCATTCCGAGTCAAAAATGATCACGTGGGCAACACGTAGTGACGTCAATCGATGCTTCTGCAAGATCGAAATAAGTCATTTTCAACAAGTTCGAGAGAGACGGATGACGATGACGAGTGACGTCATCACGTGTTGGTTCTCGGAATGCCAGACCTTGTTTTATTACTCCAAACTCTATTTTCTATTAGTACTGTTTATTTATGAAATAATACATAATATTCCGATATTACTTTACTATATCTTATTCCGCTAACAGCTTTTCCGCGAATTAAAATTTTATAGGTAGGTACATTAGTTCGAAGAGTTAAAGGGCTGTACTTTATAAATTTATTAAACCAGCTTATTCCTACTTAATCTTGTTTGATTATTTGTGCTCTATTAGCGGGAGCTTTGATCATACCTCAGCAAGGAAAGCGTCGACAGTAATGTTCTAATTAACAAATATTGCACAGATTTTTAAGATTTAGATATTTGGAAACTAGAAGCGATTGATAGTAAACGCCCAGCATTAAAATATTTCAAAAATAGGTACATTATAATATTATGTACCTATTTTTTTTTTTTTTTTTTGTTATTACAAAAATAATAACGAAAAATTCATTACGTTCCGGACATAATGACTAATCTTACGACACTAACACGAAAAAATCTGTCTACAAAAATACATTTTAAATTTAAAGAACTCTTCACAACGATTTATATCAAACATACTTGTAGCTAAGAACACTCCCGACTAATTCACCTTTCAAACAAAACAAAATCGGTTCATCCGTTCAAGTGCCACAGAAACACACACACACACGTGCGCGCGCGCACGTCAAACTTATAACACCCCGTCGTTTTTGGGTCGGAGGTTAAAAACCAGTAAGCTCAATCCGTTTTTGACTGTAATACTATCAATTTTCGAAGTATGAAATTATTGTTATTTTGTTACGTTATGTTATTATTGTGTGCTAAATCGAATACTAAAAGAAATACGATATGCGTTTGAAAGTATATATACAAGAGGACATTATCGGAAGAAACCCATATATATATATATTTGCATACCAAGCACCCGAAAAACATTACCATCTTTGGTAAAGCAGTCTTCTTAAAGCAGTCGTGCTTACGTTCAGGTGTGCCTAATTCAAATAAGTTATTCTGTTTCGCGGCTCCTCTCTGATTAAAGTGGGCTTGCGAGATGGTAATATAATTGGATAATTATTGCAAGAATAACGGATTTCCTTCGTTTTTCTCTGAACTGGCTGAGCTAGCTAAGCCAACGCTGTAAATATTTTCCGTTTTAGGAAAATTGGCTACAGGCTGTTCGACATTTATTTTGAACGGTTTTCAAGAATACACAGTAGCGTCAGATTAGATGAACACATTTTGAAGATTTATTTATAGTTCGTCCATAACTTTTGCCAATATTTTCCTGCTTTACATAATATTAAACAGTCTGTCAAAAATTCTAAAAAGGATATTTCGTTTCCTTCTTAGTAACTTCCTACTCACTTTCTACTTCAGGGTCGCTTTTATTGAAGAGTCCTCTCGACGTAAAAGGACGTTTCACACCTCGTACATATTTTCCAATTTTTCCGTTGTCCAAAATTAGTAAGCCGTAAATTCCGCCATCCGTTCTATCTCGATCACTAAATCACAATTAGATGTAAATTATATACCAACAATACGTATCATACGTAATTTACACCTATACAAAGCTATAACCACCATATATCACAAATGATTACAGATACTCAATCCTTCGACGCTTTACATGGCTTTAACGAGCTTCTACGCGTCGAAATTCCAAGAAATTAAAACAGTATGCGAAATCCTCTAAATTCTATTACAGCCACTAATTTTCCCGCAAGATCCCGGCCACGTAAGCCGAGGATCCTTGTACATCACGCGGGCGCTGTGCCCTGACATGGGGCTTTGCGTTATGATAAAGTACCTGTTCACATATTTTATCGCCTATGTGTCGAGGTAGAACGTATTAGGCGGTGCGTAGAACGATACTTCATTTTCAGAACGGGGTGTTGTAGGTTAGTGGGAAGTGACCGTGGTAATCATGGGTTTGGGATTGAGACTCGTAGTTTGGTGGAGTACGAGAGAGTAGCAAACTATTGGTTTTAGCAAGTATCGGTTTAAATCATAGATTTGAATGTTTGTATTGTTTGACTGATGCTACACAAAATTCATCTGTCGCATAGCTCATACACATGTCAGTTTAACGATTGTAAAACGTTTACGGTTTTAGAATTTACTTTTATACCAATCTGCGATAATGTTCGATTATAAATGGTAATCACGGTTACCCATCCGAAAACTGACGGAATTATCCGTTGAATTTATAATACTTACAAACAATTTTCAATAAAAGTTCCAAACAGCGTTTCAAGTAAATTAATAACTCATAGCGGAAAACAAAAACTCATCATAAGCGCCTCTCAAATTGAATTGTCATAGAATTTTAATTCCGCCCGAATTGGAAATGAGCTCTCGCGAAACTTACGGAGGTCATCTGAATCTCTAATTTGTAACCTTTGGCGAACGTGGCTCCATTTTAATATTTCACACAAAATACAGTAACACCTGGGCTTAAATCTGATATTTCATAACTGGGGCGAGATAAAATGTGCGCAGTTTTAAATCTTATTCTCGATAACATTGTAGCTACAAAAGGAGATATGAGTTTCATTTTTATTTTTTACTTACAAAAATCTGAACAAAAGTCTGAACCAAGTTTTTTAAGTGCAGCACTTAGATTGGTAGTCGTCACCAAACAGATGATATCAAGAGGCATCTTTACAAATGTAAAGATGCGCTCGTCAACATGTGTCCTACATAGTTTTGTCTTGGAACTAACAGTAAGTATTTAATTTTTTTATGAATATGTTCGTAAGTCTATTTAGGTAGGCAGCCTTCTAAATAGAAGGCTTCCGAGAATATTTAAGCCATGTCAGAAGAAATCATGTGGTCAAACGATTCTGACACTGGCCACGGCTTATACGATATTTCCTTTTATCTATGCGAAGAGTTTAACCGTCGACAAGATGTTTCTTTACGTCGGCGGCTATATATCAAAAGATTCCAAGGCCCACACATCATGTTAGCGAGCTGTACATTTGTAAACTATGTAAGAGTAATAGAGTGCTTTATTGGCCTTATAACACTGGGCAAGTCAATCACAGATTTATAAAATGTGTACATAATATTTTTAAAATGATTAATTCAATTTATTCTAATTTGATCAATTTTCAAGAATGAAGATTTAGTTAGTCGCATATTCGTAAATTCATTCAGTGAACAAAAGGACTCAAATAACCGTTTAATTTAGTTTTAAAATGTTGAGCGTGTCAGTTACTAATGCTATGTAGCAGTTTAAGGCAGTGTAAGAAAAACCATCACTTTAACGGCGACAACTGTCGTATGACAACATAAAGTTGACACTTTATGGACGATTCAGCGCTATATACCTAGCTCCATTTAGCATACTAAAGTAATTTTCCACGCTCTACTCACCTTTTAACCCATCCAGCGTAAAAATCTAATTCCAGAATAACACGAATACCCAAGATTTTCCCCAGTTTCTGCACTCTCATCTCAAAATAATAAAACTGGAATCTGCAGGAATGACTTCACTATTTAATTTTCTAAGTTATCTTATAACGGTGGAATCCTCACTGCGTGTAACAAAGTTAGGTATATTAAGTAGATTGCAGGCCCCGGAATAAGATTGCATTAAAGTTGCCCGTCCAATATCGAAATATGCCGACTTTGCTACGGATGTGCCAAGCTTCCTCCGATCCTGAAGTTTTACCTATTTGTGAACATTTTAAACACGGTTGAGGTGGAATTGGAATATTTCTGGTGTTTCCTCGTGTTTCTCTTAAACATAATGAGAACAGATTTTGTGTTTTTACTAAGATTTTGAAGTTAAATTCAAGCTGCTCTCCAAACTGGCAACCAATCGACAAAACCATTCGTTTTGTAAGAGTCCAATTTTTACTAGATTTTCTTTTCGTTGAATACGGGTCTATAATTAGCTATCAACACTCAGATATTGACTTGAAATAACATCCCGAAAATATTTTCCAAGGAAGAAAAATTTTGGTTATGATCAACATTCAATATGACGCATAAGAATAACGAGTGTCAGCGCATTTCATGCCATATCCAAATAATTTCATTCAGTACGCATAGTTCGATATTAACTTAATAAAAGTATCAGTTCGTTCACCTCCAAATTTCCGTTATCATTCATGTTTATCATTATGAAATCCACTTTAAAATTAAACTTCCCACACGAATTCGCCGGAACTATTAACAACTTCAATAAGCAATCAACATCACACCGCGTTCCGACGCGTAATGAATAACCCGAACTAATTCTACGTTAGCAACGTGAAAAGGCGTAGTTATGGTTTCCAGCGACTTGGTAACTACCCCGTCGCCCGCGCCGTAACTACCCCCGGACGTTCGCGGGGGACTTCGCATTAATTTGCGGCTCCGTATTGAGAAGCCGCACGCACAATCCGGTCTTTCATATGGACATCGTAAATCAAAGGTGACTACTGAAATTAAAATCGGTGGCGTGTATTAATTCGCAGTGCAATTGGTGCTGCGACGTCGACAGATTTCGTGGTATTGTAAGGCTAGAAATTTAGACGGAAGTTGGTAACACCTGGGCGGTGCTGTAGCGCCGACACGGCAGCGCAACGTAATTTGTCTCCTTCAGTATGCTCAGAACGACATACACTACCGACCACTTTGATACTCGTACCTCTAAAATCTGGAGTTGAATCGTTGAATGCAATTCCGTTCCATTGAGTCTATTCGAAACGTTGAATAATCAGCATAATTAAAAGTGCTATTTATAATCGGTATCGCATTGATAAGGACGTTTCAGTTGCTAACTCGTTTGAGTAAAAGTTATAATTACTGGCAACCAGTATCATTATCGGGAGCAATTATATTATCAGCGGTGCTTTTATCAGTTCATGGGCTACAATTGCGTATGAAATGAGTTCGAAATTAACAATTGCGAAAAATATTTTATTTCTGTTTCTGTACCTCTGCACAAGATAATAATATCTTTAAGAATAGAACTTGGTGAAGACAATAGAAATAAAAGTTTGTCAAAAAAAAAAGTTATTAATAGCTGTTTTCCTTTTTTCTTAAATATGCTTTGCATTTTCCAAATGTTGTCTATTTCAAATAGAAAAAAAACTGAAATCTTACTTCCTACTAATATAATAAACGTGAAAGTTTGTGAGAATGGATGGACAGATGGATGTTTGTTACTCTTTCACGCCAGAACGGCTGAACAGATCTGGTTGAAATTTGGCACAAAGATAGATTATAGTCTAGAATAGCACATAGGAGCACACCTTTTTAACCGCGGGTGAAACCGCGGGCGCAGCTAGTTATAAACAATACTTATACGAACACTAACACAATCTGAAAAATCGATTGTACATACCTACAGTTTCTGTTTCGAAAATATAGTTCAAATCGGAACTATATTTTTGAAACAAAAAAATTGGTTGCCTGTAAAGTCGGTATACGGGCGAAAGTTTTACGTGACAACGACTTTTTATGTCTGTCTCTCTCGCTCTTAGGCGGGCTAACCATGCCCGAGTGGAAGGGACGCGTGCCTCTCACTCGCTCTCATTGTGAGCGCATAACGTGAGCGGAGCGTAACGCAGTTTCTTGAAGTGTCACCCGGCAAACCAATTTATAAGACGTTGTCACGTCAAAACTGTAGTCAATGTTTATTTTCGTAAAAGTTTTAAGTTCTAGTTTCCACTACTGTCCAGTGCATGAAGCATGGAAAGCACAGAGTATTCGTCAATTGGACGGCTTTATTCAATAGCCCATCCTCGATGAGCGCGGTAGCTTAATGGAATTGCTGTTGGATGTATGCTGCATTATGCTGTCCAAGTTCCTGTTAAATATTTGGACATTTCAACTAATCTGTAAAATCAAGAGGGAGTATGCAATCTACTAATAAATGTGTCTTTAGTAAATTAAATAACCTAGATGGACTGGAAAAACATTGCACGCGTCGAGAAAAATAGTGATGAAACGTTAGCCCCTAAACGAACAAAAATGTCGCTGTATCGACTGTAAGACGTAACTGTCACGATCACTAAGTAGTTTACTAAAATTATCCTGTCACTTTTCGTTAATGAACAGTACGAAACTCTCTATAGAAGTCTAGGCCTTCCAGTAGGTACTCAATACATATGACGACATTTTTGTTTTGAAAAAAAAAATATCTCTGCAATTTTGAAAAACAACAGGATCCAGAAAGCATTCGGATATACGAAACCATTTTTGTGAAACCTGAAGCAAAGACGCTTCACTCGCTAACGCCTCAGACACCAATCTCAGTTACACAGTGGGCCTTGCAATCGGACGTTTAAAACAAACTTTTGGTTTGCGAGCCACATCCGTGCTCTTAACCCACACTAGCCAGGTTTGCCATTGACGAATACGAAAGATCAGAAATAGACGACGTAAATAGAAGACGGATATGAAAGACTGTCTATATTTATAATATTCTCAGAATTCTTCGAGTTTTATCAATAAGTCTCGGTTTGGCACTGACAGCTACAATAATCAGAGTAACGTTAGAAAACGTCATTACGGCTCCGGAATGTAGGCACGTATTAAGTATTTACGTAATAACTCATAGCAATCGTAATGTCTAAGTCTAAGTATTCTGTTAGCGTTTGAAAAGTTTCAATTTCTATATTCTGATTTATAAAAAAAAAATAGTATATTTACGGCTATTAAAGCTTGAACCATGAGAATTAAAACTTACTAAGTCGAGCTTAAACTTAAACATTTGGAATTTTCATTAATAAATCATGTTCATTGCTGTCCACCCCCCGTCGAAGAGTCAGAGATAAAAGCCCAAGGCAAGATGGGATGAAGTGGTGCTAAAAATGGAAGAGTGTTAGGATTCAAAAGACGATGTTGAAGACAGAGCGAAGTAAAAGGTAGTGAGAAAAAAGGTGGAGGAGACTGATTCCATCACCATGTGATACATGTTCTGGAAATGAGAGAGTTATCTCTCTCATTCTAATAAGAAAACACATCTAAGATCCTCTAAAATAATCCTGAAAAGTGAGATAAAACTTAAAACAGTTCCGATCTACGGCTCACCCAAACTATCAGCCACTCTGTCTCAACGTAACGTCGTTTGTAATTAAAACACGTCTTAATTCCTAACGTGACACGTGACGACACGCAATACGGCCGAGGCTATGATTAATTCCGGTCGAGCGGGTGACTCGTGCTCAATCGCCATCTGTCCTTATTAATTGCCTTGTCAGCCGTAATCGTGTGTCCGGCGCTTTACTGGCCCAGTGTCGGCCCTCACGCAGTTTCCTTTAATTGTTTTCTGCGAATGAGAAAGATAAAAATATCATTGTGGGATTAGGCATGTGAAGTAATTAGCCATGAGTATCGTGAGATAAAATATCTTGATTAAGCCATCGATATAAATATGAATTACGTGCTAGATATCATCACCTGAACCCTGATTTTCGTCGACTACACTGTACTGCAATCCATACATCTTGCATTAGTATGGCTTCGACACGCATGCCGTGAGGTTGTGTACGGAGCGACAAAACTTTCCCCTAGCGCTGCATGTTTAGATAGTTTGGATAGACGACTTAAAGTCTGGGTCCCTATAGCAGTTGCAATCTCTTCCAAGAGATTCTATTTCTACAATCGCTAACGCTTTAACAAGAAAATTAATTAATCAAGTATTATAAGTTTAAAACAAAACTTAATCCTTACTAATAGTATTATAAATGCGAAAGTGAGTTTATTCGTTTGTTTGTTTGTTTGTAACGCTTTCACGTCTCAACTACTCAACCAATCATCATGAAATTTTGCATACATGTTGTCTGAGGTACAGAAAAGGACATAGAGTACTTTTCATCCCGAAAAAATTAACGGTTCCCGTGGAACTGCGGGTGAAATCGCGGGGCGCAGCTAGTAATTCATATTGTGCGTATTTATTGTCGTCTCCTATTAATCTAGGATCTATTTAATACCAAAAACGAATACCAATGATTTTTATAGAGCCCGATGTATGGCGACAGGCCTCCTTTCCCATTTGAACTCACTGAATATCGCTCGGCGAATTGTAGGTGTTGTTATACACCTCTGTTAGCCCCTTCGAGGGAAAGGCGTCTCGCTATTTTAAGTTATATAGTAAATCAAAACTCCGAGACTGTGTAATTTTCTAATTGTATAGAAATGCAACACAACTGCATAGTCATTATACAAAGGTATAACTACTCCAGCTAATTGCATACAACAACAATGCTTACGTAAGTCGATAGTCCAATTAATGATCCATTAGTTTCACTTAACGCTATTAATCTCAAGACCACATGCTAGACTTATTACTGATTAAATTAGCCATTTGCAATCAGCAAATGAACCAAATAAATACACACTATAACATCATGCATCTACATTTGTCTATCGCAAAACAAAACATTGTCAAAACTACTCGAGTTGAAGGTGTCGGTTCGCATACCATCTGCTTGTTCAATTTTTTATTTTTTTATTTTTTTTTTTTTTTTGTGTTATATTTGCAATCAGTCGTTGAGACTATAAGCAGATGAGGTGAGTGAGTTTGGTCGTTCAGAGCGCTGCTCCCATCGGAACTAGCCCTTTCTTTTCATTAGACGGATTTCATATCCTCTAATCGTCGAAAATATCTCGCCGCTTTTTAAGCCGACGTATGGTCTCTGGGATAGTGAGCTGTCCCGCTAGCTCATTTGGATGCTTCGATAGTCTCAACTTATAGTTGACTCCATGAGCTTCTATTTCCTCCTTTATCATAAGCATGTTTAAATTTTCATGGACCTCCGTTGTTTTTAAGAACCAGGGTGCATTCGATATTTGCTTTAGGATGTAGTTTTGTACTCTTTGTATGATCATTATGTTGGAGGCGCTAGCAGAACCCCACAACTGTATTCCATATGTCCAGATAGGTTTCAGGATCGACTTGTATATGAGCAGTTTATTGTCCATAGGTAGTTTTGAGTTACGTCCCAGCAGCCAATAGAGACCTTTGTATTTTAAGTTGATTTCGTCTCGTTTTGTTTGGATATGTTTTCTCCAAGTAAGTCTACGGTCCAGATGCATGCCCAGATATCTTACTGTATGTTGGTGGGGTAGTTGTATGCCGTTTAAGCTGACTGGGAAACAATTTTCTTTTCTGAGAGTGAATGTTATGTGCACAGATTTTGACACGCTGACGGCGATCCTCCATTTGGCTAGCCATTTCTCGATATCATTCAGGCTGTTTTGTAGGACCATAGATGCTTTGATAGGACATTTGTGCGAGGTGAGTAGGGCTGTGTCATCAGCGAATGTTGCAACGGTTACTCCTGGAGTTTGCGGTAGGTCATATGTGTACAGTGTGTATAGGACAGGTCCCAGCACAGATCCCTGTGGTACTCCTGCGAGTATTTGATAGAAGTTGGATGTACAGTCATTCTCTCTCACTTGGAAAATTCTATCAGATAGATAAGATTTCAGGATTTCATAGAATGTGTGTGGTAGTACTGATTTTATTTTGTACAGAAGACCTTTGTGCCAGACTCTGTCGAAGGCTTGTTGAATGTCGAGGAAAACTGATGAACAGTATTCTTTTTTTTCTAATGACTTCCTTATTTCTCTACACACTCTATGTACTTGTTCAACTGTCGCATGTTCTCTCCTAAAACCAAATTGGTGTTCTGGGATGATTGATTTTTCATTAATGACTTTTAACATTCTGTGTAGTAACGACTTTTCAAGTAGCTTTGACATTATCGGCAGAAGGCTGATTGGCCTGTATGATGTGACTTCGTGAATAGGCTTTCCCGGTTTGTGAATCATTACTATGTTTGAAACTTTCCATAGGTCTGGGAAGTATCCAATTCTGATTATTGCGTTAAATACCATTGTCAGGTAAACAGCTACTTTACGAGGCGATTCTTCAAGCACCTTTTTGTCAATAAGGTCATACCCCGGTGCTTTATGGTTTTTAAGTGACTTGAGATTTCTGATTATTTCTCTCGGAGTCACTAATTTTAGGGGTATATCTAGTTGAAAGTCTTGGTCTAGAGTTGAGTCAATGTTAATTTCATCCGCATTCAGTGTCAAGTCATTTGGAGTGAAAACATGACTGAGATGCTTTGCAAAGGCTTGGGCTTTGTCATGAGCAGTTCTAATCCACTGACCACCCTGTGTACGTAGAGGTGGTTTTTGAAATGATGGTCTATCAAAGTTTTTACAGGCTTTCCATAGTGAGTAACTGGTTGATTTTGTGGCCGTTAAACCTTCCAGGTAGGTATCTAGGGCAGCGCTGTTTGCTTCTTTAATTAAGGTTTTCAGCTCTCGAATGGCTTTGTTCAGATCTCTTTTGTCATCTGGATGTCTACTGACGTGCCAAACTCTACGTAGCCTTCTTTTTTCAAGTATTTTCTGTCTTATGTGGTCAGAATACGTTTTACTCTGAGGTGGCCGAGCGTCGAATTCCGGAGTAGACATCCAACAACTTTCTTGAATTACTGATGTTAATTTGCATACGGCGTTGTCAACGTCAGACTCAGTTTTTAGGTCTACTTTCAAATCCAGCCTCTCGTGAACCAATTCCCGAAAAGAGTTCCAGTCGGTGCGCTTGTTGTGGAGTTTTGTGTTACGTTCCATGTTCAGAACTGTAGTGCCAATAGTCAGGATTACCGGAACGTGATTAGTGTGCGAGTCCAAGCAAGTTTGTATTTGGTGAGAGAGTCTCGATAGACCTTTAACGATAAAAAAGTCTATGACGTCAGGAAGCCGGTTAGGGTCCGTCGGCCAATTCGTCGGTTCAGGTGTTGAGATTGTAACCAGGTTGTTCTTGGTTATCGATTTCTTGAGCTCTCTTCCTCTCGTACTTGTGAGTCTAGAGGCCCAGTGTACATGTTTTGCATTCCAATCACCTCCCACAATAAAGCGTAGTCCAAGTGTGTTAAAAAGCTCATCATATTGCTCTGCTTTTATACTATGTTTAGGGGGGCAATATATGGCGCATACATTAAATGTTCCATTTCGATCATCTACATTAACAGTTGCTGCTTGTATGTGTGGTTTTCTAAATTGTGGTTTGTTCAATTTTATAAAAAAAAAAAACATGAATCTTCTACAATCTACAGCATATCTACTCGTATGTCTCCCACTGCTTCAGACGGTCTTTTTTTTTATTTAGAATAGGTCGGCGTTTGACCACCAACTCGCCTGATGTAGAGCGACGTTGTGGTCTAAGATGGAGCACGACGACCTATAAGGTACTTATTCACTCTAGCCTTGAAGTTCTGTAGAGTGAAAAAGTACAAAGACGGCAGTTGAGAGAGGCGCTACAAGTGCGCTACTGCTAAGACCCGTCTTCGGAACGGTTACACCGGACTACATCCCGATACACGACTAGGTCATTTCACGGCATGGCTTGGCCCGGTGGGTGGTAACTAGCCACGGCCGAAGCCTCCCACCAGAGGCTTCAGAGATTGCCACTCCGTCTATATGTGAACTAACTTTTAAACACGCAATCAACTCTTTTGCGTCTAAACAACCAACGCCTCGTTTACATCTCTACCACCATTTTGTAAAACCATTACACCAACAATATTAACCGTTAAAAATCTTAAACTCCCACTGTTATTCAACCAATTTTACTCTCAGCAAAGTACAAAAGCGTACGAAAACAGATATACCTAGTAACCACTGTAATTGACTCTATGAAATATGATAATATCCAACCGTACACTTTATAAACGCTTTATATAGAGAAATCTAGCTGTGGGAGTACTAGTAGAATAGCAGAATCAATTGTGCGGTTGTGGGAAACGGGCCACGAAAGGCGATAAGCTAAACTTACGATGCCTTTTGTACCCCACCGCACCAATATTTTATTGTGATCTTTGAATATCCTGCAGTGAATGTATATTTGATATAATGTATACTTTAGCTTGCTATTGATGGTCTGCGCTCTTGTATAGATCCGTCCGTTTGTGATTCTGATTGTGAAAGAATTCGAGAGCGAGCGCACATTATGTAAGATTGGCGCGAACAGGATAGTTGAGATCACCTTCGTAATTCTGATAACAATCAGCTTTACGTAATTAGCCAGCCAACTTTGGTATGACTAATTAAAATCGGTACTCAGCCGAAATTTGAGCCTGTGCCTGAAACCTTCCGCTCAGAAGGTAGGTAGTACACTAACTAATTAGGCCATACATTTCTTCATTAATTATTCATATACTTATATATAATTTACAAACCCAAGGTGAGAGCTTAACTTAGTCATTATCTTCTCCGCAGTGACATGCCCAGATCGCCATTCGAGGTTACCTTATTGTAAATGTAGCTTGACTTCTCTGTCTACAGAATCCTAACACATGTTAAGCATTTACAATAACACCCGTGTTCCCAACTTTGTAACAATTCAGCGCCCGAGGGTTGCGGGGTTTCTATAGCAAACCTTTCCCAGTGAAGGGTCATTAGGGAAAAATAAACAGTGGCCAGAGACACCAGCAACTAGCAGCTTACTAGAATTTACTATGCTAGGCTATTCTAGACTTTCACGAGGACTTTTAAGCTTCATCCATTATAAGCATAATTACATTATTTCTTCGACCAAAATAGTATTTAAGGACTGGGCTACAAAAAGCGCATTTTTGAAGCCGATCAAATAAGCTACGGGCTCGCATTACTTCTCACTCCTTCTGAGAATCCACTATACTTGAACTCCACTACACTTGAACTCCACTAAAGTGTTTTAGTTCTTTTTAGGGTTCCGTATCAAAATGGAAAAAGGAACCCTTATTGTGAGACTCCGATGTCTGTCTACAGGTCTGTATGTCACCGCCGATTATCTTAGAACTTTAAAAGCTACCGAGTTGAAATTTGGCACAAGTCTAGATAACGTTAGTGGCTACAAGGTGTGGAAAAAATCTCCTATCCTCTCACCTTTTCATCCAACACTTGAACACATGCTTACCCTGCGGTAATTAACACTTTGCTACAACTACGCTGCGTAGACCACGCACACATGCGCAGTTCACGCATACAACTGCAACTGCGGGTTACATTTAGTTACTATTTAAATTATTTATATTTGTTAAGGTACAAAGTTAGTACAGTTATAGGTCGAAGTAAGGAAAAATCAAAAAAGCAACCAGTACCGTATTATAAATATATATGACATATCCACTTAATAAAACACCAAGTTTCAATTGTTATTGTTTTAGTTTTTGGCATCGTTTTAACTTCTTAAGGTTATTCATGATCAGAAATGGTACGTTCTACTTGTATCTATGTACTTCTTTGTTTTCTTCTATGTTGGAAAAGGTGATCGGAATTCCAAATAAGTTAAAAAGAATCAGCAGTCAATTTGATTTAAAGTGAAGTGTTGATGAAGAATCTTAATGAAGATTTCCAGAAATACCTTTCATACAACATAACATAACATATTGGCACACCTTCTCCTGAAGAGGCTAGCAGAGCTGTATTACAACACCCACACATCGCCGGACCATGTGCAGTCCCAAATGTGACAAGGGGCGAGCCTGTCGCCATACACCGACCTCCAGTTATGTAGCAGGTGACATTAAACCACACCTTTTATACAACACACTTAAAACTCACCACCACTAACATTAGAGAGAAAAATATTATTTTTATTTCCCAATACAGATTCATAAACACTCCTGACCCTCTCATAAACACCTACGTAACAGACCTACATTAATAAAAGCTTATCGCCACACATAACTCCCCAACAGTATTTAGCAAACCCATAAAATGCGGCTTTAAAAATTTCTCGTCCAATAGGTGGCGTTCAAGTAACAAATAAAGTAGTAGTCTGGTGTCCACATCAGAGGGCATATATCATTTTTATCGGTCGCACTCGGGCCGGTCGTTTATTCATTGCTTACCTATTGCACACGCGGCTCGTATGACGACCGATGGGGTAATATTTGTTCTCGAATGGTCTTCATAGCGATAATTAAGTTTTCCCATATGCATTTCGAAATAGTTCGGGTCTAAAGCTGTCCGAAACCTTTTGACAGATTCGTGAACAGGTACCTATGATTCGAGGTATCTTCTGAATTATCGTAGCGTTTGTGCGTATGTGTATGTTTGTTTGTTTGTAACTTTTTCGCGCTCAATTGGATAGACAGAGTTTGATGAAATTTGGTATGGAGTTAGCTATAAATAGGATCAAGGATTGCTTCTTTTTACCACCACCTCCACCACCTGTGTACCACCTCAGAGCACGGCTGGTAAATCATGTGATTTTTAAGTGAAATGACTGTGACATACATACGTACAGGGCAAAACTATTATTTTAACTAAACTCCAAAAGTTTTGGTGTACCAGAAATAGGATTGCTGTAATGAAATAGTTTGTTTTTCTTTGCTACGAGATAGCTACGAGTGCTACGAGAAATCGTAGCATTCGTAGCGTCTGCTACAATTTTGATGTTATTGCTAGACACCTTTAGAAATGTCTAGAAAAATCTAGAATGGAATTCGATAGTCTCGATTCGTAGTAGCGCAGCCGTACGTAACAATCGCACGCTCAACTGAGATCGTACTCCTTTTTTTAGAAACGCCGTTTAGTCAACTATGTATTGAAGATGAATGTTTATCGGACGCCCCATTTGCTGGGTAAAAGGCTGTACCGTGATTTATTCATTAATACCAACCTTTACGTTACTTCTACCTTTCTAGTTCACACATAAAGCAAGAGTGGACTTTTATTGGAATTTGTTATGCGATTAGTTCGACTTTATTAAAGGAATACGCTTGCTTTACTCGTATCTACCATCTACCTAGTACCTAGTTTTACCTACCAATAGACCGAGTAAGCATTAGTGAGTGAAGCGTCTACGCTTCAGTTTATAAAATAGTAATAAAATAAAATAAATAAATAAATTCGGGATATTTCCACAAATGGTCGCCTGACCCCAAACTAAGCAAAGCTTGTATCATGTCTGCCAGAGACTGATATACATACATATTTATTTTATATAATATCATAATATGTTCTTAAATATGTAGATATATTAACACCCAGACATAGTACAAACACAAATGTTCATCACATAAATCTTTGTCCTAGGTGGGAATCGAACCCACGCCCATAAGCTCAGAATGGTCACTACCAACTGAACCACCGAGGCAGTCAATGCTTTCGTATCTCCGAATTCTGTCTGGTTTTCCGGCGGAGATATAATTTTTGAAAATGACGGAGATATATTTGTATATATATATTTTTAGTAAAATTCATGTATCCGCAATTTTGATAAATTTCGAAAATCAGATTTGGCAAAAAAACAGTTTATCCTAATTATCAAACCTGCTGACAAAACTTCACGAGAATCGGTTGAGGAATGCGACCTATTGAGGAGGACAGACGTTGGCTACGAGGTCTACAGTTCACAGACTGACTGCCTCGGTGGCTCAGTTGGTAGTGAACCTGCCTTCTGAGCTGGGGGGCGTGGGTTCGATTCCCACCTAGGGCAAACATTTATGTGATGAATATTTGTGTTTGTTCTATGTCTGGGTGTTAGTATCTATTTAAGTATGTATTTAAGTATATATATCAGTCTCTGGCAGCCATAGTACAAGCTTCGCTTAGTTTGGGGTCAGGCGACCGTGTGTCCCGATTAAAAAAAAAAACAGATCCACTAGTAAGTTAATTAGACAATGTGTAAAAAAACCATGCATTGAACAGCTTCAGTACAACTCAACTATGATAACAGAATATTTAGAAATAATGTATCTTTGAGTTATAAGACATTTTATTTTTTCCTAAACTCTTTAAATACATCCGTAAGTGGAACAGAGCAAGGAGTAATTGCGAATATGGACCCAGCTATTTTATACTATTCAAATTTCGTTAGGGTTGTACGAAATAATATCAAAAACAGGGCAAGTGCAAGTTGGACTCGCACGCAAAGGGTTCCGCACCATTATCTATAAAAACGGCAAAAGCACCATGTTTATTGTATTGAATATTTGTTTTATTTTTAATTTAACTACTTATTTTGAAAGTTAATATATAACTAAATATTCTGTGATTATTTCAAGCGCGTTTCTGTTGCCGTTATCAATATCGAGCAAAAACGACCAAAATAAATCACGTTTGTTGTATGGGAGCCCTCTTAAAATATTTACTTTACTAGCTGCGCACCATGGTTTCATCCGCGGTTAAAAAGTATCCTATGTGCTATTCTAGACAATAATCTATCTCTGTGCCAAATTTCATCCAGATCTGTTCAGCCGATCTGGCGTGAAAGAGTACCAAACATCTATCCATCCATCCATCCATCCTTATTCTTACAAACTTTCGCGTTTAGTTTAATATTAGTAGGATTCTATTTTTTAGTACATGTTAAGCGGCAATAGAAATACATCACCTGTGAAAAATTCAACTAACAAATTCAAATTTTGTCTAACTATCACGGTTCATGAGATAGAGATTGCTGACAGATGTACGGACATCGGAGTTTAAGTAATAATAGAGTCCCGTTTTACCCTTTGGATACGGAACCCTAAAAACATGTACATCAAAAGAATTATTCATGTCCGTTTTCATGATTAACCCAATTTTTTGTCGAAATTTCATCAATTTCCTAAATAATAATTATAAATTTATAAAACAGTCGATTTGCGCTTGTTAATTAATATTTAAAGAAATTCAAAAACAATTAAAGTTTACTCTAGTCTCTCGTTAAATTTAAGTACAATTCCAATGGCATAGGGCCAACGACTCATGGTATCTGCAAAACATATCTTAAATGTTAAAACATTAGTGAATGCAAAGTGTTGGCAAAGGGATTTGCTATTAATTTTAACGTAACTGTATTATTAGTCGAATCGTTTCCGTTCAGACTCTGCTTAACTTTTACTCAGAATGCAATTTAAAATAGTCTAGGTTTTCTAGAAAATTTTATATTTTTTAAGATTAATAAACTTTTTGCGGTTTATAATATAATTAATTAGGTATACACGTATTATGTATATCGTCACGCCTTTCCCCCGAGGCGGCTGACAGAAGTGCAATTCAAAACACCCACACTTCGCCGGATGATATTCAGTCCTAAATATGACAGGGAGCGAGCCTGTCGCTATACACCGGGCTCCGATCATGTAGCAGATGACATACAATACGCACATATGTTCATACAATGAACAAATTGGTGCGTGCCGTCGGCTAGGTTTGAACCCGTTCCCCCTGACATACACGTTGAAAATATTTTAGAATAAGCAGGCTCTCTAAATAAAATGACTAGTTTTGCTATCACTGTGTCGCACTAGCGCGCAGTCAAACGTCGGTGTATTGCAGTTCAGATACGAGTATGTCGCACTAGTTAGTTAGCTAGATATGTTTCTTTTAGGATACCTTAAGAAGTCTACACATCAAAGTCGCCGACTCGCCGATACTGACCACCGAAATGACGTGTTCAGTTTGATTGCCTTTGAAATATAGCCACTGACATCAAAGATTTCGGTGGCTGTCGGCGACTCTGTCGCCCCTTAGGCTAAGCCAAACGACGTGACCAGAGACCTCGTGGACACCCCGGAGAGTTACCACGAGTTTTAATAGTTAAAGATAGCTTTATTCGTTTTCGTTTGGCTCCACAAATTTAGCCTAGTTCCTTAACTTTTCCGCCACGTGCGCTTTATTGAAATGTATGAAGCCAAAATAAAACTAAAAAAGTTTTCGTAACGATAAAAACTCGTGGAGATGACGACCTGCCTATAGACTATTTTGTATCTATCAATATGATGACTGCTAATATTATTCTACATCAGTTTCAGTGCTGGCCACACATAATAGAAAAGGAAATAGAGTTAGACAGAGACGGCATTAAACAGTAAATAGTTTAGAGTTTACGTGCATTAGCTTGTCCTAAAGCAGCAGCAGATAGTACTTTGGGACAGCGTGAATCCAGGTTTCATATTCTGGTAGGTACTCCAAAATGCACTGTAAATCTAAACTAATGACAGTTATTTAACAAAGCCATACTTATTTGTGTTATACTCTTTTTTACGTGCTGTATCCGTTATCTAATCCTAGCCTAGCTGTGGAGGCAACTGCATGTACAATTTTATTACCTGGCCGTCTAGCAATGTAATTTAAACAAATGAAATCTCCATATAAAACCGACTCGCTGCACTACTGCAGCGTTCACGCCACAACCTCACACACCCATACATTATGTATGTGTGGCCAAATTCAAAGCGTGAACTATTTAATCAACTCATGAAATATGCATTCGCCGAAATTCGCGTCGGTCCGTCCATCACCGCAAGGCCTTATCGACGACGGCGCTTATCATCAACAGGTTCTGCTGCCGGCTCGTGTGCTGTTATCTCTTGCTACAAATAGTCACGACTGCATCATGATCTAAACACCTTAACCGACTATCACGTGACAGAGCAAAAGCAACTCTTTGACGCGTCTACAAAGTTAGAATTGGCATGAGCTGTGTCACGTGCATGGAACGAAGTGACGGATAAACGCATTGTCACAGTGTATTACTGGGCGGCCGCCTAATACGCCTAATTCACGACAATGTAGACAAGTCGTCTGCGAATGCACGTGTTATTATTTCGGATTGGACAGTTTGTGTACGATTAGTGGCGGTCTAAGCCTCGTTAGTTGGCTAAAGGACTTTGTAACAGCTGTAAAGTTTTATGTAGTTGACATCGCGGTATGAGGTATAAAGGTAACTGTATTAACTACTTACAGCGCTTGCATTATGCATACCCCATTACTTATTTAGTGGAAACTAAAAACAATCCGGGGGTGTTTAAGAGTAAAGTGAATAGGTATCTCCTAAGCAAGCGTGTTACACCTTCGATCACGTCAACGCTTCCCATCAGGCGAGTCAGTGGTCAAACGCATGCCTAGTCTGTTCAAAAAAAATAATTAAAGTAATGCCTGTAATTATTTTATAAAAACAACAAACCGTATCTCTGTTAAGACATAAAAAATCATCCAAAATTTTCAAAGTAAAATTAAAAACATTCAAAACATCTTTCAAATATTTAATAAGTATTTTAATACACGTCTTCAGTGTCAGTGCTTAAGTGGCGTCATTACTATTTTCCTTTGATGAATATTGCAGTTAATCAACAATTAATTTGAGCTATAATTTCTGGTGTTCAGTCTATAATTTTCTCCGCTACTTCGTTTCTTGGGGCCCTAGTTAATGGGCATGTCATCAACTGCAATGTCTCAGCGGTAATTACTGAACTAAGTGTCCACATTTAATTACTGGCCGTATATCCACATTATTAGAGCGGTTCTAGAACGCTCTTTGACAAATGGTAGTGCAATATCACCGATATGTCACCGGCAAGCTCTTAATAGATTGGACAGCTGTAGACGCGCGAGCTTGCGTGCGCGAAAGGGCTTATTCACGACATGTACTGAACCTACAAGGTTATGTTAGTTGTAAAGAAATGGTAAATGAAAATAAGAAATTGATACGTGATAGCAATAATAGTTCCTTTAATTTGAAAGGTGTCTTGAGATGTACTACGATCGAGTTCGTGTATTAAACTGAAGTCTAGATAACATGATTTTGTCTTATAAGTAAATATGTAAATTTCTGTAACCGAAACCAATTAATTAGTTAATAAACATGACTATTCAAACATTGCATTTTTTTTTTAATCTTAATGTTAAGGGTTCCCTGACGCTCTGAATTTTCCATACAAACGCGCTTGTCGTTCTTGGAAACCATTAGTTAGATTATGATGAAATGAATGTTGAAATTTAGCATGTACAATTAGATGAACTACATTTCCGCCCCAATGTTCTTGGTTTACTCAAAAAATGTCTTCAAGATAAAATAGAGTTATGAAATATATCCGCATTTGTAAGGGGTCACTTTTGACTGTTTTATTTAATAGATAGACAAAGCAAATCAAAAGTTCCTTCACATAGTTGTCTACATCATTCACTTTTAAATTAATCCAAAATACTTTTTAGTTATTTAAGAAAGAAGAGAAGTACAAAAGCCATAAAAAAATATTGAAAGTTTTTCACTTTGTCACTCTGTATGTAGATAACTTTAGAGGCTCGTCAGTATCTTTACTTGCTCTCTTTGCTCGTCGTCTTGTTCTAGATAAAATGCCAATAGAAAACTTTTGGCCAATGCGAAGTTAGTCTAAAGTGGTCGTTGGATCCTTAATATTTTTTACAAATCCATTAACACCTATACCATATCTACCGTACCGTGTAGGTACACTGTACCTTTATTTTGACTGATGACCACAACCACTCTGCCAAGAGTGCGACTAAGAAGAAAATGACCCTTACCTACGTAATAAACATCAAATAATGTTGCATTTAGTTACAGCATATACCAAGCGTCTAATAGATTTTCACACAGGCTTGAGCGTGTGTCTAAATCGTCTCTTATTATCCATGTAATAGTGCTCAAGAGAGCGAGCAGTGCAGGTGATAAACAGCTTTTGTGGTGCATATATCCTGTTGTACGTCTACTGGAGATGAAATAATTAATCTCACGTATGGTAATCACTTCAGAACTCTATTGTTGTCATAAGTTTCAAAATATGCATATATTATGTTGCATAATTCGTTCACCAACGGATATTAGCTGACAGCTTGATTTAATTATTTAAAGTGAATGAAAATTATATGTTTTTACTCGACTGCGCAAAAAAAGGGTTAAAGTAGCGTAGGTTTAAAAAAAACTACGCTATTCGCTTGGTCATTCTTACCTCGACATTATCTGCATTGGTTTATGGTTTAATTTCGTGTACATAAATATTATTTATAAAAGTGTGGCCAGGACTACATTTTGAGGTTCTTTTCAAAAACTGTGCAGTTTTTTTACAAGTCAATTTTCAAAAAGCCGTAACATTAAACTCTTACAAATATGTGCAGTTTTAAAATATTAAATCTACTAAGGTTTTATATTGGAACGGAAATAGCTAACGTAGAGTTTAGGAATTAATATTAGTTTTCGTGCAATTGTCAATATTTTTCATGGCAACATTACCACGCACACACATTGAAAAAGAAGTGGCTTCAGATATAACGCAGTGTTCCATCTTTTCCTCTAGGTTTATCTGAGACTTAAATATAGTCTGCAGCGCATTCATTTCGTGACGTCCATTTTCAAACGTATTTTAGAGAGTGCCAGAATGAAACTCCACTTTTAGCAACAACAACTCAATTCACCGAAGTTGCATGTAACAAACAAGCTCGGAGCAAGTTAGCAAACGCCATTAGCACGTTCTTTTTTTAAAAATTCCAGCGGCACAGTCCGGCTACAAAAATGATGGCGGACCACTTACCCGACATTGTAACGGCCCGATCGCAGACCGACGCGTCGTTTTATGCGTTGGACACAGGCCTTAATTACAACCAGCTGTGGACGTACTTAAGAGCTGTACTTAAATGCTGCCTCTACATTTTTTTACACACTTTGTGCAATAGATACAACCTGGTCTCTTCAAGACTTAGCAATATATAGTAGACCCAGCAGTAGATACAACCTGGTCTCTTCCAGACAAGAGTGAATAGGCTCCTCATCGGAGACGTGCTCCATCTTAGAGAGCATCGTCACTTTCCATAAGGTGTGTTGTGGTCAAACGTGGGCCCATTCAATCATAAAAAAAAACTCGTAGCAGAAAAAAAGGTTTCGTACTTTTAAATCTAACCTGTAGGTTACCTATAACCTAACCTATAACCTATTTCAAATCAATTAGGTAATCTTCTGCGTCAAAATGTTGAGTTTTAACAATGACAAGTTTAGAAGGATAGAACTGTGCACAGTTCTAGTTATTGAGTAATGCCCGACATTGCATCCTGATTACGTCCACCCCAGTCAATGTAACGCAGTTACTGTCCTCCAAAATGGCGACACTCCGACAGAGGTACGTACCGTTTATGATTATTTGTTCAACAGGTACGCTGCTATATGACGGTGTTAAATTTTGACGATTATTGCCTACTGCGTTGGAAAATTATTTCGAGTAAGTCTGCCATTTTTGAACGAACGAAAGCACTTTTGTTGCTGATGGTATATTGCTTTGCTACCTAAGTATTCACATGAACATTCTTCTTCTATTTACCCGACTGCGCAAGAAGGACGGATATGTTTTCCGAGTGTATGTATGTATGTGGGAATGTATGTATGAGGTTTCTTTGGCACGTTTACAGTCTAAACAGCTTGATGGATTTCGACATGTGAGGTGTCATATCAATAGTAGAAGTGATTTTTGTTTTTTTTTTTTAAATGCTACTTGTAATCTAAATATATTCTTCTTCTTCTTTCTGTGCCGCTAAGCTATAACTATGACAACTAGTGGTTCTAAGCTGTAGACCTCGTGGCCGACGTCTGTGCTCCTCTTCAAGTCGCATTCCTCAATCGATTCTCATGAAATTTTGTGAGCAGGTTCGATAATTATACAGATTTTTTTTCTGAGTCAGTTTTTGGAAATTTAAAAAAAAGTGCGAAGATATGTTTTTATTTAAGTTAAGTTAGTTTAAATTGGTTAAGAAGTTTTTGTAGACAGACAGAGTTCCTAAAGGAAGACAGATATAGAGATCCGGACAGAAATCCAGACAGGAATCCAGACCGAATTCGGACATACGAAAGCATTTTGTCGAAGCTGAATTAGACGCTTCACTCACTAACGCTCGCGCGGTCGATAATTTATCACTGTGCAATATTACATCCCGATACGTTCAGAGTTCTGACGAGATTAGCAACAAACATCCATCCATTCAAGCTTATGACAATACTAGCTGCGCCCCGCGGTTTCACCCGCGGTTAAAAAGTATCCTATGTGCTATTCTAGACTATAATCTATCTCTGTGCCAAATTTCATCCAGATCTGTTCAGCCGTTCTGGCGTGAAAGAGTAACAAACATCCATCCATCCATCCATACATACAAACTTTCGCGTTTATAATATTAGTAGGATTAGTACGATGATCCCTTTTCATAGTTTTGCGTTTCGTTTTTCCATTTTTGAACGAACGAAAGCACTTTTGTACCCGATGCTATATTATTTTGCTACCGAGGCAGTGAACGTTGGTTTTTTTTTAAGTGATGTTTTACAAACCGGAACGTAGAAAATAATACTGCTTTTAGTTCATAAAATTAACTCTCTGATGACTCTCTCTCACGACGTTCATTTTTAATTTAAGCAAGTAGTTGCTTAAATTAAAAATGAACGTCGTTCTAACGGTCGAACTAATAAACGTTGTATAACCCCGGAATAGTTACACAGTGTTTTGTCTTTTCGATTGAGTTGAAAATTTATTACACAGAAAAGGAAAATTCTATATAGGTATAACAATTCCGAAGCTATACAAAGTTATAATAATTATTAGTAAATTTGGTTAATAGTGCTATATACAGGCTGTTACAAAAATCCTGTTGGACAATTGAAGGGCAAGTACACACACTTATAAGTATTCATTCAAAAATATCAAAAAAATGCACGTCTTAAATAGCAAGAGTTTTGACCGGTTTAAGAATGCAACAAAAAAAGGAAAATTTTCAAAACTGCTAATAAATCTGTATCATGTTTTGGTGCTTTTTATTCTAAGAAAGCAGTGACACGGCGCAGTTTACAAATAAAACTGACGTGTTAATGACTCCGTTTACGTTTTTAGGAGGGCGGAGCGCAATGTGTGTGCTAATTTTTAGAGTCAATATTTAATTAAACTAGCATAGTTGCATCCTCCTGTCAATACTGAATGCGCACCTCGCGCATACAACAGCGTTTTTGTAACACCTTTATTTAATAAACATATTGCATAAATTATTTGAAAATGAATAAGGCAATAGTTGCAAATATCGCTATGGTACTTACTTCAAAGTCCCATTTCGGACACCGCGTCCAAAAATTTGTATCCGAAATGGGACCAAGTCAAATTTTCAAGATTTGTCTTGCTCATTAAGATAAAAGATACCAGCTTGAAATTAATTCCAACTTTCTCCCAGCCGTTTATTTTCACAAACTATTCCGAACAAAAAGCCGTAGCTTTTCCACGTGCCTCTGAAACGAGCCACCAAAATAGCATAATAGCTTAATACGGGCATTAATATAGTTCTCCAGGCAGGCACGTTACGGCGTCCGTAACAATTGTTGTAAAAATATGACCTATTAAGTGCACCCTGTTACATTATATTTTATACAAGTGTACCCACAATGTGTAGGTGAGCAATAAATATAGCAAAGAGCGCGTAAGATACAATAAAAGTGAATTATTCGCGCGAAACGTATTCCTATGTAGCCGTATTTATTTATTTGCCGCCTGTTCTACCTGCTATCTTTACTGATATAAGGGGTTAGGTTTTTTCTACGTCGGTATCGGAGAGAGAATTTGTTTTCGTTGTTTAGAATTTATGTACGGTTTTAACGTTTGTTTTGTGAAATTGTTGGAGCAAAAAGAGTATTCGAGAGCTTTTAATTTTGGACTCCTTTTTTATTTAACGCGTTTTGATGTAAGCATTTGAGAGCGATGTTTTTCATACAAAATTCAATGGGAGAAAATAGGCCGTGTTTTAGAAAATCCTGGATATGTGCTTATCTACATTTGAACTAATATGATAAAGAGGGAAGATGTGTATGTTTGTAACGAATAAACGCAAAACTACTGGTCCGTTTCCTTAAAATTCTTTCACCATTAGAAAGCTACATTATCCCTGAGTGGCATAGGCTATGAAACGCGAGCGACGCCGCGGGTAAAAGAGCTAATATAGCTATATATTTAGAGCTATACTTAATACCCTTAATATTAATAAACGTTGTACAGCTTTAGAATAGGCAAACAGTGTTTTGTCTTTTTTATATCCTTACTGATTATTAAATCGAAAGTAACTCTGTCTGTCTGTCTGTCTGTCTATTTGTAGGCTAATCACGGCTAAACGACTGAACGATCTTAATGAAGTTGGATAAATAGTTACAGTATATGACGAGAAAGATGCTATTTTTTAATTAACGCGAACGAAGCCGCCGGTAACAGGTGGTATTCTTATAAAACATCTTATACTGTTCATACAGTAATATTTATTAAAATCATAAATTCTGGTTACTTTGTAAGCTACTGTGCCTACACCGATTCTGAATACCCCAATAATTAATGAATAGGTATACAAAGCCAATGATATCAAGGCGCCCGCTGGCCACACAAAAATGAACTAAAACTTAATTAAAATACAGTCGAAAATACCTCACTTCTCTCTGACAGATGTTAAAATCAGTTGTGGTGTGAATGGTAAGTACTTCTCCAAACATCCGAGCATTGTGGGCGAATACCTTGCAATAATTATTATAAATAAATGTGCAAAGTTTACTAACTTAGACCATTTGTTAAACGTCAATACATGTTCGATGTTGAGGATAGCAGCTTTGTTGTGTGTTTTACTTAGAGTCAACTGGTACAAATGCGTCGGTGGGGCAATTGCGTCTTTCGAGAATTACTGACTAAGGGCGTTTGTGCACTACAAATAATTTTACTGTCCGCCCTTCCGAATTTTTACGGTCCGATATGGCACGCCATGAGTTTATATACTAGAACTAATAGCTTTTAGAAGTACACTTCTAAAAGCTTTTTTAAAACGATAATGATAATGACATGAAGAGCAGAACCGTGAACTGATTAAAATGAGCCCAAACACGGCCAGTCTACTATTAGCTAATGAAGAGTTGCTATGGCCACCTTCCAATTCCATCAGCAGACTCTCCATGGCACCACATATTGAGTTTTCTTCAGTGATACGGAAGTCCATTCAAACCTCAGGTGGTTCTAATTTAGTTTCCAAGATTCCAACTAACTAACACGCCAAGTTAAACAAAAGCTTGTAATTAGCCTAACTGCATAAAAAAATAATAGGTTAAGTAGTATTTTGCTTGGGGTGGACAGTAGGGCGTTCTAATTGTAGGGAATTATGAAAAGCGCCATCTATTATCATTCGCTTCAAACTTAACTGGTCATTAATTTCTCACTTACCAATCGACCCCACTGGGATGAAACGTCGTAAAAGCCATTTTGGCCAAAATCTGTTTTCAACGGTTTCTTATTCAGAATCGCGCGCTCTATCGATCTGTATATTTAAAATGTTCAAATTCGCGAAAAAATGTCTTTTACAACACGCTCCGATTGACTCTCTAAACCTTGTTTTCTTTTTTTTAAATGTCGTAATGAGCAATTTTTTAAATAAATTATGAAATTTATGTAGTAAGAGACATATTTTTTCATTTCATGGTTAATACAACATAATATTAGGTCCTTACGTATGAAATTGGCGTTTTGTCGTACTGATCAATTTGATCTGAAATATCTCCTCTTTGGTTAAGAATTCGAAATTCAAATTAATAAAGTCATTTAGCTGGTTTTTTTTTCTTTGGAATACAGTCATTCATTTGTTATTTTCCTCATTATTTTTTCATTGGCGTCGCTTATTACCGCGCAATGGAAAACATGAAATATCGGTATATTTACGAGTACGAGTTCTACCGTGGCACCAGTGCTGCAGAAACAGCTCGAAGAATTAATGATGTGTACGGCGCTGGTGTCGCTAAAGACAGCATGGTACGTTTTTGGTTTCAACGTTTTCGTTCTGGAAATTTCGACCTTAAGAACCAACCCCGTGGACGGCCGGAGATCAAAGTGAAAAACGAAGAATTAAAGGCTATTGTGGAAGCGGATCCATCACAAAGCACTTCAGAGATAGCAGCAGGCTTCGGGGTAAGTGACAAAACTGTATTAATCCACTTGAAGCAAATCGGGAAAGTAAAAAAACTCGAACGATGGGTACCTCATGAATTGAGTGAATCGAACTTGCAAACACGGGTCGACTGCTGTGTTACTTTGCTCAACCGACACAATAATGAAGGGATTTTAAATCGAATCATTACTTGTGATGAAAAGTGGATATTGTACGATAATCGAAAGCGCTCATCGCAATGGCTGAACCCTGGAGACCCAGCCAAATCCTGCCCTAAACGAAAATTGACTCAGAAAAAGTTACTTCTAAGTGTTTGGTGGACTAGCGCCGGTGTCGTTCACTACAGCTTTCTTAAATCTGGCCAAACGATTACGGCAGATATCTATTGTCAGCAACTGGAAACCATGAAGGAAGAACTAGCTGTTAAACAACCGAGATTGGTCAATTGCTCTAGGCCACTGCTGCTTCACGACAACGCAAGACCACACACTGCACAACAAACAACCACTAAGTAAGCTGAGCTACAATTGGAATGTCTGCGACATCCACCGTACTCCCCGGACCTTGCTCCAACAGATTACCATTTCTTCCGGAATTTGGACAACTTCTTACAAGGAAAAAAATTCCACTCCGATGCAGTAGTCCAAACCGCCTTCAAAGAGTTTATTGATTCTCGCCCCCATGGTTTTTATAGTAAAGGGATCAATGAACTACCCATAAGATGGCAAAAGTGCATAGATAACAACGGTGCATACTTTGATTAATTAAATATATTTTACAAAAAAAAATCGACTTTTTATTCCTCCCGTACAAAACGCCAATTTCATACGTAAGGACCTAATATTATATTATATAATACAGTATCACAAAATAATACTACTGAACATTTTGTAGTAAAAGA
The DNA here is from genome assembly GCA_911728515.1 of Peribatodes rhomboidaria. NCBI lineage: Eukaryota > Metazoa > Arthropoda > Insecta > Lepidoptera > Geometridae > Peribatodes > Peribatodes rhomboidaria. The sequence continues at coordinate 11,965,759 of OU452172.1, forward strand.
CACGACATCATCAAAAATGGCTTTTACGACAATTTTCAAGTCAAAAATTGCAAATGAACGATGTCAATTTACGGCGTAAAATCCACAAGTTTTAAAAAAATATGGTTTCTACGACCGTTTTATTACTAAGAGATTATTGAAAAGTACGAGAGAGGAAAAGTAATCGTAGCTAAATCAATGAAAGAAATCCATACATTCCTGAAAAATTTAAGATAGGGTGTTCAAAAATAATAAATAAATAATTTCGGGACACTTCCACACACAGTCGCCTGACCCCAAACTAAGCAAAGCTTGCACTATGGCTGCCAGAGACTGATATACATACTTAGATATTTTTAAATACATACTTAAATAGATATTAACACCCAGACATAGAACAAACACAAATGTTTATCACATAAATGTTTGCGAAGGTGGGAATTGAACTCACATCCCCACGGTCAGAAGGCAGGTTCACTACCAACTGAGCATCCGAGGCAGTAAGATCCAGGATCGTAGGAAAAGTATTTTTATATTTTATTGGAACCTAGATGTTAAACGACGACGAGATTGGTTAGTTCGCTGTGCACGTGTCGATGGCATTAGAAGAAAGAGAGTGGACTCTAACAGACGAAAATTGATAGTTGATTATTTTATCAACTACAATGAAAACCATAAAAAAGTATGCCAGAAATTGTTTACTTAGTACTTTGGATATAACACAAAGACATTTAAATAACATTACATTCAATGCATTGGAGGGCATGTCACAAATAGATTTAAGAAAGCGAACTGCTGAGGGCAAATATTCAGAGTCTGCGAAACCAAATGTGCGGAAATTCATCGGAAACCTCCCAGCGTGTCCATCACACTATAACAGAAAAAAAAAAGGTTTCTCAAGGATTTTTTAGAGATGCCTTACAGCGGTTATAAAAATGATACTTTGATTGAGACCGATGAAGAAGACGAAGAAGAAGAATGAATGAATTACGTATGTTGCGTGTGTATGTTATGTACGTTACGGATGTTATTAAATTTCTTCTTATACATATAAAACTACGTTTCTTAGTATAAAATAATGTGCCATTTACAATTATTTCCAAAGATGAAAAGTCTCCATAAAATTTACTTTAGTTATGAACCTAAGATAGTTTGATGATAATTATATTTCTTATATAAGTTTAGGAAAATGTACTTAGGCAGTTTTCCTCAAAAATATTAATTACCTAGCCTTGCATTACAAAGAACTGATTGTTTTAAGAAATTGATTTGTTAAGAGATGTTATTGTTGAATACTTACCTGTTTTCGTGTGCGTAAAACGCGCAGTTGTATCTCGTAGTTTTATAAAACATAAGATTAGAAGATTTTAATTACTGGGTTCGCTGTTACTGCCTATTTTTCTATAGTTTAGAGGTTGTGTTGATTTTAGTTTGATAATTGTATTAGTGTTTGTCAGAAAAAGTATAATACTACTTTTAAATAATGAAAAAACATTTAAATAATATGATTTTGGTCATAAACGTGTGCTGCATTTGCCACATAAAATTTGTTTCTTCTTATAACAATTGTCTTTTAATTCAAAAATTCCTTCAATAAAACAAATATAAAGTCTTATGCAACCTAATAAAAAAAGGGTTACAGTTGCCAAGCAGAAAAAAAATGTCGTAGAAGCCATTTACAACTTTTTTTTTGTAGTAAAAGCCATGCTATCTCTGGAACTAATGAATGTAGGTTATTTTGAGTTTCTATTTAGTAAAGAACTCGAAAACCTAAGCTTAATGAGTTACAGTGGCTTATTATAGATTTAGTAAATCAAAAGATGTACAGGAAATAAACTTTACCATTTTTGTTTTTTGGCCGTACTGAAAAATGGCCTTTTGGCTTTTACAACGTTTCATCCCAGAGGGGTCGCAATGTTTAGCCCCCGACGCAAAAACGACGGGATGTTATAAGTTTGACGTGTCTGTGTGTGTGTAAATTAATAAGGTAAATTAGTTGTTTTTTTTTTATGAAAATCGGTGTTGATGAAAATTGGTGTAGGGCTTTTTTTTATTTTTAGTTTTTGTTTGTTCACATTTAAGAAAATACCATTTAAAATGTTAGAATAAAATTGAAGTTCTCTAATGCTTTTCTATCTTTTGTAGAAACTAGTAATACACAAAAGTTGTTAACTTCACATCAAAAAATCTTATACCTAAACCTAAACAAAGTTTAAATTCCTTCGCACGTGAAAATCTAACACGTTCACTTCCCAGCTTGCAGTAAGAAGTAAAGATTGCACGATATCAACCGTCGGGAGAACGCTTCCTAGAGCTCAGTTCACATAGAAGAAGTGAGCAGCATTAGACGTGACACGGATGAGGCCGACGCAGGTGACAATTTATGTCTCTATCATTTAATAAACAAACAAGAATACATTTAAAAAACCCCCGACATGGATTTTCATCAACACCGGTTTTCATCAAACATAGCTCAGAACACTCCCAACTAATTCGATTTCAAACAAAAAAAAATCGGCTCATCCGTTCGGGAGCTACGATGCCACAGACTGACAGACACACACATACACACACACACACTCACACAGAGAGAGAGAAAGAGAGAGAAAAGTCAGACTTATGTGGGTAACTTGTGGGTTAGATAGATAGATAGATCAACTCTTTATTGTTCACACCACAGATAACAAAACAACAAGAGAAAAATAATGATAAAACTTATTAAATAGTGTAACAACTGGCGGCCTTATCACTAAAAGCGATCTCTTCCAATTAATAATTAATGAATGAAGTAAAAATATATATTTCTTAACAATGTTTTTTTACGAGCTTGTAGATTTTTTTAGTTTATTACTGCTGTATAGGTAAGGGAAAGTAGGTGGAGGGAGCATTTTTAACAATACATAAATATTTTTATAATATATGGTGCAAAGAAGTGGCACTTAATAAACAATATTTAGCTTTATATAATTTATGCCATAGTAAATAAATAGAAGAAACATAGGCATGAACACAACATGGACATACATGTTATGTAATAACATACATGTTATGACATGTTATATAATAACATGTATGTCATGTTACAATAATGTCCATACATGTTCATGCCCAGTTCTCGGCACGTTCGCGCCAAGCTCTCGCCACGTTCGCGCCAAGTCCGCGTCGCGTTCTCGCTAAATTCACGTCGCGTTCGCAACAAGCCTTCGACATGTTCGCGCCAATCTACGCCGCTTACCTCTTCTGTATAAACCATGCCTAAGTCTGGTCTCATTTGCATGTTAATGTAGCTGCGGTGAACCTTTCATCGGATACTGCATACGTGGCTCCTTGAGAACTCTTTGTTTCACACCAGATTCCCTTTAGTGTTGCCTCTTCCGGTTTAAAAGGACATTTTGAATAGAAAATCGTTTTGACTTAAATATTTTGCTGAGATAAACACGATAGAGGTAAATTTACCTTTTAAAACAGATTTATTGTATTCTCCACCACTTAAGGGTTTCGCGACGCTCTAAATTTTCCATACAAATGCGCTTGTCAAATTTCTTGGAAACCATTTGTCAGATGATGATGAAATTTGGGCATGTACAATTAAATAAACTATTTCTCCGCCCCTATTTTCTTATTCTTTTTAAAACGACCTCAGAAAATAAAGCTACGTAAAGTATCCGCATTTGTAAGGGATCCTTTTGACTGATTTATTTTATAGATAGACAAAGCAAATAAAAGATCCCTTACCATAGGGAGGTTGTCTACATCATTAGCTTTTGAGAAAGAAAAGAGCAGAAGAAGCTTTAGAGAAATTTTTAGTTATTTAAGAATGATTAGAGAAGTACAAAAGTCATAAAAAAAATGTTGCAATTGCGCTTTATCACTCTGTACATAACTTAGGGGGCTCGTTTAGAGACTCGTCAGTATATTTACTTCTCTCTTCGGTTGTCGTCTTTTTCTAGACGAAATGGCAATAGAAAACCTTTAAGCAATGCAAAGTTAGTCTAAAGTGGTCGCCGGACCCTTAAGGCATGCTTACATTCAGTTGTAGTTAAACAATACACCTGTTATCACATAGCTGCAGTCCAACCTCGGTCTTCTAACATTCTAGAACATTGATGAATGTGAATTCGTAGCATCGTAGCATATGTCGTAGCGATCGTACCTCGTAGCATGTCGAAGTTCGTAGTACATAAATTCGTAGCCGTAGAGCTTGCATTTAGTTCACCGTCACAATAAATGTTTACTTTCTTTTTAATCGTTTTAAATACTTACAACTTACAACTTACAGTAACGTAACGTAACAGTGACGTTTATTCAACGAATTTCAATAAAAAATACTTTAAAGATCTGAAAATATATTGAATAGAACAATACCCCCGTTGTAACTAATCCCAGCCTTAATAAATTACCCCAGATTAACAGCACTTCTCGAAACAGAACACATTCGGCAAAGCCGTCTACACGAGCATTAGATGTAAACAATAATTGTAATTATAACAGATTACTCATTAATAAGTAAGTATTTCAAGTTAATGGGCACATAAACAGCAGCTAGCGCGGAGCGGGCACATTTATCAACAAAAAGCGGTAATTTTATCGAACGTACTTCTCGTTACTTCGGTTATGACGACCTTAACGCCCGAGCTGTTAAAACTTTGTTCGGAACGAGCGTAATGTTTAGTGGTTTGTTTAGTCGATCAATTTACGTAAATTTTTGCTCAAGAGCGGTTGAGAGTTGGACGTTAGAGGATTGTTGCGGAACTATTGTAGAGCTTTGTATATAGATATGGACGGCTATCTGGGACTGATTGGTGAAAGTTCACTGTTATAAGAATTAATAATTGTAATCATTTATTTTTGAATTTTATATAAATTTATTTTTATAATCGGTTATTTTTAGAAATTGTTTTGACTGCCTCGGTGGCTCAGTTGGTAGTGAACCTGCCTTCTGAGCTTGGAGGCGTGGGTTCGATTTCCACCTAGGGCAAACATTTATGTGATGAACATTTGTGTTTGTTCTATGTCTGGGTGTTAATATGTATTTAAGTATGTATTTAAAAATATCTAAGTATCTATATCAGTCTCTGGCAGCCATAGTACAAGCTTTGCTTAGTTTGGGGTCAGGCGACCGTGTGTGCAATAATGTTTATTTATTTAGTTATTTCTTGTTTCGTTCAGACAATTTTTTCAAAAGGCGAACCGCTATCTACATAGCACAATTTAACGTTCTTTAATGTAAACGAGTATAAATAACAAACAATTTTAAAAAGTTGAATATCTACAAAAAAAAAACAAGAGTGTGTGTAGCATACCCAGAACACTCCGTTTTTTTTGAAGGCAATCTTTCAGACAAAAAAACGAAACCAAAATCGTTTATCCATTTCGAAGTTACGATCGTACAAAAGTCAAAGTCAAAGGTTATCTTATGAACTTATGATACACTTATGAACGTCAATGTTTACACGGACACATACTTAGATACACATATGTATTAAAGTTATAACACCCTTCTACCTTTTTTCGGGGCTTAAAAATCATTGATGACACTTGGTTGGCAAATTACAATAGATAAAATAGGTAAACTCTATATCCTATTTTAAGGTAGGTACGGATAAGTATTACCAGCCTTATTAGCCTTAAGAAATAGGATATTTCAAAACAACGAACAAGCCCACGATAGCAAAACAAAGCGTGTAATAATCTGACATCCTCAATGGCAGTAATTAGGTCTGACAGTGACAGAGCCGACTGTACACTGAACACTGAACAGGTACTGAACACTGAACAGTTTGTGTTGCATCCCGCATTGTTCCCTAGTCATTGTGCCGCCAGCTTTGTCCGGAAAATGCTTGTTATTGATAGTTTAGTTTTATTTCACTTTGCGTTAACATGACAGTGTTTATCTGAAAATGCTTACAGGTTACATAGACAGTAAAGGATGTAGCCGCGTGCCGGTAAATGAGGTAATGATCACTCGCCAGCTCGATGGGTTGACATAAGTGTAAGAATGTTGAATTACCTGGTACGACATGGAGCGTTTTAAAGCGGTGTCTGCAAATTTCTTTCCGGGTTGAGAACGCATCAACAGTACCGCTAGTGTTGCGGGTGTCCATAGGTGGTGGTTTCTGTTTAACATCAATAGTCATGGTTTGTTTGCCACTCTTCTTTTATAAAAAAAGTTCTAGCCTCGATAAAATTACGCATTAAACGAGACTGACATAAGTAACATCCGAGAAGAAATGCCTATGTTCAGCAGCGGGGGATTTCAGGTATTGATGTTGTTGACAAAGAAAAATAATATTTAATTGATCTGTAACCTTAACTCAACTGTACTTAGTAACAATATTTTAACAACTTCAAAATAAAATCAGCATATTTTTATGTACCAATCCCCATGAATCCCTCAGACGATCCTTCTAGCCCACAGGATTTGTTAGGAGAAAAAATTCAAATTAATCACCCAACGGATTCGTGTCAGGAGAGCCAAGTGGACGGGTCGGTTCTGTAAAACTGTTCACATTTGAAAAACACGTATACCTACAAAAATGTTTTTATCCTTGCGACGTGTCAGTTGAATGTCTACTGCATAAATCAGATAATGCTACCTACGGTTGCTTCATCAGCTATCTATTCTCTACATAGTTTTTAACCTCCGACGCAAAACGACGGGGTCTTATAAGTTTGACATGCATTTGTGTGTGTGTGCGTGTGTGTGTGTCTGTGGCATCGTAGCTCCCAAACGGATGAACCGATTTTGATTTTGTGGTTTTTGTTTGCATTGTGAATTAATCGGGAGTGCATTTTTTAATTTTTTTTTCAAAGTCGCTTTCCGCGTTTCTCTGTTTTTATATCTGCTAACTCCTACTAACGCAACCGATTTTGGTGTAGTTTATTAGATAATTTGTTAATGATGATTAGATAATTTTTCACGGAAAGTTTAAATATCCAAACTAATATTATAAATGCAAAAGTGAGTTTGTTCGTTTGTTTGTTTATTTGTTTGTAACGCTTTCACGTCTCAACTACTCAACCAATCGTCTTGAAATTTTGCAAACATGTTGTCTGGGGTACTGAAAAGGACATAGGGTACTTTTAATCCCGAAAAAAAATAACGATTTCTGTGGGACCGCGGGTAAAACAGCGGGGTGCAGCTAGTTTATAATAAGTCTTTTTTATTTACACACGTGTGAAGCCGAAACTGGGTTGCTAATAAATAATAATTTTAGAATAACACGCTTCAGATATAGTTCCACAAAAACACGAAAATGGTATTAAGACTACACTTCATACGATCATTATTAAGTAAGTCATTGTTAAGTAAGCTCTTCCCAAGGAGACGTAGTGTAGTCACAGATCGTATTATTAACTAAACAATTAAAATTTTAACAGTTAAATCAAGCCAGTCTCACAACCCGCGATATGGGAGTTAATTCACACCATTATACTGTCAAGCCCTCTCAATCTTAATAGCACAAAGTTTTCAAGACTTTGACGACTAAACTTTGAAATCAATGATATCTCATTTGCACTTAAAACTATGACAATAGTTTCGGATCAAAACTTGGCTTATTATTGAGTTTATAAAACATGAATACTGTCTAAAATAATGAAGATAGACCAATATTATTAGTAGGCGTCACCGATGTTTCAGCAAAGTTACACATGGATTTCTATTTTCGGACATGGATATTAAAGTCAATGTGTTAAGGTTTATGTTTGGTTGTGTTTTTGTGGGCGAGTGATATCATGAATGTGGCGTGTATATAATGTTCACCGCTTAGTGTAACTCTGTCAGTGTCAGACATAATTAGAGCCATTGAAATTGGCTGATTAATATGCGTGATGCCGGCACGGTGTATGCGCCGATGCTCCATTGTGGAACTATTGTAGAGACCCTGAGTTATGCAGCTGAATGGATGACTTGTTAATATGTGATATGGCCTACATTTGACAATGTTTTAGTAGAATTCAGTAGCATATTGATTATTAATATAAGGCATTTATAAAATTGATTGTGATCTTTTGAACATGTGTTGCACTACATAAATTATTGGTTTAAAAAAAATTCTTTAGTGTTTTTTTTTCTTTTTTGCAATTGAAAACAACTATTTATCATGATTATATAAAACAAAAATTACTCACGTCCGATTACTCAGACTATAGTTTTTATCAGTGCAAAGCGCGCGCGAACTCTCCTTGATAAAGACTACCGAATGTGGCTGAAACAATAGTCTGAGCCAGCGACTCATATCGGACGTGAGTAATTCCCGCTATATAAAATCGTAATGTGTGAAAACGACCTCAGTTTCCATAATAAAACTATTTAAAAGACCTATTTGTGAAACAATGGCAGTAAGTGAATAAATAAAGGTAGAAAGTTCGAAGACACGAATAATTGTCTAGTTTACAATAATTGTAGTTATTAATTATTAGACACTAATACAAGTAATCGAATTGATAAATACACACTAACTCTACCTCTCCCCAATTCCTAAACAACTTAAAAATCATTCTTCAATAATTATATAATTTGATCTTGAAATATTATATAATCATCCACTTTTTAGGGTATAACTGTCACTGTCCTATCTTTTCTATACTTGTCGTTGGATTTGAAAATATAAATCACTTTTTGCAAAAAAAAAATACATATTCATATTTAAATATTTTTATATTCAATGGAAAAAGTATTGTACGCTTTGAAGTATTTCCTAACCCAGCAAATACTAACAGTATCACCTAACGTAAATAGATTTCTTTAGTTATTTCAAAAACACAAAGCAGTTCTACATTGTAACTACTCCACTGTAGGTACAGTCACGCAGAGCTGTCGCAGACAGACCGCGCTAAACACTCGGATTGATTTGTCAAACGCATTGTTTCCTAATACGGGGCTGCGTAGAGCCCTACAGTTTAAAAGATGATCTGTTCAGTTTAAACAATTTGTTACGCAAGCCCTAAGTTAAAAAAGACTTTACGCTCAGCTTTGCAATTTGTTAAAAGAAACAGTTTTGAAGATGAACTTCTTCAAAACTTCTTCTTCTTTTGAAGCAAAATAACGCCTGATTCAGTTTACATTTTTTTTATTACATGTAAGTTTTTGGCAGGCAATGGTCACAAATGATCAGGGTGTGTTTTTTTTTTTTTATCAGGAAAAAAAATTGTTACTAAGTAACATATTTTCGTTGATTATTATTATCAAAGTTTAATAGTACTCACGCAATGCTTCAGTTCAATATTAAGAAATTCAACTCGAAAGCAAGCCAAGAAAATCTACCATAATAACCTTAGGAGAAAACCGACGCCGGTTAAACAGCTGTAAGTGGGCGAGAAGCTTCTGTATCCTCGAAAATTAAAGGTTGCAATCGCTGCCGCCACCTCAGCGCGGCGCCTACGGATTACTGCCTTAATTAACAACAAAACTTGGAAACACGGTCATTAAAAATTGAAGAGCTCCTTTCAACTAATTAAAAATGGGCGCGTCGCCGACACAATTTGGACTATTTAAGTGCTTACGCGGCCCTGTACTGTCCAAGTCGAAGTTGCTTGGAATGAAGAATTAATTATGAAGAGAAGAAGGCCAGGGAGGGAGGCGACTTGCGAGTTCAAACCGGTTACAATTTGTGGGAACGGAGCAGGTGTGACTCTGCCCGGAAAACTTGGAGTCTCGAACACACGCTTTGTTGCCTTCCCGGATGATAAAGTTGATTTGAATCGCAGATTGTAGGTGTTTCCAGTATAACTTGGCTGTTTCACTTCCGCAGGTTGTATTTTGATTGCAAATTTGTCTTTGTGCAGGCAGATTGAATGGACGAATCTTGCTTTATCACTCAACAGCAGAAAGTGAAGTCTTAAAACTAATGCGTGTGCGATACTTTTATGAAAAAAAAAAACCCCAAATTTATCACAATTAGTTTAGAGAAAAATTTAACCAATGTTATAATTATATAGGTTACTAATTCAGTAATTGTTGTATCTTAGTTGGAACTCCACTAACAAATACACCGCTAGGTAATTGAATAGTAACTAAGTAGGAATACACTAACAGTAACAGTACAGTACAGTAATACATTTTCTAAGATATTAGTACAAGACATCTACATCCTACGCATTTAACAGAATGTACGATTATATTTCTGAAACACTATAACGTACAACGCACAATAAACCGACATGAATAGGGTTGTCATCGACAATTACCTCACTGTATGTCCTAACTAATAACACTGTACCCGATACTCGTCACTTATCATACCTAAATACTGTGTAATTATTTTAATACTAAACTCAACGCAAGTGAAACTGCATTTCATCAAAACATTGTTTAAAGGAAACATCGATAAGATTGTTTTTATAGCTGCCAAAATATTGCGTACCAACTTCATCAAGTCATAAAAGTTACATAAAAAATATAAAAAACTTAAAAAAAAACAATCAATCAAAAAAATATAAAATCATATATTTTCACAATACAAAAATAGCTTAACCAATAAAAGCTAGCTGGAAAATATTGTACAGCTTGCGAATTTGAATTAAATATTGAAAGGTTCATTTCCTAGAACAATAAGTTCTGACAACTGCTTGCATGGTGTGTAGTGTAGTCACAATCGGGTCGGCTAAGTTTAGAATCAGATTATCGATCAGTCTTGATACGGTACGGTGAACGTTCTTCATACCGTTCACTTAGAATACTAGGATATAGGAATACTACATACGGTCATAGACGTTTGAAATAATGTGAAAGTAAATGTAAATTAAAAAATAAATGTTAGTCGAATGTGTCGTTCTTTAACGCAAATAAAGTTTTTTGTATTTTGGAACTGTACTCAATAATGACGGTGTATTTTATTGCATAAATCCGTACTGGAAAAGAGTAACAATTGGTTTTAATTTTAAAGTCTAATATTGAGTGAAATTAGGAGGTTTGAATTTAGTCAAGCAGGTCTACTATGACATTTTATGGCCATGATAGTTACCTTTTGTATTAGATGCTGCGCGGCCGCGAATCGTATCACCGCGCAATAAGGTCCATGATCGCGCAGCGTCAAAAAACAAAACATAACCATCTGTAGGTCACCTGAAAATGAAATTGCAAACAATGCGTTATGAGAATCAAAGGCGTAGTAAATCACACTAATATTATAAATGCAAAAGTTTGGATGAATGTATGGATAGATAGATGAATGGATGTATGGATATTTAACACGCCACGACTCTATCAAGCCAGAACGGCTGAACGGATCTGGACAAAATTTAGATAGACACAGAGATAAATTATAGTCTGTAATAGTATAAAAGATACTTTTCTACCGCTGGTGAATAAGCTAGCTGGTTTATATGTCTAGCTATCTAAATAGCTAGCTAGCTATTTAAATATATTTGCAGAATACTCTCGGAGTAAACATGGCCGATCTGTATCTGCTACATTAGACAGCGAAGGAGCTGCTGAGACAGTCCTGCCGGACCTCACTGCGCCAATTAATTCAACTAATTGCTTGTCAACTATTGATAGTGCTTTCGCACACCATTAGTCAAAACGGAGCAGCGTAAACTTACTAGAATATACCTAGAATTGCGTTAATTTACGTAATTCTAGGTATATTCTAGATTATTCTAGGAGTTGATGGCAACTACTGACTGCCTCGGTGGCTCAGTCGGTAGTGAACCTGCCTTCTGAGCTAGGGGGCGTGGGTTCGATTTCCACCTAGGACAAACATTTATGTGATGAACATTTGTGTTTGTTCTATGTCTGGGTGTAAATATGTTCTTAAGTATGTATTTAAAAATATCTAAGTATGTATATCAGTCCCTGGCATCCATAGTACAAGCTTTTCTTAGTTTGGGGTCAGGCGACCGTGTGTGAGCAAGAGTCCCGAATTTATTTAATAAATAATACTAGTATAGTGTTACCACCTATTGTGAGGGAAATATAAATTCGACTAAATACGATCAAAACTCGCTCACTCTCCTACTTACCTGCTAAGAAATCGACCTTAATTTTAGTTCTTTGCAAATAAAAAGTATGAATTAAAAATTAAAAATCCCTCGATACCGATTTTAGTCAACATCGATTTTCATCAAACATATATAGCTAAGAACACTCCGACTAACTCACCTTTCAAACAAACAAAGAAAACAACATTTAAATCAGTTCATCCGTTCGGGAGTTACAATGCCACAGATAGACACACACACACACACACACTCACACACACACACACACACGTCAATCTTATAACATCCTGTCGTTTTTACGTCGGGTTTAAATCTTGTTTTTATTAAATTATCCATTTCAGTAGCTTAAAATGATGCGATGGATAAATAAATTGAATTTCTATGTGAAAAACTAGACTAGAAATTTCTAAGAAATATACAGGAATAGAGAGGTCGATTTTTCCCTGAAATAGGACGGTGGAGGCTAATTTACTAATTAACTTCAAAAAGTATTGCATTACAGAGTATTAGAAAAGTAGTATTTTAAATCCGTCGCAACGAGTTTCACAACATTCTCGTATAGAACATAAGTAATTGGCTTCCACTTACATTCTTACTTAAGGGTGCGCATTTCAGCACTTGTTTTCGCGCAATTTTTGCACCTGACAAAGTCATCGTTATTTTAAAAATAATGAACGATTAGACATATTTAGAATGAGTTTACATTTATTATATTTAAAAGTAACTGTTATGTTAGTCTATTATATTATAGCAAAGATAAAAAAGAAAACGAATAAAATCACGATGTCCTATCTTATCCGTCAAATATCACAACGTTAAACCTAATATAGGTTTTAAGACAACTATCTAACTATAATTCAATTGTTATATGTATAATTAAATAAATAAATAAATAACTAATTAATAAAATAACGATTTTTTTTTATCAAAATTCGTATATATATCGTCACGCCTTTACTCTAAAGGGGCTGGCAGAGGTGTAATACAACACCCACACACCCACACTTCGCCGAACGATATTTAGTCCCAAATGTGACAGGGGCGAGCCTGTCGCCATACACCGGGCTCCAGTCATTAGCAGATGACATACAATACGCATATATGATCACACAATGAACAAATTGGAGCGTGCCGTCGGCTGGGTTCGAACCCGCTCCCTCTGGCTTGAGAGGCGGACCTTCTCCCAACTAGGCTGCCATTGCTTTTTTTTTAATTTTATTTTTATTTTAAAAATTGCTTGTTTAATTTTTTATGACAGTTTCCATTTCAGTTATTTTTAAAACTAGGAAATGTAAAAAGATATACCCCATGAGGGCAGGTGGACTCACAAGTAGCAGATGTATCGATTACCACGGCTGCAATGCAACTATTGAGCCGAGTTTTTCCCACGAGTATACACTGTAATTGTGACAAGTCAGGTCTGTAATAAGCCTGAGTGTTCTATTAGTCATCGACCGAGCGGTTATTAGACAAAAATGTTTTCGTTTGTCCGGATTTCTGTCCGGATCTCTGTCTTTGTCTACAGATGACATTTCTTAATCGATTCTCTTAAAACTTTGTAAGAACCGTTTATTTTTTCGGGATAAAAAGTACTCTATGTCCTTTTCAGTACCCCCAGACAACCTGTATGCAAAATTTCAAGACGATTGGTTGAGTAGTAGAGAGACAAACAAAAAAAAACATTTCTATAAAAAAGATATTCCTTTATAAACGGGGTTTAAATCCATTACATATAGTCTGCCATATTAGAAGTTTCTTAAAATAGGAAGTTCGAACAAACGCACTTTCGCATTTATAATCTTAAGTTAGGATACGAACTTTTTAACTGCGGGTGAAACCTGCAACCTGCGGGGCGCAGCTTGTTATTAAATAAATCAACCTGAAATTTTGGAAGAATTCGATGAAAAAAAAACAAAAACATTTATAAAGAAGACTAGCTGCACCCCGCGGTTTCACCCGCGATCAGTACAGAGACTATTATTTTTTTCGGGATAAAAAGTAGCCCATGTCCTATACCATTACCCACGACAACCGTTATGCAAAATTTCATGATGATAAGTTGAGTTTGGGGGCTGAGCTACCCACGTCCGTAGGAGTGTACTCTATTCTGATTCCCTACACGTGGTCCCCGGGTAGTGCTAACCGGGTAGCAAACTCTGGTGGGAGGCTTCGGCCGTGGCCAGTTACCACTCACCGCACCAAGTCATGCCGTGAAATGACCTAGTCGTGTTTCGGGATGTAGTCCGGTGTAACCGTTCCGAAGACGGGTCTGAGCAGTGGCGCACTTGTAGCGCCTCACTCAACTGCCGTCTTTGTACTTCTTCACTATACAAAACTTCAAGGCTAGAGTGAATAAGTACCTTATAGGTCGTCGTGCTCCATCTTAGACTACAACGTTGCTTAACATCAGGCGAGTTGGTGGTCAAACGCTGACGTATTCTACATAAAAAAAAATTTAAAAAAAATTGAGGCGTGAAAGCATTACAAAACAAACAAACAAACGAACAAATAAACTCACTTTCGCATTTATAATATTAGTTAGGATTTATTTCTTGACAGCCTTCCGATTCCTTTTATTATTTTGACGATACAAAGTCGCTTAAAAATTAGAAACTGAGATAAGGTCTCAAAGCAATAGAAATATAATTATGTTCCGTTAGTTTCCTTTACACAGTCAAGAGGAAGTAAAAGCGCTATGTCGCAATAAAAATGTTCCATTTTGTTCACTGCACCTAATAGGTACGATGAATACCGCTCCCATACAAACTACCTTCGCACAGTGCCCTACAAACGACGCATTTCGAGATCAATTCTGTCGTACCATCTCTACTTGGGCCCCAACTCTACTTCCAATACGATAAATTCGCTTCAAATTCGCAATATTTCGCTTCGAAACGACAATAGTCATGAATGTTCTCAATAGAAAACCCAAACATTGAACCAAATTTACTTTCAGTTTACTGTTATTAAATAGTTTCAATTTTTTTAAAGATAGATAAGAGAAAGATAAAGATGTTTTTATTTGCAATAACAAAGGTAATTGTATACCACCAAACGCAATTAAAACCAATTTAAAAGTACCTGGATGGCCGAGCTTTGCTCGGTTTTTTTTTTAAATTGTGTTTTTTGGAAAATAAACAATTGATTTTAGTCTAACCTCAAAGCAAACACTCATTGACTTCGTGTTACTTAACAACGCCATCTGCTGTTGTGTCGTTAAAGCAATTAGTTGCTCACAAAAATAGTATTATAATTCGCCAATAGATGTCAGGAAACGCCTCCTTTTTGTTATTTTTCTTCCAAGTTTATGTTTAAGTTTATTATCGATAAAACACGAATAAAATGACATTTTCTAAAAATGATTCTTATCTAGATCGATTTATCGCCCCCGAAACCCCCTATATACTAAATTGTATGAAAATCGTTGGAGCCGATTCCGAGATTCCAATTATATATATATGACGGCGCGAGAGATCATTGGATAAAGAAAATCAGTTTATTTTGAGAGTTGTTAATCGATGGTATTATTGTTCTGTTATTTTTGACGATTAATCGATTTGTTTATGGTCATTTAGAGCGGTTAACACCGAATGGAGTTGCGTTTGGGATTTCGGGCGAACGTCATGTCTGTCAGTCAGTGGTTGACAGGACTGGGCTGAAAGCGGTCGCACGCAATGGTCATTCGTAAACCCATTACTCTAAATCGCCAATTATCTTTGTGATCATTAATTAACTAAGTAGTCTAAGTGACTGTATAATTAAAATAGTGAAAAGTCTACACTGCTGTCCCCTTATTTCAACGTTCCTGAAGTTTGACGCCCACCATAGATACCCGTGATGAGAAGTTCATGGCTCAGAAATTAGACACGACACCGCGGCCTACTAGATTTTCCCCGTCACCAGAAGTGGAAGGTCACAGCGCAGCGACCTTTCCTATGTTTCTCCGACATCAATGGGATCAGATGCGACGGCGTGGCTCCTCTTTCCTACATTACCCCGATATCAGGAGTGAGATGTGAAGGCTCGGCTTCCTATTACCTACATTTCCCCGACATCAGAAGTGGGATAAGAATAACGTCCACAGCAACAAGATATGGCTCCGTCTTTGGCTACAATTGTGCAATGATCTGGAAGCGAAATGGCATAGCAACAGATGGCTGATAGCGTCGCCCCTACGTGCTATTATTGTGGAGTGTGCGGACTGTTTCTTCGTGGTGCATGAAGGGCAGCAGGGCGGCAATGAGAGAGTGAGCATCGAGTAGATGTCTGCATTATCTCGACGGCGTTTGATTACACCTAGTCTATGCTATGTGACGCAACTAACAAACAACGAGAGACGAAGGATAGCAGTGTACCGAACAAAACGTCGACGCCTACGTGTTACTACTGCAACGAGGTTACATCGCCACTCGTTGATCGAAAAAGGACACCAAAATTAGCAGCAGCAACGTGCGAGATCCGGTCAATGCCTGGAGGGCTATTCTTACAACTCGAGATTCCATCATACCTCGAAAAAAATGGCTGAATTCGAGATGCTTTATTCTATTCGCTCGAGATCGAAATAATCTCGATGGCTGGGGCGCGAGATGTCTCGAGTAGTCGGAGGCAGTGGAGACTTCAAGAAATCGAGATCGAGATGAGATGAAAATCTCCTATATCCGAATTGGGCCCCTGCACTATGAAGCAGCCATTGATCACCTACGAGTAGCAATTGAATCCGGTGAGAAGTTTTCATTTTATTTGATATTCGTAAACGATGTATGTCAGAGTGTTATTTTCTATTGGAGTTGTTTAAAGTTTGAAAATACCCACAAACAGTTTGGTCAGAATGTGCCGATTACGGCACACACAGACGAGTCATGCAGTCAATAGATAACTTATTTAGTGTCAATGCTTTTGATAAAACTAAGCCTGAGGGGTAGTAGCCGGTAGGACAGTAGCCTGTGTAGTAATAGCCTGTGTGGCAATAGCCTGTGTGGCAATAGCCTGTGTGGCAATAGCCTGTGTGGCACTCGCCTGTGTGGCAACAGCCTGTGTGGCAATAGCCTGTGTGGCACTCGCCTGTGTGGCAATAGCCTGTGTGGCAATAGCCTGTGTGGCACTCGCCTGTGTGGCAATAGCCTGGGTGGCACTAATCTACATGGTACTGTCTTATGTGGCTCCAGCCTGTGTGGCAAGCTTGTGTGGCAAGCCTGTGTGGCAAGCCTGTGTGGCAAGTCTGTGTGGCAAGTCTTTGTTACAACCCTACTTTTGTTTAATTATAGTCTGAGTGACGACCTAGCCTGTGTGGTCAGCCTATGTAGTAAATTCCTCCTGGTGTAACATCATAGTACGAGTTACGACCTAGCCTGTGTGGCAAGTCTAAGTGACAACTTTAATGCCATGTTATTCGTTTGAAATTGGACACAGCAGTTTACATAAGTCCAAACCGCGTATGTGTACCGCCGCCATTGGATTTTCAATGTGGCTTGTTTAAATTCTTGGAACATTGGATGTATGATTAATAAGTTAGTTTTAGCCTCGATTATTCGATTGGTCCCAATACAATTTATTTCACTAAAAGTCAAGTTGCTTATTTCAATTATCATGACAATTTATGGGGATAGGTAACGAATATGAAGTTACTGTTGGAAGAGTCGATTATACTCTGGTACGATGTTTATGGTTGGTAGAATTGGGTTTAACTGTGTTTTGTGTTTTTCTATAACTGTGTTCGCTTTCTGTGAAATTGTGGAGTTAGATTTGAGACGGTCAGAATGACCGAGCGTAAAGTGGTTACTTGAGCACTTCTATGATTGTCCACAGATGATGAGATGAACTATTCACCCGAGGACGTGTGAAAATGCAGGATGGCCGTGACGGCGCGAGAGATCATTGGATAAAGAAAATCAGTTTATTTTGAGAGTTGTTAATCGATGGTATTATTGTTCTGTTATTTTTGACGATTAATCGATTTGTTTATGGTCATTTAGAGCGGTTAACACCGAATGGAGTTGCGTTTGGGATTTCGGGCGAACGTCATGTCTGTCAGTCAGTGGTTGACAGGACTGGGCTGAAAGCGGTCGCACGCAATGGTCATTCGTAAACCCATTACTCTAAATCGCCAATTATCTTTGTGATCATTAATTAACTAAGTAGTCTAAGTGACTGTATAATTAAAATAGTGAAAAGTCTACACTGCTGTCCCCTTATTTCAACGTTCCTGAAGTTTGACGCCCACCATAGATACCCGTGATGAGAAGTTCATGGCTCAGAAATTAGACACGACACCGCGGCCTACTAGATTTTCCCCGTCACCAGAAGTGGAAGGTCACAGCGCAGCGACCTTTCCTATGTTTCTCCGACATCAATGGGATCAGATGCGACGGCGTGGCTCCTCTTTCCTACATTACCCCGATATCAGGAGTGAGATGTGAAGGCTCGGCTTCCTATTACCTACATTTCCCCGACATATATATATATACAAGAATTGCTCATTTAAAGGTATAAGATAAGATATGTCCTTCAATGTTATGCCTGAAGAGGCGTGCAAATTTTGGAGATGGCAACTTTACGGTTACAGTTTAAACAAAATTTCTAGTTACTTAAAATTAAATGTCCTAATTAATGAAATTAAAAAATATAAAATAACTCACAATGTCTTATCAGAATCTTGAAAAAAAATTGGAAATGATTATAATTTTCATTGTGTTATCACACTAATATAATGCATGTGGAAGTTTGGATGGATGGATGGATAGGGATGGATGGATGTTTGTAACGCAATCACGCTAGAGCGGCTGAACGGATCTGGATAAAATTTGGCACGGAGATAGATTATAGTCTAGAATAGCACGCAGGATTTTTAACCGTGGGGGAAGTTGCGGGGCGCAGCTAGTTGGATGTTGGCATTCTTTGTAGAGCTGTAGACTATAATCAGAACCATGAATGATTTTAAAACGACCACTGTAATCATGTAGCTACAAATATCTTCGTCATACCTCATTCTTTTTTTGATAATTTTTGATCAATTTACCCAACCATACAATTTTATACTTCTAACAAACAAATATGTACATATCTTTAGCATTAACTTTAAGGAAGGACTAACTATCAAAACACGGGTTTCTTACACCCAGTTTGGTTGTTAGTGCCAACATAAACAAAATGTACTTTTCGTAAATAAATAATTTTGAATTTGAATTTGAATTCTTGCACAGTTGGGTAAAAAGGGGCAGATATGGAAAGTGACTTTGTTTTATACTATGTACAGATATAGAAGAGAAGAAATCACAAGCATTTATTTTTAACACAAAGCTATTCTAAACACAAAGAAGTTTTTGTAATTTCAAAGCAATTGCTTAGATAGAATTGGGGCCCTGACGATGTTCCGTGCACCCTAAGTACTTCGGAAACGGTCGAGCCCATGAAAAATATGGTACGAGGAAGGGAAGAGAGCCCTATAAGCCCTTTTATGAAATCGTTAATGACCCCGTTGATGGCTCGAAACGGGTTTTTTTCCGAGTTCCGCGTTCTTTTATACGAGTAACATACCTGTACCTTGGCAAGTGTTAGCGCCGTGTTGGGATTCATACTGGCTCGTAAGATAAAGTGGATTAGATCTGAGTTCTCTTTAGTATTTGTATGATGCTTTATAGTGATTATTTTTAATACTTTAGTGTTGGTGTACGGTTTTAAGGTACACCAACACTAAACTGACTGGCTGACGTTTCAAATCGACTAAATTGACAAATTTGTTTGGAAATTCACATTTTGGCGATTTGAAAAGTCAGTTTAAATGTCCGTGCTCGCACCTCGTGGCCTGGTTCACACTTTGATTATGATTATTAGTGCGAGTGCAAGTGATTAGTGCAGGTGCTTAGTGACTAGGTGTGGACAGCGACTGATTAATGCAAGTGATTAGTTGGCTGTGTAGTAAAGTGAATAGAAGCGTGTCCTATTTTTTTGCGAGTGGACTGCGAGTAGCCACGTACCGCGCGCCCTCCCCTCCCCTTCACTCGCAGCGTGCCTGCCACTAAACACGTCTTGGACAGAAACAGTGAATTGGACACTACTCGCACTACACATCTGCACTCGCACTAATCACCTGCACTCGCACTAATCAAAGTGTGAACCAGGCTTTAGAAATAGTAACCGTGACAAATTTACTTTTTTTTTGTCAAGTAAAATATTGGCCTGATTCTTTTGTTGATGTTTTCGTCAACAAAAGTCTACAAAGTGCGGATAGTATTTTAAATTATCTCAATATATAATATCCTGTCCATCCAAAGGTTACCTGGAAGAAATCGCTTTAGGCGATAAGGTCGCCCTTGTACTGCCGAAAAATGTATTTTAGTTTTTAAGTTTTTCATGTAGTTTTTGGTGTGCAATAAAGATATATTGTATATATCAAATAACTGTATTATTTTTTGTTCTCAATAATGGTCTAGGAAAGACAAACCGCTGCAACCAACACAACTATGTTTAATTAGCAATCCAAAACTTACAACCGGGCAACAGCACTAGACTGACCAAAGTTGCGAGATACCTACCGACCACGGCTGCTTTATTTGTTTGCATAAAATAAAAAATAATAAAGCCTTGGGTTTCGCGCCGCACTTGACATTCGCAAGTTTTAATTGCCACACTCAGTGCCACTCTTGCGGTCTGAGTGGGCAAAACGTCACCACGAGAACTTTGCCACAGTAAATCCAGCGAGATAACTCTCCAGCAAGTTGTTTGCGGTCTTGTTGCAACGTTTGACCCTAGTTTTTGTCTGTTTCAACAATCTTCCGTGTAATGTTTTGCTACATTGTGATGCTACGGAATGCTACGAGCGTAGCGAAGTGCTACGCTGCGTGCTACATTGGCGTAGCATTGTTGGGTCTGACGCGTATGGCTTGATATTACAAATGGCGGTTTTCCAAGAATTTAATTTGATTAGATTCTAGCTCTGAGGTAATTAATTAACTATGAGAGCGATATTTATGTCTTGACACTACCTATACTTTAGGGCGGGAATTTACCAAAACAATGTGAAGATGGGCTTGGTTTATTTGCCGTTTACCTAGTTTAGAATTTACTTTCCAAAAAAATGTCACTTCAACCTTGCCCAGCTTAACATAACTGTGGTAGATTTCCTCATAATTACTACTATTAATGTAAATAGTATCAGTTGTAAGCCTAGTTTCTAAGTCTGTATTTTTGTGAGCTAGATCTCTATAACTACAAGTTTGATTAATTAAATTGTTTAACCAATAGACAATTTAACCAACAAATTAAATTGTTTAACCAATAGAAAGCCACACAATCACAAAGCATCATATGTACCATTAAATGCATCATCAAAATAAGACATACGTTTCAAATTTAGTACCTATCAAATCGTACCTTACTAAATATTTTTTGGATAACATGCCATGTAAAATTAAAATATGTATGTTTTACTTTAGGAAGTCTACCCACCAAAATACAGGCGTTTTAACGTCTAGTTTGGTGGCTCTTCACATTTTCATGTAATTTTTAATGAAATAAACTCTTGTTTTTTGTTTTGTTTTTTCCATGTAAAGCTGAGGACCTATGAATATGTTTTAACGAAGGAACAAAATACATTGTACGAAATTTGTTGTTTTGTACGTTTTACGTATGTTGTACGTTGTATTTGTACGAAGTCAACTATTGTTTCATGTATTTTTTGTAATTTTTAATGAAATAAACTCTTATTTTTGTTTTGTTTTTTGGATATAAAGCTTGGGACAGATGAAATATTTCAACGTAGGTACAATATACACTATACGAAGTTCGTTGTATCGTATTGTACGTTTATTGTACGAAGTCAACTGTTGTATCACTGATTTTTTCGTTCAAAACTTTCATTGTAATTGTCTTGTGCATCCAGACGGGCACTACATCACCAATATCTCTTGTCAAATTCCACTCGGAACGTGCACCATTCAATATTACATGATGAGGAGACCACGTGAAGATTCCATCTACAATATTGGACGGGGTATCTTCGTAATAGAAAAAGAAAAACTTAACCGAACGTCGCACCAAAAGATATTGAGTTACTGCAACAGTCGCTATCGTCTACATTTAACAAAATAAAATAGAAGAAAATATAAAAATAATATGTAGATTCTATATATTATACTATATATACTACATATTACTACTACATATTATTACTATATATACTAGCTGCACCCCGCGGTTAAAAGTAGCCTATGTGCTATAACTGACTATAATCTATCTCTGTGCCAAATTTCATTCAGATCCGATCACCCGTTCTGACGTGGTTGAGTAACAAATATCCATCTATCCATCCATCCATCCAAAATTTCGCATTTGTAATATTAGTGTAGTTATTAGTATAGTTTGATATACGGACACGGACACTTGAAATACTCAACAACATAATAATACACTGTCACATAACGTATAAAACATTATAAAAAACTAATTAGTAGTTCTTTAGTAATATTTTTGTGATTTTATACTTTGTATTTAAGAAAATCTTATTCTGTTGGAACACAAAATTTAATTACTTCGAATTTATTTCCAATTGTGAATGACTGAAATTTCAATAATTTTCAAGCAAATTGATATTACTATACAAAGCTTACTAGTCAGTTTTTGATTAAGCTAGGTACAGCAAGGTGAAGATGTATCTCATATGATATAAAATAAATATGAAATCTGTGTTGATCATCATCTTTACGTCAGCCCGGAAGAAGTCTACAGCTGGACAAAGGCCTCCCCCAATGATCTCCACAACGATCGGTCTTGCGCTGCCCGCTTCCAGATCGTCAGTCCACCTTGTGGGAGGCTTCTTCTTGCCTTGCCTTGCCTCGTGAAAACGATCTGGGGGGCTATTCCTACACGTGAGATGAGATGAGATTTTATCTTGGTCACTCTCACACCTATAACGTTTCAAACGAGAGCCACAAGGATGAAAAAAGGTGAGATGAGAATCTCAAATCTCCGAATAGGGCCACTGTGCCTGACTCTTGTCGAAAATCTCATATTGGTAGGAACATAAAAGAAATTACCCTGCCCTACATACATACATACATAGTCCACGTGAATAAATTGCGTATTTAAGTTAGCTGTATTATAAATTTTGTATGGCTTTGAACTTAAACGAACTAAGTGTTTGAACGGTTTCTTCTTATTATAAGTCAGATTTACAGGTGTATTAAGAAAACTTGAGTTTACTAATTACAATAAACTTTTGATTAACTCACTTTCCCTGGTCACAGTCGCATGTCTTCTTCAGACGTTATAGTGTATCTAAACTCCGCGCACCTTTATCAAAAGAATATTCTTTAAATTAGCATTAAAATGTACTATTTTTAAAAGTAATGATGACGCATGAATTCATACATATTTATTATGGTAAAAAACCTAGATATGCTACCTTTTAAAATATTCAGACTCACATGTACAAAATAAACTACGATTTAAAATGGTATTCAATTCCCTGGAATCAAATAATTTTGAGCTTTATTTTGCGAGAGAGTCATAATTCACCACATTACTTTTTACACGGGATTCCATGTAAATATCTCGCGTGCACAAATCCTTAGCGTAAGCTGAGCGCTTTCCTGGGCCGGTATCAGTTCGGTCCATAAACTACGGGCCTCTACCTCCGCCCGCCGCTTCCGCTCTCACAGGGAACATAAGCTGCGCCATTTTTTAAAATGCGTGTCTCGGACCTTTAGTTCTATGATATCGAGTAAGACTAGCTGTATAGATAGCTATAGAGAGATGGACTGTCGACTGCAGCTGTGTAGATAGATAGAAGTGGATATATCCGTAAAGTGGATACTATATCGATAGCTATACATAAAATGGGCTACTGGTTGAACACTTTAGAAATAGAAAGGTGCTCTATACTCGATTCTCGTTTGAAATTTGTATTAATAGTTCGAATTTACCCCCACATCAACAAATCCTGGACCAATTTGACTCACAATTGAAGTTAAATATTGTGTTTCCATAAACTACTTGCCTACAACACTTCATGAAGATCGGATCAGTGGCACTCAAGTTATCGTCTGCAAAACAAATGTTGATTTTTCAAAGTAGATTCCGAGACTCTACAAAAAAATTTTAATCTCAAAATTTGGCCTAGCAAGGGCCAAAAAATAATACGTCTTTGTTCAACAACGTGCATTTAAAGCACATCTAAAGATAAACAAATATGTCCCAAAACGTCTTTGTAGTTTGTCTGCCACCAATGAGACACATCACTCGCCGACCGAGTGAAAAGTAGCAGATGTCCTTCCGCCTCGCCAGATAATCCTACCCAAATGAAGCGATTGATGAAAACTGTTGCCCGGCCACTGATTAATGTGATCAGTCCTAGCTACTTGGCCGTTAAATTGACTATTGATCATACTTAGCGCGCGATAATCTTCGAGCTCTCGAGTTACATTAGCGAGCCAGTGTGTGAGCTAACGCGTTTGAAAAGAAGTCCTTCGAAACTTGTTAGATATTAATCATATTCTTTAAAATACAATAAGCGATGGCAGCCTAGTAAGCGATGGCAGCCTAGTAAGCGATGGCAGCCTAGTTGGGAGAAGGTCCGACTCTCAAGCCAGAGGAAGCGGATTCGAACCCAGCCGACGGCACACAACAATTTGCTCTTTGCGTGAGCATATGTGCGTATTGTATGTCATCTGCTACATGACTGGAGCCCGGTGTATGGTGACAGGCTCGCCCCCTGTCATATTTGGGACTGAATATCGTTCGGTGAAGTGTGGGTGTTGTACACCTCTGCCAGCCCCCTCGGGGGAAAAGCGTGACGATATGTTTTGTTACTTACTATCTACTGGGCTCAAAACAAAAAACTTTGTTAACCGATTTTGAAATTAGCAAAAGCTTTTGCTAACGAATTATTAAGGTCTTACTACGAGTATAGTCAGAGTATGCAACTCATTTGAATGTGAGTAGTTCCGCGTTAACAAAACAAAATGAGTGAAAACAAATGCCAATGCAACCCTTGAAAGCAAATGCTGATGTCATACTGCATCACTATGTCAACAACAGCGTTCTAAGTTGGCAAGTAAGAGCTGCATAACTGTCACACCATCCACAATGGTCCAGGGCTGGCGAGAAATGGCGCGGGACGTGGGGGGCGCAGGGCGGGTCCTGCGGCAGACATGACTTATTACAACCGCCAGGATACAACCCTATTTCGGCCCTAATGACGCCGCTCCGTATAAGGCCTTAATTTCGACGCCCCACGATTTTTATTAACGCATTCAAGTGGCCAGCAATTTAGCTCGTGTCTGACGAGATTGATTCGTTTTTGTTTTAGCGTTGTGTTCTAATGACATCTGCTTTTGTATTTGTGCATTTTACTCGATTTTTTGGTTAATTAATTTGTATCTGTTTTATTTACACGTGGGGCTTAAAATTCAGGACGCTGTAATCATATTTGCTTTAATTATACAGGAATACTCACGTTTTATTTAATCGGATACTCCAAATATAGTTTCCGATAACAATCGGTGATCCTTTTTCAGAACTGTTTTAATGAATAACGTTGTGATTCAAATTCAAATTCAAATATTTTTTTCAAATAGGTACATCAGAGTACACTTATGATATGTCAGAATACAAAAATTGCCAAAATTTTAATTAATCGAAAATAAAATAATGATATATAAAATTAAACATTAAAAAGCACAACAAAAATAAATATAAAAATAGAACATGTCAAATTAAATGGTGTAAATTGAAATTTAAAAACAAATTTAAATCAACAGATGTCAAGAATGTCATAAATAAAAATAAAATAAAAATAAAATAAATTGATTGAAAGATTGTTTTTACACGAGCATTTTTACAATCCTCGAAAAAGATCCTGATAAAGCGTTGATAGCCTAGTCGGTAAAGACTCGCTTTTCGTACCCAGCCGAAGGCACGCACCAATTTGTTAATTGTGTGAACAAATGTGCGAATTGTATGTCATCTGCTACGTGACTGGAGCTCGGTGTATGGCGACAATCTCGCCCTCTGTCACTTTTGGGATGAATATCGTCCGGCGAAGTGTGGGTGTTGTAAAACTCTGTAAACCCCTTCGGAGGAAGGCGTGATGATATGTGTGTACATAATTATGTGAAAAACTTCCGGGGAAAGGCGTGACGGTTTGTGTGTATGTGTGTATGTGAAAAAGATCACCGGTAGTCATCAAAAATATAGTCAGAGTTGAAATGTTTCAATACAAAATCAAAACAACTCCATTAATCACCGTTTGATAATAAAATATATCCACATTAGTAGGTACTGTTATACCTATTATAATGTAGTATAAGTAAATGCTGGTAGGACATGTCCGATACCAGCACGTAGACCAGAAAATAAGATACCCACTCGTAATCCGACAATCCTATGTAAATAAGGCCTCGATTTAAATTCGGATATGTAAAAGAAGAGTAATGTATGTAAACCAACGACAGAGACTTTTAGATAAAGATCCATTGTGACCTTCCTAAGCCCTTACAAAACTTTGCTAGAGGCAGAAAAGACACTGGCACAGTACCTACTTCTACCCTTCACTCAACAAAAGATAGAAAAGTTACTCACAAAATATGTAGTCTCACTTCACCTACTTATATAGGTCGTCCAAAAACAATTTTGCCACTCACCAACTTTTTGTAGGTCATGGAAATGTTATTTGAATTACGGGCCATTTCGGTGTATTCCTTTATATACTCGAACCGCTCATAAAGGGCAGACAATGAAGAAGGGCCGTGCGCTTCCATTCTTGGTAATTTGAGCTCCATAACCGGTACTAAACCGTTTATGATGCGGCTCTCGGAAAGGTTAAAGCCGGCCGGAACGGACTGCACGTAAATCAGTACAACAAGCTCAATAAAATGTTAAAATGAAAATGTTTTCGCAACACTACGATATGTGACACTTAGTTTATTAGAATGTCACTGTGGCTTTTGGTCGCCGTTCGTACTTTTAAGGTAAATAAAACGTTTTGCTTTTACTGCATTGTAGTCAGAATACATTGTTGTAAAATATATTTCTGACTAGAATGTCTAGAATATTCTACCAGGTACCTAACTACAGTCTATAGCTGTGTGACTTACCTAACTACAATAGTACGTAGTTTCGTGACTAAATAAATAAATAAATTCGGGACACTTCCACACACGGTCGCCTGACCCCAAACTAACCTTGTACTATGGCTGCCAGAGACTGATATACATACTTAGATATTTTTAAATACATGCTTAAATAGACTGTAACACCCAGACATAGAAGAAACACAAATGTTCATCACATAAATGTTTGCCCTAGGTGGGAATCGAACCCACGCCCCCAAGCTCAGGAGGCAGGTTCACCACCAACTGAGCCACCGAGGCAGTCAATCAAAAAGTAAAGAAACAGAAATCTTTAGAATCGTATTTTTATTTCTTGAACATATTGTTGTAAAAATAATACGAGTAGGCTCTGTGAGCTGTAGATCTCGCGGCTGACGTTTGCCTTCCTTTTCAGGTCGCACTCCTCAACCGATTCTCTTGAAGTTTTGTGAGTATGTTCGATAAATTTACAGTTTTTTTTGCTACGTCAGTGTTTAGAAACTATTCAAAATGAGAAATGCAATGAAAATCGTATCTCCGCCATTTTGAAAAGTTCGAATCGGTTAACAATTGTGACCTGTATAGAAAGACAAAGATCCGGACAGAGATCTGGACAGAAATCCGGACAGAAATCGAACATACGAAAGTGTTTCTGACGAAACTGAAGCAGAGACGCTCCACTCGCTAAAGCTCGCTCGTTCAAATAGGTTTACATTAAGCTATGTATACATGATAGTAGATTTCACCAAAGCAAATTTTTATGTCTTGTATAAATGTATAATTGTGGCAGGTGTACCTCATTTCACCCAGCCACTCGTTAGTAAAGTAGTTAAAACTTATTGATACAAATATGACTAGACTAGTCTAGGTGTCTTGTGACCCCACGATATAATTAAGCAAATAACGCAACAAACCTATCCAGCGAATGAATAAGTAAAGTGAAAAAGGAATAGAGCATTTCGGCGCAGTACATCGTTATATCCAGCAGGTATTCGGAATTTAATTACATTCCGAATTAATTATATTCCGAATTATATCCGGAATATAATTATATTCCGAATTATAACTCAACGGTTTCTATCCCAGTATGCCTAATCCCAATACGCCTAAAAACGAATAAACTAAAGCTTTGCATATGGTCTGATCCACCACAGACTGCAGCACATTTTTTACTGCAATTTTCTATTAAATAACAAGCAAATAACTCCACAAGCTCGCCACTACATTTACAAATTAAAATCCATTAAAATAATAAGTTTCATCGCAAACACAGCATCGCATTGCGAAATAAACATTTTTATTATAAATGTGTAAATATATCAGAGGCAGAGAGAGACTTGTGAAATGGAATCTTCAACTTCTGGTCAAGTGCTCACTCCAGAAATTTGGAGTGTTCAGATCGGCCTCGCTTTCACTGCTACACAAAACGCGAGGACGTGAAATATTCCAGCTTTTTATTTTAGAAATTCTCTCTTATTGCGCCAGTTTTGACCGCAGATTCTTTTGCGGGATGTTGCCTTACGATGAAGGCTCGTTAGTAGTATAATAATGAGGTTCTCTAGAATGAACGCTGTTGATCCCGTAAGCGGTTAGAAGAGCCTGGATTTCTGCTTGGACTATTTTTTGTGGTATAAAAACAAAGCGGTTTTTGAATAGTGCTGCTTTATAAAGTTTTGTAATTACAATACACTCACATTTTACTTATCAGACTATGACGTAACTTTTCGTTTTAATTTAAAATAGCTCCGCCTGCTGTTCTACCTGAATTACAATAACAAAAAACTAAATGATGGTAAAATACTTGAAATTTGGCAAGGAAATAGTGTGCTGTATGAAAACGAACATCATTTCATCATTTTATTAGATTCTTTGTTCGCCGTAATGCTTCATTGTATTAGGTAAGTCAATTACAAACATATCTAGTTCCAAATTAGAAAACTGCTGACCTTCGCGATTCCTCCCGTGGCCCCAGAAGAGCTATATTTTTTTTTTTTTTTTTTTTCGGTATGAAAAGTACACTATATCTCACAGTCGCGCGCGGCGCTGCATTCCGAGTGCACGTACCTCTTACCTTTATCGGTTACGCCTTATCTATTTTATTGCGTCCGTGCGTGAAGCATTTATAATGGACGAGGTCCAGAAAGGACCTCGCTCCTACAGCGACATGAGTGAAGAAGAATGTTTCGTTGACAAATCGATTCCACCGGGGCAACAATTATTGTTAAGCGAAGAATTAAGGGCTGACCTTGACCCCTCCGGCTCGAACGTTCTTATCGGTCAACCGAAGGCGCTCAAACGCTCGAGAAGCGATAAGCGTGTTGACGACGAAGGATTTACCTTAGTGCAAAGAAATAAAAAACAAAACCATAGAAGCCAGATTATGAATGAGAAATACGAAGTTGGGCTATCATCGCAAAATATATTACCCAAACAAATAGGATTAGCAAAATTGCTTAAGTCTGAAAATATCAATGACGCCATACAAATTAGGTATAAAAACCCATACAAAGTGAACATATTGTTCGAAAAAAGAGAACATGCCGAAAAATTAGTCCAAAATGAGAATCTTATTAAGTCAGGATATCGTTGCCATCTGACCAGTGAAGTTGCTGTATCCTATGGGTTAATTAAATGCGTCGAGCTCGAAATTGAAGAGGAGGAGATATTAAAATCATTCCAATGCGAGCAGCCCATTGTATCGGTAAAAAGACTGAAGCGTATAGACGTATCAGGAAAATGGGTGAATAGCGAAACTATACGATTTGGTTTTAAGGGTTCGACTCTGCCACAGTATGTTGTGGGTTACGATTGTAGATTTAAAGTTGAGCCCTATACTTTTCCCGTGACTCAGTGCTCTTCATGTTGGAAGTTCGGGCACACGACTCGTACCTGTCCTACTAAAAAAGTAGTTTGCCCAAAGTGTGCCGAAGAACATGTCAACTGTGACACCTCATTTTACCGATGTGTAAACTGTAAAGGTACGCATATGGCACTCGACAAAACATGCCCAATATTTTCTAAGGAGAGGAAAATACGCTCGATCATGTGTCAGGATAATTGCACGTATAAAATTGCCCTATCGAAGCTAGTACCAAATAAGCGTGTAGAAAATAACAACTACATTGAAGAGAGACCACATCAAAGAAAAATGTACAACGAAGTTTATAGTACTCCCCTGTCATATAGTCAAAGTGTAGGTGCCAGAATTGTGCAAACTGAAGCTATCATTCACCAGGAACATGCAATTAGTGAAGAAGACAGTAGTGAGCCGTCCATCGAAAGTTCAGTAAAAATAGGTCAGACAAAACGTAGAAAAATTAAAAAGAAAAATCAAAAGAAGGAATTTATGACTCAAAATAACGAACAAAATGCAAAGAAAAGTATTCCACCGTTTAGAGGAAATGATGAGGAAATACCTAATAAAAATAGAGTTGGAAGTATTTTGAGAAAGTTAAAAGAAACTGTTTTATCGGAGAAGAATTTTGAAGAGAAGATACAAGAAGTGTTGAAGTTACTGTTTCAAGAATTTATTTCATTTATAATGAAGTCGGTAAATCACGGAGAGGTTGTCAGTAAATTAATAGGTCTATTTCATAATGGATAGGTACGACCGACGTGCTAACGCTGTGTCAGCTCGTGGCGCTGTAGGTTCTACTGAGCAATACCTTAACATTGTTCAGTGGAACGCGCAGAGTCTCGCGCAAAAGAAAAGACTTGACCTTGAATTAGTTTTGTCTCAAGAAAAGATAGGCATATGTTTAATCAGTGAAACATGGTTTGATGATTGTGACATAGACATTAGAATGAGTAATTACAACATTGTTAGACAGGATAGATCAGATTCTTGGGGTGGGGTAGCTATAATAACGCACAAATCTATAAAAATACAGAGGGTCCCAATAAACATAAATAATACTGGAATTGAGATTGTATGCATCAAAGTTTTAAATTGCAAACATTTAGAATATGTTGTATCGATCTATTGTACCTCTTCTGTGAGGACTACACAATGCGACTGGGAAGACGTTTTCTCAAAATTTACGTCAAAGACTATAGTGGCCGGCGATTTTAATGCTCACCATACTAATTGGTCATGTAAAAATGGTAGTAGAGGCCAAAAGGTACATGATGCGTCTTTGGAACATAATTTTGTATCACTTAATACGGGTGAAGCTACCAGAGTAAAATTAGTTAATGGAGTCCTACAAGAGACTTCACCTGACATCACTTTCGTGAGTGCAGATATTGCTGTTTACTTTAAATGGCAAGTAACTCGTGAAAATTTGGGTAGTGATCATCTTATTATTAAATTTTCTATGCAATTCCAAAGCATTCGTAGATTTTTAAAACGGCGTAATTTCAAATTAGCTGACTGGAAACTATATATAGATTTACTGAAAAATAAATTCGATAGTTTAATAGTGGACGAAAATAATCTGCAACCTACTTACGATTTATTTATTGATGAATTGGAGAAAGCAGCAAATAAAAGTATCCCTATGATCAAAATTTGTACCGATCCAACACAAACCTTTCAGCCTAAACCTTATTGGTCTCCAGAATTATCTAAAGCAATAGCAGAACGTCGGTTAGCTTTAAAAAAATTTAGACGAAACCCTACACCGAATAATCTAAACCTACTTAATACAAAAATTGCTGAGGCACAACGGATTCACAGACAAGCGCGTTCAAGTAGTTGGCAACAATTTTGCAATAATATAACCGAAACAGTAAATTCATCTGATATGTGGCGTCGTATGCGCTGGATAAAAGGTTTAAAACGAGATCTGGTCACTGCCTCTAAAGATAACAAAGAAGATTTATTGCATAGTTTAGCTCCTGATTTTGTACAAGCGGAAATGCCATCATTTAGTTCAAACAATACCAAATTAGAGAACGAGTTTTCTAGTCAAGAGTTACTAAATTGCCTTAAAAAAAAGGACACAGCACCAGGGGAAGACCAAATTACCTATTCAATGTTATATCACTTACCTCCCGATGGCAAGTTATTTTTACTGAAGATTTACAATTTTATTTTTAGACACTCTTTAGTGCCTGATCAGTGGCGTAATATCGAAGTAGTGCCCATACCTAAACCTAATGAACCGACTAAATTCAGGCCCATTTCTTTAATATCTTGCATATGTAAAATATTTCATACGATGCTTTGTAAGCGAATAGAATGGTATATTGAGTCGAATAAAATGTTACCTCCAATCACAAGTGGGTTCAGAAAATGTCAGTCTTGTGTAGATTGTGTAGTAAGGTTAGTTTCAAATATCCAAATAGGTTTTTCTAGTAAATTGACAACTTTAGCTGTATTTCTGGACGTGCAAAACGCTTACAATGAAGTACTGGTAAATGTACTGGTAGCCATATTAGATAGCTTGAAAGTCGGGTCTCAAATTTGCAATTATTTGTGGTCTTTCCTAAGTCGAAGATGTCTTAAAATTCAAGATAATTTAGGGAGTGAAGTTCTGAGTAGATGGACTGGAAGAGGTTTAGCACAGGGTGACCCCCTGTCTCCTATTCTGTTTAATATAATAACTCATAGGATATGTATAGGTCTTCAAAATGTATCAGCACTGCAGTATGCGGATGACTTTGTATTTTTTACTCAAAACAAAAACATTGATCGCAGTGTATTATACATGCAAAATACGTTAGATTCAATAGTACGCCGATTAAATCTATTAGGGCTACAAGCTTCGCCTACAAAAACGCAATGGTGTGGTTTTCAAAGAGGCAGGGGATATCTTCCAATTAGTTTAATCATAAATAACTGCCAAATTAAATCTGTTGATACTATCAAATATCTGGGCGTTTGGTTGGATAAGAGCCTTATATGGAGGAAACATATCGATGAAACTCAATCAAAGACGAATAAAATGCTAAATATTTTTAAAATACTAGCAGGTGCTTCGTGGGGTTTACATCCTAAACATCTTAGGCGGCTGTACATTGCTTTGATTCGAAGTAGGTTCGATTATGCCAGCTTTATTTATGATACTGCAGCAAAAACACACCTGGCTAAGCTTGATAGAATCCAGAACACTGCAATGCGTGCTATAGGAGGTTTTATTCGTACCACGCCCATACACGCAATGGAGTGTGAGCTATGTATCCAACCTCTTTGTTTAAGACGCCAATTTCTGGCCACAAAATATTGTTTAAAGATACAATCTTTGTCCGACAAATTAACGGTTTCTGTATTACATACACTTTCAACTCTTTGTGATCTGAGATATTGGCAAAAGAAGAAAAAGCCACTGCTTATAGTAGTATTTAATAAAACTAAAACTGAATTTATGAACTCTAGTGAGCCATTGAACATGTTTAGACTAGATACCTGGATGTCTAATATTAAAATTGATTTTATAGAAACAAAGGTAGAAGCATTGCAACAGTCGAAAAAACAATATGATATTAGTGTAGTGAAAATAAACACATTACACATGTTAAATACTAAATACAAAGATTTTCACAAGTTATACACAGACGGATCAAAGACAAGTGATGGTTGTGGGGCAGGATATTACGTTCCCAGTCGCAATGTGGAAGAAAAAATTAAAATTGTGTCCGATAATAATTGTATAATGTCTGTGGAATTATTTGCAATCTCAGAGGCATTGTCCTATGTAATAGCAACGTTGGATAACAAACCAGTCGTCATTTTAACCGACAGTCGTAGTGCTTTACAGCATATCTCTCGATGCGCTTCTGGTGCCAGAAGTGCTACCGTAGCATATGCTATAATAAAGAAAGCTTTATTCATTTTAAATAAGGGCGTGAATCTGAGGCTGCAATGGATTCCAGCGCATACCGGTATTCGAGGAAATGAGGTTGCTGATCAACTTGCGAAGGCAGCTGTTTCAAATGGAGCGGAAGTGTACATTTTACCGGAATATACTGATATGTTAGTAAAATACAGGAACAAAATCCATGAAAAATGGAAACTGAGATACGCTAACACATGTCTGGAGAAAGGTATCTGGTACAGAACCTTGCAGCCTGAACCTCCTCGAATGCCGTGGTGTGCAAACAGCAATTTGCCTAGAAGCCTCGTTGTAATAGCACATAGACTTCGCTCTGGTCACATGCCACTCAACAATTTTGAACATCTTATGGGCAGAGCTGAGTCGCCTGCCTGCTCACTGTGCGGAAGCTTGGAAGATGTCTCGCACCTCCTGCTGGAGTGTGAGCGGAGCGAGTCTATGAGAGCGCATATGTTGAGTGAACATGGCATAAACCCCCGAGATGTTGGCATGTTCCAAGGCATCCTGGCTGCACCCATGTGTGATGCGGCGAGGTCCTTGTATGCCAAGGTCTCGGGAGTATTGGCTTTAAGAAAGGACTCCAGTCCGTTCTAAAAATAAACAAATGTAATTGTATAATATAGTAGTAGGTAAGTGTGTATATTATGATGTAAAACGAGGCTGGCATAATCGCACAGCGACTAAAGCCTCAAAAAAAAGTCAGATTAAAAAAAAAAAAAAAAAAAAAAAAGTACACTATATCTGTTTCTGATCGGTTGAGTAGCGAGTGTATGTAGTGTAGTAAATAGCGAGTGAAAACGTAACAAATATTCAAACAAACAAACAAACTTACTTTCGCATTTATAATACTAAGTTAGGATAGGACTAGGATAAGTACCAACATTTTAAACTATTGTTAGTGCATTTATAACATTTTAAAGTAGTTGAATTTGAAAAGATCCCGATCTTGAAATCTATTAGATGACTAGCTGACCCGATAGGCGTAGTCCTGTCTTAATTAAGACCCAACTTTCTTATTTTTTTCTTTCATAAGGACCATCTCCTGACTTTTGTGAAAAATAAACACAACAAAAAAAGAATTAGCCAAAATGTTCCATCCGGTCACACGTGATGCAATGGCCAAGGGAAGTAGAGGTTCAGTTTTATAAACATAAAATAATATTTAGATGTAAACTATAATAATAATAACTATAAGATCATTCTTAATTAATGTTACTATCAAACTGCCTCGGTGGCTCAGTCGGTAGTGAACCTGCCTTCTGAGCTGGGGGGCGTGGGTTCGATTCCCACCTAGGGCAAACATTCATGTGATGAACATTTGTGTTTGTTCTATGTCTGGGTGTTAATATCTATTTAAGTATGTATTTAAAAGTATATATGTATGTATATCAGTCTGTGGCCGCCATAGTACAAGCTTTGCTTAGTTTGGGGTCAGACGACCGTGTGTTCAAGTGTCCCGAATATTAAAAAAAAAAAAAAAAGAATTTATTTAAAACATAAATATTAAACCTAGGCATACAAAAATGTTTAATTATTAGGCTAAGAATTAGAAATGTTTAAATATATATAAACAAACCTACATTTATACAAACATAGTTATGATACGCACATATTTTGTACATAAAACTTGTATATAAAACTGTACCTTGTAATACAGGCTCTGACGAGACCTAGTACAGGGTACAGTGATCTTAAAGGTACTCACAATAACTTTAACAAGTAATGTAAATTTTTTTTTAAATTTTAGGTACCAACACGATTGTGATCACGAAATAAAAACTTATTATTTTATTATTATTCTGTAGGTAAATTTCAGACTTGCGGCTTTAAATTATTCGTAGTTCGAGGTCATTATTATCAGCTGACTTCAGTTCTCCCTCTAATTCTTCAGCCCATAATGCCATTATAAACTGGATGCGCGCACAACGCTCACATAATTACCGCAAGTGGTTCATGATGGGCCGTTAATCCACAGCTAGAATAAATTTGCATAGTTCAGCATATTTGTACGCATTACCTACCTACTATACGTGTGTACTCATATGTGAATACTAACGCACAATGCATCGGGATGTTTGGGTATTCAGCGAAGCGAACGAAAACTTAAAGAAAGCTATTCATTGCGCAATTTCTATGAAACTGGATTTGGGGTGTATGATATTTCGCTACTTCCACTGAACAAAGCTATCGACTGAGACATATAATAATAATAATAATTTATTATTATTATAATAATTTATTTAACAAAATATACAGTGCTTACATATTAAAGTTAGTAACTGATTCTTATTGACTAATATTAGTAGATAAATCTGAATAAGCTATGAACCCTGAATCTCACGCTAGGGGGAGTCCTGTGTTGTGAAACTCAGTGGCCTTCCATTAAATGAGGTTAGATTTGTATGCAGGAGAATGAATAAGTATGAAAACTAAAACAAAACATTCCAAACAATCATTAAAAGTTGCACTTAGGTACATAAGACATGGAGAAGTACATACATACAAACAAATAAACATGAAAGTCTTATCAGACAAGTTTCTTGTTAACCGACTTCGAAAAAAGAAGAGGTTCTCAGTTCGACTGTATGTTTTTTTTGTATGTAAGTTATGCGATTACTCCGCTAATTGTGAATCAATTTAAATGATTCTTTTTTTGTTTGGTAGATCACACTTTAAAGGTGGTCCCGTGGTGTTGAGTTCAATCTCAACAAAAGTCTAAAAATTGTTTACATGGTTGACAAATTACAAGATAAGAAGTCTTTTTTTTAAGCTTTGTTGCTTTTTATATTATTTATCATTTAGTACGGAACCATAAAAAGCACAATTAGCCTAGACTCACAATTGGACACAAACCAAAACCAACTACCGAGAAACAAAAAAAGACAAAAATAACTTCAGTGCTGCCAGATTCGATAAGTTGAGTTCTCAGCTACAAGAAAATTGACACCGTTGACAAACTAAAAAGTTTTTACTTATCTCTGAAGAAGGACCAACAAAATTCAGTGCCACAGGATATTATAGTGTAGCGGCTTTACTTTTGATGGGAGAATTGACCTACTGGCCGTCCTACCCACATTTTAGATAAAATGTTTAATATGACTTACAACGTAGTAAAAGAGAGGCCTATGCACCTATTAGCAGAGGATAATTATGGATTAGTGATGATAAGATCTGCTATCTCTTCCTGCCTCTGTATCCCACTTGGTGGTGGAATAAGCCTTCCTCACTGGTCTTCTCCACTTCGCTCTACCCTCAACATCGTCTTCAGAAACCTCGCACTCTCTCATATCCTTTTCATTCTTCTTATTTATCTATATCCTCTCTCCCCCCCCCCCCTTTCTCCCCCCTCTCTATCTCTCTCTCTCTCTCTCTCTCTCTCCCTCGCTCTCTCTCTCTCTCTCTTGCTCTCTACCTCTCTGTCTCCTCTCTCTTTTTATTTATTCTCTGAAATCCCGCAAATGATTTTTCCAACCTTGCCTTTACCTATTTCCCAACATTGAATGTAATTTAAACATTCGATTCTATATTACTCATATTACTATTTATGAAGGGTTCCTCGTAGCGCTTGCAATTCCCTTCGACTGCGTAACTACAGTCTGGATTACATATTCATATGTTGACACAGACTGGCATTGACTCAGCCGTGCTCGTCTATCGCTTAAGTCCGCTATAGGGTAACCCTACGAGTAGACCCCCTAGTTCGGATGTTAGAAATCTAGATACGGCTTTCATCTGCATTTTCTTTCATGATAATTGTATGAGGAACGAGAAGCTACACATAACGCAGTGCTTTTCACAAACTCTAGCACCTTCAATTGTCAACTTTTAAGTTGCGAATCTCGTACCGGTTTTTTCACACGCTGATATCTGAATAAATGAATTTGAGCTATGCTCTCAAAACCCTAGATGCAACTCCTCATATAAAATATGGAGAACACTAAAAACATCGTCATAGTCAGCGGCAGAAGTTGTTAATTAGGTGTAGTTACAAATACAGACCAGGTGGCCTACTATGACATCTTCTAGCCATGATGGTTAGAATTGTTTTGTTTTCGATGCTACGCGACCGTGAACCTTATTGCGCGGTGATACGATTCGCGGTCCAGGCCCAGGACTAGTATTTTGCGTGGGGCTTACCAATTCCACGCCTAGCGGTTTCCTAGCCTGGCCATAGAGAATTGCGAAAACCGCCATCTAGTTGGTTTGCTTCGAGTTAAAACCTATCACTGGTTGTGGTTAATCACCAACCAAAAAAAAAACTAATGCTTCTGTGAGCTGAAAATCTCGCGGCCGGCGTCTGTAGAGGAAGACAGGCGGGCAGAAATCCGGTTAGCATTTTTGCAGAAGCGGAAGCTTAGACGCTTCGCTTGCTGACGCTCGCTTGGTCGATAACCAATATTGTACATGCTTTTGATGATTTTTTTTTTCATGATTTACGAAGTTCATCTCACCTTTATTTAAAGGTTGTATACCCATTGTTTCGTCGCTCCTTGGCGAACCAACGATCGAAATCTAAATAATAAAGATCGCGAGCCATCCCCCGCTGTATAGGCTTACGTACAAAATTGGCGTAATAAAAGAGGAATGCTTGCAAAAGTTTTGCAATAAAGGCCAACGAGTATCGACTGTTAAGAAGTAAAGAGTTCGCCGTGTTATGTGTTTATACATATCGAACTTTATCACGGGAGTTGTGTAACAGAACATTGCTGTGCGGAATATGAAAATCGTAAAAATGAATTCTTGGATATGTATATCCTTATATCCTTACTAATTACAAAATCAAAAGTAACTCTGTCTGTCTGTCTGGTTGAAGGCTTTTCAAACAGGCTTTTAAACGGCTGAACGTTTTTTGATAAAATTTGATAAATAGTTGCAGGGAACAAGGAAGGTTTTTGGATCCTTTTTTCTGAATAAATAAATCTTTTTGTCATTAAATTCTGTAAATTAATAAAAAATAACGCGCCGCTTACCAAATGCGTCAGACAATAGCACAGAAAAGTACTTAGTTCGTACTAAAATAACAACTGACAACTAAAATTTAAACTCCGCTCAAAACCAGCCAGTGTTTTTTTTTTTCTAATTTTGGACTCTGATCTCTTTGGTAACGGATTTTTATTCATAATTTGAAAATTAGTTACAGTATAATAATATTACAAGAAGGATTTATGGATTACTATTTTCTGGATTACTATTTTCTGAATTACTATTTACTACTATGGATTACTATTTTCTGAATAAAAGGAACGAAGTTGCAGTTAACAGCTAGTCTGTAATATATTAACATTATGTACTTACCAATTACAATAATAGAAAAAAAGTTGAGATTATAAGTAACGATATTCCTTTACTAGAGATGAGGTGTAGTGGTTTGAGGTCGAAGAAGACGTTGTTGAGGATAGAACCATCCATAGAGTATATAGTTATCCACACGTGCACTAAAGTTCAACACAATAAGCTAAATATTTATATTTAGGCCTGCATGCTTAAACGACGCTCAGTCTTGACTCTCTAATTAAAACTGTTTTTAAGGATGGTAAAACTAGTTTTAAATCGAGCTCATGACTGAGTGTCATCTCTTAATAAAATTGACACGACGAACAGACAGTCGGATGAACACGATTAAAGCATTTAAGAGAAACGTTACGTTAAAAATCTCTATATAGCAATAATTACCTAAATTTACAGTATAAAACACGTATGTTTGCCTAAGTACCAGCCAGAGATTATGCTAAATCTATATCACTCGCCCCATCTACCTGTCTTCATGCAAATGAACCCAACCACCTGATCCGTATGTCCTAATGAAGGTAGGCGATAGACAAATTAAACCGTGCTATAGAGTAACGAGCCCGTTCCAAAGATGCTGTCGTTTTTCGAGCGTTCCACGTGGAAAATAATTACATGGTGGCCGTGACGTACGAGCGCTACTTAAGCCCTACCAAAGAGTAATAGGTACGATAAACAGCAGCAATTAAAGCATTGCTACGCGACGCACGCCTTTCTTTGCAGGCTCTTAATAGAGATTTGTTGGTTACGTCTTTAGGTGGTGCGGCGTGAATTTGCTATTGTTTTCAGCTATGTTACTAACACTATTGGGTGCTTGGTACTTAGGCTTGAGCTCCCAAAGTAGGTTTTTTTGTTCTGGTTTGGTTTTGGTAGGCTGATTAGGTAGAAAAGTGAAGTATTGAAATGTGGGTCTTATGTCGTGTGAAGTAAAACATAATTTCAAGTAACGAATTTGGTGTGTACTACACGCGTACGAATTCGAGTACGCAGTGCGTACTCGAATTCGCCGTATTGGGCCACGATTGGCTTCACTGTTTGCGGTGAATCCTTACAAATTGGATGTAAAGCGTTGAAAACAGCTTGTCAACCAGGCACTTACGATTTTCGCCGTTGGCCTTCTGCACTTGACATTCTGCCATGTAACGCTGAAAAGCAAAACATAGAAGCAAATTTCCAATATTCAGCTTTTAGCCAGTCAACCTTTGCCGCTTTGACTAGGTTTTATGAGCCACGGTAAGCCAAGTAAGATTTAAAAAAACTCTTACACACGTATTTTTTACGTGTAACTTCTAATACGACTTCCAACAAGGATGCGTTAAACGTTTAACGCTCTTGGGGAAGGGAATAGAAACAGGCAGAGCGAGAGTGAATGCGTGGCACTCGAACGTATGCGCGTAGTATGCCTGTTACAGGCCAGCGCGTGCGCTAGCAACGAGTAGCGTCCAATATTCCAACGCAAGAGGGAGAGAGAAAGAAAGATACGCAGAAGTTTCACTTCTTCCGCGCGGAGGGTCTCCACGCACCATATATTTTTATTTTTTTGATTTCCTTACATGCAGAATTTTTCAATTAGTATTAGACCGTAATTCGATTATTTACTCAAGGGTATTAGTTCTCAGCAACATTCTCAACTTTAGGAACAAACAAGTGTGCAACTGCAAACTACCAGACTCCGTTACTAGTACACAAGTTACCGAATTGTAAGCTATCAATAACTGGAGTTGGGTACGTAAGTTTTTGTACTGTGGACGTAATCTAGGAAAAAGAAGGGGCTCTTAATTTTAAAGGTCTTAAAACTATTTTACAAACTTTTGGTTAACTTGCAATGTATGTTCGTATGTGTGTTACTATGTTTGTTCGGGTGGAATCTTGAAACTCAATTTTTAAGCTGATTTCTTCAACCGATTGAGCTGAAATGTTGTATACACGTTTAGTTTGGATGACAATGCATGGTTAGTTGTGTGATGTCATTCAAAAGCTAACATGACGGAACAAATTATTTTAATTCACTCCTACAATGGATATCAAATGTAAGGGCTTGCTGGCTTGCTCGAAAAATTTAGTTTTAAGGCAATAAAAGCTTATTTAAAAAATACATTTTAACAAAAAAACTTTTTTTAGTGGACATAAAAGCTTGTAAAGATAATACTTAATTTTTTTTCTCATTTTTAACAATTCTTGAATGAAGTATCTATCATTAAAAAAGTTTAAAAAATAAGAATTAATTCATCACTCTACAGACTGCTTGTAGATCAATCAGCATTACCTATGTTTTTTCGAACATAGCTTCTATGTTCATGTTAACAAGTATGTTAATAATAACAAAATCAATTTAAATCTTTAGCCTGAGAAAAAGTAGTGGCAAGGTTGTGTTTGTAACCAGCAAAAAAGCCTCTATATAACTTTTTCTAACTTGCCCCAGGCAGACGTCCTTGTTCCGCCTCTGGTCTCTTTCATTACCGGCTACCTGGTTATGCACGTTAGCGAGACGTACTTGAATCCTTACAATCCAATCGACGTATAAATAAATGACGTACTTTGTTCACAACTTCATGTTGAAATATCAAAGTAATTTCGTAAACGAAACACCTCAATAATTGGCGACGAAAAACATGAGCCACGTTTGTTGTACCACAGAATAAATTATAGGTTACTAAAAATTCGGAATCTGGGAAATGTGATTGTAGATTAAATTTTTATGAGCGTAAAGTATACGTTTTTATGTGTTATTTACTACTCAGGATTTACACACAGATAGGTTTTTTCTTGTTTGTACTTACTCGTATCT
This sequence comes from Peribatodes rhomboidaria, assembly GCA_911728515.1. NCBI lineage: Eukaryota > Metazoa > Arthropoda > Insecta > Lepidoptera > Geometridae > Peribatodes > Peribatodes rhomboidaria. Next base: position 12,007,617 of record OU452172.1, read on the forward strand.
TGAATGTCGATGCAAAGTTTCAAAGGATTTTTTCAACGCTAGAGGAAATGTGAAATATTTACTCATTTTCCTTTTTTTATTACGAATCCGTGTTTGATCAACCACTCGTCCGTTATTAGTATTACTAAAAGACGAGTTGGTAAGCAAACGTGGATGCGACGATGTGGTCAAAGATGCACGCAAACTAGATGTACATTGATAGTAGTAAAATTAGTCATTGAAATCTACTTTATTATTCATCAAAGGACATTATAATTATGTAAATGCAATTATACGTTTCCGAATTAGTTCTTGTTATACGTTGTATGGCGACAGACTCGCCCTTTGTCACATTTGGGACTGAATATCGTCTGGCTAAGTGTGAGTGTTCAAACACCCACACTGGAAAAAATCCCAGCCCATCTAGGAAGTACTATACCCTTTTAAACAACAAAGAATTTTGTTTAAATCAAATCGGTACAGCCGTTTGCCAGTAATCAGGGAACATAAAAAAAACCGACAAACTGAGAATATCCCTCTTTTTACCAACGTCCAAAACGTTGGTTAATAACAACCAAACTAAACAGAGATAGAACTAAATTGCAAAATAGTATTAATGTTATGGCAACATGAAACGCCAGTTAGAATTTCCAACATGTTTGCAGCCCGTAAAGAGTTCCCCGAAGAAAATTACTGACTGGTCTTCGTGCATGACTCCAACCTATCAGAATGCAGTAAATAGACATTGATTACGAAATCGATCCAATTATTGATAGTTGAAGCCAGTTATTTGATAGCTGGAGGCGAATAAAATATTTATGAAATAAATTTTAGCAAGCGATACGTGTCTGCTTAAGCTTCGGAAAAAATGATTTCGCATGTCCGAATTCTGTCCGGATCTCTGTCGTCTCCTACAGGTCGCATTTCCTAACAGTTTTTCTTGAAATTTTGGAAAAGTGATTTTTTTGGTAAATTTTACTCACGAGAATCGATTGAGGAATGGGACCAGTAGATGAGGACAGATGGCAGTAGAGCTCACAGAGCCACTATTTTTATATAGATTTTTTATTTTATGTCGATTTCATTTTCAGAAATTTTTCAAAATGGCGGAGATACTTAATGTTTTTTTTTACATTTCGGGCGGATTTACGCTCACAGAGCCGCAAGTACGTTTATGTACTTGTACTCGTAGTACAGGTAGGTACGTAGGTAAACGTACGTGTAGTACAGGTAGGCACCTGTACCATGAGTTAACGAATCCTAGAACTAGCGTACCTATATCCTCAAAGTATGGATATGGGTACAGTAAAGTTGTTTGTCCTGTCCTAAAGTCCTAAAGTCGCCCTTAGAGCCCCCGCAGACTGCAGACTTTCTATCGACCGATAGTTTTGTCGGGCTGCTGCTATAGTTCTAGTTTGAAGGCAATTGCGGCCGATACTGAATGGCTGCAATGTGCACATTTGCATACCTCTTTATACTGATTAAGAAGCTGACCAAACTATCGGACTATAAATAAAAAATTAAAAAATAAATACGGGACACTTCTACACACGGTCGCCTGACCCCAAACTAAGCAAAACTTGTACTAGGGCTGCCAGGGACTGATATACATACTAGATATTTTTAAATACATACTTAAATACATAAACATTAAATACACCCAGACATAGCACAAACGCAAATGTTCATCACATAAATGTTTGCCCTAGGTGGGAATCGAAACCACGCCCCCAAGCTCAGAAGGCAGGTTCACTGCCAACTGAGCCACTGAGGCAGTTTTTAGAAAGTCTGCCGTCTGCGGGGGCTTAAGTTATCAAAAACCCTGAATATAATAATAATAATCTTTATTGCATAGATACAAGCCAATTATACATAGGAAAAATAAAAGTTACTTAAGATACAATAATACTCTTAAAGAAGGTAGCTTGTCGTACATAGGTACATTAAAGTTTTAAAGTACATTTTCGGCTTATGGTAACGAGTAGGTTGGTCCACAGAACCTACACTAAGCAGAGCTTGTGTTGCAGGTTTCTGTATACCTTCATGGATCAATAAAGAGCAAACATTGTAAAGCTAAAACTAGTTTAAATTTTTAATTGTAATATATATAATTGTGTGTGTTGTTCATTTATGCTCGATTAGTTACAACCCGCGGTTTCACTCGCTATCCTACAGGATCCTTTTTTTTTCGAGATAACAAGTAGCTTATGTTAATTCAGGGTATAAGCTGCATCCTTATCGAATTTCGTATAAAGCCTATCATCTATAAGTTAGGGAAACTGTTTTAGCGCGAAGATGTAACAAACAAACACATACTCAATTAGAATCTTGCGCATGTTTATGTCACAGCCAACTAGTATAATTCGCCGTTCAATTCACAGCGTAGCCTTTTTACTAAACGGCGCCTTTCAACTAGCTTCCGGATGATATTCAGCCATTAAATCAAACGGCTAGACAAAATAGCTTGGAACGACAATGTTGACTACTTGCCTAGCCAAGTCATTTAAGTAGGGGAGGTAACGGCTGATTAAGCAAGCTGGCTGCAACATACCTACATATGTACATTGGTTCAAATTTAAGTCCAAGGTTGGCTTCAATTTGAAGTATCACAATATTAACTATGTGTCCAAAGACTAATCACATTGGTGTCTTGGCTTAGATTGATACAAATATGACCAATGTGTGGTGCGACGTTAGAGTGGCGTTAAATTCGTATACCTAAAGTTTACGTAAGCGCAAAAACTTTATTTTATTTGGCCGCCATTTGTTGGCAGCTATTTCCCTGATGTTAAGTATGTGGCATATTTCACTGTGACAATTTACACCTATTAAATAGGTATACCTTTCTATACAATTCTTCTGCGCACCTTAAGGCGTTATTCCGGTTATATATTACACGGTATACGGCAGATAATCTATTTTCACCGTAGGCGCTATCTCGAGCGTAAATTCGCCGGTGGATCTTGGCGGGGAGTAATCACCCATGCAGTCGAATAATGTACCTATAGCATAAAATATTTTGCCGATATCGTTTATTGACATTATCTACCTGTACAATTAAGTCGTGTAACGTAACAAAATTTTAAAGTTATTTTTAGGCTAAATATTCAATTTAGCAAGATTTTACATTATTTTCTGAACATTACATATGACGATGCGAGGCGATGGCAGCCTAGTTGGGAGAAGGCCCGCCTCTCAAGCCAGAGGGAGCGGATTTGAACCCAGCCGACGGCACGCACCAATTTGCTCGTTGCGTGAGCATATGTGCGGATTGTATGTCATCTGCTACATGACTAGAGCCCGGTGTATGGCGACAGGCTCGGACCCTGTCATATTTGGGACTGAATATCGTCCGGCCAAGTGTGGGTGTTGTATTACACCTCTGCCAGCACCCTCGGGGGAAAGGCGTGACGATATGTTATGCTATGTTATGCATATATGAATCTGCTTACCGAAATCATCAAACATTTTCGAAAGTTTCATTGAAAAGAAGAAAATAGTGTCTCGCTTTTCAAAGTAAATCATAGTTCCGAAGTAATCTAAAAGCATCAAATCAAATATGACGAAGCCTCGTCCGGCCGTCCGCATTGTCCGAACAGGTATGTGACGTTTCTCCAGACACTGACAAGGGTATATCCTACCCCCTCCGCCGCTCTTGATTATGATAAACGACTTATGAAATTAAAACGGTCTCGTACAACAAGTTGCCATTCAAATGAATACGCCCTTTGTTGAGATTCATTCCCTTGACAAATCGCCGCTCTGCACTCTGTATACATTGTCTGTTAAATTAAATGGGTCGACGGCCATTGAAATCGTTTCTTCGAAGGCTATTTCGAGACAAAACGATAATACGTCAATCGTGTTCGCGTTCGCGTGGCGTGCTCGTTCGAATCTGACGTTCCTAACCTGAAGCAGGCCGTGATTCGTGAATATACAATGCCTGCGATATATCGACCCGGCTACGAATGGAGGCAATCTTACAAATGCCTGTCCTATTATACCTCTTTCTTTAACAGCCTTACGCTGGACAAAGGCTTCGAGCGGACGAGGTTCGAACAGCTTTCAACTGAACGAATCTGTCGGTTTCGGAAATATTTTAAATCTGCCAGCGCTGGCAATCTCTTTGATTTTCAGATATTGTCGACGAGTATCTTGTAACTTCTAATGGATCGTTCAAAATTAATTTCGGCGCTTAATATTTTGCAGATTTTATCAATTAAGCACTATTGAATAGCCTCCGCTAGACGTTTTAATTAAAAAGCTTTTTAACTTTACGAAAATCGTATCGTGGTAATCGAACCGCAATTTTTTCGACGGGGCAGTTTGGAAACTTGATAATGGAAAACGTTTAAATTATTTCCTAAAAGTGTCTGATAGCGGTATCGACCACAACAGTGAGTGAGAGGGAAGAGTGTGAAGGTAGATAGATATCCGCTGCGAGCGATCTCTGACATCGTTCCAATAAGTTTGACAGCCGCTATCTTGTGCCCCCTCGCCACTCCCTCGCTCCGCTCTCACAAATTTTCGGCCGGAGCGGACTGTAGTTTGTTTTCTTTGTGTCATTTCCTTATCGTTCTGCCAAAATACGTTTCATGACCGTTACGTCAGCCGAAACATACTTCAGGTGAAACTGTAGCACGACCGAACGATTTTGGTTATTTCATGCACCGCTCTGAGTTGCCATAAAATTTGTCTCATGTAAAATATTTGTTGACACGCAACGCTACCAACAGCAATTATTTATAAAAATATATTTACGCCGCACTAGTGCTTGTCGCAGGTAACCGCAATATTACAGGAAATATTTTACGCTGTTACGAGCCCATTGCAATCTCCTCGCATATTTTATATCATACCGTTTACAATTTTATAATAGTTTTATATTATATTTTAAATGTTATTTTCTCTTTTACCTTTTGTGCTCGGAAATTGATAACCAGTTATAATAAACAAAGCTAAAGTGGCTGTATCAGGTTTAAAACTGGCAAGAATTTTATTACTTTTTTATTCAATTTTCGAAAGAATATTTTTATAAATCAAAATGAAATTTATTCATTCAAAATTTAAGAGTGTTGCTCTTTTCGGTGAAGTTTTTTTTTTTTAAATAGCCCAGGTCTTGCGGCCTTCTGCTAGTGTTTTTACCTCCTTGTACGACTTCTGCCTTCTCTTTTTTTGAAATAGTCGAACGAGCAAGCGATAGCTGGCGAAGCGATTTCACGAGAATCAGTAGAGGAATGCGACCTGGAGAGGAGTACAGACATCGGCCGCGAAGGTCTAGTACGCATACATATCGTCACGCCTTTCCCCCGAGGGAGCTGGCAGAGGTGTAATACAACACCCACACTTGGCCGGACGATATTCAGTCCCAAATATGACAGGGTCCGAGCCTGTCGCCATACACCGGGCTCCAGTCATGTAGCAGATGACATACAATACGCACATATGCTCACACAATGAACAAATTGGTGCGTGCCGTCGCGTCGGCTGGGTTCGAACCCGCTCCCTCTGACTTGAGAGGCGGGCTAGTACTAGTCTAGTACTCATAGAGCCAGTATTTAATATCTTATCAATGTACCGAAATGAGTGAATCAGATGTTAGGTCATAAAATCTCAGTGTAGAAAGGTAATATCTCACCAAGTGTCAAGATACGCGAGCCAGTTGTCGTCACGTGCATATGGCACGACGGAGCGGCGTGCAGTGAAACAACATCTATTTGATTCTTATCTTACCCCCTTACCCCTTCCTAGCGCCGCCCTCCAAAATATAAACAGGTAAAATGTTTTCTTTGTGCAGAAAAAGTCCATTTCAGAGACGAGATAGTCGACAAGATTCTTTTAACAAATATGAGTAGTGAAGTGAGCTTTTGTAGTTTATTTTCATGAATGTTACGAAGTGAAGTTCTTTGAGCGCTAATTTTATTATCAACATGTCGTGTCCTGCGAAACATAAAGAGTTTTAGAGAGGTTTTTTTAATGTCGACTGTAGGAAGTTCGTCCAACACAGAAACACATAGGTATTGTTGAAATTTAGCCAATTACGACGATGTAAGATATTTATCTCCTTTACTAAAAACTCCCTTACTAACATAACGGCGTGACGAAATATTATAATATCCTACTAATATTATAAACGCGAAAGTTTGTAAGAATGGATGGATGGATGGATGGATGTTTGTTACTCTTTCACGCCAGAACGACTGAACAGATCTGGATGAAATTTGGCACAGAGATAGATTATAATCTAGAATAGCACATAGGATACTTTTTAACCGCGGGTGAAACCGCGGGGCACAGCTTGTATTATAATATATGTACATATGTATAATATATTTTATAATATTTGAACCGATGACCAGTGACGTTGTCTACATCATTAGCTTTTTAATTAATCCATAAAACAAGGAGTTTTTTTTATTATTTAAGAATGATAAGAGAAGTGCAAAAGTCATAAAAAAATAGTTGAAATTGCAGTTTGACACCCGGCGAATAACTTTAGAGGAGTGGAGAACTCTCTTTACTCGTCGTCTTCTTCTAGACGAAATGGCAATAGAAAACCTAGGCAATGTGAAGTCTAAAGTGGTCGCCGTACCCTTAAGTTCTAAAAAGTCAAAGTCAAAGTCAAAATGTTTTTATTCAATTTGGATATCAAAGATACACTTATGAACGTCAAAGTTTTTTTAAATGGACTCGACCTCCTTGTTCGGTAAAAAAGCCTCTACTTAGAAGAACAGGCAAGTATAAGTTCTATAAGTTCTTTACTTTGACGGGTACACCCATAAGTATTACTAGACCCAAATCCAGCACCTTGTACAGTAAAGTTAATCTTAATTCTGATTCCCCACTCAATAAAACGTTAGTTTGGGTGACCACGTCGAGGTCGAGCTTTGTGCAATCGTGCAAGACTGGCCGGCCACCCTAGGATAGGTAGGTATACAGGAACCTGGGAAAGTTAGAAGGTTCCCACAAATGCGCTAGTCTTCGGATATCGCGTTTACATTAGTAATTTGTTTTTAGATGATAATTGTTGTAAGATTAGGAAGTTTTTAAGGTGGTTTCATTGAGTATTTTAAAGTTTGCTTAAAGAAATGTGTCAGTAGCGATAAGAGTATTGCTACAAACTGATTGGTTTTTCAATAATTTGTGTTTTTCAGAAGCGATGACAGCTTAGTTGGAGAAGGCCCGCCTCTCAAGCCAGACGGAGCGGGTTCGAACCCAGCCGACGGCACGCACCAATTTGTTCATTATGAGAATACAATATAATTATGTGCGTATTGTATGTCATCTGCTACATGACTGGAGCCCGGTGTATGGCGACAGGCCCGCCCTTTGTTACATTTGGGACTGAATATCGTCCGGCGAAGTGTGGGTTTTGTATTATACCTCTGCCAGCCCCCTCAGAGGAAAGGCGTGACGATATGTTATGTGCTTTTCAAATGTATAATTTTTTTACGAAATAAATAAATTTAAAATAAAATAATTACTTGGTTAAATCTAAAAAGCTAAAAATGTGGACAGGAGTTGTACGAGCTGATACCATCGTCAGATTTCTGCCACAGGTAATTGAGGCAGACATTTCATCTGGATGGCTATTCTTACGGAGTGAGATTCAATCTCACCGTTTTTCGTCCTTGTTGCTCTCGTTTGAATAGTCATAGGTGTGAGAGTGACCAAGATAAAATCTCATCTCACCTCACGCGGAGGAATAGCTCCCCTGTACAAGCTTCAATAAAGTCCTTCGTGGAGCCTTGATTGATTTTAGAACTCCTTTGTAATAAGAATGGCTAAGGAGTAAAACGCACTTCCTGTCCGGTGTTCCCCAGCAATTCCTCTTTTCATATGTACTTTTTTTAAATTTTGTAGCTTTGAGTGGTCGCGAGTAAAAGAGTTTGAGAGTATACATAAATTCGCTTTTTACCCGACTGCACAAGGAGGGTTTTGTTTTTCGAGTGTATGTAAGTGTGTATGTATGTATGAGGTTTCTTTGGCACGCCCTACAGCTTAAACAGCTTGGTGTATTTCGACATGTGAGGTGTCATTTAAATCGTCTTGATAGTAGAAGTGACATAGGGTACAAATTTTGCAGCCAGTTTTTTGTTTTTTTTTTTTTAATTATGTAACTGTTATGTTTGATCACAAAAAAAGAGACTACAATCGTAGTCTCAGGTACTCGTAGGTATGTAAATTCATTCACTGTACTTCGTTCAACGTTTTGTCCCATTTTATTCTTAAAAAATATGGTAACTCTACGATCCAAAAGGACATTTCTAGAAAGTTCTTTATTTCAAGGGACTGTAGCAGTAAAGTGCGGTTTAATTGCACTGTGGAACTTTCACAGCTATACTTTTATTTGTAGTCGATGAATTTAGATTCGATTTCTTTCTTCGCACTCTCGCAGAATCTGTGCAATTTTCTCACACTACCTTTTCTTTTTCCCACACCTACGTACGTTTATGAAAGTGTGCGTGCGACAGTTGGTACGCGAAATTTCTTCCTTTTAATAAAGATATAATATCTACTGTTTTCTATTGTTCTATTTTCTATTGTTTGGTACAGAGAAATTTTGTTAGTGAAGTTGGTCAGTGCTATTTCTTAGCTTGGATGCGGTAAATATGTACGCGCTAACTAAATGTTGATAATAATGGAATATACAGATACAAAATTTTAAATAAGTATAATATTAAATAAGTTTCAGTAAAATTATATTTCCAAAAATGTTTTTTTTTTCACTTTAAACAAACGCCGGTCATTTGAAAGTATGTTTGCTAAAGTTGAAGCATAGACGCTTCGCTCAGTAACGGTGGCTCACTCAATACAGAGCTAACGATAAGAAAGTGGGGGTGAAACTGAACGTGTCCCATTGATACATCGACAAAACTGTCTCTATTCAGCATATACATATTCCAGTCGAAAAGTGGAAAGACATTTCCCTCCCATTGTTGCTATAACAAAGAGAAAGACCCTCACGTCTTCCGGCATTTAGCCGGACTCGTACTTAACCAGGGTTCGAGTGTGTCCCGTCTTATATACTGACTTAAAACCCTTAATATACAACAGAAAGATACTTTTGTAAATGAATAGCAGCGCCTTGCGGTTTTACCCGCGGTTAAAAAGTAGCCTATGTATCAATCCAGGGTATAAGCTACCTTCATTCCAAATTTCATCAATATCCATCCATCCATTTGAGCGTGAAGAAGTGACAAACATACACACTTACACACTCACAAATTTTCGCCTTTATAATTTTAGTGTAATAGTGTGGCTAGCTGCGTTTTCTCGTTTCACACGCGACCTCACAGGCACCGCAGGTTTTTTCGGGATGTAAAGTACCCATGTCCTTTTCAGTACCCCTGACAACTAGTCCAGTCGGGGTAGACATTTAAATAGAAAAAAATCCGGGGAGCGATTTTTTTAAACGTCGAGGGGGGCTGGTTGGAAGTATAAATCTCGATTTTCTCACTAATCCCGGTAAAGGGTATCAATCGCTTTAGGCGATAAGGCCGCCCTTGTACTGCCGAATGATATTTTATTGTTTAATATTTTCTTTATGTTTTTTTTACTTTGTATTTTTGGTGTGCAATAAAGATGTATTGTATTGTATTGTATTGTAAGGGTTCGCCGCCATCTTGTTTTAAAGTTCAATTTTTTCGTTTTTCTGAAATAACTCGTTAATTTTCAACTTTAGAGCCAAATGGCGTTACTTAAAGTTGTTGGAAATTTAATTTCTCACAAGTTTAGTTATGATCATTTTTACGCTAGGATCAATATTTGCAGAGTTATACTATCAAGTTGATTGATTGTAGAGTATCAAGAAGATTGAAAAAATGTAAAGAAAGAAGAGCGTGAAAATGTAACAAAAAAACAAACAAACTTTCCCTTAAAAGTATTGGATTAAGACTAGTCAAAGAAAATTAGAAAAAAGTTATCAAAGCGCGAAATAATCCTAACTAATATTATAAATGCGAAAGTGAGTTTGTTCGTTTGTTGTTTGTTAAGCTTTCACGTCTCAACTACTCAACCCATCGTCTTGAAATTTTGCATACATGTAGTCTGGGGTACATAAGGGTACTTTTTACCCGAAAAAATAAACGGTTGCTGTGGGACCGCGGGTGAAACCGCGGGGCGCAGCTAGTCTCAAATGCTTTTGATTAGTGAGGAGCGTAAGAGGCATATTCTCTACAGTGAGTAAATACAAACTGAATGATGTTTTTTTTTCGAAAAGTTTTTATTAAAAAACGTGTTTATTAAAAAAAGTAATCTTAAAACTCTTCTCTTTTTTTATGTAGAATAGGTCGGCGTTTGACCACCAACTCGCCTGATGTTAAGCGACGTTGTGGTCTAAGATGGAGCACGACGACCTATAAGGTACTTATTCACTCTAACCTTGAAGTTTTGTAGAGTGAAGAAGTACAAAGACGGCAGTTGAGTGAGGCACTACTAGTGCACTGCTGCTCAGACCCGTCTTCGGAAAGGTTACACCGGACTACATCCCGAAACACGACTAGGTCATTTCACGGCATGGCTTGGTCCGGTGGGTGGTAACTACGGACCACGTGTAGGGAATCACAATAGAGTACACTCCTACGGACGTGGGTAGCTCAGCCCCCAAAATTATCTTATCTGGCCTTAATAAGCTAAGTAGTATTGTAAAGTAGACTTTTCACATCGTCTTGTACGTTTTTTATGTCGTTCTCTTTTACGCTGCACATGTGTTAGTAAATTTCATGCGTGCGACACAATATTTACACGTTTCACATCAAAATTCCACAAACTCCTACGAGCAAAATTAATTAAATTTTATGAAAAGTTTTTACACTACCTTGAAGCCTGAAAATGTAAGCTTTATGGTCGACCTCTCTGGCAGAAAAGTTTTAGAATTACGCAGTCAGTAACTCGACGCAGGTTTTTATAATACTCTCTAAGCATTGAGTAATTACTGAGAACGAAGTGCTTAGGTAATGTTATTTTTATTTATGGGAACTAAGATTACGTTTTTGCGTCCAATATTGATTTTGTTTGGCTATTTCATTTTCTTACTAAGCATTTCACACGAACTAGAGAAGAGTAGTAGATTTATGTGACTCTGTGATACGATACTAGATCGATTATTTTAATATTTCTATGCAATGCAGATAATCCAAGCTGAACAGCACGTTAAGTTGATAAAAAAATAACTTTCTTACTGTTTTTTTTTAAATATTGATGATTTGTCACCAACGAGCGACTGATTGTAGTTCACGAGCCCTCTTTTCTAGAGCCATCCTCAAAAAAAACCAAGATCTTTTAATCTTATTCTTTCATGACCTTAAATATGGAAGACATGGTCTTAATAAGGCACTAGTCTCTTTTCGCAGATCAGAAATTAGAAATCAGAATTTATTGATAAATCCAATAGTTACACGTCACAGTTCAATAAATGTCAAACAATATAAGCGATTATGAACGTCAAAACAGTAATTACATATGTCAAACATCAATGTGATCGTAGCCGATAGCCCTGACTGATTTCAGGAACTCTGTTCCTGAAATTTGAGAGATGAGATATTTTCTTGGTCACTATCACGCATATGACTTTTCAAACGAGAGATTCAATGACCAAGTTAAGGTTTAACGTGTCAGAATAGAAGCCCTGGCTCACTCTATCAGACCGGCACAATCGATGGATTATGGTCAAACGAAAACCACCCAACCGAAATAAAATAAAACAATATTTTCCGAATCATTTCTTCATAATTGCATCATCTTTGACATAAAAACTTCCAGTGGATGGCATTATTGTGCTGGGTCATAACTTTCGTGGCCGTATCGCCGCACTTCTTACGGGCGCTTGAGACGAGAGAGGAGGGGCAGCTCGCATAAATATCGTATAATTACTACTCTCTGGAAACAGGGATGTATTTTTTGCAATGTAGTCTTGATAAAGAAGTTTTGTGGCAGTACTAGAAAACCTGAGTAAGGGTCTGTATGATAAGTGCTTGTATTAACTTGTAGTTGATAATTACCTCGCAATTCTTTTTCAAGAGTGAAAAAGAACCTGGTAATGCTAGCTTTGACAAACTCGCGAGTGTTCTCTCACAAATGAGGCAATTTTACTCGCCTACTATGTAATTTGTATGGCCTTATCAACCGCTCTGCAGAGGTTCCAAATATTGCAGCATGGTGAGAATTAAAAAATTGCTTACAAACTACACGAGCGGTTTATTTCTTTTGTAAGATAAAATGGTCCAAGCGTGCGCGACACAAACGAGATTAACAGACCCTCACGCTTCTAAAAAGACCGGAACAGCTAAAAAGAGCGGAAAAGTCGAAGTGCGACCCTGTCTTCAAACCCTAATCCACACGAACGAAACATCGCTTGCATCCGATACAAGTGCGCACAAGTGGGCCCTCACAGGCATTGTTGCCAGTGGAACAAAGCCAAGGGCCCTCCGCGGCCGCGCGACCTCACTCCGTCCGCTCTCTCTCCCTACACCGACACTCTTTGTGATATCACGTTTTTAGGCCGACAAGCTCACAATTGACTGTGATGATAGAAAGTGTCCTTAATACAGGGTATAGGCGGCGTAAGCTGTTTTGTAGGTACTAAATTTTGCGACGAAATTGAAGCCCCTAGGGAGAATTAAGTGCGGGAGCTGGCAATATTTCGTGTCAGACATATAGGCTGTGTATATTTAACATTGTTGAAGATAGGTAACAGATATAGGGATCTACTTACAATTTTTCTTTGAAGTACAGAAAGGTTGCCAGCGGGAGCTTTTAAAAATGTCTTCCGCAATTTCGTGTATTTTTCCGTACCCACAAAGTCAACACCGCGGAAAAACGTCATAATATTGTTTATTCAGGTTGTATTGTTAAATTCTTTCAGACGTCGTCAAATAAACACCTCGCCGCAGTAAACAGACACTTGGAAACAAAGACATAGTTTGCACGCCGAGACCACTCGAGGTGTCGCGAGAGGCACCCACACTTTACCTTACCCCGTGCGAGATTCCAGTTAAACTTTTTGGCACATTCGACCTCCGCGAATATTCCCCTACCTACGCTGCAAGTTTCAAACTCAATAACCTATCTGTGATATATTGTAAGTGTCATAAAATCGTTGTTCGGAACGGAAAGTATTGGATTCAATTAAACTTTAACTATTTGAGCAAAAACGTTTGGAATTGCTGAGGAATGCAAACCACTGAGCTGATTTCCAATCAAAACATATGGCTATTATTGTTTTGATCTTCTGTTATCTCAATATGAATGATTATGCTACGATACGACAACAAAAATGATACTAAGTATTTTGTTTTTTCAAGGTACCAAAAAGGTTTGGAATTACTGTGGAAAGCAAAGCACCACGCTGATCACCAAACACAACACGTTGCTATTATTGTTTTGATCTTCTGTTATCTCAATATGAATGATTGGGATACGATATGACAACGAAAATGATAACAAGTATCTTAAGAAACTCTTAAAAAAAGGTATAAAAAAATCAGATGTTGTCTTTCGTTTGTCCACTCAATCTCTACAATTAAATAACATTATAGATTAAGTAATATGAACAAGTTTTGAAGCGGCCCCGCGCCTGTACCTTACCCGCGCTACAAACTTCCTTTTAAATAAAAGTATCAAAAGTAAAGTAACAAGTAAATATATTTATCATATATTATATCAAGTAACTCTCCTACAGCGGAGGTAAGAGAAAAATCAACGTCATGTCTGACAAACCAATATCGACAAACTATAGTTATAATAATAATGAATTCGGGACATTTTCACACACTGTCACCTGACCCCAATCTAAGCAAAGCTTGTACTATGGCTGCCAGAGACTGATTTACATATATATATACACATAAATATTTTTACATACTATACCATTACACTACTAAGCTATAGTACCATACCTATAAATACATTTATAAATGATTTTTATTATGATGATTACCTAACTTAATAGAAACAAATGAAGTCCTAATCCTGTAAACAAAAGAAAATGCGTAGGTGTCTGTCAAAACCAATCTTTGTTGTAATCAAAACGGAGAACAATGTCGTTGACAATTTCGCGGAACAATAGTTCGGATGACGCACAGTGGAAATTAAATTAGCCGTCGTAGTACTTTAAAAATCGTTCTTGAAAATCAAGTCATTTGAATCTTATTGTTAATATGCGTGTAAGTTATGTGTATATAAGTAAAATATAGAGGTATTGTATAGAGATATACTTACATACTAATAACATGCACTGTGAAGACAAGGCTTTTGGAGCAATCAGTACTTGAAGCCATAAAGCCATTTTGACCTTTTCTTTTTAAGTATGTGTAAAAATATCCAAAAACGTAGTGATTTTTGTGAATTGGTGATACAATGGGCATAAATACCGTGGCCTTAATAATAATTGACTAGGACAGAGCTTCCCAAACTTCTTTTTACTGTAACACCTTTTTTTATTACTTATCAATTACACTTCACGGACTCCAGGGACCGTGATCCGTGATCTTTGTTAACATAAATCTTAATTATTATTTAAGGGGAATACAGGTAGAGGGTGGTTACTTATTAAGTCTAAATCTAAGGTTAGGTTAAAGGTTATCAGATTTACTTATTACATTGTGAGTACACCACGAGCAGACCAGCCACCCGTAAGCAGCACCCAATCACGAGTATGACGCATGTGCCAGCCATCGCTCTCCTCAACCATATTTGAGGGAAGAGAACGACCCGACACACGACGCCGCCGCAAGAAGGTGCCTTCGATAGTGAGTGTGAATACTCGAGATGTACTCACAATTTCTATAAAACGCGACATTAACTGTGACACCTTTGGGAGTTTGCAATTTTTTTCGACGAATCCTCCCCGTCTTCCTGTTCACTAAGTACCTACCAGTCTCAATATGGTTGTTGGTATCACAATCGCTTGGTACTTGTTTGTAATATAAGTTAATGGAGTAAGTACTTTAAGATAGCCTTGAGCCACGTCATAGTTAAGACGGATCAAGTCTTCCAAACTACACGCCTGCTGCTATCTGATCGGACAAAGAATCTTAATTATTTTAAGCTGAGCTCGCCTCCTCGTAATTTGTAGTTTAGTCCCTAAGTAGTGCTTATTTTATTGTATAGTCGGCTAGGGAGCTTAACTAGTGCCGGGGTATTATTTTACAGATTTTCACGGCGTCTGCACTTCTGGAGGAGATAATTGTCCTTTAAGACTCATTCTTTTTAAAGAGAGCACTCGGAATTAAGTTATTCTTGTAGCAGTCGACGCGGTTTCGAATTCGTACCACTTGTGCGCTCGAGTAGCACTAGAGTGTTTCGTAATTTGAATTCAATGTTGGAGGCTACACACTAAGGCAACGAAAGCCAGTGGATGTGTTGCGTCTCGCTTTGTTTTAGTGAAATGAAAGGAGACACAGCAGGTACCCTTGGCGAGCAGGATTTCTGGCTTTCGTTTGGTGTGGTCTGTGTATACGTAGCTTTATAAAGAAAAGTCTTTTACAACTTTTTGTTCAACTTCGGGCTTTTATAATGAGATGGTTTTGTTTCGTTTACAGTAAGTGGATAATTATGGCGATAACTGTTGCTCTGATTCAGAGTTTCTTGTATAGGGTCAACTGGGGCAAATGCGTCTGTGGGAGAAAAGCGTCATTCGAGAATTACTGACGAACTCTTCACTAATTAGGAGCCACCTACATCTTTTTTATATTTTTAGTTGCAATAACCTGTGCTAGATGGCGTTAGTTTCCCAATTTGTGAAGGGTTTGTCAGTAATTTTTGAAAAACGTAATTGCCCCCCAGACGCATTTGCCCCAGTTGACCCTACACCCTCTCCATATAAAAATCTTTGCAAAGTTAGACAGTGTTGTGTCTTTTTCTTTCTTTTAAATTTTTAACTTTATCGAAAAAGACAAAACACTGTAAAACTATTTAGAGACTATACAACGTTCAGTAGTAAGGGGATTAAAGTTGCAAATAAACGCAATACATTTAAGAAAATCTAGTTTTTTCAACTACTTTAAGTTAATAACTAAATTAGCAAATAAATCTAGCTCTACCTTCTGTTGATGACTGTACTAAATTATCACAAGAAAGCTATTAACAAAAGTCAGAAGCGAACAGACTGCTTTCTTAAGTACATATAAAGTAGATACCTAACATCGATATTTATTTACTACATTACGTACTAGATTAATCACCAGAACACTGACCACACTGAATGTAGGAATCGCCTAAGTCCTTACTTACCTAGTTTGAACCACTTCTTGGTATCTCCTACCTACATTTTCTTGCACGAACCTTAATAAACCATTTCTTAGAAGACTCAACCTTATGTGCCCGATAAGTGAATATTTCGCTAGGAGACTACTCCTACAAACAATACAATACAAAAACTCTTTATTGGCATCAAATACAAATAGATCTAAAGTAAACATTCAAATATAAAGGCGCAATGGGCGGTCTTATCGTTTAAGAGCGATTTCTTCCTGACAACCTTTGGATGGAATAAAAACATTATAATTAAGCATGGACGACTCACTACTTCTGTTACTCCTAGCGAAATATTCACTATAAGAATTGCTACTAAGCAATTGTTTAGAAGAAGGACTTTTCTAATATTTTAATTCTTTTATATTTTTTTATCAATATAAGAATTGAAGTGCAAGTGCAAGTGGTCATCACTTTCTTCGACTGCACTGTACTGTAATCCGCACACCTATAGTTAGTATGGCTTGGACACGCATGCAGTGTGGTTGTGTATGGAACAAGAAAACCGCGATCTATCGCTACATGTTTTGATAGTTTGATCAGATGACATACGAGTAACTAATGTTTTAGCGCTACAGCAAACTTACAGTACGCGGGCAGGCCCCGCTGTCGTCACATTCCTTGACGTTTTTTGTTTGTTACAGCTTCTCTAGTAGGTAGTATTTATAACTCGATGGTACCTATATACCCAATGAAATAAAGCCAATCGAATCACACCTAGTAAGAAGTAGATCCAGGGGGGCTATTCCTGCGCGTGAGATGAGATGAGATTTTATCTTGGTCACTTTCACACCTATGACGTTTCAAACGAGAGCAACAAGGACGAAAAAAGGTGAGATGAAAATCTCAAATCTCCGAATAGGGCCACAGTTTACGAGTAGCTCTATTCGTATCGCAACTATACAAGTAAACAACAATATCGAATCAAATTCGCGATTGAGTTAGACAGTGACCCATAACTAAGGAACGGGATAGGGGAACTTAGCAACGCTATTTTTTTGTACAGTGCCTTGGCTTTAGCGAATTTTAGGGACGGAAATATTTTGTAGGTGTGCTAAATAAAATCGGTGTATTTTTAAAATAGTTATTTCTTGAATACGGACGTGTTCACAAGTAGGTTGTTATGTTTTTCTGACATTTTATATAGAAGACTTTTAGTGAGTTGTATGAATGTGGGTATGTGTGTGAGGTTTTTTTTGGCACGCCCTACAGCCTAAACAGCTTGATGAATTTCGACATGTGAGATGACATATGAATCGTCTTGATAGTGGAAGTGACATAGGGTACAATATGTTGCAGCCGGGTTTTTTCGTTTTTCTTTTAATTGTGTTGCATGTTTTATAAATTTATTATAAAATTTATTAGAAAATTTTATAAATTTATTATAAAATTTTCCATATAAAATTTTCTTAATTTAAATGTAAGTATTAAATAACGATTAAATGACCCTCGATGTAAGGTCGGTGTTCCTGCAGCGGAACGTGGAAGATCGTAATGATGATGAAAAATTGTACTTACATTAACAATGCATGTAATATATTAACAAGGAAATAGCCTGGACTAAAATTTGCAATATTTATCGCTATTGATTACTTTCTTAGGTACTCCTTAAATACTTTAAATTTTGTAGTAAAATGGTTAAATGGTTTGACCCACTCTGGTGGAAATGTTTTTTTTTTAATACGAGATCAAAAATTGACCTGAGACGAGGCCTGAAACCAGGTATCGTATATCCTCGTAATAAGGTTCATCGTCGCACAGCGTCGCAATCAAAACGTAACGTAAAAATTGACCTGAGAGGAGGCCTGGAACCAGGTATCGTATATCCGCGCAATAAGGTTCATTGTCGCACAGCGTCGTAATCAAAACGTAACGTAAAAATTGACCTGAGAGGAGGCCTGGAACCAGGTATCGTATATCCGCGCAATAAGGTTCATGGTCGCAAAGCGTGGAATCAAAACGTAACCATCATGGCAATGAAATATCATGGTAGGCTCCCAGTTCTTACTTGCTTTTTTTTCCAAGTACTGTTTTAACAAGTACAACGCGACTCAGCCGAGTGGAATCTAAAAACCAAACATGTCTAACGCGAAGTAAAGGATGTTTCGCGAAAGTTTTGCGACACTTATTGCAGTTACAGGGGGCATAGTTGGGAGAGAAAGCTGTACGATAGTACAGTTGAGCGAAAAGCAGAACTTTGGCTTGGATAAGGAAAATGCTCGCGCTCCTGCTTTTTCTGGAGATTCTGGCCTTTTGCTACAGTTCGCGTGTGCTTATTGCAACTCTATAGTTACTAGATGAAATTCAGTATCTACATAACACAACATATCGTCACGCCTTTCCCCCGAAGGGGCTGGCAGAGGTGTAATACAACACCCACACTTCGCCGGACGATATTCAGTCCCAGATGTGACAGGGGGCCAGCCTGTCGCCATACACCGGGCTCCAATCATGTAGCAGATGATATACACACACAATGAACAAATTGGTGTGTGCCGTCCGGCTGGGTTCGAACCCGCTCTCTCTGACTTGGAAGGCGGGCGGGCCCCTTCTCCCAACTAGGCTACCATCGCTTTTTTTAGATTCAGTATCTAGGTCACTTATAATCTGGATTGTTAGCTTTGCAACTTCGTAATGAAAAAAAATCGGAAAATTTATCGGAGATCGTCACCACTACTAACTTTTACTGCTACCTTTGCCTACATGGGCAAATCGGTAAATATGAGAAACTTTGAATTCCTTCGTAATCAAAAAATTTTGGTAACTAAAATAATAAAGAAGTAGTAGTAATAAAACAACATTTATTCCAATCAAATAAAGCTTTTTTTCACACTTTCCTCGTTCCTATTTTCTTCGCGACTGTACACTTTCCACTTAGAACCCTCCCATCTCGCTGAATAAGACTTTCTATTCTTTTGTTCTCGAAAAAAACTTTTTCTAACAAACAAATAGCACCTACCTACTTACACTTAAAATTGAAAAAAGTTATATTGAACAAAGTTTCTTTTATTCAAATTTTTCTTAGGCAAAAACATTCTTTAGAAATCTCTTCGAGCCCGTAGACCCCTAGACTAGTTACGTTTTCACCAAAAGTTAGTTTAAATTAAAAAAATAGATCTAACTTAGCTCAATAAGAATGAGAACGAACGAATTGTAATGTGTATTGTGTTAAGTTAGTACACAAAATATTGTGATTTTAGTTACAGTTGAGTTTTTTTTTCAGGAAAATTAGTTTTCAATTTACTTAATTTTACGTAATCTTATCCTAATTATGTCATAATCTTAACTAACTGTCTTTATACTAATTCTAACTAATATTATAAATGAGAAAGTAAGTTTGTTTGTTTGTTTTTGTAGTTGTTTGTTTGTTACGCTTGCACGCCTTAAGAGGGCCGCGACGCTCTGAAATTTCCATACAAACGCGCTTCTCAAATTTCTTGAAAACTATTTGTCAGATTATGATGAAATTTAGCATTTACAATTAAATTAACAATATCTCCGCCCCTATGTTCTTGGTTTTTTTAAAACGTTCTCAAGCGAAAATAGAGCTATGAAAAATATCCGCATTTTAAGGGGTTACTTTTGACTGATTTATTCAATAAATAGACAAAGCAAATCATAAATTCCATTACATAGGGAGGTTGTCTACATCATTAGCTGTTAAATGAATCCATATTTTTTTTTTTTTTTTTTTTTTTTATTACATAATAGGCTTGCGTTTGGCCGCCAACATGCCTGATGATAAGCAGTGATGCGGCCTACGATGGAGCACGCTTGCCTAGAAGAAACCGATTCACTCGAGACTTGAAGACACCCAGATTATAAGTGTCAGGGAACACACAGTCTGGCAGAGCATTCCACACTCTTGCGTGTTGTAGGTATGTCAACCATAAAACGATGCCGCTTTTTCGTACTCTTGGTTGTTTTATAGAAGAACGGGCTAGGGAGAATAAGGTCATGCAAACCAGATGCACACTCCCCGAAATGTATCCGATAAAAAACCGATAGACTAGCAACCTTGCGCCGATGATACTACAAGGGAAATTCTTAGTTACTTAAGAATGTATAAAGAAGTGCAAAAGTCATAAAAAAATTTGAAATTGCACTTTGTCACTCTGTAGGTAACACTGGAGGCTCGTCAATATCATTACTTGCTGTCTTCGCTCGTCTTCTTCTTCTAGACGAAATGGCTATAGAATACCTTAGCCAATGCGAAGTTAGTCTAGGTCGCCTAGGTCGAAGTTAGTTAGGTCGCCGGACTCTTAACTACTCAACCGATCATCATGAAATTTGGCATACACGTTGTCATGGATACGGAAAAGAGCATACTAACAGGGTACCTTTCAACAAGAAAAAATTAAGCGGTTTCTGTAGGACCGCGAATGACACCGCGGGACGCAGCTAGTAAAATATAAGCAAGTACCTCCTAGTCCTGTATCCTATATCCTATATCATATCCTATATCCTACATCCTACATCCTACATCCTACATCCTACATCCTATCCTATATCCTATAATATATAGGCAAGTACCTCCTAGTCCTATATCCTATATCCTGTATCCTATATCCTATATCCTATATCCTATATCCTATATCCTATATCCTATATCCTATATCCTATATCCTATATCCTATATCCTATATCCTATATCCTATATCCTATATCCTATATCCTATATCCTATATCCTATATCCTATATCCTATATCCTATATCCTATATCCTATATCCTATATCCTATATCCTATATCCTATATCCTATATCCTATATCCTATATCCTATATCCTATATCCTATATCCTATATCCTATATCCTATATCCTATATCCTATATCCTATATCCTATATCCTATATCCTATATCCTATATCCTATATCCTATATCCTATATCCTATATCCTATGTCCTATATCCTATGTCCTATATCCTATATCCTATATCCTATATCCTATATAATATTTGAACGCGAAAGTTTGTAAGTATGGATAGATGGATGGATGGATGGATGTTTGTAACTCTTTCTGTAGGACCGCGAATGACACCGCGGGACGCAGCTAGTAAAATATAAGCAAGTACCTCCTAGTCCTATATCCTGTATCCTATATCCTATATCATATCCTATATCCTACATCCTACATCCTACATCCTACATCCTATCCTATATCCTATAATATATAGGCAAGTACCTCCTAGTCCTATATCCTATATCCTGTATCCTATATCCTATATCCTATATCCTATATCCTATATCCTATATCCTATATCCTATATCCTATATCCTATATCCTATATCCTATATCCTATATCCTATATCCTATATCCTATATCCTATATCCTATATCCTATATCCTATATCCTATATCCTATATCCTATATCCTATATCCTATATCCTATATCCTATATCCTATATCCTATATCCTATGTCCTATATCCTATATCCTATATCCTATATCCTATATCCTATATAATATTTGAACGCGAAAGTTTGTAAGAATGGATAGATGGATGGATGGATGGATGTTTGTAACTCTTTCACGCCAGAACGGCTGAAAGATCTGGACGAAATTTGGCACAGAGATAGATTATAGTCTAGAATAGCACATAGGACTTTTTAATCGCGGGTGAAATCGCGGGGCGCAGCTAGTTGGTCATAATACTGTATTAATTAATCTAAAAGGAGCTTTCTCTAGCTTCTAAACTATAAACCTTCCTAACTACAAACTACCAGGGCAACATAAAGTTGAGGCGATGGACAGAGTTTCAAGACCGCACGCTTGCATTCTCGGTTCAAGAAACAAGCACATAGGTGTCCCTTCTTGCATTTCGTCGCTCATAGTACGCTGACTTAGTAAATTAAGTCAAAGTGTGTTTAGTGAGTCAAGTAAAATAATAGGTCAGACCATGATTCACTTTCACTAGCTGATGTACACTACAAAAAAATATCTACGTTAAATTAAGGGACGCTGTACCAAGCTTTCTTTAGGCAAAACTTTATTAATAAGTAACATAACTTATTAATAAGTGACATTATTAACAGAAAACCAAAAACCCGGCTGCGAAATATTATACCCTATGTCACTTCTACTATCAAGACGATTCAAATGACACCTCACAAGTCGAAATCCATCAAGCTGTTTAGGCTGTAGCGTGCCAAAGAAGCCTCATACATACATACATACACACACTCGAAAAACAAAACCCTCCTTACGCAGTCGGGTAATAACATGGTTAGCGACCTCTTCGAAAGGTAATAAATTACTAGTAGGTATAACTTGTTCTAGCTCTACAATGGAAAATGCGGCTATACCAAAACTAACTCAGAAAACATAGCAATAAATTTTAGTTTCCCATGCAAGTTTGAGTAAACAAACTGGGTGATTAGTATGCCGATCCCACCATTGCGTATGATCGTACGCACGCTATAAATACTCCTTCAGCTATAAATTATATTAGGTCCGAAGAAGAGATCGGTCCAAGGTTCGATTCCTGATGCAAAACGATAAAACGCGTGAAAGATTCATCACGGCGCCCCTGGGAACTATTTCTCTTCTAACTTGTAGCCCTCCGCCCCCTTTATATCATATTTTTCAAAAAGCTCCGATGCTTGCTGTTCTCGGAGAAGTAGACTTCGAATATTTAAAACTTAATTAAGAAAAACAATTTTATTAAGTAAATAAGAATATTAAGTAAATAGTTAAAAATATATTCATGTATGTACTTACTATATATCAGTCTCATGGTACAAGCTTTGAGAGAATAAAATATAGGAGTCTATTAAGTACTCTTTTTTTCTTAAAACAGGCACGGATTAAAATTGAGAGAAGAAAAGAGATGACCGTAGGTTATCGTACTATGGAGGCTACTGAGAAGATGACTGTGAGGCGTCGGCATACGATGCGTGAATTGTGCTATGTTACCATTTCTACTTTCAAAATCTTGTAATTCAATATTCATCAAATAAGAATGTTTTAAGATGCTGTAAGAACTGAGCTTTTACTATAACAGATTGTGCGTTCACAACTGAAATTTCGATTTCCAGTTTAGTGATCGAAATTTGTTTGTGCTAAAATATTGTATAAAAAGCGATGACAGCCTAGTTGGGAGAAGGCCCGCCTCTCAAGCCAGAGCGAGCGGGTCCGAAACCAGCCGACGGCACGCACCAATTTGTTCATTGTGTGAGCATATATGCGTATTGTGTGTCATCTGCTACATGACTGGAGCCCGGTGTGTGGCGACAGGCTCGCCACCTGTCACATTTGGGACTGAATATCGTCCGGCGAAGTGTGGGTGTTGTATTTCACCTCTGCCAGCCCCCCCGGGGAAAGGCGTGACGATATGGTTATGTTTATTTTAAAATATTTTTAGTTATCTATCTGTGACCAATCTTAATCTGTCACTATGCCTTTGTGTTCATTATTGTTCGGACAACGTCCAGTGTCTTTAAATGTCTAGTTTGCTAAAACGTCCATCTCTTTTATTATGGAAACTGACGTGGTTTTCACACATTATGATTTAAAACACGGGAATTACTCACGGGAATTACTCATTAGAAATGGACGTACGATCGTATCGTACGTCCATCTCTAATGAAATGACAAGATCGACCAACAAACGAAGAATCTACCATCTCTCTAAGTTAGAAACCTCGACCGTAGCCAACAACTTCTGACATTGAATTGAATTGTCGTTTTCGGTTTGTGTCATCTAAGCGATAAGTTACAAACTATTCGCTGCATGGATATTTTCCTGTTTTGTACAGTAGAAAGTTAAGGAAGTTACTGGGAAGAAATCAAACGGATAATATAAAAGTCTGGAACCTTTTCAAATGTTTCGGAACCTTCCGTGGTTTATATTAGTTGAAAGCCTCGACTTTGACTGCCTCGGTGGCTCAGTTGGTAGTGAACCTGCCTTCTGAGCTGGGGGGCGTGAGTTCGATTCCCATCTAGGGCAAACATTTATGTGATTAACATTTGTGTTTGTTCTTTGTCTGGGTGTTGATATGTATTTAATTTTTTTTAAGTATGTACTTATATCAGTCCCTGGCAGCCATAGTACAAGCTTTGCTTAGTTTGGGGTCAGGCGACCGTGTGTGGCAGTGTCCCGGATTTATTTATTACTTATTAAAGTGTATATATCACTGATTTAGGTGCCTATTGTTTTTTGCTTTCGAGTAGGTATACCTTTATTCTTTTAACCTTAGTTATAAACACACACACAACCGACCGCACGCACCAATTTTTGTTCATTTGTGAACATATGTGCGTATTTAATGTCATCTGCTACGTAACTGGAGCCCGGTGTATGGTGACAGGCTCACCCCCTGTCACATTTGGGACTGAATATTGTCCGGCGAAGTGTGGGTGCAATGCACCTCTGCCAGCCCCGTTGGGGGAAAGGCGTGACGATATGAATATAGGCAAAAGTTTGTGAGTGAGAGTTTTTTTGTTTGGTTGTTACAAAAAAAAAACATAAATAACAAAAAATAAATAAATAATTATCTCACAAATTTTGGCTTACAATTAAGAAGTGTCATATTATAGTACTAGTAGCTACTTGGAGGAAGTGGAAGGCGCCAGACCTTTTTGTTTTCTAAATAATTGTTAACCTCGTAATATCCTCTTTTCATTAATGTAGTTTTTACATGTGATGGGATATTTATTTATATAAATAGGTTATACGCTCGCCAAAGGGTTAAAGAGGGTAGTTGATTGTACCTTAGTCTTATAGGCAGGAGATTCCGAGTTCGATTCCCGGCCGGGCAGATGTTTGAAAAATAAATTTAAATATTTAATAAGTCTATCAGAATCTATTAGTCTATCGGTTTTTTATCGGATACATTTGGGGGAGTGTGCATCTATGAAGTTTGCATGACCTTATTCTCCCTAGCCCATTCTTCTATAAAACAACCAAGGGTACAAAAAAGCGGCATCGTTTTATGGTCGACATACCAACAACACGCACGAAACGCTTTGGTTCCTCATTTCTAATACGGACCGCTAGAGTGTGGAATACTCTGCCAGAGTGTGTGTTCCCTGACACTTATAATCTGGGTGTCTTCAAGTCTCGAGTGAATCGGTTTCTTCTAGGCGGGCGTGCTCCATCGTAGGTCGCATCACTGCTTATCATCAAGCATGTTGGCGGCCAAACGCAAGCCAGCAAATAATAAAAAAAATCTATATCTGAGTGTGTTGCATAACATTCCCGACATGGACAATTCTAGTGAAAAGCTGTTTGTAAGGTGTTAAAGCGATAATTTTACTAAGACTTGCCACATGCACCACCACACTTTTGACTGCGCAGGTCAGGCTTGAACACGGAGCATTGTGCGTGTGGTTGGTAAAACTGGACACCGTGCCAACCTTACGGCATGGTTTGCGCGATTTTCGACTTGCCTACGCAAAGCGAAAAGATCATATCGTTACCACACGGGATAATTAGGTACGCGCAGGCCTCAGTTAAGTACGCACAGTTAAAAGAGTGGTAAAGCTTGTGCGTGTGGTAAGCCTATTTAGACTTAGACCTTGGAGCTGTAAGTAAAATGTTAACTCAACTGGCACCTTTAAAGGACTTAGCGAGTACTTAGTACCATTTAGTGCGAATCAAGATGGACAGATCAGCGCAGTTATGGCAGATAATGCGATTACTCGCGCCGACACTCGAAACCTTGCGAGTATTAATTAAATGAACTGTTTGGGACACGTAAAAGCACTTTGCTGTAGTTTATTGTATTGAATTATTGGGAACTGGACTGGACTGACTCGATGCGTAGTTATGTCAGGATTTCGTGCTTCGGTGGCTCAGTCGGTAGTGATCCTGGCTTCTGAGCGTGGGTTCGATTCCCACCTAGGGAAAACATTCATGTGATGAACATTTGTGTTTGTTCTATGTCTGGGTGTTAACATCTATTTAAGTTCGTATTTAGAAGTATATATGTATGTATATCAGTCGCTGGCCGCCATAGTACGAGCTTTGCTCAGTTTGGGGTCAGACGACCGTGTGTTCAAGTGTCTCGAATATTTTTTTATTTATTTTTGTCTGTTTGAGTAGACTGATTTTTGAGTTTAAATAATATTTGTTGGTTGGGTGTTGGCAAAAATGCTTCCATATAATTGTCCGGCTGTTTTTTTTACAAGTCGAAATTCTCAACCGATTCTCGTAAAGTTTTGTGAGCAAATTCAATAATTAACTAGGGTTGTAGATATTTTACCAAAAACTTCCTTAGGGTTCATTGTACTTATCAATATGAACAACTTTTACTATGAAGCCAATCCTGAAATCGTGAACCTGTAAAATTCAAAAACTTCATTGGCCTATAACAAAATGTATGTTACAGAGGATTTTTTTGGAATTTCGTATTTCGCCCCTTAGTGAAAGTTGTTCATATTGATTAAGATGAACCCTTAAGAGGTTTTTTATGAGTCACCTATAACCCTGTATAGATATAAAAATAAAATAAAAATCCGTTTATGGTTTTTTTTTAAATAGCTGAGATATGATTTTTTACATTTTTGCGAAGTCTTTAGCTCATAGTTATATTTATTTTCTAAGTAGTTAACATTATAACCTAATATTGATAATTAATAATTGCAGGCGCAGTTTTTAGATGGTTAGGTAACAGCCAAATATGCTTTAAAATCGAATGAAGCATCAAGTTTTAATTTGCCGGCAAACAAATTCAAGTAAAACTTAAGGGTGGAAACGCAATAAAATATATACCTATCATATTATAATAGTACGAGTATATAACAACATTGACTTTTTTAAGCGCACAGTTCGGGCACTTGCAAGCATTTTTAAAGTAGTTGCTATTCAAGTTCATGTGTTTATATTGTTTTTACATTTATTAATAAGCGGTAGCCTTAATCACATTTATTACATATTTATTTATACTACCACTTAGATACCCTAATTTTATAAAATATAATAAAATGCAACCTGAATGTCAAGTTACGAGCAGTAAATTGCCAGAAATGCTTGCTACTTCAACTTAAGCTAAACATTATAATTCTTATCCACTTAACACTAAGCCTCTGAAGTCTAGCCACGCCTAAAGCCTGCTAAGTATATCTATTTCCCTAACGCAGGCATACGTAACAGGTTATTAGATAATAGCCAGCAATCCCGCCTGAAACGCAGCAGCCAGTCCGTAACAAGACATTAGTGTGCGACGACGGTCAGATTGGCCCCTCCTTGATTACAATTAAGTGACGAGATATAGCCTGAGGCCGCCTGTCTGCCCAGGATCATCACGTAAATTTAACGATAGTGCGGCTAGATAGGTGATTTTAGATTGTGCTGCTTTCAAACATTTTAGAATCCTGTTATTGATATTTGGAACAGATTTTTCCAGTCATTCGTTTTGTACAAGTTGTACACTTCATGAAAAAATGGGTGAAATAATAATGCGTCTGCTACCTTACAGTAAGAATTAGTTTTGAAGATGCTTTAAACCTACAAATGCATAGGAATGTGGTAGCACCCGTAGCAAAGATGTGGCGCTCGTAGCGAGGGCTTGTAGCAGTCGTGGCGAAGATGTGGCGCTCAGAGCGAGGGCTTGTAACAGTCGTAGCAAAGATGTGGCGATCAAAGCGAGAGCTTGTAGCAGTCGTAGCAGAGATTTAGCGCTGGTAGCGAGGGCTTGTAGCAGTCGTAGCGAAGATGTGGCGCTCGGAGCGAGGATTTGTAACAGTCATAGCGAAGATGTAGCGCTCGGAGCGCTTAAGGGCATAACACCTAAGGTTTGACATTCGTAGTAAATCTGGAATAATTTTTAACAATTTTGTAGTACTTAGCAGATTAGTAGCACGCTTAGCGGGTTGGTAGCGTTCGTAGCAGGTTTGGGATTCTTGTAGCTGCTTTATTAGTTTGTGAAATTTGTAGCAAGACCGAAACATTTTCTAGTGGATTTCTTTTTAACAAAAGGAAGCCTGTAAAAACTGTGTTAACACTAGCGCTAGTAACGTGCTCTTAGTGAGTAGCACATACGGTCTATGATTTTTGTTCTGCTAGCAAGAATGATAAAAAGCAAACATGGACTTTTATTTTGAGGAAGTTCTTCAGCGAAGTGCCGTAAGAGATGTAGGGCTGATTCATTCTTTCTAAGAATTAATTTTCTTTAAAATTGCAGCTTTATTATTAACATCCAGTTTCAAGAATTGGTCCCTACAGGAGTATGAAGTTGTCTACGATGGTACTTGGCTTGGATTTACTAGGAAACAACAAGTGATTACTTAAAGCCTAGGGATTCTATGCGTCTAGCGCAGAGTAGAAATGTTTCTGGGAGTAAATAATTTTGGTCTATGGAGACGCTTGTGACTTGAAGATAGCACTGTTGAGAATTTAGTTATTGGCTTGTTTGTTGATCCTATAATAATTATTGAGAACTGATTATTATACAATTCTAATGGCTGGTTAATTTTCAACTTAAGGCAATGGAGTCATTGCTTTAATGCTCCAGAGAATCGGTTAAGAAATGCAACCTACACTGAGAAAAAAATCCTTGTATACCTTCCGAATTTTACCTTCTAAAACCGATTCCTTCCATAATTGGGTCTTTTCCTTCCACCGATTACCATCCGAATCGGAAAACTGCAAAATTCCTACCGAAATTTAGAAGGTAATGAATTTTATCCTTCTAATACGGAAGAACATAAAGGAAGGAAATTTGCCGGAAGGAATTAACCAAGAAGGAAATTCCTTCCAGCGAAATATTCCTACCAAATAAGGATGGATTGTAATAATTTCTCCCAAATGTATCCTTCTAAAATGGTGGGAAATATTTGATGGGAAAATACCCACCACTATTCCAACGAAAATAAAAGGATTAGCCAGACGGCTAAGAAGGAATTACCTTCCAAATTAGATGTTAATGTCCTTCCTAATTAAAATCTTAAGATGTCAGAAGGAAAACGTAGCTAACCTCCCCATTTTGAAGGATATTTACCCTCTTAACTAGTGGGACAAAAAGGGGCTCTACTTTTCCATCAGAAACGAATGGATTAGAAAGGCTCGCTGGATGGAATTACTATCCAAATTAGATGTCTCACATTTGGAGGGAACAGCGCAAGGAATATCCTTCCAAATTAGATGTTAATGTCCGTCCAAATTGTCGTCAAAGTTGTTGGAACTCTTAGGAAGGAAAAGTGTCGGAAGGAAAACGCAGCTAACCCTCCGATATTGAAGGATATTGACCGTCTCAACTAGTGGGAAATAAAGTGACTTTACTGTTCCATCAGAAACGAAAGGATTAGACAGGCTTGCTGGCAGGAATTCTCATCCAAATTAGATGTATATAATTATATGAAGGGAATAACAAAAGAAACATCCTCCTAAAGTAGATGATAATATCCTTCTAAATCAATTATAATTTTTCGGTAGGAACAGTTTCAGAAGGAAAACGCATATTTACCTTCCGAAATTGAAGGATATGTACCCTCTTAACTAGAAGGAAATAAAGGGGTACTACTTTTCCATCAGAAACGAATGGATTAGAAAGGCTCGCTGGAAGGAATTACCATCCAAATTAGATGTCTCGCATTTAGAGGGAACAGCACCAGGAACATCCTTCCAAATCAGATGTAAACGTCGTTCTGAATTTGTTAGAGCTCTTAGGTAGGAAAAGTTTCGGAAGGAAAACGCAATATTTACACTCTCAACTAGTGGGAAATAAAGTGACTTTACTGTTCCATCAGAAACGAAAGGATTAGACAGGCTTGCTGGCAGGAATTATCATCCAAATTAGATGGATCATATTTCGAGGGAATAACAAAGGTAACAAAATTCAAAATAAATTCTAAATTATATGATAATATTATGATATATAAATCCCCTTGAGATAGTTGATTGAATCAGGCGTTACTTTGCGGAAGGTCATCTTCAAAATTGTTAGGTACTTGAAATAATATCTAGTGTATTTCCGTTTTAACGTCGCATTAAGTACTTCAAAGAATATGATGTTTTTAATTTATTTTTAATTTAAAAAAAAAATTATACAAATTGATATTTGAATCTAATTTAAACGTTATACAATTTAATATTTCAACTATCTAATTCAACAAACCTAATATAATGAAATCAACTAAAAAAAATTATACGATTTGATATAATATGAAGCTAATTCAATAAGGAATTTAACAGAAATAATCATGTCATGAAATTTACAACAAAACCCGATTACCCGATCGACTATTCTATATTTTCTGGACTTCGTTTAGGCCTCTACAGCTCGCCAAACAACATTCTTGTCTACGCACGTTTTTCTCTAATATGTTTAGGCGAATATTTACCTACAGTGTCCGATTCTTCGAAATTAAAAACCCTCCACGAGTTAGCAATTGGCTACGTAAAGCTAGGGTTGTCATGTACCTACTACACAAATACTAACCGTTTTAACGTAAACTGTGAAAGTAATGGAGTCAGTCTGTAATTGTGTCTGGTCCATGTTTGTTTGTTTTTTAATTTTTTAAGAGCTTACGGTTCAATATTTTTAAATTTATGTATTTAAAAAAAATTTGATACGGTTAGTTTTTGTCCTAGAAAATGCTGTGCGTTTATGATTTTGGAAGCCCATTAGTAAACTGTAACCGAAATGACCTACCAACAAAAAAATACTGATATGTCATGGTGAACTTCTAAGGCCCGCAAAAACGGCACTCAGTCATGAATCTCGATTTAAAGCTGTTTTTATGTATTGTGTGTGAGTGGAGGATGTGGTAGTTTATGTACCAGTTTTAAATCGAGATTGATGACTGAGTGCGTTTTAGAATACGGGCCTTAGTCTACTATAGGTCGGTTTGTTAAATATGCTTTAAGGCCGCTGTTACACGAAATCAACGAAAACAAGCATTTGTTTGCGCGTTTGTTGGTGCACAAAAATACAGCCAGTAGAAAAGAATTTCAAAATCAGTTTAACCGGAGTAGAATTTTAAAAATCATTCTGATTTTGGAAAAAAAAAATCACAAAAAGTATTACTTCAAAAAAAACTGTTTCAACTTGATTCTTTAATTTTTTTCGATTACAACACATTTATTAAATAGCCAGATTAGTTCTCTAAAGTTTAACTGATTCTTATTTGTGTTCTTTTACGATTAATATCAACATGAACGGATCGAAAGTGTAATTCTAAACGCCGATCTCATTTTACCATCAAATATGATTTTCGATTTTCAACTCTAAATGAAGCGGCTTAAGTAAACGTGTGTGCAGGTGAAAAATCGTGGTATGACCGCGCCTTAATTATGCTTTGAAGGGAAATTTTTGGCCAAATAAAACAACCAATATTTAATCAAGTTAATGTTTTTGCCACAGATTTAAGATTTAAAAAAAATTGCGTAGCAAAAAAAAATTAGGTCTGTGGTGTTTGCAATTTCATATGAACTTCATATTATAAATTTGCAGACTCCGCCTACTCGTACTTACACAATATATATAAAAATCCCAGATAAAAAATTAAATTTAAATTTTACAAAGCATTATTCTGCTTCAATTCTGGGAATAGTATTTAGTTTGAAATAATATCACAATCCTCGTATTGAGTTTCATAGTTTTGGATGTAAAATAATGTTAGTTATTCTGAGAACAAAGAATGTGCAGGTATTTCGTTTTTATACGTAAGCTTTTAACGAATATTTTTATTTCGTTTCGCACCATCTACGAGAGCAAAAATATGCACAAAACAACAAAAAAAACCGTTTTTTTTGGAAACGAAATCACTGGTAACCCTATTGGGGGACATTTTATTTTGGGCGAAAGTCCATTAAATACGGACAATCTGTTGATTTAGGACGATTAGGCATGTACCAAGTGTTTTGCTGACCCTAAAAGCGGACTTAATTCTTATTTCTATTCAGCACTGCACTAATCCTTTTTAAAGCTCACAAGTTTCTTATTTACTAGTAAATTTAATTCTACTTCTACGTAAACTATAAAGGTGAAAATTTTTGTGTGTGTGTGTGTGTGTGTGTGTGTGAATTTGTTTGTTTGTTACTTCTTTACGCTCTAACGGATAGACGGAAATCTGGTTTGGAAGTAGCTTATAGACTGGATTAACACTTTATGTCCGCGGGTGAAACCACTGGAAGCAGCTAGTACCTACTTTTGTAATAACTTTAATGAGGCATGAGTAAAAATTTGTTCAGAGTTTTTTTGGAATAACTTGGAAGGCTTTGGCTAGAAAAAATTCAAATAGTAGGTATTTTTGCTTACCGATAACTAATAATGTTTTACTTCACTATTCTGGCTAGACACGTAGGTGGATATAGTTAAAATTACATTTATTATAATATACCCCTTGAAAATGAAAAATTAAATTCGATCTATTTGAATACAAAAAAAATCTTAGCTATTTCTACTCACAAATAAGCATTATAAATTCTATGTACCGACCTGTCTAATGTCTGTCAACTTAATTATAAACCCGTATATTATTTTACCGTGATAAATTCTAACAAAACTTTGTAAAACATCTACTAAGAATAGCCTTTATAAATATCAAGTACTAGGCATTCAGAACTTTCCTTTTAGTAAAAGAAAAATAATTAAGACAGACAGAGAACAGAATCAGGAAGCGAACCGCTGACCCGAATCAGGAAGCCGCCCACAAATCTCTGAGAACTAAGCAAATGGAAAACTATAGAGTTGCATTTATCTATCCTTCTCTGTTATATAGAACAATGAAATCAACTGAAAGTGTAGCAAAGGTGACAGGAAGTCGTGCGGCGGAGCGGAACGCTGGCTCAGGAACTGCCGTCCGCTAACACTGGAACTCGATATGAATTCGCGGAAAACTATTCCTGTATAGAGACTATGGGTTTAATTTTAAAACATTCGTGCTCGATATTGCTGGTTCTACAACGACGCGGCGAACCGCGGTAAGGTAGTGATACTATGTTGCTTCTCGCTCTAGCTGTTTGTGATTTAAATATAACTGCATCTGCGTTTATAGTTATAGGTAGTATCGCCATGTTACCGCGGTTCGCCGCGTCGTTGTGGAATCGCGTATCTTTCTTATCGCAAATAATTCTAATTTCGATGAATTTTAAGCAAATAGAAAAAGAAAAAGAGCAGCACGTTTTTACACAAAGTAACCTTCTTAATATATTTGTTTCACTAAAAGTTGAGATGTTGTATGAAATTTGCAAATTAGTGGCGACAACGACTTGAGTAAGAAAATTAGGTAGGTAATACTCGGCTAAATAATGCACGCCAGACACGTTTATAAATGAATGAAATAGGAACAAAAAGCACTCCCAACTCACGTGCTATAGTACTTAAAACGTAATGACAAAGGCATGTTAATCAAGCGGATCCCCAAACGACTGTCGCAAAATAAAGCAGCGCATTTGGCTAACAACCACGACGGCCATAAAGCGCCATTTCGCCATTTTCAGGGCTAAAAAAACGTTATCGCATAACAATAGTAGTGCAATGCCGCGAGTAAGCGTTTTGGCACATTGCGCCCGGAGAGGCAAGCCGCGGCATAATTACGTATCTTCCAGTGATATATCAATGGTAGCTAGATACTTTAACCAGACGAGTTTGACCATGGCTCTATCTTTTTTCTCTTTTTATTTTTTCCTCAGACTAAATGCACCTATCTGATGTCTGAATTCTGCTATCATAGGGGTGCCCTTGTGCTAGTCGCCCTTAGGTTTAAAACCGAAAATTGCATCAACGGAGCTAAATTAGAAAACAGTTGTATTTATAGCAAGTTTGGTTTAGCTCAGAACCGTATTTGGGATACTTTTCACTGCTCTTCATAGACTGAGCATAATGGCATGTCTTTTATTTTAATTCATCAGCTACTCTACCTACGAATAGCGAGCTGTCATTTAAATCTTGCACAGCTTAAATTTGAAGCTAACTTCACCGGTCCGTGCTATTAATTTAATATTGTACGGTGCATGATATAGTGTGTTTTTATTATGCTAAAAGTCAAATTGTAAAGGCACAATTGAAGTTTGCGCTGGATTTATCACGATGAAAACCAGATAAACCTTGATTTGGTTGATTGAATCAGGCGTTACTTTACTTAAGTTCATCTTCAAAACTGTTACTTGAACCAAACTCTAGTGTGTTTCCGCTCTAACATAATTGTTTCAAGTATTCATTATATTTATTATTTATTAGTTCGATTGGTTTAAGTAACAGTTTTGAAGATAAACCTTAATAGTTGTTGCAATGCTAGGAGTTTTAGAAATCATATACCTACATATGCCCTGATTTTATTGTAAATGCGAGTGCTTACCTTCTTAATCAAAAACGTATGATGCTTAAAGTTGTTTCATTCTCCGAAGATACCAAAATCGAATAGCCTTTCTAATGAATTAACCCATTCAAAACATCCTATTAAAACGTTGGTATTACAATCTAGCCTATGCCTATTCAATTCAGCCACCCCTTTCAAATGAAGAGATCAATAATCGAAATAGCTGCACAATATATAGCCTCCCTAATACAGGGGGAGGAAAGTGGATAAGAGACCATGGCCGACGCATTAGACTACCAAAGCTGAACAATTTAATGACTATTGACTATTCATACCACATTCGAGCGGTTGACCGCTTTGCTGCTCTTGATTTAGAGTCTAATTATGCTACGATCTCAGCCGTGGCGGACGCAAGCGGAGTACGTAATGAGGACGTCGCGCCGCGCCACCGACCGGGGGAAGCGAAATGCAAAATGTTGCAATTGCATTTCTCCGTCAGAAAAACAGCTTACACTAGCAAAAATAATTAAGAGTATTAGTAGAGTCGCCGAGCGCAGTGTCGCGCAGTAAATAGTCTGCTAAATACCCACCTACATTTATTGGCGCTGGGACTTTGGGAAGGCTAGTAATGGATACAGTTTTTCTTTTAAATTGTTATGTGGAGCGATGCCGCTAGTGTGGCATGTACGTATCGATTGGAATAACATATCAGCATTTTTTAACCGACTTCAAAAAAGGAGGAGGTTCTCAATTCGACTGTGTTTTTTTTTATGTTTGTTACTTCATAACTTTTGACTGGGTGAATCGATTTTAATGATTATTTTTTCATTAGAAAGTTGACGCTTCCTGTGTAAGTAGTTAATCGGATAGGCAGTTTTCAAAATTTCAACAAAAGTCGAAAAATTGTTTACATGGATGACGAGAAGTGGATTTTTTAAGCTTTGCTTCTATATTATTGTGTTCGACGAAAAACATTGAAGCATTGAAATTACGGTTCCAAGAAAATGTAGATAAGCTGAATAGTGAATCGAGCGCTACAAAGAAATACTCCACAACTGACTCGCGTTTCGGATTATAGAAAATGGTCACGACACCAAAAATAGGTAGGCACTTATTGAAGTGGTCTTTGGACGCTTCATTTATCAAACTTATTCTTATTATGAGTAGTACGTAAAATAGCCTCGAATTTGAGTGCGGTCGCTAGTATATTGTCGGGTGTCCTAGGCCCATCTGGCATTCTATATTCACAGATTTCCGACATTCTCGATGTTCCCGATGCATCATTTGTCGTCTGTCACAGGATACTTGACGACGGTTCGAAAGGAACAAGCAATCCGTAAAAAAGATAATCCCCCAATTAAATTGAGGCACCAAGCGTAAAATTGTTTACCGTTAGAATGCCGTTAGAGGTAGGGATTTTCTCAGTCGGAATTTTATGGTTACCTACGTTCGATTTAAAAAAGAAAACGAAACCTTAGGGATGTCTTTACCTAATTATTTCCAAAAAAAAAAAAATTCTAGTAGTGACCTAGCTAATGCTAGCTAAACCTAGATAATCTCAACTTACTGTAACTTCCTACTTAATAATTATAAACGCGAAAGTTTGTAAGAATGGATGGATGGATGGATGTTTGTTACTCTTTCACGCCAGAACGGCTAAACAGATCTGGATGAAATTTGGCACAGAGATAGATTATAGTCTAGAATAGCACATAGAATTCTTATTAACCGCCGGTGAAACCGCGGGGAGCAGCTAGTTATTCATAAACCAATAGATCTGCCTTTTTTAACAAATAGTTCCTTCGAATTTTTGGTAACACTTCTTCTACAACCGAACCGAGTAGAAATCTAAAAAAATTACCATTACCTACTAATTAAGTACTAGCTGTTACCAGCGACTTCGTTCGCGTTTATTCAGAAAATAATACTTATCCAAAAACCTTCCTCGTGATACACGCTGTAACTAATTATCAAACTTCATCAAGGTCCGTTCAGCCGTTAATTCGTGAAAAGCTTACAGACAGGCAGACAGTGTTACTTTCGGTTTTATAATATTCGAATAGAAGTATGGAAGTATGGATATCTACTTAGTCCACAAGCAGACTATAAAAATCGCTTTATCATGAACAGAAATGCTGATCAAGTTGAACTCGTGTGAGAATTTAAACATCGTTTAAAGCTTTGAGTACTGGGAGATTTATCAGGACATTGGGACATCAATTCATCAAGATAAGACGTGTGTCGGGACGCCGGGTAAGACGACACAATGGCTGTTGGGATCTGCGGAGGAATACCACCGGCAGCAAACGTGTTCAAATTGCGGGCACGCTCGCGTTAAGAACATAGCGTTTGATGTTTGAGGAAATGTTTATTTATGTATTTGTCCTTATATATAACTATTACTAGATACATATACCCTGTAAGGGTATCATTATAAAACTAAATGAGACATTAACTCTTAACTAAAAAATAAAAAGAATAACGATTTCTAGGTTGCAACAATAATTTACGCGAGATTGAAATGCTTATCCTCTAAATAATATTCAACTTTGTAATACTATCCATAGTAATTTTATCGTCATACTTAACGCTGATATTATAAATGCGAAAGTCTGTTGTGCGTGACTGCTGTTGTGATTGAGTATTTGTTACTTCTTCACTCAAATGACTCAACCGAGTTGAGTGAAATAAAACACTTAGAACAACACTGGATGCCACTGACCTCGCAGAAGTGCGCTCTTTACGCCGAGTCGTTTGTAAAATGTTTTTTTTTACCCTTAACGAAATTTTCAAACTATTTAATTGCCTTACAGATAAGACAATAAAATTAGTTAATAAAATAATCTGAAATCTTTACAAATTTTTTTTCTTAGAACACCATCAAATCGAAAAATGTGTGTGGGTACGAGTACCTGTCCTTTTTCATGTTATAATAATAACTGCGCCCCGCGGTTTCACCCGCGGTTAAAAAGTATCCTATGTGCTATTCTAGACTATAATCTATCTCTGTGCCAAATTTCATCCAGATCTGTTTAGCCGTTCTGGCGTGAAAGAGTAACAAACATACATCCATTCATCCATCCATCCATTCTTAAAAACTTTCGCGTTTATAATATTAGTAGGATAGTAGGAAGTAGGATACTCCGATAGAGCAATCAGAGACAAAACTGGTCACGTGGGTAACACGCAGTGACGTCAATCGATGCCCAAGCAAGACCGAAATAAGTACATACCTAATTAACAAGTTCCAACACAGATCTGGGATGTAAAGCAAAAAAAAATCTTAGGTCTGTGAGTTCCAAAGAGACGATGATGATGACGAGTGTTGAAATCATCAGGTAGACATTCTTTCGTAGACTCTCTTCATTATTCAATATCATCTAAGTATGAAGAGAGTCTACGAAAGAATAGACATTCTTTCGTAGACTCTCTTCATCGAAAGAATAGACATTCTTTCGTAGACTCTCTTCATACTTAGAACTCAGTTCATAGAACTTTTTTTTTTATTTCTCCCCCATTCAGAGGAATTTGGCGTCGCACGTCATGTGCCAGTTTCAAGTACTAATCATTCGTTTTCACAGATGATGGGATGATGATGAAGATGATGATTCCTCCTCTTTCCCCATTCCAGTAAAGTTATGGATACTTTACTGAAACTTTAAGTGAAGTTTTGCAGAGAACACAAAAAGTCGCGTTTCGCAATGATTGTATCATTTTAATCATTTGCCTACACTCGTGCACGTTAACAAACCGGAAAACGTTAATAATCCAACATTTTTTTTTTAATGTAGAATAAGTCGGCGTTTGACCACCAACTCGCCTGATGTTAAGCGACGTTGTGGTCTAAGATGGAGCACGACGACCTATAAGGTACTTATTCACTCTAGCTTTAAATTTTTGTAGAGTAAAGAAGCACAAAGACGGCAGTTGAGTGAGGCGCTACAAGTGCGTTACTGCTCAGACCCGCCAAAACTCCTCATAGAACATTATTTCTTCTAAAACAACATTGACAAGTAACAATACAGTCAGAACCGAATTTATCGTCAGTAATTAGGAAACCGTACGAATAACTCCACATTAACGGGAGCAACTTGGCAGCCCGCGTTCGCCTCTGGCATACACCCAACCCCACTGAAAAGCATGGACAGTTAGCGTCGCAAGTTCTCAGGATTTTTTCAACTTTACCTCTCAAAGAATAAAGTTGGAATTTCAGTATTTTTCTCTGAGTGAGATGTGGACTGTACAACGCAAAGTGGTCGCACCGTTTACCGCCCTCATTTGGCAATCTTTCGCTGCATTGTGATGCATTCAATTCGTGTTGCATTATCATACCTTTTGAATAATTTACACGTACGTAGGAAGGCGTGTAAGAATTTTTGAATTGCAGACCAAGATCTTTGAGAAGGAAATGTGGATGCGTTCTGTACCTACTATATGACTAGGGATACATTTTTTTTTTGTATTTTTTGTTCTGTTCCGTTCTATTGAAGAAATGAATTTTGACGGAGCGGCGCTAATCATGTTATCTCTTTCGTTCAATAGCTCAATATAGCCAGTGAGAGTGAGCGCATGATTAGCTAGCCCTAGCTAATATGATTGGATTAGCCCGTTATCATAATATTCGCAATAATATACTTTTTCAAAAAAAATCCATAATTAAACTCATATACCTACTTCCTTGTCAAATTCCATCAAGATTTGTTCTGCTGTTTATTATATAGTTACGAATGGGTAAGAAATTGACAGACATTAGATGTGTCATCTGTATCATTCTGTCATTCTTAATGTCATCTGCTGCATAACTGGAGCCCGGTGTATGGCGACAGACTCGACCCCTGTCACATTTGGGACTAAATATCGTCCGGCGAAGTATGGGTGTTGTACACCTCTGCTAGCCCCTTTTGGGGAAAATCGTGAGTATATGTCTGTCTCTATCTGGAGCAGACATCAGCTATCTCTTTTAAATAGGCATTTTTAACTCAAATGGTATAACTATGTAAGTATTTGAATAAAATAATTTGTATAGTTTAATAAAATCAGTTTATTCAACTAAATAAATACTTAACGTATTTTAAAGTTAATAAAGCTAAATGTATACTTTACGAAAGTGGAATGTTTACAACATTTTAACTGTTAACTTAATAACCACTATTATAATAATATCTTGGTGTTTATGATATGCACACGATTATTGCTAAGTACATTATTATAATTTATTAATTAATAATATCAGCCGTCATTTTAGATTTAAGTATATTTCTAGACATTTAAATTGAACTATGAAATAAATTTTCGACCTAATCACGTTAACTCTCAATCGAAATCGTAATAGCGCCATCCCGCTCTCGCTGTCTTAGTCGGACATGGTGCGAAAGCAGGATAGCACGATCGTCAATCAAGCTGCATGTAAATTTGTAGTAACGAGTAAAAGCCACTTTCAACTCAATAGACATTTGCTTGCAAATTTGCAATCAGTTTAGCTAACTACAATAAATAATGTATAATTAGCTACAATTTCATAGTACCTAATGTTTGTACAGCTCAGGTATTATTAATTTTGTTTTAAATTTTAGGTACATTATAATATCACATTTTTGTTATAGCCAAAGCGTGTAAATTTAACTAATAATATTTTTTCTTTGGCACACATCAATACAAGCACATTTTGATTGTGGCCTTTTTTTAACACAATTTTTTCATGAACCTCCGATCATATGGGAGATACGGTACAAAAACCTAAAAAGGGACCGCATAAATTAGGTGCTGCACACAATTAACCGCAGTCACAAGCAAACGCAACCAGTCGCAACACTGATAATTATTGTTCTCGTTCTCGCTATAGTCTCTTGTACATCTCTCTATCTTTGTTATTGATACACGCATAATACTGTCAACAGAGCTATGTAGTGTCCGTTTGCTTGTAGTTATATTGGGTCCACGCGCTGTGTACTAGAAATTAGACTCGTGCCACTTCTACCTTCTACTTCGATGCTTTTGACGATAAGTTTAAAAAAAACTGAAAAATTATCATAGCGTTATTCGAACCAACGAACCTTAGCTATAGTGGCACAACAATTTTTTAACTGGCAACTTTATAAATAAGCTATTAAATGTTACACACTAACCCCGTCTGCTATAAACGTTATTTAGAATCCATATAGTTATTTAGCATTTTGTCTTTTTCGATTGAGTTAGAAATTTAAAAGGAAGAAAAAGACAAAACACTGTATAACTACTCCGATGCTATACAACGCTTATTAGTAAAGGGGACATTTTTTAAGTGACGACACAGCCAATTCTTCTGACCGATTTATACCAATATGGCAGCGCCCGCCATCACAATCTAATCCCACATTTATCTACTAAAAAATAAAGTTCAAAATTACTTGCATTGTTCGCTGCAGACATTCTAGCGATCACGCAAAACGTTGCTAACTACAAATATATAGGCAAATATTCCCTCTTTCGTTAAAACTAAATTTTGAATTCTTTTAAATACTACCAGGCAAACATAACACAGGTATGTAATTTCTCAATCGAAAAGTACGACTTATGTAATGATCAAATATCGACCTCACTCCAACGATATAAGACCCAAGTTGTAAGTTATAAGGGCTCTAGAAACTTCTGTTTGACCGCTATAAAGTTTACAGACTTTGGGTATTATTAAAAAAATTCTAATACCATTCAGTACCAGGCAAACATACCACAGATAGAGTTTCTCAATGACAGTACAATGACATACATAACGTTCCAATATCGACCTCACTCCATCGCAATAAGAGCTCTCAAACTGAAAGGTTCTAGAAACTTTTGTTTAACCGCTATATGTTTACAGACTTCTTGACCACGGGAACACGTGGAGAATTCGAGTACAGTTTCTTGAATAACTCCGGTATGTTGTTGTCGGGGAAAAGGTCCGTTAACGTCACTGTAAATAAACGAAAATGCTTTAATTTTTTTACCTGTAGTATTCATTGAGTTTTATTTCTACGTATACAGAAGACATCACACATGACTACTGTGTTCCGTTTTAGTGCAGCCATCCGGACATACTTCGGAAATACTTTGTAATACTGTTTTCAATGCATTGATAGAGGCAATTTTTTCAAAAATACATTCTATAATTTTATACCTAATATACTAGTGTTACGAACCTTAAGAGTCCGGCGACCTAACTAATTTCGACCTAGGCGACCTAACTTCGCATTGGCTTAAGGTATTCTATTGCCATTTCGTCTAGAAGAAGAAGACGAGTGAAAAGAGCTAGTAATGATACTGACGAGCCTCTAAACTTACATACAGAGTGACAAAGTGCAATTTCAATTTTTTTTATGGCTTATGCACTACTGTAATCATTCTTAAGTGACTAAGAATTTCCCTTGTATTATTGATTCATTTAACAGCTAATGATGTAGACAACCTCCCTATGTAATGGAATTTTTTATTTGCTTTGTCTACCTATTGAATAAATCAGCCCAAAGTGATCCCTTAAAATGCGGATATTTTTCATAGCTCTATTTTCGCTTGAGAACGTTTTTAAAAAAAAACCAAGAACATAGGGGCGAAGATATTGTTAATTTAATTGTACATGCTAAATTTCATCATAATTTGGCAAACGGTTTTCAAGAAATTTAAGTAGCGCGTTTGCATGGAAATTTCAGAACGTCGCGGCCCTCTTAAGGGTCGTGAATTGTCCCCAGAAGAACCAATAAAAAACCCTGAAATGTACGAACGTCTATGCTCACCTTCGAGTAGCACAAAAATTAGTCTTCTATTGATTTCTTGCGTTTGGAAGAGGTCGAAAACGGTCAGCAAGCCTCTGCGAGTGGAATCCGTCCCCACTATGTGTCTCAGGTCATCTAGTGGGGGAATAAAACAAGCATTAGTTTTACGAGCTTGTATGTCATCTGCTACATGACTGGAGCCCGGTGTATGGCGACAGGCTCGCCCCCTGTCACATTTTGGGACTGAAATCGTCTGGCGAAGTGTGGGTGTTGTATTACACCTCTGCCAGCCGTCTCGGGAAGAGGCGTGACGGGCTGGCGACTGTTGGTTGGTTGCTGGCTGTTAATATTAAAACATTAGATACATTGGAACATATACTTTACATTGTTTCACGGTAGAAAGTATGTCGTGTAAAAAGCAGTCGAATTGAGAACCTCCTCTTTTTTTTAAGTCGGTTAAAAAGTATTACAAGGTTTTACCTGAGCAAGCGGATAGTAGGGCGACTTTGGCGGCTACTCTTGTCCTGGCCTTGGTTTCCGTGTCTCGATCGCTAAACGTTGAGTTGTTGCGATTCGTCAGCCACTGCCTAAAAACAAACGGTCTTAAAGAAACTCATGATCCTAAAAAACATGGTCTAGCATTCAGGGAGCAAACACGTAATGACGTCACTCGTCATGTCATCCGTCTCTTTCGAACTATTTGTAAATGACTTATTTCGGTCTTACTTAAGCATCGATTGACGTCACAACGTGTTGCCCACGTGACCGGAATGCTATAGCTGGCGGAGTATATTATTATATCATGTAGACACTCAATTAAATGTGTCTGTGTGTGTGTAATATACGATAGGCTAGATTACGCACATGACATATAAGTGACAATGAGATGTTTTGTCTCTTTATAAGGGTTCCGCGACGCTCTGAATTTCCATACAAATGCGCTTCTCAATTTCTTGGAAACCATTTGTAAAATTATGATGAAATTTAGCATGTACCTACAATT
Organism: Peribatodes rhomboidaria; assembly: GCA_911728515.1. Lineage (NCBI taxonomy): Eukaryota > Metazoa > Arthropoda > Insecta > Lepidoptera > Geometridae > Peribatodes > Peribatodes rhomboidaria. The sequence continues at coordinate 12,050,787 of OU452172.1, forward strand.
AAATGAACTATATCACCGACCCTGTTTTGTTTTTTTTTTAAAAAAAAAAAACGTCATCCAGAGAAAATAGAGCTATGAAAATATCCACATTTGTAAGGGGTCACTTTTGACTAATTTATTTTATAAATAGACTTAGCAACTTTAAAAATATTTTTACATAGTGAGGTAGTTTACATTATTAGCTTTTAAATTAACAATACAAGGGATATTTTATTTATTTAAGAATGATTAGAGATGTGCAAAAGTCATAAAATTGATTAAAATTGCACTTTGTCACTCTGTTGATAACTTTAGAGGCTCGTCAGTATCTTTACTTGCTCTCTTCGCTCGTCGTCTTCTTCTAGACGAAATGGCTATAGAAAACCTTTAGTCAATGCGAAGTTAGTCTAAAGTGGTCTGGACCCTTAAAGAAAAGGAGATGGCAAGCTAAAGTGCATTCTAAAACTAGTGTACGAGATTTTTTTACTTAGATATATTCACGTGGTACTAAAGATGTTTTTAAAAATAGTAAATTTCATACTAAACTCACTTGAATGTTTTGAGATATTGTACTACGTTCCTTGGAGATGTGAGTGATGCGACCAATTCCAGCACCTTTCTGTAAGAAAAATAAATTTATTGTGTGTCTTTTTGGTTTTGTTTATAACAGTTTAAAGATAACGTATTAGATGAACAGGTACAATGAATTATACCTAGCTAAGAGTGAGTATATTCCGCCAACACATTAGAACAGGGTGACAATGTGACGTGTAACTATTGGAGTTATCAATAAATTCTGTTTTTTTTTTTATATTTTAAAATCAAATAAAAAAATAAATGGAAACAAAATGTTAATGACATGGCGAGAACCAGCGGATCAATCAGAACTCAGTATCAATAAGATACAGTTTTCCAAAGTTTCCTAGATCAGCTCTAAAGTTAGTAAGATCTACCAAACCAAAAAGAATCTATAATTGGCGGATTAATCGAGTAACATACAAAAAAAAATACAATCGAATTGAGAACCTCCTCTTCTTTGGAAGTCGGTTAAAATCACAATCTATGCAAATGCACTGCAAAGTTATATAAATGCTGTGATAAAAAATTTACTCATTGACAAATGCAGAGAACAAATACATACCTATTTACTCGGTCAGCTATCAAAGTCCTGAGAGGAGCCAGTAACCGCCGTCTCAGCCACAGCCCTCGAATGCCCAACACTTCTTCTAGCAATTTCAATGGAACACTATCGTCACCGTCCTAAAGAAAAAAACAACATTACTATGAACTAGCTCTCGTTTCACAAACATTACTATGAGAGCTTGAACGCAGTGCAGAAAATGTATGGACGCTATCATGTTAATGTACTGCGAAAGGTCGTACTGTATTTACTTACTTAAGTGTCCGGCGACCACTTAAGACTAACTTCGCATTGGCTTAAGGTTTTCTATAGCCATTTCATCTAGAAGACTACGAGCGAAGAGAACAAGTAATGATACTGACGAGTCTCTAAAGTTAGCTACAGAGTGACAAAGTGCAATTTTTTTTTTAATGATTTTTGCACTTCTCTAATTATTCTTAAATAACTAAGAATGTCCCTTGTATTATGGACTCATCTAAAAGCTAATGATGTAGACAACCTCCCTATGTAAAGGGATTTTTGATTTGCTTTGTCTACCTATTGAATAAATCAGTCAAAAGTGACCCTAAGGGGTCACTTTTGACTGATAAAATATCCGCGTTTGTAAGCAAACGCGGATATTTTTCATAGCTCTATTTTATCTTGAGGACGTTTTTAAAAAAAAAAACAAGAACATAGGGGCGGAGATATAGTTAATTTAATTGCACATGCTAAATTTCATCATAATCTGACACATGGTTTTCAAGAAATTTGAGTAGCGCGTTTGTATGGAAATTTCAGAGCGTCGCGGCCCTCTTAAGTCATGATTAGAAAATCGAGGCAACTTTCGAGAGTGAAAAGAAACGAAAAAGTATTAAGTGAGAATTAAAATAGTATTAAGAAAGTAGTGATCCCGAATTACTCACATCTGGAGCGTCACTTGTGTTGCCACTCTTCAAAATTTCGTAAACATTTTCGTTGTTCTTTCCTTGGAACACTTTTGATATACCTGAAAAAAAAATGTAAAATTAATCACACTAATATCATAAATGCAAAAGTTTGGATGGATGTTTGTTACTCAATCACGCCAGAATGGCAGAACGGATCTGGATTAAATTTGGCACAGAGATAGATTATAGTCTGGAATAGTATGTACATAGGACTTTTTAACCGCTTCATAGCCGCGGGATGCATCATCATCATCAGCCTATATCGACCCACTGCTGGGTATAAGCCTCCTCCGCGGGCTAGCATTTAAATAAATTAAAAATTAACAAAGAATATTTCTCTATGACGATGATAATTAACTGTTAAAAAAAATTGGATGAAATCTTCTCCTCGGACGCATAAGCCAATCGAGTGGAAGAGAGATAGATGCGGCGCGAGCCGAACGCTCAAATCGATCGTGCCTTTCGCTCGCTCGTGTAGCGCTCTCGCTCCGATCGATGAGCATAACGGGACAATGAGTCTTCCTTTTTCGTGCGTGCAGCCGGCGTTGATCGATTTATTAGACGTTGTCACGTATTTTTTTGTTTTGAAAATCTTACCATCCATAACTCCATCAACAGTGTTCGCGAACTGATCCGGCATGTTCTTCAACGTGCGCATGCCAGCTTTTAGCGGATTCACGAGCAGAGCATCGATCTGAAATTTTAGATTTCAATATGAAAACTGACGTGGTTTTGACAAATGCATTTTTACATTTATTATGCATTTTTATATCGTCACGCCTTTCCCCCAAAGGGGCTGCCAGAGGTATACAGCACCCACACTTCGCCGGACGATATTCAGTCCCAAATGTGACAGGGGATGAGCCTGTCGCCATACACCGGGCTCCAGTCATGTCATACAATACGAACATTATGTTCACACAGTGAACAAAACGGTGCGTGCCGTCGGCTGGGTTTGAACCTGCTCCCTCCGGCTTGAGAGGCGGGCCTTCCTTAACTAGGCTATCATCGCTTTTAGTCAGAAGAATGTTTCAATTTCTCACTCTTATTAATTTGAAACATTTGGCATCTTTTTTTTTATGCTACTAAGTGACGAGACGAGCAAGTCGCTCACCTGATGGTAAACGTCACGCTGCCATCATAATCATCTGTAGTTGTAGTTGGACTTACCGGATTACTATGTTTTTCCGTCTGATTCTCCTGGCTCAGGAAGCCTCCTAGATAGTCTGGCGACAGCAGCGTCATATATTTGGCTTCTCTAGCTAAATTAGCCAAGGTTTGGAGGTAGTTATTGAGCATCCGTTTCCGACTTTCGAGGACGGATCGAGACGTGTTCGAAAATGTTTTCTTTCCAGGGAAAGGTAGGTTGCCTAGCTCTGACCACTGAAAGAAATTAAGCAATCCGTTAAGTAATAAACAGGGTTATCGGTATAGGGTGTACTTAGCCGAAAGGGTGTCTTTGTACTCATTAGTATAAACTACTTTTACTAAAAAGCCAACCCAAAATCTCGTATAAAATCAGCTGTTCTATACAAAAAAATTATTGATCGTCAACAAAATGTATGGAACATTTTTTTTCTCGATTTTAGGGTTGACCCCATAGTAAAAGTTGTTCATAGTGATGAATACAATGACCTGCTTTCGGCTTAGTAACCCTTTCCTGATAACCCTGTATACTGTACTTATACTACTCACTTTTTGTACCGTTGGGTTATTCGGATGAGGTTTGCCTAGTCGAAAGGAATTCGGATAAGATGGATATAAATACTAAACAAAATTTTTACTTTAACTCTAAGATTGTAAAAATACTAATAAATATTAGGGAACACTAAAACGCAGTTGTTTATGTGTTTGTACGATGATAATTTTGTCTACCGTGTTTCCAAATTTGATGTTGCAGGCAAGTAAGTCATTTAAATACAATTTTTAATTACAAACATGAGCCAAATCAGTCAAAGTGCTGTATAGATATAAGGGTTGCGAGGTCTTAGTTCGAAGCGAAGTACTAGTTTAAAAAATTGTACAATATAATAGATGAATTATATATGAAGATAACGATTTTAATGTATAGTATTCATTAATGTAGTGTAATGATCTGCCATGACCTGACATCTGATGTCATTGTCACGTTCGTCCGCCCGACAGATACAATATTCTTAGAATGTTTACCTTATCCTTAATAATGACAAAATAATGTTAGATTGTTTACCTTATCCTTTATAGAACAGTGCAGATCATGGAAGTCGCTGTATCTCCTGTAAATGTGCCACACTTCGTTGTCCGACAATCTCGTGACCGCTATTGCGTAAATACCGAACGCACGGCCCTTGTCCTGGACGAGAGCTGAAAATTACAATTTAGATTAATTTCGAGTTCCGAAATTACTCCTAAAAAGTTTTCAACTTTTCTCGTCACTTCATATATCTCTCTCGCTTACTCCATCGCGCTTTTTCACTATCTGCCTTTCTCGTTATTTTTTTATGCTCATCCTATCTTGTATTTTTCTTTACATGTTTATCACAAGCTGTTGCCCGCAATTTCGTTCGCGTTTATTCAGAAAATATTATTCATAAACCTTCCTCGTGATATACTGCAACGAATACTACAAGTACTACGCATACTACAAGTGGCGTTGTATGTTCGGAGTAATTTACATAGGTATACGGTGTTTGCCGATCATACACGACGTGCAGGGCAGCTTAAGCAGGTTCCTAGAAAGCTGGCAAAGTCGAATAAGCTCACACATGTGATGGGACCGACGGTGTATAACAAGCTACCAAGTGACGTCGTTGCCGCTCCCAACCAGCAGCTCTTTAAAAATCGCTTAAAGCGCTTGTCGATCAGACGTTCTACAGTTTCAAAGAGTTCCTTGAACTCTAAATAACAGGGATAGTGTACAAATGTACAATCACTTATTATTATTAGCGTACCATTTAATGTTTACTGAATAGTACTAATATTACTATACATATTTAATAATATCTTGACATGTAAATAATACTTACGAATAAATGAATATGAATATGAATATATGAATATGAATTATCAAATTACGAATAATAATTCGTATCAAAGAGATCAGTGTCCAACCTTTAAAAAAATACTAGCTGGTTTTGAGTTTTAATTTTAGTTGTCAGTTGTTATTTTAGTACCAACTACGTACTATTAGGTATGTTATGTTGTCCGACGCATTTGGTAAGCGGCGCGTTATTTTTTTTTTTAATTTACAGAATTTCAGTTTTTTTTTTGTTTTCAATATTAATAGGATTGTACCATCGGTACATTATATACTGAAGCAAATTGGTACTCTACTCTCATCTCTGTATTCGGTAAAACTTTCTTAATATTTGATAGTGTATGTTTATGTTTATCTTACCAGTTTCAATAATGGAAGCATTCAATGGCGACATCAAATTCTTCGCATTGCGACTTATTTCCGTGTGCGAAAGAGACAAATTACTCGAATTCGCCGAAGACAGATTCGAAGGCCCTGAAACAAAAAAGGATTTTCACCATCACCAACAAGCCACTTTGACCTTTATTACTTCGGAATAGGATTCAATTATACCTGCACTTTCATTGATCATTCTTTGCGCAAAGTTGCCAACGATATCTGATCTTGAACGACTGTGTCTCGTCCCTGGCAATGGCAACGTATCACCTATAATAACAAACCTAGCTTTAATTCGACGATATTTATTGAAAAATCGATAACACAAACTATTAAAAATCAAACTAAAAAAGCTACCACTACGCAGTGCCGGATTAAGCGAGCGTGGGGCCCGTAGCAAATGTGAAGGGGCCTGAGTCGTTGGTTTCCCACCAAAACACCCCATTTCCCATCATTTCAATTTTTGTGTTGCCAAGTATGGTCAACGCCTTTTCCTTTCTATTTTGGGAAATTTGGCACCTGTGTCTACTTTGAGAATAGTAATATTAGTAATTTGGTGCGTCCTGCTATGTGGCTGATCCGGCACTGATAACACATCCAAATAACTTTCACTAAAAAAACTACGCTCAGGCAGGGATGAGTGGGTTTATTATGCGGGGCCCCCTTTCCTGCGGGGTCCGTAGCAATTGCTATTCTTGCGATGTGGTTAATCCGGCACTGCCACTACGTGAATTTAAGCATCGATTCTGTCATATCGAATTCCGATTCGTAACAAAATTTGACAGCTCTTATATTGTTACCTACCATCCTTTTCTCACATATTAAACTGGAAAGGGACAACTGTAGTCAGATTAGACCGAATGGGACAGCAGAACCGATGCCACAAAAAAAGTAAGCTCATGCTTTTTAAATCGACTTCAGGGGGTTATTTCAAACTACTTACTCTATATAAAGATAGCGTTATCATTGCTTACTATCTTCATAAATAGACACGGTATATTTTGAGGTCTCAGACAAGTTGCAAACGCTTCCAAGCGATTCCGTTGCTAGAATCGCTAAAATCGCTAGCTGTTGATTGGACGAGTTGACAATAAGGTCACGTGACGTTTATGTAGCTCGTTTTTCGTCCAATCAGCAGCTGGCGTTCAAGTGTTAGCATTCTAGAAACAGAATCGGTTGGTACATGTTCCAATAAAATCAAGGTCAATCATTCCGAGAGCAAACACGTAATGACGTCACTCGTCATCGTCATCCGTCTCTTTCGAACTTTATGTAAACGACTTATGTCGGTCTTTCTTAAGCATCGATTGACGTCACTACGTGTTGCCCACGTGACCGTGGTGCTATACCTGGCTGAGTATATTATTATATCATGGGTTGGTACCGATTACAACTTGCCCAGTCCCCAGTTAACTAAACCAAACTTCTTGCAATCCCATGCTAGCGCAACGTGCATTTTTTTTTAAATTTATTGACTTAACCATCATTAATTACCCTTTCATTAACAATCACAATTTCCGTTGATTTTTTTATATTTTATTAAAAAAATTGCTACACATTCGCAAGTGGTGCATTAAACACAAACCAGTGTTGCACACTTTCAAGTTTAGCTAATTACAAGAGCCAATTTCGAAACTTTACTTATTCGTAGTACATACACTACTACAAATCTAAGTTTTTTCTTAGCATTCCAACTTTGTAAACAAAAATGGCTGCTTTACAGCCGATCCGTTCTTTCAATTTCCACTAACATCTTCTGATATACGAGTAAGTACATAAAAATTTAAAAGAAATTCATTTAAAAACAGCGGTATAGTATAGTTCCTAGTTATAAAGATGCAATCGGTTTTTCTTTTGTTTTTAGATCTTTGTTCTAGCTCACCATTATTGTTTACAATATTAGATTGCTCAGAGAAAACAGACTATTGTACGCAATAAATTGTTTTAGAAAATTGTACCCAATTTGCACTTAGGTAGGGTATGATTCTTGTTACTTGGCAAGCGTCTCGCGAGGGATCGCGGGAATGTGGACGCTTTCATCGGTGCTTCGTATCTACATTTCGACTTGGAGAAAAACCTCGGTAATTGGTTGAGACATGTCTTCACTAGTCGCTTGCATTTGTCTGCGCAGTCGAACGTGTCTACTCTAGCCCCTATATCAATAATGTGTGGAAGAATATTTTGAAGAATTAAAATTTTGTAAAAAATATATTCAGTACAATTCTATGGGTGTTACGAAAATTTTGATCTCACTCGGGCAGGACAAACGCGGAAGACGCTATTCAGAACGCTAAACTGCTATTATAGCTAAAAATATACTTGTCTTTGTTATTGCTGCATCTAAGACAAGGACATCAATACTGTTAGCTAGTTTAGATTTAGCGTTTTAGCGTTCTGGATAGGGTCTAAAGTATTCATTGAAACATATAACTTAGTGTGCTCTTACGGGCCATATTTTTAAGGCAATTATGGTCCGGCAATATTGCGACAATGTTTTGAGTGCGGCCCAATCATTTATTCTTACATTAATTTATTCTTAAGTGAAGTTAATTATTTATTAAGTGAATTTATGTATGGCATTGAGTTCTCGGAATCCTCATTTTTGTACCGAAATCAAACTGAGCAAGTTTTAACATAATAATTCATTAACTTTCATTATTAGCGATCAATTACGAGTATGTTATTTTTTATTTTTAACTGTTTACCTAATTTTAAGATATTTTTTGTAAAAATGACTTGCCAGTGACATTGAATGTTAATTATGGTTAATAAATATTTCTGATTCTGATTCATTTCTAGCATGGCTCATGATGGCCGCACTACAGTCGTCATTATTACCAATATTGCAGTAAATATTAGGTCCATCTAGAAGCGATCTTGGTTATCAACCGGCCATATGTTTTACTTCGGAGCGAATTAAACTAGATGGCGCTTTTCATAATTCTCTTAACGTACCGCATGTGGTCCGCGCCCTCACGCAAAATACTAGTAATTTTATACTATTTCAGGGCTACTCCACGTTCATTAATAACGGGGCGAATGTTAGCTACAATACATTTTAATTAGTAATGAAGCATACAATACAAATATACTGAGTGTTAAGATTAGTAAATTAAGAAAAAAGTTAGTATAAATCATAAACTTTGCCATGCAAAATGTTGCTTTGAGTTTGAGAGGTTAAAACTGTGTATTCAATGAGGGACAAATGTTACTAGTGTTGACACAGAATAAATTAATAATCATACCCAAAATTGACTTTTTTGGGATAAAAGTGATGATTTTTTTTACAAAACGTTAAAACATTTGTTCCATAGTGAATACTCAGCTTAAAAGCTAATAAGACATTTTAGAGAAAACTTGATATTAATTATTAACTTACCACCATACTTTCGATTGTCAATCTTGTCATCTTTCCTGCTATCACTGAAATAGTAGTACGCGTTTATGAATTTTAGTAATCAGTTGTTAGAAATTAGAACTTAGTGTTATTTGCTGTACGGTATATTTTTGTATGTACATATTTAGGTGTGTTATTACCTACTGGTCCTTTCTGTTCCATCATCATTATTATCCATCATAAAATCAGACTGCCAAGATGGATCGTCCTGAAACAAAGCAAACCTATTAAGTGAAAACAAGTAATAATAATAATAATAATTTCGGGACACTTCCACACACGGTCGCCTGACCCCAAACTAAGCAAAGCTTGTACTATGGCTGCCAGAGACTGATATACATACTTAGATATTTTTAAATACATACATAAATAGATATTTACACCCAGACATAGAACAAACACTAATGTTCATCACATGAATGTTTGCCCTAGGAGGGAATCGAACCCACGCCCCCAAGCTCAGAAGGCAGGTTCACTACCAACTGAGCCACCGAGGCAGTCAAAAAGTGAATAAGTACCTCCTCGTCGTGCACAATCTTAGACCACAACGTCGCTTAACATCAGGCGAGTTGGTGGTCAAACGCCGACCTATTCTACAAATAAAAAAAAAAACATTTTAAAACAAAAACAAAAATCGCCAGCAAAATATCTTACCCACTTCTACTATCAAGACGATCCAAATGACACCTCACATGTCGAAATCCATCAAGCTGTTGAGGCTGTTGAGGCTGTAGGGCGTGCCAAAGAAACCTCATACACACATACCCACATACATACATACTTACATACACTCGGAAAACATAACCCTCCTTCTTGCGCAGTTGGGTAGTAAGGTTGAATTTTAGTGCTCGAAGAGCGACTTTGGAGGATCAGAAAAATCTACCGCAATACCTAGGCTAGGTCGGTCTTCAAGCAAAAAAAAATAAAAGTATTTACTTACAATTTTTTTTTTATTGAATAAGATTAAATAGTCATTAATAAATTTCTTGTCTGCCGCCAGCCGCCAGCGTCTTCCAACCCGATTTGTACCAAAAGTAACCTTAGCACAACGAACTAAAATCTCATTTCGCTTACCTCCAAAGCATCGCAGACACACTTCTGAACGTCATCGAAACACGTAACGGGGTTGTTCGTGAACTCCTCTCCTTCCGTAGTAATCTTTCTCACAAGCTCTGAGTACCCGTTTTCCGATACGCCCATGACTGCAGGACGGTTGGGCGCGAGGTAGAGATCGCAGAGTTCTAGGGCAGACGAACGGAGATTGTCCAGAACTGCTTTGGACGTATGCGGAGCGTCTGTGAAGAAGTTGTTTTGATTTCTGGTACTGTGAACGTCATATTAGCTAGTGGAGGGTCGGACTGAGCTGGAAATCTACCTACCAATCTACTTACCGTCTGACTTGCGGCAAGCCAAGACAGAGGGGCCCGCGCCGGCTGGGGCCCGAGTTGCAAATGCCACCCTGACTTTATGGCCAGTTCGACCCTGAGCTTACTGGCTTTGTGGGCGTGAAGATTTTCATATTTTTATATTTGACATAAATTTAATCGTCGTTGTAATATTTGCAAAAAAGTACTAACTACTTTCTACGTTACTGATAAATGCACCTAATTAGTTCCTAAGTTAAAATTATGATACAGGTGTTCTTATGTTTAAATTTGACATAGTTATCAATTATTACTGTTCTCACTTTTTTTTTAGTTATTAATATTCAACTGTGACATGTAACTATAGGAGTTATCAATAAATTCTGATTTCTGATTTAAAAAAAAAATTAAAGTTTAGACAAAAAAATCCAAGGAATAACCAAACCTGCTCACAAAAAGTTAAAAATTAAAGATAAGTAATAATACTTTTTCCAAGAGGTTGAGGAGGCCAATTCAAAAGATGGGAGGACGATTTACCAACAGGATGGAGAAGGTCTGCCAAGGATAGAGAGACGTTGAAACAATTGGGGGAGGCCTATGTCGACAGACAACCTGACCAAACTGGTTGCTAGTAAATTATTATTGTTTGCTATATAAATTTCATTTAAGAATAGTATTGTTTGATAAAAATACCATGTAAGTTAAAAAGGTCAGCGAATAAAGGCTTTATTATTATTATTATTATAATAATACTTTTTCGATCGAGTTAAAATAAAAATAGAGAAAAAGAAAACATTTCTTGGGGTCACCGCGTTGATTAATTAAGGATAAACGATTCCCATACAAACGTATTTTACCATTCATGAGCGAAGAGAGTTTTATTTGACTTTGTAATGACTTAAGTTGGCTTGGGTCTGGGTCTTTATTTGCGGTACATTATATATCGTTGAAAAAAACAACATATTAGTAGCAAAAATTACATTGTAATTTTAGTTAATTTTTGTCAATGTGCGCGTGAACACAGATAGTGTCGTACGCTTACATTTAGTTATGTTGGTAGCGGCACAGAATACGTAATAGTAATATAAACGGCGACAACGCGCGACGTTGCCAGCTCGTGGCATACGCAGGTCAAGCGCTGTTGCCGCTCTTCTCTCTGTTATCATTTCGCTCGCATCGTTCAGGTCAAAAATCAAATTTTGAAGAATTAGACAAACGTATTGCCAGTATTTGAACGAAGGTAACTAAGAGTGAAAATTATACCTAAATTAAAAACAGTAGATAATTATAATCCCATCATGTAAATATTATGAAAATATAGCTCCAAATATACATGTAGTCACTATTTTCTAAATATACTTAATCGTTTTAACTAAATCAAAAATGTTCGTTGGTAAGCGCATCATATGGGAACGGCTGTACCGATTTGGATTTTTTGGTAATGCTAGGTTTTATGAATAAAAGATTGGAAAAACTGCCCAGAAAAATCGGAATGTAAAGTGACTTGCTAGTACATAATAAATACGTGAGAAGAGTGTGGAAGTATTTCCATGAAAGTTTTGCTTATTAAAAGAAACCATAATCAATTACAATAAAATACATAATTATACATTTACTCATATAGCTTTACATAATTATATATCTATAATTATGAGTAAATGAGTAGTAGGAGAAGGAAATATTATTTGAAAGTACGATAATTTTCATGGAAAACATAATTTCAACTCTTGGAGTTGGTAACACTAATTGCGATTTCTTTGCTTGCGCGCGCCGGCCGCAAATCTCAATTTACCCACATTGACATTTCAGTGGGCGGCATTGACATTCCATTCGGTCGATGATTTTTCTCGACGTCTTGTGGTTTTCTTGTTTATAACAAAGAGTGTCTTTCTTAGTTTCTATTATACGGTGTTCATTTATAAGGCATTTATCCAAAATAAACCATGGAACCACGCACTTCTCAAAAGATTATAGAAACCACCACTACTCTGGTCCCAAGAAAAATCTGAAACGAGTTCGTGTAAAAATCTGAAAAGAGACGATTCCAGTGTTGCTTTAAATTCTGCGTGAGTAAAACTTCAACCTATAAATATAAATGTTTAAATAATTTCTATAGGTCTTGATCACATTAATTTTGGGTTCACATCTGTTCAGTATTTTCAAAGTCCCTTTGAAAAAACCCAGATGTGCAAGACCCAGGGTTGGTACTGAACTTGTTTTGTCCTTCCTGCTTGGAAAACAAGCATTCACCCAACTATCATATCACTTTCTGATTTAGCTAAAATGTGTATTGTCTATAAATTTACACCTATATTTTCTTCAGACCCTGTGAAAACATACAGTGAAAACAAAAAGAAGAATCACATAGAAGCCAATTATACACAATATGAGCCGGAAAAGTCTAAGGCAAAGCCCACAACATCAGAACCTCTGGAACATAAATTGGCCACTAATCAATCCTACTGTCAACAATCATGAGTCAGAAATGTTATTTTGTGGGCTTTATTTCTCCAACTCAGGACATCACCGTATTTGAAATAGAGCGCGACGAAGTTTTCATATCCAATATGCTACCGAAGCTGGTGAAATGTGCATTGCGATGTGCAAATGGCAGCGTTCGCAGCTAGAAAGTAAAAAAAATCTTCGAATTAGTTGGCTGAATTTCATCCAGATCCGTTCAGCCTTACTAGCGTGATTGAGTAACAAACATCCGTCTATCTATCCAAACGTAATCAATCCTAATAATTAAATCAACTTCAGCAGTTATTGATTGTTTTTTATTTTTACCTGAAATAAGGACATACGAACACATTTCCACTTTTCAGTCATAATATGCCCTCCGGCCACTTAGATCCACCGCCAGGTTCCACCGGTGTAGATAAAGGGCAGGGCATAATTCGAATCATGAAAACATTTAGGAATATAATCGATCAGACCGTTCTCAAATGATGCGCTCACTAATGAATAGCATTTGATTTTTACTTACGAACAAAAAACAAATGCAAAAAGAAACATGATATGCAAGAATCGAACAGGGTTACGTATAATACCTAGTCCCGGAACTTCTAGCCACTGGGCCAAGTTGTAAGATATCAGATACGTCGAAATTATCCCATAGTTGCAACCACGTTCGAATTCAAACAAAGCCTTGTTTGTATGCGTGAGTAGTCTACCGCCGCCCGCGATATTGCCTAGCACATATGCAAGTACTTTACAACTAAAATACACCTGAGATAAACCTAAGAAAATAGTAAATAATTCATTATTAGCGGTAAATATATTATCATGAAATAAAATGCGCATTTTCATTTATAAAAAAATAAAATACGTCAAATTGCAGCATCAACGCCATCTATTGGCGCAGGTGTTCCTAGCTAACCGCATCGTTTCGCCTTAAATAGTTTTCTTGAAAACGATTAATAAGTCAATTAGCACTTTTTAAAGGTCAGCAATTATTTTTAGTATATTTATATATTTTTGTATGTCAGACACATTATTTTGCAAATACATGCGATTATAGGGTTGCATAATAGTTATGGGTAGGATTCCTACTGTATGTAGGTGCTTGTTACTTTTATCACAATTACGGCACAAATATTGATAACATGCTATTAAAATATCAATGTATAATAAATATTACATAGTACATTACAAATGTATTACGATAATGTGATACAAATCAACGTATAACTGCACGTATATAGCTGTACGAATATACTTTACATACAAATACACTTTGCAGAGGGCTAAATACGATATGAAATAAATAAGTATAGCATATCTCAGAAATACGGGGGCCTAACACGACATTTAATTGCTATGATAGTTACATTTGGTTTTGACGTTGCGCGACTATGAACCTTTTTTTTTATGTAGAATAGGTCGGCGTTTGACCACCAACTCGCCTGATGTTAAGCAACGTTGTGGTCTAAGATGGAGCACGACGACCTATAAGGCACTTATTCACTCCAGCCTTGAAGTTTTGTATAGTGAAGAAGTACAAAGACGGCAGTTGAGTGAGGCGCTACAAGTGCGTTACTGCTCAGACCCGTCTTCGGAACGGTTACATCGGACTACATCCCGAAACACGACTAGGTCATTTCACGGCATGGCTTGGTCCGACATGGCTTGGTCCGGTGGGTGGACCTTATTGCGCGGTGATACGATCCGCTGTCGTGCAGCGTCGAAAACAAAACGTAGCCAGCATGTCATGGTAGCCCCCCAGAGCCAGTATCATGATATCTTATTGCCATGATTTTTAGGTTTAACCGCTGGCGCTGCGGGATTATGAACCTTATTGCGCGGCGATACGATTAGCGGTCGCGCAGCGTTGACGGCTGAACCTAACAATCATCGCAATAAAATGTCGCGGTACAGGCCGAAGTGTATACGTAAGGGTTGTAGTAATGGCTAAGTATATTGTCCTACTCTCAAAGTGAACAGCTTTTAGAACACAAGTTTGCTAAATTCGATAAAAATAATTTAACTCCCATACAAAATTGATCACATAACTAGATTGATCACAGAACTAGACTCGACTTTTAGGGTTCCGTACCAAATGGGTAAAACGGAAACCTATTACTAAGACTTCCTTCCTTAAGATTGTCCTTCCGTCTGTCTGCCTGTCCGTCTGTCACCAGGCTGACCGTGAATATGAATGAACCGTGATAGTCAGTCGAAATTTTCACAGATATATTTCTGTTGCCGCTACAACAACTAATAAAAATAAAGTAAATATTGAAGGGGGCTCCCATATAACAAACGTTATTTTTTTGGCGTTTTATAGATAATTGTACAGAACCTTTCCTGCGCGAGTCCGGCTCGCACCTGGCCGGTTTTTTTTATGTAACTAGTTAGCTAGTGTTCTAAAAGTTGTTCACTTTGACGAGTACAACAATACCCTGAACTCTTTAACCGCTGACTCGAATTTATCCGGCAAAGATTTTTAAACAGATTCTGCCTGGAACGCGGATATTGTTCATCTTTGATTTAAAATGTCTTTCTTTCACTTCCGCCAAGTAGCCACTAGTACATAGATATAATATGAAATTACTTAGTTGTAAGCCAAAATTAGTGAGACAGTAATTTATTACCTGATAAAATAATGCCCCTCAGTTTCTTGCCTGTTCTTCTGAGTAGCGGCTCTTTCCGAACAAGGCGGTCGAGTCTATTATAAAACTTTGATGGTCATAAGTGTATCTTTGACTGCCTCGGTGGCTCGGTTGGTAGTGAACCTGCCTTGTGAGCGTGGGGGCGTGGGTTCGATTCCCACCTAGGCCAAACATTCATGTGATGAACATTTGTGTTAGTTCTATGTCTGTATTTCAAAATATATATGTACGTATACCAGTCTCTGGCAGCCATAGTACAAGCTTTGCTTAGTTTGGGGTCAGGCGACCGTGTGTGAAAATGTCCCGAATTTATTTATTTTGATACCCAATTGATTAAAAACATTTTGACTTAGACTTTGATGACGAAAATCCTTGTTGGAAAAAATCAGTCTCAAGCGGATAAAAAATAAGTAATACCCTTACCGTATACACCTTGTATAATTATTGATTATGTATGTATAAAATAAAGCAATACACATGCATACGTACGTATATAGAAGTGTGAGTTACCGGCTTCGTTGAGCTCTATCTCGAGTAGGTACTGAGCGTTGGAGCGCCACGCCGCGGTCGCTCGGATGAACTTCAGCGATCTTGATACTTCTTCGGGTATTTTGTCCGCGTTCGCGCTGTTTGAACCTGAAACGGGTTTTTAGCTGACTACAAAAGAGGAGGAGGTTCTCAATTCGGTTGTGTTACATTTATACCATTCGTTTTGATGGTATGTATTTTTTTTTTTTTTTTTATGTAGAATGGGTCGGCGTTTGACCACCAACTCGCCTGATGTTAAGCGACGTTGTGGTCTAAGATGGAGCACGACGACCTATAAGGTACTTATTCACTCTAGCCTTGAAGTTTACTAGAGTGAAGAAGTACAAAGACGGCAGTTGAGTGAGGCGCTACAAGTGCGCCACTGCTCAGACCTGTCTTCGTATTCTCAATGTAATTTCATTGTTCTATTTTTATTTTAGTGAAATTGTACTGACTGATTATTATTTTTTATATTCGTTCATGAATTATTATTGGAATTGTAAATGAAATTTAAATAAGTTAGTAATGTAAAAGTACCTGACGTGTAACTACATTAGTTATGAATAAAGAGTTATGAGTTATGAGTTATAAGCATACTTTTTTCGTTTTCGTTTGGCTCTATACATTGTGCTTAGTTCCAAAACGTTTCCGCCAGGGGCGCTCTATTAAAATGTATGGAGGCGAAACGAACATGAAAACGGTTTACGAAACTATTAAAACTCATGGTAAGGGTAAAGGACCCACAGAAGCGAATGCGGGAAGGCGGTCGTGATTCTTGACGACTTTTTTGTAATGTTCACACAAAAAGCGAGTTCCGTCGCCGTTTTAGTCTTCCCGCGGTGTCCGCTTCACTGGGTTCTAGCCTTAAATCGCTTGTGACCAAACCTTTTGTTGGTAAACCACGAATTTCTCTACCACATAGAGACCTGAGAGACCTTGGCATAGACCGAGCATTGTACGGTTTTTAAGTCAACACATTGGCACATCAAGTACTTATAAAACGCTGAATCCACCAATAGGACGCCAGCATCGAAGTAATGACCATGGACAGACCAATCAGCGTGCGTAAATCTTCGCATAGTATGTGCAATGTTATAGGGTGAATAAATTAAATTCATTTTGTAAGTAAAGTAGTAAAATATACCTGCTTGTGGTCCCAATGTGGCCCTTTTGGCTTGTATAATCCTAGCTAAGTACTGCAGCGACGATAGCTTCTGACGATCTTGGAGCTCCCATTCCCCTGCGCTGTCTTTCGAATGCTGGGGAAAAATGATAATTAAAAATACAGTAATTGTACCCAACTTAGGGCTACAGAGGTATGTTAAAGCCAAAACAGAGTACATAGTATTGTTTTCTTTGGGTGACATCTATACAAGGTTATCAGGAAAGGTTATACCAAACCGAAAGGGGGTCATTGTACTCATCATTATGAACAACTTTTACTATGGGGTCAACCCTCAAATCCAGAAATAATAACAGCTGTTTCATACATTTTGTTGACGATCAATGAACTTTTTGTATGGAACATCCGATTTCATTTTACGAGATTTTGGGTTGGCTCTATAGTAAAAGTTGTTCATAATGATGAGAGTACAATGACACCCTTTTGGTTTGATACACCCTATACCGATAACCCTGTATATACCTGTTGACTTTTTTTAACGTCTCGAGAATAATAAGGGTGTGTTGTGTAAGTGGAATAGAAGCCATACACGAAATTATTTGCTTAGTAGAAAGCGCGGGGCGCGAGCAGGCGGAGATGCACAAGTGGCTCGTGCACCTGCGAAATTATATCAAAGCTCGTGCAGCGAGTACCTATCTATCGGCCGGCTCCAAGAATAGGATCGCGTTACGAATTCATTGAACATTCAACATTTTTTTAAATAAAAAAGTCTATTCCCATAGGCTTCAATTCCATTCACCTATTATATACCTACTAGTTGCGCCCCGCGGTTTCACCCGCGATAAAAAAGTATCCGATGTGCTATTCTAGACTATAATCTATCTCTGTGCTAAATTTCATCCAGATCTGTTCACCATGCCATGTTAAGCCATGCCGTGAAATGACCTAGTCGTGTTTCGGGATGTAGTCCGGTGTAACCGTTTCGAAGACGGGTCTGAGCAGTAGCGCACTTGTAGCGTCTCACTCAACTGCCGTCTTTGTACTTCTTCACTCTACAAAACTTCAAGGCTAGAGTGAATAAGTACCTCATAGGTCGTCGTGCTACATCTTTGACCACAACGTCGCTTAACATCAGGCGAGTTGGTGGTCAAACGCCAACCTATTCTACATAAAAAAAATTAATAAAAACCCGTTGTGGCGTGAAAGAGTAACAAACATCCATCCATCCATCCATCCATCCATCCATCCATCCATTCTTACAAACTTTTGCATTTATGATATTAGTAGGATTTGAGAGGAACGCAGGCGTGACGATATGTTATTTATATTCGAGACGCTAAAGAAAATCAACTGATATAGTAAATAATTATCAAATGCATGTACTTATATCAGAATAGTAAACTAGAGGTAAACTTCTATACATATCTAGTGATGTAATGTCTCTTACTAGTTTTTGTATATCCTTTTGGACGAGCTCCAAAGTGGCGTCCAGCTCTTCAGCGTCGCCGCAGCTTCGTATAACTATTAGGAACAGTTCGGACGGCAAAGTCGAGTCACGGCAACACTGGAAAGTTATTAATAAATACATAAATAGGTACAGTTCTTTTTTGACAATAGTAGTTTAAATAAAAGTGTTTAACTTTAATTGATGACGTATATAAGAGGATAAATGAGCACCGTCAAGCGATGAGCCGCGATCAGGAAGCTTCTATAATCCTACTAATATTATAAACGCGAAATTTTGTAAGAATGGATGGATGGATGGATGTTTGTTACTCTTTCACGCCAGAACGGCTGAACAGATCTGGATGAAATTTGGCACAGAGATAGATTAGTCTAGAATAGCACATAGGATACTTTTTGACCGCGGGTGAAACCGCGGGGCGTAGCTAGTTTATTATATAGCCACCAAAATGAAACGAAATGTCAGTCGACCAGTTATTGTTTTTTAATTAAGCTAGTGTCTCTGTGAGTTGAAGATCTCGCGAGTCTCAAATCACCGCCATTTCGAAAAACTGAATCGGCAAAAAACTCCCATTTAGGTAATTTGACTGAAAACACTTACAGTTCTAATAATAGTCCTATTGACGTTGTCCGGATCGCTCAGCAGGTTGATGATGGGGCGGAGCACCACGGCCGAGATCAGCTCTATGAGCAGCATCTTCAGCGCGTGGCACTTCCACGCCTCAGCCGGCGCGACCAGGTACAGCACGGCTTCTGACACTTCACATAGTAGCTCTGGAAATAGAACCACAGTACACAAATTTTTATTGCTTAATTAAATTAAAATTCATTTAATTCAGATAACTTTAGATCCATACAATTATAATACAAAGCAAATTATTATTTAAAAATATTACCAAAAAATGTCAGGGAATTTGAAAAAGAATAATAATAATAATAATTTAAAATGTCAAAATAGTGAAATCAAAAAAAACATTACAAATTACTAACACAAACATAAAAATACAAACAATATACGGAAAAACACTAATTAATTAATAGTTCCCACTTCGTCGTCTTCGTGTCTATGTTTTTTTTTGTAACCATTTTATGTATGTGTACCGACAAATATATGTAGTCGGCGTCAGCCACACCAAGAGCTTTAATTAGCTCACTCAGAGAGCAGTAAGCTGTTAAAGCACTGAGGCCAGGAAGACAACAGACGATCTACATATGTTGTTTGGACTGTTCCCTGTTCCCAGTGTGATTTGAGTTGCGCTACAGTTCTCTGAGAACCTGCATCAGAGAATCCCTACGTGGTCTTGTTGGACTTGCAGCGGCCCACTTGGGTCTGAATTCTGATTAGCGACATCTACGTGGGCCACGATAAGTTCCCATTATACCGCTTGATTTTACTCGTTTACAGGTTCCATATTGCCAGATATTCCAGGACAAAAATATCTCGTGTCAATTCTCATGGTGCACTGACATGACGTCAGGCAACATTAATTGCACACAAACTTTCATAGGTACATCATAGGTATATCAGAAGTGGGATAAAGCATTGCAAGAGTTGATAATGAAAAGGAATACTATGAAAAACTAGCTGCGCCCCGCGGTTTCACCCGCGGTTAAAAAGTATCCTATGTGCTATTCTAGACTGTAATCTATCTCTGTGCCAAATTTCATTCAGATCTGTTCAGCCGTTCTGGCGTGAAAGAGTAACAAACATCCATCCATCCATCCATTCTTACAAACTTTCGCGTTTATAATATTAGTAGGATAGTTCTTACCATATTCTTTCTCTGGATCAGTACAAAATATATCCCTACAAATTTGTTTATTCTCAATAGAACACTCTAATTCAAAAAATATATCTTTCAATGTACTGCCCGAAACATTTTCGGAGCTATCGTAAAATTTCGATTTTCCAAACGTTTGTGGATCTGAAAAGAAGATTTATTGAGTAATATTAAAAGTCAACATGAAATGTGTATGTGCTATTATTCACTTTTACGGTAATGGCCTTCTGCCTTAATAAAATTCAGACTGAGCTATGTAAAACATTACTACAAAAGTTACATAATAAGTCCGTAAGTCAGTTATTTTAAAAGGAATATATGAGATTTGAAACTTAAATTATGAATCATGCACCAATATGAATCATAGATATTCCTCAACTGCCAGTTGAACTTATGATTCATTTTTGTGTACAGACATTCAGGCTTGAGAAAATAAAGCAGCTTTAACTACTTCTTAGTACTTCTAATGCTGCAGGCACACATTAGTTATCATATTTGCTCCAATCTAGGTCTTGGGCCAAGGAGCCAATGTGTGTATCAGTTTTTGGATGCAAAGTTGATATTAGAGCGACATTGACGTCAAGCAGTAGGCAATAAGGTATAATTAAGAAATATATATACATGGTAATATTGGTCATTTCAAATTGAAACCAAGCTTAGAGCCAAAAGCAAACCAATGTGCAACTGCAGCATTAAACTTTATCGCATTACATTGTTACACATAATTTTTTGCAAGATATTGAACTTTAGAAAATAACACACAATTGACACTTAATAAGGCATTGACTGAGTAAATAGTGTGCTTGTTTTTTTACCGTCTACTAACATAAATTTACTTCTAATCTATAATCCATACATACAAAACTGTTATTTCGATTGGGGATAGACCTCTATTTAATGTCCTATTTAAATTGTATGCTTTATATATAAACTGATTTGATGGGTGTTTTAGTTTACCTGGAGGCCAAGGCAAGTCTGTTTCACTTTTGTTCCTCCTATGCGTTCTTTTCTCATCCGGTTTCTTTGGACTCATCTTTGAGTTTCCATTAGCTAACTCTTTGGCACTAACTAGATCTATATGTTTCATCCTTACTCGAGACTGTTTGAATAGTTTTAGATGAGTTGTTAGCTCTTCTGGAAAACGTGTTGACAGCAAATGGATCCAGTCTACGGTTTTTACTCTGTAAACATTAAATTCAGTGTTTTGAGGATGAAGAAAATTGATTTTGAAAAGAAATAAGTAAGTAAATAAAGGAAACAAATTCGAAAGACATGTGACATCCACCAACCCACACTAAGCCAGGGTAGTGGCTAGCAGCTCAATCACCCTTGATTGAGGGTGGGTAAGACAAAATGAGTTGCCGTCATAAAAATCTTACCTATTAGATACATTAACACCTGCGGCGAGCACCAATCGTTTTATTGCATGATCCGTGAACTCTTCGTCATCAGTGAGAATGCTGTACCATGGAGTGACATAGTCATTGATGATGATTGTGACAATTTCGTTGAGGAAGCTATCTACAGTCTCACTTCCTGTGATCCTGTTATCATATTTGGGTAAAGGAGATTCAGTCTGAAATCTTTTTAGAACCTGCAAGTAATGATGAGAACATGTTACAATACAATCTGGTAATAGCAATAGCTAATTTAGATTCTTAATAAACTTTTTAAAGTTACTATTGACCAATCCTTACTGTACTAAGGGTATCAAACAGACAATTTGATTAGTTAAAAAGTCTTACCGTTGGGAGCTGTATTGAAAAGTTTGTTTGCTGTAATGGATCATCCAGACTGTCCAAATCAACGGGGAATATTTTTTTCTTGTCATATGTAAAGTATAATATAGTGGTCACCCTGTAAAAACAAGATAATACAAAGCCTGGAGCAATAAGCATGGTGATGTGTTTAATAATATTGGGTACTGGAAGCTTACTGCAAAGCCAATAAAATGTACTAGGTACATCATAACATTAGGTAAGTCAACACCAAAACAAGACATTGTTTTTGGAGTAAAATTTATTATTTACAAAAACATTTTTCCTACACATAACAACCATGTATATAACTAAGGTCAATGGTTATTTATTTGTATTATTTGCGTTGAAAAAGTAGTAATTATGTGGAACTTACCCTACTAAGAATGAGACCACAAACGTAAGAAATGTAATGTACCACCCCACTCCAAAAAGACCGGTAAAAGTGACAGTAATTAAACAAAACCAACTAACAATTCGCATGACCATTTTATACAATCAATTAAACAGCAATTTGCTTTAGAAATTATAAATAAAAAGGCAAAATATAACAAATTCGTGCTGACAATTTTTGTTGACTAAACTTGGAACCAATATTGTACGGTACAGATAATGTACGGCATGATATTGTGCAGCCTGATGATTGGTGACCATGATAATTGACCATGACAATTGGTGTACATGTCATTAACTATCAAGCTGTACAATATCGTAGCGTGCAGTATCCTGCCGTACATTGTTGGCTCAATAAGTACAAGCAATATTGTATTTTTCGGCCAATAATATAAAATCGACGTTATTACATTTAATTTTGTCGTACATACAACTAGCATGCAAGTGGAATGTTGACACTTAAACAAAGCTGCCAGAAGCTCTGGAGTCGCCCCTGAGTGTGGTGCAGCAACACTTCTAGCAGGAGCCCACCCGAAGTATCTTTCAGAGACAAAATTTAGTCAAATACCAGTAGGCTAAGGTTATTTTTATTTTTTCAAAAAAAAGAAACATAGTGGGTAGAGTCCAGATTTCTCTTTGTTTTTTTTTTTATCTCCATAGAATATATAGTATGAGTTCCAGAGTTGACTACTTGTTCAAACGAAGCATGGAAGTGATAAAGTTCATAAGCGCAACAGAACAGCCAATCAGAATAGTGACATTTCAGCACGGTTAGGCAATAGGTAGATGCCACCTTTTATCATGTTGTACATTAAAGGGTCATACAATCTCGGAACATTCCGATAAAACAAAGCTTATATTGCACCACGTGTTAAAACATGGGATAAGAATGTACAGCCTGATAAAATGTGAACTTTTCTTTTGTACATAGATTATCAGCTTGCACAATACTGGCTGTGCTTTCCTTGCTAAAGCCTAAAATTGCCGGCCAGTATAATAGGACAAAGATTATACAACTTGATAATTTGTGTACATGTATTTCAAATATCAGGCTGGGCATTCCTAACTGTACATTATCATGTCAGCAAATAAACCAGCATAATGACAACAAAAGACACCCAGAAATTGACGTTTCAGTTTTTTATTTTGTAAGTGAGGGGATTGTAGAGACAAAATGGCTGAAACCGATTTATACATTTTTAAATCGAGAAATTCCAATCGACTATTTTGTATATTATTTATTATTATATTTGATGTTAAATTATACTACGCAACGGGGTCGTTTTCGGTTGGCTCTATACATCAGCCAATGTACAGACTTAAAATTTGTCTGTGGCCAGTGGGGCTATTCCTACGCGTGAGATGTATAACATTTAAAAAAAATTGCCACTCCATTTGATACAGTTTTGAATAGGTACATATTTATATGACAGTACGATTTTTTTAATTCACAGACTAGACAAAAAGTTATCTATCCCAAAGAATAAAATACAGCGTTCTATTTGCGGCGGGAAAGAATTTAAACTACTTACTCTTTTTTCTGAGATAACTGCATGCAATTTGGCTTTATTGGCGCTCGCTCAGTCCAATTATTAGGTACTTCCAGTAGCAAGTAGTAATAAGAAGAACCTATCTAAGTTGCGACAAGTTCTTGCTACTACGGTGTATCGTAACAACGAAGGAGCCAAAAAAACTCAAAAGTGGATAACAGTATTTTTGATTTATTGAAATATAAACTTAATCACATAAATTATCATTTTTACAGAATAGATTATAGTTAGTTACAATAGTCTTGGGACTATCTAATAATACTAGCAATTAGTATAATTTTATTGTCGATCATGTCAAACAAACAATTTTAAATAAGGTGCCATTACCTCGTGAAAGGTAAAATTATTAGGAGATAGGTACGCTGAGAACGTACAATGGAATAGTTACCAAATAAATGCAGTTCAATTTAGATGCCAAATAACCCATATCTAAGACTTGCACGATAGAGACTTTTGTGTAAGCCTTAGAATTAAAATTAAGATTGGCAGAATCTATAGCTTAAGTATAATTCAATTATCGTAATGGGTCACTTCGGAGCAGCCATTTTATATGCCTCTGCTACAGCAGTCGCCAACATAAGCATCAGTATTATGAGCATGTGGCCTTTAAGTAATTCAGTACAATAATTTAATTATAACTGACAAATTACTTTAATCTCTACTGCCAGTATAGCTTGCTTAGAGCTATATTATCACACTGGCGGTTTGCGAGCGATTTCAAAACTAAGACAGCGCGCAGCAAACACGCCGCGATAACGCCGCGTTACTTAATAGGTATTACATCGCAACATGTTGCGAACTCGCGGTTGGCTCTTTTCAGTCTTGCCTCGCTTTGAAATTGCTAGCAAATCGCCAGTTTGATATAAGTAACTCTTATTAAAATTCTCAAACTAGGCAAACACAGATAAAAGCGCGCAGTCGTCGAGCGAAAATCAGCACATTGCATGACACATAAATAGAATCTTGTGACGTTATCACAATAAGATTCAAGTGCTGTAATTTTGAATTGCGCAGCTTTTATGTGTATCGACCCTTACATAACTAACGCCTGCTAAATGACGCGGCGATAAACGGTTTCACTTTCGGGTATGTTGCATCTTGCTCTACTGTTTGTGATTTCCTAACTGCATCTCTGCATAGTATCGCTACGCTACCGCGGTTCACCGCGTCGATGAGAAATCAGCGTAAGCGTTCACGCTGTAGCGGATAGTGGTACAAGTAATACTAATTACAGTACAGTACATTAGAGTGATTACAGTACGATCAACTTTTTCGTGAAGTTCCTTGCACTGTTGTATTTTCTCTGAACACTGACAGGTACAGAATTTAATTTTGTCTAACGACCTTTTCAAACAAGTTAGTCACACTATTATGCTATACTAGGCATTAGCTTTGTGCTTTTTAACTTGGTGCCTCCCTATTCGTAAATAAATAATAGAGACGAATCATTTAATTATAGCGAGATAGTACGTGGTTTAAATAGAGAAACAGTGCATATTTATAAAAATATAGGTGCAGAGAATACAAAAGTTAGTTAGTATTTAGATAATTATATCCAATTCCAATGCGATCTCTTAACGATACTTTACAATGTATTCCGTAATAAAGTCACTTTTAAATTGCTCACTCAAGTATCTTTCTCACAAAGTTTTCGATTTTAAGCCGATTGCGTAAGATTCAGTTGCAATCGTTTCGTTTCGTTCGTATGCATGGTGCGATCAATGGGTGCGAACAGGATGACACTATGGACATTGCAAGTATATATAAAGAAATGTTTACTGGAAAGATAAGGGTGTTTTACACTGACCGATATCATAGCAGTTTTTCAGTTTCACAATAATGACTTATTCATAGCTGGTATGTAATAAATTGAATGTTTTGAAAAATCGTATCTACTAACCTGAAAACGACTTCGCGTCTTCGTTATAGTTTACGATGAAAATTGACTAATAGTTACAATAAGTATTTTAGTAATTTTTACATTTTAACAATCAGCAAACATTTTTGTCACACAGGAATTTAGCAATTATGAAGTGAAAATAATTTACATAAGACGCCATTAAAAAGAGTTAAGAACACGAATAGCAAATAAAATCTTGATTTTACAACAAAACTGTATACAATTGATTGGTTATTCATTTAAATATCTACACATACCTTAACCTAATGGTTTTTATTTATTTTTGTCTATATAAGTTCGACTATGGCATTACATCAAATAAAATCGAAGCTTATTGCTTCAGTTTCGTCGAAATTCATTTATTTATATTCACACTATCAGATCTATTTGGTGTGTACTTATATTAATAACTTTTGCATACTATGCAAATAACCAGCGCGAGTTGAGAGGGACGCACGTATCGTAACATACGTGCATCCTGCTCTCGCACAGAAGGCGATGCAGAGAGCGGGCTGGCACGCGATAATTCTTGCCATCTCGCTCACACAGACCCCAGGTTCCTTGCACCGTTTACAATAGCCCTAAGAAACATTACACAGTGACATTTATAAATTTATCAGTAAGTATTCGTAACGTAGTAGCACAGAATTTAAATAATAGGTTTATTCCGGTTTTTAGGATGACTCACTCCTCAATAAACAGCATAGATATTATGCTAGAATTACAGGGCGGCCGGGAACAGATTTTAACATTCACTTTAACATTCAAATTTGCTGTTTTGACGAGATAAGAGCCCTTTCTCACACAAGCAAAGCCTCAGACTAAATTGACTTGACTCCGTCTGTGGTGACCCTTATAGAGCTCGGAATTACTCGGATTACGGAACTCAAGAGACTGGCTCCGAATTTACAAGCATCACTTGAAGTAACACTCTACGTGACCATTCTCAGTACGTTGACATGACAGCTGCCATACATTTTTTGTAACCAGTGCTTTTGACCGTTTCAGACCGTCATAGTAATGTTTGTAATACGGGGGAAGTGCTGGTATAAAGACGCAAATATAAATTATAACCAGATGTAGGATCAATGAAAAACATTAAAATCATCCTTAGTATAATTATATTATACAGGGCTATAAGTAACTCTCCAAAAACCTCTTAAGATCTCATTGTACTCATCAACATGAACAACTTTTACTATGAAGCCAATCCAGAAACAATCCTGAAATCGCGAAAAACAGCTGTTCCATACAAACAGTTCATTGGCCTGAGACAAAATGTATGGAACAGCTGATTTTACAGCTGATGAGTACAATGAACCCTTAAGAGGTTTTTGGTAAGTTACATATAACCATGTAAGTATAAGATTTTTGTAGTGGAATTGATTTAAATTTAAAAAGAAGATTCCACAAATAAACGCAAAATAGTGATTACTTAAATCATCAAAATAAAATAAGGGAGAAGCGGCACGAGTCTTCTAGTACAGTGTGTGGACCCAATATAACTTCAAGCAAACAGACACTACACAGCTCCGTTGATAGTATTATGTTACGTGTATCAATAACAAAGATAGAGAGACGTACAAGAGACTATCGAGAACGAGACAACAATAATTATCACTGTTTCGACTGGTTGCGTTTGTTTGTGACTACGGCGAATTGTGTGCAGCATCTAATTTATGCGGTCAATTTTGAGATTCTCGTACCGTCTCTGCCTTGTATGTATTTGATCGAAGACTTAAATAATTATTTTTTCTATTATAGATTAAGAATATTTTGTCAAATTTTCCTTGTTAGTTCTTTATCATATCTTTAAATTATTTGTAATGCGCGTTTAAAACACGCAGGCTTGACGTTAGTAAAATATTGCTTTCATTTTTGACAAAATGACTTATCCTTATATTTTATCGATAATCAGTTTAAAACGATCAGTGCGTAATACATTACACTCATCGATCTATAAACACGTAGATTTCGGGTCAGGGCTTCATAACGTTCGAACCAAAAGTAAGCTAAAACTGCACTAAAGTGCCTACGTTACTCTGCCTGATGCATGGGAGGTCGGAACCATCGGTAGTCCGATTTAAGGACCCTGACTCTCTGTCTTACCACACTATCCTGTCTCTGTGGGCAGAGTACGAAAAATCGCGTAATGTCATAGGGCTTTAACAATGAAATCAAATATTTTGTAGTAAAACACTGAAAATAGACAAAAGTAATGCAAGCTAAATTAGACATAGACATGTTGACATAATAATAATAATGATTTCAATTAGTTTTTCGATATTTCTAAAAGTGCACGGTTTAACTTTTAGTAGGCTGTTTTGTGATACGGAAATCACTAACTAGACTTAAACTTCACGTGTTCTTAGATCGATGTTCATACTAATCAATATCCTCTCCCTAATAAACGTTGGCATAGCTCCGGAATATTATAGAGAGTTAATAGAGTTTAAAATTTAAAAGAACCAAAAAAGAAAAAAACTTATTTAGGGGGCGTCCATTAATTACGTAAGGTGTTCTAGGGGGGGAAGCTAAATCTTTCCAAATCTCACTTAGGGGGGAGGGGGGATCTTGGCAAATATCACGTGATTATTTTTCTCACAGAAAACGGTGTAAAATTGCGTGTGCTAGTCTCCATGGACTGAATTAGAATAAATCTTTTCTTAATTTTTGTTCGATTTTCATTATTTAAAATTATGATTGTGATTTTAAATTACGGTAATATTCACAAATACTAGTCTTCAATAAAAGTAATAGAACAGGTTGTTTTTTTTTTAATTTATTTTCTCAATAATCCTACACGTTTACAGCCCAAATAGGAGTTTTGAAGAATCTCGCGTGAGATTAGGGGAAGGGGGAGGGAGTTACGGAAAATCTTACGATATCTCACCAAGGGGGGAGTGGGGGTCGAAATTTTTTTTAAAATGCTTCGCGTAATTAATGGACGCTCCCTAAATATTTCGAGGCCTTACAACGTTTATTAGCAAGGTGGTAAATGTAGTAACTAATTATGATTAGAATTTTATAATTCTCTTCGCGTTCAACTCACAGAACGTTCAGTGCATGTATACTTGGAATTATGCTAGTTTAAATATTAAATTATGACTTACCTACTATACATTATAATACATTTTTCAACAAGAATATCAACAATGGACTGAATAGCTATAACTAGATAAACGCATGATATTTTTTAGGAAATTGTTGTTGTCTAAGTGTATTTTCTGTCATGGCGTATGAAACATAGAGAAGAACGAAACTTCGAAAAGAACGAAACTTCAGATAAGTACATTTTTTGACGTAGAATTTTAGGTTTTCTGTCTTATTCAGAACGACCAATAAGTATGGGATAAAAAATATGCCGTCTCTTTTGCGCGTGTGAGATTTGCAGACAGCGAGAAGTTAACAAAACACTTTTCGAAATATTATGTGGACGTTACTATTTTTCTTTTCCTAAAAACAACAGCAATTTCCTACAAACATCAAGTTAATTTCAGCCTAGACGATAGGCTGGGGTTACACAACATGTGCGCACTATTAAGGGCTAACACTGTTTTTAGAGACGTCGCGACGCCGTGGAATTTGAACCCTAAATAGTGTTTCATACAACTGAATTTCCCGTCCCAAAAACAAAATGACAAACGCGTCGAGCGACGAGCGTCACCAAAACGGTGTTATTATTCGAATTTTGTTGTTCTAAAATCAGTTGTACTGTTCACGATATACAGGGTTCACTTTTCAGTGCTTCTCGCTTCTTCTCTCTATTTCGTTAAAAAGCATAGTGCCTTAATTTAGTACCATAGATGCAGATCTCGAACCCACCGTGAAGTCTTTGTACTGCGAGAATACGCATAGCTGAAAAAAAAAACATAATTAGGGTTTTTATCATATTGACGCAACGAAATGCGTTCTATAGCACTGATAAACAAATAACACCTTTATGGCATTGCAATAAATTGTAATAGTAGATTATGCACCGAGGAAGTTAAGCAGTGTCTTACGTCACAGGCGGCTTATTGAACCCTGAGCGTAATGAGGGACTCTAGATTCTAGAGGCAACTCCCGAGCGCAGCGAGGGAGTGTAAATGTAACGCCCGAGCGAAGCGAGGGAGTTATGTAGAGTCCTGAGTGATGCGAGGGGTTTAAGCTGCCCAAGAAAGACACTGTTTTATCCCAGAGGTAAATACTCTACTTTTCACACCACTGCAAGGCAATAAAAAGTAACTGAGAAAATGTGTTTTCACTCAAACACCATTTTTAGTTTTAGTTTTGTCTAAAAACCATCGTGACTTTGTACGTACCTATTATTTTCTAAAACTTCTGATTCTTCGAGTGTTAAAATGCAATAATGTTGGATTATTAACTTTTGTCGGTTCGTTAACGTATACACGAGTGTGGGCATATGGTACATTGCGAAACGCGTCTTTTCGTGTTCCCTATTATTCCACTAGGTAGGGGAGTGATTTATCATATCTATTCTGTGGATTTATCGATGCAATGACTTTGTTATTATTACAACTAAGAAATACGTAATTTACTAGACACTAACAAATGCACACGACGTGCGGCGCCAAAAATCAGAACAGAAAAAAAAGCGCTTTTTTGTTTTAAAATGTTATGTTTTCGTTCTTTTTTT
The DNA here is from genome assembly GCA_911728515.1 of Peribatodes rhomboidaria. Lineage (NCBI taxonomy): Eukaryota > Metazoa > Arthropoda > Insecta > Lepidoptera > Geometridae > Peribatodes > Peribatodes rhomboidaria. The sequence goes on from OU452172.1 coordinate 12,081,234, forward strand.
TCGTGGAGGTCACTTCGATTTTTGAATAACTCGTCCCTTTGCTGAGTTTTTATTCAATTTTAACCTCTTTGCTCGAAAACCCTCGGGAGCGTTTTACAACTTTATCTCCCTTGGGAGGCAATGCTTGGTTTTCGTTAAGACTACGTGATATGTAATTGGCCATTGTCGAGCAGGTGGTGTCAAAATGCCTCTGCATTTGGTGTTTCATCGATGGGTAATCATTTTATTTTCGACTATTTTTACAAAAGTCGACTCTATGGCAATGTGGCTAATGAACTTATTTGTTTATCAGTGACAATTAACGCTTAGAACCGCTAGTTATATTAATTACCTAGGATGAATTTCCTGCGTATGGTATACTACTGCGTTCTGGCTTACGTGATGACACAGACTGTTAAGAGGTAAAGCTTTGGTTTCCTAGGAAAGCGGTGCCGTCATATAGCGGCCGTAATACAGCGGTGAATGACGTCACTAGAACGTTGTCTAAGTAAACAAGATGGCGCGGTTTCCTAGAGAGCGGTAACTGACACCGTAAAGTCAAAAAGCGGTGCCGCCATTTGCATGACGGCCGTCTTGTCGGTGTCATATAGTTTCGTGAACGTTTTATTGATAGCGGTGAAGCTATTTTAAATACGTATTTGTGTTTTTTTTACCGAAACAACGTACAAAATGGGTTCCAACTCTTGGAGCAGCGAGCAAATTCTCAAATGCACCTTCAGTACCACGAGATTTGAATAAATCGTCTTCCGCCATACGACTATTTTCCTCTTCTGATGATAGTTCATCCTCCAAGACTAAGTAAATTACTAAAGCTAAATCAAGGTCGTCCGTTTTCTATCTTGAATCCTTTTCGTTTGATGTTTGTTTAAAAAAAAATTACTGGCGGTGCGTTAAAACGGCCGTGGAACTTTCCACATGTCGTCACCGTCAAGACGGCCGCCTTTTTACGTCCGTAATATTAAGGCCGCTATATGACGGCACCGCTTTCCTAGGAAACCAAAGCTTAAGGTAAGGCTTGGCAGTTGTCTCGCTCTCACTTCTCTATTACGTCGACACTAATTTATTGGACATACAATTATAGAACGTAATTTTGATAACTTTTCCTGTTTTGATGACTTGAAAACAATGTTACAAAGTATTCAGAATAATTTTCATGTTTTTTTTTTACTTATTTTTAGTTTTTAACTTAGAAAAACGTAAACAAGTAAAAAAAAATACGTGTTTACGTTTCTCAGAGCACCCATTATAAATATCAACATGAACAGGAGTCTACATACAACAAAGACAGAGACGAGAGAGACAACAAAGAAAGAGAGAGATGTGTTACAATGATAACACGGTTTTGAAGTCACAGACAAAGACACACCAATACAGGAAAAAATATTAAAACTGCATTCTATATTTTATTTCTAATTTAATAATGTCGTGAGCAAGCGAGACAGCTGCCAAGCCTTACCATACCCCTTAAAACAGTCAGTTTAAATTTTAATTTGCCGTTTTATATTTTACAAAAGACTGCTAACTAAAACTAAATATCTCGGTCACAGAACTCAAATGATGTAATAGGAAAAAGTTTATCTAACTAATACAACAATAATCAAGCTGTTATCAACAAATGGTAGTGAGTAGGTACACCTGTCAACGCACGCAGAGATAATAATATCGAATCCCAAACATTGCTGATAAGTTAGAATGATTTTCAGATACACCCTCGGCACTTAGTGTACACTGTACTTAGTAAATGATTAGGGTGTTTGTACACGGTGCAACTAGTCAAGCTTAAGCTTAAGTTTAAGCTCTGAATTTGGCTGCGTTTCCACTAGAGGTGTGCAAGGATGCGTAGCGAGGGACGTATTTGTTAAGAACCAATAGAATTGCTTCATTTACCTGCAAGCTGAGCGAGGCTACGTAAATGAAGCGATACGATACTATTAGTTTATAGCTCGCTGCGCATCCTCTTACATTTCTGGTGGAACCGCATTCAGGAGGACACGTGAGGAAGTGGCATGGACAAAGTTCAGGCGCGGTGTAGCTTCAAAACTTGTACAAATAACATGTATAAAAGCAACTTATTTTGAGTTTCACACAAGCGACGCAGCGCAGGTACGCCGCTTCACAGTTTTTATGCCTGAATCGTGTCCGTGCCGCAGTCTGACCTTACGTCCACCCTGTTTATTTTACGTCTAAAGTTTCGCGGGTACGTTTGCGAGAGCAGGATGCATGCACGTGTTTCTTGCTCTAGCACGCAGGCCCGCGACTTTAATAACAATCTCTCCGACGTAAAGATATAGAATCTTTTACCCTTTGAAAAAAAAAAGCAAAGGAAATGCACAAGAATTGTCTGCATCTACTACAATACAACATCACATAGGATTTAAAAAAAGAGTCAAAAACGCTCTAGAGAAAGCTAAATAACGTATCTCGAACGCAGTACAATCGCGGGCCAGGAAGGCTATTCTACTCGTACCCATTATGAGGGCTATTATACCCGTGAGATGAAATCTGGTCACTTTCACTCCTAAGACTTTTAAAACAAGAAAGACAAAGACCAGAAAATATCTCGAATTCTAGGAATAGAGCCCCAGACTGTTGGTGGCAAACGTTGTAACCTTAACACCGGCTAAACGCATAAATACCAAAACACTTTCTCACCTTATCCTTAAGCTGTTGACACATATGAAGGGCAGCCGTGAGCATGAACAGCACATCGCTCAGCCAAGGGACCGCGCAGTCCGCCTGACACGAGTCGATCCGCATCGTGCCGTGAACTGAACTGAGCTGGTAAGCCACGAAGATCAGCTTGTGCGACTGGATGTAGAACGATATCGCCAGGTCCTCCGGCAGGTTTGGTGATAGGGCTTTCTGGAAGTTGATTAACTAGCTACTGAACACTGAACTTAAGCGATGATAGCCTAGTTGGAGAAGGCCCGCCTCTCAAGCCAGAGGGAGCGAGTTCGAACCCAGCCGACGGCACGCAACAATTTGTTCGTCATATGTGCGTATTGTATGTCATTTGCTACATGACTGGAGCGATATATGGCGACAGGCTCGCCCCATGTCATATTTGTGACTGAATTTCGTCCGGCGAAGTGTGGTTGTTGTGTTACACCTCTGCCAGCCCCCTCGGGGGATAGATAGATAGATAAACACTTATTGTTAACACCAGAAATAACAAAACAAAAGAACAGAAAAAACTTAAACTGTAGTGTAACAACTGGCGGCGTTATCACTAAGAGCGATCACTTCCAGCCAACCTTAGGATGGAGAGGATACGTAAGAAAAAGTAAAAAAAAGGGAAAGGCGTGACAATTTGTTAAGTTACTGAACAAATTAAAAAATAGTCGCTCTGTGAGCTATAGACCTCGCGATCAACGTCTGTACTTCTCTACAGATCACATTCCTTAACCATTAGCCGCGTACCCACGTAGAGCACAGGCTCGCGCGGCAGCCTCGCGAGCCAAATGCCTCGGCTGCTGTGGACGTGCCTCGGGCTGCCTCGGGCGCGCGTTTGCTCGGCTGAGCACGGCTCGGCCCCGAGCCATCTGTTGTCGGTAAACTTGAAGCGCTCAAAGGTGCCTCAGTGAGCGCTGTGTGTGCCTCGCGAGGCGGCCTCGTGTAAATTGAACAAAACTACTGAGGCTGCCTCGGGAGCCATCGCTCGAGATCTGGACACCGAGGCTGCCACGCGAGCCTGTGCGCTAGATGGGTACGCGGCTATTCTCGTGGAATTTTGTGAACAGGTTAGATAATTATACAGATTATTTTTGTCGAGTCAGTTTGTAAATTCTTCAAAATGGCGATGTTTTTTTTTATAAAAAAAAAAAACATATCAGGCCTGTCTCGTATCATTTTTATCATCATCATCAGCCCGTAATCGTCCTCCGCTGAGCATAAGCTCAAAAAAGCGCTCTGCCCCCTCCGTGTATCGAAGTGGATCCGTGTATCGTGTATCGAAGAGGAATAAGAAGTATCCATGAATCCACCGGTGGATTTAAGAGGAAAAAGATGTATCCAAGAATCCACCGGTGGATTTAAAGAGGAGATAAAGGTATCGGTGGATCCACATGTGGAGCCGAGCTATGGATCCAAGTGGAGGGAGGGGCTTTGCGGTTTTACGGCCATACACCATAATTAAAATTTTCTGGCTTTACAAAGTATGAAATACTAACCATATTTCTACTTTTCATAAGCTCGTCGATTGCTTTCTTTTTTGGTAAGACTAAAGCTGTGCGCGCGCGCTGCAGTGACCCGATCAGACATTGGATTATGTGCAACACTTCTTCTGAAGATCTGGAATAAAAAAATGTTTTAACATTGTTAAAAGAAAAACAAAAAACCTGGCTGCAAAATATTGTACCCTATGTCACTTCCACGATCAAGACGATTTAAATGACACCTCACATGTCGAAATACATCAAGCTGTTTAGGCTGTAGGGGGTGCCAAAGAAACCTCATACATTCATACTTACATACACTCGAAAAACATAACTCTCCTTTTTGCGCAGTCGGGTATGCATACATTTTGTCTCAGGTCAATGAACTTTTTGTATGGAACAGCTGGTTTTTTTTTGCGCTATTTCAGGATTGGCTTCATAGTAATAGTTATTCATATTGATGAGTACAATGAACTCTAAAGAGGTTTTTAGTGAGTACCTATAACCTTTTCAAGTAAAGAAAAAGATACTGACAGGGAACTAATACCTATATCTCCACTACAATTAATCTTTTATACTCTGTATTGGGAGGTTATAAATCAAAATAAATGTATCATTAATCCAATCAATAGTGTTAAGTACCCGCTAATCTTAGTATTGAGTTAATCAATTATTAAGACTTATCAACATTTCTATCTATTGACACAAAATCTTGAGATTATAAATTAATAAAACAATCAATTTACTAGAAATAAATAGCCAACTAAGTACTGGTAATATTTTACTTGATTTTCTTACAAATCCTACTAATATTATAAACGCGAAAGTTTGTATGTATGGATGGATGGATGTTTGTTACTCTTTCACGCCAGAACGGCTGAACAGATCTGGATGAAATTTGGCACAGATATAGATTTTAGCCTAGAATAGCACATGGATACTTTTTAACCGCGGGTGAAACCGCGGGGCGCAGCTAGTAAAAAATATATGCATTAAAGTACTGGACAACCCATTCACAATAGTTGAACAAAATTAACAAGTAACATTATTAAAAGAAAAACAAATACCCGACTGCATAATGTTGTACCCTATGTAATTTCCACTATCAAGACGATTCAAATGACACCTCACATTCGAAATCCATCAAGCTGTTAAGGCTGTAGGGCGTGCCAAAGAAACCTGATACATACATACACTCGAAAAACATAACCTTCGTTCTTGCGCAGTCGGGTAAAAATAACCCTCTCTTTCGTGCAGATGTGACACCACTAAGCAAAAGGGTAAAAGTACTAAGGCTGTATGCCAAAACGATGTTTAGTCATGAATCTGGATTTAAAACAGGTTTAATATACATAAAACCAGATTTAAATACAGATTCATCTCTGAGCATCTTTTAGCATATGGGCCTTAGAAAGCGATAGCAAAATTTTGGCAATTTTTTGGTATTAGTATTCTAACTAAAAGTAGCCAGGAAGCAAGTCTAAAAATATTTCATCTCAAAGATAAGACATGCAAGGTTGTGTTACGTATACAACTAATGATGGATGACCTCGCCTTGTAAACAAAACAAATACAGCACAGAGACCACACATTGGATATGGTTTCCAATGTAAAGTAGCTATTATATTGTGGTTTGAATATACAGTTTTGTTTTAGACGGTATTACATTACTCCAGTAGTCTATAGTTAACAAAATACCATTTTACTGATGAACATTGTATAGTGTTGGAATAGGTATCCTTTTAGAGTTTTGTCTTTTTCGATCTAGTAATAAATTTAAAAGAAAGAAAAAGACAAAACATTGTACAACTATTTTGGGACTATATACCACTCTTAGTCACATTAGTCTCTTCTTACATTAGTCTGTACCACGGGACTAGCTGCTAAACTGCATAATTTTATCACTAACAGACCTGTTATTTTAGCCTAAAGCTTACCAGAAGCTTGCAGGATTTTCTGGGATATTTTAGAGAACACTTGATGAATCAGTACAATAATCTTTCCTAAAATAATAATACTACTATGAACCAAAGTTATATTAGGGCAGTGTCAGAAGTACCCAGTACACAGTAGAACAGTAGTACAGAGGCCCAGGGCCTCAATTTTACTAAGCAATTGATTTTAAATTGTTAATGAATTGTCTTTTTTTACACTTCTGGCATGCAAAGTGTCAATTTGACAGGCAATTAATCTATAATTTAAAAACAATTAGTTGGTAGAATTGGAGGCCAGGTTGCACACCTTGAAAGAGCACGAAAATAATGAGAACCGAGTTATGGGTCATGCTTATAGAACCAAGTTACAGTACTGCTAAGGACCAAATTTTGTTCAGCAAAATAGTACACTTTTCCAGTTTCATAATACATGGTTATGTATAAAATAGTACCTGAATATATAATGCTTGTCCACATTATCTATGTAACCAATAGCTTGCTGGAGATGGTTAGCAGCATCCTGGATTTGTTGTAGTTTCCAAGGCCCATCTTGGTTTATAGATGTGCGGCATATGCTGTGCATTTGTCTTAGGACTTTGAAGCTTATATCCTGTGGAATTGTACACTTTTCAAATTTTTACTAGCTCTAAAGAACCAAAAAGATTGATTAAAATAAATTTAACATATACTTACATAGAAGATCTTTAAAGCAGTTTTAATAGTTCTGTTTTTTTTTACATTTAAGAATAAATATACAAGGACTTTTTAATTATTGAGTACTACTTACTTATTTTAATAAAATATTTATAGATAACCAAAATTTAAGAAATAATAAGAGCTAATTAATGCTATTGTATATCCATAGTAATTATTTTCTGCCATAAAATTAAGCAGCTGCTGTTTCTTGATGTAGAATAGGTATGTAAGAAAATGGAACAAAACTAGCAAAGTAGGTGAACATTATAGACAGCATACAGAATTCAAGCTTCTGCAGAGCTGAATATCTTGGGTTATCATAATTTTAGAAGAGGGGTTTTCAATTTGGAGAAATAATATACTTACAGCATGTGTGATGCTGTCACCAGTCAGGGTCACAATGCATTTCAGCTGTTCTGGCTGTGATGTAAGTATAAACTTATCCTGTTTCTGACCCTCATTACCATATAAAGGCACAGGAAACCTGTGAGCACATTCCTAAAACAAAAATCTTTCAAATAACTAGATACTTTGATTTTTGAGAAATACTTATTAAGTAAATAGATCTGGATACTCACCACCAAGACTGAATGAAGCTGGTGTAATATAGCGTGAACTTCCTCACGTAACACCCATTCAAACTCTTCCTTCTGAAATTGCCCAATAGGAATATTAAACAATTTAAATTACGAGTCATTGCTCATTGGCACAATAGCCTTAATTTTTAACGACTCGCAGCGATTGTATGTTTCAAGCAAGAATAAAACATACCAAATTAGCTGCCTCTTCTTTTTCGTTATCACACATTTTGAAACAAATTTAATTTGTTGAATTAGTGAATTTTATTGATGAAAAATCACAAACACTTGTCTGAATCTGAATTTCTGAAAGACTTCAGGGCTTTCCTTGCTGAGCTAGGGCTTGCTGTCTGACTGTCTGTCTTTCTCGTGAATAGAAGTCTTTCTTCCTTCCCCCTTGTCATGTAAATCTGTCTGTCTGCTGTTGACAGAATGACAGTGATTGCTCTGACTGCTGCTGTGCTGTCTGGGTATGTTTCTGCGGTTTATCTGTGATAAGATTTCGCCTGGACGACAAAAATCTATTTTAACCAAGCTTAGAAATAACGAGCCCCCGAGACGGTCAAACACGTAGATATTGGTTTGAATCAAACCAGTTTGATCGTTTACAGGGTTGGTTTGAAATTCGTTTGATGCAATTTCATATTTTGGTTGTATTTGACGCGCCGCCGTTTGATTGTCTACCGACGCGTTTAATCCTCTTGATCCTTTGAACCCTCGATATATTCGTATTATTTTTCATTACATCGTGTCACCTCATAGTTTAGGTACGTCTGGCCGGCGCTCCTACCGGGTAAAAATATTTCAGCATGGCAGGATGCTCAGCGTTCCGCTTGCGAGCGAGCTGCGTCGCTCTACGTATTATTTGCTTAAGTTTGTAATTACTTATCGATAAAATTGGTTGGTTAGAAAATAATTTCTGAAGAACCTAAAATACAAATCTACCTAATCTATCTGTTGAGTTCATATTATCTGTCATCAGAAATGTTTTCCCAATTGGTAGGTAAGGTAGACAAGTAGGAGTGTTTTTACTTACTAGACTTACTTATTCAGTTAAGGATGTTTATTGAATACACACTGTATCTCCATTGAATTACTTTCAATTCACTTTACATATCAGTGAGTGGCAACCCAGGGGCCTACCATGACATCTTATTGCCATGGTGGTTACGTTTTGTTGCCAATGCTGTGCGACCGCAAATCGTATTGCCGCGCAATAAGGTCCATGGTCGCGCAGCGTCGAAAACAAAACATAACCATTAAGGCGATAAGATGTCATGATAGGCCACCTGGGGGGCTATTCCTGCGCGTGAGATGAGATGAAAATCTCCGAATAGGGCCACAGGAATAGCTCTCCAGTGGCCCTATTCGGAGATTTGAGATTTGCATCTCACCTTTTTTCGTCCTTGTTGCTCTCTTTTCAAACGTCATAGGTGTGAGAGTGACCAAGATAAAATCTCATCTCATCTCACGCGTAGGAATAGCCCTCCTGCGCGTGAGATGAGATGAGATTTTATCTTGGTCACTCTCACACCTATGACGTTTTAAACGAGAGCAACAAGGACGAAAAAAGATGAGATGAAAATCTCAAATCATAATAGTAGACTCCCTATAATCTTTGCTTGTCAATGATTTGACTTTGTAGCAAATAGCTTAAAACCATAGATAGCATGGATGTATAGTATAGGCAAAGAGTATATCTTAAATTCTCTTTGAGAATAGCCCATGGTACCAAAGAGAATTTAGTGCAATGCTATTGGCTTAAGGTCGATTTACACCAAACGAGCGAATGCTCATTCAATCCCCACTACATCAAATTCTTCAAGTGTAAACAGGCGTAGAGCATTCTTTCGTTGTTCTTAGTGCGTTCGCAAAGATTCTATAGAATATTCTAATGCTCGATGTAAACAGCGCAAGAGCGAGAGAACAGCTGTTGCTTAGAGCATTCTGGCGTGTTCGGACGTGCTCGCGCCACTGAGCGGTCTCATCAAAGCGTTCTTGTGTTCTAGTGATTGTTGACATATCTTATAGATTAAAATAAGGATTGGTCTCAGGAAAAATGTTTATTACTGATAGAAGCTTGCCAAAATTACAGATGTCTATGGGATTCGACATATGAACACTATAAATATACAACTTACAAACAAGATGCAGGAATCGAGCCTCTAAAATTCGTATTTGATTTCCGAATTTTGTCGCTGATCAGAAAAAGTAAATAATCAAAATCCTCCGCCGCCATTCTACAATAGTTTTGGTATTGACCACTTTCTTCTAGTTTTTGCATATCCGTCATTGTTTCACCTACATTATCCAGTGATCTGCCTTGCATTAAATTTGTAACCCACCAACGTCTCTTCCTTCTTTTATTTTTGAGTTTTTGCTTCAAAATAATAAATGCAGCACTTGCAATAATGATATCGCTGTCAGAATCAGACATAGCGAAGCACTACCAATATCAACCACAGAATTGACTCAAATGAGCAAAGAACATTCGATCTAGCTTTTGTTAACACTAAAAGATTAAGAAAGAATGCTCTTGTTCTAGCTCTAGCTCTGTGTTTGTTAGATGTAAATGGATACGTCGAGCTTTCGTTTACACTAAAAGATTACGAAAGAAAGAATGCTCTTGTTCTAGCTCTAGCTCTAGGTTCGTTTGATGTAAATCGACCTTTATGCAAAGCATTTGTAGAATTTTGTTTTTAGCAACAGTCACAGAATATGCTCTGGCAACAGTGAAACATTCCAAAATTTACTGAAAATGTTTCCAAAACAAATGGAAGCATTTTACGAGGGCATTGAAAAATGGTGCCGAGATCGAGAGATTATAGCAGGGTACGTGACATACGCTTTAATTTAGTGTTTATCTTATTAAATAAAGTTTCATGGGGCTCTAAATACTGTGAAGCATCATCACAAGAACTATATACGACTATCGACTAAGTGCTTTATCACATCATCGCTTCATCTCTATTCGCGCAATCGAGAAGCGCGACCACGATCTCATGCAGGGGCCCTATTCGGAGATTTGAGATTTTCATTTCTCCTTTTTTCGTCCTTGTTGCTCTCGTTTGAACAGCCCCCTGGAGGGCTATTCCTACGCGTGAGTATGATGAGATGTTATCTTGGTCACTCTCACACCTATGACTTTTCAAACAAGAACAACAAATACGAAAAATGATGAGATTGAATCTCACTCCGTAAGAATAGCCCTCCTGTGTCCTCTCATGGTGGAAGGTAATTTGCGTGCGTGGGTCATTTGAACTCATTTGATCATCCGCGAAGACCACGTAGAATCACGGCTCTACTCTTGCTAACTTATTGCAATATTTTGCAAGTAGAGTTACCTAATCAATTGCTGGTACAAACCATTGCCTATAGTTTGTAAGAAGTCTTATTGATACTTGGTATCACTGGGCAACCCATAAGATTAATTAATGTGTCAAAGATCTTACCTAAATAGTATGTGTATTAGTTTATTAACATTATACTATACCTACCATCAATTAATATATGATATAAAGGTGGCCCAATGGGGTCTCTTTTTACCCGGCTGCGCAAGAAGGAGGGTTATGTTATTCGAGTATATGTATGTGATTGTGGGTTCGTATGTGTGTATGAGGTTTTTTTGGTAAGCCCTATAGCCTAAACATCTTGATGGATTTCGAATTGTGAGGTGTCATTTGAATCGTCTTGATAGTGGAAGTGACATAGGGTACAATATTTTGCAGCCGGGTTTTTGTATTTCTTTTAGTAATAGTACTTGTACTAGGTGAGTATCGTTATAGTCCACGCTATCCACAAAAAGGCGCCCCACTCCTCCCAATCGCTTAGGCCGAGGCCACACTGGTAGGCCGATAAACGCGAAGGTTACAAACCAAAAACAAACTGCGAAACAATAGCGTTGAACACACTGCCGTGGCGACATGCAAAATTTATTTGATCATATTTTGCGACATTATCAAATAAACTGCAGCTAACCTAGTCCGCACTGAATAATTTGTTTCGGCGATCAGCAACGACATTTGATTTACGTGCGATTGACGGTGATTCCACAATGACTTGGCGCAAAGTATAATCAAATAAGCTGCAGGTTGCAGCGCATGTAATGGCTGCACTAACCTGACTACAGCGACAGAGAGCGATGGACTTGAGCTAAGAGTGGCGACGAGACTTCGTGCCTTAGAAAAATGCACTGAATGGAGTAAATATTCTAAGTTTCGCGCGATGGAAACGAACTACGTCCATAGTTTGACTTTGTCACTCGACAAAATGAAACTAGTAGACAAGGTTGTATGCATTCCCTGTAGTTGGTGTAATGGTGTCCTTTTTCATAATTCTGACACAATTATTTTCTAAAACGAAATCAAATGTTTCTATCCTCATTCTTGCATAATCATAAAACTTGACCTGCTGTTTCATCAATTCATAGTAAAGGTGATGAAATTCTCCGTAGGTATCTATGTACTTCTTTCTTGGTTAATTTCATTAACTTTCTATTTAGTTTATGAGAAGAATGTATTAAAGAGGTCATTCTCTTGGAATAATACGATAGACACAGTTTTGAACGTATATTAAAATAATACAGTTAAACAGTTTTGGCAGACATGACACACAACACTCAATTCGAAAAACAAAAGTATTAAATCTACAGTATGCAAAGCCTAAAGAGATCTCACACTAACATCTTCTCTCTTTGTTTACTGTACTACTCATACGAATTTCTTTACATAGCATACCCAGTCGTGGCTTGTAGAGTGGTTTTGTTAACATATCTGCTAACTGAAACTCCGAGGACACTTTCTTTACTAACAGAATTCCATCCGCTACACATTCCCTTATGAAAAAGTGTCGAATTCTTACATGCTTCGTCCTTTGATGCATCTCATAAGAGGGATTATATGCCAGTTTGATTGCAGACTCATTATCCACATGTAACTCTGGTACATTGTTGCGTGAACCTTCGATACTCTGTATCAGTCTGTTGAGCCATATAATTTCCCTCGAAGTCGCCTAAGTCGCCGAAGCTAATCGCCTCTGCAGTGCGCCACCTATTTTTTCGCGTCATCGTCACGTCGCTGTCGCCTTGCCAGTGCATCTTCAGCCTTAGGCTTACGCACTATACTGAAAATGATTAGGAAGTGTGGCGGGCTATACTTACTAAGCCAAGACTGGATACTGAAAGAAAGGAGTGACTAAATAAGTTAGCTCCTCTTTTCCCTTTGTCATGTAGTATTTCCACTGTCCCTGAGGTCTTGTTACTAAAACAAGACCTCAGGGACAGTATTCTAATGGTCTTTTGTTGTTTTGTTTTGACTTATACGTTAAGTTAAATAATTGAAGCACTGCATTATTTGTATTTTTTCAGAAAATCTGGACGACACATGAAGTATCCATACACGTTTTCCGCAAAAATAGCTCAATTTCCGATATTTTATTACATGAGAAAAAACTGGATATGGATGTACTACCCCGGGGGTTGGTTGATTGGGTGGTATTGCTTCGCAAAGATACATGCCTTAGTCAACTCTGATGAAAACAAGAAGAACTGGGCAGACCAGCAAAGGAAGATGGCAGAGAAGGAACATCATTAATACCTACTCTCGTCTCGAATTGGGACTTCGAGATACTGTTATGTTATATTATATTATGTTATATTATTGTGGCAAACATGACACAATGTTAATACCTATTTCTTTTTTCATTGATTTTGACCCAGAAATCCAGAAACCCAGTGAGGTCTGGGTTTCTGATAGTTTAGTCTCGTAGTAAACTAAGGCACCCTGTTTCACTGTCTTTGTCATGTTGTGTGTTTGTCTGTCTGACAGATAGGATAGGCGATAGGCATGTACGAGACATTCCGACATCATAAGGCCGACGCGTTACAACAACTACTCGCTAAGCAGTCGTAATTGTCTTAGAACAATGAGGGCTGTCCACGATGTGGGCGGCGAGCTTCATAGGCCTACCATACGCTCCAATTTCACCACACTTTAACTGCGCAGCCCAGCTGCTAAGCTGGGCCGGCCTCTCTGTTTGCGGAGTCTTCTCCTCGTGATGCTGGTAGTGCAGCGCCTTCAACTCCACTAAGCAACTTTTGTGCCTGAATTTTGCATTCACCAAGTGGAGGTTCGCAAAACGTTACGCAGTCTTGACGTGAATAAAGCCAGTGGTCCAGATGGTATTCCAGTCTTAGTTTTAAAAACATGTGCGCCTGAGTTAACTCCTGTGTTGACACGGCTCTTTCGTCTCTCTCTTGAGACCGGTGTAGTGCCGAAGTCGTGCAAGCTTGCTAACGTGCAGCCTGTGCCTAAGAAGGGCAGTTGTGCTGACCCTGCCAAGTACAGGCCCATCTCGGTCACCTCTATACTCTGCAAGACTTTGGAGCGTGTCCTCAAACAGTAGGCTCTTGGCGTACCTTGAAGCGAATGATCTTGTCAGTGACCGGCAATACAGTTTTCGTCGAAACCGGTCTACTGGTGATCTTCTAGCGTACGTCACTTACGTCTGGAGTGAGATTATTGAGAAACATGGGGAAGCACTCGCAGTTTCCCTTGACATCTGAAAGGCTTTTGACAGGGTTTGGCATGACAGCCTTATCAGCAAGCTCTCTTCATTTGGCTTGTCCGCATTTGGTTTGTTTTGTGGATATCGGATTTTCTGAGGGTTCGATCCGTTCGAGTTGTCGTTGATGGCTGCTCGTCTAATCGAGTGGATATAAATACCGGGGTTCCTCAGGGGTCGGTGCCTTCTGTGACTCTTCCTCCTGCACATTAATGACGCTTGAGCCCGGTACCCTTAGGTATGTAGACGACATCATTGTTGTGAAAAGCTATAAATCTAACGCACAGTCTAGTGGATCTCAAATCCAGTCTCTGAGGGCTGACATGATCGAGCACTTGAACTTGTCCCTCCAGGCAGTCTCCAGTTGGGGCGATGCCAACCTGGTCAAGTTCAATGCGGCTAAGACTCAGGCGTGTCTGTTTTCTGCAAAAAGGAGGCATTCGAACTGGTTCCTCCTTTCCAAGGTGTATCCATTCCGATTAATAACAACCTTGAGCTTTTAGGAGTTTCTTTGACTTCCATTCTCAACTTCGGCTCCAATATTGAGTTTAAGACTCAATTAGCTGCTAAAAAGCTGGGTATCCTGTCGAAGGTGCGACGGTACTTCACCCTAGAAAAGCTGCTGTCATTATATAAGGCACAGGTTCGGTCGTGCATGGAGTACTGTTCGCACCTTTGGGATAGATCAGCCAAGTATCAACTCGAGGCGTTGGAGTCCATCGAGAAACGTGCGAAGAAGCTCATTGGCAACGACTCCCTTGTCCAAACCAAACTTCAAAGTTTGGAACTTGTACGAAAGTTGTACGAAACTGGCATGTCCGGCACAACTATGTACAGCACGATTTACGCGGCATGGCTTCGTGTGCTCATGTTGTACGAGTACATGCTCTGTGGCCCTATTCGGAGATTTGAGATTTTCATCTCACCTTTTTTCGTCGTTGTTGCTCTCGTTTGAAACGTCATAGGTGTGAGAATGACCAAGATAAAATCTCATCTCATCTCACGCGCAGGGACCCTATTCGGAGATTTGAGATTCTCATCTCACCATTTTGCGTCCTTGTTGCTCTAGTTTAAAATGTCATAGGTGTGAGAGTGACCAAGATAAAATCTCATCTCATCTCACGCACAGGAATAGCCCCCCAGGAATAGCCACCCTGGCTTTAAAAAGTTGGGCTGGACAAAATTTTCACAGCACAGTTTTACATTTACATGTACAAAAACGAGGCCTTACAAAATGTTGTACATGCGATTATTTAGGTACAGCAAAGTTTTCTTGTAAAAACAAAATGTTGGATTAAATGTGATAACATATAATAAAACATGTCGTACAATATAGTGACCCGCGACGATGACTTCTGTTGATATTGTACGATTTTGTATCGAGGATTTCAAGTTAAATCGTTCAAAACACACTTTTTCTAAGATAACCGACAGAGGGTGACGGTCATTTGTAATTGAACCATGGAACCGATGAATCTGGGACCCTATTCGGAGATGTAATATTTTCATTTCACTTTTTTTCGTCCTTGTTGCTCTCGTTTGAAACGTCATAGGTGTGAGAGTGACCAAGATAAAATCTCATCATCTCACGCGCAGGAATAGCCCCCCTGGTACGAGGGCACAAGCAATAAAAATGAAAATCGCATACGCAGAGCAATACAGATAAATGTTATCCATCTCGCTTACGCTTACTGCTGATTGTAAAATTTTATCCTTTTCATATTTTTATTGTTGACATAGCTTTTGTTCATTCTACGTCTTCGGTGATTTCTACATCTATGCCTGTGCAGTCATGTCGCTTCAACTCGCTTCGCTAAGTAGGTATTTACCTGGATGTTAAATGGTTGCCATCTTAGAAAAATGTTGATACTCAGTAATATTTTTTTCATATGACCGTCCGTTCATCAGAATTTCGGGTTGAGAGTGCGTACCGGATCCCACACCCAATCGTAGATGAAAATTTTTGTCCTAGCATGGTGCATCAGGAACGACATTTTAAGCTATTCGCTTGATTTTAATGTCAAATTTAATTGACAGTAGTTGCAAATTTGACCCTTGAAAAAAGTATAATGTAAGGAAAGTGGCGACATCTCTTGAACGTTCGAACGTTAGAACTTCTCGAGTCATTTTAAATGGAGTAAAATCGACTTCATATCGAGCCGTTTTAGCTGTAGGTCTGGGCAGCATTTTATTATAAGTGATATTTAATATCATCAAACATAATAAATACTCCTACTCATACAAAATGGCAATTTTCAAAAACAAGATCTCACACAAAACAAGGCAAAATCTTAAAAGAGATGGAAACTCAAATCTCTTGCTTTCTCAAACTTGGAAAGCTATTCCTGCGCGTGAGATGAGATTTTATCTTGGTCACTCTCACTCCTATGACGTTTCAAACGAGAGTAACAAGGACGAAAAAAAGTGAGATGAAAATCACAAACCTCCGAATAGGGTTCTTGACCATAGATCGAAATACTGCCACCTCCTTAAATTGCTAAAAATTTCCTAGCTTACTCAAATCTCATACCGAAAATGCTCACGGGAACGTGGTGGATAATATTTAATCGGGTCAACATTTCATTGTGTTTCGGTGCTTGGCGAAATATGTTCGAAGTAGAACATATCTTATACCGGAAGTCTGTCAAAGGTTGTCTGGAAGAGATCGCTCTTAAGCGATAAGACCGCCCATTGCGCCTATATTATTGAATGTTTAGTTGAAATTTATTTTGTATTTGGTGTCAATAAAGAGTTTTTGTATTGTTGTATTATATTGTCTCGCAGCGAGAACCCATGTATAACAAAGTACTCTGTGGCGAGAACGAGGCGATCATATTTATTCAAGTAACTTAGACTTGAATAAAAATGATCATTCGACAAACACTCGGGATCGGGGTATTTGACTTTTAACTAGGCAAAATCCTAACCAGATTAAGCATCAGAAACGCAACATAAGAAGATTAAAAAAAATATAATTTGGTTTTTGTTGTCAATTGTCATTGTCACTCTGGTAAAAATGTCAACGTCAGATCAAATTTTGCATTCATTTTCATGTTTCACGCAAGTTATGAGCCGCCCGTTGTTTCTTTCTTCTTACTAAATTTTTTTTTGGAAAAATAATGTACGCAATGGAAAAATTCAAAGCGCTATAAAACCGCGTTCAATGTTTCATAAGTAATTTTAAACACAAAGTTTGCTACTCAGACAAAATGTGGGTGAAACCGCAAGAAGTTTTCATCAAAACTGCGTTGTGGTAAATATAAATATTAATCCTGAACCTGTAAAATGCAATCTTATTACGCGCTTTAAATGCTGTTCCAACGCATTTATACTTCTAGGGACAGTGACGAGACAACACTGTTTTTCGTTCTGCAACGGAGGAAAGGACACGGTAAATCTCGTGGGCTTTCGTCGCTTCTCGTGGGTACATTGGACAGCGTTCGAGACACCAAACCAGCCCCATATAGAATCTTGCATCAAACTCCTAATTCGGAGATATATTATGGTAATGCAAAAACTATTTTTACACCAATAGGAATACGAAAATAACAATGTGTTTACTTTTGCACAACTATACTAGTGAGTTAACAGGACTTGATCAAAGGGTATGAAATAGTGTGCAATATGATGAATACCACCATCTTATTGATCACTCTTTATTTAGGCTTATTTAACTTTTATATATATTCTGTACTTAAGAGATTTTAAATTAAAAGACAGAACACAACAATCAACATGGTACTTTATGTGTTATTTCTAAACACAAACCACAAATTGTACTGATTTCTATCTAAATTTATTTCTAAGCTCAGACCTAATGCTCACTTCAAAACATGCTTGTTTGTGTTCATGACATCACTTTCTCATTATCTTACCTGATAATGCTCAAACAAGATTATCACATTGTACTGTTCAGTTGTTTGTAAACAACTAATATATCATGTAATGTAACTTGCATTGTTTTTAGTGCTCATTAACTTGTTATTAGTGAACTAATTACACTGAACTTCAATGTTAGTCCAACAACTTTAGGTTATAAGGTGTGAAAGAAATTTAATACTAGCAGCACCCCCATTTGACAAACTGACCTACAGATTTTTTTTTAGAAAACATAAGCTGTGTAATATTGTAATATCATTTAATCCCTCGCAATGTAACAATCTTATCACAAGTCTTCTGAACATTAATTTTAAATCTGGTCATTATAATTATTCTATGTTGTGGCTATAAAGTTAATTATAATTTCGCAGTTATTGCCACAGCCCTAACCGAGCAAGAGATCCGTTTAGACTGGCAGTGGCTGTTTGACAATGTATGTCCTACACTGCATTCATTTGACGATGAAGCCGAAGTCACTGAGTTTGTGTGTTGCAAGATCAATTCTATCATTGCAACGGAACAGGAGAATTTCACTGAAGGTATGGTTTCCACTTTGCCAATAGATAATATTAATTTTTTGGAAACAATCTAAAGTAATTTTGTGAGGTAATTGTTACTCATTTCATTTAAAAGGTTCCTAATGTCAGATACAGTACATGCATAAAAAAACTGACAGACAACAGAAGCTGAAAGCTGACCTAAAATCCATTTGTTTGTGCCTCTATGACCTTCATAAATAAAATTATTATACTCTCCTAACAAAGAATATTCTAATTATTTTGGCTTTATGCCAAGAAAGGCAAGAATCATAAAAGTCCGACTATTCAGTCAACAACGAAGTATAAATATTAACTCTATACCCTGCTATTGATCCTGACCAACATACAAACCTACAAATATACATTTATACCCATATAAAATAATCAGCTCAGTGACACATTTTATATTGTCTGTTATCTTGAAATGGAATGCATTAAAGAACCACTGCCCATTCTGTTTAAAGAGCGGGCCACAGGCTTGGTTTTTTATACCAACTAGCTAAAATAATGGGTCGGGTTCCAATACACAAATGTTATAAATGCAATAGTTTTTGCCTGTAAATGTGTATGTTTGTTACTTCTTGCCACAGCTAGTAATTAATGTTACATAGTCATCAACATTTGACGACTACAAATTTGCAGTCAGTCAGTTAAATCGTGTCTCAAGAATGAATTAATGTTAACTGGTATAGGCATTCTCATATATTCAGTTGTGATTTGACGAACACTTTCACGAATACACAAAAAATTTAATGTGCTGAAAATCTGTTTTTTTTTCACTTCAAAATAATGTTTGCGGCCCTCAATTTGTGTGGGCATATGTTCAGGCCTGAGGTTGACCTTGTACTAAGCCATATTGTACTGATAAAAAATATATTCGTTACAGATGAAGATACAATGACATACAAAAATGTTGATTATGAGTTTCATCAAAGGTTTGAAGGACTACCAAAGGATGAGAAATTAGTGTGTTACTACTCTTGTAGGTAAGGAAAGTTCACTAGCTGCTATATTTTCCCAACTGTCTAGGAAGGTAATGTAGCGTAAATATGTAGCTTGAAATATTTACAAAAATTCCAATGTATCCCTAAATAATATTAAAAATGCGAAAGTGAGTTTCTTTATTAAGGTAGCAAGCCTTAAATACTAAAGCAATCATCATTTTTCATAAATGTCAGCAATACAGAAAAAGACATAGATAGAGGTGTAGGGTACATTACATCCTAAAAACGGTTCCTGTGGGCCACATCTAAAACGCAGCTAGTTTAGGTATTTATATTGGATGACTTTATAAGATCCCTTCGTAAAGAAGCTGGAATTCTATGGTTTTTTATTTACCATTATAGGATTGATCCGGCAGTGAAAACTCATTCACTCAAAATTTATGAGTGTTGCTCTTGTTGGTGGCCAATGGCCAAACTGGTAATGCCCAGGCCTGGTGGTCCTCTGCTAGTATTTCAACCTCCTTGGACGACATGACATCTGCCTTCTCCTTTATTTGATCTATAAACAGTACCTGGATGTCCGAGCTTTGCTCGGTATTTTTTTATTTTTTTATTGTGTTTTTTGGAAAATAAACAATTGATTTTAGTCTAACCTCAAAGCAAACACTCATTGACTTCGTGTTACTTATATAACAACGCCATCTGCTGTTGTGTCGTTAAAGCAATTAGTTGCTCACAAAAAATAGTATTATTATTCGCCAATAGATGTCAGGAAGAGTCATAATTTTGTTATTTTTCTTCCAAGTTTATGTTTAAGTTGATTATCGATAAAACACGAATAAAATGACATTTTCTAAAAATGATTCCTAGCTAGATCGATTTATCGCCCCCGAAACCCCCTATATACTAAATTGTATGAAAATCGTTGGAGCCGATTCCGAGATTCCAATTATATATATATATATATATATATACAAGAATTGCTCATTTAAAGATATAAGATTCTTCTTCATAGTCATTCATAGTCTGTCATGTCGGACAAGGTGGCTAAACATCTTGTCCCTGGTGAAAGGTCTTCTTGCATTTTTTTTTATTTCAGTTATTGGAAAGGCAAAATCCCGCGGCAAGGCTGGATGTACCTATCAGTGCATTACATGTGCTTCTATTCGTACATTGGAAAGAAAACAACAGTGAAAATCCGATGGGCTGACGTCACAGACCTAGCTAAGACCAACAGTTTGCTGTTCCCAGACTCGATAAAGATAATTACGAGGGACAGTGAACATTACTTCACGATGTTTCTGAAGAAAAATGAAACGTTTGCTTTGATGCAACAGCTGGCCAATATTGCTATGAAACAGTAAGTAGTAGCTTACTATTTTATTTTCTTAAGTTTTTTTTTGCTTACATTAGCTATTTTAGTATTTATTGTTATAGCGGCAACAGAAATACATCATCTGTGAAAATTTCAACTATCTCTCTATCACGGTTCATGAGATACAGCTTGGTGACAGACAGACAGACAGACAGACAGCGGAGTCTTAGTAATAGGATCCTGTTCTACCCTTTGCGTACAAAACCCTAAAAAGCCATGAAAACGCGCGTTCGCAAAACGCGTTTCAAAAAATGGTCGTGGACGATCTCTATAAAGGCAGACGTTCACGATCGCGCCTTTTGCCGTGACTACACATGACCTAAATGAAATGGATTTACGCCGTACATACCCCATTCACGATCACTCCAATTTTCTATCATTTATTTATTTATTTTCTATCATATATTCCAAAATGAATGTCTGTTTGCGCATTTACGGAAAGTTTGGCTTGATGGCTTCGCACTGTCTGGAAATCCAGAGTTTTACGTCATCCATAGGTTGTCCACACTCACGATCAAATTTTCACGCCTTTTGGCGTGGTGCCAAGCCAAAAACTTTTGAATACCTACCGTGTAAAAGCAGACAAAAAAATTTTATTTATTTAATTTGTCGTAGTCGACTTATGACAAAGGAAACTTAAAATTGAAGGAGCTTAGACTAGTTAAAGTGTAGGGACCCTATTCGGAGATTTGAGATTCTCATCTCACATTTTATCGTCCTTGTTGCTCTCATTTGAAACGTCATAGGTAGGTGTGAGAGTGACCAAGATAAAATCTCATCTCATCTCACGCGCAGGAATAGTCCCTAGGAGCTAGTTAATTGTTTGTAAACAAAAATGTTAATGTCTAATATATCCAATGACCCAAAGTGCCCACTTGACCAATATTATGTTAATTTTCGCCAATATATTCCAAGGTCACCGAACGTGGCGTGTGAATCAATTCATTTCAATAGAGATTTGTTTCTCGTTTTCAATGCAAATTGATTCGCTGTGCAATAATTTCTTACTATATCTTGTGTCACCATTCAAGGATAGCTTGCAGTAAAAGAGAATAAAACGAATTATTACTACGTTTGACATTTGTACCTACTACTCGTTTATTGCCCGCGTTATTACCTTTACCGGCTTGTGGGAACCAGTTTCCCAGTTGTCAACAGTGTTGAAAGAACCGGTGTCGACGACTGGGAACATACGAATAAGTAATTCTACGCTTTATCTGTAATTGAACCAATGTTACCTTACTCAATCAACAAATCAATTAATTAATTACTTTTCAATTTAACATATTGGCATTTAATCATGTATTTGACTTAAAGACTGTTTATTTAATTCTAAGATTTAATTAAATACTTTGACATAGCCGAGCCGCAAATATTATTATTATTTTTATCTCTAGTAAAGATATATAGACACATAACGAATAAGAATTTGACTGCCTCGGTGGCTCAGTTGGTAGTGAACCTGCCTTCTGAGCTTGGGGGCGTGGGTTCGATTCCCACCTAGGGCAAACATTGATTGATGAACATTTGTGTTTGTTCTATGTCTGGGTGTTAATATGTATTTAAGTATGTATTTAAAAATATCTAAGTATGTATATCAGTCTCTGGCACCCATAGTACAAGCTTTGCTTAGTTTGAGGTCAGGCGACCGTGTGTGGAAGTATCCCAAATTTATTATTATTTATTAATATAATCACGCCTGTTTCCCATAGGGGTAGGCAAATACCACTTGCTACGATCCTGGCATACATAATTCGCATGGAGATAGATTGACTGCCTTGGTGGCTCAGTTGGTAGTGAACCTGCCTTCTGAGCTTGGGGGCGTGGGTTCGATTCCCACCTAGGGCAAACATTTATGTGATGAACATTTGTGTTTGTTCTATGTCTGGGTGTTAATTTCTATTTAAGTATGTATTTAGAAATATCTAAGTATGTATATCAGTCCCTGGCAGCCATAGTACAAGCTTTGCTTAGTTTGGGGTCAGGCGACCGTGTGTGCAAGTGTCCTGAATTTTTTTTTTTTTTTTTATTAAGATAACTCTTTATTGCACTTACCAGAAATGCTATCCTACTTATATTAGGCGAAAGTGTGTACGTTTGTTTTACACTTCTTCAAGCTCAAATGGATGAACGGTTATTGATGAAATTTAGTATGAAGGTAGCTTAGGTATAACTTGAATCAACACATAGGCTACTTTTTACCCGCAAGTAAAACCTTGGGTTGCAGCTAAGTATCAAAAAAAAAAAAAAACGAAAACTTACGATTCTGCTCTCTTTCTAGATTAATCGACGACAAGTCCGGAAGCTTCAACAGCGACAAAGATCTACTAACGAAGCTGAGCAAAAATGTACCAAAGAAACCGTCTTTTCTCAAACGAGACTTAGACGCGAGAAAGCAGTCTAACCTCTACACGTTAAGGTTCAGATTGCCGCAGACTGAAAAACTGGACGGGACAGAAGAATGTACTTTGTGGACACCCTACAATAAAAGGCACAACTGGGGTAGATTGTACCTTTCACAGAACTTTATTTGCTTCGACAGTCGAGTAAGTATGCATCATTCTACATCAAATCACACTAATATTATAAAGGCGAAAATTTGTGAGCTTGTGTGTGTGTTTGTTATTTCTTCACGCTCAAACGGATGGACGGATTTTTATGAAATTTGGAATGGAAGTAGCTTATACCCTGGATTGATACATAGACTACTTTTTAACCGCGGGGCGCAGCTAGTCCAGTAAAGTCAAGTCAAAGTCAAAATGTTTTTATTCAATTTAGGTATCAAAGATACACTTATGAACGTCAAAGTTATTTAAATAGACTCGACCGCCTTGTTCGGATAAAGAGCCTCTACTCAGATAAATAAATTTAGAAGTTGAGTTCTAACATACACATAGAAACTCACTTATCGGAACATTAGTGTAATTAAATATTAGTCTGCTATCGTTAGCACGTGAGTCATTTATTGACTCAACTTTGTTGTTATTGTCTGCTATCGTAAATGTTCGCGTATTTCACTGCCCTTCAAGTGATAATGGGATTTGGTTTTATGTCTTACATAATAGCACGGTAATCTTTACACTACCAGTCCCCCTATGCTTGAGACGTAAGATGTTTATCTTCGTCACTCTCACTCTTATGTATTTTCAAACGAGAGAGACAATGACCAAGACTGACCAAGACTGCCTCGGTGGCTCAGTTGGTAGTGAACCTGCCCTCTGAGCTTGGGGGTGTGGGTTCGATTCCCACCTAGGGCAAACATTTATGTGATGAACATTTGTGTTTGTTCTATGTCTGGGTGTTAATATGTATTTAAAGATATCTAAGTATGTATATCAGTCTCTGGCAGCCATAGTACAAGCTTTGCTTAGTTTGGTGTCAGGCGACCGTATGTGGAAATGTCCCGAATTAATTTATTTATTGCGCCAAGAGTCAGTAGAGCAAGAAAATTTTTATAGCAGTATTGGTATGTTTCGGGATGTAATCGGTTGCTTCCTAGA
Organism: Peribatodes rhomboidaria; assembly: GCA_911728515.1. Lineage (NCBI taxonomy): Eukaryota > Metazoa > Arthropoda > Insecta > Lepidoptera > Geometridae > Peribatodes > Peribatodes rhomboidaria. The sequence continues at coordinate 12,105,394 of OU452172.1, forward strand.
AACGAACAGCGATGTTAAGTCGCTAGCCTGATGGTAAGCGATTAACATAAAAAAATCTTAAATCTTGTTACCTTACCATGTTTTATCATGATCATAAACAAATTTATTTAGAAATAAAACACATAAAACCACCTCCTAAAATATTCTCCCAATACGAAGCCATTGACTACGCCAAGCTCCTTAATGCAATGGAAAATATGGCACCGCAAGATACCAATGATGACTACACACTACTGGAAGAGCAAATCAAGCATTGCATAAAACATAGCAAAGTGACAAAAACTAAAATCCTCAACTTACCTCAAAAGGACTGGATAAACAAGAATGTGATCGCAAAAATCAACGAAAGAAATATGCTATGGACAGAGCTGAAAAAAAACCTGATGATAATGCACTAAAGGAAGAATTTCGCAAAAAAAGAACAGAAGTAGCCAAACTCATTCAAAATACGAAGGATTCTCACCACTATAAAGAATTCATCAAATACAACAATAAGCCAAAGAAAATGTGGAACTTGGTCAACACGTTAGTGAATAACAAATTCAAGCAAAATTGTGCTCCACCTAAAATAATAGTTAATTCTCAAGAAGTGACAAATCCAAATCAAATTTGTAATATTTTTAATGATTATTTTTCAAGCATAGGGCCTTTACTAGCTAATGAAATACCAAAACACTATCATGATAATTTTATGCGTGCGTTACCTCTAACCACCTCACAATTTTCTACAATCTCGGCTTTTGAACCATGTACACAAAAAGAAGTTTTAACTATTATTAATAACTTAGATCCTAACTGCAGTGTTGGTCTAGACGGCATCAGTACCAAAGCAATAAAATGTATAGGTAGTTTGATAGTAGACAAATTGACTAGATGCTTTAATAAATCGCTGGAAGATGGGATATTCCCAGATAAGTTAAAGATAGCGAAAGTAATACCAATTTACAAATCGGGACCAAAAACAGATCCTGGCAACTACCGGCCCATATCTGTACTGCCAGTAATATCGAAAATCTACGAAAAACTGTTACATACTAGATTAGTAAAATATTTAAATTCCATAAATTTCATTTCGGAGCGACAATACGGATTTAGGCCCAAAAGTAATACAATCACAGCAACCATTCAAAACCATTCATTGACCTTGTCACCAAAATAAAACAGAACATTGATAAGAAGAACTTAGTTTTAGGCATTTTTATTGATATGAAAAAAGCGTTAGACACTGTCAGTCACAATCTACTTTTAAACAAATTCAACACTATCGGTATTACTGGCAAAGCATTGCAGATATTTGAATCGTACCTCACAAATAGATCGCAATTGGTAAAATTTGATAATGACACTCAAAGCAATCCATTACCTGTATCATGTGGAGTACCACAAGGCTCGATCATCGGCCCCGAGATGTTTGTGGACTATATAAATAATATACACGACTTAGGTCTAAATGGTGATATAACACTCTATGCAGACGACACATGCTTATTTTATTTTGGTACATCCATAGACGTTTTAGTTGCACAAGCTCAACATGATTTAGACTCTCTGTATGATTGGTTCCAGTACAATTTGTTAACCATAAATATTTCCAAAACCTGTTATGTCATATTTAAAGCTAAAAACAAACCAGTTCCTCCACATTCACCTTTAACTATCAATAATGTACCTCTCCAACAAAAAACTAATGAGAAATACCTTGGTTTGTACTTGGACTCTCAATTGACTTGGAACATCCATATCGAACACATACAACGAAAACTAACAGCAGTACGCGGTGCACTCCGTAATATTGTTCAATGCATTCCACATAAATTACGAATCACAATCTACAATGCTCTAGTCAAACCGTATCTATTATACCTAATAGAAATTTGGGGGTGTGCTGCCAAAACAAGAATAAGTAAACTACAGAGACTACAAAATAAAATCATTAAAACACTCTTCAACTATCACTACCTAACATCAACTAAGAAAATTTACAATGAAACAAAAATAATGAACATCAAAAAACTATATAAATATAACATATGTATCTTTATTCGAAAAACATTGGCTAAAAATATTCACACCAATATAACGTTCACAAAACAAAAAAATGTTGCTAACCGCCGAACTCGGCGAGCTAGCTATCTTGTTATTCCGAGGCATCGAACAAATTACGGCAAAACAATGCTTACGACTGAGGGCGCAAGACTGTACAACTCGCTACCCTCACATATAAAAAATGTAAACTTGTTTCACGCTTTTAAAAAATCTTTGGGTGATCACATCATTGCAGATCAATCATTAGTTTAATCAATGGAATGGGCGTGAAACAAGGTTAAAAAAATAAATAAAAAAAAAATGTTATTTTTATTTGTACTTAGTCGGTACGACGACGACTTAATTGTTTTTTAAGGTAGTAATGTTATCGCGTAAGTGACCTATGTCTTTGTGATAATAAATTCTTTGAAATTGAAATTGAAAATTGAATTGTTTAATCCAGGGGAGCTAGAAATATTCCTAGAAATATAATGTTCCTAGGCTATAGCTCAGATCAACCTAGAGGAAAAGATGGTACGCTGCGTTATATCTCGCTGAAGCCACTTCTCTTAAATGCTTAATGTTGCCATGAAAAACATTTACAATTGCACGAAAACTAATATTAATTCCCAAACTCTACGTTAGCCATTCCCGTTCCAATATACAACCTTAGTAGATTTAACATTCTAAAACTGCACATATTTGTAAGAGTTTATTGTTACGGCTTTTTCAAAATTTACTTGTAAAAAAACTGCAGTTTTTAAAAAGAACCTCAAAATGTAGCCCTGGCCACACTTTTATGATGCACTATTTATATATTTATTATTTTGGATGGTTTTTGGCTTCACCTAAATCATATGCCGTGCCCCATCTTATTCTCTATTCAATACCTGGCAATCCTTGGAGGAGGCTTTTACCGCATGAGCGGTCCTTACATAACCAAGCATGCAATACCTATACCTAATCTACAAAAACAAAAAAAAAACAATAACTACTAACTTAACTAACTAGGTACCACCCCACATAAGCACTAACACTACTAAACAATACTAATAAGCAAAAAACACACACACACATACATAATATTACTTACATAATTATCGTTAAAGAGTGTACCTTTTTTATATACCTCTAAGTTACTAACCTTAAATACCTAAGCATTTGTTTTTCTTTTAATTTAAATATAATAAGTACTTACCTACCTAGTATATAAGTTTTTCTGTATAACTTTTTACTAAGTTAGTTATCTTAGCTAAAAAAAAAAAAAAAATTTTTGTATTATGTTTCTTAACCTAAACGTGTAAGGAAAAATAAAGCTATTTTTATTTTTTTATTTATTTATTTTATTATCTTATTCTCTAGGTTGATCTGAGGGCCCTAGAAATGAAAATCACTGACGCTTGAACGTCAGTGCCTGATTGGACGAAATACGAGCTATATAAATGTCGCGCGACCCTACCGTCAACTCGTCCAATCAGCACCTAGCGTTCGAGCGATGAAGTAATATAATCGTTCGAAAGCGATCGCAATTTGTCTACGGCCACAGGACAATCGTACAATTTCTATCCAAACTGACACCAAAAATAAACCTGAAATTTCCCAATCGCACCATTCGTCATCGAATAAGTTCAGTTCAGGAGTGTGTCTTCGATACCCAATTGAAGAAAGACATTCTGACTTTGATTATGACTTTGGAAATATGTACCACATCTCCAGGTCCGCAACCTAGTCCGTCTAACCATCCCGCTTCGCAACGTGCACCAAGTCGAGCGAGCCGATTCTGGCGGCGCCACCAGCGGAACAGACAGCGGCAGCATCCTCATAACGACTGCGCACCACACCAGCTTCCTCTTCGGCAACATCGCTGACCGGGACTTTTTAGTGCATAAGATATCTGAGCTGCTCGCTAAGTTGCCCAAGTGAGTAGACGAAATTATGCTTTATGCGTTAGCCAATAAAGTTGACTAAATCATCCGTAATTCTTTTATTGGACTACCCGCAGAACGTCTTGAACGCAAAAATTCAATATTGGGAAATGCAGAAAACGTAAATTTTCAAATACCCGTAATGTCAAATTTGCAGTGAAATTTCCAAGAATGCCTACTTGTTGATTTGCGAAAACTTAGAAGTCCTTTGACATTTTGCGTGTTTGGCTTTTTGCGTTCATGACGTTTTGCAGGTTTTCCGGTCTATTTGAATGTTATTGCCTATTAACTGAGGGAACTGCGTGTTTGAGTGTACAAGTAACAACTGTTTAGCATGTTTCAGGAGTTAACAGTCTACTTTGGGTGCATAACATTTGATTCGCCTGTGCAACCTTCCATCATTTCATTACTATCATTTTATCATAAGAGGGTAATAAAGGTCAGAACAAACAGAAGCTGTTGCTGCAGCGGTTGCGATCTGGGACGAAATTTCAGTAATATTCTAACAAATTATTCTAGCTTGACGCCTTTCCCGAGAAGGGGCTGGCAGATTTGTTTTACGACACTCACACTTTGCCGGATAATATTCAGTCCCAAACGTGACGGGGCCGAGCCTGTCGCCGTACACTGGGCTCCAATATAGCAAATTGCATTAAACACACATAGGTTTTTTTTTTTTTTTTTTTTTATTTAAAAAATTACACTCCACGGACTCCGGGGACCGTGACTTTTTTTAACATAAATCTTAAATTATTATTTAAGGGAAATACAGGTAGAGGGGGGTTAGTTATTTAACTAACACACATAGGTTCACAAATGAACAAATTAGTGTGTAACTGTGTACCTTTGGCTATGATCGACCACTCAACCTCAGGCCTGAGAGGCGAGCCTTCTGCCAACTAGGCTACCACCGTAATTTGTAAGTCTAGTTAAACAAAATCGCTCAAGATCGAGCGCACTTTTTTTTCATTCTTTTCTCATTTATGTTAGAGAGGAGATGTGGAGAGTCAACATGACTTTGCGCTATTTTAGATAATAACAAGATATCAGCTATTTTTCGTCTCTCACGACAATTAAACAAGTAACAAGACAAGTCAGTAGTTCATGCAAAATTAACCTGACAAGTTTCGAACATTATTCGAAAATTACAAAAATCTGTCCTGCATCGCAATTGCTTTCTTCGGCGTCCGTTTCTGTGGGAGTTGGTTTCAACTTCATGTCGCGGGCCCGGTGTATGTCCTAGCTTTTCAATTTGTCATAATGTCTAGGAATGTTTCGGTCGCTGTGCTGTTACAAATGGAACTATCAAGCTTTATTACTGGTAATGTATTGGCTTTGCTTGTAAACATGATATGGATCAGCTAAACTGTGGAGGTCAATTTATATTGATGCTAATTGACTCCTGATAAAAAATATCAATAGTACAAAGGCTGCTTTTTAACTTATCATCAAAAGCTGGAATGAAGAATGAACTTATTACTAACAGATATTTAATCAAACTATGGATAACAACAAAGAAAACGTCTGTAAAAAGAATGTTACCTACTATCTTTATGGAGACATTATGATGCGCCTGATTAATATCTGACTTTTTTAAAATAATGATTTCACGACCATGGATACTATGTCCATCAGTCAGAAACATTAATATTGTAAAATGAATCTTATATAATAATGTTGCGCTGTCAGTCGCTCTGTGATCGCGTCGGTGTCACGACGCCTAAATGTGCAAAGAACACGCTATTGCGAAATGATAAGGCTTAGATTCAAATGAAGTTATATGTATTTGATTGTTTTTAATAGAACAAAAATACATAATAAATAAATATAAGTGTCGATGCGGTGCCACATAGAGAGGTTTAACTTTAATGAGACACGCCATCTATGTACAGTACCCGGCAGTAAATATTGCACATCAACCGTTGGAAAGAGACTTCGGCTTCGTAGAGCGTTATCTCTTTTGCACGTCAGTTTCGTTAGTGTGCGACAGAGATAACGCTCTACAAAATAGAAGTCTCTTTTCAAGGATCAGCTGCTGAAGTAGAGGCCATTTTTATTTTGCAAAAGCGAGCGGTCCGCGCTATCTACGGAATGGGTCCCCGCGAATCATTGAGAGATTTATTTAAAGAAATAAATATATTAACTTTACCTTCTTTGTATATCTTTGAAAATATTATGCACGTTCGCAAAAATCTACATAAATTTAAATTGAACAGTGACTATCACAATTATAACACTAGAAATAAGGATAGGATAGCTGTACCGAGATTTAGACTGACTAAGTCAAAAAAGTCATTTTTAGGCAACTGTGTTAGTTTTTACAATAAAATCCCGAAAAATATAACAGGGCTCACCGAGGGAAAATTCAAATCACATGTAAAAACTACATTAATGAAAAGAGGATATTATATGGTTAAGAATTATTTAGAAGATAAAGATGTCTGGAGCCTTCCACTTCCGCCAAGTAGCCACTAGTATTTATAGATATTACCTAGTTGTAAGCCAAAATTTGTGAGACTGTAATTTATTTATTATTTGAAAAAATAATGCCCCTCAGTTTCTTGCCTGTTCTTCTGAGTAGAGGTTTTTTGTCCGAACAAGGCGGTCGAGTCAATTTAAATAACTTTGACGTTCATAAGTGTATCTTTGATACCTAAATTGAATAAAAACATTTTGACTTTGACTTTGACTTAGGAAGGTCAATGTGCAATATTAATCGCCGGATACTGTATATCTGTTTGAAGCTTTTAGCGCTAGAGCGGCCATTACGCCATCCAATCTGCTGTATGCTAACTTAGCGTGGCTAAGCCCGTGCAATAGAAAGAAAAATGAATTGCTAACTGTCTAACAATAACACTATCCAAGTTTAGCACGCTAGCTCACCTAGCGTACTGCAAATTGGAATGTATAATGACCGCTGTAATCATAAGGTTTGAACTAGCCCGTTCTGACTTGTGACTTCAGTTCTCCTTACAGGGAGAAGGCGCCCCGGGCGCCGGGCTCCGACGATGGTGACAAGTGGACGCCGCAGCCTCCGCTCATGACTCTGTTCAGGACGCACCAGACTTCGCCTATCAAACAGATGCAAGAGAAAAAGGTGATAATAATATTTGTACACTAGCTGAATTTCTACTGTCGTAACTATCACGGTTCATGAGACACAGCCTGGTGACGGACAGACAGAAGGACGGACAGCGGAGTCTTAGTAATAGTCCTGTTTTACCATTTGGGTACGGCACCCTAAAAACTGCCTGGAATAAAATGATGACTATGGTAAACTAATTTTGATACGTATTGGTACGTTTTTTTTTATAAAGAATAGGTCGTCGTTTGATCACCAACTCACCTGATGTTAAGCGACGTTGTGGTCTAAGATGGAGCACGACGACCTATAAGGTACTTATTCACTCTAGCCTTGAAATTTTGTAGAGTGAAGCAGTACAAAAACGGCAGTTGAGTGAGGCGCTACAAGTGCGCTACTGCTCAGACCCGTCTTCGGAACGGTTACACCGGACTACATCCCGAAACACGACTAGGTCATTTCACGGCATGGCTTGGTCCGGTGGGTGGTAACTAGCCACGGCCGAAGCCTCCCACCAGAGTTTGCTACCCGGTTAGCACTACCCGGGGACCACGTGTAAGGAATCAGAATAGAGTTGCCTCCTACGGACGTGGGTAGCTCAGCCCCCTAATTATTATTATTATTATTAGTATTAACTTATTTTCTTTAAACTTATCGACGCATTATGTTTTTAGGAAAAGCAATGGGAGGATCACATGGCTGAAGTTGGTCGCGGCGTCAGTATGTACCAGACTACGGACGGGAGTGAGCTGGTTGTTAACGGCATTCCGGAACTACTACGCGGCGAGCTTTGGGCTGTATTCTCAGGATCTATACTGCAAAAGGTATACCTATTATCGTTATAAACTAGCTGCGCCCCGCGGTTTCACCTGTGGTTAAAAAGTAGCCTATGTGCTATTCTAGACTATAATCCATCTCTGAGCCAAATTTCATCCAGATCTGTTCAGCCGTTCTGGCGTGAAAGAGTAAGAAACATCCAGCCATCCATCCAAACATCTAAACTTTCGCGTTTATAATATTAGTAGGATGAGTGAGTTCGTATAGGCCGAGTTAGCCTGATGCCAGTTTCTAGGCCGCCCGGAGGCCTCTGACATGGCTTGACGATTGTTATAAAAATAAAACAATCTGGACCTACAATTATTTTATTTAGAAAAAAAGTATTTTTTAAAAGTCAACTAAAAGTGCTGCTATCCACAATAATAAGCCAACGACTTCAAACTCCATAGACACTCCTTAGACGGCGTGCGTGAACATTTTCAACCAAAACATTAGCGCAAAAACGTGGGTATTGTTTAATCTATCAATGGCATTCCAGTATCGATGTCATGATCTTATAACAGGGCCAATCAGCGATCATTATCAACGAAACTCATCATTGTTGGTTTTATTTTATTTTTTAATTTTAGGCCCAAAACAAAGGACTGTACGAGAAGTTGGTGAACAAAGCGTTGTCCTCAAAGAATCCTGCCAACGACGAGATCGAGCGGGATCTACATAGGTCACTGCCAGAACACAGGGCGTTCCAAAATGACGTTGGTAAGCACAAACCTTATAATTTACGACCATTGGGAGACGTTCGTAAAATATTATTTTAACCTTTTTTTTTCTCAGCCTAGTTTAGAAGGAGGCTCGCCTCTCAAACCTGAGGGAGTGGGTTCGATCCCAGCCGAAGGCACGCACCTATTTGTCTATTGTATGTGTGTGCTTAATGTCATCTGCTACATAACTAGAGCCCGATGTATGGCGAAAGGCTCGCCCCCTGTCACATTTAGGACTGAATATCGTCTGGCGAAGTGTGGGTGTTGTAATGTACCTCTACCAGGTCCTTCGGGGGAAAGCCGTGACGATATATTTCTCTCAGCCTATGATATTTTTAAATCTTATTGTCTACATCAGCCATGCTCAAAGTGCGTTCCGCGGAACCCTAGGGTTCCACGAAACCCCTGTAGGGGCTCCGTAAGAATTTAATAAATATTAAAAACACCTATGTCTCTGGTCAACCGTTCCACGATACGTGCATTCGGGCGACTGTTGGCGCGGTTTATGACGAAACGCTTAATAATTAACTGTTACATTGTACTCGTATTATGCTTATTAATAAACAAGACACATAAAAATCATGTTTGTTTGTTTGTCAACATTGTAGGGTTCCGTCAAGTATTTCGCTTTCCAAAAGGGTTCCGTCACCAAAAAAGTTTGAGAACCTCTGCTGTACATCATAACAAAAAACTGTTTACACTGACTAAGACTGTAAAAAGTTACATATTTGACCGGTGACAAACCCCCTTAGCAATAAACGTTGTATAGCCTCTGAATAGTTATACAGTCTTTTGTCTTTTACGATTGAGTTCTAAAATGTAAAAGAAAGAAAAAGACAATATACTGTATAACTATTCTGAAATTAACAACGCTAATTGCTTAGGTGGAAAGTGTATGGAACAGCTGCATTTTGTATTGCGATCTTATTGTTAGTCCTATAGTAAAAATTGCTTGTTATGATGTAGAGAGTCAGCTTTTAAAATTTTGCTAGTATAGGGTCAACTGGGGCAAATGCGTCTGTGGGGTAATTGCGTCTTTCGAGAATTACTGACAAACCCTTCACAAATTAGGCAACTAACGCTATCTAGTACAAATTATTGCAACAAAAGATTTATTTTCTTTAAGTTTATTTATTTCGTAAAAATATACATTTTAAAACACAAAGTATTGAAAATCTAAACAGTTTGTACCAATACTCTTATCGCTGCTACATTCCTTTATGCAAACTAAACTACTATAAAAACACGCACGAAACGCTTTGGTTCCTCGTTTCTCATACGGACCGCTAGAGTGTGGAATACTCTGCCAGAGTGTGTTTTCCCTGACATTTATAATCTGGGTGTCTTCAAGTCTCGAGTGAATCGGTTTCTCCTAGGCAAGCGTGCTCCATCGTAGGTCGCATCACTGCTTATCATCAGGCATGTTGGCGGCCAAACGCAAGCCTATTAAGTATTATTAAAGAAAAGAAAAAAAAAAAGTGTGTGTGTACTTATGTACACGCGTTAGAAGTTATACTTCTTAACCTCAAATCTATAAATGCACTCAAAACAGTTTATTCAAATCAGTTTTATTACTAATATTCAATATAATAATATATAGATATACTAATAAACGATAAATTATTAGTAAATACTATCACCGTCGTATATGAAAGTGATTCAATAAAATCACCAAATTAATATTTATTTATTCACTGTTTAATTGTACTCTCACGAAACACATGTTCTAAATATAAAAATACTAGAATATACAACTTGAACATAGTTATCAATTTTCATGCCACCTAGAACTAACATCATGATGTAGAATTTAGATGTCGGTGTGCGCGCGAATCGTAAAAATTCACTCTCATCATTTTTCTCTATCGCGCCAATAGAAGTATAACAACTTCAAAAAAAAATTCCTAACCTTACAACTATTAACATCTATAAATTATTAACCTTAACAAATTATTAGGTAGTAATTTGTTATTGATAGTAATTGACTAAAAAAGACGCATTTGCCCCACAGACGCATTTGCCCCAGTTGACCCTATATTAAAAATAGCGGTATATTTCAGGTATCTCCGCCCTCCGCCGCGTTCTCTGCGCGTACGCACTCAAAAACCCGACCATCGGCTACTGTCAAGCGATGAACATCGTAGCGTCGGTCCTGCTCATATACTGCCCGGAGGAACAAGCGTTCTGGCTGCTCGCTACTATCTGTGAGACGTTGCTGCCTGACTATTACAACACTAGAGTGGTCGGAGCTTTGGTAAGTCTGAAGTTTTTTAAACCCCCGACGCTAAAACGACGGGGTGTAAAAAGTTTGTGTGTGTGTGTGAGAGAGTGAATGTGTGTGTGTGACTGTGTGTGTGTGTGAAAGAGAGTGAGAGAGAGAGAGTTTCTGTCTGGCGTCGTAGCTCCCGAATGGATGAACCGATTTTGAATTTGTTTTTATTGTTTGAAAGGTGATTCAGTCGCGAATTTTCTTAGCTTATGTGAGAATCGGTGATGAGGTATGTTTGAAATTTTAATGTATACTTTTTAAATGTTTTTTTTTTATGTTTGGATAGTGGTTTATGTCATAACCAAAAATTCGATTATAAATTGCACTTTTGTGTTCAGACCGTTCCAAAAGGAGTGAGTTAAAAAGGTTAGGTACTGTAATGGTTTTCAATACCTCAGCTTTGGGTGTTGCAAAGTAATTTGAATAAAGAACAGTGAATCACGAAGCAACCCACTGTGATTGGTACCAATTGGTACCAATTGATACCAATCACAGTGGTTAATAGTTGGTACAATTTAAAAACCCAGCGATTGGTTAATGCGAAGCTATTACAATACTATAGTAGTCGGAGCTTTGATAAGTCGTAGATTTTAAAAAAATGTCTTTTCTTAATCTCGGAAAGTGGTCCAAAAATTTGATTGAAAGTTGTACTTTTTAGTTCAAAATGTACCAAGAAGAACGACATAAAGTCGACGAGGAAGTCGCCGGTAACAGCTAGTCTAGAATAATAATAACATTTAAAAAAAAAAAAAGATTTGTACTTTTGGATTTTTGTACTGTGTATTAGTCAGATTTCAAAAAATATTTCACCATTAGATAGCTACATTATCCATGAGTGTCAAAAGCTAAAAACGCGAGCTACTATAAAAAACTATAAATAATTTATATTATTAATAAATAATTATTATTATTATTCCAAGATATTTATTTGTCTTCTTAATTCCTAAGTTTTTTTACAATAAATGAATATAAAAAACAAATACTATAAAAAAAACTTAAAAACTAGGGTGGCGCCGGCAGCGGGGCGAGGCCCAAGCTACCGGTGGTTAGGGCTGCAGAGTGAGGAACCTCCTGACAATACGGCAGGAGTCCAGGATTACTGCCTTTTGTATCTGGCCCTTGACCCAACCGTCTAACGAGAGCCTCTTGAGATGTTGGTCGAGGCTCTTCGCTATGAGACCGTTTACCGTGACGACTATCGGGACAATGATCGTCGAGTCAACATCCCACATGGCGGTTACCTCGTGAGCCAAGTCAAGGTACTTGCTGAGTTTGTCCTTCTCGGCCTTCACGAGGTTCTCGTCATGTGGGATGGTGATATCGACGAGCACTGCCCGGCGCTGGGACCGGTCGACCAGCACGATATCAGGCTTATTGGCAACAATAGTCCTGTCCGTGATGATAGAGCGGTCCCAGTAGAGCAAAGCACGGCCATTCTCGAGAACTGACGCTGGTGCGTACTTATAGTACGGCACCTCGGACTCGACAAGACCGTATTGAAGGGCAAGTTGCTGATGGATGATCCTGGCTACTTGGTTGTGCCTGTGCAAGTACTCGCCGTTAGCAAGATGCGAACAACCGGAAATGATATGCCTGAGTGACTCTCCGGGACGGTGGCATGCCCGACAAATGTCGACCGTACCGTCCTTCAGGATATATTTCCGATAGTTGTTCGTCTTGATAACTTCATCAGCAATCGCACAGGCAAAACCCTCGGTTTCCCCAAATAGGTCACCGAAGCGTAGCCAGTTCACCGACGCTAGGAGGTCTACATCGGGCCCTGTTAAGGCCCGATAGAACCTCCCATGCAGCTCCTTGCCCTTCCATACGTTCTTGCGGTCCTCGGTGCTCAGCACCGATGGTTGGCGCCAGTTCTCGTTTGCCAAGGAGAGCGGCGTCAGGCCCTTGTCAACTGCTACAACATCGCAATGCATCCCACAGTCGTTGTTGCGGAAAAAACTCCGGAGCCTGTACACTTCGCGGTTGTGGAGGTTCTTGGCATTTAACATGCCACGACCTCCCCACTTCCGCGGAATGTACAGTCTCATAACAGACGACCGTGGGTGTAGCATGCGGTGTGTTGTGAGCAGTTGACGGACCCTTCTATCCAGGGCGTCCGGCTCAGTCTGAGTCCACCTAAGTATGCCAAAGGAGTATATCAGTAGTGGCATCACCCAACCGTTAAAGGCACGCATCTTATTGCCGCCCGACAAAAGACTATTAAGTACTTTTGTCAAGCGACAAAAGAAGCGCTCCTTTATCGATTTCTTAATGTCCACTACTGATATGCCCAACGACTCCGACATACCGAGGTACTTGTAGGTCTCGACTTCGGAGAGGGATCTGAGAGTCATTGTCTCAGAAAGTTGTAAATTCGGTGAATTTACAACTTTCCCCCGCTGTACATGCAAGACCGCACACTTGTCTACACCGAACTCCATCTTAATGGCGCTACTAAAAACCTCTGTAGTTTTTAGTAGCTCCATTAAGTCTTGGCGTTTCGGTGCAAACAGCTTGAGGTCATCCATGTAGAGCAGGTGAGAAATGACCTCACCCCCCCTACGGAGTCGATGGCCTAGTCCTAAATCCTTCAGCAAGGTGCTGAGAGGATTTAGAGCTAGGCAAAACCACAATGGACTCAGACTATCGCCCTGGAAGATGCCTCGCTCAATCCTTATCAAATCCTGCGGATCAGTGGAGACCTCTCCACCACCTGGTTGACGAAGGACTGTGGTCCATTGCCTCATGCATGCGCTTAAGAATGATTTTAGAGTTTTATCGATTTTATATAACTCTAAAATCCTCTCCAGCCATGAATGAGGCACTGAATCATAGGCCTTCTTATAGTCAATCCAGGCGACAGATAGGGCTCCCTTGCTCCGCCGGACTTGCTGGCTAATGGCCATGTCGATGAGGAGGAGCTCCTTAGTACCACGGGACCCAACCCTACATCCATTCTGAGCGGGGGCCAAAACATTATTTGCAACAATGTGCGTATTAATTTTGTTTCTCAGAATGGATGTAAGGAGCTTGTAGATGGTAGGCAAGCACGTGATGGGTCTATAGTTCTTTGGATCCGTGGTACTACCGGACTTATGGAGCAGGAAGGTGACACCGGTGGTCATAAAACTGGGCAAGGAACCGAGCTCGAGGGCTTCCTGGAATTGTATTGCCAAACGGTCATGCGAGCATCGAATCCATTTTATCCAGAAGTTGTGCAATCCGTCCGGTCCAGGACTTTTCCAGTTCTGAGCCGTGCGGATTGCACAACTAACGTCTGCGGAGTCTATTAAGATAGACTCCATGGATTCGATAGACTCGCACTCCCGTTCGACAATACGCATCCACTCACCCTCAGTGTGCTCGACGGGCACCGACCAGATACCACGCCAGAAATCAATCATGGCGCTAGCATCCGGTCGGTGTCCGTCGATAACACACTGCTCGGTTCCCTCCCAGCCTCGGTATACCTTCCTTTGGTCACTTTGGAAGAGGCGATTTTGCCAGTATCTGTCCACACGCTCCCTGTAGCGACGAATACGGTTTGCCCATGCATAGACTTTCTGCTTCAGATAGTCAATGCGTTCCGTAACGTTGGCCAAGTAATACTGGGGCCTTATATCGGTCCCAGCGAACGCCTGCGTTACGAAACGCATGACTCGGGGGCGAGTATTCCCCCGGCTGAAGCAGAGTAGCTTTGCAATGAGAGTCCTGAATTATTATTATTATTATTATTAATACAAATTCTCTCGTCTTCAGGTCGACCAAGGAGTACTAGAGGAGCTGACCGAAGCCCACCTGCCCGAGCTTCACGCGAAGCTGGACGAACTCGGCATGATGAAGATGATCTCACTCTCCTGGTTCCTCACCCTCTTCATCAGCGTGATGCCGTACGAGTGCGCGGTCAACGTCATGGACTGCTTCTTCTATGACGGCGCTAAGGTTATATTCCAGGTTCGTACAATATATTTTTTTAAAAACTTCATTGCCAATATGAAAAAAATACCCAGAAATTGGAAAATCATAGAGACCGCGGTTTCATCTGCGGCCCCGTTATTTTTTTCGGGATAAAACATACCCTATGTCCTCTTCTGTACTCCTTGTAACGTGTACATATGCAAAATTTAATTACATAATGATCGGTAAGTACTAGATGCGTAAAAGCGTAACAAACTCACATTCGCATTTCAAAAATTAAGAGTCCGGCGACCTAACTAATTTCGACCTAGGCGACCTAGACTAACTTCGCATTTGCTTAAGGCATTCTATCGCCATTTCGTCTAGAAGAAGAAGACGAGTGAAGAGAGCGAGTAATGATACTGACGAGCCTCTAAACTTACCTACAGAGTGACAAAGTGCAATTTCATTTTTTTTAATGACTTTTGCACTAGTATAATCATTCTTAAGTAACTAAGAATTTCCCTTGTATTATTGATTCATTTAACAGCTAATGATGTAGACAACCTCCCTATGTAATGGAATTTTTGATTTGCTTTGTCTTTCTATTGAATAAATCAGTCAAAAGTGACCCCTTAAAAATGTGGATATTTTCCATAGCTCTATTTTCGCTTGAGAACGTTTTTAAAAAAAACCAAGAACATAGGGGCGAAAATATTGTTAATTTAATTGTACATGCTAAATTTCATCATAATCTGACAAACGGTTTTCAAGAAATTTGAGTAGTGCGTTTGTATGGAAATTTCAGAACGTCGCGGCCCTCTTAAAGTTAAGATTATCATCTTTAAATCATAATCATAATAATCTTTATTTCCAATTTAACATTTTTTGCCCATAGTTCTTTCTCTTTCTTATTTCATGCCTGTTCAAGATTTTTTAAAGGATTTAACTGCGTTAAAGCAACAGCTATATCCACTGAAATATTTCATACAATGGCATTGCTGTTTGAAACACCCCTCTTGCTCTCCTATTCATGCTCTCGCTCTGGCTCTCTACAGCTATCAGTCCTACTATCCTACTCATATTATAAACGCGAATGTTTGTAAGAATGCTTGGATGGTGGATGGATGGATGTTTGTTACTCTTTCACGCCAGAACGGCTGAACAGATCTGGAAGAAATTTGGCACAGAGATAGATTATAGTCTAGAATAGCACATAGGATACTTTTTAACCGCGGGTGGAACCGCGGGGCGCAGCTAGTTTATAATAAGACCGTGTATTTCAGGTGACACTCACAATTCTTGAGATAAACCGAGACAAGTTACTAAAGTGCACGGAAGACGGTCAAGCAATGCAAATTCTGAACGACTATCTTGAAGGAATTTACAATGAGGAAGCCATGGCTTTGTCTACGGAACCACGGACTGCTGAAAGGGTAAGAACATACATTACACTCAATGTAAGGTTACACAGAAAGGGTCTACTAGCTTAAAAGGAAGTCATTGTAAAAACAGTAAGGTCAACCAGGGTAATTGTGTTTTCTTTTTCAAACTTAGGTTTGTCGATGAGTTTTTGCGTATCTAGGCAATATGTTTACATGATGATGTGTCCCTCATAATAAAACATCATCGATTTTATTTAGTTTGGCCTAAAATCACAAAAATATCAGCTTTTTTGTAAGTATCTTTAACTTATTAAATGAAGCCCGAAAAATAAAATAATAGAAATTAGTTATCATCATTAATCATTTTGCACCCACTGATGTGTCTCATCCTAAGCGCGCTAATTTCCGGTCAACATAAAAAAAATGAGAATAAAATATTAAATTATTTTAATAATTTTTAATTCATATTATTTTGATCTTTTCAGACGATAAAAATCCAAGAACTTGTATACCAATCGTACCGCAGCTACGGATCCCGAGTTTCAGGGGAACACATTGAGCATTTACGGTTGAAACATCGACTGAGAGTCGTGAGACAGTTGGAGGATAGTCTGGAACGGAACACCTTGCGGGCGCTGCAGCAGGATCGACTGCTGGAGCCTGCTGAGTTACAGGTAAATAGCGATTTCACAGGCAACTATCGACTTTTTGGGTAACCAGCCAAAAAGTCTATAACTCTCACTTGATTCTTAGTTAATTGTAGAAACGATTGTCGAGTTTCTTGGAAACTATTCGTCCGATTGTGATGAAATTTAACATGTCCAATTATCTATCTAATGATCTGTAATGATAATCATAGTTAATTTTACTGTTGTGTTATTATTATATAGATTTTTTTTTATTATTGAAATTGCAACTTGTCATAGTGACAAGTAAATTACTTTTGAGGCTCGATAATACCTTTACATGCTCTCGTCGCTTTTTAGACGAAATGGCAATAGAAAACCTTTAGCCAATGCGAAGTTAGTCTAAAGTGTTTGCCGGACCCTTAAACATCGGGTGAGAGATGACATCTACAGTTAGACAAAAGACTCCCCCAAATTATTTTCGTAATGACCGGTCTTGTACAGCTCGTATCCGGCGGCTTTTCGCGACCCGTAACAGATCATGGGTTTTGTCATTTTTTTTTCAATTGTCAAACCTTGTGAACGCTGTCGCTTCCGCGGTTGTGATTCTAAATTTCATTTTTTTTTTCAGGAACTATTAAGCGTGATACGCGAAGAGCTACTTTGGGCGAAGCGAGTACCATGCGAGCGGTTAGAAGCTCCATACGAAGCGTACAGACTGGACTATACTCAGTTCAAAACTGTCTACACCGCGCTATCGCCTTGGGCGAAGGGAGATTACGCTGAGGCTATCACTGCTAGGATGTTCAAGGTAACTTAGCTAATAGTGATCATAATGCAGAAAAATATACTTCTCCTTTAAGGCCTCTACTTTAGCAGCTAATCCCCACAGCAAAATGCCATATGACATTATACTGTGGAAGTAAGCAAAGTAAACTAGCACTAATATGAGGACCCCATTGCAGTTAGGAATCAATGCTTATACCCAGGAACACTGTCGCCTTGTCTATGTTAAGTTCATCGCCCTCAAGCATTACTTTTGGTTCAATAAATCTAACATTAGGCATGGAGAACTTTGAACACTTGGTTTTTTTTTGCGTTTAGTAACAAATTGTTAGCAGCGAACCATCTCGAAATAATAGTCAGTACGTTGTTCACATGCACAAGCTCACTATCTTTCCTATCTGTTCTAAAAATAAGAGATGGATCATCAGCGAATAGAACTATGTCTGTGAGGTCTTTAACCATATACGGCAAATCATTAATATACGCTTAAAATAAGAACGGGCCTAAGATAGAACCTTGTGGTACTCCCATTGGAACTAAAGAAGGATCCGGAAGATGTGACGCCATTAATTCCCACTTTTTGTTGTCTATCAGTTAAATATGACTCGACAAGATCTAGAGCGATTTCACGAATTCCGTAGTGGTATAATTTACGGATCAAGGAACGGTGTTCTACACAATCAAACGCTTTGGAAAGATCACAAAAGACACCGATGGCATCCTGTCCACTCTCCCAAGCTTCCATCATTTGCGTAACTAATCGAACTTCCGCATCTGTTGTTGATCTGCTTTTCGTGAAACCGAACTGATTTTAAAATACTGTGCATGTTAAAGTGAGACTAAAGTTGATTAAGTAAAATCTTTTCAAATATTTTGCTCAAAGCCGGAAGCACAGAAACGGGTCTGTAATTCGAGGGTCCTGAAGATTGACGAAACAGAATTACGAGGTGAATGGTCAAGTCGTTAAGTTCTGACCTAGGAGAACGTGTCAGAAACAAATCCAAGATGGTAAAAAAAAAAGACCAGGGCATCGTATTGCCCTGATGGTTATGTTTTGTTTACAACGCTGCGCGACCATGAACCTTATTGCGCAGCGATACGATTCCCGGTCGCTCAGAGTCGACAACAAAACAATAAGATGTCATGGTAGGCCCTCAGGATAGGAGCACCCGTAACCGACGAGCGTGGATGAAGGGACTCATGGAAGTAGACGAAGCGAAAGATAGTGCGAAAGATAGCAAGTGGAGAGACGTGAGCTCTTGCCTACTCCTACGGGAAAAGGCGTGACTATAAATGTACGTATGTATTGTAGAACTTATCGTACTGATAATTCTCCTTAACATAAAAACTAAAGCTATAAATAAATTTTTAATTTTAACGTGAACAAAACAATTCAAACTAAAACACATCGACAAATAAATTTAAAAAAGTAAGAGCTAGAAATATTTTTTTTCTTAATTTAAACTAAAAAAACGTAGTATGTACTTATTTTTATTATGAAACTAAAACAAAACTAGATTATTAAAAAAAAATGCTTTATAGAACAAAACTCGAAGTTTTTTTACTTACCTTTTTTTAGTTAAAATATGATTTCTTTACCACCCGCTACTAACTAAGCCTCAAGACGCATTAAAAAAATGCTTTTTAAAACAAGACTCGAAGTTTTTTTTACTTACCTATTTTTTAGTTAAAATATGATTTTTTTACTACCCCCTACTAACCAAGCCTCAAGTCGCCGTCCGAAGCGTTGATCGTAAACATTCCCCCAGCTAATGGACAACGACGAGGACGGGTTCGTGAGCGCTCGCGGGCTCAGCGTCGCTCTCGGTATAAGTGCGCGCGCGGACGGCTCGCGGCGCCTGCGCGCGCTGTACTGTGCGCACGCGCCGCCGCTGCTGTCGCCGGCGGACCTGCGCCCCACGCACTTCACGGACACGGGCGAGGAGCTCGCCACCGACGCTATATCCTTCTTTGACAGGTGACATGTTTACAACAAGACGGTAGGTATCGTAGGACAGTAGGAGGACGGCTCGCGGCGCCTGCGCGCGCTGTACTGTGCGCACGCGCCGCCGCTGCTGTCGCCGGCGGACCTGCGCCCCACGCACTTCACGGACACGGGCGAGGAGCTCGCCACCGACGCTATATCCTTCTTTGACAGGTGACATGTTTACAACAAGACGGTAGGTATCGTAGGACAGTAGGAGGACGGCTCGCGGCGCCTGCGCGCGCTGTACTGTGCGCACGCGCCGCCGCTGCTGTCGCCGGCGGACCTGCGCCCCACGCACTTCACGGACACGGGCGAGGAGCTCGCCACCGACGCTATATCCTTCTTTGACAGGTGACATGTTTACAACAAGACGGTAGGTATCGTAGGACAGTAGGAGGACGGCTCGCGGCGCCTGCGCGCGCTGTACTGTGCGCACGCGCCGCCGCTGCTGTCGCCGGCGGACCTGCGCCCCACGCACTTCACGGACACGGGCGAGGAGCTCGCCACCGACGCTATATCCTTCTTTGACAGGTGACATGTTTACAACAAGACGGTAGGTATCGTAGGACAGTAGGAGGACGGCTCGCGGCGCCTGCGCGCGCTGTACTGTGCGCACGCGCCGCCGCTGCTGTCGCCGGCGGACCTGCGCCCCACGCACTTCACGGACACGGGCGAGGAGCTCGCCACCGACGCTATATCCTTCTTTGACAGGTGACATGTTTACAACAAGACGGTAGGTATCGTAGGACAGTAGGAGGACGGCTCGCGGCGCCTGCGCGCGCTGTACTGTGCGCACGCGCCGCCGCTGCTGTCGCCGGCGGACCTGCGCCCCACGCACTTCACGGACACGGGCGAGGAGCTCGCCACCGACGCTATATCCTTCTTTGACAGGTGACATGTTTGCAACAAGACGGTAGGTATCGTAGGACAGTAGGAGGACGGCTCGCGGCGCCTGCGCGCGCTGTACTGTGCGCACGCGCCGCCGCTGCTGTCGCCGGCGGACCTGCGCCCCACGCACTTCACGGACACGGGCGAGGAGCTCGCCACCGACGCTATATCCTTCTTTGACAGGTGACATGTTTACAACAAGACGGTAGGTATCGTAGGACAGTAGGAGGACGGCTCGCGGCGCCTGCGCGCGCTGTACTGTGCGCACGCGCCGCCGCTGCTGTCGCCGGCGGACCTGCGCCCCACGCACTTCACGGACACGGGCGAGGAGCTCGCCACCGACGCTATATCCTTCTTTGACAGGTGACATGTTTACAACAGGACAGTAGGTATCGTAGGACAGTAGGAGGACGGCTCGCGGTGCCTGCGCGCGCTGTACTGTGCGCACGCGCCGACCCTCCTGTCGCCGGCGGACCTGCGCCCCACGCACTTCACGGACACGGGCGAGGAGCTCGCCACCGACGCTATATCCTTCTTTGACAGGTGACATGTTTACAACAGGACAGTAGGTATCGTAGGACAGTAGGAGGACGGCTCGCGGTGCCTGCGCGCGCTGTACTGTGCGCACGCGCCGACCCTCCTGTCGCCGGCGGACCTGCGCCCCACGCACTTCACGGACACGGGCGAGGAGCTCGCCACCGACGCTATATCCTTCTTTGACAGGTGACATGTTTACAACAGGACAGTAGGTATCGTAGGACAGTAGGAGGACGGCTCGCGGCGCCTGCGCGCGCTGATCTTCACAAACACGGGCGAAGAGCTCGCTTCCGACGCTATATACTTCATTAACAGTACGGTAAAAATGTTGACAATATTAAAAAAAAGAACAGCGAAAAACATAGATACATTTAAATGAATACCAACATTATTATGATAAGTTTAAATTACAAAAAAAGAACAGACTAACCTCCATTTTGCAAGTCGTCTTGGTTTGAGTGTCGCTCTTTGTATAAGCGCACGCGCAAACGCGACGCGCCACCTTAAGCCAGATACCTACGTCGCTCCTCTTTGACGTCCCACCTCCACACCCCTGGACCGCGTAAACAAGTACTAATTTAAGCGGTACCACTAAGATTGGTTAGGTTTTATTAAGGCCTACAACATTTTGGACTATTTCGGACCCTGGTTTTAGCAGGCATGTTGTTTGCCACAGCTCGTATTTTAATTTAACACACCAATTTTGCGTACTACAAGTCTCGATCACAAAAAGTCGCGTGTAGTGTGCAGATTCGGTCGTAAACCACTATTCCAAAATATCCTTCCATTACAGTATAGAACCGTCGACTCCGGAGTCTACGCCCGGGTTAACCCTGCAGCGGTCGATCAGCGAAGTCTGTCCCGACGGCAGTTACATGGACAAATCCAGTGACAGCGCCATCAGTCACTCAGGTAAACCTATTTTTTTTATTACTTAATATATGTATAGGCTTGCGTTTGTCCGCCAACATGCCTGATGATAAGCAGTGATACGGCCTACGTATCCGTACCTAGTATAGGTCTTAAACAGCTGCTAAAAACATTTTGTAATTTCAATATATTTTGTCACAGTTTTCAGTTCAGTTTAGTTTTCGGCTTCAAGGTTGTAGGGTAGGTTGATGTCCGTGCAGTGGAGTGGGACCGTAAGACTGTAATGACTATGATGAAGAGTGTTATGGACAGAGTAAGGGCTGATTTGGAATGTAAGTAGCTTATATACTGGATTAAAACTTGGCTACTTTTTATCCCAAAAAATATAATCGTTCCTGTATAAGACATCGGGTCAAACAGCAGAGCGTCCCTAGGTTTAAATTACCTTCTATTGTTTTATTGTAGGTTCTAGCACTAATACAGCGGAGCGTCACTAAGTTTAAATAACCCTATATCTTTCTTAACTATAGGATTTAGTACAGAAGCGTCTCTAGCCGACTCGGTCCGAGTCTCACGCAAAAATGGGGGAAAAGTGGAAGTAGCTTAGGGAACGTACCCATACTACGTGACCCTTTTGGTACGATGTTTTGTTTGCAAAAAACGATTTAAAACTATGAATTACTACGTAAAACTAGAGTAGGAGGGAGGCGGTCTTAGAATAGAGTAGTATAGAGTACAGATGTTCACCGACGGGGGGAGGGAAGAGGGTTAAAAATTGTACGAAATGGTCACGTAGTATGGGTACGTTCCCTTATACCCTACCTACCCTAGATTGATATGTAGGTTACTTTTATCTCGAAAAAATGAACCGTCCCTGATTGATAGTAGCGCAACGGCAAGTTCTAGCACTGCACTTAAGAGCATCACTAAAATAGTTAAAACAATCCTCTTATATTTTCCTTCACTGTATAGGTTCTAGCACAGAAGCGGGGCTACGCTCAAATTACCTTTTATTGGCTTATTATCGGTTCTAGCACTGAAAACTTCTGGCAGTCGCCTTACCTGGGACCCTATTCGGAGATTTGAGATTTTCATCTCACTTTTTTCGTCCTTGTTGCTCTCGTTTGGAACGTCATAGGTGTGAGAGTGACCAAGATAAAATCTCATCTCATCTCACGCGCAGGAATAGCCCCCCTGTTCCTTTCATTTCATTTCTGTATCTTTCAATCGTAGGTTCTAGCGCAGAAGCGTCTCTAGCGGACTCAGTCCGCGCATGCGCGCTGGCCGGGCTGGCGCCCTCGCTGCCCTCCACGCCGGGGCTGGCGCCGGGCCCGCCCCCCGCGGCGCCGCCCCTGCCCCGCGCGCACTTCCTGCAGCTGCTGGCGGCGCTGCACGACCTCACGCAGCACGACGTGCAGCTGTACGAGTGTGTCGTGCGAGCTGGTGAGTTTACTACACTGGAGGGCTATTCTTGACCCTTGAGATGAGATCAACAGTTTTTTTTTTTTTTTTTTTATGTAGAATAGGTCGGCCTTTGACCACCAACTCGCCTGATGTTAAGCGACGTTGTGGTCGAAGATGGAGCACGACGACCTATAAGGTACTTCTTCACTCTTTTGACGTTCATAAGTGTATCTTTGATACCTAAATTGAATAAAAACATTTTGACTTTGACTTTGACTTTGACTCTAGTAATAAACTTGTGAATAAGTACAAAGACGGCAGTTGAGTGCGGCGCTATAAGTGCGCTACTGCTCAGACCCGTCTTCGGAACGGTTACACCGGACTACATCCCGAAACACGACTAGGTCATTTCACGGCATGGCTTGGTCCGGTGGGTGGTAACTAGCCACGGCCGAAGCCTCCCACCAGAGTAAAGTAAAGTAAAGTAAGTGTAAAGTAAGTAAGTGCTATTCACAACCTTTCGGAAACGTTTCCGATCGGATTCCACAAATTTCAAACTCAAATTTTTCGAATCTTAGCATATCATCATATCAGTCTTGTGAGCAGAACCTGCTCTCAAAAATTAAATAGTAAAAATGAAAATAAATGGTAATTAAATAGATTTTTTTTTGTCGAGGCAGTTTTTGATTTTTTTTTTTAATGGCAGAGTTTTTTTTTTTGGAATCTACGTACAAAATTCAAGAGAATCGGTTAAGGAATGCGACCTGTAGTGGAAGACAGAGATCCGGTCATACGAAAGCATACATTGTCCAATCTGAAGCAGAGACGTTTCGCTCGCTACACTGGCTCGGTTGATTATTTTCTTTCTTCTTAGTACTAATTTAGATAATAATATAGAATAAAAGAACTAAGACGCTCTCTAATATTTTTCTATTCAAAATTTCAGGCACGGTTTTACTACAACTGGGCGAATTAAACCATCAACGGCCGGATTTGGACCGCGAAATATCGCAGGACAGCCTGTACTTAGCTGCTAAAAGTGAAGTAAGTAAAAATTGAATTTTATTATTAATATATTAGTAATAGTAATAATAGTAGTTTGACGTTCATAAGTGTATCTTTGATACCTAAATTGAATAAATCCATTTTGACTTTGACTTTGAAGTAGTATAATGTAATAATAACAAGATGTATCCCGGTAAGGCAAAATACTTATTTTCGTTGATTTCGTGTGATACCGGTCACACGAAATCATCGAAAATAAGTATTTTGTTTGCGCCTAGTTTGATATAAAGCATTGGGATGATCAGGTGCAAAAAAATACTGCCGGTTGAAAGGAACAACCAAAATCAGTTTAATCGTCTTGATAGGAAGTGACATAGGGTGCAATATTTTGCAGTCAGATTTTTTTGTTTTTCTTTTAATAATGTTACTTGTAATTAAATAAATTCCTGATTTTTTGGTTGGTGATTCCTTGAATTCCGAGTTGTTTCCGTGTGTTGAATTCATTAAGAACTAATAATCTCTATATCTTTTGTCTTATTACAGTTAGATCCCAACGGCAATGCCACAGAATCGGAAGAAAACCGACCGTCGCCCTCAAAGGATAGTGACCCTTCCACCGAAGGCGTATGGTCCATAACTCTCGAGCAGTTCCTAGCGACAATGTTGTCCGAAGAAACTCTAGAACAGTTCTTCAATGAAAAGGTATCTCTTCTACCTCTCTTAGAAAATCTCAAGCAAAGAGATAGACTCCAATCCATGTCATAGTCAACGGAAATTAGTTAAACTTTTGCAAGTTTTTCGCAAATTTTTGTTAACCGAAATTAGCCAGATTTCTACAGGTTTTGGTAGCTATGGAAATTGCCGCAAGTCGCGCTTTGTTCGAAAGTTATTGCAGGTGCAAACTCGGTAAAAAATGTCCTGTAACTTGAGATATCTGATTGAGATGCTATGAGACGCTAAGTAAGTATAGTTCTTTATATTTTTGTCATAGTACAGTTTAAGAATTCATGGTCTTAGTGGACAGCGAATCAAGATTAGGAGCCATCCATAAATTACGTCACACGTTAAGGGAAAGAGGGGGTCAACCAAGTGTGACAAAAGCCATGAAATTCATGTGATTGTGTGTGATTCTTAATTTGTGGATGGCCCCTTGTGAATAGTTAGCATATTGTTTTATTTGTGATTGCTAATTTTAAATCGAAAATACATTTAAGAAACTAACAGTTTTAATGAATAATTTTTTTGCAAAGTACAAAATTCTCCAAATCAAATGTACCCATATTTTGTTTTTAAAAATTTAACAAAAGTTTTGACGCTAGGGAGGCGGTATACTATTTTTAACAGGCTCTAAAAAGTAATTTCTTTTCTGCGTTCGAATATTCCATATTAGGATAAGATTATTCTATAGACTGTAAAGAAATATATGTATATTTAATTAAGGTGATTTATATGCATTTATGGGAAAAAAACAGTGTTTTGTAGAAACTACATGTTGCTTGCAAAAACTGAGCTGCAGAAGTTAAGTATGACCATGTAAATAGGTCCCATTTAGAACGATAAATTGCTAAATCTTAACTACCTAAAAGTATTGATGTCCTTTTCTAATACCCATAAATAACAAAGACAGGTATATATTTACCTTGTTATTTCAATTTAGCGATATTATACAGCTAATTCTGAAGGCTAAAGTGCTAAATTGAATTATCTAAACCTGCTAAAGATATTGATGTCCTTGTCTAATACGCAGCAATAACAGAGACAACTATATATTGGTAAGCATAAGATTAGATGTGTCAACTATGTTCTTCAGAATAGGCACCATTTTTTTTCTCTTAAGTTAAGACATACCATGTAACTGCGTAATCTTTTTCTTTGTAACTAAATAGTACATTAAAAAGTATGCATTCCAAATATAGACCTAATATTTTAGTATGTAAATAAAAGCGTAAAAATACTTTTACTAATTACATAGGGTAGTATTGTATTATGTTATAGACTCTTTTATTGACTATCGACCTTATTCACAAACGATTAGCGGCCTTTTTGCTTGACTGGTAAAGATTTGATGAGGGAAAGAGATGGCTGACAATCATTTGTGTCGTCTTCAACTAAAATGTGCTTGGTCTCGTTTTCGCGCATTACACTTCTCGACAGCTAGAAGTTGACAAAGCATAGAAAGACCTGAGAATGTTATTTCGTATAGACTAACCCCCTTAGCAATAAACGTTGTATAGATTTTGATTTTGATTCCCTACACGTGGTCCCCGGGTAGTGCTAACCGGGTAGCAAACTCTGGTGGGAGGCTTCGGCCGTGGCTAGTTACCACCCACCGGACCAAGCCATGCCGTGAAATGACCTAGTCGTGTTTCGGGATGTAGTCCGGTGTAACCGTTCCGAAGACGGGTCTGAGCAGTAACGCACTTGTAGCGCCTCACTCAACTGCCGTCTTTGTACTTCTTCACTCTGCAAAACTTCAAAGCTAGAGTGAATAAGTACCTTATAGGTCGTATTGCTCCATCTTAGACCACAACGTCGCTTAACATCAGGCGAGTTGGTGGTCAAACTCCGACCTATTGTACATTAAAAAAAAAAAGAAAAAAAAAAGCATCGGTATAGTTAGACAGTGTTTTGTCTTTTTCTTTCTTTAGAATTTTTGAACTCGATCAAAAAAAGACAAAACACTGTCTAACTATTCCGAGGCTGTGCAACTTTTATTGCTAAGGGGGTAAGTTTTTAGAGTTTTTAGGCTGCTTGAAGACTTCTGACATGACTTGACGGTTCTTGGTACATAACAAGCAACCGTTGCCTATACGGGGCTATCAGGAAAGGGTGTACTAAGCCGAAAGGGTACATTGTACTCATCATGATGAACAACTGTTTTAATGGAGCCAATCCTAAAATCGAAAAGAAAAAACAGCTCTTCCTACATTTTGTCTACGATTAAAAAAATGTATAAGGCACAGCTGTTTTTTTCTATCCAAAGTCGTTCATATTGATGAGTACAAAGACCTCCTTGCGCCTTAATACACTCTTTTCTGGTAACCCTGTGTAATGTTACGTGAAATACCATACTTCACGTTTTTAAATAAGATATACTACATTTAATATAAAATTAAAATAATTCACACCCTTCGATTTCACTATATAGTTAATTATTTACTTGTATCAGTGCCTGATAACTTTAAGTGCTTCGTGATGTGGATAATAATAGGACATAGGCTGCGTTTTCTGGAAATGTGCGAGAGAGATGAGCGATGTGCCCAGAAAAAATTCACCAATAAGACCACTACGCTGTGTAAATAAAGTGATGCTATTGGCCGATTTTTTCTAGCGATTTTTGGTGTTTTCTAACGGATTGGCTAGCACATTTCCTGAGTAACTACAGTCTTAGGGCAGGACCGGTGCTTGGGCTATTTTCATATTTTTGATACAAACTTCCAAATCTTATTTTTCAAAACTAACGATTTTCATGGAACTTGATTTTAACTTAAAATAAAGGTAGGTATGAATTTCTAAAAAAAAAATTAATTACAAAAAAACTTAAAAACAATTACTTACTTTAATACTTACTAAAATATATTTTTAAAAAGCATACATATTTTAATTTTAATATTAGTACCTACTTTTCAAGTTTCATCAAAACCAGTCGAGTAGTTTTAGATCAATTAAGGCGTGTCGATTTGTATAAAAATCATAATAATGGCTCAAATTCCGCAGAGCCGTTAAGGTGCTTAGCAATCAACAAAAAAAAAAAACCTAAACTGTAAACGCAATACAAATTTTAGATGTTTATAAAATTATAAGATTCCTAAGCAGATATTTTTGTACATAAGTTACCTTAACTATTTCTGAGGCATAAGGGTTTTTATCACCAATTCTTTTCAACACATTTTCATGAAAAATCTAAAAATCTACCCTTTAATTTCTGTGGTCCTGCCGCTTAACTTTATTGGTGGTAGTTTATTGGTAGTATTTTAGTTTTTATTTCTGGTACTAATAATATACATTATTTGCATAATATACAATACAATACAATACAAAAACTCTTTATTCTCTTTATTGACACCAAATACAAATAAATCTAAACTAAACACTCAAAAATAAAGGCGCAATGGGCGGTCTTATCGCTTAAGAGCGATCTCTTCCAGACAACCTTTGGATGGAATAAAAACATTATGATTTAGCATGAACGGTGGTGTGTGCTAAAGAAAAATAATAATTAATATGCATTAAATATGCATAAATGCATAATATGCAATAAATATGCATTACCTGTGGCCTGTGGACCAGGCGGACCAATCAAAGAATAAAATCAAAAAATGTTTGCCTGTTTATGATGTAAAAACACGGGAATTACTCACGTACGATTCAGTCGATTATTCCGACTATAGTTTCAACCGACTATAGTTTCAAGTGCTATGCGAGACGCAGCCGCGCGCGCGCACTCGCCCTGATGAAGACCGCCGAATGCGGTTGAAACTATAGTCGGAATAATCGACTGAATCGTACGTGAGTAATTCCCGTGTTTTTAAATCATAATGTGTGAAAACCACGTCAGTTTCCATAATGTTTGCCTGCTTTTCTGGGTAGTAGCTTTTTCCGAACAAGATGGAGTCATTTTTATAACTTCGACTTTCATAAGTGTACCTTCGATACCCGATTGAATAAAGTCATTTGATTTGATTTGATACGAAGTTACCTAAATTAACACAGATTAAGTAGGGTTAATCGACTCAGAGTTAAAAAGTGATAAATGTTTTCTCTAGCTCTGGGTCAAGACGATTTACAGTTGTTAAAATAGTAAATGTCTTCTAACTCTCGGTCATTTACCATTTTAACAATGGTAAATCGTAAATGGTAAATGTCTTCTAACTCTTGGTCAAGACGATTTACCATTGTTAAAATGGTAAATGGTAAATGTCTTCTAACTCTCGTCGTTTACCATTTTAACAATGGTAAATCGTAAATGGTAAATGTCTTCTAACTCTTGGTCAAGACGATTTACCATTGTTAAAATGGTAAATCGTAAATGTCTTCAACTCTTGGTCAAGACGATTTACCATTGTTAAAATGGTAAATGTCTTCTAACTCTCGGTCATTTACCATTTACGATTTACCATTTTAACAATGGTAAGTCGTAAAACCCTGATGAGCAGTTAGCTCCGGGCTAAAAAGTTAACCCGAGGCCCTAAGGCCCATGTTCACGAAACGTTTAATCGGGATAACGATTATTTGTTGAACCGTCCATTGTTGGCTTATTGAAGAGCTGTCAAAAATCAGTAAAAAATTTTATCGTTTTAAGATTTCGTGAACTTAACTTAAAACAGTCAACGAAGCTATATAGTATCTGTTTGCTGATATTTGTGTTAGGTCCACGCTCTGTGTACTAGAAATTAGACCCGTGCTGCTTCTCCTTTACAGTATTTCGATACTCTGTACTCCTATCTGTTTGTATCAAGATTGTTAAATCCGTTTGTTTACTGGATAAACTCGAAGACCATCTCAGTTCGAGCATTGGGATATTCTGAAAACCAGCTCTGCGTAGGCTTCAGCTTACTCAGTACATAGCTGAGAATATCCCAATTGCCTAACTAAAAATATATGCTGTTCTTCTTATGCTGCGTACAGACCAAGACCGGCGAGGGCCGGCGATGTGCTGCGTCTCGTTTTATTTTATTGAAACGAAACGGGACGCTGCCCGTGCGTTGGCGTTCGTTGGCTTGATGTGTGTGTACCTAGCATTAATTTGTAATTTGTTTTTTTAATTTTAGGCAATAAATACTTTTTTATTTATTTATTTAACTTTAGCCTACGTAGAACTCTGTGGTAGGTTCACAGGCATTCTACCGTAATATTCACGTTAAAATCAAAAGAGTTGGATGGTAAAAATATACCTAATGCCTAGGAAAAGATGAATTGCTTCACAAATATAGATACTAATAGGTATATTATTTTTGTACGCTTTTAAAATTACAATTGCTTAAAAAATAAAATATGAAATATATTCGCAAAAAGAAATGTCATGGGGTTTGAGCGCTGATTTTTACTACAGATAACCTGCTATAGATACCGGACTGCGAAATCTTTGTTTCGACAAAAACGCACCAAAATAAAGATAAGAATAGAGAATAAGAGAGGAAGGCGCAGGTTGATCGTTCCCATTGGTATTAGTAAACCCAGGCCACGCTGCGCCAAGCAATAAACCAATGAGAGTGAATATTTTGTAAGTGTGTGTTAGTCGATGCGTGGTGCGTTTTGATCCGAGTGTGAAATCTATAGGGGGTTATCTGTGGGTTTTACCTATGGCAAAACAAAAAAATATATATGTATAAAAGTATGCGATTGGAGTAAGATAAACATATAATTATGTACTGTAATGTAATTATTTTGTACTATTGTGCCATGAAAATTGAGGTGCTTTTCCACCAAGACGATCAGCCTCGATCGCACTTAATTAAGTGCATGAAAAGTTTTAAGTAAAGTATTAAGTCAATAAAAATATAACAGTTCTGGTAATTATAACAACACATTGTATGTTATCTATGCTGTTGCTTGAAAACGAAATGAAATTGTCTACTTTTTTGGACAAATAGGCAAAATATATTTTTACATATTTGGTTATAGAATCGTGTACTAAATATACTCCCAAATTATACCTGTCATTTAACCAAAAACCTTGTATAAATGATCTGTGGCCCTATTCGGAGATTTGAGATTTTCATCTCACCTTTTTTCGTCCTCGTTGCTCTCGTTTGAAATGTCATAGGTGTGAGAGTGACCAAGATAAAATCTCATCTCATCACACGCGCAGGAATAGCCCCCCTGATGATCAAAATACGAAAATTCAATTTATTTTTAGCTGCCATACAGGGGCTTATCGCGAGTTTTGGTAGTTAACGAAAACTTTTTTCGTTTTTTATGGCTTAACATTAAACCTAATTTCATAATTCCAGAGGCGCTATATTGAAATGTATGGAGCCAAAGGAAAACGAAAAAAGTTTTTGTAACGATCAAAACTCGGTGATCAGGTTTCGTGTAACAAAAGCACAATATTGTATTTGTATTTAAACTTACCTATCTAGTGTATTTAAGTATAGCCTTATTAGACTGTTACGTCTTTATGTCCATGTACCTATTTTAAAGATTATTTGAATATACTTGTTTGATGTTATGAAATTGTTTACTTAGTTACCCTGTCATTATCGTTTATGCCGTTTGAATTGAGGGAAGAGTTCAAAGAACCCTTTTAGCTTTATTAGGGCCTTATTCGATTGAAGCGATGATAGCCTATTTAGAAAAGGACCGCCTCAATCCGGAGGGAGCGGGTTCAAACCCAGCCGACGGAACGCACCAATTTGTTCATTATGTGAACATATATTATGTGCGTATTGTGTGTCATCTGCTACATGACTGGAGTCCGGTGTATGGCGACAGGCTTGCCCCCTGTCACATTTGGGACTGAATATCGTCCGGTGAAGTGTGGGTGTTGTATTACACTTCTGTCAGCTCCCTCGGGAGAAAGGCGTGACGGTGTGAGATTCAATCTCACCATTTTTCGTCTTTGTTGCTCTCGTTTAAAACGTCATAGGTGTGAGAGTGACCAAGATACCTAAAATCTTAAATCGTCTCAGGCGAAGTGAGATTGAATCTCACTCAGTAAGAATAGCCCTCCTGGTAAGAATACCCGAAATTTGATGTTGGTTCAAACGTTAAGCCGGAACCAGATCGAGACCACGAACGCCCGCGAAAGTGTCGAATAGGAACGACGGCTCATTCTTGGGTGTTGTCCTGGCTCATTCCGGCTCAGTCTGGTTCCGGCTTTAAAAGAATACGCACACTCGAAAAACGGTGGTATGATAACATTTGTATAGTTTGTATACGAGAACGAAAGCAAAGAAAGTAATTATGAAAAGGGGTAGGTGTTAATTGAAACAGTTTTATGATTAAATATTTAATATCAATGTGTTGTACAAAACAGTTTAAGTTAGGTAGCTAAAAAAACGAACATTATTACATGTCTTTACAAGTACAAAAGAAGCCTGCGCTTAGCAGTGGGCAATAATTATGGCCCGAGATGTATGATAATATCAACCTTCCTACTCAATATTTTTCATAGAACTTGATGGTCCAGGCGTTTTCAGACTTGACTGTAGATTTGTCCGGGAATTGTATTTCGGCCAGTCCATTTACAACCGTCCACTGAAAAAGCAAAACGTGTATTAGTGGAATTAATTTCGTAGTCTATATTCATTTTAAAAACAAGAAAGTTAAAAAAAATATATTACAAATATTCGGGACATTTTGCACACAGGGTCGTCTAACCTCATACTAAGCAAAGCTTGGACTATGGCTGCCAGAGACTAATATACATACATATCATCATCATTACACTCTTCACACCTTGTAGCCTCTAACGTTACTTAGATCTGTGCTAAATTTCAAATCGCTATAGCTTTTATAGTTTCTGAGATAATCGGCGGTGACATAGGTACAGACAGACATCGAAGTCTCACCATAAGGGTTCCTTTTTGCCATTTTGGTACGGAACCCTAAAAAGATTGCAGCGTATCGCGCCAGCGTATCGACAGGCTCGCCCCCTGTCACATTTGGGACTGAACATCGTCCGGCGAAATGTAGGTGTTGTATTACACCTCTGCCAGTCCCCTCGGGGGAAAGGCGTGACGATATGTATCGCGCCTAATGGTCAATGACAGTAGCTATATTCTTTAGTTTAAAGCAGTTCTCAATACTTACGTTCAAATTGCCTTCATTTCCCAGCAATTTCACTTGATAGTAACCCGTTTTTAGGTAAGGGACCATCTCTCCGAGTTTTAGAACATTTTCCGTTGGCCATTTCAATGTTATAGCATAGATCGCTGTAATTGTATCATTTGTGCTAGGTACTGCAGTGGGTTGGAGAGCATTGTATTGCGTTTTAGTGCACGTGTACCAAACGTTGCCGTTTGAGGTGTCGTTCTGAGATAGCCACGGCGAAGATTTGTAAATGGCTTCTCCATTAATTTCCAACCACTTGCCTAGAGACAGTAGCCTGTCTTGGAAAATGGGCGCTATCGTGCCTTCTTTCGTTGGGCCAACGTTTATAAGCACATTTCCTGTAATAATCACACTTTTATTGTAAATAAGTAGAGATGCAAAAGTTTGGATGGATTGATGTGTGTGAGGATACTCCTAGACTGGCCATTTTTTTGCTGCAATACTGGCCCGACAATATTTTTTTATATAGAATAGGTCGGCGTTTGACCACCAACTCACCTGATGTTAAGCGACGTTGTGGTCTAAGATGGAGCACGACGACCTATAAGTTACTTATTCACTCTAGCCTTGAAGTTTTGCAGAGTGAAGAAGTACAAAGACGGCAGTTGAGTGAGGCGCTACGAGTGCGCTACTGCTCAGACCCGTCTTCGGAACGGTTACACCGGACTACATCCCGAAACACGACTAGGTCATTTCACGGCATGGCTTGGTCCGGTGGGTGGTAACTAGCCACGGCCGAAGCCTCCCACCAGAGTTTGCTACCCTATTTTTGAGTGTAGCCCGCCCATAAAGTCATACATTTCTAGCATGGCTGATGATGGTCGGGCTACAGTCGGCAATATTACCTGGGGCCCTATTCGGAGATTTGAGATTTTCATCCCACCTTTTTTCGTCCTTGCTGCTCTTGTTTGAAACGTCAAAGGTGTGAGAGTGACCAAGATAAAATCTCATCTCATCTCACGCGTAGGGATAGCCCTCCAGTGGCCCTATTCGGAGATTTGAGACTTTCATCTCACCTTTTTTCGTCCTTGTTGCTCTTGTTTGTATAGTTATAGGTGTGAGAGTGACCAAGATAAAATCTCATCTCATCTCACGCGCTCTCCAGTACCTATTGCTTGGCCAGTCTTGAAGTATAAATAAGGCCTGTCTAGGAGTGCCCTCACTCAATCACGCCAAAACGGCTGAACGGATCTGGATGACATTTGGCGCTGAGACAGACTTTAATTTTAAATAGCACTGGCACACTTTTTAATCGCAAGTAACACCGGGGCCTACAAATACATTTCAAAATAATTTCGCATTTTAACACATACACATATTGTCACATACCTCCGCAACTAACAGTCGTCACCAACTGATTTAGCAAATCTGATGTTGATAGAATTTTGCTGATGTCTATATTCTTCCTGTAACCCCAAGAGGTCGAGTCGACAGTAAATGCATTTTCCCATTTGTGGCCTTGAAGAGTTCCTGCAAAAAATATCACTCAAATAAGTAGAACTACAAAGATATGTATGTATATCAATAAATAAATATCTATGTACCTACTCGTATGTATGTATATCAGTCTTCGACCGCCATAGTATAAGCTTTGCTTAGTTTGGGGTCAGATTTCAGTGTGTGTAAGTGTCCCGAATATTTATTATTTTTCTAAGATATTTTTTTTTCATAATTTCTAAGTTTCTTACAATAAATGAATAATAAAACAAATACTTTAAAAACTTAAAAACTAGGGTGTAGCCGGCAGCGGGGTGAGACCCAAGCTACCGGTGGTTAGAGCTGCAGAGTGAGGAACCTCCTGACAATACAGCACGTGTCTAGGATCACTGCCTTATGTATCTGGCCCTTGATACAACCGTCTAACGAGAGCCTCTTCAGGTGATGGTCGAGGCTCCTCGCTATGAGACTGTTTACCGTGACAACTATCGGGACAATGATCGTCGAGTATTATTATTATCTTTATATGCAATTTTATATTTTTATTTATGTGCAAGGAAGTGTTTCGCAATTTCTAACAGAACACTGAAAAACTTATCGACCAAGGCTTCGCCCTGATTCAGCAATCTGTGAGTGGCCACTGAGTTGCTGACAATCCGCTGGCTGAGTCGAGTATGGGCAAACGGTGAACGGTTAGCATACAAGATTCGAATCTGATTCAAACTGAGTACGCGCATATTCAGTACGCTCAGTTCGGACACTCCATTTAAAATACACAATTGTACAGGGTGCTACAAAAACCCTGTTATATCCGCGACGTGCGTATCCAGTTTCGACTGGAGGATGCAATTATGATACTTCAAATTAAATCTTTGCTTTTTAAAAATTTAATACACATCGCTTTCCCCTTTTACAAGTCCTTTAGCGCGACGCAGACACTAATCGCGTCGGTTTTATTTGTAAACTGTTCGCGTCGTGTCGCTACTTGCTTAGAATAAAAGCCGCCAACATATGATACAGATTTGTTAATGTTTCTGTAAAATTTCCTTTTTTTCTTGTGTTCTTAAACTGGCCATAACTTGCTATTTTATATGTGCATTTTTTTGGTATTTTTGCATGAATACATAGAAGTGGGTGTACCTGCGCATCAATTACCCAACAGGGGTTTCGTAACTCTCTGTATAAGGTGACGAACCGGAGGAAAACAGTCAGCTACTCATAGTTTGCTCATTTAGGACGATGCCTAAGATTCTAAAATAACTTACTGTTGTTAAATCTATCAGCAAAATTGAAGAAGTCTCCATGTCTTCCAGGAATGCCTTTACCCCATCGATCATTTACTACTACCTTATCCTTCACTGGACTCTCATTGTAGAGCCAAGCGAGGAACTCTTTCGACTTCCAATACGAATCGGACGCTTCCCAGTCTCCATCCGCCCAAATCACCGCTGGCTTGTAGTCATTGACCAATTGCGTCAGGTCCGGTATTAGCTTATGTGCAATGAAGTAGTTCGAAGTGAAGTTATTCTTCTTATCGCTTATGTATATGGGGTTGAACCACTCGTACAGTGAATGGTAGACTCCAAACTCGAGGCCCTGTTCCCGCACGGCCCGTGACAGGTCGCCGACGAGGTCTCGCTTCGGACCGACGTCTACTGAGTTCCAGCTGAACGACTTCTTGGATGGGAACAGAGTGTAGCCTTCGTGGTGCTTGCTTGTGAGGACAATGTATCTGGAAAATATGACTAAAATGGCAATCGTGGGAAAATGCCGGCTTCCTTGATCTCTATGACCTTTATAAATAAGGTGTCATAAAGGTAGCTGTCATTGGAAAGTCTGCATGTTGCATTATTGACCACTAATTATTTAATTATCAAATATCTGGTCAAACACGTAGGTACTCATGATGCGGTATGAAATGCCCCCAATCTTTTTTTATTATATGCTAATTGCTTAGGATTTGTTTTGGACAAGCCGTTATATCTCCATCCTACCTACCACTACGTCATCAGTCTCGACTCTTGAAGGAGTAGGTACCGACGTAATATATGTAATCAATCGAAGTCGACCAACTGTTTCAAGAGTCAATGATTCTTTTGTCTCGCATTGGCGCGCCATGAGAATCATTGAAACTGAATTTAGCTATCTTTAAGGCCAGAGTGAATTTTGAACCTTTTAAAGTCTTCGTATACTCCATCAGGCGTGTTAGTGGTCAAACTTCTATTTCTTCCTATTCCTATGAAAATAAAATAATACTTACTTAGCTCCAGACTTGGCAAATAGCTTTGCCCAATTATCAGGTTCAAAAAACTCTGCTTTGAACATTGGGGCAAATTCTTGATAAGTAAACCCTGGTGGGTAGTTCTTCGACATATATTGACTATAGGCTCTATTTCCATCTGCAGATATCAGAAAATAACATTTAATTAAATATCACTAAGATATTCGAGTTTGGTTTACTGTTAACTCGTAACTGAGCGTAAAACTAGAACTAGCATACGTACCTAATTCGGTCTATGATGATGATTATGATGATATTTTTTTAACGTAGTCTGACGGAGCCAGACATGCTCCGTCTATTTTTTACAGTCAATGTATGTTGATTGGTTGTGACTTTCGACCTCACCACGCAGCAATGCTAATCGAACGTCGAGCGGTTGAAAGAGAGCTGATGAATACGCAGCGATTTTTTTAATGATAAATACTTAGGTACTCACTGTGCCAATATGCCCAGAACCACTCAGACCCAAAGCCAGGAACGCAGTAGACTCCCCAGTGGAGGAATATCCCCACCTTCGCCTCATCATACCACTGCGGCAGAGGTCTAGTATCCAAGTTTTTCCAGTCTGGTTTATATCGCTTCGTAGAGCTCAAAGTCTCGGTAATAAAGTTGTTCAATCCAGCATTTTCCCTTATTTTTGCATTTGAAATCGCGAGGATGAAAGCCAAACACAGAAATAATTTCATTTTATTCGTTTTTACTCACGAACTCGTCGTACGAACAAAATAGTGTGATTACATACGTAAAGTACCGAGCAGATACATATATTACACATATTCTTTTTCTTATCACCAAAAGTGTGACCACTAGCGACGCTTGTAAAACCCTGTTCTCAATTTAAACGCAATAATAATAAAGTCTGTTTTTAGGGTTTCGTAGTGTACAACATTGAACCGTTAGTATGGTCATGAAATCAGCAGTATTAACAGTGTTATCCGTCCGTATCTTAGAGCCATATATTTTGTCTGCATTTAAGAACTAAATTAACAACTAAATAATCATTGTGCAAAAATAAATAAGGAAATTGTAAATTAAAGTAGATCAATTTAAAATGATTCAAAAATTGCGTTTTTGCATTAGGGCAGCTGCCAAACCTTTAAAATAGGGAGTTTTTTTTTGTACTGACAACCTTTAACTTTAGCTAAGAACTAACACTGTAGGACATGTATCCATGGTCATGAATAAATAATTTTAAAAAAAAGCTACCAACTAACCGCCTCCAACAGAGTTGACTGGGGCTGACCTGCCGCTAACTGATAATACAGCGCCGGGTGTTGGTACATTTATGTAAACCTTAATAATCACCGCATCGTGTGATAACGTTAAAAAACCTAATAAAATATTATGCTAGTAAAAATAATTAGATAAACATACGAATATAGGTACTAGCCGTATGTGGCGGGTTCTTCTACTTCTCCCCGTCATATTATTATGATGGAATGTGGCTATTTTTATAAAAGATTTTACCCCACTAATCAAATTAAAACACTCAAACTACATATCGTCACGCCTTTCTCCCGCAGGGGCTGGCAGAGGTGGAATACTATATCCACCTTTCGCCGGACGATTTTCAGTCCCAAATGTGACAGGGGGCGAGCCTGTCGCCATACACCGGGCTCCAGTCAGGTAGCAAATGACATACAACTGAAATTACACTCGTAGGTACAGGGTCGAACTGGCCATATAGTCATGGTGGCATTTGCCAGCCGGGCCCCAGTCGGCGCGGCCCTCCTCGGACTTGGCTTGGCCGCAAGCGAGACGGTTGGTAGATTGAGGACTACACCCCGTGTCGGGCCCCTGGCTTGTAGGGAGCCACCCGGGTCCTTCCAGCTCAGTCCGACCCTGCGTAGGTATATTTATATTTTGTTGAGTCTACCTCACTTAGGATGGTTGGTAGCCTTAGATTTAGTAGGCCGCGTGTTTAACAAAAAAAAAGAAGAATTTTCACTAATCTGCCAAAATCTAATCTGAAATAATATTTCTAATTTGATTAGTGTGGCAGAGTCGCCTAGAAATTTTCACCATTTCAATATGTACATATACATACTAGTATTTCCTACCAGGGGAACGCTCGGTCGGGCAAAGTGTAAGTACTCCTCCCTGATATCTGTTTGTTATGTATAGGTACATGTTTTAAACGCAAACTTGTTTTTTTGTTTTAAAAAGATTATCTTAAGTCATTCGTAGAGACCATTATGTACGTATTCTACGAATTCTTCTAATGATAACCTCATATATATGTTTAGATAGAGAAAAAGAGCTATTTAAAAAAAAATGTTTAACTGACAAAAACTTATAACGTGCAGCTGAAAAATCTAGGTAGAGTTAATTTTTTTTTTTTAATGTAGAATAGGTCGGCGTTTGACTACCAACTCGCCTGATGTTAAGCGACGTTGTGGTATAAGATAGAGCACGACGACCTATAAGGTACTTATTCACTCTAGCCTTGAAGGTTTGTAGGGTGAAGAAGTACAAAGACGGCAGTTGAGTGAGGCGCTACAAGTGCGCTACTGCTCAGACCCGTCTTCGGAACTAACACGACTAGGTCATTTCACGGCATGGCTTGGTCCGGTGGGTGGTAACTAGCCACGGCCGAAGCCTACCACCAGAGTAAAATTACTTAAATTTATTCTAGATTGTATTTTTTTTTATTTAGTTGTTAGCGCAAAACTTGACTTCTAATCCCACTTTCCCACACCCTGGGGCAAAGGGCACTAACAAAATTTCCAATATTCCAATTTTCAACATTGAGTAGGTATTTGCCCCGTCCCAGGGAAGTCACGGAGGGCAAAGTACCTAACCCAACCAAACAAACACATTGTAGGTGTAGAGGTAAACACTATACTTCATCGTATCATATTTTATTCACTTAAATTAACAAAGTAGAAACATTAAAAAAATAAATTCAATTCCTAAAAATAATTATTTCGTGTTAAATTTCAGTGTCCAAGCATAATCCGATTTTACTGTAGACTTATCCGGAAGCTGTATTTGGGCTACACCTTTGCTGATTGTCCACTGAAAAAGAAAACAATGCGTGAGTCTATAACCATGACTCTTATTTTTGTATAAGGTATCTTCAAAGGAAGGACATATTCTAGGATATCATTGTAGTCATAATTGTGTCCAACTTTACTATGAGGCCAACCCTGTTGGACCATGAAATCGGAAAAAAAAACAGCTGTCAAAATGACATCTCTCATGTCAAAATGACTTATGTCAGCTGTTTTTTATCCTCGATTTCAGAGTTGGCCCCATAATAAATGTTGGTCATAATGTTGAGTACAATGACACCCTACAACATGTCCCTCGTCGTTTAGAGATGCATGGTGTTTATGTCAGGTTGTATCGGGTGAAACAACCGGGTACTGCTAGCACAGCTCGACAAAAAAACTGTTTTTTTTTTTCTGTTGCCTTGGATTTCTGCGGATTTCTATGTTTTCAAATGTCAATTTTCGAATTTTTTCATGAAAGTACTGCTTTGGCTCAATAAAATGTATACTACTGCTCTCTTTCTCCCTCTCCCTAGTACTATTATTATTATAGTGCAATGAGAAAATGAAGATTTTTTTAAACTAGAGCTAATATTCCAAAACCACCCATATTTTCTTACATTGTTGACGTAGAAGAAGAAGACGAAATTAATGGTTCTTTAAGTGATCTTGATATTTTTCATGACTCTTTGAACGTGTTTAAAAGTAAATTGACGAATTATTTGAATGGCATTTCTAATAAGTAAAATGTGTTTTATCATCTTCGGTGTAAATTTAATTAAGTATTTCATTTGTAATATATATACATATATTTTAATTTTGTTTCTCCAACTTTCCTAAAATTGTAAAAAAAATAATTAGTTAAAGTATTAGAAAAAGAATGTTGAAAATACCTATAATAGGTTTTCACTTCAGAACTCTGTTATTTAGTGTTTTTTTTTTTAATGTCTAAAGTGTAAACTGTTGGTATTTCTATCTAAATAAATAAATAAATAAATAGAAGTATCCGAAACCACTCTTACGTCAAGAGCAACAAAATCACTGTTGATCAGTGTAGTTAGTTTATAAAAGTAAGTGTGCACGATAGAGGTATTTTACAAAATACAAATTACTCAATATGTTAGAAAACGTGTGTTTAAAATATAGGTAATAGCTATGATAACGTTTAATGCGTTTTTAAAAGGTCTTGGTTATTTGGAGTAGGCACTAGGTAATTATGTGACCTAGCTTATCGTGAACACATTGTGTGGATTTTGCCAAGTAAATAAAATTTCTTACATTAATGACCGTTTCACAACTGGAAGAGCTAGTCTCGAAGATTCAGGTTCTTAATTTCACCTGGTTTGGGGATTAGCGCTCCAAAAAACAAGTGTCCTAGGTACTATGAGCAAATAAAGAATTTTAATTTTAATTCACATAACAAACCTAGTACCGAAAACGTATTTATAGATGGACATGGAGACATTAATTAACCCTTAGTTGAGGCAGGATTTTGTCAGTGCGCGCCGCTGGCGCTATATATTCCCGTGGTTTTAGTACCAATAGTCTCCGCCGCGCGCGCTGGTATATGTATATATCCACCGTCCAACTACCGGTTAACAGACGAACCGCTGACTGAATTCGAACGTCGTAAAATATCGAGTGTGCGTATCGTTTTGCCATAACAGTTTGCCGTATCAATTCAATGAGCTGATCCC
This sequence comes from Peribatodes rhomboidaria, assembly GCA_911728515.1. Taxonomy (NCBI): domain Eukaryota; kingdom Metazoa; phylum Arthropoda; class Insecta; order Lepidoptera; family Geometridae; genus Peribatodes; species Peribatodes rhomboidaria. The sequence goes on from OU452172.1 coordinate 12,146,801, forward strand.
TAGGCACGCAAGTTTGTCGACACCTCGACTAGACGCTCGACTGTAGGGCGCGCGTACCAAAGAGTTCGCGAAAAGCCGACAGGCTTACGTGCAAGAGGTTCAGCTCATTGAATTGGTATGGCGAATTGATACGCGAACACAATACGTTACGACAATTATTAGCAGTCAGAGCCAGTCTCCGCCTTTTAGTTTTGATCGGGGTCGGTTTTACTTGTAAGTAAGTATTAAGTAAAGCGATGACAGCCTAGTTGGAAAAGGCCTGCCTCTCAAGCCAGAGGGAGCGGGTTCAAACCCAGCCGATGGCACGCACCAATTTGTTCATTTTGTGAACATATGTGCGTATTGTATGTCATCTGCTACATGACTGGAGCCCGGTGTATGGCGACAGGCTCGCCCCCTGTCACATTTGGGATTGAATCGTCCGGCGAAGTGGTGGTGTTGTATTTCACCTCTGCCAGCCCTCTCGGGGGAAAGGTGTGACGATATAAATAAATGAATAAATATTTGGGACACTTGAACACACGGTCGCCTGACCCCAAACTAAGCAAAGCTTGTACTAATGACAGCCAGAGACTGATATACTTTTAGATACATACTTAAATAGATATTAACACCCAGACATATAACAAACACAAATGTTCATCACATGAATGTTTGCCCTTGGTGGGAATCGAACCCACACCCCCTAGCTCAGAAGGCAGGTTCACTACCGACTGAGCCACCGAGGCAGTCATTATATATGTAATATATGTCATATGTGTAAGTATTTATAGCTACACGGGTATGAAATTCCTGGCATCAGTTCGAAGTAATCATCCGAACGAGCGAAGCTTTTATACTTCAGCTTCGACAACAATGCTTTCGTATTTTTAATTCTGTCTGGATCTCAGTGGCATTTCTTAGCCGATTTGAGGAATGCGACCTGAAGACAGAGATCCAGACAGGATTTGGACATACTAAAGCATTCTTGTAAAAGCCGAAGAATCGAGGTCTGCAGCTCATATATAGTTTATTAGGTATTTAAAAATAACTTATTGGGTCAATTGTCTGACTGACCTCATAGCATACTCAAAGTTTGCTCACACTCCAGCTAGATACTTACAGTCAAGTGTTGTCCTTCATTTCCCAACAGCTCCACTTGATAACCTCCTCTGTGCAGATAAGAAGATACATCTTGCAACTCCAACAAATTGCGTGCGGGCCATTTCAATACAATCGCATAGATCGCTGTCACACCATCATCTGAGCTAGGTATGGCAGTAGGTTGGCGAGCATTGTACAGCGTTTTAGTGCATGTGTACCAAACGTTGCCGTTTGAGGTGTCGTTCTGAGATAGCCACGGCGAAGATTTGTAAATGGCTTCTCCATTAATTTCCAACCACTTGCCTAGAGACAGCAGCCTGTCTTGGAAAATGGGCGCTATCGTGCCTTCTTTCGTTGGGCCAACGTTTATTAGAGCGTTCCCTGAAATTGAAATATTTGGATTAGAAACTACAAGTCCATTCAAATGCCAGTTCTCTATATTTAAAACTAGCAGCGCCTCGTGGTTTCACCCGCGGTTAAAAAGTATCCTATGTGCTATTCTAGACTACAAACTACATTCTACTCGTATCTCTGTGCCAAATTTCATTCAGATCAGTTCGCAGCCGTTCTGGCGTGAAGAGTAAAGAGCATCCATCCATTCTTACAAACTTTCGCGTTTATAATATTAGTAGGATAGGGTTTAATTTTTGTAAGGGTTTCTGTTTATGTTGTTACAATCTCATCATCATCTGATCACCTTCTCATAGTACCATTATGATGCCGTAAGTCTCAGAACTTTCATAAGTGTGCCTCAGGTCAATCGGATACCAACAGGAGGTTGAAAAGTGATTTGCTAATTTTAACGTTGATAACTTATTTAGGTACATTTATAAATGTGCGAACATTACGTACTTGCCATAAAGTTGTTTTACATCTGGTGAGTTGGTGGTCAAACATCGACGTCGTTGGTAGTCTATATATTTTATTAGTTAGAAAAAAGATTGTATATGACTTACCTCCGCAGCTGACTGTCGTGACGAGCTGGTCTATTAAGTCAGTTGCAGATAGAACTTGGCTGATGTTAATGTTTCTCGTGTATCCCCAAGATGTAGCGTCGACCGTGAAGGCATTCTCCCACTTGTGAGGTTGGAGAGTTCCTGCAAAATATCGTGATTCATGAGTCAAGTAAAATATTGAGGCTTTGATGGCTCCGTGGTTGGTAGGACTGACTCTGCTTGGTGTTAGTTTAAATTCGAACGAATAACTTTGAAATACATAATAGATGAATTTAGAACTTATGTCGCCGAGCGTCAAGCGGTATCCTACCTGAACACATCAAGGAACAGGGGGCCTAGACAAGTTCCAATCGCTTCCAAGTGATTCTATTTCTAGATTTCTACAATCGCCAACCCTCCAACTTTAGCTGCTTCGTGTTGACAATAATGTCACCTACATTCATTTAGCTCGTATTTCGTACAATTAGCAGCAGACGTAGCGATTGTAGAAAAATTATAATTTGAAAGCGAATGCGACTTTTCTAGGCCTACAGGTCTCGTTGCAGGTTAGAAGAATTCACGATCTCGACCATAATTTCCTAGTCTTACTAAATACACTTACTATTATTGAACCTGTCTGCAAAATTGTAAAAGTCTCCATGTTTCCCATAGCAGCCGATACCCCATCGATCATTCACCACTACCTGATCTTTTACAGGGCTCTCGTTGTACAGCCAAGCGAGGAACTCTGTCGACTTCCAATACGTATCGTAAGCTTCCCAATCTCCATCCGCCCAAATCACCGCTGGCTTATAGTCGTGGATTAATTGCTTTAAGTCCGGCCAAAGCTTGTGTGCTACGAAATGGTTGGAAGTGAAGTTGTTCTTCCTATCTTCCAAGTATATGGGGTTGAACCACTCGTACAATGAATGGTAGACTCCAAACTCGAGGCCCTGTTCCCGCACGGCTCGTGACAGGTCGCCGACGAGGTCTCGCTTCGGACCGACGTCTACTGAGTTCCAACTAAACGACTTCTTGGATGGGAACAGAGTGTAGCCTTCGTGGTGCTTGCTTGTGAGGACAATGTATCTGGAAGCAACAAAAAAATGTATCTGAAAACATATCGTCACGCCTTTTTCCCGAAGGGGCTGGCAGAAGTGTACAACACCCACACTTCACCGGAGGATATTCAGTCCCAAATGTGACAGGGGGCGAGCCTGTCGCCATACACCGGGCTCCAGTTATGTAGCAGATGACATTAATACATACAGATATACACACAAGTACTATTCGATTTTGTAACTATAAGCATAGCTATAAAAGTAAGTACTTTAACAAAATATCTCACTTAGCTCCAGAGTTGGCAAAAAGTTTTGCCCAACTGTCAGGGTCAAAAAACTCAGCTCTGAACATTGGAGCAAACTCCTGATATGTGAACCCTGGTGGGTAGTTTTTTTTCATAAAGTCGATATAATTCTCCCTTCGATCTGAAAAAAAATGGCGTATTACATACTACTCACCCACTTTTTTTCATATTTCAAATTTAAAAAATCATCCATGATTGAAAGTCTTATGAGACTAATTGAGAGTCATGTACGTAGGTCCTACATGACGTATCTCAATTAGATTATGTATCTAACTAAGGGTTCATTATTTAGGTTCATTTAAAGAGATTTATTCTTTCCATCTAAAGGTTACCTGGAAGAAATAACTCATAGCGATAAGCCGCCAGCTGTTGTAACAACTGGCGGCTATAACTTTATGAGGTTTTAATATTACTATCCTATTGTTCTCGTAAATGATGAATAGTTTAACTCGCTACAGATTAAGTAAGCATATTTTTACATGCCGCTATTTTACAAAAAAATAAATATTCTCGAATGTTTACTAGTTGTTAAAATTAAAAAAAAAACACAACTCACCGTTTTGCCAGTTATTCCAGAACCACTCAGACCCAAAGCCAGGAACACAGTAGACTCCCCAGTGGAGGAATATCCCCACCTTCGCCTCATCATACCACTGCGGTAGAGGCCTAGTATCCAAGTCTTTCCAGTCTGGTTTATATTTCTTCCTAATTTTAGGTTCTTCCAAATCTTCGGTCGATTTCAACATTTCAACAGTTACGCTCGCTTTGACGACAATGCATGAAAGTGCAAATGGCACAAAATACAGCAAAAACTGCATTTTACTATTTGATTTGCGTAAACAGACGTAAACAAACACTGTGTAAAAAAACGGGTGTTAAGGTCACTTTGACAGTAACCTAACCAAAGAGAATGAAATGAAAACTCTACGTTCTGCAATCAACTGCGCATGCGTGATGGGTAACTCTAGTCTCGCACACAGCTGACTGTCAAAACAAAGAGGTCAGAGTTCTGTCACACGGTTTTGCGGTCACTATAGTTTATCAGTAACAGTTCACTGAGCTAACTCATTTGAATACACTAAGTATTGAAGTCCGTTAAACCGTTTCAGTGTTAAGAAATAACAAAGATCAAACATACACACTGACTCACGAACTTGCTTATGTATAAAAATATAGATAGTGGTGTTATTTAAGACTAACTATTTATATAGTTACGAAACTTTATGCACTTTTGGATTTGTTGCTGGTTTAATTACTTACTACAAGTACGATATTTTTTTTCTTGTAGGTGTTACGAGAAGTTGATTTAATTATGACTAAAGCGCTTTCTAAACTTGTCTGAATTTAGTCATCTTAATTCAGTTGTTACTGAATTAAGCCTAGCATAATCGCATTTAGGAAGCTAGCATCCTAAATTCAGAAGCAAGGATGGCTTGTGACTCACTGAATCATTAGAAGCTTCTGAATTTAGATGACAAAATTCAGCCAAGTGTAATAAGCGCAATATACTACAATATACCTGCGTCGTTTTATATTTTTATTAATACCTTAAAAGAAGTTCAACTCCTATGCCCACTAACTAAACTGTGCGATCCACGATAGTGCGACGCACCGCTTCTCACTGAGTCAGTCTCTTAACAGGCGTCACCTACCTTATAAGTTTTTAGGTACTTATCTACTCTAACTACCTACTTACGTTAAGAGAGTAGGGTCAGCGCAAACCAGCGGACGGCGAAGGGGATTTTAAATTTGATTGAGATCTGTCAATATTCATACCTACTTTCTAGGTGTAGATAAATAAATTAACTCGCTGAAGTCGTCAATCAAGCGTAAAAAATACCTTTTTAAACCACCTGCCCGACAATGACCAATTACATATATTATCATGAAGTCTCAACACAAAGCAATGAAACATGGCATTACCACCCTAGGGAGAGGAAGTTGATGAACCAGCCCAAGGGGTTTCCGAGCAAAGAGGCTAAAATTGAAAGAAAACTCAGCATACGGGCACTATAAGAAGTGTTTATTCTAAAATTGATCTGGCTACCACAAAAAAAAGAATTTAAAAACGACTGTGTTTGGTGTACTACTTAACAAATTTTCAGTTCCATTTTATTGCCTCGCAGAAAGTACAAAAAGTAGAGTATTAAACTCTAGGATAAAGCATTGTCTTGGGCGGCTTGAAACCTTTGATTCACTCAGGATAGGACTCAGGACAGGAGACATAACTCCCTCGCTGCGCTCAGAAGTTCGGAGCGTTTACCATCGTTACGCTCAGGGTTCAATGAGCCGCCCGCGACGTAAGACTCTACTTTGTCCCCTCGGTGCATAATCTACTAGGTATTTCTAGATTGAATAGGGGAATATTTTTATTAATTACTAGCTGCGCCCCGCGGTTTCACCCGCGGTCAAAAAGTATCCTATGTGCTATTCTAGACTATAATCTATCTCTGTGCCAAATTTCATCGACATCTGTTCAGCCGTTCTGGCGTGAAAGATTAACAAACATCCATCCATACATACAAACTTTCGCGTTTATAATATTAGTAGGATAATTCCATCTCTCGTCGTCAGCCGGTATGCGCTGACGCTCACTCTCACTTATTTGGTTTTCTTAACTAATTAGTAAATACACATATCTACTTATGTACAATATTAGGTAAGTATATACCTAATGGTCATTCTCCTACGAGCACCTAATGTCACAGCGTAAAGTAGTACTTACAAGGTAATGTGAAGTGGACTGTGGTTCCTTATCAGTAAAACAAAGTACATAGGCATTGTTGTTGAGGATAACAGGCTTATCTTACGAGTTTGTTTAAAAATAATTAGTTAGGCAGTTATGCCATTGTTTTTGTACCTACACAAACTAATGGCATAGGCACAGTGTAAGCATACATTACATTGGCAGTAACAGTCCATAGGTAGTTAAAACAATTATTTCAACGCATGTAAGTATTAGTAATGATAAAGAACTAGAACATTAGCGATAGCATTTTTATACCTATATATAAAATTATAAATAAATAAATTTGGGACTTTTCCACACACGGTCGCCTGACCCCAAACTAAGCAAAGCTTGTACTATGGCTGCCAGAGACTGATATACATACATATATATTTTTAAATACATACTTAAGTATATATTTAACACCCAGACATAGAACAAACACAAATGTTCACCACAAATGTTTGCCCTAGGTGGGAATCGAACCCACGCCCCCAAGCTCAGAAGGCAGGTTTACTACCAACTGACTCACCGAGACTAAAAAAACGTGCATTGGGAAGGTTAACTAGGTAGTTTTCGAGTAGGTATGGCATACCAATCATACATCACAACGAGCCCCACTGGCGGCAGTTGGGACGAAAATTAAAACTATTTCCTAACAACCACCACTGGTGGCTGTTTCGGTGGTGGTTGTTGGGAACAAGCCCCATTACATTACTATTAGCGTAGCATCATTATGATCAACTTGTACTATGAAGCCCCATAGTAAAAGTCCTACTAATATTATAAACGCGAAAGTTTGTAAGAATGGATAGATGAATGGATGTATGTTTGTTACTCTTTCACGCAATTACGGCTGGATGAAATTTGGCACAGATATAGATTATAGTCTAGAATAGCACATAGGATACTTTTTAACTGTGTGTGAAACCGCGGGGCGCAGCTAGTTGAAAATAATTATGAGTACAATGATATTCTACAATCCCTATGTCCGTCATTTAGAGATACACAGTAGGCTAATAGCAATTTCAGACTATTCATTCATTCTAAATTTAAGAGCGTTGCTATTTTCGGTGGAGTAATGCCCAGACCTGGATTTATTACTCCTTTTGTTTAGGGAATAAGCTGCAGTGGTTTCCCCATTTGCCTTCCGCATCGCAGTTGATTATCTTATAGCCATCCAATAGCCTCACCGGGTACCTATATTTGCAACCACCGCCGGGCACTAGGGACCTCACACTCAAGTTAGTTAGGTGAGTGATGAAGTATGTTTGTCATCCTCATCACTCATCTATCAAGAGATTTGATTGAGTTGCGTGCATAAGTTTTAGTGAATCCTACCCATTACCTACATATCTAAAATTTAGGCAGGAAACAGAAGGGAACCCTCCTCTTTCCCTCCAGCGCCAGAAAAAAATTAGTAACATAATTCACAATAGGTAGGTAATGATGGTTTCATCTTATGTAAGCAAGTGTAGGTATGATTTTTATTTTTTGTAAATTTGAGCGTCCAAGCGTATTCAGATTTGACTGTAGATTTGTCTGGAAGTCGAATGTAAGCCACTCCTTCAGAAATTGACCACTGAAATGCAATTAAAACATGTTATACGAAAACTTTCGAAAGAATAAAAGCAAAGTGCGTCGGAGAATTGCTAAGTCGTTTATGATAGGCAATAAAAAATTCGGTGAAGACCTATCATAAGGGCCGCTCCTAGACGGGCCTAATTTTTACTGCAATACTGGCTCAACAATACTGGTTCGGCAATATTTGGAATGTGGCCCGGCCACACCGTCGTACATTTCTAGCATGGCTGATGATGGCCGCGCTAAAGTCGGCAACATTGCCAGTATTGCTGGGTCAGTATTGCAATAAAAACTAATCAGTCTAGGAGCGCCCTAAGACTTCCACAAGCAGCCCTGGGGACTATTCCTGCGCGTGAGATGAGATGATATTTTATCTTGGTCACTGTCACACCTATGATGTTTCAAACGAGAGCAACAAGGACGAAAAAAGGTGAGATGAAAATCTCAAATCTCCGCATAGGGCCACTGGCTGTATTTGAAATACTAGTTTTTGAAAATAGGTACTAACTTTCTGATATTTGCCGCGTTTCCCCAATATCTCCACTTGATAATTGTCATGTTTTGATAAATAAGACGCTCCTTGAATTTGCAATATATTGTCTGCGGGCCATTTCAGCATGATGGCATAGATTGCTGTGACATTATCATGGGGGGCTGGGATTTTGGTCGGTCGCCGTGCATTGTACGTCGTTTTAGTGCATGTGTACCAGACGTTTCGGTTTACAACGTCATTTTGGTACAGCCAAGGGGAGGATTTGTATATAGCTTCGCCATTGACTGCCAACCATTGGCCTAGAGATAGGAGTCGTTCTTGGAAGATGGCTGAAATGGTGCCTTCTTTTGTTGGGCCAACGTTTATTAGCACATGTCCTAGAACAAAAGCACTCCTATAGTAGAAACTCAAATTATTTACGAGCTAGACGTAATTTTAATCAAAAATTTAAAATAAACATTTGGGACACCTTTGCTCATACGGTTTTCTGACTCAAAACATAGCAAAGCCTGTACTATGGCTGCCAGAGACTGATATAGTACCATATTTATACTTTTAAATACATACTTACATAGATATTAACACCCCGATATAGAACAAACGCAAGTGTTTATCACATGAATGTTTGCTCTAGGTGGGAATCGCACCCACGCCCCCAAGCTCAGAATACAAGTTCACTACCAACTCAGTTGGTAGCTCAGAAGGCAGGTTGCCTTCTGAGCTTGGCGGTGTGGGCCCGATTCCCATCTAGGGCAAACATTCATGTGATTAACATTATTGTGTTTGTTGTGTTGTGTTGTGTTGTTAGTCTATTTAGGTATGTTTTTAAAATTTTCTAAGTATGTATATCAGTCTCTATAGTACAAGCCTTGCTTAGTTTGGAGTCAGGAGACCGCGCGTGCAAGTGTCTCAAATTTGTTTATTTATTATTTATTGTTATTATTTAAATAATCAATTGGATTGATTGTATGTATCAGTAAGACTATGCATGATAATTTGATAATCGTTCAATAGAGGTGTTGATTGGCGGCCAAAATGTGACATCTCTTTTTCGCGCGTGATATTTCTGGTCAATTAGAAGTTGACTGAGCACTTTGAAACATACATAAAGATTAGCATAAATGTTAGGGCTTACCCCCACAGCTGACTGCAGTGACCAGCTGGTATATTATGTCTGGCATCGTCATGACCAGCTCGATTTCCATATCACGCCTGTAGCCCCAAGATTTCTTGTCAATGGAAAAAGCGTTCTCCCACTTATGGCTTTCAAGAGTTTCTGAAACGAGACAGATAGGGTGGTAATAATTTACCAATGAAATCTAAAGCCCGCACAGGACAATGACCAGTGGCCCTATTCGGAGATTTGAGGTTTTCATCCTTGTCGCTCTCGTTTGAAACGTCATAGGTGTGAGAGTGACCAAGATAAAATCTCATCTCATCTCACGCGCAGGAATAGCCCCCCTGGTACGCCCGCGAAAGCGCCGATACGCCATTCCTATTGGTCAAAAGCCACTAACAACCAATGGGAAGACTTTTGCGGCAATATGCTGGTACGGGTTTAGTTAACGAGATATAGCTGACCAAGTTAAGGCTAACAAGATCTTCCAAAGACACAGCTAAGTAACAAGTAACATAATTAAAAGAAAAACAAAAAACCCGGCTGCAAAATGTTATACCCTATGTCACTTCCACTATCAAGACGATTCAAATGACACCTCACATGTCGAAATCCATCAAGCTATTTAGGCTGTAGGGCGTGCCAAAGAAACCGGATACCTTCATACACACACTCGAAAAACATAACCCTCCTTGCGCAGTCCGGTACAAATGCTTACACGACTCACCATTGTCATATTTGTCATCAAAGTTATAGAAGTCTCCATGCTTCCCTCGCACGCCTCCCCACCGATCGTTCACCACCACGTCATCCTTCACCGGACTGTCATTGTACAGCCAGGCGAGGAACTCCTCTGACTTCCAGTACTGTGCAGAACGTTCCCAATCACCATCAGACCACAGAACCGAAGGTTTGTAATCATTGACCAACTGCTTCATCTCTGGCAAGAGCTTCTGACTGGTGTAGAGATTTGATCCGCTCTTTTTATCGATGTTGTATAGAGGATGTGCCCATTCTAATAGCGAATAGTAAAGGCCGAATTTAAGACCCCGTGCTCGAACTGCTGCGGCCAGCTCTTTGACGAGGTCTCGTTTTGGGCCGATGTCTACTGAATTCCAGTTAGGTGAGTATTTTGAACGAAATAGAGTGTAGCCTTCGTGGTGCTTGCTTGTGAGAACTACGTATCTGTAAAGTTAACATACGCACTTTAACTGTAGGATTGTACCTTATAGCTGTGTTTTAAATCAGATAGGAAGGTACTGAATTTCACGACATCATTAATTTTGTTACGATAAAATTGCTAAATCGTTCTTGATAAAAAGAAAAGCAACAGCGCTGAGAAGTTACTGTTCAACCCAAAATTACTTTTTTTTAAATAAAATAAGTACTTAATAAGTATTAGGAGACGGCAAAAATTCGTTAACAACGGGGTTTAGGTAGGTATTACAATTAATTTAGACTCTGGAGGGCTATTCCTGCGCGTGAGATGAGATGAGATTTCATCTTGGTCACTCTCACAACTATGAAGTTTCAAACGAAAGCAACAAGGACGAAAAAAGGTGAGATGAAAATCTCAAATCTCCGAATAGGGCCACTGGACTAGTCCGGAAACTTTTTACATCTCATTTCTTTTGTTTAAAATCTCAGGGGTTGAAAGTAAATTCTGTAATTACCTAAATACCTACCTAGCTACATACCCATGTAGTCTCTCTGATCTGGTCAACTGTAGAACTGTAGTAATTTGAATTTTTACGATCATTTTTCCTTTTTTTTAGTGATGTGTTAATTATGCACTTACTTCGCTCCCGAGTTGACGAAAAGTTTTGCCCACAAATATGGGTAAAATAACTCCGCTTTGAACATGGGGGCAAATTCTTGATAGGTGAATTTCGGTGGGTAGTACTTTTTCACGAAAGTATCAATATTCATAGAAATCTCTAAAAATAATGAAAGTGCTTATGGGTAGCTCCACTTTGCCAATTCAGCTAACCAAACCCCATGCTTATGCGAATCGTTCTCGTTGCGTTAGCCTTAAAAAGCCGGCCAAGTGCGAGTCCGATTCGCGCACGAAGGGTTCCGTACCATCCTTCCTACTAATGTTATAAACGCGAAAGTTTGTATGTATGGATGTTTGTTACTCTTTCACGCCAGAACGGCTAAACAGATCTGGATGAAATTTGGCACAGAGATAGATTATACTTAGTGTAGAATAGCACATAGGATACTTTTTAACCGCGGGTGAAACCGCGGGGCGCAGCTATAATCTGTAAATGCGGCAAAAAAAAATCACGTTGGTTGTATGGGAGCCGAAGGAGCAGAATAAAATAAATATGTATTTATTTTATTCTGTTTTTAGTAAGTATTTGTTGTTAATGCGGCAACAGAAATACATCATCTGAGAAAATAACTAACTATCACGGTTCATGAGATTCAGCATGGTGACAGACGGACAATGGAGCCTTAGTAATAGGATCCCGTTTTACCCTTTGGGTACGCAGCCCTAAAGAACAGACGGAGATCGGCTCAGTATCATTAATGTTTTACAGACGTATTACCGGTAGTCCAACTGGCACCTTTGGAAACTGAACCGTTAACCGTTGTTTTTTTTATGGCAAACGCTTCGTCAAGCATCGGCTTTGGTTAGTTGAATGATTGCCCTGATGCCCCTTGATAGACAAAGTAAAATGTCGAAAATACTTTGCCTACTAATTAATCTTAGCCCCCGACGCAAAAACGACGAGGTGTTATAAGTTTGATGTGTGTGTGTGTGTGTGTCTGTGGCATGGTAGCTCCCGAACGGATGAACCGATTTTAATTTTGTTTGAAAGGTGAATTAGTCGGGAGTGTTCTTAGCTATATTTGACGAAAATCGGTGTTGATAAATATCGCTGTCAGGAGTATTCTCAAATTTTAATTTATTGGTACTTGTTACTTGGGGCAAATTATCTTCATTATTACACTTGTATAAAGTTATCCTTAAAGCTGGCCATCGTAAAGTGTTCGTAAAGTGTTTTAAGCAATAATACCTAATTTATATCCCATTTCAGGAGGGCTGCATATAACATTGCAAATACCATCAGGCGCCCTATTCTGGCTCATGAGAATCTCTATCTTTGTCACTCTTACTCATATGTATGACTTTTTGAAACAAGAGAAGCATAATGACAGCCACAGGCCAATCGTTTAAACGCCTAGATCATTTAAAATCTTACCGTTATGCCAGAGGTACCAGAACCACTCTGCTTGATAACCAAACGCGGGAACTGAGTAGACCCCCCAGTGGAGAAAGATCCCCACTTTCCCCTTGTCGTACCACTGGGGCAGGGGCCTTGTGTCCAGATCCTTCCATTTGGGTTCGAACCTCTTCCCAGTGTCAACGGTAGCCTTTGCAATTGCTAAATAAATACATATTAGGGGGAAATGCATACTGTGAAATACCTAATATACTCGTAATTAGGTTACACTTGAGTTGGTTGCTGGGTTTTTATTACAAGCGTTCATTTAACTTGCAATGTGTGTATGTATGTAACTATGTTTGTTCGGATGGAATCTTGCAACTCAATTTTGAAGCAGATATCTTGAACCGATTGAGCTGAAATGTTGTAATATAGATGTTTAGTTTGGATGACAATGCACGGTTAGTTGGGTGACGTCATTCTAAATCCAACATGGCGGAACATCCAAAATGGCGGACCAGTTTTTTGTAATGTACTTCTACAATATGGGTATCAAATGACAGGGCTTGCTGAGAGTAGCTCAAAAAAACTTATTAAGTACTACGTAATATTATAAAAACGAAAGTTCGTATGGATGTTTGTTACTCAATCACGTCAGAACGGCAGAACTGATCTGGATGAAAGGCACAGAGATAGATTAGAGTCTGGAATAGCACATAAGCGGCCATTACACTTTCCAATTTGCACTAACTGGCTAAATTAGCGTGGCTAACCCCGTGCAATAGAAAAAAAATGGATTGCTAACTGTCTAGCAGTCATTACCTACCCTAACCAAATTTAGCATGTTAGCTAGCTTAAGTTAGCGTACTTTACTTTTTTTTTTTTTTTTTTTTACCTTGGGAAAATCCTTTATGGATACCACCAACAGCCCCGGGTGCGGGCACAGAGTGGTTATGTGGGAATCCCGCCACTGACGGCCTACCCACTAAAAACCCAAGGGTGTTCCACCTCAGCGCAAAATGTCGGGGCAACGGGTACGCTTCCGGACTTCTCCGCAGCCCCGACAGCGCCAGCCCCTTCGGGCACCACCTCGAGCTTGCGCTCTCTCTCTCTTGATGACGATGTGTCGAACACCAGACACATCGTCATCATCCACCTCCTCGGGGACCAATTTTGCCCGTGGGCACCAACCAGCACCCGTGCCTAGGCGCCCATGGTCCCCATGCGACGGGTCAGATGAGTGGCCCCGCCGCCTGCCACTTCGGCCGCAGAGGATAGGGAGAGCGGCAACGACACACCGACACGCCTCTTCCTCTGCGGCCCCACCGCGTCCGCCATCAAAACGGTGGCAACCCCGTTTGGGCCGCGGAAGGTAGGGAAAGTGGCAACGACACACCAACAGTCCTCTCCCGCCGCGGCCCCCAGCCTTCGGTTGCAGTGTCGCACACGCGACACTGCACCCCGCCTCAGTTGTGGGTCTGCCCATACAGACCCACACCCTACTTAGGCCGCTTCCATGTGGGCTTTGGGCTAAAAGCCCCAGGAAGCGGCCCCACCTCGGATTCCTCTTGGCTTCACCGTGGTTGCCGAAGCCACGGTTACTGAGCCCCCCCGCCACGACAAGGCGGGAACCCGTGGGGGAGAGCGTACTTTACTTACGCTAACTGAGCTAGCATGCTAAAATTTTACTGCAATTTGGAATATGTAATTACAGCTATACACATAGGGTACTTTTTAACCGCTGTTAAAACTACGGGGCCCTACTAGTCAGTACATTACATACATATCATTAGACGTGACTTTACCTAGACAATACTCGATATTAGGATACATTTTTTTAAATTAAGTTTAATCCCAATTAGGCTAAAGTCCACCAAAACTTAAACAAATGGTTTAATTAGGTATAAAAACTCTTGTTGACAGCTCTTCAATTAGTTAAATGTCAACAATGGGCAGTTAAATAATTATCACCCAATTAAAGTCCGGTGAACATAAGCCTTAGTAGGTAGTAAGTAGTTAATTGATTAGGCAAGTAGGTACGTACCTTAAGCACTTTTAAAATCAAAGATTAAAATTTAATAGGTCCGTCTCGTATGCAGTCCGTATACGAATTACAAGTAAACTCAAAACACAATCGTGTTTTTATAATCGAGCACACTGTTATTATTAACATTGGGGGCTGAGCTACCCACGTCCGTAGGAGTGTACTCCATTCTGATTCCCTACACGTGGTCCCCGGGTAGTGCTAACCGGGTAGCAAACTCTGGTGGGAGGCTTCGGCCGTGGCTAGTTACCACCCACCGGACCAAGCCATGCCGTGAAATGACCTAGTCGTGTTTCGGGATGTAGTCCGGTGTAACCGTTCCGAAGACGGGTCTGAGCAGTAGCGCGCTTGTAGCTCCTCACTCAACTGCCGTCTTTGTACTTCTTCACTCTACAAAACTTCAATGCTAGAGTGAATAAGTACCCTATAGGTCGTCGTGCTCCATCTTAGACCACAACGTCGCTTAACATCAGGCGAGTTGGTGGTCAAACGCCGACCTATTTTACATAAAAAAAAAAAAAAAAAAAAAATCCTTTGGTGTTTCAATTGCTTTGCATTCTTGGTAAGTAGTACGAGATTGTTTGTAACAAACATTTTGTAAATACCTATGAGAAGTTAGATATCTACATGATCCAAAAAAACAAGGAGCATTCCGGGAGCAAACACGTAATGACGTCATCGTCATCCGTCTCTTTCGAACTATTTGTAAGTGACATATTTCGGTCTTGCTTAGGCATCGATTGACGTCACTGCGTGTTGCCCACGTGACCGGAATTCTATACCTGGCGGAGTGTTATTATACCATGGAAGAGAGTTAAGTACTGTTTTTACCCGACTGCGCAAGAACGAGGGTTATGTTTTTCAAGCGTATGTATAAATAAAATAAAAATAAATATTCGGGACACTTGAACACACGGTCGTCTGACCCCAAACTAAGCAAAGCTTGTACTATGGCGGCCAGAGACTGATATACATACTTATATACTTTTAAATACATACTTAAATAGATATTAACACCCAGACATAGAACAAACACAAATATTCATCACATGAATGTTTGCCCTAGGTGGGAATCGAACCCACGCCCCCTAGCTCAGAAGGCAGGTTAACTACCGACTGAGCCACCGAGGCAGTCAAATGAGTATGTATGAGGTTTCTTTGGTACGCGCCACAGCCTAAACCTAAATAAGTAGTAATATTTCGACATGTGAGGTGTCATTTGAATCGTCTCGATAGTGGTAGTGACATAGGTAGGATATAACATTTTGCATCCGGGTTTTTTGTTTTTCTTTTAATAATGTTACTTGTTAGAGCAAATTTTTAGTGTGCAAAGTTCTAGTGTGCATGTCATGTACGTCCTACAGACTCGTATGTCGTAAGATATACCCCCTAAGCACCATGAGGGGTAATAAGTTGCCGCTGTTTTACGACATGTGTAATGTTTTTTTTAGTCCATCTAGACATTTAATATCAAAGGTAACCATTATATTAAACAATGTCGTTTGGCAGGATTTGCAGAGTTACAAGTGAAGTATGCTAAACTCAAGTACAATATGCATTTTTTTTTCTTTGCGTCGTTTTTTTTACTACTAACTACTAACCTAACCTAACCTAACCATTAAAATTTGTCAACAACCATAACTATAATTATTCATTTCGCTTGTTTTATTTCCATTTAACTATCACTGCAATGTGCAATGTAGGTACTTAAATGATTATAAAAAAATTAAAACTGTTCCTTTCACTGTTAAAATTACCATAGAATTGGTACCATGACTAAAAAACATTGTGCAATATAGATTTATAATTTAGTGTTATATCTCTAGCGTTACATGATATGATTGTACTGTGCTTCAACCAAAATAAAATGCAAGCTATTGATCATGTTCAGTCAACTTGAAACCATCAGACTATATTTCAATACCTTAATTATGAGCATGTATGTTATGCATTACAGTTAGCAAGGATAGCCTAGTTGGAGAAGGCCCATCAATCAAGCCAGAAGGAGCGGCTTCAAACCCAGTTGATGGCACAAACTAATTTGTTTATTGTGTGAACATGTGCATATTAAATGTCATCTGCTTCATGACTGGAGCCCAGTGTATGGCGACAGGCTCACCCCTTGTTACATTTGGGACTGAATATCGTCCAGCGAAGTGTGGATGTTGTATGACACCTCTGCCAGCCCCCTTGAGGGAAAGGTGTGACAAAATGTTATGTTATTTATGCATTATAGTACATTTGTTACAAAAAAGTATATGAAAAAAAAACTACTAAAGATGTGTCACACTTCTTTCATATTGAGAAAGAATGAGAAGTAATTCAAATGCCTATAGTGCGTTTGACAGTTATAAAATGTTGCTTCTTGAGGACATATATTTTCATTTTATTTTGATCGAAGGTACTCTGGTACCTATTTAAGGTACCTATTTTTACTCTTCAAAATGCACTGTACTTCAACTTTATAACAGAAAGTTCTTTGTTATCTTCTAAAACTAATAATACTCAACAACATAGTATAACATGAAATTCATAAGTACAATAAAAAGCACTTTAATCACTTGGAGCACATACAGATTTAAAACTTGGGTGATTGAAAATCCTTATTGCTTAGAGCTCAGATGCTTAATCTGAGCTTATCTGATGCTTAATCTGAGCTCTAAGCACAACCCTATTCATAACCAGTATCTTTCCCTCCTTGTAAAAAAATTATCTAACATTGCATTATCTGCATTCATTGAGAATCCACTTTAAAATTAGAATAATGACACGCACTATTTATAATTATTTCACTTGGTGTTGTATGTGACGTTAAAGGTTCTATTTGAGCTGTACTAATTGTAGGTGCTGTAAACACTTTGTCATTGTGTATAGCATTTGTATACACAGTACAGACGGTAGTTTCGGGCCTTGTATCACATGCATTGACCATTTTAACTTCAAATATTGCATCCAATATTTTCTTCTTAGCTACGAGTAGATTCTTTTCACCTTTCACAGAGCGTAGTTCATTTGCTATGTATTCGCCGAAGACAGACAAGTCGTCTTTGTTAGAGGTTTGGTCTTCAGTTTTAACGGAGTTGGAGTGGTCTATTCTGGCGATTTTATGTGGTGGTGTTACATTGTTTTTGCTTTCATTCAGGCTGTCGGAATGAGGGCTCTGCTCGGTGGCGTCAGGGTTTTCTTCCTGAAATTATGGAAAAATAATATTCAGCATTTTAAAGTTTTTTCTATGCATGGAAGGAAAAAATACTACTTACTGTCTCCAAAACTCTGTATGGTTTACTAGAATCCTTCAAAAAGTGCAGATATTCGAACGCGTACCAACTACTAACGTAAGGGTCGTCCGGACTATCGATGTTGGCACGAATCTGACGAATCCACTCCCTGTTGTACTGAGTGCGAAGATGCTGGATTTTTCTCGTTACATCAGCTACATACAAATCCAAAATATCTGCTATATTCCTAAGCTCGTTCCGGCGTTTCTGTTTGTCTCGTCGTGTCTGGCACAAAGAAGGATTCCACAAGTTGGCGTTCCCTTGTAACAGCTCTATTAACTTCATAGTTTTCTCTCTCGACCACTCCATTGACGAGTTTGTTTCTCTAAACACAATTATTATGAAAAGCAAAGATCCCATAAGTTTATCTATCGACCAGTTGAGAGATTCTACGCTCGATGGATTTTGTTTTTGTTTGGTTTTGAAAGTTGGCTAAATTGGCTAAAGTGCTGCCCACTACAATCATGCGTTTCTTGCTAAATGTAGCGAAAAGGGTAATCTCATTTTTTTGCAGCGACATTTTAGCTACGCAAAAAAAAATTGATTTTCAAATGTTGCTAATCAAGTAGCGAAATAGCCTAAACCGTCAAGAGTTGGTTTCTAAAAACCCCAATTTCAAGTTGAAGACTTGATTTATCAGTCCTTAATAATTATCTAGAAATGACTGGTTTAGTCTAAATATATTTTTAACTGGCAACAATGTTTTACAAACTTCTCTTCAAAATTGAAATGACAGTGACATTTAACATATGATCTACATTGACGTTGAATCATATTTTTTTTTAAAGTATAAAATGGCTTGACACGTTACATTACTAAGCTTTGTTTTGTTTATGCACTACAATTGATTTTATTAGTTTACGTGTTTAGTATCAATAGTCAATGGATATGGATCAAATACATTTATACACATCTATTTCAGTATCAATTTTGCGTAGAAAGGTACACAAGTTCAGGAGAGCTATTCTTACGGAGTGAGATTCAATCTCGCAATCTTTCGTCCTTGTTGCTCTCATTTGAATAGTCATAGATGTGAGAGTGACCAAGATAAAATCTAATCTCATATCACGCGTAGGAATACCCCCCCTGCGTGTTGTATTATTTAGCCAAGCTACAGAATATCTTTAGAAAGTTAAATATTTTGCTGATTTTTCGTTCAAATATTTTCAGCGCCGACGCTCCCCAATACCAACCATTTTTTTAATCAAAGGCGTAACATAATAAAAACAAAATAAACAGCATTTTTTATTTCATTCTCATTTATTTACAGACTACAATGCGACTAATCACATCATAAAACAATTGCTATTCAATAAAATAATTAGGTATTTACAATATTTACAGGGCCTTCTCACCTTACAAAATGCATTATTTTTTACACATTATGACAACATAAAATGATACCATGCTAATAATAAGAACTAAAATTACAGGAACTAAATAACAATAAAGGAACACAGAATCAGATTTCAACCTGTTCTGCTTTATATAACCATAAAGTATTTTTTAAATAACTTATGAGCACTCATTTTTAAATTCACAAGTAGCTAAATAAACTAATAACTTAAGCAGGTGTCAAGTAAAAATGTTTATACAGGTATAAATAAGTTTGTATGATTTAAAAACAATAAAATGATTAGGGGTTGATAAAAGTATCATTTTTAACATTTTAGGTTCAATGATTATAAATTACCTATGTAGGTAGTTATACAGTTTGTCAAAGTATGTGTAAGTTACCTTTAAAGTTTTCTTTAAATCTTAAAGTAAAAACTAAAGTTAGAAAGAACAGATTAGATTTGCTAGATTAAACATTTCAAATCGATACATAACGTTCGAAATTAAAATTTGTGACTTATTTTTATAAATTTTACAACATTCATTTAAGAAAATGAAAATAAAAAAAAAACAAATGCTACACACTCAGTTTACACATGACAGTTAAAGACCAAAGAGTATGAAAAGAATTCGTTTAATCTATGGTTCAAACTTCAACATCTACAGGGTCGCGTTCAGAGGATAGGCCCGGAGCGCATCCAAAGTGCAACTTTCAAAACATCAATGTTGGCGAAGTTGTACTCTGGGTGCGCTCTGACGTATCCTCTTAACGCGATCCAGGGAGATCAACTTGTCTATTCAATAGTTCTTTACAAAAAGCCATTTTGGTTACTTTGGCAACTTATTCTAACCTTAGAATAAAGCATTTTATTATTTTTGAACTGTCCATCAAATTCACAACATCTTAAATTTAAGTTTAATATGAAATCCATTTTAAATTATTAATTGTTTATTGTTGTATTTGATGCTATAGATAGGTCGAAGGTTGCAGTATTTATAAAGGCAAATATATATTTTATGAATGTTTATTGGGTCAAATTTGACAAAACAACAACAAACTGATAACTGAGTAAACAAGAACTACCTATACTAAAATAAAATAACTTATTGGTGGTTACAGTCAGGAGATTCTCAAGAGGATAGATAAATATATTGTGTATATTTGAACAGCTATGTAGGTAGGTAAGTGTAATACAAATTACATCAATATGTTTGTCAAAGTACCCTCAAAAATGCAGTTACTTATCTGTATCAACATAACTACTTATTTCTGCTTATTTTATCATAAAGTAGAGTACACCCAGCCATTACAAATTCAACATGTAAAATATAGACATTTTTCATATTCAACAATTGACATTACTTACCTACTTATAAGTTTATTTGTTTGTAATGTAAGCTTACTTACTGGTCATAAAATCATCAACACCAAATGGATCTCAAAAATCTGTTCGATCCATGTTGGTTAAAAATATAGTCGCTCCAACTAACCGAAAAGCACGCTCAACTAAGCAGCTTCCGTTCTCTTCCACGCCAACAATATTTACAATCACTTCTACAGCCGTACAATTAGGCCTACGGGGACGACGACGCTCCGTCCGACTCTCAACTCGTTAAATAAATACTAGCTACCTAATCATGAGTACGATCATTGTCCAAACGCTCAGCACTGGGCGGGCTTACGTGACGTCGAGCGGCCGGGAGTCACGAGACCTGAAGAACCCTCGCTCGGTGCGGCACTCGCGGATGGTGACGGTCTGGAGGTTCACCGTCACGTCGGTGATGAAGATCTGGTCCGCGACCGGGGAGCGCGACATCCAGTACGCGGCGCCGCGGCGCGGCTGCGGCGGCGGCGGCGGCGGCGGCGGGAGCGGCGGCGCCGGCTCGCCCCACTCGTCCTCCTCCTCCTCGGGCAGCGGAGGCGCGGGCGGCGGCGGCCGCGCGCCCTTGGGCTCGGCCGGCGCCGCCGCCGCGGGCTGCGAGTCGGAGCGCCGCTCGCGCTCCTGGGGAATGTGCGTGTCGGCCTCCTCGGGCGAGTGCGGCGCGCGGCGCGGGCCCGAGCGCGGCGCCGCCGCCTCGGCCGCGGGGGACGCGGGCGCGGGCGCGCCGCCGGCGCCGGCCGGGCTGGCGGCCGGCGGCGCGGCCGGCGCGCGCCCGCCGTTCAGCTTGGGCGCGTCGTGCCGCTTGCCGGGTGGGCTCATGGTGATGGTGACGCCGATCTTGCCGGACTCCTTGGAGAGCACCTCGGCCTTGCGCTTGCCGGGCGGCGGCGCCGGCGCGCGCTCGTCCGAGCCGCTGCGCGCGCGCTCGGCCGGCGAGTGCTCGCGCTCGCGCTTCCTGCTCGCGCGGCGCTGCTCCTCGCCGCGCTCGAAGCTCTCGATGAGCCGCGGGTCCAGGATGTTCTCCTCCGGCTCCCACGTGTTGTGCTTCGGCTTCCAGCCTTTCCATTTCACGTAGTACTCCACCTTGTTCTGGAAGGAGAGAGGGCGACCGTTAGAGTGGCGTTCATTCGTGACGGGCGGCGGCGAGCGTGCGACCCGGGGCCCGTGGCGCGACTGGCGGCGCCCGGTGGCGTGCGCGGACGGAGGGTCGCATAGCCTCGCAGATTGTTTGCGATAATAATAACTGGACTCGTGGGGACTCGTAATCGTGGGGGATATACGTTAGACTGCTTTGAAAACTAGCGTTTCCAGTGCACCGCAGACTTGAGTGATTGCGAGTAACAACTGAGTGTAAAGGCAAGTGCATGGATACGAGGAAGGAGCGAACGTTTTATAAAATAGAGCGCACCTGCTCCGGCCAGCTGTCGCGCTATCTCCCTTGCCATCGAGCGTGTGGAAACCCGCCCTTATTCCGCGCACATATAGGGCCACTGTGCATGCAACACTACCAGACATGCAATTCTTTACTTTGTAAGAAGGGAACACGTCTACCTAATTTCTCTGTCTGCCGTCGGCAGTTCTCAATAAGTAATACTTGTGAGCGACACGTGGTACAAAAGAACCAGATCATTGACCGGTTTGTATTAAGTTGTTACTAAAATTTTCTCAAGCACAGAAACGATAAGTGTTACAATGTATTTGGGTAAGTTTAAGGAATTATTTTATCTACAAGTACAAAGTACGATATATTACGCCTTTTGTGGTCGAGCGATGGCAGTCTCCGTTTCTGCTTATGCAAAACGTATCTTATTTCCGGATGTCCAGCATATAGCGCATTTTTCAACCAATTCTTGTGATATTTTGTGAAGAGCAAACCAAGAATACGCGCCGCGACAAAATATCTTCTCTTGTCGTGTGAGAACCTGACAAGGCTAATTCGATAATTAAATAGGTTTTTTTTGTCAATTAAGTTTTTGGAAATTTTACGAAATGGCGGAGATATGAGTTTTTACGTTTTTGCGTGGTTTTCGGCGCATGGAGCCACTACAGTACTATTTAGAGATGGAATCGCTATCATAAGTAGTGTCTATTCTATGTACCCCCCACAAGCTTGGCGACTGGGCACGTACCCCCGATTAACGTCCTAGTTGCAGCCCTGGCTGGGAATTGTCCTATTGTTTTGATTGAAGTGACACCTGCCATCAAGGTAGGCAGCACAAAGGGGGTAGAGTCAATTATAAAACATTGACGTTTGTAACCGTTTCTTTGAGGCCCAATTGAATAAAATCATTTTGACTTTGACTTTTGGCAAAAAACATTAAAAAACTTTCGACTATTGTAGAGTGTGAATTAGATACTTTTGGATCCGCTGTAAGGTAACCCTGAGTAAGTACCTATCTAAAAACAAGTAACATAGTTAATGTTATCCAAGTAACATATTTTATCTACGTTACATAGTTTATCTACGTTACATAGTTTATCTAAGTAACATAGTTTATCTACGTAACATAGTGTATCTAACATAGTGTATCTAAGTAACATAGTGTATGTAAGTAACATAGTGTATCCAAGTTACATAGTGTATATAAGTAGCATAGTGTATCTAAGTAACAAAGTGCATCTAAGTAACATAGTGTATTTAAGCAACATAGTGTATCTAAGTAACATAGTGTATCTAAGTAACAGTGTATGCAAGTAACATAATTTATATTCAATTTAGATACTTAAAAGCAACTAAGTAGGTATGTACAGACTGATTCAAACTTAATAACGGCTGTGAAGTGCGCCACAAGCGAGACTGCAGCGTCTTGCCTCTCTGACGCCCGCATGCCTTCGTTCTCGCTACTGCGCAGCGTTTCGCGCCTAACTTCACAGCCATTAAATTTGAATCGGCCTGTACCGACCTACCTATTTAAACTTGAAGAACTAAACGGTATTGCGTCTTTTAGGGTAAGTAAAGTACCTACCTAAAGATAGAGGCTCAATAATAGCCAAGTAGATTATACACTGTAGGTAGGTACCTATTTAATCTTGCCTAGTTATAAGCGGTCATTAAACTGTCCATTTTGCAGTATGCTAACTTATCGTGGCTAAGCTGGTTTAATAGAGAATAAATGGATTGTAATAACAATCCATTTATTCTCTAATTGTAATAATAACCTTGTTTCAGCTATTACACTATCCAATTTTAGCACGCGAGCTCATTAATTAGCGTACTGCCAATTGGATAACGTAAGGTACTTTAGGTGAGTTGAGTCCGATTACGTACTACCCACCCTTACTATATCCTAAAAATATCGAAGGTCAATTAAAGTTTTTCTTAGGTTTTTTAGCTCTTTGGAATGGTAGACTTATTTTAAACTAGCTGCGCCCCGCGGTTTCACCCGCGGTTAAAAAGTGCGCTATTCTTAAGTGTGCTATTCTAGACTATAATCTATCTCTGTGCCAAATTCCATCCAAATCTGTTCAGCCGTTCTGGCGTGAAAGAGTAACAAACATCCATCCATCCATTCTAACAAACTTTCGCGTTTATAATATTAGTAGGATAATTTTAGCTTACAAAATTAGTTACAGTAAATACGAATTTTTGCTGAACATTGCACAAATTTTCATCAGAACTATGAAATATGGTGTAACTGACGTGGTGAGTACCTTATTGGGGTTTGTTGTACGTGGTAACTTATTCTGGTCATATTAGTGTAACTAGATACCTATATTTCTAATCACACTAATACATATTATTAAGGCGAAAGATGACAGAGAAAGGAGAAACAGATGGGAGGATTTTGATGAAATTTGGTATGGAGGTAGCTTATACTCTGGATTAACACATAGGCTACTTTGTAACAGCTAGTAATAAAATAAAATTAGAGTAGGTACATGGTTTGCCATATACCTACTTGCTTATGTGGTACCTAAATATTAAAAAAAAACTCAATGTTAATTTAGAGTAACAAACAAATTCGTTAAAATTAGCGTAATTGAATACCTACCTACTATTTCCTAAAATATACCATTTGAAGACAAGCTCCACTGTTGGTCTGGAATTCACTTTAATTCTAAGCGTTTCACTCACAAAAATTTCCAAAATAGGTCACATAATTATGTTGAACGAAAGTCACATACACTTAAAGTTACTTATATTCTATTAATCGCACGAAAAAAACTTTAAACGATCATGTCAATGTCAAATCGGGCTTTGTCAGTTGTAAGTAGGTACTTTTCTTTTTTGCTCGCCCGTACGGGAATTTGGCATCGCACGTCTTGTGCATTTCCCAGTGTCAAGTTAATATACCTAGTATGTTACAGCTGATGGAGTGATGATGAAAAGATAATAATAACGATGATTAGTCCCTCCCCTTTCACCATTTCAGTAAAGTGATGGATACTTTACTGAAACTAAAAGTAAAGTTTTGTAGAGAACACGAAAAGTCACTTTTCGCAATGTTCGTATCATTTGCCCACACTCTTGCACGTTAACAAACCGATAAAGGTTAATAATCCACCATAATTATTACACTTGAACACTCGAAGAATCACAATAGGTACCTATTTAGAAAATAATACAAAATTACGACAACACCTTTTCGGTTCCCGCCAAAAAACTCTCAGTTGTACTTTTTTAATTGAACTGTCGATATTTGTCAGTTTAAAAATGGAACGAGAAAGTAATAAAACATGTCATTACCGTGTCCGGATTTATAAACCATACCATACGCACTTTCAAACAATCGCGAGTTTCATTACAACCGCATATTGTATTACGCGCCTTTCACTTCGGGCCTCTAATTTGGAAACTACGAACGTACAAAATTACACCAAATACGTAGATGCTGTAAGGTTCAAAGTCGATAAAAAAGGAGGGCTTATAGGGCGTTTCAATATTACCTCCGTAAATTTAGACCCTCGCCTCTTATTGGTTTTAGTTGCGAAGGGTGAGTGAGGACATTTTCTGGATGCAGTGACTTTGTAAAATCGTCAAAGGATATTTTTGTTTTTGGTAAACTTTTGGTCTGACTGTTTAGTATTCTGTAGAACTGAAATCTTGATCTAGTAGTAATATGTGATATAGACAAGTGAGTGCTTAAAGTTTTTTAAAGTGGAAACCAATAAAGAAATTGTGTTTAGTAAACTTTTGATCTGATTGTGTATAATTCTGAAGAATTAAAATTTAGATCTAGTAATCTCAGTAGTACCTAGTGCGTGATCTAGGTCAAGTAAGTATTACCTACTAAAGTTTAAAACAAAAAGCAATACTTCAAATGAGAAACAAGTAATCTGATCCAATACATCTAACAAAGAGTGAATGGACTCCAGAATCAAAAAAAAAAAAAAAAAAAAACTTAATCTAAAAATAATCACCTAACATAAAATAAAACCCACTCAAAGAAACCGAACAAAGAAAACAATAAACACCAAATGCATTTAGATGGAAATACGATCATTGTCAAGTTACAACCATACAAAGTCAAAACCGAACAAAACATTAACATAAAAAACGCAATAAAAAAAAGTTCTGAAGGGACGCTCTTACAAGGTGAGGTCGTTCGGCCGACGCGCTGTGATTGGCCGATACGCGGGGCGGGCGGGGCGAAGGGAGCTCCCCCCACTTCGTCTCACCCCACCCCGCCGGCTCATGCCGACCTACCAACTTACGTAAAACGCTAACGTAGCTCTTATTCCGTCTGCATAAAGTCGATTTCACCATAGATGGAAGCATAAGAAAGATTGCAGATTGCATGGTTGTAATAGCACCATGGGCGGACCATGGCTCGGAAAACATAGGCGCCAATTAGCCACGGAGCGTCTAATTAAGGTGCAAATAATTAATGATAATCCACGTGCTCATTAACACGTGAAGTTGTAACGAGCTTTGTGAATGTTTAATGAGGCTTATTGCATCGGTAGCCCTAATTATACTGATTAATGGCGCTATAATCAGCTTGTTGATGGGCTGACATAATCTTTGAACAACTAATCTGTTGCAAACGAACGTAATTTTAGTTAAGAGCCCGGCGACCTAACTAACTTCGCATTAGCCTAAGGTATTCTATAGCCATTTCGTCTAGAAGAAGAAGACGATCGAAGAGAGCGAGTAATGATACTGACGAGCCTCTAAAGTTACCTACAGAGTGACAAAGACCAATTTCATTTTTTTTATGACTTTAGCACTTCTGTATTCAACTAAGAATTTCCCTTCTATTATGGATTCATTTAACAGCTAATGATGTAGACAACCTCCCTATGTAAAGGGATTTTTAATTTGCTTTGTCTATCTATTGAATAAATCAGTCAAAAGTGACCCCTTACAAATGTGGATATTTTTCATAGCTCTATTTTCGCTTGAGAACGTTTTTAAAAAAAAAACAAGAACATAGGGGCGAAGATATTGTTAATTTAATTGTACATGCTAAATTTCATCATAATCTGACAAACGGTGTTCAAGAAATTTGAGTAGCGCGTTCGTATCGAAATTTCAGAGCGTCACGGCCTTAACGTAACATAGGTGCTTGGAAAATATCAGTTAGCTATTACAAAACATCTCAAATCAAATCAAAATCAAATCAAATATTTTTATTTAGGCACGAACAATAAGTACAACATAAGATATGAATCCACTGACTCCGAACTAGTGAAAACTGTGTTTCGGTAGCCAGTGGCTACTCCCATTAATAAACCTAAGTTTGTTATGTGCCTGGTAAAACAGAAGGTGTGAGTGTGTGTGTGTGTGTTAGTGTGTGTGTGTGTGTGTGTGTGTGTGTGTGCACGCGGGCGAGAGATCGATATGTGTATGTCGATGAAATGGTCTTAAATAAATAAAATAAATTTGTATGCTAGATGGACAGATTCATAATATTATATGTACCTAAAATATAGTTACCTAAATATCAATATAGTTATCTACCGTGACTATTAAGTTACTGATCCTTTATTTAATTTTAGATATTCTACATTACAACGTACCTAACTTGAATTGTGTGCTATCCATATGTGTAGAACAACCAATCTAAATTAGATTCTAGAGGAGAGACCGCGTCAAAGCGTTCTGCGGTTTGGAATGACCGACCATCGAGACAAGTTGGCAAGTATAGCCAAAGCAGATATTTGAAGCGTTCTCTAACGCGCAAGACACACTGCTCTGGACACCGCTCCGGTGTGCGGTGATGCGGAATTTAACTTTGACTGTTAACCTCCAATCGTATAATCGTCTAATAAAAAATCTTCTTAGTACAAATATTTAAGTAGTTGACGTTAAATTAGGAAAATATGAGTTATCTTAACAACGCTGTGTACAATGTTTGGGTTAGCAAATTTAAAATGTTGTTTCCAAACTATTCTATCTAAGTTTGTAAGTGTAGTTTGTTAATTATTTTTGTACCTTTACCAATAAAAATAAAATAAATAAATATCAATACCGCATATAACAGACTGACACCGCGTCTCCTGGCGGAGAAGCGCTTGTAAATTTCCGTCGCTCCGCACACTGCAGCAGGATGTCGAGGCAGTGTGATATCCGCCTAAGAGCGTCTGTATATCTAGTCCGTACTCAGTTGGTCTGTCCAGTGTAAGCTGAGAGCATCGCATTTCTACAAATACTCAATTCGTACTCAATTCCATTTACAAAGTCAACAGCCTAAATCATTTATGTTCTCTTTATCAATTCGCAAAGGGTATCTTGCGTTTGCGGTGTTTTGTATTTCGCTCACACGGTCGTCAAAAAAATCGGCACATTTCGCTCACACGGTCGTCTGACCCAATGCGTATGAAGTAATTCGTATCGTTACAGTGATTAATACATATCGTCACGCCTTTCCCCCGAGGAGGCTGGCAGAGGTGTAAAACAACAGCCACTCTTCGCCGGACGATATTCAGTCCTAAATGTGACAGGGGGCGAGCCTGTCGCCAAACACCGGGCTCAAGTCAAGAAGCAGATGACATACAATACGCACATACATAATTATGTTCACACAATGAACAAATTGGTGCGTGCCGTCGGCTGGGTTCGAACCCGCTCCCCCTGGCTTGAGAGGCGGTTTTCTCCAACTAGGCAATTAACAGTGATTAATAAGCTTACTTACCCAGGAAGGACTTGCTCAAAAGCTTGTTTCACAAACGCGCCCGCATATTCAAACTAAGCACTGATTGTCAACAGACGAAGCATAAATCAGTTGACTTGACGAAACAGGGGTCAAGTGATCTTTTGTGAAACGAATTTTGAACGAATGCGGTTTGTGTTCGTTTTAGATTTCTTTGGAGAAGATTTTGAAGAAGTTGGGATGTTCTCCATGGATGTTAGGAACTCCAAAGGTGGATCAGAAATCAGAATTTATTGATAACTCCAATAGTTACACGTCACAGATCTAAACTTGGATTGTCTCTCAAGTCTAAACTTGAGAGAAATTTGAATCTCAAGATTTGGAATAGTTTCATCCTCTTCAAGTAGTATTTGCCATGTCTCGAGGGCCGTGACCACCGCCTCCAATCACTCTTCATCTGACGATTATCCGTCAGTTTCCTATTCACAGCAACATGACGCGTTTCATAGATTAATGTGTCGAGAGTGGTGCATATATTCTGATCAGACCATCGTATCGAATAGGTTAAATTTAAATCGCTTAAAGATGCTGAAAGGATACATTTATGTTCGCTAAAGCTTAGAGTAGGTTGGATTCTGTTCAGCAGATTTTAAATCTTAGTTTTAGATAAGTAACCTATTTAGGTAGAGATAGTAAAATTTCGGTAACAATTGAAGTTTTATGTGGGTCCCGAATTAAGATATTTCAAATGTAGAAAACGTTTTTGAATACGTTCCGGAAATAGCAATCTATATAGAAAATATTTTGTATAGGTAAAGAGTAAAATGTTACCAACAATAGCGTCTTGAATGGGGAACTTTGAGGAGCTTAAATCTACAATGAGTGGGTTGAGGGAGTTCGGAACTGGAAAGTTTTGGTCTGATTTTGGGGAGTCGAAATCAGTCGAAGAATTTGAAGATGTTTCATAACATAACATATCGTCACGCCTTTCCCCGAGGGGGCTGGCAGAGGTGTAATACAACACCCACACTTCGCCGGACGATATTCAGATTGAAGGTGTTAAAGAAGATAAAATTGGAGAAAGCATTGTGTTTAAGTACTTGAAGCCATGATGATTTGCTTGCAAATTCGTATGAGTCTGAGCAGCTGGTAAATCAAAACGAGCAAAAAGATTTCCGGAAATAAAAGAGTGACTTCTTGACAATGAACTAAGTACGTATTCTTTTTGCAAAATTGTGAGAAACAAAACAGCGAAGTGCCGGGTTCCAGCGAAGCACAAGACAGCACTACTCTCGCCTGAGTTCTGACCAAAAGGGCTAGTGTTCCGACGCTACTGGGAGGCCGCACAGGGAGCAATAGCCCAGAAGATATAGTTAATTTTATTGATTTAATTTATATCGATGTTGGTCTATAAGGTATTTATTTTCTATGGGCATTGTTTGCAAGTTATATTGCCTGAAATAAATGAATTATTATTATTAAAAGACCTCGCAGCGAGGTCGTCATTCATCGAAGTTGTAAACTACACTGAGAAAAAAATGCTACGTAAATCATGAGACGCGCTGCGTACGTCTGGACAAAAACATACCACTCGTAAGCTTGTAAGCGCCTTCATGTTGCGTACGTAGCGAGCATTACGTAGCCCGCTTCATGACAACTGTCATGATGCGAATTGGTGTTCCATACTTATCGTATTGACGCGGGTACATTACAGCTTGGAACCGCATACGTATGGATTGATGTTCCATACTTATCGTATTGACGGGGGTACATTACAGCTTGGAACCGCATACGTATGATACGGGTGTCTAGTACATATAGATTTATGTTTGGTAGTTATTGTAACGATGTGGGTACAATACAGCTTGGAACCGCATACGTATGATACGGGTGTCTAATACACACGGCATTATGTTTCATACTTATTGTAATGACGCGGTTACATTAGAGCTTGGAACCGCATAGGTGTTATAATGGTTCCTCGTACGTATGAACTTGTTTTTGATATTTATCGTAATGGAGCGGCTACATCAGAGCTTGGAACCACATACGTATTATACTGGCGTCTTGTACGTATGAATCGGTGTTTGATACGTAACGTAATGACGCGGGTACTATACATTTTGGAACTACATAAGTATTCTACTGGTGTCGTGTACGTTTGGATTGGTGTTTGATACTTATCATAAATACTCGGTTACATTAGAGCTAAGAACCTCATACGTACTTTACTGGTGTCTCGTATATGCGGGTTGATGTCAGATACTTATTGAAATGACGCGGGTACATGACAGCTTGGAACTTCATGCGTTTGATATTAGTGTTTCGTACGTACACCTTGGTGTTTGATACATAACGTAATGGTATTGCTTTATTACAGTTTGATACTCCATACGAATGTACTGGTGTCTCTTACGCAACCTAATACGATTGCTACATTACAACTTGGCACGCCATACATATCCCGGTTGTTCATCTAGACGACAGACATATTCTAGGATATCATATTACTTATCATTATGAAAAAGTTTTACTAAAGGACCAACCCTAAAATTCCAAAGCAAAAATTTACTGTTTCAAACATTTTGTCTAAAGTCAATGAATTTTTCTAAGGAACAGCAGATTTTTTTCGAGATTTCAGGGTGGGCCCCATAGTCAATGTTGTAAATGATGAGTACGATAATATCCCAGAATATGTATGTCATCAACATGAACACATGGTATACGTGCGCCGCGCCTAGTTGTAATGTTGCAATCCTATCGGTTGCGTATGAGAAACCAGTATATTCGCATGGAGTGTCAAACTGTAATAAAAGCATTACGTTACGTTTCAAACACCAAGGTGTATGTTCGAAACACCAGTATCAAACGTGTGAGGATCCAAGCTGTCATGTATCTGTGACATAATGATAAGTATCTGAAACACAAAAGAAGATTTCATTTAAATAGCATCGTGATTTAGTCTGTAACTGTTTATAAACTCGTTTATAAACAGTTAGATAGGTACGAACAAGTAGTACTTTTATACACAGCCAAACCAATTAACATCACACTTACTGGAATTATTATGCACTTGTAAGCCTAAATATCTGGCTATAATAGAAATAAAAATAAAACTATATTATTAAAGGATTTATTCATAGAAAGCCATCACAGATCTCAGCACCCGAGGGTTTCTAAGCTGGCTGGTCCTTGAGGTTGCATGCTGGTGGTTTATTGATGACAAATGGCAGCAGCATCAATCTGTAAAATTTGAATAACATCAATTTAGCCCATGTACATAATCGATCAATAGTACCTAATATTTAAATATTGTCGTCTCACCTTTTCCCGAAGGGACTCGTGGAGGTGTATTACAACATCTACACTTTGCTGGACAATATTCAGTTCCAAAATTGACAGGGGGCGAGCCAGTAACATACATCGGGCTCAATTTATATAGCAGTTGACATTAAGTCGAATACGGTCCCGCTGGATTGAGAGGCAAGCGTTCTCCAACTAGGCTATCATCACTTTTTACTGTCAGTTATACCATTATACATTTTTAAATAGTAATATAATTAAAGCTTTATTTGGTCTGACTGCAAATTACAGTACATATGTTTAATTATAAATCATGTATTAACGTACCATCTGCGACTGCGAATCTCTGGTAGTCAAGACATCTTGTTTTTTCAGGGTTATAGTCGAAAATAGGCTGTCGTCACTGTTCGGGTGCATACGACGAAACTCTTGCAACAGCTGTAAATAAAGAACATGTTGGTCTGTTATGGTGGTTTATTTTATATTAATTATAATGTCTTAAATTAAAAAACCGACTTCCCGTCATCCCAATTGCATTTTGTAAACAATTTTTATATATTTGTTGATTTTATAAAAACCGCAACCCAATTCCGATAAAATATATATGGGGCCACCTCTGTAGTAAAATTAACAAAAAAAAAGAATCACCTAAATCGATTCCTAATTGGCAGAGTAATCACGTAACATACACACAAAATCATACAGCCTTTTTGGCAGTCGGTTAAAAAGAAGTAAAAAATAAATACATCTTCAGTCATATCTCAAAGAGGTAAAGATTTTAGTCAAAAACAAAGTCAAACAAAGTCTTGTTTGGTGTGGGTTAATATCCAGAACTACTGGTCCGATTCAAAACTTAAAATATTCTTTCACCAATACAAAGCTACACTATTCCTGAGTAACATAAATATGACATTGCTTACAAGGTGGAAAAGCTACAAGAAGCAGATGTGTGAAGCCAGGCGATAGAATTCCTCGGATTTCCCGGATTTTTCCATATGATTGTTAGGTTATTAGCCGACTAAGTTTCTTCTGTAACACTTCCGTCAGTAGCTTTTGTGTCCTCGTCAGTTTTCACGTAAAATTGCTCTCCAGAAGACCATCGTAGTTTGCCTGAAATGTAATAAAACTAGTCAACCGTGTGTAACGTGCACAGTAAAATTGTACACTACTAATGTTTTTAAGCTACACTCTTTATCAAACACCACTTTAACATATTAAGAGTTCCTAAGGTACTGTATGTGGTTCTTTTTTGTATTCTAAAACTGACAATTTAAGAGATTCTAAAAAAGTGGTTATCAATTCAACACATATGTGATAGGTAGGTACCAAACAATAGGCTAGCTAGGCTGTAGGCTGTGATCGTAGATCGAACACTAACGTCGTTTTCGTAGTACTACAAAGATTTTTACGTAGGTACGTAGGTACACGCTTGATTTAATAAATAAACTTACCTTTAAATACTGTTAGAAGATCGTCGCATCCCACGCGTTTTAAAACTCCTGCTTTTGTCCTTGTAAGCGCCTGCGTCTGACTTGAAGTTGTAAAGACACAATGCAGGAACGATATGAGTAGCTGATTTTCTAATTCGTTTGAAAGTTATTTCGTAAATTAATTCTATCCGACACAAATTGACAACACTCACAACATTATCTGAACATACAATCATGTCAATAATTTACCACAGGAAAAACCTTTAAACTCTCACTCGTAGTTCGACCGTTCACGACTCGTTCGCTACACAAGACTAGTGTTGCCACCTTGGTTTTTGAAAAGAGGCAGTCGGACAAGCTAGAAAGAGCTAGATTTAGCACATTTTACCATAATTTATAGAGGTGCTAGAAAGAGTTAAAAATATAATTACAAATCAATGTAATTACAAATTACATTGTTTATTTGAAACTTAAATACTTACTAGTATTTTTTTTGAAAATTTTGTAAAAAAAAAATTTTTGTAAGGATAAGGTAAAATTTCGTATAGCTTGAAAAGGGCTAGATCTAGTCCGATCTAGTTCAGCTGGTGTATATCAATATGACGTGGGTTCAAACTTCGACTCCCAACGATGAGCTTGAGAATTTCTTGCCGTGAAATACATTACCGTGTCACTAATTTTTTTTTTAATTTGCCTTAATTTTTTAATTTTTCAGGAATGGCAAACAAATTGTATGCTTTAATAATCATTGAGCTATCTAGCTGATAACTAACTTATCTAAAAAATTGCCAAAAACTGCCAAAAAAAAACAAATTGGCAACACCGCAAACGCGATAAAACAGGCTCCCGCCAAACAAGACTTACTCCTCCTACGTACTAAATGCAAGCGCATATTTATGTACGTAGTCGCAAACAAGGATAGTACCTACCCCGATTACGGATAATGTCGCGGGCTACGTACAAACTTAATCACAAACAACGTGAGTACTCCGAATACATATGTATATAGGTTGGTAGGTACTATACGTAGACTCACATACAAAATCAAGATACCTACCTCGACGCAAAAAGGTCCCGTATCTGCTGACATGGTCACGAGTTGCGAGGTTGCCGCACTTTTAGATGCTTAGACCTGAGTATATATCAATCAGAGTATGCAGATTTTAGTGAAAGTCCCCGTTAACGTGTAAATAAATACACCAAACACCTCCGAAAATCTTACACGGCAGGGCGTGCGGTGGAGCGCGGGAATGAGGCACGGGACTGTTTACCTATTAGGGATTTGTCTGAGGTAATCATTATGAACTAATATTTGCAATAAAATTATTAACAGAGACTATTTTAGTTTTACCGAGAACTCGAGTTTTACCGAGTACTTACTTATTGCTTTGTTTGGAATAGGTACCTACCTACCTATTGTCAGTTTGCATATTCAATTGAGAGGTACTGAGAGCGCTTACAATGTTTGTTTGTAAAGAAAAATTGGTAGGTAAATATGTCATTAGTTTCGTATAGGCCACGAGGACAAAGCCTCGGACAGAAGATCGTCTGTAATGATGTAGATGGGAGAACACAAAAATTTAAATTTAGACTCCGACATAGATATACCTACCTACTGTCATAGCACCACAAACACAACCATCCCAACAGAAAAAGTTGAGGCATAGGTACTTAACAATATTTTCATATGACCTACCTTTTCTTTTGTTAATGTGCCGAGCGAGCGTAAGCGAGCAAAGCGTCTCTGCTTCAGCTTCGACAAAAATGCTTTCTTATGTCCAATTTCTGTCCGGATCTTTGTCTTCTAGTACGAGTCACATTTCTTAAGCGATTCTCTTGACATAGTGGGAGTAGGTTCGATAGTTACGAGTAGGTATATAGTGTTTTCGTTGAGGCAGTTTTTAGGAGTTATGAAAGATTTCCCGCAGATTTTACAATTCTAATTCCCCATGGCCATTACAACTCGGTTGGAAGCTGGTTGAAATCATCTTAAGGAACCTATAAACCATGCTACAAACTATCAATGCTTATAATAATGACAGCTACTTTTTTGAAAAGATACTTTACTAAAATTAAAGATAAAATATTGTAATGATAGCTGTGTAGGTACAAACCCAAATTCTATCCGATGGAGTGGACTAGAACAAGACATTTGGTTGCCATCAGCTTCATCGACGACTCAAAAATATATTTTTTTTAAAGGAATCCAGAACTTATTAGAATCCCCTAAAAAATACTTTTTAATGTTAAATGTGTTGTCGCCATTGTAAATCGAACATCGACTTTAACAATATCGGGACTGCGTAGCATGTATGCTACCGCATACTTACAATAAGTAGTACCACACAAGGGCAGTATACCGAATACTTACAATGTCGCCGCTTATGTACTATGTAATGCAGTACAGGAACAGTATCGCGGTTATGTATAATGTGGCCACGTCCGTACATTTTGTAATCTTATGCAAAAACGATACACCGGGTACTTACGGTGTAGCTGTCTACGCCCTATAAGTAGTCCCACACTTGGGCAGTACGCCAAATACGTCTAATGTAGCAGCTTACGTACAGTGTGTTGTCCCATACAAAATATAATTAAATAGGTGTTAATCTCTGTGTGTGTGTGTGTGTGTGTGGTGTATAGAATTATGACATACCCCCTTTCCCCCGAGGGGGCTGACAGAGGTGTACAACACCCACACTTCGCCGGACGACATTCAGTCTCAAATGTGACAGGCCTGTCGCCATACACCGGGCTCCAGTCATGTAGCAGATGACATATAGTACGCACATATGTTCACACAATGAACAAATTGGCGGGTCCGAACCCGTTCCCTCTGGCTTGAGAGGCGGGCCTTCTCCGGCTAGGCTATTATCGCTTTTATAGAATTATGAACTAGGCATATTCAATGCAAAAATTTAACTAAGTACGGATTATTTTATCTAGTTACGTCCGACCAATATGTATAATCCAGTCATAAGTAACAGGAGACGCTATCTTGTAAGTACATAGTGAAATTACATTTTAAACATAATAAGCGTTAATGTTCTTAAAATGTAGCCGCATACTTGTGTACGAGGTAATCAAGCCGGGTACGTAAATTCCTGTAGGAACACCATTAAGAATGATGCGGTATCCTTGTACGAGCTTCACTGAGTGACCGTTCTCGGGATGTACGACTCTTACTTACGCATCAGTATGTATCTTCTTTAGTAAATATGCAACAGCTAAATAACCTATGCAGTTCACGTAGTACGTGTAAAATTGCAAGCTACGTGGTAATGGGCTTACGGAGAGCTACGTATACGTATCATTTTTTTCTCAGTGTAGTAACACATCTCACCTTCGCAATGCGCGTACATAATTACTGTGTGCGGTATGTAATCTTGCTTTACTGATTGCTCATTCAGGAAGCGGTTAGTACTAACTAGTTACATAAGTATCAGCGCAGTCACAATAGGTGTTATTGGCGACTGTTCTTACTTAGTTGCAGTCGGGCAAATCTTTGAATGGCTCTATTTTTGAACTAGCTGTTTAACCGGGTAACAACCATTCAGTTCTCTGATTATGATTTAAAACACGGGAATTACTCACGTACGATTCAGTCGATTATTCCGACTATAGTTTCAACCGCATTCGGCGGTCTTCATCAGGGCGAGTGCGCGCGCGCGGCTGCGTCTCGCATAGCACGGAATAATCGACTGAATCGTACGTGAGTAATTCCCGTGTTTTAAATCATAATGTGTGAAAACCACGTCAGTTTCCATAGTTCTCTGATTATTTATTACCATTCCTGTATTACCAGTCATTACGCTATTCTGATTTTTAGCACCTGACGAAAAAACGACGATGTATGAGTAAGTGTGGCGTTGCAGCTCTCGAACGGTTGAACAATTTTTTTATTTTTTTTTTGAAAGTAGAATTACGTCGGGAGTGTTCTAAGATATGTTTAATGAAAATCGATGTCGGGGTTTTTAAATTTATATTATTACTAGCTGTCACCCCGCGACTTCGTTCGCGTTTGTTATTTATGTATATATTAAGATATAAACTATCCTATCTCTCAAGTTGGATCGAACTGCACATGGTGTGCGAATTTTATTATAATCGGTTAAGTGGTTTAGGAGTTCATTGAGGACAAACATTGTGACACGAGATTTATATATATTAAGATACTAGCTGCGCCCCGCGGTTTCACTCGCGGTTAAAAAGTGCCCTATGTGCTATTCTGGACTATAATCCTATCTCTGTGCCAAATTTCATCCAGATCCGTTCAGCCGTTCTGGCGTGAAAGAGTAACAAACATCCGTCCATCCATCCATTCTCACAAACTTTCGCGTTTATAATATTAGTAGGATAGTAAGTAGGATAGGATAGTAGGATTATGGGTACTGAGTACTGACTACCCGCTTGACTTGGGTAATCTTGATTTTTTTCACATAAACTAGGCTATTTACTTATTGTTTCTTGTATTATTTTATCACATAATATCTACCTAAATTTGTAACCGAAATAACTGAATTGGTGTGTCACGGAGACATTACAAAAGCGAAATTTTGTAAGTGACAGAGGGTGTGTGTGACAGTGTGGGTGTGTTTATTACTTCTTCACGCTGAAACTACTCAACGGATTTGGACGAAATTTGGTATGGAGGGAGATTATACACTGGATAAGCAGCTAGGGTTTAACCTAGAAAAAAAAACGATTATAGGATAATCGGGTGTGACATTGTGACAAGCGTGTGATCTATTAGCTAGGCTAAGGAAGTAGATACTTGTCATGGTGACTGTTCACGACCACTGCAACGTCGAATAACTAAATAAACG
Organism: Peribatodes rhomboidaria; assembly: GCA_911728515.1. Lineage (NCBI taxonomy): Eukaryota > Metazoa > Arthropoda > Insecta > Lepidoptera > Geometridae > Peribatodes > Peribatodes rhomboidaria. Next base: position 12,184,917 of record OU452172.1, read on the forward strand.
ATTATAAGAGCAGACTATCGAAACTAATTGGATCAACGTAACTATATTAGCAAACAAGTTAAGTCGCCCTAAATCGACTAGAAAAAAGTAATCATTCATCAAGGATAGACTCGACCATTTACCTAATCATGAATAGCCAACCGTGCAATTTACAGAAAGGGACCGAGTTAAATCCAAAATCCACATGCATACCTAATAAATGCCTTAATTATTCATCACATTCGTAATTAACTTCAACCACATCAACACGCACGTTAACAATGCAGTACAGTAGAATCAGCAAGGATTTCGACGCGTCGTGCAAAGAGGAAACATTTATTATGCCCAACGATACGATATGTAAATAGAATAAACATAATGTCGTGAGTAGAGAGCAGTTGGCTTGCTGCCAGTAATCCGGTGTCTGGCATCGAGCGTGGTTCAGACGTTAACGGCACTTTCAGAATACGCTATTCTACTAATATTATGAGAGTGAGTTTGTTTGCTTGTTACGCTTTCACGCTTAAACTACCAATCATCCCAGTTGTTTATTGCGCATTATGGTAGGTATATGTTAGATGAGTTCATAAGATCTTAGAAATATAATTTCATCTCATAATGGACCCTCATTTTGAGATAAGTACATAAATTCTATTTCTTGGGTATTGCCAATGACATGTGGAGTGGGCCTATTCTTTAAAAATTAGGTTTACATCTTTGAGATATTCGTCTAATTTATAATAGCATGTAATATGTAAGTATCTTTAGTAAACATTTTATTCATTTCATTTCAAGCATCATGACATTTTGCGAGTGGAGTGTAGTGGAGCGGACTCATTCTCGGCCACGCGCTCGGATAGTCAACACGTCCTGAGGATGCCTCGTGGAGAGGCGAAACACGTGTCGACGAAGTGCTCGAAGAATATGAATTTTTTTTTGCTTTTTTATTGTATCATTTTTTAATTTTATTGTATTAATTTTTCGATAAAAAATTCAATCTGTTAAATTCCTTATTGAATTAGCTTCATAATTATATCAAATTGTATAAAGTTTTTAGTAGATTCGTTATAGTTGAGATATTAAATTCGTTAGTTGAAATATCAAATTGTATAACGTTTAAAATTAGATCCAAATCTCAATTTGTATAAGTTTATAGTAAATTTAAAAGTAGAATAAAAAATTCATATTCCTTCATGTACTAAATGCGACGTTAAAGCGGAATTACACTAGATATTACTATTAGTTTAAGTAACAATTTTGAAGATTGAACTTCCGCAAAGTAACGCCTGATTCAATCAACTATTTAACCGAATAACTTATTCTTTTTTTTTTTTTTTTCCTCTAACAATAAGGATTTATTTGTACACAACTTAAAATAATAACAGAAAATTAAAGAAAACTTAAACTATTAACTAAAAACTAGAAATTAAAATAACTAAATAAATCACAAAAATTTAAACTAAAAGACCATTAGTGGAAGGAAAGGTCCCCAGAATGCTGGCGGCATTGCCACGTTGAATGGCAATGCTCAGCTTCTGTGCAAAGTAAAAGCCAGCATTCTGGACACCCGACGCTTCCACCAATCGCCTGGTCAAGTCACGAAAAAGCCTCAAAGCGGCCGGCCCCCACGGACCCATCGTCTCTACCCCAAACGGAGCAAACATGTACACCCGGTCAAGATGTGCATACTTGCGCCGCTTGAGGTTTTCGGCTTGAGCGGCGGCAGCGCCGGCCTGAACCGATGTTCCTGGAAGGTGAGACGGCGCCATTGTGTCTACGCATGTTGCATCCCACACCAATGGCTGACCCACCTTCCAAGGTATAAGAGTCATCCCGTCGGGTCTTTTGCCGTCGTCACGCATCAGTCCATTGGGTTCTAAGACTGACGGGACGCCGGCACTGACGAAAGCCCGGCGGATGACGTCATTCAGGCTGGCGTGCCGCGGTATACGCCCAGCACTCTTTAGACACGATAAGCCGTGGTGGCCGAGGCGGTCTACATTATCACCGCAATTGCAGCGGTGGGGCACCTGGCAAGCTGCACCAATTCTTAGGGATACGGCTAAACGGAACGTATTTTTGTCTAATAGATTTCCAATGTTTTTGGAAGGTAGAGCGTGTAACCAAAGCCCCGACTCCCAACGGGCAACAGCCAGAAGGCGAGCGCGCTCTGCGGATGAAGTTGAAGAGTGTAAAAGATTTTTATACTCTAAAACACAGAGCGGCCCGTCCCATTGCCGCTGAGAGGAGGGGGTCTTGGGCAAAGATTCGTTTGGGCAGGCTGATTTCCAACTTTCCAAAGCGTCAGAAAGGAAACTAATTTCAATTTTTGGGAGTGATGACAGTAAGATATCCTGAACTAGGTGTTGTGTGCTGAAGGCTGATGACAGAAAAGCTGGCAAAGAAACGCTGGATATTTTACGTATGCCGAGACCTCCAAACCTTACAGGCAGGGAGGCCTGGCGCCAAGTACGTTCGTCAAAAGGTGTATTTAAAATGGCGGTGAGAGTATCCCTTTGAATGCTGTCGAGCTGTTGTAAGAGCAAGGGGTGGTTCCAAAGCTGACAACATCTAAGGGCATACGTAAATTTAGGTACAAAAAGGCAATATTTTATTATAAAATAAGCAACATGAGTATTAATTTTTCCCAGCCGGTCCGAACAAGAACGAAACAAATTAATTTTTTCGTCCGCAAAATCAGCTATTGATTCATCAAGGATCGGAGACCCTAGGAGGCGAAGAGATTTTTTTGTCAGTAATTTAATATTTGGTGTAATTTGTTCAAAAAGGTTTAAAATTTCATTTTGCGAGTACGTTGTAGATTGCGGAATATAAATTTCACATTTAGAAAAATTGAGTGACAAACCTAATTTATTAAAACCGGATATTATTAATTTGAGATCTTGGAGTACCGAGCTGATATCACCTCCTAGGGTTCCATCGTCGAGGTACCACACATTAAATTTAGAAACCAATTTTTGGATGATGGGGTTGATAGCTAAGCTAAAAAGAGCCGGCCCAAGCGGATCACCTTGTTGGCACCCTACTTCAGATGAAATTAAATTATTTTTATACACTAAATGTGAAGGTGTGCCGTAGCATTGCCGAATAAAGTTGTAAATCTGTGGAATTTTGTCTTTTACTTCGTTTATAAAAGCGGTTCTATGAACGGAGTTAAAAGCGTTTTTAACATCCACCTTCACGAGCACCTCACCTCCTTGCTTGTTTAAAAAAGTTCTTAACGCGTGTACTGCCGCCTCGCAGCCACCACGAGATCCGAAACCCAACTGCAAGGGACTAAATTCCTTACAGAGGGTTTCTTTAATATTTTTACAACAAATTTTGGCTGTGAGGCGGCGGTACACAGTACCAACGGCAATAGGCCTCACGCCCCCATCTTTCTTAAGAAGTGCGCACAAGTTTGCTCCGTAGATTATGGCGGTGATACTGTTGTCAACCTTGCCAGAAAGCATTAGGTTGACTAATGCTGTGAGTTCCTTGAGCAGGGCGTCTCCGATCTCTCCACAGCCTGCGCCAGTAAGATCTTTCAGATGCTGCGGTGTAAGAGAGTCAAGGCCACCCGCAGAACCACTCGGAAAGGAACTCAGAGCAAGACTAATGTCCTCAAAGGTTGCTATCAAGGAGTTCTCCTCAGGCGCGTCTTGAAGTACGGGTATTGATGCTGGTGAAAGTGGATGTTTTTCTTTTAAAGCCAACAAGGTTTCTGTAGTGTTAGGGGCCATAGTATCACTGGAAAACAAAAGTCTTGCAGAACCTCTGATGTCTCCCTCGGCCATTTTGTCTTCGACTAAGCTATATGCTACAGAACTTTTGGATCGTGAAGGTGGTCGTGGTGGAAAAGAGAAATCAGGGCAAGACTTCGAGTTATTAATACAATTTTGCTTGATTTTGTTAGTGAGTGAATTTTGATCCAAGTTGTTTTTGGGAACATGAAGAATTCTATACGGGAAAGTTAGTAAGTGCTCCCAAGCTTGAACTGAATTGGTGGATGTAACGCGACTTATATCTAGAAATAGACAGTTAGCGACGCTAATGCGCGCACCGCGCGGGATTCTTTTCACTATTGGCAGGTTATTTTTAAATTTAGATAAGGTTTCCCAAAGGTTTGAAGGTTTATCAAGTATGGGAAAATGTGTATTCGGAACTGATCGATGAGCTTTGGCAGCATGGATTTTTAGGCCACGAACCCCTTTAAAAAAACGTAGTTCGGAGCATTGGTCGCACTTTACCTGGTTTTCCAGTGATACGTCGGCGTGTAAATTTGGAATTTTGGGAACGTTTGGTAAAGCCGCATCCCGTGAGGGCGAGGAAACAGAGTCAGATTTATTCTCAGGTAAAACATTAGATGATAGCGGCAACTGTCGCCTACAACGCTGGCCCAGCTGGGTCGGCGGAGGCGTCGGATGCTTGGAGGCTTCCTCAGGTGTGTGGAATTCATCATTACTTGTAGGTGACGACGAAGAAAGCATTAAAGGTAAATCCAAAATTTGTTGTTGTTTACTGCCAAGAAATAGGTTGACAGACGACAATCTAATGCCATTTGATAGGCATTGCTCATGCGTACATGTAAAGCGCAATGCGCCGATGCGCAAACCTGCTTGGCAATCACCGTTGCCATGGGCAACCTGGACACTTATGACAGACCAAGCACCAAAGTTCGCCAACAGACAAATATTTCAACTGAAACCAGATCAAATCATCAGTAGACGCCTGGAAACTTTAACTATAGGCTCTTCACAAAACTGGTGCTCCACTATATAGGTATAGACACTCTACTGTAGGGTCAAAATATTTTTAGGAATTATTTATTTTTTGAGCTTTTATTGAAACTGTTGACAGGTTTTTTTTTTTTTTTTTTTATGATATAACTTATTCTTATTTTTGTACCAATAAAAACGGCTAGAAAAAGTAATTCTAGGCACGCCGAACTCTTTTCAAAATCAACTATGATATACGATTTTCAACTTTAAATGAAGCGGTTTAAGTAAACGGGTGCGGGGTGGAAAATCGTGGTAAGACCGCGTCTCGTAGTGTGAAGAGTTCTCAGTCGATAACGTCTGAGGGGAGGAAAATGGAAAAATAACGACACGATATCAAAAACGATCAAGTGCGTTTTTATGGCTCCACGCAATATGGAGAACGAAATGAAATTGAGATAACTGAAGTGGGTGAATTACCAAACAAGTTCGGTTAAAAATTTGAGAAACATAGCCGAGGACTTGAGCAAATAGCAGTCAGTTAAAATAATGAGAGGTGTAAATACTCGTGATCGGGTGCTGCTTGCGGGTCGCTGGTCTGCTCGTGGTGTACTCACAATGTGAAAACCTTTAACTTAACCTTAGATTAAGACTTAATAACTAACCCCCCTCTACCTGTATTCCCCTTAAATAATAATTTAAGATTTATGTTAACAAAAGTCACGGTCCCCGGAGTCCGTGGAGTGTAATTTTTAAATAAAATAAATAAATAATAAGAGGTTCAAAATTGAATTCTGAAACAATATAACGTAGATATAACACAATTACTTTTAGGGCCGAATTCACCATTATGCTACTGATCGAGGTTTATTAAACTAAGTTTAGTGAAATGCAAAATGACTGTTTGACCTCAGTTTTTCACGTAAACCAAGTATAAAATGAGCTAATCGCGTTTATATTCACTGGTGAAATCGGCCCTAAATCTATGAAACGTATAATGATTCTACATATATGTAATCAAACAGAGAAAATCTCAGCATAGATCTCTGGATAACAAAATTCTAAGCACTTTATTATACGTGCAAAACCAACAATCTCCGTCAAAATTGCTTAAAAGCTTTTCAATTTCCAATAAGTAAACGATTTTTATCGGCTGAGAAAATCATTTTACAGGAGGGTAATTCCTTCAACAGGCTTATACAAAATGCGCCGCATTTTCCTTTTAGCGGTTACATTTCGCCATGCATCAGGCTGTCGCAAATTGCGCCCGACTCTGCCCGGAGTGGCTTGACAGGGAGGTCCCGGGTGTAGGGCTGTCTCATCTATATTTACAATACCTACATCATTTATTACAAGCACTTAGCAAACTTAGATTTATTTACGGGAGTAGCCACCGGTTATAATACCGACACACAGTTTACGCTAGTAGGAGTCAGTGGATTCAAATTACATGTACTTATTGTTCGATCAAATAAACATTTGATCGAACTTTGATTGATGATTTCAAGTATAGTTTCCACCCATCTCTACTATTAGATCATCTATCTTTGCCAAAATGGATCTAAGTCGTAATTTGCTACTTTTTATCTTGATCCATTTCGCAAGAGTCAAAAATACCTATTTTTGTAGCTGTTTTCATTTTAATTGAAAACGTTCGAAATCGGCACATCGTACAGTGCTTGATTGTCAACCTCCGATATGACAAAATATCCTTTAGCGATGGAATGTTCCGTTGACTGCAAACATCTATCGCAGATAGAACGATTCTACGAAATTCCTCTTCGTCTGTGGTTGGTTTCATAAAAGAATTCTTCGACCGTTTATTACTGGAAATGGAGCCCGGAACTTTTTCCTAACGTGTAGATACGTCTATTTCCTTAAATGTGTTCTTAATAACATAAAAAGTTTCCGCTTCAATACCTTGAAAACAGAAATTCAATTTTGTTACACGTTGTACGTTACGAAAATTCTAATTCATGTCAAATCAAGTTTAATCATGAAAATGCCTACAGTTTCACATACAGATAAACCGATACACAAACAGATAAACCTTATAAGAGTAACATTTGTTACTCTGTCTTGTGGCACCCTACACTAAGAACATAAATATTCTTATGATTTAAAACACGGGAATTACTCACGTACAATTCAGTCGATTATTCCAGTAGAGTATTCAGTTGATTAATCGTACGTGAGTAATTCCCGTGTTTTAAATCATAATGTGTGAAAACCACGTCAGTTTCCATAATAAATATTCTTGTGCTGCAGGTAAAAAACGACAAAATATTTCCCAAAGCTTTACACTAGATCGGAGGATGAATTTCCGTAAACTGAAGCGAGATTCATTTAATAATGTATTAGGTTAGGTAAAAGTTAGCAGCCCTAGCGAGGTCCAGGGAGTGTCAGGTAGACGGGAGGGGAGTTAGATTAATGGCTTGAGCGTAGTTAGGTCGCTCTCGCCCACAGGGACCGATCGCGCGTTTAAACTGGAATCCTCTCAAATTGGCAGAACGCGCTCCCAAATTACCGTGAAAGGGTGTTTGTGTGCTTCTTGGTGTGTTAGTTTTAGCTTTGTTACTTTGTGATTTAGACGTGTTTAGTGGACGTGGGTAGAGTTAGCGTATTTTTTGCAGGTGGTTTCGAAGATCTTAGATTTGTTGGTAGTTTCTATGATAAATAAAAAAAAAATCGGGACACTTCCTCACACGGTCGCCTGACCCCGAACTAAGCAAAGCTTGTACTATGGCTGCCAGAGACTGATATACATACTTAGATATTTTTAAATACATACTTAAATCGATATTAACACAGACGTAGAATAAACATCACATGAATGTTTGCCCTAGGTGGGAATCGAATCCACGCCCCCACGCTCAGAAGGCAGGTTCACTACCACCTGAGCCATCGAGGCAGTCAAAATGACATTTTTTAAAGCTTAGCTTTATTAGCCGAGCGCTCCAATGAACAAAAGTAATAACTGTTATGTAGTTTGAATGGCTTTGTATTCTTTATTTCTAAAGCTGCCCAGCTTGATGCTTTAGAAATAAATACCTAAAACATCTTTAACTAAAATATTCAAATTCCGGGATCAAAGCAATCTATTGGTCTTTAATAAACGAACCTACCTACCTTTTTAGGAAACACTTAACAACAAACAGATAAACAGATAAACTTTAACAATTCAATGTTAATTTCATCTCAATTATGTTCTCATAGATTCGAGTAAGTACTAGGTCCACTGTAAAAGAGTTTAAATCTGTCGGCATGGCTTGTCAATTGATAATCATTTAACTCAAAAAGGTAAAGGACATAGTAACCTCCTAAACCGGTATTCAATTGTTGTAAATATAACTTTCAATCGTAATTCATCCAAACACTGACTGAATCGTCCAAAGCGTAAAATCAATGCTGTGTTTTGTTACCAGCTACTTGATTTATGCACTCAACGCACTGCCACAGCGATGATAGCCTAGTTGGAGAAGGCCTGCCTCTCAAACCAGAGGGAGCGGGTTCGAACCCAGCCGCCGGCAAACACCAATTTGTTCATTGTGTGAACATTTTGCGTATTGTATGTCGTCTGCTACATGACTGGAGCCCGGTGTATGGCGACAGGCTCGCCCCGTGTCATTTGGGACTGAATATCGTCCGGCTAAGTGTGGGTGTAGTATTAAACCTCTGCCAGCCCCCTCGGGGGAAAAGGCGTGACGGTACGTTACGCACTGCCACAGAGCATAATGTTAGGCACAGTAGAACATTCTGTTATAGGTACATTGTCATTGTCCCACAACTTTCTCACCAAATCAGTAGTTACGGCCTGGGGGGCTATTCCTGCGCGTGAGATGAGATGAGATTTTATATTGGTCACTCTCACACCTATGACGTTTCAAACGAGAGCAACAAGGACGAAAAAAAGTGAGATGAAAATCTCAAATCTCCGAATAGGGTCCCTGTCAGTTGGCAGGTTTGTCCGAAAGCCATACGAATCGCGCCCCATGACGAGAGCCATGCAGGCGAGGAAAGCGTGACGGGTCGCGCATGACCGGCGGTTTGTCGCCTCATTAGACCCGTCCTCGGTCAAGGATTCCTTGAGGTGTTCACTGTCTCATTAGATCGCTCTAACTGGTGGAAATTAAAGAGCACGTCCAAATAGAAACCGAGACCAAGCACAGGAGTGCTAAGTTTTTATCAGAGAAAGTTTTTACAAGAGACAGACGGATAAAAGGAAAGGTCGCGACTTTACGAGTAGTCGCTTAGAAAAACTTTTTGAGCAGAGTTCGCAGAGTGTTAAAGTAAAACACCATTGTGAACTGTGAACAGGAAAATGTGACTATATTATTATTGTTTAGAATACACGAGCATATTGTATAAAGTTTATTCTAAATCGTCTGTTTTGCTATGCGCACATAATTATAAAGATACTTAAGTACGTTAGAATTTTTGTGTGTGCTTTTTAAAATTAAATTATTTAAAATGTAAAGTTACTAATAGAACACCTAAGTACGAACCAAATGAGTTGTTATTGATATGTAATGTCTTTTAGAGTAAAATACAATTAATGAAAATTATATCCTACTAATATTATAAACGCGAAAGTTTGTAAGAATGGATGGATGGATGGATGTTTGTTACTCTTTCACGCCAGAACGGCGGAACAGATCTGAATGAAATTTGGCACAGAGATAGATTATAGTCTAGAATAGCACATATTATACTTTTTAACCGCGGGTGAAACCGCGGGGTGCAGCTAGTTAATAATAAAATAAAACTTCCCGGTATCCGAATCGGAAAAAAAAATGAAAAAAAAGGGAACAATAAACTGTAAGTAAAAAGTATGTCCATTTAAATAGAGTAGTTTCAAAATCGGTTCATAACTAACGGGGTTATGCGGTTACAACCGTTAAAATTAAATAACAATAAAAACACACAATCGAATTGGTAACTGAATTGAAATCGATTATAAAGAGACAAGAGTTAATCAAATCATCGTCAAGGTACATGTTAACGTAGACGTATCATAAGCAACGACAAACACAGTTAAATTGAAAGAACTAACACAATTTTGACGCCCACAATCAATCGCCACAGCTACTAGGTACCAATACTTGGTAGTCTGCTTTATGATTACTTGAAACTTTTATCACTTTCAACATTTCAATTTGAAGATAAGACCCACTTAGATCGAGTAGCGTCGATATTGTGTCAATCGAGAAGCAGTAAGACAATTAATCATAGTTGATTTAGGCGCTGCTGATATAATAAAGATAAAGTTGCACCAAAGCTGGTAATCCGTTCGAGCAAATATAATACAATCCACAAAGTCTCTTTACAAAAAAAGGTCGTCAAAACAGCGCCGCACGTCCCGACAATTAAATTTTATCTCGGCTTTCATCTCATTGTTTCAATTCAAAAAGAAATTAAGATTTAATATCAGAGAGCTGTGTGCCCGGCAGGCCATAATAGGCTCAATCCCCAGCCCTCCAGGGTAGAAAATTGAGTGTAATTCAATTGTGACATTTAATTTCGGGAGCCTGGGCAAGACCCTTTGGCAAGGCGTTAAAAGGGCGCTGGAGGGCCGAGGGTGAGGGTAGGTGGAAGAATGATAGGATGAATATTGAAGCCCGAAGCGATTGACGCAGTAATGATGCTGTCGTGATTAATTTTGAAGTGACGTCTCATTATGACGACAACCTGTTGATTGACTACCGATCAATCAACATAATTAAGTGGGTTTTTTAATACAGTGTTTAAGATTAAGCAGAAAAAAAGAGAGAAATAATAAGATCTACACTTCCACATCTACACTTTTACAATACAATACAAAAACTCTTTATTGACACCAAATACAAAATAAAGCTAAACTAAACACTCAAAAATATAGGCGCAAAGGGCGGTCCTATCGCTTAAGAGCGATCTCTTCCAGACAACCTTTAGAAGGAATAAAAACATTATGACTAAGCATGGACGGTGGTGTGTGCTAAAGAAAAAAAAATACATTTACATTTACAGTTGTTCAGAACTAATAATATTTTAAAGAGGAAAGATTTGTATTTGTATATTTGTAACAAATAACTCAAAACTAATGGTCCGATTTCAAAAATTCTTTCACCATTAGATAGCTACATTATCCCTGAGTGACATAGGCATAGGACATGACATGAAACACGAGCGGGCTGTGGGCAAAAGCGCTAGTCTTAATATAATTTTGAGACATGACAACCATTCCCAACTTCTATTTTAGCTTGTGAAAATAACTCCAACTCGCAGTCATTTCCAAGCAGGTAAACATTGAATAGCAAGCACAGTCTTGTATTTTTCCAAGCTCGAGACTAATAAAAGTTTTAAAGTCTATTTTGAGTGGAAGCAGTTGACGTAGGTAGACGGAAAGTTTGGAAATTGTCAGAGTTCTGGTATTTAATGAAGCTGCCTGGCTACCTGAAGCCTCTAAAGTATTTGAAGTACAATATTTGACCGAGCAAGCGTTAGAGAGCGAAGCGTCTATGCTTCAGATTCTTTAAAATTTCTTTCGTATGTCCGAATTTTGTTTTGATCTCTTACTCCCTTAACAGTTCGCATTTCTTAACAGATTCTCTTGAAATTTTGTGAGGAGGTTCGATTATTATGTTTTTTTAATCGAGCCAGTTTTTTTACTAGGAAAAATTCCAAAAACTAAAACTGCAATAAAAGAGTTTAATTATTAAATCTGCTTACGAAATACTCGTATCACGAGAAGCGATTGAGAAATGCGGCCTGAAGAGGAGGAAAGACGCTGGCAGTCTCCAGGTCATAGAGCCCTTAGTATTTTATACCGTCATTACATTTCTAAAAAAGATGAAGTTAATGTTAAATAATTAATGTTCACTTCACACCATACTCTGCGTACTGAGTCCTCGACTCCTCGTAGACTTGTAGGTATTTACATAATCCATTCCGTCCACGTCGAGACCTCCACAAAGACGGACGTGACGTGTCTATCGTATCGTAGGTAGCCCATTCGCCTACACGTCCGTTCTGTATGCAAAATACATCAGTCAGTACTCGTTGTCGTACCTAACAAAATTACTATTCGAATAATACCGATAATAATGGACAGAATAAATTGCATGCCTTTTAATACCAGCTCATAATTGGCAACAAATCTATAATCGATACAATAAGCCATTTATAAACAGTTACATCAGAACATAAATTCGAATACTTATCATATCATGAATTCAAACAATATTTAAGTATTCACCGACAGAATCTCGTGTATTCTTACGTAACAGAAGTACCAGGAGCGCAGAAACGCCGAGTAGGTATGTTCGAACACCGAGCGTTGTGTGCGAGAAAATTTATATGCTAGACAAGGTAAGCAAGTCGATCGGTGGGGCGACAGAGAAAGACAGAGTCAACTAAACAAGTACCGACGCTGCGCCAGCCAGTCGCAGCACAGCGCTGCTTGGATGTAGACGTGTGTACTGCTTGTCTCTTTAGATTGTTACTTTGTTTATCAAAAGGTGTGAATTGACGTTGTAACAGTTAGTAGTTCACGCTAGGTGTTGGCATGTCTATAACCATAACATTTTATAGCTTCAAATCAATTACCCGTAAATCGTTTTGCCAGTCATTTTTGGCGAGAGGAAACTTTTTTCAAGTTGTTTTTAGAGCAGTTTAAAGGTACACTCAACGTGAGTGTTCTTCAGTCAGTAATTGATGGGGGCTATTAGTCCTATAAATGGGCATCAAAGAACAGTTCGGTAACGGCGGCTGCACTCGCTGCTCGGTGCCAGTCGCACGGTCATCGACTCTCAGACAATTAAATCGACGCACTGTCGCTGGCTGTCAAGCAACAGACGTCATCACTTGATGATATATCAACGTTACAACAACAATGAACTGTTGACTGAATGAAGAGCCTAATGCATCATTGGCGTGGCTTATCTAATCACTTGTAGGCGTAAGTGGTCGGATTATAACTGTATAGGCTTGTACGATGACACGAATATCTTAAAAGATCGATTCCAGAGATTGATTGCAAATGAGATGACAAACTAAGCTTTTTGTTTCCGAAGGGTAAAGGAATAAAAAGTCGATTCTAAACAACACAAAGTATCCTTGCGGGGTTTGAAGGCAAATTCGTGTAAATTCGTCGTCAATCTTTTATAAAGACTATTATATAAAACGACAATTAGGTCAGACTTTAGAAATAAATTAAGCTTTACTTAAGAGTGCCTTAATAACGGTATATTTAAACGTATGCCATAGGTATGCCTTGCCAAAAGCCTAGCCTTGAGCAAAAATATTAATACCAAAACATTCGGAATTCCATTAAACGGCAAAGTCCGCCAATAACAAAGGCAATTCCGATTGCTTGAGTCCCGTTCAAACTAACCTGTTTCGTTCAGAGGGGTATTTGAACAAATTACCGGGTTCGGGCAACGCAAGCCCTTGTTTGGCATAAAGGGCTTCCGACCCTCACTTGTGGCAAGTCGCAGAGCAAACACACTCGTGTCACCTCACGAGGGAGAATCCACTGATTTGAGATTACCGTGACTGGTATTGATTTGAATTCTAATGATGAAGGTTGCGGTGTGTCCAAATTAGAAATGAAATCTCAACCTTGTTGGTAGTACTCGGAGTACCATAGTAAGTCTCAATTTTGTTAGTTGCATAGTAAGTTAATTTTACAGAATGCTGTTAAACTGTGTAATGTTTAGGCTCATCAATGTTTTGTAAAACTAAGCTTATTATCACAAAAAGGTTTACATTGTTATAAAGGGTCTGTTTACCCACTAAAATGATAAAACCTCGTCAAGCTCATTATAATCCTTGAATAAATACGTCAGTAATAACTCAATTAAGGGAGATCAGCGCTCGCGGCGGGATACAGATATGGGTGCATTGGGAGCTCAGCCAGATAAGCAAAAAATACAATGGTGGGGTGGAGCTGGCGAGGGAGGCACAAACACGACCAGACATCCTGACCCTTGTCTCTACCCTTCATAACACCGTTACTGATTGCATTCCATTGTTATGGAAACCATCAAACAATGTATAAACACTGCAGTCATTTGATTTGCTGAATGCTATTTTAAATCGAATTATGACAAATCGTGTGCAGATGATGTTAGGGCATTACCATGGTAAATTAATATACTCCGCCAGGTATAGCATTCTGGTCACGTGGGCAACACGCAGTGACGACAATCGATGCTGAAGCAAGACCGAAATAAGTAATTTACAAATAGTTTGAAAGAGACGGATGACGTTGACGAGTGACGTTATTACGTGTTTGCTTCCGGAATGCTGGACCTTGTATTTTTGGATCATGGACATTACAATGAGAAGATCGAGCACATGCTTGGAGTGATCGCTAAGACGTTCTCGACGTGGGAACATCTCACCTGCACGGTCCCGCGTTATCCTTCCCTAATTACTCTCCTTATCTGCATCAGATAAAGAAACATTAAAAAACACCGTCCTTTCCATTTCGTTTTAAATTTACATAATAATGCGTGGGGCATAACGACCGCCAGCGAGGCAACAGGCGTATTATTATAATGACCACGTTACACGACTACCCGCGCCAACTTGTCTCTAACTTTTTATGTGAGATTGCCGGTAACGGTGTCCATATTCAGATTGGATGTCGCAATTCGAGCCGAAGGGTTTCGACCGGTGGCATAAGTGGCATTAGTCTCGCGATCGGTTTCAAGATAGACATTCTTTAAATTTCAAACAGAATCTACCGAAGCTCTATCGATTTGAGACTTGTTTATGATCGTGTTCGAATTGGTTGGCAGTGAAGCTGTATTATTTTTATCACCTGGTCGTTAGTTCACAGCGTGTCGGTGCGAGATTGTGAGTAACGGAATGTTGGAGTGTGCACGAGACAATGCTCTCGGCTCTAATTGTGAGGGGGGTCCTATTTGATGATTCTCCTTTCCCCACACGCTTTAATATTCCGAGCGAACGTGTATGCGATTTAGTATGCTTTCTAAATATAGGGGGACCATTCACATGGTTTTTATATTTTGAAGGGCTGCACGGTATCTAAACAACGGGTATATAAGCCCGCGATTATAATGAACAGTTTTGTGACAGGGAAATCTATGGAGTATCCAAAAAGTAGAATAAGATGATTTAAATTTTGAAATAAAAATATTTTTTTTTTCCAAATGAACTCTAGTTTACTAATAAATTAGACGCTGCAATAAAAATAAAATAATATACTAGGAAATATATTTATATTAATATCAAATGGAATACAGCTATAAAAACTGGCCTTAACCATAGTTTTTGGTTACAAAAAACGTTTTCGTTATATAACGAAAACGTTTTTTAGGTAGGCAACCTCACGTCTTACCTTAGAAGAACTATTTATGGAGGTGATGAATAAATCAGCAGAATTTTTAGGGTTCAATCTATGATCGCATTTTTCATCTTTCCATCGCAAACATGAACCAAGCTCTGTTTGCTGAAGACAAAATTGAAGAATCAATAGAAGATAATCGAGACGAAAGATGAAATGAAATTAAAAAGAAATGTAATCAGTCCGTACTTTGAAATACACTAGGTATTCCAAAAGTTCTAAAACACTAACCCCCTTAACAATACACGTTGGCTTGGTTTGTCTTTTTCGACTAAGTTCGTTTATTTAAAAAAGAAAAAGATTAAACACTAACTATTCCGCAACTAGTATGCAACGTTTATTGCCAAGGGGGTAAAATTGTAACAGAACGATTAAACAAACAAAAAACAGAGTAGACAATTTCTTCGCAATAAAAATAAATCAACAAAGACTACTCCACGGACGGTGTCGTGCCCTCAGCGTTTTTTATTCCATTCCAATACAGGGATGGATAAAATTACGGTGGAGCATTGTCAAGCGATTATTTATAGAAAATTTGGTCGCTTTGTGTTCCTTCCGAGTGCATTCTGGATCCGTCCGTTTCGAATTATTATCGGCGCTTCGTATCTGTGACCCGTGGGTAACGGCTTGTTTTTTTTTATCTTTTTTTATAGGAAGGGAAACCGTTACGTGAATGTTGCTCCTTAATTGATCATCGAATGTCTTCCCGACTAAGTATCCCAAATGGTGTTGGTGTCAAGTGTCATTTACATCATTTACATCGTCTTTTAAAACCTTAGACCCATAAAACTTTACCTGGCGATTATCTAATTAACAGTCAATTTTTGACATTTGACTCATAGGAAGAATAGTTGTCAAAAACTGTTGGCTAAGCATTTAATTGGCCGGTCAAGTCTTCGTGAGCTTTAGTATTACTCTCTTTTGTTGTTTAGCACTACATTTTTTTAGTTTACGTTAGATCTGGATCTCGATCCAGGGGCCGTATCCGGAGATTTGAGATTTTCATCTCACCTTTTTTCGTCCTTGTTGCTCTAGTTTTAAACGTCATAGGTGTGAGAGTGACCAAGATAAAATCTCATCTCATCTCACGCGTAAGAATAGCCCCTCCAGGGGCTCTATTCGGAAATTTGAGATTTTCATCTCACCTTGTTGCCCTCGTTTGAAACTTCATTGGTGTGAGAGTGACCAAACAAAGAAAAATCTCATCTCATCTCACGCGTAGGAATAGCCCTCCAGGATGGAAAGTAAAGTAATTTAGTCATTAAATGTAGGCTTAACAATTTAACATTGCTAAACTTAAATGAGGCAACTTTTACGCCTCGTTTTCTTATCGTGTCATTTATCAGTGCCGAAATACAAACTGAAGGCTTATTCTATAGATACGTCTACTTTTTAACAAACCTACGTTTACTTCCTCAAAGCTATATTTTTTGTGATAAGCCTTTTTTTTAAATATTGTGATTTGATATTAGTTCACTGCTTAATGCTCAGTCAGTTTCTTTGAAGTTTAACAAATTAGTGTAAGTAAGTATTATTATTGCTTATCTTATCTTCCTGTACCGTTTTTCCGTACAATTTACTCTTAATGCTCCGGTAGATCACAATTTCTTATTAAATATTTTATTGCACAATTTATAATAGCGCCATCTATCAAAATACCCCGGAACTATGTCATGCGACAGAGGACTAGTGTACTTTGGGGTGTAAGAAATGAATTTTAAGAACGGCATTTCAGAAACAAATAAAATATCATAATCAGGTTGGATGTGAGTAATCTAAACGGAAACATAAATTTAAAAATGTAATAAAACGATCGTAACATTTGTTTGTTACATCGGAATTGCACTAGGGAAGATATTTTGCACGGACGGAATACTGCTCGACGCTGATTGGTCGAAAGCGGCAACGGGGAGCTGGCGCTCTCGGCGCTTGTTCGGTCGAAGTCGAATACTGGCGCGTTCTTGCTGAGATACTAGGGCCTCAGAGCTCCGTAGGAGTTGCTATAAACTTTCCAGCTTTATAGAACTTTGTGCTTTACACCCGAGGAATACGGCAGACTCTGCTTTGACAAAAAGCTTTTCGTTTATATTAGGCGATGCCGCCAGATAACAAGGCAATTTCAATGCAT
Organism: Peribatodes rhomboidaria; assembly: GCA_911728515.1. NCBI lineage: Eukaryota > Metazoa > Arthropoda > Insecta > Lepidoptera > Geometridae > Peribatodes > Peribatodes rhomboidaria. Next base: position 12,202,093 of record OU452172.1, read on the forward strand.
ACGAAAGTAGACTTTATTTTATACAGCATGGGCTTGCATTTTGACGTGGAAGGAATTTTTAACCATTTAAGTAGTTTCCCTAATTTGACACGGGGCGCTAGAAGACAAGTTTAGTAACTTTTGACAGCGCTTGAAGCACGCCCAATTTAAAACGAGGTTCTTTATCATCTTTAGTATTAATATAGACCGAATTATAACGTTACAATTAATTTACTCTGTAGCATATTAGATATCGGAAATGAACGAGTAAGTAATATTTTTGGGAAACATTTTGAAGACCTTGCAAAGTTACTTCATGATCTTTGCACTCCCAATATTGAGAATAAAAAAAAATACTTATCTGTTTTCACTTTTTTTTTTTAAAGTTTACTTTGTCCCTAAAAATGAATAGAAGCATCAAACTAAAAGCAATATGTTAGCAACACATACAAAAGAATGCAGTCTATGGTCTGCTGTGTGACGTTTTGCGAGCGAACTGTCAAAGGAATGTATTGAATGAATGAAGGAATGAAGGAGTAGCGCCTGAGTCGCCCGCCCCGTCCAACCGGGACTTCTCGCTGGAGCACGGAAGAGGTCGGACCTCGTAGTGTTTTTCTTGGGTGTCTTTCTGAAGTATTGATCTTGGTGTCCATATTCATAATGGAATTACCTACATATTGTACATGGTTTGGATTATTAGAAGTATTAGTTGATTACATTTACATTAAGGTGGTTTTGAATACCGTCTCTTCAGAAATAGTTTACATCAGAAGTGAGATGTAGTTTTCTCGCGCCATAAAAGAAATAGAAATACATCGATAAAGGTACCAAGGCAAAAGATACCGGAATTATTTTTAGCAAATCGTGTAATGTTATTATGTCTGGCAACTAACTTCATTAGATTAGCAGTACTAGATGAAACGACAAGCGTGTATGAAAAGCCTCATGGAAGTAGAAGAAGCGAAAGATGTATGCCAGGATCGTAGCAAGTGGAGAGAAGTGGTATCTGTCTACCCATATGGGAAACAGGCGTGACTATATGTATGTAGATGACCTGAAAGACGGCTATAGGCACTCACCAGAATAGAAGTAGTGAGTTGAAGCAGTGACTTCCTAAGACTAAAGGAATGATCTGGACCAGGCACTACTTCGGATTAAGGGAGTGAGCTAAAATAGCTGAACAGTAAGTGAATTAGTAGCTGATACATGACCTGAAAGGTTGCTATAGGCACTCGCCAGAATAGTGGTAGTGAGCTGAAGCAGTGACTTCCTAAGACTAAAGGAATGATCTGGACCAGGCACTACTTCGGATTAAGGGAGTGAGCTATAATAGCAGTCGTATAGGGAATTTCTAAGCCTAAATATATCAGCTTTGGTTTAGATGGTCGGTACTATTATAAAAAAAAAGATACATTGCAGAACTATTGAGAAACCTACAGACCTTTTTTTCGGTGTTATGATTGATGATGAAGTTAATGAATGAGATAACTAGTTACAAAGTGGTAGAAATTTCCAAGTCTAAAGGAATCAAATGATGAAAAGGTTGCAACAGAAGTTCTATCTATTTAGGACATCATGAGTCATGATAGGCCGAGCTTAAAGATTTTAACAGCTTTTGAAATCATGTGTGTGTTGACAGATACGTAATTCATGTGCAGAGTTGGAACCAATATAAGAAGCGTGCCTGAGGGCATGCACGGCGCAGGAGGGCCGTGTTAGCAACACATACAAAAGAATGCAGTCTATGGTCTGCTGTGTGACGTTTTGCGAGCGAACTGTCAAAGGAATGTATTGAATGAATGAAGGAATGAAGGAGTAGCGCCTGAGTCGCCCGCCCCGTCCAACCGGGACTTCTCGCTGGAGCACGGAAGAGGTCGGACCTCGTAGTGTTTTTCTTGGGTGTCTTTCTGAAGTATTGATCTTGGTGTCCATATTCATAATGGAATTACCTACATATTGTACATGGTTTGGATTATTAGAAGTATTAGTTGATTACATTTACATTAAGGTGGTTTTGAATACCGTCTCTTCAGAAATAGTTTACAAATATTCCTGGGTAATCTTTTAAATAACTTGCAAAGTTACTTCTTGATCTTTGCATTCCCAATCCCAATATTAAGAATCATAAAAAAAAATCCTACCCGTAATTACTTTTTTACGAAAGATTACTTTGTCCCCAAAAAATGAAAAGCATGAAGCATCAAGCAGGAAGCAATCAAAGTAAATAAAGTACAAAAAAAAATTACCTATTACTGGAGAATCTAACAGAATTTAAAGATGTGTGGCTTTAGAGATAACTAGCGACCCGCCCCGGCTTCGCATCTTAAAACATTCCGAGCAAAATTATCTAACTGGTAGTGAAAACCGCATCAAAATACGTTACGTGGTTTTGAAGTTACAATAATGTACAGACAAATAGACAGATGCGGAAAGCGACTTCATTACCCGACTGCGCAAGAAGGAGGGTTATGTTTCTCGAGTGTATGCATATATCTAAGCATGAATGTATGTGTGTATGCAGGTTTCTTTGGCATGCGCTACAGCCTAAACAGCTTGATGGATTTCGACATGTGAGGTGTCATTTGAATCGTCTTGATAGTGAAAGAGACATAGGGTACAACATTTTGCAGCCGAGTTCTTTGTTTTACTTTTAAGAATGTTACTTGTTTGGTACTGTCATCATCATGTCAGCCCAGAAGACGTCCACTGCTAAACAAAGGTCGCTCCCCCAGTGATCTTTCCACGACCGGACTTTAGCTGCCCGCATCCAGTGGCTTCCCACGACCTTCACCAGCATAGGTAATATAGGTATACACAATCATTCGGAAACGTTTCCGTTCGGATTCCAAAAATTATTGGAATCTCAGTCCTATTTCACAAGTTTATAAACGTGATTCATTCTTCCGATCGAATTTATTACTCGACTCCCTATTCCAAAATTTTTAAAAGCAGACAGATTCGAACAATTTGAGTTTGGTATTTGTAGGATCGGATCAGAAGCGTTTCAGAATGATTGTGAACTAGCTGCGCCCCGCGGTTAAAAAGTATCCTATGTGCTATTCTAGACTATAATTTATCTCTGTGCCAAATTTCATCCAGATCTGTTAAGCCGTTCTGGCGAGAAAGGGTAACATCCATCCATCCATCCATTCTTACAAACTTTCGCGTTTATAATATTAGTAGGATTGCAGCGCAGATCGTCGGTTGACTTTGTGAGAGACCTTTCCGCGCTGCTTATTTTATAGTACGTAGGTACATGTCATCTATATCTCGTACGTTGAGATTTAACCAACATAGGTGGGTATTAAATTCAGACGGTTTTTTCAGTTGGTTAATTTAATTAAAAAAGTTAATTAAAAAGTCTGTCATATTCTTTTTTTATTGCGTTTGGCCGCCAACATGCCTGATGATAAGCAGTGGTGCGGCCTACGATGGAGCACGCTTGCCTAGAAGAAACCGATTCACTCGAGACTTGAAGACACCCAGATTATAAGTGTCAGGGAACACACTCTGGCAGAGTGTTCTACATATAGCACTGTATGAAAGTATTTATGATATGAATCGACTGCAGTATGATAGGTTTATTACGCTGTAATAAAATCTCACGCGTCAGAATAAGGGACCAGGGCTATGCCTTTTTTTGGCATTGGTCTGAATAGTGCCTGTAGTATAATAAGCTGTCTGTTATTACACTATACGCAATCCTAGTAGATATACCAGTATCTCTACCCAGTAGAGAGTAGACAGTCTACAGAATGTATATAGTCGACTATAGAATCTCTAGACCTAAGATCAATCTAGAGGTAAAGATGGAACACTGCGTTATATCTCGCTGAAGCCACTTCTTTTTCAATTTACAATTTATAATTTATAATGATAATAATGTGACTTTTACTCTGATTATTTAATTTAAACTTGTATGAGTCTAGGATACTCGATGAATAAATGATTTATTATTATTATTATTATTATAATGTGTGTGCGTGGTAATGTTGCCATGAAAAACATTTATAATTGCACGAAAACTAATATTAATTCCCAAACTCTACGTTAGCCATTTCCGTTCCAATATACAATCTTAGGAGATTTAATCTTATACCTTTAAATGAGCAATTCTTGTATATATATATATATATATAATTGGAATCTCGGAATCGGCTCCAACGATTTTCATACAAATTAGTATATAGGGGGTTTCGGGGGCGATAAATCGATCTAGCTAGGAATCATTTTTAGAAAATATCATTTTATTCGTGTTTTATCGATAATCAATCTCAACTGAAAAATATGACTCTTCCTGACATCTATTGGCGAATAATAATACTACTATTTTTTGTGAGCAACTAATTGCTTTAACGACACAACAGCAGATGGCGTTGTTAAGTAACACGAAGTCAATGAGTGTTTGCTTTGAGGTTAGACTAAAATCAATTGTTTATTTTCCAAAAAATACAATTAAAAAATAAAAAAAAATACCGAGCAAAGCTCGGCCATCCAGGTACTATATTCTAAAACTGCACACATTTGTAAGAGTTTAATGTTACGGTTTTTTTTTATTTACTTGTAAAAAAACTGCACAGTTTTTAAAAAGAACCTCAAAATGTAGCCCTGGCCACACTGTTATAATTCACCATGTATATTTAAGTACACGAAATTATACAATAAACCAATGTACATAATGTCGAGGTAACAATGACCGTAGCGTAGATCGTAGATGAGCGAGTAGCGTATTTTTTTTGCGTGCTATGTGTGAGTCTTGTATATACGACAGTAGCGTAGTTTTTGGATGGTTTTTGGCTTCACTTAGATCATACGCCGTGCGCCGTCTTGTTTTCTTAGTTGATCTGAGCTCTAGACTGTACTTATATCTACTAGATAGCATACACTAATACTATCTGTAGACTGTCTATACTCTCTACTGGGTAGCGTAATGCAATTGCAGATAGACAGATAGGCTCTACCGCTAGGTCTATCCGATTGATATGCTCGACCGCACTTGCTCTATTGATTGGCTAATGTAATAAGAGATATCGAGAGCAGCTATAGGGTCAGAGCTTCCAGATCTCGAAAGTAAAATTTTAGCGCTGCTAGCTAAAATAATGTTATGTTGGCTGTTTAATAACATTATGTTCGAAAAAAATACAGCACGGTTTTCTATTTTTGGTATTACATTTTGACAAGCTGCGCCCGCGGTTTCACCCGCGGTTGAAAAGTATCCTATGTGCTATTCTAGACTATAATCTATCTCTGTGCCAAATTTCATCCAGATCTGTTCAGCCGTTCTGGCGTGAAAGAGTAACAAACATCCATCCATCCATCCATTCTCACAAACTTTCGCGTTTATAATATTAGTAGGATACCTTTGATGCAATCTCATTTCGTAAATCAAATCAGCGTCGATTAGACAATGAAGAAATGAAAATACGCCAAAGCAACTAATTAGCTGTTAGTGGACTTTAGCCAAAAACAGTATTGTTAGGAGTTATTGAACGCCCGCAACACCTAACAATGTTCGTTTGGTTCCGACCGGACGAAATATATTACGTACACGATACGAACTCGATAGAGAATTACAAAGAGACCACAAAGGATCAAAGATTTGCAGATCCTAAAAGCAACCCTACATAGAATTTTGAATTAGTCATCGCCAAGAAGCAAGAACATGCTTTACACACAACAACTTAGTTCTTTACTAACTTTTATCAACTTAGTGCTACATTCCAATTAGCCATACTTAATAACTTATTCCTAAATTACATAGAGCCATAAAAAAACATTTGATAGCTATGCTGACCAGAGGGATTTTTAAGAATAACCTTTTGGTATTGCTGATCTCCTAGTATTTTTAGGGGATTTTTTTTAAACAGACGAAGCGTCTACTGCTCTTAAAGTTCAGTACACATAGAATAGTCTTGATATCCGTCCAATATTGTCGTTGTCGTTTTATGTCAAAGTCAAAATGTTTTTATTAAATTTAGGTATCAAAGATACACTTATGAACGTCAAAGTTATTTAAATAGACTCGACCGCCTTGTTCGGATAAAGAGCTTCTACTTAGAAGAACAGGCAAGAAACTGAGGGGCATTATTTTTTCAAATAATAAATAAATTACAGTCTCACAAATGTTGGCTTACAACTATATAATATCTATGAATGAATACTAGTGGCTACTTGGCGGAAGTGGAAGGCTCCAGACATCTTTATCTTCTAAATAATTCTTAACCTTATTTCATATGTAGTTTTTACATGTGATTTGAATTTTCCCTCGGTGAGCCCTGTTCTGATTTGAGGGAGACACAAAACTTACCACCAATATTACCAAATGCTTTTGGAACTTATTGTAATTGCTTGTCGATGAGTCCATTATATGACCATTCTTAATTCATTTTTAGCTACGCTGATCAGAGGGGTTTTTAAGAATAACCTTATGGTATTGCTGTTCTCCTAGTATTTTTACGGGCTTTTTTGAAAATGGATGCAGCGTCTACTGCTCCTTAAAGTTTACACATATCTAAAAATCTACAATCAGAAGTCTTGATATAAGTACGTCCAATATTGTCATTACCGTTTTTTGAGGGAGACGCAAGACTTTAATAATATTACCAAATGCTTTTGTAACTTATTGTAATTGCTTTTCGACGAGCCCATTATAGGAGCATTATTAATTCATTTTTTAGTTAGATTTGTTAAGAAACTGTACCTACTTAATGACAATAAAAAATATCCTATTCTAATAATTTTGAATTCAACAGAAAAAAAAACTAAAAGATACTTCCTTGAGTTAGTTTTAGTTTTTCATGGTTCACTAAAACGTTAAGCATTGCATTTATAATAAATCAATCTAAACTCAGCAAAACAACTCAAAACATCTGTAAGCTTCATTCAAATATTGGCGAATAAGATAGGAGAGTAGAAGTGAAAAGTAATGTGATGAGAGATCTCATTTTATTTAGGTCAGAACGAAAAATATTGGATATTATCCTGCTCACGTTGAACAGTATTATGTTATTTGGAAATGTGAGAATTTTATCTTATTTGTGTACTTATGTAATATTCCTCTCGGCGAATACTGTCACGTTCTTAAAAGGTCACGTTAGCACTACGTCACGTTTATTTTTTATTTATAGTTACCTAAAAACTTGTGTTGAAGATATTGATAGAAAATTCAGCATTTGATTTTTATTCATTGGTGGCAATATTTTCCCACAATAAGTCACAATCACTGGTTGCCATGTTCGTTGTGGACCGCACTCGCGTCCTCTCGTTAAAGACTAATTAGAGAGTAAAGTATATTATGAATCTTGTTCGCGTCTGTAAATGAAGGAGAGGAAGGGTGTCGCGTCGTGCAGTTTCCTTTTTTCATTTTTTCTTATAGTTTGTCTATGATTTTCCACATTCATTCCGTTAAGTAATTTGCTCTGCTTGAAAGCAAGGATAATTAATGTTTAAATTTTCACTAGGTTTCATTAATCACTTTTACGCTTTGAAGCGTTTTGATTTTTTCGAGAAATTAGTATTCTTACGTTTCCAGACTAGATTTTATCAATACGAGGTTCACAAATTTCAGAATTTGTCTCAATCATCAACTCCAAACTAGTTTTCCTAAATAAATTGCCCAAATACCTTTTACAACTTGTATTTAGGCAATTTGCAACACTAACCATGTGGCGATCAACACCACAACAAGAGAACCTACAACCGTAGGGCTGGCAGCCGTGTGGCGATCAACACCACAACAAGACAACCCAACACCCGTAGGGCTGGCAGCCGTGTGGCGATCAACACCACAACAAGACACCCCACAACCGTAGGGCTGGCAGCCGTGTGGCGATCAACACCACAACAAGACAACCCACAGCCGTAGGGCTGGCAGCCGTGTGACGATCAACACCACAATAAGACAACCCACAACCGTAAGGTGTGGCGCAGCAATGCTAGGAGGGCTGACCCCAAATAAATTGGGATAATAGCCAGAAGGACGAAGAAGCGGACCTATTACAACCTGTTTTAAAATGTCAACTTATAATTATCAAACCTAGGTTGTTCTGTGGTTGGATCTCTCTCATTCTGTGTTTGATCTAATACGCTATTATTGATTTTTTTGAGAACAACAGACTGATAACGCGGTTGCCATTAAATGAACGTTAGCTCCTTCAAAGGACTATTCCACTTAGTCCATATTGTGTCTCAATACATAGGTAATTATTCATGTTTAGTTAGTATTTCATTCACTCTTGATCAAGAAATTAGAGTTTTCTTAAATTTACTTGTCTCATACAAGTCCAGTCATTTTATTCACCTAAACATTAAGCTTAGTGACGACGTACCTATTAAACTTATGTTCATTAAAACAAAATAAACACATACAAAATAAGCTCAAACGACTTATATTTTTGTTAGGTATTTTTCTAATTAAAATTTTGTAACAGCTACTTAGGTAGTAAATTTTAATGAACATGGGCTTAAGTTAGAAAAATACAAACCATCTTCATCAGCCGTTGAGAGTCCGTTGAATAGTGAACACTTACCTTTGTGCTTCTAAAGATCTAAAATACTTTACTAAACAAAGTTTTACACTCATAGCTAAATTATAACAAGTTTTACACCTCATAATAAAAAATACTTTTTAATACATACCTAGTAGGTACGGTTTTAAACGTCAAATGTAACCTTCGTAACACCTGCAGAGAGATCTTAGGGAGAGGGTGGCGGAGTGATGAAAGCATTGACGTATAAAATCGCATGATTATAAAAAAAATTGTTAGTGACAATGGGTAGCATAGTTTGTTTCACTACATTATCAGTAGATTTTATCTCAGTATTCATTACCATAGGTAGGTATATCTTCTTGACGCGTTCAACCCTTTTTAGAGGTGAGCTCAGTAGGTACCTAATAGGTATAGGTATTACATCTGTCATTTCTATTCTCATGTTATTTCTTACAAAAGAAACAGTGATCAAAATAAATTCGCACGCATTAGAAAAAACTTCAGGTGTGATAATGGTTGTGAATATTGCTGGGCTATTCATCATTCAAAATTAACCAAAGAAAATAAAATCTTATTGATGTGTTTATAAATTTCAGATTTAACTAGGCATAATGTAGTGTGACAAACTTTTTTAAACACTAAATTGGTAATATTTCCACAATGCAATTCAATTAGGTAAGAAGTTGGAACAAATTGTAAGTAATTTCCAAACAATGGCGTTACGGAAAAAAAAATAGCATAACACAATACGATGAAACCAGGTAGGTAGGTACAAAAATATTACTAACACAAACATGAACCCAATCCATATTATTTCCTTCATCACCAGAATCCAGTTAGTAACCAAATTAAAGATATTAAGAAAATCGAAGCAAAGATCCAAGGTTCCCCTCACAAGATTTCGCGAAACTTGTTTAACGTCAAAAGCTAGATGTAATCTTAAAAAGGGAACTATTTATAAAGAAGCATTCAATTCCTCGCGACCCTAGTCATAACTATAATTTAAACTGTAACCCGGTCTCAGAATACTCAAGTAAGGGGACTCTTGATAATAATAAGCGACGAAAAACATGCGTGAAAAGGAACGTAAAACCCTTGCATTAATTTCGGTGTTCCATACTCCATACAGCTGCCAAGGATCACGTCACAATGTTGGGATTAAAAGTTGATATCAAAATCTAAACTACAAGCATTTAGTATAAAGCATTATTGGACTGTGTTTTGAAATTTCGGTGCAAGCAAAACAAGCGGTGAGTTGCGCCACAAGTTTACAAATATAGCGAGCCAATAAACCGGCGGGTGATATGTGATCTTGCTTGCACGTTTCGCAATTTTAACATTAAGCTATCGTGCCTTTATAAAAACTCACCTTTCTAATTCTCTTCTTCATAATACGCTCAGCGGCGTACACGCTGTCGCCGAGTTCCATTTTATGCATCCCCAGTTTGGAAGATAACAATAATCCCAATCCAGAAAAACACTGCAATCCTCGCAATCCAAATCACTGCATCCAATTAGTGGCACTGCAATCCGGGGCACATCATCCGTCACGAGTTGTCACACTTTCGGCGCTATCACAGTTCAAAGTTGCCGCGCAAACGATCCTTTTTTGCGGCGCGGAGCGACACGTGCTCTCCGCGCGGTGTCGTGGTGGCAACTGAGGCAAGGGGAGGCGCGCCCGCCCCCCTCCGCTCCGCAGCCCCCGCGCCTCTCGCTCGCCGACAGAGCGCGCCACCGGCCCGCTCGATATTCTGTAAACAAGTTTTATTTTCATCTTCAGCGCTGTATATCATTTTTGCCCTGTAAACACTTGATTATTTCACTAAATAACAGCAGAACTAAGGTATTGGACTATGCCTCTTGACTCTATCTCGTAACTATCTTATGTATTTCTAGTACATAATGTACAACGATAATACATAATGTAAAAAAATAATAATTACTAATTAGAAAAGAGCTCGTCATTAGCAGTAAACACTGATAGCACACGTCCTTGTAAGAAAAACCAGTAAAGCGTAACATAGAAGTGTTTCCGAGAACTAAAAGTAACATCGTCATTAAAATTCGTGTGGTATTGGCAGCGCGGTAGGTAGGTATATTGCGTCGGTGAATGCGTCTCGCTCGAGTCGATTCCCCACGGGACGCGGCAACCGCGCTCGGAGGCAGTGCGACGTTGCCAGAACGCGCCAGCTGCGAGAGAAAGACCGAGCGCCTACCCTATTATTTACGCGCGGCGTTGCCAGACCGCGCGGCCTACGTTGATTACGAGGACACCCGAGTCCGCTTTTACGTTCGATCATCCGGTGCCGATATTCCCGTTTATCACGCGATTTTCGAATTTTTGAGACTTCCCACCTACAATAGTCGGTTAATTCTACGTTTAGGAGCACCCGTACGAGTGATAGCCGCTTGTACCTGAATAAATCAGCCTGACTCAGCCACGGTGCTAGCAAGCGCGCAATGTACACCGAAATCAGTCACAACGTCCCGAAGCGAGCCAGAATCGATTTTGAGTGTGCTCGCTGAAAACGGCAGCGAAAGCGACCAGCCAACAGAGCGCGCGTGAAGTAACTAAGGCACATTCGGTCGTATCGAATCGGGTTGGTATTCGTGAAATGTCGGCATTTTGGGGCGCGAGGGGCGCGGGAGGGGGGCGATGCGCGCGCGCCTGATTGGCCGCGTCACACGGGCGGCTGGGATTGCGTGTATTCGGCCAATGGGTGAGCGCGGTGCAGTGCCCCGCCTTTGACGTTACTCGCTTGCTGTTCCGTCTCTGTCTAGCGAGCGATCGAACCCAGATTGTTTTTACGCAGCGACTCACATAGAAAAATAAACGGACATTTTGGATTAGGAACGTGTGAGGCGAAGGGTCGCGGGATCGGGCGACGCGCTCATTTATTTATTCTGTCGTTATTGCCAGGGGAGAGATATGACGCGATAAATAGATTCAGCTTGCGTGCTGTGGACGCGAACGACAGATAGCGCGGCCACTTTGAAACTGTCGCTTTGATTTATGGTCCTGTGGCAGAGTCGTTCGTTTGTATAGAGTAGTATGTGATAGAGGTTATGGTTCTTCACCAGAGATTATTAATATTATTTGCGGATCTGAATAATATTAATAATCGATTCTATTGAACAATTAAAAAAAATGTTAATGGATTGTCTTCTGGCGTACAAAAAAACAATTGGTTAGTAGAATTGGGCGGCAGAAAAGCTGTAAATGTACTTAATGGTGAATTGGTCAAAGACGCTTCAATAAAAAAAGTTCTGTTTTTATTACCCGCCAAAACGGAGGACGTTTAGTTACAAGTCGACGCGTATATTTTCTTTTGACAAGCTGTAAGCAAATTAGCATGTTAGGTCAGTTTTGGGTTACTCATGTCCATAAATGCCTCCTTTTTGCGCAGTCGGGTAAATACTAATGAGGTAAGGTGCCTACCTAAGTTTCAGGGAACACACAGTCTGGCAGAGTATTCCACACTCTAGCGGTCCGTATGAGAAATGAGGAACCAAAGAGCGTTTCGTGCGTGTTGTTGGTATGTCGACCATAAAACGATGCCGCTTTTTTGTACTCTTGGTTGTTTTATAGAAGAACGGGCTAGAGAGAATAAGGTCATGCAAACCAGATGCACACTCCCCGAAATGTATCCGATAAAACATCGATAGACTAGCAACCTTGCGCCGATGATCCAAACTTTGAAGTTTGGTCTGGACAAGGGAGTCGTTGCCAATGAGCTTCTTCGCACGTTTCTCGATGGACTCCAACGCCTCGAGCTGGTACTTGGCCGATCCATCCCAAAGGTGCGAACAGTACTCCATGCACGACTGAACCTGTGCCTTATATAAAGAAAGCAACTGTTCCGGCGTGAAGTATATACCGTCGCACTTTCGAGAGGATACTCAGCTTTTTAGCAGCTAATTGAGCCTTAGATTCAATATAGGAACCGAAGTTGAGGGTGGAAGTCAAAGAAACTCCTAAAAGCTCAAGGTTGTTATTAATCGGGATGGACACACCTTGGAAAGTAGGAACCAGTTCGAAGGCCTCCTTTTTGCGGAAAACAGACACGCCTGAGTCTTAGCCGCATTGAACTTGACCAGAGGGGCTATTCCTGCGCGTGAGATGAGATGAGATTTTATCTTGGTCACTCTCACACCTATGACGTTTCAAACGAGAGCAACAAGGACGAAAACAGGTGAGATGAAAATCTCAAATCTCCGAATAGGGCCCCAGGCAAGCACCTTGACTTTTTTTTGACTTAAGCAAGACCGAAATGAGTCATTTACAAATAGTTCGAAAGAGACGGATGAAGCTGTCGAGTGACGTCATTACGTGTTTGCTCCCGGAATGCTAAAGCTAAGACTATGTCGATGGTTTCGGCTCTATCTGACGATAGGTTCGGTCAATATTCGACTTACTAAAGGCCTGTGGGGCTATTCCTACGCGCGAGATGAGATGAGATTTTATCTTGGTCACTCTCACTCCTATGACGTTTCAAACGAGAGCTACAAGGACGAAAAAAGATGAGATGAAAATCTAAAATCTCCGAAAAGGGTCCCTGAATCGTTTGTGGATTGTATCTGTATCTGTATAGCACTCAGTTCAACCTAGAGGAAAAGATAGAACACTGCGCTAAATCTTGCTGAAGACACTTCTTTTTAAACTTGTGTGCGTAGTAATGTTGCCATGGAAAACATTTATACAATTGCACGAAAACTAATTTTAATCCAAACTCTACGTTAGCCATTTCCGTTCCAATATACAACCTTAGTAGATTTAATATTCTAAAATTGCACGTATTTGTAAGAGTTTAATGTTACGGCTTTTTCAAAATTGACTTGTAAGAAACTGTACAGTTTTTAAAAAGAACCTCAAAATGTAGTACTGGCCACACTTTTATAATGTACTATTTAAGTAGGTACACGAAATTATACCGTAAACCAATGCACATAATGTCGAGGTAAGAATAACCAAGCGAGTAGCGTAGTTTTTTTGCTTCAATGTGTGAGTGTTGTGTACATATACGACAGTAGCGTAGTTTTTGGATGGTTTTTGGCTTCACCTAAATCATACGCCGTGTTCCATTTTATTCTCTAGATTGATATGAGGTAGGTATAGCATCGATCTTTCACAGTAAGTAGCCCACAAAAAAAAACCGGCGAAAAATCGCAGCTCCGACATAAAAAATTAAAATTAAATTAAAATTCATTTATTTCAGATAACTTTAGATCCATACAATTATAATAAAAAAAAAAAAACATAGGCAGTAGCCAATTGACTTCACCAAGACGACTGATAACACGATTGGCGAACTCATTTTCAAATTTCCCAAGGTTGATCAAGATATAATCTCTCTCTCTCTACTCTGCCAGAGTGTGTGTTCCCTGACACTTATAATCTGGGTGTCTTCAAGTCTCGAGTGAATCGGTTTCTTCTAGGCAAGCGTGCTCCATCGTAGGCCGCATCACTGCTTATCATCAGGCATGTTGGCGGACAAACGCAAGCCTATTAAGTAATAAAAAAAAAAGCCAAAATCTCCTCTACTGAAATATCTTGGCTAGGCAAGTAGTCAACGTTGTCGTTCCAAGTCATTTTGCCTTGCTGTTTGATTGACCGGTTGATTATCATCAGGAAGCTATAGTTGATCGGGGCCGTTTGGTAAAAAGGCTAGGCTGGTGATTGAACGGCGAATTAAGCCAGTTGGCAGCGAAATTTCGATTGCTCTCGGTTACCTGTAGCCCTATTCGGAGATTTTAGATTTTCATCTCACCTTTTTCCGTCCTTGTTGGTCTCGTTTGAAACATCATAGGTGTGAGAGTGACCAAGATAAAATCTCATCTCATCTCACGCGCAGGAATAGCCCTCCTGGATTGTTACAACCACCACTGAATAGGCAAGTAGAACTGCAGAGCCAGCACGGGCCCGAGACAAATTGCCTTTCCACCGTTATAATCCCGCCAAAATGAGACAAACATATTTGAATCATAAAGTCAAAGTCAAAAAGTTTTTATTCAATTGGGTATCAATGACACACTTACGAACGTCAATTTTTGAATGGACTCGACCGCCTTGTTCGGAAAAGCTCTTTTTCTGAAAAGGGTGGTCGAGTCCATTATTCAACTACTCAGAAGAACAGGCAAGAAAATGAGGGGCATTATTATTTTTATTTAAATAAATATAAATTACTGTCTCACAAATTTTGGCTTACAACTAAGTAATAATCATATAATATCTATGTACTAGTGGCGAAAGTGGAAGGCTCCAGACATCTTTGTATTCTAAATAATTGTTTTAACCATATAATATCCTCTTTCTAGCTATCTAGCATAACCACATCTAACCGCGGATAAAACGGTAGAAAGACAATTTGTTCCCGGCCCGTGCTAGCTTCTGACGACTGTTTAAAACTTTAGCAATGGTCGTAAGTAAAGAAATAAGTTACTAGGTTCTTAAATGTAAGTAATTATGTACTTAAGTCCCAAGAAAACTATGAGAAGTTAATTTGATGTTAAACTTGATTGCCTAGCCAAGCAGAGATTTAAATTGGAAATTACAGCAGAGAGAGAGAGCAAAGACCATCGTCTCATAAACAGCACTATGGGACCTACCTAAATACTTACAAAAAGTACCTAGGTGGTAATAACTTACTTAAGTAAGTAAGTACTTCATTAGATGATATGAATTGATTGACTGCCTCGGTGGCTCAGTTGGTAGTGAACCTGCCTTCTGAGCTTGGGGGTGTGGGTTCGATTCCCACCTAGGGCAAACATGTACTCGTATGTGATGAACATTTGTGTTTGTTCTGTCTGGGTGTTATTATCTATTTAAGTATGTATTTAAAAATATCTAAGTATGTTTATCAGTCTCTGGCAGCCATAGTACATGCGACCGTGTGTGGAAGTGTCGTAAAAAAAAAAAAAAAAAGTTGAAAAATTAGTCAAAAAATAAATTAAAAAAAAGAAGTAAGTATTTACATAAATAAGTATGTCAACATTGTAACTTTACGTAGTAAATACTTCAACCTACTAAAACTTTTTTCTTTTGCCGTTACGACAATTGCCACGAAGTTTGAAGCTGTATAGCTAACTCCACACAAATGGCAGCCTAGGCGAGACGCGACGTTGCCGCTCCGTGCACGGAGCTGTCCTTAGAATCTCTCCTCGTTTTCAACCCACTACGCTTGTATAAACTACTGCAACGCCCTTTTTGAAGCATTGCAGAATTACGAAGGTTTTTCTGGCGGGAAACGAAAAGGTGCTGTAGTAATTTTGTGTTATTTTCTTAATCTTGTGATTCTTTGAGTGTTAAAGTGTTATAATGGTGGATTATTAATATTTATGGGTTTGTTAGTGTGCAGGAGTGTGGGCAAATTAAGCTACAGTACCTGGATGTCCGAGCTTTGCTCGGTATTTTTTTTTTATTGTGTTTTTTGGAAAATAAACAATTGATTTTAGTCTAACCTCAAAGCAAACACTCATTGACTTCGTGTTACTTAACAACGCCATCTGCTGTTGTGTCGTTAAAGCAATTAGTTGCTCACAAAAAATAGTATTATTATTCGCCAATAGATGTCAGGAAGAGTCATATTTTTGTTATTTTTCTTCCAAGTTTATGTTTAAGTTGATTATCGATAAAACACGAATAAAATGACATTTTATAAAAAATATTTCTAGCTAGATCGATTTATCGCCCCCGAAACCCCCTATATACTAAATTGTATGAAAATCGTTGGAGCCGATTCCGAGATTCCAATTATATATATATATATAAATACAAGAATTGCTCATTTAAAGATATAAGATACAAACATTGCGAAACGTGACTTTTCGTGTTCTCTACAAAACTCCACTTAAAGCTTTAGTGAAATATCCATCACTTTACTGAATTGGGGTAAGTGGAGGGACTCATCATCGTCATTAGCAACTTTTCATCATCATTCATCTTTTAAATACTATATTAACTTGACGCTGGCAAATGCACAAGACGTGCGACGCCAAATTCCCCTGGATGGGGGAGAAAACAAAAAAAAAACGATTTAGGTAAGTAGGTACATTTATTTTTACAAGTTTTTATATTTTTAAGCTTAGTAGGTGTGTAGTATGGGTCAATCTTGGAACCTAAATAAGAACTACTTCCCGACAAAGGCTGATAAACAATAAAAGTAAGTAAAATAACTATGAGTATATCTACATGTCTACATTCAACATTCAAGATTCATTTATTTGTGAGGAGAGAGTCCTGATATGTATTTGTGTTGTTATTTCTAGAGAGAGTTCCGTACTGTTTATGAACGAAAAGTGACAGGCCAACTTTTTAAAACTAGATGTGCGTGACAGGTAGGTTACTACCTACTAGGGTTGAGTCATACATTTTGTTCATTTAGAACCTAACAGTTGGCTCTAATTTCTTTTGGCCCGTGCAATGTTTTTTCAGTTAATCTGGTTCTGGACATATCATATTTTATCAAAGGTAAGTAGATAAGTATTTTGGAAAAAAGACGAAAAAAGGGTAAACTTTATGGAGTAAATAGTAAGCTAACATTCCAAAAAAAGATCCAAGAATGTACTCACACAAAACTGAGAAATGCAAAATGAAAACTCGTATTCTGAACCTAATTTTTTGCGACCCGTCATTACCATCGATTGGTATCTGGGACTAAGCGCCCAAGCAGAAAGGATCGAGGGTCGCGGTGATTAAAAAACTGCCAGCACTCTAAAGGTGTTATTTGCCAGCGGGCCGCTAGGGTTTCCTGACCGCTGGGGCCCTGATTGTTATCACGAGGCTTTAGGGAATTAATGACTTTGGAAATTTATATTTAACATCTGATGAAGAATGGTTTTAACGTTTATTAAGAGTCCGGCGACCTAACTAATTTCGACCTAGGCGACCTAGACTAACTTCGCATTGGCTTAAGATATTCTATCGCCATTTCGTCTAGAAGTAGAAGACGAGTGAAGAGAGCGAGTAATGATACTGACGAGCCTCTAAACGTACCTACAGAGTGACAAAGTGCGATTTTAATTTTTTTTATGACTTTTGCACTTCTGTAATCATTCTTATGTAACTAAGAACTTCCCTTGTATTATTAATTCATTTAACAGCTCATGGTGTAGACAACCTCCCTATGTAATGGAATTTTTGATTTGCTTTGTCTATCTATTGAATAAATCAGTCAAAAGTGACTGACTCCTTAAAATGCGGATATTTCTCATAGCTCTATTTTAGCTTGAAAACGTTTTTAAAAAAAAACCAAGAACATAGGGGCGAAGATATTGTTAATTTAATTGTACATGCATGTACAAATTTCATCATAATCTGACAAACGGTTTTCAAGAAATTTGAGTAGTGCGTTTGTATGGAAATTTCAGAATCGGCGGGGAATTGTGTGCAGCGACTGATAGTGAGTACT
Source organism: Peribatodes rhomboidaria (assembly GCA_911728515.1). Lineage (NCBI taxonomy): Eukaryota > Metazoa > Arthropoda > Insecta > Lepidoptera > Geometridae > Peribatodes > Peribatodes rhomboidaria. The sequence goes on from OU452172.1 coordinate 12,219,968, forward strand.
AAGTACCTATCTACACTAATATAACACTAGACTAATATTATAAATGCGAAAGTGAGTTTTTTCGTTTGTTTGTTTGTAAAGCTTTCACGTCTCAACTACTCAACCAATCATCTTGAAATTTTGCATAGGTACACGTTGTCAGGGGTACAGAAAATGGACATAAGGCACTTTTTATCCCGGAAAAACAAATAGTTCCTGTGGGACCGCCGCCGGTGAAACCGCGGGGCGCAGCTGGTATTTTATAGAGGAAAGATTTGTATGTTTGTAAATAACGAATAAACTCAAAAACGAATGGTTAGTTTTGAAAAATGTTTTCACCAATAGAAAGCTACATTACCCCTGAGTGACATAGGCTATGAAACTCGAGCGAATCCGTGAGCAAAATAGCTCTAGTGTCAAATCAATTTAAATCAATCGTCATATTGAATTGGTTCATATTGCTCGCCTGACGGACAATCGATGGACGCGCAGACTGCAATGACAACTTGGAACGGCCCATCGGGTACAAGAAAGAAAGGCAGACCAATTGCAGACGATTTAGCTCAAATTGCTGGCGACCAGTGGATGACTGATCTTGGAACGCTGTATTTTTTAACATGCTTAAAGGCTTATTACACTATACTTTCATTATCAATTTTGAAATATACGTTAGGTAGAACCGAGGGAAGGGAAGACTGTCAAACGTCTATCTAATAGGTAGCGTAGTGTAATAACAGACAGACAGATAGATAGGCTCTACCGCTAGGTCAATCAGATGTCCGACTCGTCCGACCGAACTCGCTCTATCGATTGGCTAATGTAATATGAGATATCTAGAGCAGTTAGGCCTGGTTCGCACTAGGCTAGTAGTTAGTAGTCGAGTACCGAGTAATTTGGTAAAAAACGTATCTGAACAACTAAAATTTAGTCGAGTAGACTAGCTAGTCAGTATGTTAGAGTCACTAAATTACTCGCCACTCTACTCAATTATTAACGTAGTCTGAACGATGCTTCCAGCGGTGCTTTTCACAATAATTCGGAAACGTCGACACTTTCAAACTCAAATTGTTCGAATCTCGGTCTACTTTTGTAAATTTTGGAATAGGGAATCGAGTATAAATCCGATCGGAAGAATGAATTACGTTGTAAAACTTATGAATACGGGCTGAGATTCGAATAATTTCAGTTTAAAAATTTTGAAATCCGATCGGAAACGTTTCCGAATCATTGTGAATAGCACCACTGGTGAGGGTCGCGGGAAGTCGCTGGATGCGGGCAGCGCATGATCGGTCCTTGTGGGAATTATATGGGGGAGGCCATTTCCAAAAGTGGTGATCGGCCTGAGATAATGATCATGAAGTACTGCAGTCACATTATAAAGGAAGTCGGTAAGTTCATATTTACTAACCTATGCAAAGGACTAAGCATGGACTTTACGTGGGTAATAATACTGACCTAAGAACAGCGGAAAAACCTAACCTTAACAAACCAATAAACATTAACAACTATGGTGATTATGAGCCTATTAAAGAAGTTAAGCACGTAATTACCTAGATAATATTATTTTTTGTTAGCGACACGAGCCAGTGACTGCAACACTTGCATTATTTATAAATCTTGTACAAAGCCAACAAGAACGAAACAAGTGCAATAAACAAAAGAACAACAGACACAATAATCTTATCATCCGCAATTATCTACCAGAACCAACTAATCATAACATAATGGGACCGCCTTTACGGCCATAAATAAAATCTTTATGATCCTTTACCAAACTGGTCCTCAAAAAACATGTGCCATGAGCAAAAGGATCAGAAAAACGAACGTAAAAAACCCGGCGTCGCATTGTAAATACCTAATAGCTGGGATTTCAACGAAGCAAAGGAAAAGGTTCGTCTAACAATGAGATTGGAAAACGTTGCTTCAAACACCTTTCATGGACAAAATCGAATGCAGCACTAGAAGCGCTTTATAGTTAAAAAACAGTTCAGTCTCACGAAAGCAAGAACAGCGATAAAGCGCTGTCGATTTAGAAATATGAAGCGAGGCATCCGGAGTGTAATAACTGGAGAATCTCTCATTGATCCTCGCTACCTTTGTTCTCTCAGTCTAAAAACAGCTCTTTCTACGCAGAAATAAGCTCTAAAATAGGTTGGGAGACACAGGAAGTTGCATCTTTCAGATAACCCTGGCTTACATAAAGGGGATGCGAGATCCGGCGAAATTGCGCGTCGTAATGATGCCTCGACAATAGGTGTTCTGGGAATTGGTCCGCTTTTGGCAATGTCTGTGCAAATTTGAGACGGGTTCGTCATGTCTCATGTGGCTTTTGTGGCGTACAAAGAATGTTGGAAGCGGCTGAAGACAATAGATGTGTTGAGGAAAATTGGATTTGCTTTGTGTTCGTCAGGTCAAGAGCAATCGTCTCTATAGAAACAGATGGTATGTAAGTATGGGAGAATGATGAAACGGTAGCGCGGATTTCAAATAAAAATCAATTTTTAACTTAAAGAACAGAACTGTACATTGCACATTTTGAACGACACAATGCTTTGCTCTGTTTACTTATTGAAAATTTCACTAGATAAAGAAAAGAATAGAGAACCAAGAAGAACCAACTCCAACAAGGTAAGTATACCTACTGTCCTTCCTTTTTCGCTTCTCCTTCGCGGTCGCAATCGTAAAAGTTGCTAGAAGCGACGGTTAGGTACGCTGATAGAGTTATTTAAACACTCTACAACCACAAAACTAGTTATTGTGTGCCACAACACAACCAAGCCATAATTTTTCCGTAAATTTATCGTCACCAATTCTGTACCCACTGCTGACTCTCATTCTCATCTTTAGCGCCATCTCTTCCGGTCCTGTGCCAGACTCATCAACTTCCTGCCATTTCGCAATGTCGTCTGACCACCTAGCTGAAGGTCTACCCGGTGTACGCTTTCCATTCCGTGTATCTATAGTCTATTTATTTTAATCGCTAAAAGGGTTGCGTTTGGCCGCCAACATGCCTGATGATAAGCAGTGATGCGGCCTACGATGGAGCACACTTGCCTAGAAGAAACCGATTCACTCGAGGCTTGAAGACACCCAGATTATAAGTGTCAGGGAACACACACTCTGGCAGAGTTTTCCACACTCTAGCGGTTCGTATGAGAAATGAGGAACCAAAGCGTTTCGTGCTTGTAGTAGGTATGTCGACGATAAAACGATGGTCTATTAGCAATCGTGCTTTCTGTATTCAGAGCACGTAAGTATAGCTTTCTTTATTTTCTTTTGTAGTTGCTGATTTTATGATATGAACAAAGATTTGAAGCGAGCGATTATGTAGAGAGGAAGAATCAAATAAATAAACGAGCCTTGAACTCTTGGAACTCTCTGGAACAGGGGGAGGGGGACCTATCCAGGATGCATCAATTGCACCATGAACTATGCTCTGTTAGAAAATTAGCTTTGTTTTATCAAAATTCGTGGAACTTACGTGACGAAGATCTTATTTCTGGTTCTCTACAAGACGCTTTGTAGTAGGTTTCAGCTTTTGAACAGAAAACTCTAGAAAAGTGACTGTAACTCTACTTCAGAGTAAATATTCTGACTCTACTACTTCTGTACTACCTGTCTACTACACTACTACACCATTAGAAACTAAGACACTTTTCCTAACAATTGACGTTTACCATGGTATAATAATATACTCCGCCAGGCTTAGCATTCCGGTCGGGTAACACGTAGTGACGTCAATCGATGCGTAAGCAAGACCGAAATAAGTCATTTACAAATAGATCGAAAGAGACGGATGACGATGTCGAGTGACGTCATTACGTGTTTGCTCGCGGAATGTCAGATCTTGGTTTACAATAATGTAATGGTATAATGACGTTTACTAACTTTTTATTAAGGTGATTTGTTACACGAAAGAGGTAAGAAATCAGTTGGTAAACAGCCTTTGTACATACACGAGCAGTGGTGGATTCTGGGTTTTGGTTTGGGGGATTGACTTACTCGTAGCTGAGGGTAACCTGTATCAAGGTAATGAAATCACTAAAAACCGACATTGAAGACCATTGTAGTGTGAATTTGATACTTTTGGGGTGCTCCTGTCTACGAGTAAGGACAAAATTCACACGACACGCGTATCTTACCATGACACGACATCGTTTTATGAGTTTTTATTATAGGCCACGCGGTAGATTTCCACATTTTCCACGTTGCGGAGTCGCATCGTGGCACGGCGACGCAACGTGATGCGAGCACGGACATTTAAACTGACGTTTCTAATCGACAAATTTGTATGGAAATTAACGATTTTGACGATTTAAAACGTCAGTTTAAATGTCCGTGCTCGCACCTTATAATGCGACTTCGTATCGTGTAACCTGGACCTGTGTAATGTGGACCTGTTTTAGTCCTTGTCCTTAATCAGCAAAGTAGGTAAGGATGTAAATTTAATTATGGAAACTGACGTGGTTTTCACACATTATGATTTAAAACACGGGAATTACCTACTCACATACGATTCAGTCGATTATTCCGACCATAGTTTCAACCGCATTCGGCGGTCTTCATCAGGGACCCTATTCGGAGATTTGAGATTCTCATCTCACCATTTTGCGTCCTTGTTGCTCTAGTTTAAAATATCATAGGTGTGAGAGTGACCAAGATAAAATCTCATCTCATCTCACGCGCAGGAATAGCCCCCCAGGGCGAGTGCGCGCGCGGCTGCGTCTCGCATAGCACTACTCGACTCTCGACTGAATCGTACGTGAGTAATTACCGTGTTTTAAATCATAATAAGGATGTAAATATAAATTTTGTAAAACTCAGATTAATAAGTGCAGATACATTAGTTAGATGAATGTAAGTACTCAAATATTAACAACAAGAAAACATTATTATTTACTAGCTGCGCTCCGCGGTTTCACCCGCGGTTAAAAAGTATCCTATGTGCTATTCTAGACTATAATCTATTTCTGTGCCAAATTTCATCCATATCTGTTCAGCCGTTCTGGCATGAAAGAGTAACAAACATCCATCCATTCTTACAAACATTCGCGTCTATAATATTAGTATAGGAAAGATTTCAACTGCTCACTGCGCAAAATAATGTGTACTGACTGTAGTGTGCTGTGAGGAGTGCGTCAATGAGCTTCATAATTCATAAAACCTTCAACATTTCTTTATCAGTAACCCCACACAACCAACTTCGTTAAACATTCTACCCCCGATATCTCCAAAAATAATTTTAATCTCTCCGATGTAAACTATTCGAAGCGAATCCACCCTTTCAAATTCTACATCCGGGACACTAGAGATAAATATTCACCGGGCGTCGGCCCGTCGTCGTGTTTTTAATAAAATTACCCTTAGCCGAGGGTGGGGGATGTACAGGGTTGCGCGGAACGCTGGTACTGAGGTGAAAGGAGCTGTGCTAATCATTATGCTCGACGTTTACTATTAGACCAAGACTCAAATTACGAAATCTGCTGCATTTAAAAAATAATCATACTCAACGTAATGTATGGAACAGCTGTTTTTTAGTGATTTTAAGATTTGTTCCAATTACAGTAAAAGTTATTCAAAATGAAGGGTTAACAATGCTCATTCTCAGACATCTTTTCCTCAATGCTCCTATCAACTAAGAATAACACCGTTCCGTAAACCCTGCCATAGCTGCTTCTGAGCGAAAGCATTAGACTTTTCATCAGCGAAAAGTTTTTCCCTCGCACTCTTACTCACGCAAAATTTGCAGCTTCCTCCCTTTCTTTTCAATTTCACAGCATTACGGGCCCGTCGAATAACGTCGGCTCTTCTTCATCCGCCTAGGGCAGTAGCCACAGAACATCTAATAGTACACAAACCGGGGATAGCTGTTACAGAATAGATGACAGTTAGTGGGGTGGTGCAAATCGTGATAGCTGCCACAGAATAGGTGATAGCGTGTGGGGTGGTTTCGGGCGGAAATTGAAAACGCGGCTGCGTCCCCCTTTTATCAGGCCAGCACTCTTGTGGGTGCAGTGAATTGGAACGATGATTTGTGTTGCTCTAATTGGTGTTTGATTTCACTTTGTTTTAGTTTTGGCAGGTTGTTCTAAAAATTACTCGTACCTACCTAAATAATTGGTTTGGTAGTTTTTTTTTAAAAATGTTTTAGAAAGAAAAAGACAAAAAACTGTGGTTACAACTTTACAACGTTTAATAATAGGGGGGTCAGTGTTATGGTTTGGGTTAATTCGTTTGGTCTAATAATAAATGCATAGAATGGTTTTCGTACTTTAATAATTTTATAAATAAGAAATATTTAGAAATAATTATTACAATTAAGTGCTATAACATCAACAATCTAACTGTCCAACACTATCAGGTTGAAAAATGTGTACCTTACATTATGAAATGAATGTACAGGGTGATTTTGAATTCATGGACATGCTTCCAGATTTTTATTGTACTCATCATTATAAGTCACTTCTACCATGGGGTCAACTCTGTTAACACGAAAAAAAATCAGCTTTTCCAAACATTTTGTCTCGGGTGAATGACATTTTTCTATGGAAGAGCTGTTTTTTTGTGTTAACAGAGTTTACCCATAATAAAAGTTACATAATATAATGATGAGTACAATGAAAATCTGTAAGCATGCCAATGAATTCAAAATCACTCTGTATAAGTACTTATTCTGTGCTATCTAAGTATCCTATACTTAGTTTAGACAGCTAAGCATAGGACACTTTGATAGCCTATACTTAGGTTGGACAGCTAAGCATAGGACACTTTGATAGCATATACTTAGGTTGGACAGCTAAGTATAGGACACTTTGATAGCCTATACTTAGGTTAGACAGCTAAGTATAGGACACTTTGATAGCCTATACTTAGGTTAGACAGCTAAGCATAGGACACTTTGATAGCCTATACTTAGGTTGGACAGCTAAGCATAGGACACTTTGATAGCATATACTTAGGTTGGACAGCTAAGCATAGGACACTTTGATAGCATATACTTAGGTTGGACAGCTAAGTATAGGACACTTTGATAGCCTATACTTAGGTTGGACAGCTAAGCATAGGACACTTTGATAGCATATGCTTAGGTTGGACAGCTAAGTATAGGACACTTTGATAGCACAGAATAAGTACTATACAGAGTGATTTTGAATTTATTTGCATGCTCACAGATTTTCATCGTACCTACTCATTATAAGTAACTTTTACCATGGGGTCAACTCTGTTAACACAAATTAAACTCTATCTTGGAACTGGAACTCTATCTTGGATCTTGGATGTCTGGAGCCTTCCACTTCCGCCAAGTAGCCACTATAGAGTATTTATAGATATTACCTAGTTATAAGCCAAAATTTATGAGACTAATTTATTTATTATTTGAAAAAATAATGGCCCTCAGTTTCTTGCCTGTTCTTCTAAGTAGAGGCTCTTTATCCGAACAAGGCGGTTGAGTCTATCTAAATAACTTTGACGTTCATACATAAGTGTATCTTTGATACCTAAATTGAATAAAAACAAAAAAAAAATAGTATTATGTATTCTGTATTCTGTGCCTATATCGGCAGTAAACCATCAATCTCGGTGTCGAGTTACCCAGCGGAAGACACCGCAGGACATAACTCAAGCTTTCACCGCGAGCTTGCGGCGAGTTTATCAAACGATCGGCGACAGACGCGTATGAATGACGGGGCGCTGGATACGGTGTCTTGATACTTGCACAGCGTTGGTTGGTGCACGTTTTGATACTTGAGCGGGCGTGTTGGATTTTTGTGAGACAAACTAAATGAATAAATGTTCTTATAGCAGTCTGCTGGTCTAGGTATCTTTGTTAATAAAAATAAAATAAATTCGGACATTTTTCACACACGATTGCCTGACCCCAAACTAAGCAAAGCTTGTACTATGGCTACCAGAGCCTGATATGCATACATTTTTTTACATTTTTAAATCCATACTTTAATACATATACATATTTTAACACTCCAACATAGAACAAACACAAATGTTTATATCATGAATTTTTGCCCTAGGTGGGAATCGAACCCACCACGCCCCCAAGGCCACCGAGGCAGTCTGAACATTTACAGTTAGCACTACAGCAGTTGAGCGTTACTTGAGTCGTGTAGACTTACCTTTGAGCTTCTAAAGCAGTGTTGCCGTACAAGCAGAAAAGATATCGCTGAATAAATACAAGATCAGTCCTGGAAGTTCATGGTCCTCTTTCTTTACTGTTTATAATATTTTTGAGATTTTAATTACTTTCTAATGTTAAAGAGAGACGGCACGGTGTTTGGTATTTGTTAATTATTAAAGGTTGAATGAAGGCCAAGCAGCTATTTAGTTAATTGAAAACATCGCTAGATGTCGCTAGATTTTTTCAGGGGTCCAAAATTAAGAAAAGTCGCTGATGACTTTAAAGATCCGTTGGATCTAGCGACAAAGTCGCTAAAATGAAACCACTGTTCTAAAGATTAGTTAGTTCAATAATAGGCTTGCGTTAGGCCTCATTCTCGCCTGATATCAAAGCAGTGATGCAGCTTACCGTACAACCCTTACACCCAGAAGAAACCAATTCGCTCGATACTTGAATCATAACTACCATAGTTAAGTACATGGTAAGGAAGGCAGGAATGGAAGATAAGAGTGCGTTAAAACTTTATCCATCCGACATTGTTGATTAAGTAAGTACATAGTTATAAATTAGACCCTATTTAGAACGCTAAATTGCTATCTAAGCTAGCTAAAAGTATTGACGTCCTAGTCTAATACGCAGCAAAAACAAAGACAGGCATAAGTACATTTTTAGCAAGTATAGATTTAGTAATTTAGCGTTCTGAATACGGCTTTGTGTATCGTAGAGGATTTTGGTTATACTTTCTCCATCAAACAAACTGCCTTGCATAAAACTGCAAGATTTTCCGTCCGTTCGGAATACACAATCAGAATCTGACAAGACAATGGTCCTACTGGCAGGGGTCTACATTCATCATCGGAGCCATTGAAACGTCAGAACGCGGGGGTCCGGGATTTCTTGCTATCCTGCAAGGTAAGAGGTGCTTATTGTGTAGGGAAATCGCAGAAACTATTTGCGTAAGTTTTGTAAGACTTGTGTGTTGTTTTCGACGATATGCTAGGGGGCATTTCAGCTAACCATTTATGTAGCCGATGCTTCTGAATTGCTTATGTTGCCTTGAAGAAACGGACGGGGAACTGATCAGTAAGTATCACCACAGCACCACATTTTAGCTTCGGGTATTAGCTCTGCTGTTTTTAAATATGTAATTAGCTAATTAAATAATATCAGTACCTGGATGGCCGAGCTTTGCTCGGTATTTTATTTTATTTTTTAATTGTGTTTTTTGGATAATAAACAATTGATTTTAGTCTAACCTCAAAGCAAACACTCATTGACTTCGTGTTACTTAACAACGCCATCTGCTGTTGTGTCGTTAAAGCAATTAGTTGCTCACAAAAAATAGTAGTATTATTATTCGCCAATAGATGTCAGGAAGAGTCATATTTTTCAGTTGAGATTGATTATCGATAAAACACGAATAAAATGATATTTTCTAAAAATGATTCCTAGCTAGATCGATTTATCGCCCCCGAAACCCCCTATATACTAATTTGTATGAAAATCGTTGGAGCCGATTCCGAGATTCCAATTATATATATATATATATATATATATACAAGAATTGCTCATTTAAAGGTATAAGATATTTACCTGCTTCACGACATGTCACATGTCGTCATTAGCGCATGTATCTTGCGCTAAAGTGCCATAAGGAAGCGCGATCTAGCAAAATTTACAATGAAGTACCTAGTATCACTACTTTTATTAAAAATTTATCTACTTTGATTTAAAAATGAAATGAGGTGAAATGTAATACTGGCCACACTTTTATAATGCACTATGTATATTTATGTACACGAAATTATACCATAAACCAATGCACCTAATGTCGAGGTAAGAATGACCGAGGGAGTAGCGTAGTTTTTTGCGTCAATGTGTGCGTCTTGTGTACAAATACGACAGTAGCGCAGTTGGATGGTTTTTGGCTTAACCTAAATCATACGCCGTGCGCCATCTTATTCTCTAGGTTGATCTGAGGGTCGAAGCACAAAAGCTTAAAAAATTATTAGCTATTAGCGTCCAAAAATTTAACTTTTGCAACTTTACTTTCCAAGGGTGCAATTTTTCTTGAGTCCAGTCCATTAGCAACGGTCTTTGCATTTGTTCTGCTAATTTGACAAACGTTTATCTTTAACACAATTGGCTTTGTTTGTTAATAAGTAGGATAAGGATACCATTGTACGTCCATTAAACGAGGAAATTATAGACATAACATATGCTGACCATGTGGCGGCGCGTGGCGAGAAATACACAGTGCCGTTGAATAAATAACAGTTTTAGTTGTGGGAATTAATGTGTGATCTCCGTCGATCAAATACTTCGATGGTGATCTTAGCTACATAAAACTGCTACTTAAAATGTGTAACTGTGATGTAGAATTGACACAAAATGAGCTATTAAGGATCAACGTTTTTGGTGAACGTTCTTTTTACCCGACTGCACAAGAAGGACGGTTATGATTTTCGAGTGAATGTGAGAGAGTGAATACTTTGGGAATCAAAATGATTTCCAAAGTATACCCGATCTCAGTGAGGTCTGTGACGTCATCGACATCTCAACATGGTATAATTTGTAAATACGCCTCTACTTCGTCTCGTCCTACGTATTTCTGTCTGGCCAGCGCCTAAGAGCTCTATTCTTGTCATGTGGTTTTCCAAGTTAATAGATGATGACTACGATGAGCAAATCGCTCGCCTGTTGGTAAGTGTCGTTGTGTTTCATTATATCTGCTTCTCCTCTGTCATGAAGACCGGCACTCTGTTTCTTTGACAGTACGGGACTTTGTTTTGCTATCTATCTCTTTGACTCTCTGTCATTTTGTCTGTCTCTCTGTTTGTCTCTCTGTTATATGTTGTCTGACTCTCTGACTCTTTCTCTGTCTCTCTGACATAATGTCTTTGTGTCAGTAAACAAAAGAACAAAAAGACAAACAGCTAAAGAAACATAAGTTTTAAATAAGAATGAGTAAGTACTTGTCGGGTTTATGACGTACTTAAGGGGTTAAGATGCGCCAATGACATTTGGCATTCGGCGCTCAGCTGGTTTTAGCGCCTCTAGTGATCAACGCTCGAAGCTTTTGAACATTGAGCTAGCATTTCTCAAAGACAAACAAATTCAGACGAAACACCGTGAAAAAAATATTTTTGCCTAAAAATGAAAGCCCTCTGTGATGTTATGCTTTATTGTAATGTTTTTTTACTAAATTATTTGAAGCCAACGGCGTTTTAAAGTTGAGCCTTATAAGCAGCATGAGCGCGGTAGTTTGTTTATAAGTATAGGTAGATTAAGTATGTACTCACAAATATCCCGCATCTAAAGGTTTTGATTCCCTTTGGTTGTGCGTGTAAAATCTAAAAAAACAATCGTAGACCACGGACTCTCTGAAGTGTGAGATATTATCTTGGTCCCTCTCACTTTTATGATTTTTCAAACGAGAGAGACATTGACCAAAAAATATCTCGTGCGTAGGAATAGGGGAAATAATATAATATCGTAAGAATGGCCCTGGAGGGCTATTCTTGACGCGTGAGATGTTTCTTGGTCACTCTCACTATGACTTTTAAAACGAGAGAGACATTGATCAGAAAATATCTTTCGTAAGAATAGGGCTCCTGATGGGCATCCTAAGAACTCCGGTACCAGGGATAAATTACTCAACCTATCCTAAACCAATGCTTACAACATTTCAAAAATCTCATAACAAAAAACATATTTACTAGGACTAGCAGAGCTGTTCAATCGACGGCCCGCTTAAAAAATGTATTCTACGAGTTGGTAGTACTAATCTGTTTTACATAATCAGCAGGTAGTATAAAAATGACTAAAATGATTGAAAACATAGTGGACCTAGAACTTACAACCTCATTATTATCTCGATAGTTTCTTGCCTGATTTTGCTGATAATTATGTTCCTACTCGAAGTTAAAAACGCGTTTGTGTTTAATATCTTTTTCATCACTCTCACTCGTAAAAAGGACTTTATTACATCAGTTTTAGATCATAATCCGAGCTATTAAGCACGTGTTCTGTTACTTTACCATTATCGCACTAGTAACTAAACTAGACTTTTTTTAAAATAAATCAACAAGAGTTTTTTTTTACTTTTCTTAAATTCTTGATTTAAAGTATCATAACTACGTAATAACAGTAAATAAACATTATTTTTTTTTATCAAAATATTGACAATTAATTAGGTATGATAATTTAAACAAAGTACTCGCTTTATTATTATGCCTAGTAAAATTTTGATAAGTGGAAAAGCAGCAAAATGCGCATACATTTTCAGAAAAATGTATTGACTAATGCAAGTCTGTGTTTTTTCCCCTCGCATGTGTGATGAAAAACGTCACATGAAACGCGTGTGCGTTAATAATTTACACTATTGGCTCCATTAGTGGGCTCGCATACGGCTCGCGCTATAATACCGCCTCGAGTGTAATAATCTTAGCACAAAAGTGTCATAATTTACGATATAAAAAACTACACTTTGACTTAATTTTGTTTACTTAATTTTTTTAGTAAACTGATTTTCAATAAAAGTCAAGTTAGAAGATGTTTTAAGTGATCATTGTAACAAAATTAAAGCGACTTCCAAACCACAAATAAGCACTAATATTAATTAATATAATTATTATAAGCGCTACCCATCTATTTGAAGTCGGTGCCAGCCAAGTCTTATAGGTAGAAGAAGAAGGATACTACTTACAAGTATCTACCTAATTACTACATATACATAGTATCTATATACTGCTTACTTGGCTTGGCTGGTTCCGAGTAGTAGGTAATTCCTACTAAACATTCAGACTGAAATATTTGGCATAGTACGAGTAACTCCTAGTACTTCTACCTATTACCAACAAGTATATAACCTACTTACTACACAAATTGTATCTATCTACTTCATATTAGACTTGGCTACCTATTAGATTTAGCTTGGAGGCCGAGTTAACGGCTTACCTACCCGCTACCCTTGCCCTAGACACCTGTCTGAGCGTGACGTTTTAATCGGACAGTGCCAGCCAAACCCAGTATAAAGACAATTGCCAATGCCAACTAGATAACTGTTGCCCGTACCATGGTCTGGCAATATGATGATGGTAGAGAGAAGGGTGCAGGTTCGGAGTGGGACCTGTGAATGACAAATACAAGAAACTAACGGAACGAGCTTTTTTTTATCTACGCGTACGAAATCGTGAGCAACAGCTAGTAGTTAATATAGTAAAAAAATCCTCTCTAGCTGGACTAAAGGGGTCTTAGATTGGATATTGAAAAACCTTTTGTAGCTGAAATACATGTATAGTGCTTAGATTTTAGCAAACACCAAAAAAATAATCAAAATAAACCGAGAATCAAAAAATATCAATAAATCAAATGCTTTAAAAGCAGTAATCGCTCAGATTAACACATCCTTAATCTAACACATGAAAATCAAATGTTGGTTTTATAGATGAAACATAAATTCGAGCGAAGCTTGCAGTTGGGAGTTTCCAAGCAAACATTGAATGAAAACTCAGAATAAGCACTGTAAGAAGAGTTTATTTGAAAATTGAACTAGCTACCAAGAAAAAAATACGAGCACGTGCTCCTCGAGCTGCACGAAATTTAAAATAAAAGACTGTACCTTACTAGTACCTTTTTATTAGTTATGAGAGAGTATAATATTAGACAGTATTTTTAGAAGAGGATTCGCTTCTAGGATAAAGCAGTGTTTTTGTCTTAGGCGGCTTGAACCCCTCGCTGCCCTCAGGACTCATCTTCCTTTGCTGCGCTCGGGAGTTAACTCTAGATTCCCTCGTTACGCTCAAGGTACAATAAGCCGCCCGCGACGTAAGGCACTGCTTTGTGCCCTCGGTACATAATTTACTATTGTTACTCTTTATTCACAAAAAGGTGAATTGAGAAGCAAGACCTGTTTGCTTTTCTCCAATCAAGTCTATCGATTGTTTGGCGCAACCAAAACCATTGGGTCTTGATATTTCCTTAAATTTTACGAAGAAGAAGCTAATGTTATAATACGCCAATAACTTTTGTCTTTCTGTTCTTGTTCTGCTTCTTCTTCGACGATGAGATTCGGCAATGAAGACTGATATTGTTGTTCCTAAAAACAATATTAAATAATAATTAATTTGCAACCATACTAAGTCCCAACGCTCGTATCAATAATTTATTTATGTACATTGTGTACACGAAAAAAAAATGATTACCAGTTTATTCGAAGGTGAAAAAGTCCCTGTTCCTCGGATGCTCTGATAACTTTCGGATGATTTTGAACTAGGCATCTGTAGATAAAAATATAGGATAAGTTTTTAGTACTGAAACGGAAGTTTTTCACTCGCGCTTTGCGCTCGCTAAGTGAATGGTTGTACTGGCGTCACGCATGCCCATAGCAGTTCAGCGCCACTCTGATTATAAGTAGTGGCTCTATGAGCAACGTCTCACAAATTACATATCTCCGCTATTTTAAATAAAACCTAAATTTACAAAATTTCACAAATATCGGTTGAGAAATGCGATCTGTAGTGGAAAACAATCGGACATCCGTGCAATCAGACGCTGGACGCCGGACATACGATAACTTTAGCAATAGCATTTCCACTTGGCATAGCTCTGACTATGCACTATGCTTGTCACCCTAATAATATAAGATGTTAAATGTCTTTTAACTCACCTTAGTTCAGTACTTGCATTTTTTGTTGGCTGAACGCTTGTGTTTAATCTTTGATAATTTCGTTGATCTCTGTTTCTGAAAAAATGAAATAGAGCAATTTAAAGATATTAATTACACAATATTCATATTACTCAAAGCGTCTCGTTTGTCTCTTTCCATGATACCATAAAATATAAAACAATTACCAATTTATAATCCCAGTTTAAAATATATTACTATTCTAGTCTTCATGCAATAGAGACTAGATTAAAATAACTATTAAGACTAGATGCAGGTTGGTATCAGTTACCAAAGAAATTGTTGTATTTAATAAATATAAATAAATTTAACTTTATATATTATAATAACAATACATACAATAGTGACTCTGTGAGCTGGAGATCTCGTGACCGATGTCTGTCCGATTTGAAATTGTCACATGTATTTTATACCCAAATAAATTATTTGTATTTGTATTTGTCCTCCTCTACAGGTCACACTCCTCAACCGATTCTCGTGAAATTTTGTGAGCAGGTTTGACAATTATATAAATTTTTGTTTTGACTCGGATCAAAAAGTTTTTTGGAAATTTTCCAATTATGCAGATATATCCTTTTTTAAATCACATCTCTGCCATATTGAAAAATTTCCAATAACCGCCTAGACACGAAAATTCTTTTTAAATATCGGACTTACTCACAAAGTTTCAAGAGAATAGGTTAAGAAATGCGACCTGTAGATTAAGACAGGTCTGGGCAAAGATCCGGACAGAAATCCAGACGGAATTCGGAAATACGAAAGCATTTTCGTCGAATCTGAAGCATAGACGCTTCGCTCGCTAACGATCTCTCGCTCGGTTATTGTTGTAAGAAAATGTAATAACTTTTCTTTCGAATTCAATAGCCATAACTCGGAACACTACTTTCTGAATGCAAATGCTTGAATTTTTGTATTAAATACTATTTTTTACAAAAAAATACTTTATTTTGATCAAAGTGACTGATCAGAGTGTTAGTAAGCATATTCTTTCAAATAAAAAATAAATGACGAAGTTATGCTGCAACAAACATTTAGTAAAATTTATACAATGTAATTGAGTGCGTCCTAATTTTTGAAGTCGGTTAACAAACCAGGATAAGTTAGAAAAATATGCTCACTACACTGCTAAAAATAATAATGTATTGCGGACCGTGGTTGGTCAGCTATAACATAAAAATGTGATTGTTTCTAGTTTAGGTAAGTTAGTTTAGGAAATGTGCTATACCAAAAACAAAAAATAGTATTAGTCATTTACACCGTTCGTACGCAACGACCGCTTTCCGATATTGACATCGTAAGTACACATAATAATTATCATTATTTTATTTTTACCCGATTGTTCAAGAAGGATTATTTATTATTATTAACTATAGAATACTCCCCATTTCTATGTTATTAACTAGGTGTTGGGGCATCAGCAAGTATGCCACAGTTTCAATTTGAAATGGCTTAGGTATATTGACCTTAGTATAATTTTTGTAAATAATTGTTTCAAATGAAATCACGAGAAAAAAAACAGCTGTTTCATACAGAAAGCTCATCGATCGTCGACAAAATGTAAGCAGATGCTTTTTTCCCCGATTTATATTACAAATAAAAAAGTTTAAAAAGTAATCGTTGTTTATAATGAAGAGTACAATGACCCCCGTTTGGCTTAGTACACCCTATACCGATAACCCTGTGCAATGTACTAATATGACACATATGTATAGGTACATTTGTACATAACAAGAAAAAAAGCACAGTTCTGACAAGTCTTGCACTTGGATAATTATCATGAGCAACATGTACAATGGGGCCCGTGCCGTGGCGTGATGATTGTAGTACAGCACGACGCTGCGCGACCGCGGCTCGTATCACAGCAAAATAAGGTTCATGGTCGCACAGCGTCGGCGGCTAAATCCAACAATCATCGCAATAAGGTGTAATGGACGGTGAAGCCCTGAGAGTTAACATAGGTCGGAGGACACGTCTGTAGTTTTCTATTAAGTATTTTTATCAGGAAAACAAACGTCAGACCGAATCATATGCCACTAAAAACTCAGACACTAGGGTTAGTCACTTCAGTCTACACAATAAGAACAAACGGGTAAAAATATTTATGTGGTAATTAAATATTAATAGGTAGGTAGGTACTTACCACTTAGCTACCTAGTTGGAGTCCAATTTTTTTGTTACGCCTAGCTGCCTTGGTGACATCTCCCATTTTCATCGGATCAACCTTCTGTACCCTCTACTCACAACGCGATCAATTATTGTCCAAATATTTTCACTAGTAGTAAAGTCACTAAAAACTTATCAAATGTCTTGAAAAACTACTTTTTTTGATTGTCTCTGGATAATGAAGCACTATTTAATTGATGATTTACGTACAAATAGAAAAAAAATGCGAAAATATTTTTCGGCAAGGCGAGTACGTCCTTCCTTCGTGAGGCGCTGGCGCCGACTGGCCCGTCCCCCGCAAAGGAGCTCGCGGGTGTCAGTGGTCACGTGATCTGACGAAATACTTCAAAATAACACAAAATATTACTAAACTAACTCAATTTTAGCTCTAAAAATATGGTAAAAGGACGATCAATCATATTTTTAATTTCCTATCCGAAGGTGTAAAAATATATAGTAACGTAATCTCCGTAAGCACGGTATTGCACGCCATGAGAACGAAAACAACGTTCATTTAATATTTATTTACTCGCTATCTAGTAAGTAATATAATATTTTAATCAGGCTAATTAATAGGTAACAGAATGATCTTATTGGTGATATTTTTTTCATATCGGTAGGGTCCGTAGCTTCTTCACTATTACGAGTTGAATAGACGCATTTGGCGAATATTCAAGGCTTAATAAGTTAGTTATGCAAAGCGTGAGCCCAGTGTAAATATGTTGTAATGGTTTGCAGGTTGAGTACCTATGTGTTTATAATCAATATAGATTACGGCATGCAGATGGTTTGGAGGGTGAGCTACCCACGTCCGTAGGAGGCAACTCTATTCTGATTCCCTACACGTGGTCCCCGGGTAGTGCTAACCGGGTAGCAAACTCTGGTGGGAGGCTTCGGCCGTGGCTAGTTACCACCCACCGGACCAAGCCATGCCGTGAAATGACCTAGTCGTGTTTCGGGATGTAATCCGGTGTAACCGTTCCGAATACGGGTCTGAGTAGGTAGTAGCGCACTTGTAGCGCCTCACTCAACTGCCGTCTTTGTACTTTTTCACTCTAGTAAACTTCAAGGCTAGAGTGAATAAGTACCGTATAGGTCGTCGTGCTCCATCTTAGACAACAACGTCGCTTAACGTCAGGCGAGAGCGGTGGTCAAACGCCGACCTATTATTATACATTTTAAAAAAAGATGTACATAGGTACCTATAATAATAGTAACCCGTGTTGAGTAGGCATTAAACCTCATCAAACTCCGTTACTTTTTAACAGGTTCCTTGAAATGATCTCCACATTGGTCAACTTAACTCGGCACCTACTTCTGAACTGGTCTCGTTCCACTCAAATAGCCGTAGATTGACAAGTATTTCTAAATTGTCCTTCACACATCGATTCTACACACATAAACTAGATATGAACCCAACCGGCAAGTTTTCCCCGCCGCGTGGATCAGCTCATTGCGGTCATTAGAAATCGAGTAGATCACGTTCCAAAAAAACAAGGTCTAGCATTCTGGGAGCAAACACGTAATGACGTCACTCGTCATCCGTCTCTTTCGAACTATTTGAAAATGACATAATTCGGTCCTGCTTAAGCGTCGATTGACGTCACTGCGTGTTGCCAACGTGACCGGAATGCTATACCTGGCGGAGTATATTATTATACAATGGAGTAGATATTAATGAAACTTTACGTTCTATACAATCGCCATTCATATTTAGTGAGTAATAAAATGTTTTTGTTGAAATAAAGTTGAAGTTGACCCATTTGAATTTGACACGCTCCCAAATAGCTTGCACATTTTCTTTCTATAAAACGAAGAGTAAAGAAATATTTAATGTGTTTGAGAAAAGTAATACCTATGCAAGCTTTGAGTCTATAAATAGGTATCTTTTTGCCAAATGAGTTTGTGGATTCAAGACATGCGTCGTGTTCGTCTCAATCTAGGTTTTTTTTTTTTAATTTTTTTATTATTTGGTTGGCTCAGTGATTTTAATATACTTAAACTATACTTACACTATACTTGAACATTATGTGCGTATTGTATGTCATCTGCTACATGACTGGAACCCGGTGTATGGCGACAGGCTCGCCCCCTGTCACATTTGGGATTGAATATCGCCCGGCGAAGTGTGGGTGTTGTATTATATCTCTGCCAGCTCCTTCTGGGGAAAGGTGTGACGATAAATGTTTTTATACTTCCACTATACTTACTTTATAAGTTTTAAATCCTCGCAAGGTTAATAACGCCGGCTAAATGATTACTCGTTATCCGGCCAATCGAGTTTTGTTCTATACCTCATTCCTAGTGACCGGACTGGTTGGAGCAGGATTCCGGGTGACGTTAACGAGCTGCGCACACGCCGCTGCGCCGCCACACTTTGAGGAAAGTACAGTCGGAAACAAAAGACCTTGTTTCTTTATACCTATTTTTTAAATTACAAAGTACAGTTTTGATGTCCCAAAGTAATAGGAATCCATTGTCATCACACTACGTACTTACTTACTCATAGGCATGATCAAAAAAACAAGGTCTAGCATTCAGCAAACACTTAGTGGCGTCATCTTCATCTGTCTCTTTCGAACTTGTTGTAAATGACTTATTTCGGTCTTGCTTAAGCATCGATTGACGTCACTACGTGTTGCTGAATGCAATACCTGATGGAGTATATTATTAGATATACCATGCTCATAGGTAGGATAAGCCTGGTTTATTTTCCATTTAGGACGATTAATTAATTTTTGGTGAATCGCTTTTACTGAGAATAAACTTTAAATAATTTTATGAAAATTTAGAAGGCTGTTGAAACTTGTTCACTATTTTACTTACCTGTGTTAGCAACACATACAAAAGAATGCAGTCTATGATCTGCTGTGTGACGTTTTGCGAGCGAACTGTCAGAGGAATGTATTGAATGAATGAATGAATGAATGAATGTAGCGTAAGGAATGAAGGAGTAGCGCCTGAGTCGCCCGCCCCGTCCAACCGGCACTTCTCGCTGGAGCACGGAAGAGGACGGACCTAGTAGTGTTTTTCTTGGGTGTCTTTTTGTAGTATTGATCTTGGTGTCCATTAGATTGATACTGGAATTACCTACATATTGTACATGGTTTGGATTATTAGAAGTATTAGTTGTTTACATTTACGTTAAGGTGGTTTTGAATACCGTCTCTTCAGAAATAGTTTACACCTGCTATCGATTTTTGACTGAGTAAGTAAAAATATTTACATTTTTCACGAATTGTGTGAAGTCAAGAGAAAACTTTGTGGGAGTGAGAATGATGTAACCAAGTGAAATCTTGGTGAAACTTATTTTAATTTACTTATTTACCCTGATTAATTATCACTTTCATTACTTTTTTTTCTTTCTCCCCCATTTAGGGGAATTTGGCGTCGCACGTCATGTGCATTTGCCAGTGTCAAGTACTAACCATTCGTTTTCACAGATGATGGGATGATGATGATGAGGTGATGATGAAGATGATGATCCCTCCCCTTTCCTCATTCCAGTAAAGTTATGGATACTGAAACTTTAAGTGATGTTTTGTAGAGAACACAAAAAGTCGCGTTTCGCAATGTTTGTATCATTTGCCCATACTCGAGCACGTTGACGAACCGGTAAACGTTAATAATCCACCATTATTACACTTTAACACTCGAAGAATCACAAGTTTTAGAAAATAATACAAAACCACGACACCAACTTTTCGGTTCCCGTCAAAACTTATCACTACATTATTACATTCGCTTCCCGCTGTCTGTCTGTCCCTATGTATGCTTAGATCTTTAAAATGAAGTAACGGATTTTGATGTGATTTTTTTAATAGATAGAGTGATTCAAGGGGAAGGTTTATATCTCTAATACATGCATAACATAGTAGATAAACACTGATTATTTAAGAGGTTTCTAATGTGATGCCGTAAATAAACACATTTTTTGCGCTTAACTTGCAAACGCTGGCTGCACCTTACGAGATAGATCAAAATAATGTAGCACAGTATTGTACACCTTAAAAAGATCTACAAAAAAATCAAAATTGGTATACGTTTATTTGTTAGGGATAACACACAATAACCATTTTTATCCTTTACTTTTTACGAAAATTAATGGCTTATTTCCGACGCGATTCTAAGCAATACAAAATTAATCCTCATCCAATTAGGTACTTACCTTAAATACAACGTGCATTTAATGTAGATCAATATGGCCCTTAATAGTATGTAATTTATATGTACTTAGATATATTTTATAACGGCTTTTCTGAGCTAGATAGATGACAGAGATAAATATAAAAATTATCGTAAACACTGAACTCAAACTTTGCCTTTAGTGTTTCTTATGGTTGCTTTGTCTTGCTTTGTGTTTATATTTTGTAAATCAAATAAGTCTCTCATATGGCTAAACGGTTGGTGGAGGCGTCAGGTGTTCAGAATGCTGGCATTTATTTCTGCCAGAAATTGAGCATTGCCTTCCAGCGTGGCAATGCTGCTAGCATTCTGGGCACCTTTCCCTCTTTTAATCTTAGAGCCAACGAGCTTTAAGATTAGATTTTAGTTATAGGCTTATGCATGTAAAAATGTTTTTAATAAGTCTCTTAATTTGAAAATCTTTTAACTATAATGAAAACTATTGGAATTGGATATAACGAAAAAATTAAAGGAAATAAGATCATTTTCCGTGACGTATATTTTCCTAAGCCTCGTCGTCGTTTTGCAGCGAGGAAGGGTATTACAAAAATCTTTTTACTCTAAAACCAATAAAGATTTTGAAAAAAATCCAGTTTATTTAAATTCTCAACGAACTTACGAAACTGATATTGAAAATTTTGTTTAAATTTATTGAGTGGTTTACGAGCTTGATGACTTTGTATTTGAACGTTAAATATCGGCGTGCGCTGCTTTCGTGATTTGTAGAAATTTTCCTTCTCCATTTTGATTTAAAAAAAACTAACTTAAATGTAAAAAGAAAAGATAATTAGAAAGTATAATGATTAGAGGTTAGGCCCGTAAACTCTGGATCGTATGGGTAAAGTATGGGTGGGTCTAAAGGTAGGATTTTTTCTACTAAGTACATACCTAACTAGTGCAGGTCGCATCGCATCGCGATAGAATATACCTACTTAGTCGATTTGTTTAAACTGATACGGCTTTCTGACTTTTAATTGTCTGGATTTTCGCCAGACTTTGCGATACAAAAAACGTGAAAGTATCTTTTTTTGTACAGTCTTATCATTGACGAACAAGAACAGTAGTATTGTAGAGAATCATTTAAGGATTTTTTATTTCAAGAAAGTAAATATAGAACGAAAGTATACTAATTATGTATGTAAGTATGTCCAATATCATATTATTGGACATAGTACTTAGTGAATCAGAAAAAGTACCTATTTACAACTATTTCCACCAGTTAACCATTCACAATCCTGCCTTGCACTCCGCCGTGCAGGAATGCGAAGCAGGACGTAGCTCACACATCATCCTGCCTAGCATCCTGCACGTCGTTGCCGGACGCGATGCAGGCTGCGACAACATTCACCATCCTGCATGAAGCGGTAGACTGCAATGCGGACTGTGAAGCAGGATGGTGAATGGTTGCCTTAACCTAAGTAAAAACTTCAGCCAGTAAATATATTTTAAGAAAACACTTTGGAAACAAATGCCAGTGAGAAGAGAAAAATAAACAATAGGCAAGAGAAGAACTATAAATGTGAAGAGAAAAAAGAGAGGTAACAGAAGAAGACGAGAGACATTTTACAGACTAAATAAAACAGCTAAAAAAGAGTCCAACGCGAGCATAAATAATAATGGCTATAACAACAAAGAGCCAGCAGTACAAGTAAAGCCTCACTGACAATCAAAATCAATAATAACGAGGCAACTGAAGGAGGGATTAAAATTAAATCCTAATCGTCTTTTTATAGAATCATAAATAATACACACACAAACATAATGCGTTCCCACGTAACGTCCAAGACGTCTTTATTAAAATTATTCACTTGACCCTTTCGGCATTATGAAGCCAACAAAATAAAACGAAGTACCCTTCACGAACGAATCACACACACACGCGCGGTTAATAACCTCATTCGGACGTATCAAACGTTTGAAAAGTCACTCACACATGCACTTGTAGGGATAGAATAGAGTTCGTGTTCCAAACATTCGAGCCTTCGTTGACGCCACGCACACGCTCACACGCAATGCTACGCACACATTTGAAATTGGTTCGATTGCGAGAGAAACGTTCGCGTTCGTACTTCGTGTCGTGTTCGTTACTTCGTATCTCGGGTGCGGTCAGAAGGCGGCACTACTCTGGAATGCCACAGTTTGCGCACGTGTTTGTACGGTTAACGCTTTCGGCTCAACTTCATAGCGGTATTATTTTTAGCGCTGATGCGGTGTTTTTGCCGGTATTTGCGATGCGAGCCGTCTGTTCAAACAAGTCTCGGTATTCGGTAATGAGTTTAATACCAATATCCTTGGAGATGTGAGAGGAAGATTCGGACGGATTGCCGTACCTCCGGCTAAAACAAAAGCTATAAATTAAAAGAGGAGAGAAAAAGTAAGAATTTTTTTAAAATTTTTATTGAAATCCATAATTAATGTAGGTTAGTATAAAGTTAATCCTAATAAAAGTAATGACATAATATGTGATAACTATGTTCCTATCAATTCTAAAATAATAAAAAAACAATAACGTTGATTTTGAACAAAAAAGTAGTAAGTACTTAAGTGCTTACTTCGAGGAAAATATTATTGAAATGCCTAAAAATAATAAAATAAATGCTTTTTATCTTACCTACCTTCTCTTATTTTTTCGTACAATTTCCTCAACTGCAATATTGAACTAAATTTTTTCCAAAATGCGCCTAATTTAAAATAAATACAGCTCTAATTAGGGTGAAGGTGAATTATTTAAACTTATTATTATTTATTCCATTTATCACAAAACAAGAGGATAACATTAAGTAAGAACGTTACAAATACAACACTAAAGAGAAAAGATAAGAAAAAAACAATATTTAGTTAGTAGTTTTTTAATTTTCAAGATAGAAATACCTACTGCTAATATTACCTACATGTTAAAAAACATTGTTTGCATATTTTATTCTATTGTTATTATTCTTTTATACTTTTTGGTATACCTACTTACCTACTTGTTTTTGTTTATAAAATAAAAATTATCTATTATCTACATGAACATAAACCTTTGTAAGTATATTACATTCTAGGTTAGTGCCACAAAACAATGGTTCACGTCAGACTTAGAAAATGGATGGAAAAATATAAAATACTTACTTACTGGGTAGTTGTAGAACAATAACACAGCCTCCCAATTTTACTTACCAATTGTTCCAAATTTGTTTATGAATTGCCTCAAATTGACACTTTTTCTATGATCAAAAGCGAAGGCAGCCTAGTTGGGAGAAGGTCCACCTCTCAAGCCAGAGGGAGCGGGTTCGAACCCAGCCAACGGCACGCACCAATTTGTTAATTGTGTGAATATGTGACATATGTGCGTATTATAAATGTCATCTGCTACAT
The DNA here is from genome assembly GCA_911728515.1 of Peribatodes rhomboidaria. Taxonomy (NCBI): domain Eukaryota; kingdom Metazoa; phylum Arthropoda; class Insecta; order Lepidoptera; family Geometridae; genus Peribatodes; species Peribatodes rhomboidaria. Next base: position 12,244,474 of record OU452172.1, read on the forward strand.
GACTGGAGCCCGGTGTATGGCGACAGGCTCGCCCCCTGTCACATTTGGGACTGAATATCGTCCGGTGAAATGATGGTGTTGTATTACACTTCTGCCTGCCCCCTCGGGGAAAGGCGTGACGATATAATTTACGATAATATAATTTATGATAATATGACGATATATATTAGTGTCAAAAATAGACTTTTAATGAACAATAATTCATTAACAATTCAAAAACAATAATAGTTGCTTAGAAGAATCGAGGACCAGGAGTAACTGTCTCCGGTCCCAAACTAGGTTAACCCTGTACTGGGAGACAATTCATTCTTCATCACTAAACTAGAGCAGTTGAGCAAAAAAGGCCGGATAAGCAGGTTATGCCGGACATCTCTTGCACATCTATCTAGTCTTGGTGGCACAGAAAAATTAGACCAAAACAAGCTATACAATACTGTAAATGGCATGGCATATGGTTACACCAGTTTTTGTAGCAAATTCAAGACCTTTATTTCTTTGCAATAACTGCTACATAAATATACCGTTTTAATAAGATTAAAAATGTATAAGGGCTTGATAAAATAAATCTATGAGAGGTCTAAGTTTTTGGGTAGGTTGGATAAGGAAGATAAGTTGGAAAACTGGGGAGAGCATTTCTCACGGCGTATGATTTAGGTGAAGCCATAAACCATCCAAAAACTACGCTACTGTCGTATATGTTACACAACACGCACACATTGACGCAAAAAACTACGCTACTCGCTTGGTCATTCTTACCTCGATATTATGTGCATTGGTTTATGGTATAATTTCGTATACATAAATAAACATAGAGCATTATAAAAGTGTGGCCAGGACTACATTTTGAGTTTTTTTTAAACTGTGCAGATTAATACGAGTCAATTTTGAAAAAGTTTTGGAATATTAAATCTACCAAGGTTGTATATTGGAACGGAAATGGCTAACGTAGAGTTTGGGAATTAATATTAGTACCTAAATGTTTTTCATGGCAACATTACCACGTACACAAGTTTAATAAAGAAGTGGCTTCAGCGAGATATAACGCAGTGTTCCATCTTTTCCTCTAGGTTGATCTGAGGTGTTAGCCACACAACGCATTGCATCTGACTAGGTAATCCTACTCGGCACCGATTAACCAATAGGTAAGTCTTACAATGATTAAGAACTGATTTTGATAAATGAAAATTGTGTATGGGCTCGCCCACCTGAAAGAAAACCTCTGCGAGAAATGTCAGACAGTCTGTCCGACATCAGCAAGACGTGCTGCTGGCGCGACAGCACTTGCTACGGAGTTTACGCACTTGTAAGCTGCTACTGTGCTGTTGGACAGGACAGGGGCTTACCACGAGTTTAATAGTAAGCGTTAACTTTTTCGTTTAATCCTTTCGTGAAAAATTATCTAATGATTAAAACTGCATCAAAATCTGTTACGAGGTTTATAGGAGGAGTTAGTGGATATACAGACAGAGAGACAGACAGACGTAGAAAACGACTTTATTTTATATTAGCTGCGCCCCGCGGTTTCACCCGCGGTCCCACAGAAACCGTTTAGTTTTTCAAGATAAAAAGTAACCTATGTCCTTTTCTGTACCCCAGACAACATGTGTGCATAATTTAAGACGATTGGTTGAGTTGTTGACGTAAAAGCGTTACAAACGAACAAACTCACTTTCGCATTTATAATATTAGTTCGGATTATGTAGAGAAAAGAAGTTGGACATAGTCAGCAGCATCGTTCATGAAAACGTTGACGGCCACTACAGACAACTTTTTCACTGGAGTTGTGTCAATTACAAGAGCGGTGCGAGGATGCGCAGCGATACTGTAAAAACGTGTAGTCTTTTCGCCAGAGATTTAGGAGAAATATTAACAGTGCTAGGAAGTGTAGCAAAGCTGTTTAGCTCAATGGTGCATGCTGAGCGGTGCTAGGATGCGTAGCGGAGGACTCTTTTCAGCTGTCAGTGTCCAGTCACTCTATATAGCTCATTCCTCGCTCTCATCCCTCGTACATTTTGTTCGTTATTTGGTTTGATTATAGCGATGATAATGTAGTCGGAGAAGGCTCACCTCTCAAACCAGAAGCAGCAAATTCGATTAATTTGTCCATTAATAAACATAATTATTATGTGTGCGTATTTTATGTCATCATCTGCTACATATACCTAACTGAAGCCTGGTGTATGGCGACAGGCTCGCCCCTTGTCACATTTGGGACTGAGCATCGTCCGGCGAAGTGTGGGTGTTGTAAAACACCTCTACCAGCGCCTTCGGGGAAAGGCATGACGATATAATATAACTATTTTTTGTTTCTACACATGCGTTCGCCTGCCCTTTTGCATCATAGCTGCGCTGAAAGAGTCTAGGAAAATGAATTAATACAATGGGTGGATTATTTTCCTAGCGTACACCTCATCTTTCCCTCACATCTCCTGTCAATACGCAGCCTTAGTGGATATTTCTTTGTTCTGACCAGTAACAGTAATTTCAATAGAAGGAAACGAGGGACGCTCTAACATAGAAGTTATACTGTATATTTGGTCCCCGGGCCACTCGGGCCGGTTCAGCACTGTGTCGCTCGCTTTTATGGTTCCGAAGATCCTCGACTGTAGCGACAAGGCACATCACGAATGATAAGGATAGACTAAGAAAAAGGAGCACAAGAGGCCTTTTTTTTTAAATTTTATTGGCAACTGAATACAAAGTCCTTAATGCCTTAACTTAACATGTCTTGATAATGATGATGATGAGATGATAAAGGAGAGGGTGATGAAAGGTGAGATGAATCCCTCCCCTTTTCCAATTTCAGTAAAGCCGTAGATAATTTACTGAAACTTTAAGTCGAGTTTTGTAGAGAACACGAAAAGTAGCATTTCCTAATGTTTGTATCATTTGCCCACACTCGTGCTCGTTAATGAATCAGCAAAGGTTAATAATCCACAATTATTACACTCTAACACTCGAATCACAAGTTTTAGAAAATAATACAAAATCACGACACCATCTTCATCAGCGGAAGGTATTGGAAGTGTCCACAACTGCTAAAGCGGATTCTTCTCACCGAGGAGAATTTCTCGCTCACTATTCTTCTTTACAAAATCATGTAGACTCCTTCGAGCACGCTCATCTAGACATTTTGAGCGCTTTAAGTGACGCGGAAGCTGAAAGGGAGGATGTAATTCGAGCTGATTTTTATAAACTTTATTTTCAAGTGCTTACTATTTACCAGATGATTATACCTCCACCTCCTTCTGCGCCACCCATAGTGCCGTCTAAATTAGGGGTTTAGTTGCCGAAGTTAGATCTTCCAAAATTCTCGGGCAATATAAGGGAGTGGTCAATGATCTACGACGTTTTCAATTCGCTCATTCATTTGAATGAATCACTTTCGGATTCCGACCGAATGCAGTATCTTCGGGCGAGTTTATTCGGAGACGCATTAGGACTCATGCGTACCTTCCCTGTCCAAGGCGCACACTACCAGGAAGCATACCAAACGCTAACCAATTGTTATCGGGACAAACGTGAATTAGCTTTTACGTGTTGGCGTGAAATGCTGAACATTACACTCAAGGTGAATGCACCTACCGAATTCAGACGTGTGTTAGACCTTTTTAACGAAAACCTGCTTATTCTAAAAGGTCTTAAGTTACCTACGGATCAATGGGACTTCATACTATGTTACCATTTGTTATCGAAGCTAGACTCTAAAACTCGTTGTGCTTTTGAAAAAGACCATTCGTCCTCGTAACTGCCTAGCTACTCCAATCTCAAGGAGTTTCTTGAATCGCAACGTGAGGCGCTCGTGCGAGATACCCACTTCTTGGGTAATCGTGATATCCAACAATTTAGTAGTAAAAAGTAGAGGTTTTCTTAGCACGCCCTACAGCCTAAACAGCGTGATGGATTTCGACATGTCATGTCGAAATACATCAAGCTGTTTTGGATTGCTTCTGGCCATACACCTGTCGCCATACACCGGGCTCCAGTCATGTAGCAGATGACATACAAAACGCACATATGTACACAATGAACAAATTGGTGCATGCCGTCAGCTGGGTTTGAACCCGCTCCCTCTGGCTTGAGAGGCAGGCCTTCTCCAACTAGGCTATCATAGCTTAACATATTTAAATCTCTAGTAAATCTCTGTCACAGAGGCCGACGAATCTACTTACTTAAATAAATTTAAATAGTCAGTATTTGTAATATAGGGTCGTGTTTTTTCATAACAACCTATGCCTGAAATAAACGGTCATTATTTTTACTGCATTGTTTATTATCCAGCGGTCTAGACTGCGTTGTACATAATTACATACACTGCACACACCCAGCGCAAGAGCATACAATCTTCTGTACAGTAGCGAACTCGGACTCGCTTGAAAAACCGTAATATGTCTCCCATAACTGTAGTTATGGCACACAGGCTGTTATTTGAAGACATAAACGCAGCGGTTCATGGTAAATAACTGTTCTTACGACGCTGCAGATCTATTATAGTCATTCCGCTTTAGCAATGAACGTTGTACATCCTCTGAATAGTTATATAGGTACAGTATTTTGTAATTTTCTTTCTTTTAAATTTTTACCAGACTGCGCAAGGAGGGTTTTGTTTTTTGAGTGTATGATTGTAAGTATGTATGTGTGTATGTGTGAGGTTTCTGTGGCACGCCCTACAGCCAAAACAGCTTGATGTATTTCGACATGACATGTCGAAATCCATCAAGCTGTCACATTTGGGACTGAATATCGTCCGCCGAAGTGTGGGTGTTGTACACCTCTGCCAGCCCCTTCGGGGGAAAGGTGTGACGATGTGTCATGTTATGTTAAATATCTACCTACTTTTTTTATCATTGTTTTTATTTCGTCTCTTGATCGTTTTGGTTTAAATTCGGAACCAGACTATTGCCGCGAAAGTGTTCCTATTGGTTGTAAAAAGTTTTTTGACCAATAGGATAGGCGCGGCGTATCGGTGCTTTCACGGGCGTTCGCGACATTATCAAGATTTGTCAAGAACCAGACTATTCTGCACAACCATTCGGAAACGTTTCTGTTCGGATTTCAAAAAAATTAAGCCTAAATTTCGAATATTCGAAATTTAAATCTCAGTCAATATTCATAAGTTTTTAAACGTGATTAATTCTTCCGATCGGATTTATACTTGATAGCAAAATGTATTAAAGTGGACTGAGTTTCGAATAATTTGAGTTTAAAATTTCTGGGATCCGAACGGAAACGTTCCCGAATGGTTGTGAATAGCTGCTGGTCGCCGGACTCAAGTTTCATTAGACAAGTTAAGCAACAAAGCCAAGATAAAATCCTTCTTTACACTCACACCTCACTAATGTTAAACCAATTCCAGCAGCCACTACAAAGAAGTTCTCTATCCATTGTAGCTAAATAGCATAACAAGGGAACTGCAATCAGCTAAAAGCCCAATAATTTTCCAATGCCATTTCCGCTGGCCACGCTGTTGGAAACTGCGGAGGGATCGAGGCTGTCCGGGGTTAGGGCTTCCATGCGTTGCGGGATTCTCAGACATTGTAGTTTGAGTCTTATAAGTAAGTAACAAGATTGAACTTAGGCGGCTCTTGACATAATTATGAGCCTAGTTGCCTAAAATATAGTTGAATAATAATAATCGTTTATCAGGCACTGGTTGTTAGAAAATAATGACACGGACCCATAACATGTACACCTTACAGACATGTACATAAGTATTACAATACAATGAAAATTTTAGCTGGATTTATTGTCTATGTCGCTTCCCAGTAGCGCCGGCCCTTTTTTAGGCCAGAAATCAGAAAGAGGAGCTCATTATTACGACGCAAGCGACAATTTTGTTTTGTACTAAAGTAGCTCACCGCATGCACCCGAACAATCTAAGAATGTTTGAAAGTACTTGAAAGTACTTTGATAATAGTTTATCTGTTACCTGTTACCTGTGTGGTAAATGATGTGACTACAAGATCTTCAATCTGGGAAGACGACCAGGCTCGCCTCGAAACCGGATTCTTTTTGATAACCAGGAATGATCGAATTTGGAAATAATGCTTGTGTGTGTGGACCAAAATTAAGTTAAAGACATAGATTTCTTGGAACTCTGGATTTTTTTCCAACTATTTCAAAACTTTATACTTACTTATTCTGTTCTACCAAACAGAAAAAAATTGGCCACTGGTAACAATTTTAATGTAAGTACCTAGCTATACTTATACTTGACAGATAGATATTGGAGTGGGAAGTAAGCAATGACAGGAAGTAATTATCAGCAGTCAACGGCAGATATGTTTTGTTTAAAATAGGTACACACATAGACACGATATAAAACTATCTTTTACGCTACTGTTCTAATCAAAGTCAAAGTCAAAGTTTTTATTCAATTTAGGTATCAAAGATACACTTATGAACGTCAAAAATACAATGTCATAGGTAGGTACGCGTAATTCCCTATAAGCAGTATAAATACATGGTCACCCCATCAACATCCCTCGCTGCCGTACACCCGCCACTCCCGCCACCCCAAGGGGGAAAACTCCCAACTCCCCTCGGAAATGCGTAAACCGAAAAGCCACAGTGCACACGCTAGTTACTACGTAACTGGCCACAGATTAACAAAGAGCTAGTATAGGCCGTATACTAATTGCACTCCTAAATTGGGGTAATGCATGGTACGTTCCTTTCGCTTTCAATAAAGCATGAGCCGGGATCAAAGCGGTCGTTTGTTTTAGTTAGTGCAGATTTGCACGTCAAATGCCATTTTGTGAGCTGGCAAGCTTTTTGTAACCTACATCTTAGTAGGTGTTATTCATGGTCCAAAAATACAAGTTCTGGCATTCAGCAAACACTTAGTGACGTCATCGCCATCCGTCTCTTTCGAACTTGTTGTAAATGACTTATTTCGGTCTTGCTTAAGCATCGATTGACGTCAGTACGTGTTGCTAAATGCTATACTTGGCGGAGTATATTATTACTAGCTGCACCGCGTAAGGTTTTAACCGCAGCCCCACAGGAACCGTTTTTTTTTCTGTATAAAAAGTACCTACTCTATGTCCTTTTCTGTACCCCCAGACAACATGTATGCAAAATTTTAAGAAGATTGGTTGAGTAGTTGAGATGTGAAAGCGTTACAAACAAACAAAAGAAACAAACTCACTTTCGCATTTATAATATTAGTTAGGATACCATGGTATTATCACGTATGGTTGTGCATATTATTATGCTGCTTTGACTTGGCACGGTCTCTGTAAACCTTTCGTCAAAAATTATCTACGGGAAAACCGCAGAAAATCCGTTGCGTATGGTTTAGGAGGAGTTAGCGGATATACGGACAGACAGATATAAGCGGAAAGCTACTTTGTTTTATACCTACTATGTAGAGATAGAAATGTTGCTACAACAGTTGAAAGCAGATAGGTATAGTTGTATTAGTTGCATAAGTTCACTCACGCTGGTAAAATTAAGGCCCAGTATTAACACGAAATCAACGAAAACAAGTATTCTGTTTGCGCCTAGTTTGATATGAGAAGTTGTGATGATGAAGTGCAAAAAAATACAGCTGGTAAAAAAAACTACCAGAAACAGTTTAACCGGAGTAGAATTTTAAAAATCATCCTCATTTTGGAAAAGAAAAATCACAACAAGTATCTTTTTAATTAAAAAAACTATTTGAGCATGGTTTTCTAAATTTAAAGCGATTTCATTTCGTTTTATTCGACTATTAATATTAAGACTATTAAATAGCTATATTAGTTCTCTAAAGTTTAACCGATTAACTTACATATTATTATGTATTTGTGTTCTTGTTCCGATGAATATACCAATAAAATGAACTATCAAAAGTAACTCTAGGCGCCGATATCATTTTACCATCAGATATGACAGGTACACGATTTCCAACTCTAAATGAAGCGATTTAATGAGTGCGGAAAATCGTAGTCTGACCGCGTCTTAAATGGAAAACAGATCTGTCTGATGTTTTGCCTATGAACTTTCTGAAAGAAAATAATGCGAAAATAGACTTTTAATAAAACTGAAGGAAAATACTTTTATCTGCGTATTTACAATCACAAGAGAAGGGTTCAGTGGATTTGATAGCGTCAGATATTTGTCCATTAGATACTATTTGAGTTTTCTAGTAGGTACTAACTAATAGTAGTAATTACTACTATGTATTATTTGATTTTATTCTCACAGTTGGTTTTACGCCATTCTTGCAGTGCCGGATGTGGAGGGGGAGGGGTTCACTTAGCTGAAGGTAAGATATTTATCAAGGTAGAAAACCCTAAAATCGCGAAGAAACAGAAATTTCACAATATTCTTGAGTGTGAATTAGGTATTGAGAAATCCCCCCCCCCTTACCCTATTCAACTTACTTAAACTAAATGGAAACAGGTTCCCAAATTGAATCCCTTTCTGTTTTCTAATCTGTTTTCTAACTCCACACAGAGTTGAAAATTAATTGTTGCTTTCGATTTTCCATCTTCCCCATCGCGTGACAGCAAACAAAATTAATAAACACAAACAGCTTGTTTCCCATTACAGCGTTATTGGCCCAAATATTTGCCCCAAAAGTGTGACAAGTACGCAATAAAGTCCGTCGCTGTCACGAACACGTTGCGCCGAGCACTGCCGCTGACTCACGGCACCAAAAACCAATGCAATATTCTATTGAAAGGCCGTAAATAAAACATGTTGCGTCTCCCCATCTGCTTTATTGAGTTACGGAGTCCCCGAAGCGTTTTGCCGCCAAAACAACGTACATTTTGCCCCCCGGCGCGCGTAAAAACATCCACAGAAATTCTCTTTGCGAGCGACAGAGAACCCCCCGAACTGAAAGGGACGGGCACCTTAATATTTTATCGGGCATCTTCACTGCAGGAAGTCGCGACCCAATTCAATTTCAACTCTATCTCGAGGTGGATAGAGGCAGAATTGAAACATTAGGGATTGGGATTGCGTGTGTGCCCTTACGTCGGTGAAAGGAAATTACAACCACACCCACGTATAATGTTGCCGCAATAAAAAAACGTGTGAGAAGAAATAATGAGCGGTTACTGGCAGCTAAGATGCGAGACGATTTCTTTTTTTAACTGCTAATTGATTAGAGAGGACCGTCTGAGTCGCTCGGTTGAGTCGCTGGCCGATGAATGATGGATGAAGTGGTCCCGTGAATCTGATTACAAATTTAAATGATGCAGATGAGCCGTTTTGAAATTCAATGGGAATGAGGCCATCTTGGTCCCACATCGCCGTGATTGTTTGCCATTCATTGCCTTGTCGATGTGATGTTGTATCTGACACATCAACTGTTGCTCGGTGGTCGTAGCACTCTTCAGCTCTAACAATGAGAGAAGAAATTACAATGGGATTGTGATTCTTATCTTGGACACAAAAACGATTTGAAAGTCTAATAGTCAACGTACGATGATAATGATAATCTCTGAGATTTGGTAGATAGAGTCAATTAAAAGTTCAGAGATAGGTGAATGGAGTATACCATTGCTAGATATAAAACAGGCTATTAGAAGACATACAAATAGCGATGGCAGCTTGCCTAGTTGGGAGAAGGCCTCTCAAGCCAGAGGGAGCGGGTTCGAACCCAGCCGACGGCACGCACCAATTTGATCATTGTGTGAACATATGTGCGTATTGTGTGTCATCTGCTACATGACTGGAGCCCGGTGTATGGCTGTCACATTTGGGACTGAATATCGTCCGGCGAAATGTGGGTGTTGTATTACACCTCTGCCAGCCCTTCGTGGGAAAGGCGTGACGATTTGTTATGTTATGTTATAAGAAGACATTGAGACCTATTCAAAATAACTTTTAAATTCCAGCAAAGGGCTAATAAGGGCTTGAAACGCCAAAAAGAGCGTACAGGGAGAAAGTAAACGACATGTCAGACTGGCAAGTAATGGTGCCAGTGGCTGAGAAGTAACTACTGCAACAACAAAAACAATAAAAACAAAGACAAATAATAATTGTTCTAAGTTTGTACCTATAGGTAAATATCTCATACAAGTTCTTTGCTCGTAAAACTACTACTTCGTATCCCTCAAGATAGGATGTAATGTAACATTCGGAACAATTCGAAAAAGTATCAAAATAACAAGGACAAATAATAATTGTCCTAAGTTTGTATAGGTAAGTATCTCATACAAGTTCTTTGCTCGTAAAACTACTACTTCCTATCCTTTATCAAGATAGGAAACCGTATAATGTAACATCCAGAAACAATTAAATGGAATAAGTCAAACTAATTATCGTGGATACATAATTACATACTTATACATTACTTACAATGCTCATAGGAGCTGGTGGACCATACCAACAGAATAAAGAAGTTTATAATTCTTCATTCATAATGTCATGTTACAAATCTATATTATTTAAATAATAAAATAATAGGATACCTAGAGGAAAATAAAATAATGCAAATTATGGCCAGGAAAATGTCAAAAATAAAAATTATTCAACACAAGAACAGATAATTAGAAATTTACTTGAACCATTAAAATAATAGGTTCATTCCGTATACAAATTCATTGAAATTATGTAAAATACTTGCTCAAGCAGCCATTTTTTTGAGCATGTAAAAATACTAATAAAATGTAATAATAAAATGTAAAAATAAAATGTAATAATATGTAATAATATATTGTAATATGTAAATGTAGGCTGCAATAAAATGTTTATAATTCTTCATTCATAATGTCATGTTACAAATCTATATCATTTAAATAATAAAATAATAGGAATAATAATACCTAGAGGAAAATAAAATAATACAAATTATGGCCAGGAAAATGTCAAAAATAAAAATTATTCAACACAAGAACACATAATTAGAAATTTACATGAACCATTAAAATAACAGGTTCATTCCGTGTACAAATTCATTGAAATTATATAAAATACTTGCTCAAGCAGCCATTTTTTTGAGCATGTAAAAATACTAATAAAATGTAATAATAAAATGTAAAAATAAAATGTAATAATATGTAATAATATATTGTAATATGTAAATGTAGGCTGCAATAAAATGTTTTGCATTAACTGCAATGTGCTCAAAATTGATAAGTAATTCAATGTTGTTAAATAATTATCATTATTTTAATAAATAAGCAAATTCGTGAATTTTTTACACACACCTTAGTAGTCAAACGCATGCCTAGGCAGTTGTAGAAAAAAGCTTGTACTATGGCTGCCAGAGACTCCTAGAGACTGAGCCTACATATTCATTTACTAAATAGATATAAACACCCAGACATAGAACAAACACAAATTACCATCACATGAATGTTTTTGTTTTCCCTGGGTGCGAATCGATCTCACGCCTCAAGCTCAGAAAGCAGGTTCGGTACCAACTGACTGAGCTGCCGCCGAAGCAGTCAAAGGTACCGTCCTCATGCCTCCTTGTTCACGTCATCAAATCTTGTATTTTAATTGTTAAAAATCCCCTCCCTCTTCTCGATTGTTTTAACTGACTTAAAAAAAGGAGGAGGCTTTCAATTTGTCTTCATGTTTTTTTGTATTATGCTACGCGATTAGTCCGCTAATTATGAATCGATTTTAATAATTCTTCTTTAGTTTGGTAGATCATACTTTAGAGGTGGTCCCATATAAATTTTATCGAAATCGGTAAAGCACTTTTTAAAATATTAACAAAGTCTAAAATTTTTTTTCTGAATGACAGGAAGTCGGTTTTTTAAGATTTGCTTTTTATATTACGTACTAGCTACGCCTCACGGTTTTACCCGCAGGTAAAAAGTATCCTATGCGTTAATCCAGGATATAAGTTACCTTTACGCCATATTTCATTCAAATGCGTTCACCCGTTTGAGCGTGAAGAAGGAACAAGCATACACTTACACACATACACATTTAGAAACTTTCGCCTTTATAAAATTTGTACTGTGTTAATACTCCACATAGATACTCTGCCTTCCTACCTTTTCTCATCCACTTCGCTTTATCCGCGACATTGTCTCTGGAAAACCCTCTCTCTCATGTCGTTTAGCACTAAGTACATTTTTCCATCTTGCGTTGAAACAAACATATCATTTCCACCTTGCATTGAAAACAAGCATTGCCCTTCAAATCAAAACAGAATTATTTGGAGGATCATCATCATAATTCATCATTATAGCTGGAAGAAAACGTCCACTGCTGGACGAAGACCTCGTCCAAAGATCTCCACAACGACCGGTCCTGGCCCGCATCCAGCGACTTTCTGCGAACCTTACCAATTGCACCTATGTTGCCTATTTTGTACCTATGTTGCAATATCTATATTGTACAGGTACGAGTATTAACAATCATTCGGATTCCAAAAACTTTAAACTCAAATAATTCGAATCGCAGTCCGCATTCATAATTTTTTAAACGTGATTCATTCTTCCGATCGCATTTATACTCGGTTCCCTATTCCAAAATTAATAAATGTAGACTGAGATTTGAACAATTTGAGTTTAAAATTGGTGGGATCCGATCGGAAGCGTTACCGAATGATTGTGAATAGCACTGCAGATTGCCAGTCCACCTTCTTGTTGACATTTAGAGGATGAATAAACTGGCAATAAATGTTCTGACGAAAACCCATTTATCCAGAAGAATTCTGCAAAAAACCTGGCTGCTCAGTAGCTCTATTAAATGGCAATCGATTTATTAGCAAAAGCTTGTATTGGTTTTTATAGACCATCATAATTCCTCCTCCTTAAACATCTAAAACTGACAAACCAAAACAATTCAGCAACAAATATTTCATAGCATTTCATTCAACCGCATTGGGAAACATTTTGCCATCTATAAAAACCACTATAATCTCTCCATTAGTATTCTACTAGCAGCATTCAATTAGGCGAATGGCTAGTGTTGCCACATTCACCACAGTTCCCATAAATAGACACTCGTTTTTGTACATCGTAATGCACATTATTTATGTATGTACTAGTTTTTGTGCATTGCGGTGCACATTGTTTATGCAGCACTAATGTATTTTAATCGCTTCATGGACGAAAGGCAAGATATACTTTATTAAATTGAAAAAAGGCTAATTGAATTTGTTGGAGGGCTTAAAATACTTTACTGCTTCGTAAGTGCTTGGGTATTTAAATGATGTTATTCGTGCTTAAAATATAATGTATGTGCATTGAATTATCCAGAAGAATCATTTTATTATCTACTCTGTTTACGTTTTTAAACCTTACTAAGTGCATTCTTTTCTTTTGGTATCTACCTACTCATATTAAAAATAGGAAATAGGAAAATACCTATTAAAAATCGTTTCATCAATTTAAGCGAAAGCGTGATTTTTAGAAAATGAGTTGAGTTTGGGAAATCGTTCGGGTTGAATAGTAAATACAAGAGTTGGACTCTCTGACAGATCTAACAGCGATTATTTTTTTAATTCTTTGAAAGAGACAAAAATAGATCGCATGGAAGTGGAACCAAGTAATTATTATGGGTACTACTTATCAGTATCTCTTCTTCTTTTTAATTAACATGTTTTTTTGCGGGAAGGGGGTGAAGGAATCTTTTCGTAGGATACTCGGCTGCGATGTGGTTGCAGCCGGGTAAAGTAAGTATACTAAACAAGTATGATTCTGATTCTACGATTTTAGCTAAAACACTTTTTTCGAGTGCGCATTTACACCTCGAACTGGTAACACCATGAGTGCGTGCACAGAGTTGCTCGCCGAAAAAACTTGCCGCAGCCAGTCCAGTCCGACCTGTTTCGCGCTTCGCAGAATCGCTGGCTGTTGAGAAAAAAAACACACAAAATTGCCATTTATCTCAAACCGCGGCCCGGGAATGTCGTCAAGGCTCACAACTTTTATTTCGCTACTCTAGCCTATATTTTGGCATTTGGAACGTGTATGTAAATCTCACAGATTAATAATAGCCTGTATTCATTGCAGCGGAGTTCAGTTACCGCTGCTGGAAGCAGATACAAACGGCAAAATCTTTTAATTTTTTAATTAATTTCAGCGTTCACGGTATTCCGGCATGTGTCAAATCTATCTATAATACTCACACACACACACATTGTTATTACATCTATATTACATTGAATAAGTATTATAATAATTTCAACCTTACATTTTAAATTTTCATATTATAATAATAATTTCGTTTTATTATCGTTTTTGCTAAATAATGTACAAATTTTTATGAATTGCCGAATGCGTATACTCGTACTTGTGTCTACTAACAAGTACGGAAACTGTTTATGCCGAACAGGATCATTGGGTGCCCAAAATACAGGCATCGTCTAGTTTGGGACACACTGTTTTTCATTTTGAGTACTTAAGCAGAATGTAAAGTGTCATGTCTTTTGAATATTATGATTATGTATGCATGCTTTCATGATGGTCAATAAACTTTATTATTATTAAATAACTTGACCGTAACTGGAAGCTATATATATGAGAGTGCATTTCCGTTTCCGTCGAAAGTACCAGCGTTTTCGTACTTTTAATGCCTTCTAACCGGAAGTCCTAGGTGGCGCCACCTCTGCATTCGCGCTTTGTGAAAATATCGCGCGCCATTTTTTATCATTGGCGTTTTAAGTTTCGTCGAAGTAACATCGCCGCAGCCCTAGCAGCTTGCGTCGTGTTGCATAATTAGTTAATACAAAGTGATAATTTGTTAATAATTATGTGGTAAAATACTGAAATGTAGTTATTTTCCTAAAATAACTCGGTGTTAAGTATACATTTTACGCAGTAAGTACCTACCCACATTATATTTCATTTCTTCATTTCATTTGTTCAAAATGAGTGAGTAGAATTTGTTTTAACGGTTTTACCGTTCGATTAATTTGATATTTAAAATTTTTTGTGTGTCTAAATGTTTTTAACCATATGTGGCTTACAATATGGGGGTCAAACGATGCCTCATACCAGTGTTTTGTCATTATTGAAGTGTTTTTAGGTAATATTTAAGATTATTCATCATATCGTCACGCTTTTCCCCCGAGGGGGCTGGCAGACGTGTTATACAACACCCACATCGCCGGACGATATTCGGTCCCAAATGAGCCTATCACCATACACCCGGCTCCAGTCTTGTAGCAGATGACATACAATACGCACATATGTTCACACAACGAACAAATTGGTGCGTGCCGTCGGCTGGGTTCGACTCCGCTCCCTCTGGCTTGAGAGGCAGGCCTTCTCCAACTAGGCTGTCATCGCCTTTAAGATTATCACCAGTTTGTAACATAGTTTTGCTTCCAGAAACGTATAAATGTTTGCCGCCCAAACGCCCAAGCTACAGAGCACGGGCCGTGGCGGTGGTTCAGTGAAAGGTGCGTAACAGCGTGCTTTTACGATTCTACTAATTCATCGGTATTGGTTGACGTGCTGGCCGATAATTGAAGAAAGTTGGTGAGTGAAAAAATCCTTTTTATAAAAATAATGGTTTTCAAATGTTGCAACAGTGTATCAATTGCTTAACTACGAGTCATACAAACGACTCGACCATATCTAGCGATCTATCAGTTCGTTCACTTTATAGCTTTAGTTACTATACATTTTTGATACATCATGGCAAATTATTTGAATACATGTATTTTAGAGGCTAGGTAATGCCTATTATTTTGGACGTAAGAAATAATCATAATCTAGGTATCACAGACCTAGGAACAAACAATAGTGGGGGAGAAAATATCTTACGTCACCTAGCCGTATGCTGAAAACTTTTCATTAAATAAATGCATATAAAGGCTTTCTTAACCTTTTTTTTTGAAATTATTTCTAAATTAATTTTCTTTTGTGGATTTATTACTCAAAATGTCACTTGATCTTTTGACATTGCGTTTAAGTTTAGAGGAACAAGTATTTCATTTTGAATTTATTCCTTTTTACCATATTGTTATGCAAACAATCAGTTCAACGTGCATTCGCATGGTTATAATAGGGAGATACAGGAGTACCGTTTTTGTACCTCCTTACATTGAATTATGCAATCAATACAAAATACTCTGAAATGCTTGAAACGATACGCCCTCGCAGGGTGAATCTCTTTACAAATATCATATTACATTGCCTTAAGCAATCAATACATCATACATCATTGTATGCTTGTAATAAACCACCCTCGCAGGGTAGGTAATCTTTTGCAAAAGCCACCCTCGCAGGGAGGCTACCTATTTGCAATTGAATCATTGCTTTAAGCAATCAATACATCATACATCATTGTATGCTTGTAATAAACCACCCTCGCAGGGTAGGTAATCTTTGCAAAAGCCACCCTCGCAGGGAGGCTACCTACTTGCAATTGAATCAAGCGATCCATACATACACTATTCTTTAGTACGCTTGTAACGATACGCCCTCGCAGGGTGAATCTCTTGACAGATATTACATTGCTATAAGCGTTTAACAGAACGTATTTTAATATTTTTTATGGTTATAATAAACCACCATTGCAGGTGAGTACCTTTTTTGCAAATATCATATTTCATAGTATTAAGCAGTTAATACAACAGACAATGTATGCTTGTAATAAATAAAGCAAAACTCTATAGTTGTGCAAATGTATTTGCAAAATATCAATTTCATGATAAACATAGTACAAACTTGTTTGGTTGTAACAAACCATCTTCACCCGATGAGCATCTCTTTGAAAAATACAATATTTCATTGTATCAAGTAAGTATCGTAGGCTTATTACAAATCATCCTAACAGGGTGATTTTTTGATCTTAATAATGTTGTATGTTCATAACAAAACCTAGTTTTATGCTGGATCAAATATTTCAAACGTATTTTATTGTTGTTATAATGCCTAATCTGTCTTTTATTCTTCATGAAACTATTAACATAGATACTCTAGCTTGCTTGTAATAAACTACCTTTTCAAGGTAAAATAAAAATATACCTTTGCAAAAACTACCCTCGCGGGAATGTCTTATATAAGAATAAAATTGTAATGAAACAGGTTCCAAATCAATAAATTAACAGACCGTGAAAATATTCTATGTTACATCTAGACAGTCTTAAACGTAGTTTTTTACTATTACTGCTGAATCCAGATTCAATCTTTTAAGTTTTTAGAAACTGATAAATTAAACGCTCAAAGCGAGGCTTCAGGCCAGTTTGTTGCAGTCTGATCAAGAAGTTTTCGATATGAACTTATTATGTTCCCTGTGTAACGTTAATTTAATTAGAAGTAAGTCACCACCTCGAGGTGGGTTGCATAGTATTGAATCAACTGCAAAGTGAAACATGTTCTTTCAAAATTTCGAAGTGAGTCTTACCCCCTTACTTGATTATTTATTGAACAAAAGTGCTCGATGAGCACAATAACCTTAAGAGTTCGTGCAGTATTTCCTGCGACTCCAATCACAACGGAGATACCTGCTATTTGGTTTAAAACGATGTCTTATCTTGTCGATTCTTGCAATTAGGTCGTTTTTAAAACGACATTATGTTACGGATAATGTGACGAGAACGAATGTTGTACTAATTTTGTTAAAAAATCTCATTTTCTCATTTAACTCGAGGCAAAGTAAGGTCACACGCGTGTTCCCTTTTTCATAATATGAATATAAGTACATAATTATTTACTTATATATTTATTTATTTTTTAATTACTTAAATAATTTTGTTTGGAACAGCCTCGTAATACCTGAATGTGTGGCCTATTGTCTGACATACTCAGTGCGCTATCGCATTGACACTAGCAACCTCTCGTTCAGAATGAACGATTTGAATTACACAATTATAATTTAAAATATGAAATTAGTTAAATATTTTTACGACTCTGAGAGAAAAAATAGTAGGGCGTGGGTGCTTATATCAATTATTTTTCGCACGACTGTGACTTAATCATTAGAAAATTGTATGTTTCAAATTGCCATAAAAGCTACCTACCGCTATAAGATATAATGTGTTTGTAGTAAGTTAAGATAGTAGCTCGCAACTACCATCGCCCATTCCTTTTAATTACCTACCTTCTTCCAAAGGTGTTTCTTATCTTATCTTACAATGTAAAGACTTGCACTGCGAACTGTGACGTGTAACTGTTAGTTATAAATAAATCCTGATTACTGGCTTATCGTAAGTTGCTTAACTAAACTACCAACAATTTTCTTAGGGCAATAGGTATCGGAGCCGAAATCCTTCCTATATTGCATTTGATAACGATAATTATATAATTAACGAAATAGTGTTATTAAAGTGATAGATTATTTATGAAACTACGCTCATGATAAAATTACGTTATCTTTGAAAGTCTAGCGTGATTTTCATGTTTTACATATATTTTACAAAATCATCACAAGCACTGATGATTAATGCATTGACTTGGAAACTCACTATCAAAAATTCAGTACATGCCTATTGAAGTTAAGAGATGTGAAAGTAAACCTAATTTTCGCTATAAACATTAATATTGGCATAAGCTGCCTAAAAACTTGATGTAATTGATTTTTAGTATATTATTTAATATTAGCTGACTCCCACGTGTAACTGATTTGTCAAGTCAGTAAAGTTTTTAGAATTATAAATATTCTTGGTTTTCGTTAAATTTACTGAACTGTTGAAATACATTATATTGAACTGGCTTTACGGATTCATCTTTTTTACTCACATGATTTACGATCGTTGTTGTTGCCATTTTAAAACAATTGCCGATTACCAGAGTCGGTCTGGTTGAAAAATATGTCTATCGATCTGGACATTAACCTGTCACTTAAATTGTCACACCACTTAGTTATGGTTGACTATTTAAACACTATCTACAGAAAAAATGGTATCACTGCTTGTCCAAGAAGTTGTTTGTTGGTCACCTGCGATAGTAGACTACAAAATCTTTTAGATCAACGACCTGTTGTTGATTTTTAAAACAATTTTAACCACCAACATATTATGTATGGTTCTGTATACAAACTTAATGCAAAGGGAAAGTATGACATAAATAATTATTTATACATTGCCTGAACGTGTCAGACATTCTATGGAATGTATTCCCAAAGCATCCTATTACAATACGGCATTATACAGATGCTGGTGACATACATTTTACAGATGGAAAATGTACTATTTAATGGTAATATACGTAATTGTTTCAGACCAATAGAGAGAAAACATAATGCCTTGTTTCCGGTTTCATTATTATTATGTAAACCCTTTTATTTAAGTTGTTTTTCCAACAACATTTTTGAAGATTTGAAATAATTTTTAATATTATTTACAGCTCACATTGGCGTTTCTTCTAACAATAAGTTTTAATAGCCCTACTATAGGTGGCACCACCAGGCAATACCAAACAGGCTCTCATATATATAGCTTCCAGTTACGGTCAAGTTATTTAATAGCAGCGTTTTACCTGAAATAAAACGCATATTAAAATACTTACCTAACTGGAAGCTATCACTTTAATTTCTGCCTGGTGGAAATTCGGAAAATTAAGCCAATGATAAAAAATGGCGCGCGATATTTTCACAAAGCGCGAATGCAGAGGTGGCGCCACCTAGGACTTCCGGTTAGAAGGCATTAAAAGTACGAAAACGCTGGTACTTTCGACGGAAACGGAAATGCACTCTCATATATATAGCTTCCAGTTAGGTAAGTATTTTAATATGCGTTTTATTTCAGGTAAAACGCTGCTATTATCAAAGCATCTTAAATTGCATCTTAATGCATCACCATTTCTCATACGGACCGCTAGAGTGTGGAATACTCTGCCAGACTGTGTGTTCCCTGACACTTATAATCTGGCCGTCTTCAAGTCTCAAGTGAATCGGTTTCTTCTAGGCAAGCGTGCTTCATCGTAGGCCGCATCACTGCTTATCATCAGGCATGTTGGCGGCCAAACGCAAGCCTATTATGTAATAAAAAAAAAAAAAACATACTCCCTTTCATTCTGTCTTTCTTTCTCTCATACACTCTCTCTCTCTCTCTCTCTCTCTCACACACACACACACACTCTATGCCTGTATAAATTTTGAAATGCTTGATTGTTATTTCAATTTAATGTTTTTTGTTGTAACGTCGTAAAATTGAATGTACCTATATATTTTTATGTAAGAAACCATAGTAATCAGTTTCGGCCTTATTATAAATATTATATTATTATCATTCTATCATGTAACGCTGTAACTATGTAACGCTGTCGGTTACACAAAAAAGAAAAAACAATTAGACTCCTTAACAGGGCTCACTGAGGGAAAATTCAAATCACATGTAAAAACTGCATTAATGAAAAGAGGGTATTATAAGGTTAATCATTATTTAGAAGACAAAGATGTCTGGAGCCTTCTACTTCCACCAAGTAGCCACTAGTATTTAGAGATATTACCTAGTTGTAAGCCAAAATTTGTGAGACTGTAGTTTATTTATTACTAGCGACCCGCCCCGGCTTCGCACGGGTGCAATGCTGATTCTAAATACACTACGCGGAAGCGGTAAGCGGAAAATTAACGACATCACATTAGATACCTCAAAAATAACAGTATTTTTCCACCATTTAGTGGATGTTATTATACATATAAACCTTCCTCTTGAATCACTCTATCTATTTAAAGAAACCGCATCAAAATTCGTTGCGTAGTTTTAAAGATTTAAGCATACAAAGGGACAGGGACAGAGAGAGCGACTTTGTTTTATACTATGTAGTGATTTGAAAAAATAATGCCCCTGAGTTTCTTGCCTGTGCTTCTGAGTAGAGGCTCTTTATCCGAACAAGGCGGTCGAGTCTATTTGACTTTCATAAGTGTATCTTTGATATCTAACTTGAATAAAAACATTTTGACTTTGACTCCTCCACTTGTTCCGGTCTGTACTTAATAAGTCATTCTAACCATTTTAAGGGCCTGCCAGAATCTATTAAAGTATTTACATGAGACGTACTCGTATATTCGACTGAACGAAACGAAGGCCCGCCTCTCAAGCCAGAAGGAGTGGGTTCAAACCCAGCCGGCGCGGCGGCATGCACCAATTGGTCATTGTGTGAACATATGTGCGTATTGTATGTCATCTGCTACATCGCCGGACGATATTCAGTCCCAATTGTGACAGGCTAAGTGTGGGTGTTGTATAATATATCTGCCAGCCCCCTCGGGGGACAGGCGTGACGATACGAAACGAAGGTGTCAGAATTTAGGATGACAAATAGCGCTTAGTATGTAATTTTATACACATTTGGTTCGACAATAATTTGTGTACGGCTATTCTGTTCTTCATAAAAATAATATTATAGTACGCAGATACCTACCTATTTCACGCAAAAACATTTTTTCAATCGAAACATGGGTCAAAAATGTATCGATCGATTGTATAACAGTTATAGAGGTACAATCTATCCACTACAACACATAGGTACATATACTGACTACACTATCCATCGAAAAAAAAATTGAGTATTTTTTCGATTTTGAGTCGTTGAGGTTAGAATTGGGAGTGAATTATTTAATCCTATTTGACTACAATGGTTTTGCATCTGCGTTCATTGGCTCTTGCTCTCTCTACAATAGGGCCAGCAAAACAAATTAGAAGACTGATAGTATTTTAAAGGTCTACATACTATACTTACACATTATTGGGTGAAATATTTGATAAGACTTCCGCAAGTTTCGTTGCAAATATAAACTTAACATTAATATGCACGAGCGAGCTCTCAAGGTGCTCTAGCTGTCCTAAATTGTATTAATTAAACGCAGGTCTAAATGGTAAGGTCTTTTTGCCGGCGTGGAATTATAGCCTTGCTAACGCCGACATTCTTTTCACGATCATTAGTAATCCCACTTTTGGGCAAGAAAAGCTGGCAAATACCAGCATTATGCCATTTTGTGGGTACTTCTTTAGTCTTTCTCGGAAACTGTTGGCAACTGATACATTTCGCCGTTGGCTTTCCAGGATTCTGTTCAACAATGTATTCAGGGTTTTATATTAGATTTACGTTCATTTCTACCCGACTGCAGAAGTGTGTATGTGACATGTATGTATGTGGGTATATATGTATGTATGAGTTTTCTTTGGCACGCCCTACAGCTTAAACAGCTTAATGAATTTCGACATTTGAGGTGTCATTTGAATCGTTTTCATAGTGGAAGTGACATAGGGTACAACATTTTGCAGCCGGGTTTTGCTCGACTGCGCAAAGGACAGTTATGTTTTCCGAGTGTATGTATGTATTTATGTGGGTATGTATGTATGTATGAGGTTTCTTTCGCACGCCCTACAGCTTAGACAGCTTGAGGGATTTCGACATGTGAGGTGTCATTTGAATTGTTTTGATAGTGGAAGTGACATAGAGCAGGTAAAACATTTTAATTATAATTATCCGTAGTGTCAGACTATATTTTGCAGTCGGGTTTTTTGTTTACTTTTTACTAAAGTTACTTACTTGTTATTAAGGGGAATTTCGTATTATTGACTGCTATGAGGACACTTTTGCGTTTTTTAAATAGATCAGTTTGTTTTAGATTTCAGTCTTATTTATTCTAGTTTTCTACTGGTCTTCTTCTATTTAATTGTTATTATTTAAGAGTGTGGTTCTTGTCAATGAAGTAATGCTAGCTTATAGATGATAGCTTAGTTGGAAAAAGCCCGCCTCTCAAGCCAAAGGGAGCGGGTTCAAACCCAGCCTACGGCACGCATCAATCTGTTCATTGTGTGAACATATGTGCGTATTGTATGTCATCTGCTACATGACTTGAGCCGCGATGGACAGGCTCGCCCCTGTCACATTCTGGGACTGAATATCGTCCGGCGAAGTGTGGGTGTTGTATTACCAGGACCCTCGAGGGAAAGGCGTGACGAGATGCGTGTATGTATGTAAAACTTCTCATACATTCTAATAAATCATTATTACAGTCTATTTAATCTACTTCTCTCAAGTCTTCATAAGTCAATGTTTACTCTTAATTTTAAAACACGACTCTTTTTGTCTTCTCTGTTATCTTTTCCTCCTAATATTTTAGGCAGATTAGTAATTCTCATATAGATCAATTAAAGTAGCTAATATATCCTAAAAATTTTTTGAAAACTCAACTACGACCGATAATAAGTAGGTAACATTTTATCAAATTTTATTATTTTTTTTTTTATCAAATTATTTATTTAAATTTTATCAATATTAAAACATTAATTGTTAAATTATTAAAACGAGATTAATATAATATTGAGATTAATATAATATTGAGATTATTATAATATTAATTCTTAGATGTGACCAAATTTACATGCCGAATGACGGCAACATAGGAGAACATGATTTAAATAATTAAGACCACTGCAATAGCCTATTTTAGTGAATAAATTTTATTTCATTTTAATATTTTGTCACAGATTTAGACTACATAAGCAGCATGGACAGCATCGTTTGACATGCCACTGCTGTTTTGGATAAAATTATATTTAAGTAGGTAACTAGGCATCATTTAAAGTTCCAAGGTTTCCGTAAATTGAATAACGAAAGCCTTCTTTGGAGTGGAAACTGCGCTCGCACCAAACACGGCAGTCAAGCCATCTGAACCATATCACATGACACAAATTTTAACGAGCATACGTGCACCTTAATTTGGCTAAAAGTTTATGGACATTATTAAATTATTAAGAGAAATTATGATGGAGAAATCGCGTAATTATGAGGCTGGGTTTTGCCGGCGGCAGTTCCAGTCTTTCCATGAGATAAATATGGTTTATTAATTTTTTTTTTCATTTCATAAGAGATGTATAAAAATACGGCCGCCTCAGGGATAGTAGCATCGCCTATGGACACCTAAGACCTGAGACATCCTGGATGGCCTTAACGGACTTAACTGGACTATCAAACAGTTGCAGTAACGAACTTTACGTAACTTGGAAGCTGTCACTAAATATTAATCTTCCATTATCTTCTTGCAGAAAGCAGAAGGTATTAGACTCGATTTTAATGGTTTTTTAATTTTAAATTATGGAATTGTCAAAATGAGAGATAAAAGGATAGAAATAGAGTTATAAGGTTAGACGTGCAACATGACAAGTGGATGACTACTTCAAGATGATTTTTAGGGTTCCGTCACCAAAGGGTAAAATGGGACCCTATTAGTAAAGTTCTGCTATCCGCTTGTCTCTGTCTCTCTGTCTATCACCAGGCTGTATCTCATGAACCATGATAGTTGAAAATTTCACAGATATATTTCTGTGGACGCTTTAACAACAAATACTAAAATAGAATGTAAAATAAATATTCAAGCTAATGATGCAGACAACCCTCTATTCAGAGGGATTTTTGATTTTCTATGCCTATCTTTAAAATAAATCAGTCAAAAGTAACCCCTTCCAAATGCGGATATTTTTCGTAGTTCTATTTCTCTAGAGGACGTTTTTCTTTAAAAAAAAACCAAGAACATAGGGGCGAAGACATAGTTCATTTAATTGTACATGCCAAATTTCATCATAATCTGACAAATGGTTTCCGAGAAATTTGTCAAGCGCGTTTGTATGGAAAATTCAGGGCGTCGCATAACCTTTAGTTTGATAGTGCGATATTCAAGCAACGCAAAACATTCCTTACGATTGTATTAAGCCAAACATTAACGTAATAAAACAAACGAAAGAAAACATCATTGTAGAACAATTTGCGGGGTATTGTATGGTATTGTGCAGAGATTAATGCCGCAACAAAGAGCCTTTGTTGTACAATGACGACATCGCTAGGTTCTTGCTACTAATGCTCATGAATAATATACTCCGCCAGGTAAAGCATTCAGCAACACGTAGTGACGTCAATCGATGCTAAAGCAAGACCGATATAAGTCATTTACAACAAGTTCGAAAGAGACGGATGAAAATGACGTCATTACGTGTTTGCTGAATGCTAGACCTTGTTTTTTTGAATCATGCTAATGCCTGTTTGCGAGTAGGTAAGTAGGTACATATTTATAAAGTAATTGAGGTAAAATTATCGAGAATAATATAGGTAAATTAGTCATTGGCGCTAAATAATGTTAGTAGTGAAATCGAACCAAATAAGATTAATAAGTGAGGTTAGGTATTTTATAACGTAACGAATTCTTTTATGGATGTTTGCAACACTTACGTAGTTTTGGAATAAATAAATTTCCCTATAGGTACTCGTATAGCAAACCAGACATAATTTTATGTAAACTTTTTGTAAAGCAATACTTTTTGTGTACTGAAAAAAAGTGTAAATTACCTCTTAAGTAGGTAAGTAATATTTTTCTTCTAAATTAATACTTTTCTTTTGAAACTAATGAGTATTAATGCACACATAAATACTCATTAGTTTCAAAATGTAGCTTATACTAAAAATTTAAATGAGGGGTTTTGGCGGGAACCGAAAAGGTGGTGTCATGATTTTTTATTATTTTTTTCCCACGTCCGTAGGAGTGTACTCTATTCTGATTCCCTACACGTGGTCCCCGGGTAGTGCTAACCGGGTAGCAAACTCTGGTGGGAGGCTTCGGCCGTGGCTAGTTACCACCCACCGGACCAAGCCATGCCGTGAAATGACCTAGTCGTGTTTCGGGATGTAGTCCGGTGTAACCGTTCCGAAGACGGATCTGAGCAGTAGCGCACTTGTAGCGCCTCACTCAACTGCCGTCTTTGTACTTCTTCACTCTACAAAACTTCAAGGCTAGAGTGAATAAGTACCTTATAGGTTGTCGTGCTCCATCTTAGACCACAACGTCGCTTAACATCAGGCGAGTTGGTGGTCAAACGCCGACCTATTGTACGTAAAAAAAAAACTCGTGTTTCTTCGAGTGATAAAGTGTCATAAAGATGGATTATTTATTAACGTTTACCGGATTGTCAATGAACACGAGTGTGGGCAAATGATACAAACGTTGCGAAACGCGACTTTTCATGTTCTCTGCAAAACTTCACATAAAGTTTAAGTGAATAGGTATCTCCTAGGCAAGCGTGTTACACCTTCGATCACGTCGACGCTTCCCGTCAGACCAGTGGTCAAACGCATGCCTAGTCTGTTATTTAAAAAAAACAGTAAAGTATCCATAACTTTACTGGAATGGGGAAACGGGAGGGATTTATCATCTTCACTATCATTCAAATGATTTCTCTCTCTATTTCTTTGTTAAACAAATAATAACAAAGAAACAGAGACGTACAAGAGACTATAGCGAGAACGAGACAACAATACCTACCACTGTTGCGACTGGTTGCGTTTGTTTGTGACTACGGTAAATTGTGTGCAGCACCTAATTTACGCGGTCCATTTTTAGGTACTCGTACCGGATCTCCCTTTTACATGATCAAAGGTACCCATATCATATTTTCAGGTTGAGAAAGCTGAAAATTCAAACACATATCTTACCTTTAAATTTGACGGCAAAAATTAAATTACCATTCAATTAACGCGTCCCGCTTCTCGCAGCGTGACGAAACCCAATTAGTTTTGGTGTTGTAAGAAATAAGTGTATTTGTTTTGTTAAAAAAACTCGTTTAATACAATGTAAGTACAGATTAATTTAAGAGTCCGGCGACCTAACTAACTTCGACCTAGGCGACCTAGACTAACTTCACACTGGCTTAAGGTATTCTAGGTATAACCGTTTCGTCTAGAAGATGAAGACGAGCGAAGAGAGCGAGTAATGATACTGACGAGCCTCTAAAGTTACCTACAGAGTGACAAAGTGCAATTTTTTTTTCATGACTTTTGCACTTCTGTAATCATTCTTAAGTAACTAAGAATTTCCCTTGTATTATGGATCCACTTAACAGCTAATGATGTAGACAACCTCACTATGTAATGGAATTTGTGATTTGCTTTGTTTACCTATTGAATAAATCAGTCAAAAGTGACCCCTTAAAAATGCAGATATTTTTCATACCTCTATTTTCGCTTGAGAACGTTTTTAAAAAAAAAACCAAGAACATGGGGGCGGAGATATTGTTAATTTAATTGTACATGCTAAATTTCATCATTTTCTTACTACGCGCATGCGTTCGAGTGCCTCGCATTCACTCTCGCTCTGTCTCTTTCTATTCTCCCTCCCCAGGAGAGTTAAACGTTTAACGCAACCTTTTTGGAAGTCGCATTAGAAGCTTCACTTCGAAAACGAAAATTTCAGCTATCTGACTTCCTCGTACATGAAAATCGAGTAGCTGAAATAAAATATTTTTTTTTAATTTTTTGAAGTTTTTTTTGTTCGGGGGTTACTTATAAGAAGTAGGTAGGTACCAATATGTTATGTGTGGTGCAACGTGTAAAGGTTTTTAACGTAACTTCGGACAATTTTGTTCTCTGTATTCTAGGAGTTAAAAGACGGAGCGCTCTGTTGAGCAGAGTTGAGCAGACTTATAAAAATAAGTATAATATATAAATAATTTATATTTATTATTATTTACTATTTATTTATTTTATTCAGCAGTAAGTGGCTATTGAAAGTAGACTTTTTTGAAATATCTTCCTTCTAAAGCTTACAGTTACAGCAGGGTTTTTTTTTTCTTTTAATAATGTTACTTGTTCAAAAAAACGAATGTTATGTTAAGGTTGCACCAAGAAGTCCTCAGTCCTCAACCCAAGCAGCAGTATTAGTCCAAACAATGGCCCGAGTGTCGTGACCCGAAGCCGCGCGCTACCGTATCTGCGCCGGCGCAGTCTCGCTCGAGTGACGAAGCAATTTATCAACCGCTAGCGCCGGAATGCCAGTCACTGCGATTAGGGCTGCGTTCCTTCATTGTAAGAAGAAAAAAATCCAAAGGTTTTCTTTTCCGTAATATTTTAGTGTCGAATCCCTATTTGGAAATTGAGCAGCGATGGCTGTCTTTTTGTTAGAAGAAAATACTTGAATTATAAAAAAAAGTGCTTGACCGAAACGCTATTCGAAAATTGAATTGATGATGAATGAAATAAACTGTATCCAGCACAAAACTTTTTTTTAACTGTTTTTTATTTTTTATTTTTTTAAATAGGTATAGAATTGGCCAACATTTGACCAACTTGCCTGATGTGAAGCGACATTGTGGCCTAAGATGAAACATGAAGACCTAATAAGTACTTATTCACTCTGGCCTTGAAGATACATACATTGTAGTTAGTCGGAAAAACAGATGGTGGCTTCCAGTCCTTAGCCGTTCCTGGCGAACCGCTTAGTAGGTACGAGTAGTTTGTATTTCGACTAAGTAGGGATGATACTTAAGCGTTTTCCGACTTGATTTCAATAATACAAAGAATAAATATAGCTATATATTTATTTACTTATACACCAAAAAAAGGAAGTACATACTCATACGTAAAGAAGGAAGGCAGTAAATGAGACTGTCAAAGGACTGGAACGGAGAGCTTGCTAAAGAGGAGACTGAGATGACCAATACTCAGCTGCCCGAGCAGGGGTCCGAGACAAATTCTGTTTTCCACCGTTTACATCCTCGCTTAAATGTGACAAAGCTAGAATACGGATATGTCGGTCTCTTTCTCGCGGGTAAAAACGGTGGCAAGACATATTGTCTCCGGCCTGTGTTTGCCCTGCACTGGATGGATAATAATAGTTCATGGTGAAATAGATAATTTTGATTGAAAAAAGATGCATTTAAAAAGTGTAGAAAAATAAATACATAATTTTGATATATTTTCACAACAATGATTAGTAATAAGTAGTTCATATTTAGGAACTGACTTGATGATGGTAGCCAGGAAGTTAAAAGCGTATTTCCTAGTTTTTCTTATCTTAAACTATAAGTGATACTTGTTTGGTGTTCATACACTGTTTTTGTTATTGTTAAGAATTGTATTGTTTTGTTTTGTTTACTAAATTGTTTTTACCTATATTTAACATTTTTTTGCGACGACGAACGACCTAATTTACTTAATACGATGTATTCTCATGTAAGTGATGTTTATTATTATTTATTTATCTTTAATGAGAATAAATGTCTTTAAACCTAAACCTAATACTTAAGTAAGATCTAAAATTAAATCTGAAATTGCCCCTGCATGCCTTTCTTTGACAATGTCATTCATCTCGGTCTAATTACTGTTGTTAAGACTTAATAGTTTAAGACAATTCAGTGTTGCTAGCCCTAACAAGAGCCCGATCTATGAATGAGCCGCATTAATGTTTATTCGTGTCTTATCTCGTCCGAGCGGAGTCCATCTCTCGCTGACGTCTTCATCCGACGACTGGATAATTGCTGCCAGTTCAAACTTTGAGGGTTCCGTTAACTGTCGGAATGCTTCTCATAGTTAGTTGGATGCAGGCCCGGATCTAGTAACCGGGGCGTTTGCCCCGAGCGGCAAATTCAGGGGCCGCCAATACCATAATGTAACACATGTAAATAAGAAACAAAAACGCTTTTTCGGTATTTGCCTAATTTGTGAAAGGTTTGCAAGTAATTATTTAAAGACGCAATTGCCCCACAGATGCATTTGCCCCATTTGACATAACATATCGTCACGCCTTTCCCCCGAGGGGGCTGGCAGAGGTGTAATACAACGCCCACACTTCGCCGGACGATATTCAGTCGCAAATATGACAGGGGGCGAGCCTGTCGCCATACACCGGGCTCCAGTCATGTAGCAGATGACATACAGTACGCATATAATAATACAAGAATTAAAATAATTGTAAACCTCCTTTTTGGAATGCATTCGCTAATGTCATCAAAAATTTTCCAACAGATTCATACTAGGGAATTCGTGTGACGATTGTTAATCTGTCCCAGTTGTTAGTCCTACCCTCAACAACCACTAATCCACGCCAGAACAGCTAAACGGATCAGGATGAAATTTGCTACAAAAATAGATTATAGTCTGGAGTAGCACATAGGCTGCTTTTTAACCATAGGTAACACCGCGGGGTGCAGCTATACTTACATTAAATTGTATTATACGTAAAATACAATCAAATCAAATCAAATCAAATCAAATATTTTTTATTTTGGCGCAAACAATAAGTACAACATTATGATGTGAATCCACTGACTCCGAACTAGAGAAAACTGTGTTTCGGTAGCCAGTGGCTACTCCCATTAATAAACCTAAGTTTGTTATGTGCCTAGAAAAACAGATAGTGTGTGTGTGTGTGTGTGTGTGTGTGTGTTTGTGTGTGTGTGTGCACATGAGCATTGAATCGTCAGGGCAAATTTTGTTGTACAGGAAGGGACCTAGGTAGTTTGTGAAACGTCTTGCAAAAACTGTACGGGTTTTATATGGTTTACAAATTGTATCTTTGCGTCTTTTATGTTTATCGTGCTTTGTATTAAGGCGAGGCTTTCCCAGAACTTTAGGTATTTTACTCTACCTCAGGCCGCACTTTTTGGGAGCGCGACGTATTCATTACACGCGACACAAAAGTTGTGTGCGATGCGCCGCGCGCACGTCTTTCACCCGTCAGTCACGTTATGGTATCGAGTACCTAAACACCCATTTTTAGGAAATCGATAAAATAATCCGTCCGTCATTGTACTCATCCATTTTATGAACATTTTTTATTTGATGCCAAACAAAAAATCTAAAAAATGCCGTTCAAGCCAATATAGGTACAACCAATCTCATGTCCACGAGTTGTTGTATTTTTGATGTGTGAGCAGTCGTGGCATTAGTTTCATTTTACCGGTAGTGTCATATTTCCATTTTATCACACTTCACACTCATAAATACAAAAGATTGCGATTGTGTGTGGAAGTTAGGTACTTACTCGTATTTCACTTATTCACACCTAAACGGCTAGACGGATGAGGATCATATTTGGAACGGAGTTAGCTTAGGTATGCCCTGGATTGACACATAGGCTACTTGTTATCCTTATTAGGACAAATATTTATACAGGGTGTTGGAATGATTGTGTAACTACCGGTATTCATTAAATAATACAACATAGTAAATTTCATTATTTTTGGGTATATTGTATAACAATGGTAATAACAATTTTAATTACCTTACTTTACCATTAGGTGCGTATTAATAATATTGTATGGTTTGTTAAATGTTACAAAGTTAAAAAACTACACGATTCAGATATAATTTTGAACAATAATTATGAAAGAATCGAGTAAACTTATACCGGATATATAGGTATACATACCCTGGGTACGAAGTGGCGGACATTCTGCTAGTACTAACAAAACATCCAATACAAAAATATACATTCACAATATTTACAATATTACATTTTATATTACATTTAGTAACTAAAGACTGATTCTTTTCTTAGTGATTTTTGCCCATAAAAGCCCATCTGTAATTGTTTCTATTGTAAAACAAAAAATAAAAACACTTTTGTATTTTGAAGCAGGCAAAAGAGTTCTATTTGAAGCGGAAAAAAAAAGAGTACCATATGAAATACAATTGAGCTATAGGTACGTAGTATTATTATTTGTTCTGTGATATAGTTGTAGAATCGATGGCAGCCTAGTTGGGAGTGGCAATTTTGCTCTGCTGGGTTCGAACCCAGCCGACGGCACGCACCAATTTGTTCATTGTGTGAACATATGTGCGTATTGTGTGTCATCTGCTACATAACTGGAGCTCGGTGTATGGCGACAGGCTCGCCCCCTGTCACATTTGGGACTGAATATCGTCCGGCGAAATGTGGGTGTTGTATTACACCTCTGCCAGCCCCCTCGGGGAAAAGCGTGACGATATGTATGCATGTCTAGCCATAAGTTCTGTTACAAATGAAAATGCATTTATTTTTTTATACAGTAATGTAATGTTCATAAAAGTTATATTTACATATGTATTGAAGTCTTAACAAAAATATAACTATTATTTTATTCAAAATTACCACATTTGGCCTTGATAGAGGCCTTTAGTCGGTCTGGCCAAGAATCTATGGATTTACGGACTGTTTCCATGGGAAATTTAGCCACTGCTTGCTTCAAAGATTTCTTAAGTGACTCTATGTCGGCGTGTCGTTTAGAGCAGGCCATGCCCTCTAAACCTGACCATAATTTATAGTCCAGGGGGTTTTGATCTGGGCTAGAGGAGGGCCAGTCTTCAGCCCTTATAAAGTCCGGAACATTGGCTTCCAGCCAGGCTTGGGTAGTTCGCGCCTTGTGACCATGTGCAGAGTCTAGTTGGAAACTCCACGGTAGATTTTTAAAAAGTGTATTGCAAAGGGGTTGTACAACACCATATAAGACGGTCTCTTGATACACTTTGGCAGAAGTTTTAACCACCTTTTCACAAAAACTAAGCTTTGTGACGCCGTGATAGGATACCCCCCACCAAACCATGACTGACGCAGGATGATGACCACGCTGAGTGAAACAGGGTCAATGTCATCCACGTGCCTAAAACAAAATAAAAATAAATATTTATAAGTATGATGTCCAAAAGTTCAAAATATAAAAATTCTAAAAAACCGACCAAGTTCGAGTCGGACTCGCGCACGGAAGCTGTCGTTCAAGCTTGTTGATATGTATGTACATAATTATATAACAACTACATTATAAATAAATGAGCTTTCAAATGACACCTCAAACAACTGATTTGATGAGATAGAACTCGAGATATAAGCAATAATCTACAACGGTCGGCGGCCATCTTTGTGACGTATATACATAGCTTCACCTGTCCCCGCTATCGCTTCTTACAACCGGCAGTTTCGAATTTCAAAGGCAACGACGAACACATCCATACCAGTCGTAGGTTTATAAAAGCCGTACTTATAAGATTTACCGAAATGCTCGATTTTCGCTAATCGTTAAAAACTAATATACAACTTTACGAGTTTTCTTCAAAACAGCCAAAATCACGTTGCAGTACTAATCAGGCCTAGATGTGTTCAAATCATACGGCTATAACTCAAACGCTACCAAACACTCGTGTAGTACAGATTGTTCAGTCAAAAATGAAAGTATGAACGACGTCCCCTATCTCACCTAACACCATAGATAATTTACATACATACAGTACAGTCAAAACTTAGCGAAGATCCGCCACCTTGCATGTTACAAAAAGAAGGTAGGTACTTACGTTTCGTCAATTGCAATGTCATCAGAGTTCATTACATTCTCTTGAAGTACTCTTCTGCAAAAAAAAAACGAAGATAAGTATTCATGTAGGTAAGTATAACTACGTAAATATCACTACTAGATATACCACTAGGCCGGGTATTTACTCGTTGTGCAGTTCAGATTGCTCAGTAAAAATGAAAGTATGAACGTCGTCCCGTATCTTACCTAACATCCTGTATAGTTAAAACTTAGCGAAGATCCGCCGCCCTGCATGTTACAAAAGGTAGGTAGGTACTTACGTTTCGTCAATTCCAATATCATCGGAGTTTATTACATTTAGTTGTAGTACTCTTCTGAAAAAAAAAACAAAACTGTAAGATAGGTATTCGTGTAAGTAGGTATAACTATATAAATATAAATATCACTGGTATGCCACTAGGGCGGGTATTTACTCGTTGTGCAGTTTAGAATGCTCAGGAAAAATGAAAGTATGAACGTCGCTCCGTATCCGTATCTCACAAGTTGTCTGGGTGAAATAATAAATGGTGACCGACATAGTAAAAACTTCGCAGAACACCCGCCTCCCTGCGTGGTACAAAAGGTAGGTAGGTACTTACGTTTCGTCAATTCCAAAGTCATTGGAGTTTGTTACGTAGTAGTCTTCTGCAAAAAAAACTGTAACTGTAGGTAGGTATAACTACATAAATATCACTAGTAGGTATACCACTAGGCCGGGTATTTACATCGTGAATACACGTAACGAGACAAAAAAGTATCTATGATGATGAGTATGATAATTGAAAACACTAAGGGCCGATTTTTCAATGGTCAGATAAACAAACAAATAGTGTTTATTGAACTGATAGCTAATTATTCTGTTTTTCAATGGTCAGGTATCATTTACTAGACGAATAACTCATCTATCTGAGGTATAACTTTATTTGTCGGTGGAACGGCCAGATAGCAGTTTATTCTATGGAATAAATTGTTGAGACTGTCTAAATGATGGTCTTATGGGTTGTCACTGTAAAAAAAGATTGATATTTCCGACACGCAGAAACTAAATTAATTTTAATAAAAAAAAAACTAACATGAACAAACTACATGAGCTATTTACCATAGCCAAACCAGCCGACGACTTTTGCACAGATTAGTAGTACAGTGACGTTTAGACTAAAACTGACAAGACAGTGAAATAAGCGAAAAGTGAAAATTCGAAGTCCTTTTCTAACGCGTGGATATTTTATACTTTTGTTTCAACTGTCTGAAGTTAGCTTTTGTACACACTGAATAAATGGTCAGATAGTTATTCCTAATTTAAAATTGTATTGAAAAACCGAACACCGTTTATGAGTCGAATAAACAGATTAATAAAGTTATTGGCTCGGTAGTTATTAGGCGAATAAAGTAAGGATTGAAAAATCGGCCCTTAAACGAATATAAGTAGGTACTAATAGATTTGTTGATACATCATCTGACTACAAAAAGCAATGCAAGAAATGTCGATTCTAGTAAATAAAAACAATGATTACCAATTTAATCTAGTAGAAGTTTATCTACTTACCGACGTTTGCTCCTTGACTCGTACGATTTTCTAAAAGTCAGACTTGAGCATTTTTTTCGTTTATTATGTTTGTTATCCATTATGGCAAAACTAAATGCTTGGTTGGTGTTGGTGTGTGTGGAACTGCGGATATCACAAAAATTTGGCACACGTCCGGCGTCGACGGGGTCTGCGGGCGGACTGGCGGTCACGCAAACGTGCCTTTTTATCATGAATTCGTGATAAAAAATCATATAAAATTACCATATTAACTTTTTAACATTTTTATTTATGATTCCATTTTTTTATTGCATTGTAATTCGTAAAAAAAATAAAAAAGCAATATGATTTGTAAAAATTAAGTCGCAAATCGTGTTTAAAATACCAAATAGAGGTGACTTTGGATTTTTTTTCTATCGAGTGAAGTTATTCATTACATGTATCAGATTTATGATTCCACTTAAAAACATGCTTAAGAATAACATATTTTTTTTTACACAATAAAAACCATGGTTTATCTTAGAGGAAAGTTGATTCTTGCTAGACGTTTTCTGGCCAGGCTCGCCTTAACAATTTATTTTTATTACAATATTCTCCAAACTTACCTACTCCTGTCTCCTTTGTCTGCCAACCACTTGTGGAGTCGATCAATACGTCTCGTTGGCGAGCGCGGACCGTGAGTCGCATTCAGTGCTGGGGCCTACCAGACATTTTATTGCCAAGATGATGGGTACGTTTTGTTTTCGACGCTGCACAACCATGGACCTTATTGCGCGGCGAAAGGTGGCCCTGAATGCTGTTGAAGCTTGTAAATCATACACGTAGTCCGTAGACATAGGTACCTACCTACGTCCATGATTCAGGTCACAGAATATGGGAGTGTTCTTTGACCTGAATCATGAACCTATTGAATTGAAACCTATAAATTGAATTGTTGGTTGGACTTGGAAGGTTTGTGTCAGTCTGGTGGTTAATTAGGAAGCTATTTTGATTTGTAAGATTTACCTTTACTTAACCTAACTTCCTAACTTATCCTATCATTCTTAATGTTTCTTCATTCGTTTGGTTGCGCTTCCAAGGCGCAACTTCATTCAATTTTGCATATGCGTTGTCAAGAATAGGTAGGTACAGAAAAAGACATAGAGTATCTTTAACATAACATATCGTCACGCCTTTCCCCGAGGGGGCTGGCAGAGGTGTAATACAACACCCCCACTTCGCCGGACGATATTCAATCCCAAATGTGACAGGGGGCGAGCCTATCGCCATACCGTGCTCCAGTCATGTAGTAGATGACATACAATACGCACATATGCTCACACAATTGAACAAATTGGTGCGTGCCGTCGGCTGGGTTCGAAGCAGCTCCCTCTGGCTTGAGAGGCGGGCCTTCTCCCAACTACTGCGATCGCTTAGTATCTTTAACCTCGACAAAAAATACGGTTTCTATGAGAAACACGAGTGAAACCGCGGGCACAGCCAGTATTATATTGCGGTAGAGGATATAATTTTATTTGTGTTGAACACCCACTCAGGCAGAGAATTCTATAATATAGCGATGTCGATGTGGAGATGAACTGGTGGGTTCATATTTTACTAGCTGCGCCCCGCAGTTTCACCCGCGGTTAAAAAGTATCCTATGTGCTATTCTAGACTATAATCTCTGTGCCAAATATCATCCAGATCTGTGAGCCGTCTGGCGTGAAAGTGTGACAAACATCCATCCATCCATCCATTCTTACAAACTTTCGCGTTTATAATATTAGTAGGATTATTATGCGAAAGAGGAGAGCCACTGAATAACGATGAACATGAGTGCAAATGGCGGTAGAGCACGACTTAAAAAAATATTGATAAACTCCGCGAAGGAGGATAATTGAGAAGCAACCAAATTTTGAGAAACAAATTACATCATCTTCCCTCATCCCACTTATGTCTGGTCAGTACTACTCAGTACATGTATTGTACTATGTAATAATGGCTGCACTCTTGGAATAACCACCTAGTCATTATAACAAACTATATGTAGTTAGTTAGTTAGGTCTGTTGTAAGGCTGCATTGAACGGTCACGTGAAAATGTGCACCAGAAAAGCTGCAATACGTGACGAATGGCGAGGAATTGTAAAGTGAGCCACCATCCTAACTGATGACCACAACCACTCTGCCGAGAGTGCTAATGACTATGAAGAAGAACAGTAAGTAGGTTCTTACCATTCAACTCACTCTCTATCACTTGAGATATGACGTACCTAAATGAGTTATGAGAAGATGATGGTTTTTTCTTTCTTTTTTGCTAATATTAGGGTTGTGATATCAGTGTACTAAATAGAGACCTACAATGAGGTTCTTCATGCCTTCTGCAGGTCTCTGTAGCAGCTTGGATGGACAGTCGGACAGACATAAGAAAAAATACATCCCGTATATTTATATATAAAAAAGGTCTTTTGACATTCGCTCCAGAATAAAATGTCAAATTCGCAAAACACACACACACAGGCAAGACATTCAAGTGCCATCAATATACTCCGCCAGGTATAGCGTGCCGAGACAAAAAAGGTCACATGGGTGACACGCAGTGACGTCAATCGATGCATGAGCAAGACCGGAATAGGTAATTTAACAAGTTTGAAAGAGACGGTGGCGATGTCGAGTGAGGTAGTCGGGTGTTCACTCCCGGAAGGGAACGCTAGACTTTGTTTTCTTTATCATGTCCAAATGCAAAAAGACGACACAGGCAAAGAAATAAACTTGGACTATCATAATCCTAACAACCAGTGGGGCTATTCCTACGCGTGAGATGAGATGAGATTTTATCTTGGTCACTCTCACACCTATGACGTTTCAAACGAGAGCAACAAGCACGAAAAAATGTGAGATGAAAATCCCAAATCTCCGAATAGGGCCTAAAAAATAGGGCCTAAAAAATAGGGCCAAAAAAATAGGGCCAAAAAAATAAGGCCCCTGTTCTTTCTCTGTTAAGCGTCACCCTCACGGTATTCCTGTATTCTTCATTCCTGGATTAAATCACAAGAATCAGCTAGTAGATTAAGCGCAGCTTACTGAAGCGTGGCGAAGCAATGCCAGGTGCTAGGCTCGTGTGTCCGTATCTGATAACGTATCACTGTTATCAGCTTCCGCCACGACGCAGCTGCCGGAGATTAGACGAGTAGGTATGGTAACCTACAGCCTTTGTTTAGGATCTGCACATATTATATCTGTATATCAGGGAAGCAATTCAGCCAAACTTAGCCGATGCTTAACTGACCCTTAATCTCGCGTTTGTCATAAAAAATGGACGGGGAACGGCTCTGGGGGGCTATTCCTGCGCGTGAGATGAGATGAGATGAGATTTTATCTTGGTCACTCTCACACCTATGACGTTTCAAATGAGAGCAACAAGGATGAAAAAAGGTGAGATGAAAATCTCAAATCTCCGAAAAGGGCCACTGGATCACTAATGTCTCATAAACGTACCTACTAGCTGGACCTTGATTCTACTATGCACCTGTTTTTAAATTGTTAATGAATGGTTCATTTTTGTCACTTAACATATAGTCAGTCCTTTCCCCTGAGGGGGCTGGCAAAGATGTAATACATCACCCACACTTCGCCGGACGATATTCAGTCCCAAATGTGACAGGGGGCGAGCCTGTCGCTGTACACCGAGCTCCAGTCATGTAGCAGACATACAATACGCACAAATGTTCACACAATGAACAAATTGGTGCGTCCATCGGCTGGGTTTGAACCCGCTCCCTCTGGCTTGAGAGGCGGGCCTTGTATACCAACTAGACTATCATCGCTATACATATTTCAAATATTTGTAACACTTCTGAAAAAGTGTCAGTTTGCGGCATTTCATTAACAATTCTAAAACAATTGGTTAGTAGAATTCGGAGGCTGGATTACCGGTGACACGTTTGCGAAACATTAGTGCTTTAA
Source organism: Peribatodes rhomboidaria (assembly GCA_911728515.1). Taxonomy (NCBI): domain Eukaryota; kingdom Metazoa; phylum Arthropoda; class Insecta; order Lepidoptera; family Geometridae; genus Peribatodes; species Peribatodes rhomboidaria. The sequence continues at coordinate 12,282,832 of OU452172.1, forward strand.
ACCGTTTTTTTTTTAAAACAAATGCAACTAGTGCTTTAAACCGTTTCTACAAATGCAACATCAACGTTTATTTAAGCATCGGCTATTGTTAGCTGAATTGCTCCGCTGGATCAAAGAGAAATCAATTGATAGACAAGTATAATGTTAAACAAGCAAAAAAAAAAAGAAAAGAAAGTAATAAGTTTTTTTTTCATCATTAATTTCAAGTTTTCACTAACTGTTGAGTATTATATACATACAGGTCCTACTTTTGGGAGTAGTAAGAGTAAGTAACCTATGGGTGTTAAACTACCCGTCAAACTGAACAAAAAAGCAGCACCTTGTATAAACATATTCAATAGCAGATGAAAAAAGCATGAAAATAACGATGAAAAATGTAACCATGGAATTCTATTCCAGATTTCCTTTTATCTTTTTTTCTTTTTATTAGTAAATCTTTTCAATTTCCCCCTCTATCTCTGTAAAAAGAAAGTTTTTTTCCCTTATTATTCTCTTCTGTTTTCTTTAAAATGGATAATACATTGAAATTGTTGCAAGTAATTACTACTTACTTCTTTCTACTGGCTACTAGTTTAGAAACAGACTTCGGAAATAAGCTTCACCGGAGCTTGAAAGCCCCTAAAGTCCCCTAAGCCTGGATTATGAGCTGAAACACACCAAATCCAGTTGCAGTCCATTCCGTGTGCGAGCTGTCAGTTGGTCGCCGCAAGCAGTCCTTGCATCATCCAGCTACTGTGACGGACGCTGGACAGCTTTCGGTGTGACGTCATAGAATATCACACTTTACTGGTCCTCGCAAATCGAACTGGAATGCACACGGACTGTACCTGCATTTGGTGTGCCTTAGTGCTAATATTATACAAGGACCATTCTGACGTCCATCGTCTGCAGCTATTGTAGCGGTCCATGGGAAGTACTTACTTCACTAGAAACGTAGAAACGAATCCAGGGGTCCTACTCCCTAGAGTTCGAGATGTTTTCTTGTCTTCGTCTTTCTCGTTTGCAAAGTCTTAGGAAGTTAGGAGTGAAAGTGACCAGTAGCCCTATTCGGAGATTTCAGATTTTCATCTCACCTTTTTTCGTCCTTGTTGCTCTCGTTTGAAACGTCATAGGTGTGAGATTGACCAAGATGAAAACTCATCTCATCTCACGCGCAGTGGCCCTATTCGGAGATTTGAAATTCTCATCTCACCTTTTTTCATCCTCGTTGCTCTCGTTTGAAACGTCATAGGTGTGAGAGTGACCAAGATAAAATCTCATCTCATCTCACGTGTAGGAATAGCCCCCCAGGAATAGCCCCACAGATCTCACTCGTCAAAAATAGAGTGGACCGTCCGTGTAGCACTAAATCCAGGCAATCTAAGTACAAACTGCTACACCTGGGGACCTAGGTATTATGACGCGTGAGGTAAGAGATATTTTTGTCATTGTCTCTCTCGTTTGAAAAGTGTTAGGAGTAAGAGTGACCAGGAAAGTATTTCATGACAGAATTCACAGAATAAAGTTCATGTATAGATTTCAGTAGATTGTGGTAAGTTAGTAAATAATTATGCAATTTTTTTAACGCGTGTGATAGTCTCTTGGAAACTGTCTCTTGAGTTAGAAAAGCCATCGGAGTAGAATAGAATCTAATGTCTTATGGAATTATGTTATGCTTACAAGAAATTGAAACGGTTTTCAAACTCCCTTTGGGGTTTTTCAATAATAATTAATTTATAAATAGGTTGGGAACCTATTTATTTAAAAACCTTAGAGGTTTGAAAACCGCAGGTCTAATTTCTTTGTAAATAGGTAATTTGTAAGTAAGTAAGTACATATTTGTTTTGTATTATTTTTTCTAAGATTTTATTTTATTAATAATTTTGTCATAATTATGCGTTTTGGCCATTAGTACTCATTAAATACTTATTTACTAAAAATTATGAGAAGACAAGACTCCGATGTAGGGATGGGACAAGTGATCAATCCATACAAATACTTACAGATAAATAATTCATAATATTGAACATATCGATACAGCAAGAAAAATGAAAAGAAAAGCATCACAGAATCGAGAACCGTTCTTTATTCAAAACAGTGTAGTCAGCATTCGATTTGAATCGTGTTTTCGTGCGTTGCGAACGTTCCGCCGGAGTCAATGACTGCGCAACGTCCAGATTAGAAACGCGCCGCTTTCTACCAGAGGCGGCACTAGCCTGCAATGCGGCGTTGCCAGCTCGCTCGCCTCAACTTGTGTTTGTCATTTGAGCAATTGAACATGTCTTGTCAATTAAAAGGCCGCCAATTTAGTTTCAATGACAGCTTGTCAATTGATTGGACGGAGGTCGATTTGTGTTTTGATCGACAGTTTAGTTTTAGATTTTCAGGTATCTACCACATTTTCAATAATTATTCACCTAACCGCTTGCTTGCCCGTGTCAACTAGTAGTTAACAAATCGAGAATTTAGAAATGTCCATGTCAAGTAGTAGTTAACATAACCTTGAAGTCAGCTTTGCCCGTGTCAACTGGTAGTTGACATTGCATTTCACTCAGCTATGTCCATGTCAACCTGTGGTTAACATCGCTCCCGCCGTCGAAAAATCGGTTTCTACCCGTCTTTATCGATCCAGGGCCTAATTTGTATTATTTGTCCCGTTTCTTCGTGAAATTTACCGTCCACACAACCAGTCGAGCATCCAATGATATTTGTGCATTTAATAGCCTTGTTAAGTTAAGATAAATTACGCCGCGCGGCGCCAGATATTGGTATGGAAACAAAGGCCATTTAAAAAATAAATATCTATGAACAAGTGATCATTTTTTTTTCTTATTCTATTATTTATTATATTGACAACATAATCAAAGAATAAAAACCATATGTCATCGCTTTTATTTTTGAGGTATGAACTTTTGAATACAAGACGAGCTTCAAAACGCCCTACTTCTAAGTTCAGCACAGCATAACTCTGCACCAAAGTCATAATTTGATAAACAAAAGATAACATTGTTTAGGTCGTTTCATAGTGAACATAAATATATATAACACTTGAAACTTTTTTAAACAAATTGAGTCACAAGAAACGATTTTGTGAAACCCGACCCGCGCGCTGACGGCGCAAAAAATGGCGGGGCAAAGTGGGGTCGTCACGTTTTTTTCGTGGGACATTTGAGATAGGCACGCGCTGAGGGCCCGGGCAAAGGCGCGTTGCGCGCGGACCCCCCATGGGCAAGCAAGCGGCTAATTATATTGTGCACACATGAGAAAGGAGGATTAAGAATAAACATACACACACTCAAAGCACTTACTTCAGGAACTACATGTAGTGTATCCAAATAGTTAAGTATGACTGCATGGAATAGATCAGAGGGCTTACCATGAACTTTTACAAAAACATCATTGCGCAGGAACGTTTTGTTACATTCCTTAATAAGTATTGTTTTGTATCATACCACAAGCATTGAAAACAATAATGTTTTAAAACGTTTTTACTCCTGCTATAGTGATGGGAAAAGAATGTACGATACAAGTGCCTCTACACACTCTGTGGTATTTTTGCGTTACGAACTGTCATTATCAGTGTGAATGTCATCTATCAATCTTAAATCCAGTATTTTCGAGTATGGTGTTGCCAGATGTATATATGTCAATCGTAATTATACTATTTTTGCCGTGTAAAAATCGGACAATCGGGGTCGTACAATAGTACGACCGCATAGCGAAATCGTGCCTACAATATCCTATCGATACAGGGAAATTACACTTACGGTTTTTACAAGTTGCAAGTAAAAACACTACGGTTTCTTATTATTTTCTTCCCTAAGAATTTTTATTTTCCTCACCGACGTACAATCGCTCCTAAGAAACATCTGGCGACACTTGGTTGTATGAACAAAGTCAACCATGGTCATGAATAAATTAATAAAAAAAAAAATGAACAAAGTCAAATTTTTGTTTTTTTTGTTTTGTCCCATAGGGCAGGCTAGAGGCAACATAGCCATACCACCTAGTCATCCGTATGTTTGTCATAACATTTTTCAATAAACCTCTGAAGAAGATGATGATAAATGAGATAAATCCCACTCCTCTTTCCCTCTTTCAGTAAAGGCGAGTTTTCGTTTTAGAAAATAATACAAAATCATGACACCATCTTTTCGGTTCCCCTCAAAAACGTAAATTAAATCTACATTATTATGATCATTAAGGTAAATTAAAATTCAATTGCTGTTTACAATTAAAGTTTGTGAAAAATATTTTGGTGATATCTAGAATTTAATGCTTAGAATAATTTGTCACAGCGGCCGCAGAGTCTCAGCGAAGCAGTTCGATATCATGTGAGACTTTTTAAAAACCCACAGTGAAATCGCTGCGGGCTTTAATAGGAGTCTGCAGGCGAAGGCTCATTCTAAGAAGAAACAAGTGCATCGAAAGGAGCGGACTTAGCCAAAAGAAAATATACTTATGTGAAAAAGGGTGAAAATTTATTTTGGAGCCCGTCTGAAGGCGTCCTTCGTAGTATGGAGCTTCAAATATCTGCTTCGAGAAACTCGAAAGTTTCCAAATCATCGGCCATCTTGCTAAATATTACAAATAGAACCTCAGAAACACAGCAAAAACTCATTAATAAATAGAAAAAGTTACACGGAGAGCAACTTTTTAACAATCGTTGTAATTTGTATCATTCCTGCTATTTTGACAGCTCGGCAGGAATACTTTAGAGGTCGTGGTACGGTTTTTAAACAAATGTTCCTTGGATTGAATGAACGAAATCGAGTGACGTCATCAAAACTGCTAAGCGATATCAAAACGTAGCAGGAATACTTTTAGGGTGGTCATGGTACGAAATTACGAAGTAAGGCTTAATTAATGATGTTTTAAGAGGTTGTGGTAAGCCCCCAGTTCACTTTGCGTATACTTTTCTACAATTTTACGAATTTGGTAGAAGAAGTTTGAAGCATCTATTTCATAGTCAAATTTTATTGTAGGAAACCCTCTTTTGTGATGGTTTTACGTTTTTCAGTGTTTATAGTTCATTCACAATCACAGTAAAAAAATCTATTTCATATCTAAAGGCTTTGGTAATTACTGTAGAATTCATGAATTAATTAATTTTAATAAATTGACTACAGAACTTGAAAATTAAGAACTGTATTGGGAAGAACTGTAGAATTCATGAATTAATTAATTTTATTATTAAAATTAATTACTTCATGTTCATTCTACAGTTCTTCCCAATTTCGGACTTAATTTTCAAGTTCTGTAGCTCTCTAGCTACAGAACCTGAAAATTAAGCCCGACAATCTTAAGGAAATTACAGTCACGGTAAATTTGGAACGAAATAGAATTCTTAGACGCAGTCTCATTAAAACCCGGCCGCTGGACACAAAGACCTCGACTAAATAAACCTGTAAAAGAATAAGCGCATTAGAAACCACTTTCAGCGGTAAGCCAATAGTTGCAAAAGGGGAATAAAGGTATACATTACAACAATGGTTGCGAAAATGCAAAATTCTTATTCTGCTTTGTTTCATGAAATAGAAGTTCACAGTTTTATTTTTCTGCTAATCTACAGTCAGGCATCTGAAGGTTTCTCTTAAAAAATTAGGAAACTATGGGCTTGTTAGATAGATAGTAAAGGATTTGCGAAAAGACTATTACTAGGCTCAGTATTTTTATTTACTAAAAGCTATGTTGAATTTATTTCAACGAAATCAACGTCTCACAACGTCTCACTCTGTCAACGTTATTCTTATACTACAGTTTCTAATATCTTATCATACGAACAGCCAAGAAGTTAAGCTTCTACTGTCTCTTGTGTCTCTTTATGATGAAGAATATGGAGTCAAGCTTTAAGCATACTTACTCTGAAAAATACTCACTCTTTGGGCAACTGACCAAAATATCACGGTTATTGCGTTGGTTATTTCTTTTTCTAAATCCTATTCCTCTTGTTTGAGAGCAGTATATAACCACCGCCTTCACTTAATCTCGTTTTAATTATTTTCCACCATAGTTACCACAGATCATACAAACAAGGTATTTTGTATGAATGATCTGTGATAGTTACCAATTTTCAGTAACAAAAGGCACTTTAATATTAAAATTAAGCATTCATATTACAAATAGGTACTTGTTATAGTCTGGTACTGATATATTGTGTATTTGTATGGTTGTAGTGTTTTGTATGACGAATAAATTGTTTCTTTTTTCTTTCCTTTTTCTTTTTTCAAAGATTGAAGCGTGGAGAGTGGTGCGTATCTGGTCAGTCCGATCAACGTATCATATTGGTTATTATTAAGTTAGTCTTTTTACGTGAACGTTTTGGATTATCCAAAAATGGTTCTAGAATAACACAATGGAAGCTGTTAAAGACATTTACAGCAGGAAAATGCTAACACATTCAAAGTGAATTGTCTAGAAATAGCAAAAGATTCTGTAGAATTCAAATTTTTGTTGGCTGCTCTAAATATTAGTTTCTAGTGTTTTGATCTTCTCTTTGCTACAAGGGAATATTTAACCTGTGAATAGCGCCATAGTAGGATACAACTATTTGAGCCGACGACTTGGACCAACTTGTGTATTTTCAGCTTTTCCAAATGAAGCTATTGTTAAAATACTGCATGAGGTGCTCATTGTTGGATGGTGCGGACACTGAATTATGTATCGCGTCTGGCTTTGATACCGAAATTGAAAATTTTGAATCGTTAGTCAACTCGCCCGTTGTTTTGTCTTTTTATTCCTTGTGAATTTTTGATTTTTTTCCTTGTGAAGTGATGATGATAGTCTAGTTGGGAGAAGGTCCGCCTCTCAAGTCAGAGGGAGCGGGTTCGAACCCAGCCGACGGCACGCACCTATTTGTTCATTGTGTGAACATATGTGCGCATTGTATGTCATCTGCTACATGACTGGAGCCCGGAGTATGGCGACAGGCTCGCCCCCTGTCACATTTTGGACTGAATATCGTGCGGCGAAATGTGGGTGTTGTATTACACCTCTGCCAGCCCCTCGGGGGAAAGGCATGACGATATGTTATGAATTTTTGACTCGATCGAAAAAGGCGAAAACGGAATAACGTGCTTTGAGGGCGAGTTGACTAACGACCCAAAATTTTGAGTTTGACATGAATGTGGACTGTGGAGCCCTTTGTTGTGTATATGATTAAATCGACGCACGTTTTCCTCCGTACAAAACAGTGTTAAAATCTTCAATGTAACTTTATCATTGGTTTTTATTTCACGTTTTACATACAGTTCGTTTTTCATTCTGACGAAAAGTCACCGGCTATGAGAAAACTTTTGATTATAACTATTAACTCTTTGTAACTAAATGAGACATTTCTTTCGAGAGTCATTAATGAAACGCTGGGTAAGCTGTTCTCATACCAATAGTGACAAACGAGCAGACGGGTTAACTAATAGCTAGCGATTACAGTGATCTATAGAAAAATAGTTGTAACATCAAAGGCATCAATGATAGAGAAACGTAGTCGATCTTTATTTTAAAAATATAATTTACTGTTTTAGTTTTAGGACTGCCTCGGTGGCTCAGTTGGTACTGAACCTGCCTTCTGAGCGTGGAGGCGTGGGTTCGATTCCCACCTATGGCAAACATTCATGTGATGAACATCGCTGTTTGTTCTATGTCTGGGTGTTAATGTTTATTTATGTATGGTTAAAAATATATGTGTACGTATATCAGTCTCTGGCTGTCATAGTACAAGCTTTGCTTAGTTTGGGGTCAGGCGACCGTGTGTGAAAAATGTTCCGAATTTATTTTATTTATAATTAAAACTTAAGGTATGATATATCGAGGCAGGTGCATTACAAAATTGAAATAAGAACTTTTTGACAACAGTTCATTTGAGGCCAAAGTTATCTAAAGATAACTTTTTCTCTCTTTCTCTCTCTTTGATCTCTTTCATCGATGAGTTTGTAGACAAACTTAATCAGTTCTCATCACGTCAAGTGGAACAACGCGCTCTGCTAACGATAGTAAAAACTTCAAATGGAGGCGGTATTTTCCTCAATTTCCTAATTTCAATTCTTGCAGACGCTTGTTGGTTGAAATTAAATTATTTTGAAATATTTGGATGGAAAAGTATATGCATTAACGTTAGTGTGTGTGTGTGTAGTGTGTATGTGTATTAACGTACGTGTATTACTTATTGGAAAATGCCATTGGTTTTTGAAAGACTGTTGTCGTGAAAGGCTGTTGTTAACTTTGACTTGCTTGAAGCCAGTGGATTTAATTATTTGCCTGGACACATTTTTGACGCCTGAATTGAAGTTTTATTTATGAATTAACTTAATTAAAATAATATACTTGCTGGTATTGGTTCTTCAGTTTTTGGTCATGTTTCACGATATATTCTTAAAGCAACATTAGTGCATTTTCTATATGAATATTGGGAACAGGAAATTACACCTAAAATGTATATCAGGTCTAACAATGCATTCTGTACTTAGGTGTAATCTACTTTCTATTGTTAGTTGTGTGCTGTAATGTGCATCCTGTTGTGGTTTTCGTTCTTGATAATGCAAAAAGAGATTTTTTCCTTATTTTTTACAATATACAAAACCTGTACCAACAATTGAATCTACTATAAATGCTAATTTCACATTCCGCCATTCAAAAAATCGTTTCGTTAAATTATTTTATACATAATATTAAAAACTATTCTGTACTTTTAGTGCCTACACATTGATTGTTAGGTAGTTTATTATTCATCACGTTAGTTGTCCTCGTAAAACCTTCACAATTAAATTAATGACCGGTTGAAACTATTGCGTTCTACGCTAGGGCCGCCTCAGGTTATTCAGAGCGAGTATCGAACAAGCCAAGCAACCTATACATAGCCACCTGGACGGTCACATAGAAAAACTGTATAAAAACACACAGCTGCAACAATCTAAACCCACTCTAATACCAACTCTAACACAAGCAAACAAAGTTGATTTAGATCCCTTCAACGAGGAGTAGGACCCTGTCGCCCTAAGCGTTAGTCAGTATTCTGTTAGTATACAATAAATATTCGGCGCCAGTTGTGCCAGAAGTACACACATATACATAACGAAGCGGCGTTGTAGTAGCTTGCCAAGAGCGGCAACGTCGCAGTGTTACGGATTCCAAGCTAGTAGGAATTAACCGATTATTTCGCGATACGGTTCCAACTCGGTCATGTTACATCGCTGATCGCAACCTTATGTTGAGGGTGATTAAGTGCAGAATAGAGCTGTTATTTTGTCGAAGAACGTTGTCGTATTAAGTGTGTTTGTGTGAGGGTAGCGAGCCGCGTGGCAGTGAACGCATTGTGTTCGTTTTTTAGAAGCCGCGATAGAATCGATGTCAGTTGGCAGATTTTTTATTTTACCGTTTTTTGGCCTTGTTCGCTTTTTAAAAGGCTGCGAGCGAAATATTACTAGCAGCTAGTTGTTTGTGCCAGTGCCTTTGAAACAAGGTCAAAATTAACACTCCAGTGATATTAAAATCAAAACTGTTAGGAAAATCACAAAAGCACTAACATACTTCTAAAACCGTAGAATATAGACGAAATAGTCTAAACAGGAATATTAAGAACACGGACTCAACAACTGTTCTATTAGGTAAGTACATTACAAATTTTAAGACTTAAAGAAGTAGGTAGGTACTTACCTAAAGAATTTCAAAAAAAATAGATTAAAAATAGGTGAGTTCATGAACATGTACTTACCTACATAAGTAAATCATTTTCATTACTTATTATAAAAGATAGGCCTTTAGTAAGTTCTGATCTATTCGCCTTTTCGTTATAAACCGAACTTTAGATAGGTAGGTAAGTAACCATCCGGCGGCTGTCTGTATAATTGCTCAAAACTAAAAACCTGCTTATCCAATTTTGATACGGTTTTAACTGCCATATAGACAGTTTTGTAGATAACGTTTTAGTATACTATGATAATTACTAATATTGCAAAGTTTTAACCTGTACTAATTTTTATTTGCGACTTCCGCATTTCAAGGTGTGGTAGAAACATTCTATCTGTTTTACTAAGTCTTATAACTTCATTATTACTAAACCGATTTTCATACGGATTTCAGTGTTCAATAGACTGTTAACAAAGAAAGAATTTATTGCAAAAGTTATTTTTGTGAAGCTTAAAAAAAACGAACTATTTAACAATTCTAATCAAACGAGCATGCAACAAGAATCCGTAGAGTATAGACAATCTTCCTCCGTTGAATAATGTAATTACCTATTTTACTCATAAACGGCTCGATCGATTTGGATGCCGTTTATGTTATTCTTTAGCCTTTTTAAAGGAGTTTCTGAAATAATACTGCCTGTCTATCGAGACTCATTAAAATCAAGGGTAAAGAGGAAAGCAGTTACTTTCAGCGCCCAAAGTTTATCTTTTCTTCTGTGCTTGGTAAAGACTGCAAAAGTGAACTACCCATAGGACAATTGGTATAAAAAGTACTTATATTAAAAAAAAAGCCTAGTTCACTTTCGACTGCTTTTAAATCGATTATTATTTTTATTTTTTTAATGTAGAATAGGTCGGCGTTTGACCACGAACTCGCCTGATGTTAAGCGACGTTGTGGTCTAAGATGGAGCACAACGACCTATAAGGTACTTATCCACTCTAGCCTTGAATATACCCAGGCATCCCTTTCCAGGTAGGTTATCCCGTCTCTAAGTAAGTAGTGATAGCAGCAGATGATTATTTGTTCACTACGAATTTCCGCAAAAGTTTTACGTTACAGGCTCTTATTTTGTAAACATATGGTTTCGGGTTAAAAACTATCATAATATATTCGTCTTCATTATGTGTACCTACTTACTACTTTTTTGCCAAATTTTAAGAAGATCGCTTGAGTTACAAAAAGGTAAGAAAGTAGACATAGTAGACAAAGACCTAAGGAAAAGAAACAGTTTTTTTAATCTTTTGCCAGTTTTCGTTAAATCGTAGACCCCGTTTGTTTCTTTTATAACAACAGTCGTCAAGCCATGTCAGAGGCCTTCCAGCGGCCTAGAAAATCAGAATCGGTTCATCAGACAGACAGACAAGCATACACACAGACACGTCAAACTTATAACACCCCGTCGTTTTGCGTCGGGTGTTAAAAATATTGCCCGTATATTGTCCAGCTATGTAACGGCGCAAAGCCGTAGGAATCTAGGTTTTTAATAAATCTTCACAAAAAATATTGACAGTAATAAAATTATGAAAATTTGTCAAGTTTTTCTTTCAAAAGCGTTGCTTTTGTGGCTTGTACAAGTGCATGACTCGACTGATGAGCCGAAGGGATTTTCGCGCGGTCAAATGGGACGTGATCATTCGTATCATCGGATGGTATTTTTTTTTTAAATTTATTGGCAACTGGATACAAAGTCCTTAATGCCTAACTTAGTAAGTGTCATGTCTTGATAATGATGATGATGAGATGATAAAGAAGAGGGTGGTGAAAGTTGAGATGAATCCCTCTCTTTTTCCAATTTCAGTAAAGCCGTAGATACTTTACTGAAACTTTAAGTCGAGTTTTGTAGAGAACACGAAAAGTAGCATTTCCTAATGTTTGTATCATTTGCCCACACTCGTGCACGTTAACGAATCAGCAAAGGTTAATAATCCACAATTACACTTTAACTTTTCTTTTTTCAAAATCTATTATTTTGCGTTGTTTATCATTTCATTTTTTTGTTACGTCTACTTCAATTCTATTTATTTAATCATTCTATTTGTGCGTCAATTCCTTTTTTTCTACTATATTTCTTAGAAGTGTCTCAATATAAATGACTTTTTTAGTAAATATATTAAATTTACTATTCTGTTATTGTAAGGTCGTAGGTTGACCTGAAATGTAAAAATAAAATAAATTAACACTCGAAGAATCACAAGTTTTAGAAAATAATACAAAATCACGACACCATCTTTTCGGTTCCCGCCAAAAACTCCATCGGATGGTATGGATGGTATATGGTTACCAGATCCGAAAATAAGTTTTCCTGTAAAAATCCCTGGCTTAGAAATAAGTTTCCTGACATTTCGGCAGCAAAAGTATATTTTAACAACTCGCGGATAGATAGGTTGTTGTTCTAGAACCTTAAAAAAAACAACGTAATTAAATGATAAAAAACTTCTTATTTTTCTGTTTTGTAAATTCCTGCCAATTTCTAATTTTCCCTGTTTTCCTGATAGACAGCTGAAATTCCGGACATTTTTTATTTATTTATTATGGCTTCGCAATGATAACTACACTACATAACTACACTACACTACTTTTATAATTTAAACTTACGAACTATTTTAACTTAATGTGCTATCTTTTAAAGGAAGCACAGCGTCCGTTTTATGATTACATCATTCATTATATTAAAGAATATTACTAACTTAAAAAAAAAAAACATACTTATTACATAAACATATTAGGTTGGACTTTAAAATAATCAAATAAAATACATTTTAAACACTTTATCCTATGACCTGTTGTTGTTGGCTAAAATTGAGTTTAGATTCATTTTAAATTTAGCTAATGAGTCACCGAAAACATCTAAGTATATTTGTACAGGATTGGTTTTCGTTAATGAGCCTACTTATCCTAGGAACAGGTGAGTTTGCACCTAGCATGGTTCTGCGATAAACAGGAGCGAATGGAGCTATAGGCTTGCGTGGGTACTTAAATGGAACTCTAAACTTAAACTTGGCTAGAAGATTTGGACAATTAATGCTATTGTGTAGTAATTTATGAATAAAAATCAGATCTAGTTTAATTCCACGGTCTGCTAAGGTTTGAATGTTAAAGAAAGCTAAAAGACATGCCAGGAAAATTCCTATCATCTGGTAACCCTGGATGGGACAAACCCCGTGGATAGAGATACGTACCTGGGGGGCTATTCCTGCGCGTGAGATGAGATGAGATTTTATCTTGGTCAGTCTCACACCTATGACGTTTTATATGAGAGCAACAAGGACGAAAAAAGGTGAGATGAGAATCTCAAATCTCCGAATAGGGTCCCTGGGGGGCTATTCCTGCGCGTGAGATAAGATGAGATTTCATCTTGGTCACTCTCACACCTATGACGTTTCAAACGAGAGCAACAAGGACGAAAAAAGGTGAGAATAAAAATCTCAAATCCCCTGTTGGACCCAAAATAGGGCCCCTGTTGGTTGCATGTACAATTGTACATACAATCCCTGTACGTGTAGATTACAATTGATTGTCACGTGCAACCGGCAACCGCACTTGCCAATGTAATGACAAAACGGAAAAGAATTTCCTTCCTTGCAGTATTCCGGCCATTGTGGAGTTTCAGAGAAGCGAAGTATTGAATTACCGGCAGTCCGGCACGGTTAGTTAACTGCTATATTGGATGGCTTTTGTTTTGTAATAATTAAGAATTGGAATTAATGTTTAGATTTAATCTAGTTTTTCCTTCAAAATACTAGCTCTTTATTGTTCCAAGGCAATGATAGCCTAGCCGGAGAAGACCGCCTCTCAAGCCAGAAGGAGTGGGTTCGATCACAAGCCGAAGGTATGCATGCACCAATTTGTTTATTGTGAGAACATATTTGCTACGTCCGGCGAAGTGTGGGCGTTGTACACATCAGCCGGCCCCTTCGGGGAAAGGCGTGACGATATTTTATGTTTATTGTTCCATGAAGCTATAAAAAAACCTGCAAAGCAAGCTCTGCTTAGTGTAGGTTCTCTGGACCAACCTACTTGTTAAAAGAACTTTTTTAGGGTTTCCTTTTTACCATTTTGGGTAAAAAGGAACCCTTTTGTGAAACTCCAACGACTGTGTGTATGTATGTATTTCAGACCCGATCTTGCCTCGAGTAAGGTTTTACACCGTTTAGGGTTTCGTACCAAAATGGTAAAAGGAACCCTTTTGTGAAACTCCAACGGCTGTGTGTATGTATGTATTTCAGACCCGATCTTGCCTTGAGTAAGGTTTTACTAACCGTAAAACCTTACTCAAGGCAAGAGACTTAAACAACTCCACCAAGAGCACCTATACTTATATTAAAACGACAAAAACATCAACCGCAACATAGAAAACGCATTTTATGGCCAGAAGTCAATCGTGGCGGCCGTAAACGACTCACAATGGCTCGTAAACTAGCTTTATGCCGCGTGTTCTTTTCGAAATTAACTCCAATGAGGTCAAAAGTCGATATTTGACGCTGTGGAATTGAAGTGAGTGCTCAATTAGTCTTTTTTATTTATTTATATTAAGGAAAATCAACAGCTGAAACATCTTACTACTAACTTATAGCATCAGAGAGCTAATTATAGATTTTCACGATTAGTAACAGCCTTAGCAACTATAGTTATGAACTTTAATGTGAACGCACAAAACACACAAAGTTTTAACAAAAATAGAAATTGGGGGCTGAGCTACCCACGTCCGTAGGAGCGTACTCAATTGTGATTCCCTACACGTGGTCCCCGGGTAGTGCTAACCGGGTAGCAAACTCTGGTGGAAGGCTTCGGCCGTGGCTAGTTACCACCCACAGGACCAAGCCATGCCGTGAAATGACCTAGTCGTGTTTCGGGATGTAGTTCGGTGTAACCGTTCCGAAGACGGGTCTGAGCAGTAGCGCACTTGTAGCGCCTCACTCAACTGCCGTCTTTGTACTTCTTCACTCAACAAAACTTCAAGCTAGAGTGAATAAGTACCATAATATAGGTCGTCGTGCTCCATCTTAGACCACAATGTCGCTTAACATCAGGCGAGTTGGTGGTCAAACGCCGACCTATACTACATAAAAAAAAAAATATAGAATAACAAACGCAAAAACATATTACAAAGCTAAGTAATTATTAATTACACAGTAGCAATACCTGTAAAGTAGGATCAGGGGGGCTATTCCTGCGCGTGAGATGAGATGAGATTTTATCTTGGTCACTCTCACACCTATGACGTTTCAAACGAGAGCAACAAGGACGAAAAAAGGCGAGATGAAAATCTCAGATCTCCGAATAGGGCCCCTGCTCAGCCGCCGCTTGTCCGAATTTAACGCTCGTACCGAAAAGGTCGAAGTCACTTAACTTGCACAATTTATAGAATTGGTCGCCAGCTCGCCAAAGAAATGAGTTCCGCCTGTACCTTGTTCCAACGACGGGAGTAGAAATGGGGAATTCACTCTAAGTATGAACTAGCGACGCGCCCCGGCTTCGCACGGGTGCAAAGCTGATACTAAATACACTACAGAAAAACTTATTTGTCGTAAAAAGTAAATGACAAAAAAATGTTATTGTGGGATATCCATAAGAGATAGAGATATACCATAGCAGAGTTTTCTGTAGACCTTTTCAATGTGTACAAATAATTAGTACATTATTTTGATAAATTTCGTAGGGTTCAGCCTGCGTTTGCAATGTAAGCGGAAAAAAAAAATAACGACATCACATTAGAAACCTCAAAAATAACAGTATTTCTCCGATATTTAATGGATGTTATTATACATATAAACCTTCCTCTTGAATCACTCTATCTATTAAAAAAAACCGTATCAAAATCCGTTGCGTAGTTTTAAAGATTTAAGCATACAAAGGGACATAGGGACAGAGAGTGCGACTTTGTTTTATACTATGTAGTGATCACAAAGATGTTGGCCACTCGCCTCTACAGCATTCTGGGCGTTAGGCAAGCGCAGAGGACGGCCTTTATTGGGATCAACTGGTACAAATGTTTCTGTGGGGCAATTGCGTCGGATTGACTGAGCTGACGCCAAACAGAAAATGTTGCCGCCGTTTAAAAATGCGTTTCCATCAGGAGATGAGCTGTGCAAAGATGTGCAGCAAGGAAACAAGTAAAAATTAAACAATTAAAAAAATCTCTGACACCGATTTTAATTAACACCGATTTTAATCAAACATAGGTAGCTAAGAACACTCCCGACTAATTCATCCTTTAAACGAAAAAAACAAAATCAAAATCAGTTTATCCGATCGGGAGCTACGATACCACAGACAGACACTAAAAATAACATTTCAGTTTTTGCATCCTCGCTCCAATAGGATCACTTATCTGGGTGTAACGCTGGTGGTGGTCAGCCTTTCACCACTAGGTTTTAGTGGGTACAAACTGATTTCGCCAGGTTAAGCATTTAGAAACACGTAGTGACGTCAATCGATGCTTAAGCAAGACCGAAAAAGTCATTAACAACAAGTTCGAAAGAGACGGATGACGATGACGTCATTATGTGTTTGGTGAATGTTAGACCTTGCTTTTTGGATCATGGTCTGTGTAATCAGCTCAAAACTCAAGATAACATGCAATGCTCACTAAATTGGGAAAAATTATCAGTCGGAAGTCGGAAAACACGGGCTGGGTTTTTGGTGAGAGATAAAAATATTTATTTCCTCAAAATCGGGAGCATGATTCACAAGATGACTAAATTAGCGTTTTATCTAGCACATAAATAACAGGCAAGAAACAAATAGACAGTAATACATTTTGTCAACATTATAATAGCGCTAGTTTGTGTGGAACACTCTGCCAGAATGTGTGTTCCCTGACACTTATAATCTGGGTGTCTTCAAGTCTCGAGGGAATCGGTTTCTTCTAGACAGGCGTGCTCCATCGTAGGCCGCATCACTGCTTATCATCAGGCATGTTGGCGGCCAAACGCAAGCCTATTAAGTAATAAAAAAATTGTTTATAATGTTTGGGCGAGGGATATTCAGTGCTGAATTATTTATAAAAAGACTACCGACCCGCTTCGACTTTATAACCGACTTAATTAAAAAAGGATGAGGGTCTTAATTTGGTAGTTTTTAGGATTCTGTACCCAAAGGATAAAACGGGGCCCTATTACTAAGACTCCGCTGTCCGTTTGTCTGGCCGTCTTGACGTCTATCACCAGGCTGTTATCTCACAAACCGTGATAGTTAGACGATTTAATTTATTTACATGTTATTTTGATGTAATTCTGTTGCCACTATAACAACAAATACTAAATATCAGAAAACAATAAATATTTAAGGGGGCTACCATGCAATAAACGTGATTTGCCGTTTTTTATAGATAATGGTACGGAGTCCTTCGTGCGTAAGACCGACTCGCACTTGGCCAGTTAAAAAAAAAAAACAAATAACTCGTCATTTTTCAAAATATTTTATTTATTTGAAAGGATATATTTACAGATTGGTCAAATTTAAATTGATTCGGATGACATTACTACGACAACGAATGAAAATGTAGCGAGTTGTTATTGTAGATAGATGTAGAGAATGTTAAGAAAATTCAAATTTATTCAAATTACGACGCAGCTAGTTTAAATATGAATAAAAATGTAGGTATCTAGTAAACGGCGATTAGCCAGAATATGGAAAATCCACTCTTTTATGAGGTTTAACTATACATACTCGTAGGTATACAAAAAAAAAAAAAAACTCAGCACGGCTCACAAGACTTCCAAAATTTTAAAAAAGAACTTGTTCAAAATTATCTCAAGTCTAATAAAAGCATGATAGATTGCGAGTTGATCCCAAGATCCGGAGTTCAAGCTGACACGGGTCAAATAGCCGTATGCAGATAGTGCTAGGTATCAGATAGGTATTGTCTGAGGTCGTTCGTCCATGAGGCATGAGACCAAAATACTTCTCTGTATTTTGGCCTCGTGCCGCTGCCTACATCGATATACAGGGTGTTACAAAAACCCTGTTCTATCCGCGAGGTGCGCATCCAGTATCGACTGGGGGATGCAATTATGCTAGTTTAAATTAAATATATATAGTAAAATTAATATAGTAAACTATAGTAATATAGTTAAATTTAATATAGTAAACTATACGCGTCGTGTCGCTACTTTCTTGGAATAAAAGCCGCAATATAGCTATGATACAGATTTGTAAACATTAAAAAATATTTAAAATTTTCTTTTTTTCTTGCATCCTTAAACCGGCCATTTCTCTTGCTATTTTTGACATGCATTTTTTTTGGTATTTTTGCATGAATTCTTTTATTAATACACATTCCACTTCAGATTCTTCTTCGTCACGATCATCTCCGAATATTGAAGATTTAATTAATCAACAAAACAGACGAACCATGATATACTTACTTCCTGATATAGTATATCATAGTTTTCATCTTCGGAATCACTGTAAGGGTCGTAAATGGTAGCTCGTCTGTTTTGTTGATTAATAAAATCTTCAATATTCGGAGATGATCGTGACGAAGAAGAATCTGAAGTGGAATGTGTAATGGGCTTACGAATTCCAGAAGGCCCTGGAACTGGTGAATAAAATTCTTGTTTTTTTTTTGGACGGGCCAACACTTTCCTCGTTTTCTGATTCCAGCGATGAACTATAGTCCACTAAGCGCTTTGGAGAGACAGTTCAGATACAGCTGGTGCTGGGATTATACTTTGAGTACACTCCCTTGTCGAGATTTCTTGTGAAATATTTAGTACAGACGGTGAGACCACGTTATTTTGCAAATCAGTGTTAACTAAGTTTTCAGCATCGGTTGCGTCCGTGTCTGAATAGTTTTCAATGAGACGTTGGGCATTCGCGCCAGAATCAGTGTGAATCATATTGGGTGGGTTTGGGTCAAGATTTTCTGTTAATAAAGATGGTGCGTAGGCATCTTCGGGTATTACATTCGGGTCAAAGGGAAACAGCCCGGTTGCTTTGAAACCATTTATTATATTTTCTGGGCCTAAGCTTTTTGCCCAAACATTGGTAAATATTGAATTAAAGCGTGCTTTATTAATTTTTTTGGTTGGGTTGTGGTACATAAACTTAGTTACTTCTTAGTCCTAATAATTTTCAAAGGATTTATTTACAGATTTATCCAACGGCTGCAATTCGTGGGTGGTATTTGACGGCAAGCAATAAAGAATAATGTCATTTTTTTCAGCTACATCCACTATGTCGTAGTCTAAATGAATTATAAAGGCCAAAGAATCGTGAAAGATTTATTTCAGGAAAAACAAAAAAATACTAACAAAAGAGAAAATATTAAAGATATAAAAGATTGTACATCTAAAGTAAAAGCTCAAAATAACATGTCAGGAAATAAGAAGAAAGAAACAACTAAACAGGATAATAAGAAAACTGAGCACCAAAAGAAACTGTTTAAGCGTAAAGTGGCAAAGAAGAAAATTACAACAGATTTGAATGATAAATGGTTTTGTCATGGGTGTAAATTAGAAAAATAAGAAGATATGAGAAGATGCAAAAAATGTTTTAAATGGTACCATGAGGAATGCGTAGGACTGACCAAAGACGATGATGAAGCTTTCTTTTGCCCCGATTGTCTGTAAATATTCTAAATTTAAATTATTTTTAAGTAAGTTAAGGTAATTTTGTTGATCTCGTTAATAAGGCTAATTTGAAAACAGGTTCCTTGTAATAAATAAGAAAATAGCTAATAAATACTCAGTCATTCAGATTTTATAACAATATTATTGTAGTTTTGATTATTATGTGTGATGTTTGTAGACTGTGTTAAAAAAGTTTTTATTTTTTTAAATCATTTAGTGTAATAAAGCCCACAGAAATGTTGGTTGCAAGAAAAAATATGAACGATTTGATTTATTTTTTGTTAAATATTTTATGTTGCTTGAGTTGTACACAAGAAAGATTTTAATTTATTTTTAGTTTCATGTTGTGCAGTAAGATGGAAGATTTATAATTTCTTAAGTTTAATAAAGCCCAAGGCCATATTTTTTCTTAAAAATAAGTAAATTCTTCTGATGTAAGATACAAAATGTTATTTTATGTAAATATTTAAAATTTTAAACTATTTAACTCTGTTATTTATCTCAGAATGTTAATTTCTTTAGCGGGCCTTAATATCCCGATACCGTTTAATAAGGCCCAAAACGGCTGTTTTAAAAATGTTCGATATTTTCTAAATCTTGTTTCATTTTACTCTTTCATACGTATTTATGATTACGTAAACAAATAAAGAGTTTATATTAAATAAGTTTTGCTTAATGGCGTCATTCTTTGTCAATATATTTTACTTTTAATAAAGGTGGGCCTTAAATACCTTCTCTACCTTGTGTGTACAATGTAAATGCTCTTTAATTATATGTATACCAGGGTTTTAAAAACATGCTGTATAATTTTGTACTGCGTCCTAGATGTAATCATCCGCACACAAACTTTCGTCCACGCCATCAGTGCACTGAAATCCTTGCACCTTGCATTAGTGTGGTCCCGACACGCGTGCAGTGTGGTTGTGTACGGAGCGGTGCTCATTTTCTAGAATCAAAGGTTGAACCTGCACGAACATAAATTAGCAAATCAATAGTCAATGCTGCAGCAAACCTGAAGTCAGCCCACGGTGGGAAGGCCCACTTATTTTTTTTGTTTGTTTCGGCTCCTCTAGAAATACAATTACAAGTACAATAATCTCATTGGTTGCCTTCGTAAATAAAAAATAAATAAAAATAAAATAAAATAAAAATACATTTTCGACAATTCCTTCTTATTACTTCACTTCACTTCACTTTTCATTGTGAAAATGTCACCCGCCCGCATGTCTATCAAAGATTTCCGCAGGCGTAAAGAAAGTTCCGGTTATACGGAAGTTCCGTTTCAAATTCATTCATACATTGCGAAAGTTAATGTATATCGTAGACAAAGCATTTTTTAAAAGATTATTTTATTTCCATGTACAGTATATTTCAAGATTATAACATGCTGCAAACCCGGAGGGTGTAGAGAAATAAAAATACAATCTTACGGCTAAGAATTAATACAATAAAAATAACAATATACTCCGCCAAGCATTCCGCTCACGTGGGCAACACGTAGTGACGTCAAAAGATGCATAAGCAAGACAGAATTAAATAATTTCCTAATAGTTCGAAAGAGGCGGTGGACGATGACGAGTGACGTCATTACGTGTTTGCTCCCGGACTCACGCACAAAATAGACTTGTAAGTACAATATTCTTAGGTAGCTATTTCTTTGCAAAAAAATCGCAAAGCAAATCTTTGGTAGACAAGTCTCCTGTCTCCGTGTACGAACGGCGGCGGTATCAAAGCGGCAGAGCAAGGCCGAGTGATTATTCTTGACCTTTGTCGTATCATTATCACTCGCTAGCGTAGAATGATGGTTTCGGGATGATTGCGTGTTTTTGGGAAGGTTATATTTTTAACAAGTATTTTTATTACTACCTTCTTTCTCAGTTTAACTTTTTTTTAAGAATTAGTGGCTGAATTTTTGTGAGCAGGTTCGATAATTTTACAGTTTTTGTCGTGACAGTTTTTGGATTTTTTCAAAATGGCGGAGATGTTTTTTTTTCTTAAAAAATATCATATTTTCGCCATTTTGAAAAATAAAACTGAAAACTGCCTCGACAAAAAAAATACTTTACGCATTAATTATCGAACCTACTCACAAAGTTTAAAAAGAATCGAAGAACTTCTTTTTGTTGAAAATATAAAAAAAATGTTAAAGTAAGTTGTTAGTTACAACTTAAAAGTAATTAAAGGTGACGAAGGTGGTTCCTACATAATATATTTTCTAATCTTATCCTATCCTACTAATATTTATTAACGCGAAAGTTTGTAAGAATAGATGGATGGATGGATGTTTGTTACTCAATCACGCCAGAACGGCTGAACAGATCTGGATGAAATTTGGCACAGGGATAGATTATAGTCTAGAATAGCACATAGGATACTTTTTAACCGCGGGTGAAACCGCGGGGCGCAGCTAGTATAATATAAAATCTAAATATTTTCTACATAAAAGTTAGATAAGTAATTTGTTTTGCGTAGGTTAATATATAAAATGGCGCAACAACGTCTATAGATTATTTTGTAGATAAATAAATTGCAATTATCGTTAAACTACCTACAGGTGATAACGGAGTCATTAAAAATGATAATGGCCGTGATTATAGCCAAAGACAATGACAAAAATACAGCGATATAGGTAATTAAGTAGGTAATTAACTCATACGTCCTTGACACGTAAAGTTATAATTATTTACCTACTTAGAAATAATAAGGTAAGTAATTTTTAATCTATGACGTAACGGAAAATTAGCCGGTAGGTAAATAGTTGTTTGTGTGTACGTTTCCACCTGCGAGAAAACTTACGCAAGAAATGTCTGAAAGTCTAGGTGCGAGCACAAACATTAAAATTTGACGGTTCATACTTATCGTCACGCCTTTCCCCCGAAGGGGCTGGCAGAGGTGTACAACACCCACACTTCGCCGGACGATTTTCAGTCCTAAATGTGACAGGGGGTGAGCCTGTCGCCATACACCAGGCTCCAGTCATGTAGCAGATCACATACTATATGCACATATGTTCACACAATTAACAAATTGGTGCGTGCCGTCGGCTGGGTTTGTACCCGCTCCCTCCCCGGCTTGAAAGGCTATTCTCCAACCAGGCTATCATCGCTTACATTAAATGCTTAAATTAACGTTTCAAGTCGACAAAATCGGTAATTTCCATACAGATTTGCTCGCACACTCTGTCCGACAGCAGCTTGAAAGTCCATCTTCATTGAAAGTCTTGCTCCATAGCAAGTGCTATCGCGGTGTCGGACATTTCTCGCTGGAGTTTTCTTGCAGATGGAAACGCGGCCTAAGGGCCGAATTCACCATTTATGCTACTAATCGAGATTTATTAAACGAAGTTTAGTGACATGCAAAATGACTGTTTAACCTCAGTTTTTCACGTAAACCAAGTTTAAAATGAGGTAATTGCGTTTTTATTCACTAATGAAATCGGCCCTTAGAGATGTAACTGTGTTTAATACAATTTTCTCTTCATACGGCTACACTAGTTTATTTTCTTCAGTCAATCTGATTTGTTGTTTAGGCGAATAACGACGTAAGATTTTACAGATACATTTTCGATTGTACACCTCTAGCCAGCCTCTTCGGGGGAAAGGCGTGAAGATTTGTTTACGTTTTTTTTTGCATGTATACTTTTGTATGTGTTACTTAGGTACAATTAGTTACTAGTGGTCTGTGAGCTATAGACCTCGCGGCCGACGTTTGTCTTCTTGTCAACCGGTCGCATTCTGAGGAATAGAACTGATTCTCGTGAAACTTTGTGAGTGGGTTCAATAGTTATTTCCCTATAGATTTTTTTGCCAAGTAATTTTTTGGAAGTTTTTCAAAATGGCGGAGATTTGATTTTTATCCGGAATTTAAAAATTACTAAATGAAAAAATCCAAAAACTGCCTTGACAAAAAAAAAATCTATCATACTAATATTATAAATGTGACAGCGTGGATGTTTGTTACGTTTTCACGCAAAAACTACTTGACGAATCATCATGAAACTTTGTACACATGTTCTGGGAGGTACTAGAAGTAACATAGAGTACTTTTTATTAAAAAAAAAAACAATTTAACCGCGGGTGAAACCGCGGGGCGCAACTAGTAGTATATAATTATTGAACATAGTCACAAAATTTCAAGAGAATCGGTTAAGAAATGCGACCTGTAGGTATAGGAAGACAAGGATATACGGACAGAATTCGGACATACTAAAGTATTTTTGTCAAAGCTGAAGCAGAGACGCTTCGCTCGCTCGGTCGACTAACTAGCGGTTTCAAAGTTAAAAAGCGGTTAAAAAGTATCCTATATGCTATCCTTGTTCCAAATTTCATCCAGATCCGTTCACCCATTCTGGCGTGATTGAAGTAACATACATTCAAACTAACGCACTAAGCGTTTCAACTGTTTCAAGTCAACTTTTCTTGTAAGAACTGCAGAAGTGTGGAACTCTTTGCCTGCATGCGTCTGTCTTTCCACCTAAATACAATCCGAGGGAGTTTAAGAGTAAAGTGAATAGGTATCTCCTAGGCAAGCGTGGTACACCTTCGATCACGTCGACGCTTCCCATCAGGCGAGTCAGTGGTCAAACGCTTGTCTAGTCTGTTGTAAAAAAAAAATAAGTGAGAAGTGTGATGTGATAGTGTGATTATAATAAAATTATTATTATAGAATCTTTTGGAATTTTCATAGATTCAAAAGAGCTAATTTGTCAAAGAAATGAATGAGCTCGGTGACAGTAATCTCCTACTTTACGAGGTTTATTTGAGCGCCGCGCGCCGCTGAAATTGGACGGAATCTATTTTCGTCACTAAGAATTTTTAGCGTTGAAATATGAAGAGTTTTGTATGTTTTATTTTATACGTCTGCTAACGTAGGAGAAGGATATTATATGATTATGTTTTTACTTCACAAGCTCGGAAAGATTAAGTTTATTAATGATCTTCTGTTAATCAGAGTGCAAAAGTGTATTTTATCCGCTAGCGTGGAGTTTTTAGAGTAATAATCGCACTGCCCAGCACGACTGTATGAAAATAAACATAATTTTCCTCGCTGTAGTGAGGTGAAAAGTTTTATTATGGAAACTGACTTGGTTTTCACACATTATGATTTGTGTAGCGGGAATTACTCGCACTTATCGTACCGTACCGGCGCGCGCACTCGCCGTGATAAAAACCGCCGAATGCGATTGAAACTATAGTTAGAATAATCTACTAAATCGTACGTGAGTAATTCCTGTAACATAAATCATAAAGGTGAAAAGTTATTTGTTTTGCTCGACAGCAAAGTTATTTTGCGTCTTGCACCTTTGATACCTTCGCTACACACAGAATTCTATCACACAGTGCTCGGCTTGCTCAAGTTTTAATAATCGCGCCAAAAAATGAACTTTTCAGACTTGCATAGCCATAGTTATTTGCAGACTTGCATAAAAATAGTTATTTTTATTGCAAGGTTTCAAAGGTACAAGACGCTGAATTACTTTGGTCCCGAACGTTTCAACTTTCTGCAACCCAATCAATTTGAGAAACAAACACCACTATAATTAACAATTTTATGCCTATTGCAGTCATGGTAACGTGTCCATATGTGCAAACATGTCGTCCATGTAAATTGCATATTCAAATTATCCTCCATTGCAAATTAAATAAGAAAGAAACAAAAAATGCACGCGGCACGCTTCGACACCCCACCCGCCTGCGGCTCAATAGTAATATGGGGAGGCTCACCCTAGCAATCAATTCTAATACCTCTTCTATTACCACCCTCCGTCCTTTTCTAACCTTCCCATTAAATACACCCATCCCTTTCCAAAAACCGATTATGCGGCGTGAAAAATTCCGAGAAGCCCCTCGGGCGGCTTTCAAACTTTGAGATCGTGGAGAATGCAGGCGATGCTGTCAAAAATGATGAAAAGCAGATTGAATCGCGTTGACGACGCTCTGGGCGGAAAAGTTAAATTTGGCAACTGGCATTCGACGATTGAGAATTTTAGATTGAGTTGCATAATTGTCATTATCCTACTCACAGAAATTCACAGGATAGGTACTTACTTCTGTGGTAATACCATAAAAATACTTACTCTACCTATGGTATTTCAAACCAATGAGTTTCTATAACCCCTCCGGTCAGTTTGGTCCACCTCCTGTCAGTTTGAACCAACTTGGTACACTTATAAAGCTTCCTCTTCCTTAGTTTGTCAATTTCCCAAGTTGCCCATTTCCTAACGTGTCCATTCCCAAAGTTACTACGTAATAAAACTCATTGTCTCAAACACGGTTTTTTTAACTGCTCCGGTCGCGTTGAAAACCAACTACATTTTAACGCAGTTACGAAACGGGAATAATTAAAATAAGGAAAACCGGTAGCAAAAATTACTAAGCAAGTTATTTAAATAAACTTGGCTATAGTAACATTGTTTAGTATGACGTATTATATAAGTACCTACAAGAACTAGGGAAGAAAAGACAAAACGACTAAGAAAAAATCGGTTAGAATGTATCTATTTTATTCCCATTACTTTAAAAACAATAACAGTTGTTGGTTATCTGATAGACCGTTGTTATACCGTTGTTATACTGTTGTTTATACCGTTTTGGAAACGAGTGCAAAAGCTATTTCTTAAAATATTATTTTTCCTAAACCTTTTAATATTTAACGAGTCGCTCATAGCGCGTTATTTAGATTTCAAACAGTTTTTTTTATAGTCTAAGATAACCGCAAATTCCGTTATCAGTGCAATAGTTACCCGGTTTAGCTCCAAAACAAAAAAACTGGGTAAAATTGAAATTTCGCGCCATGACCAAGACGTACCAACCAAAATAAAAAATAAAATAATTAAGACTAACCAAAATACAACAAACAACAAACAAAAATCTTGACAATTTTACAACCAAGTATTAAACGAATTAAAAATATGCAACAAAAAAAAGAGAAAAACCCAAAAAAATTACGTCTATTTCAAAAAGAAATCCATGGCGTGTCTCTCGGCAGTTCACTTGTATCACGTCGTGACGTGATATTAGCATAACGTCTTTATAACTTTAGAGATTTTGTAACGGCTATTAGACATTTTTAAAGTTATAAAACAAGGCTTAATGAACTTGACGACCACGGTCTTGACAATTTGAAGATAATTCGCGAGGACTTTAAAAGAATTACAGTAGATAGGATATTGTAACTCTATTAAAACTGATTCTAATTATTTACTTAATCCATGTAAAAGTTTGAGAGTCGTTCTCAATGTTTTTCTTTGCGCAATTCATCCGTCTCCTCGATGCGCTGAAGGCTATCTGTCCTTTTCAACGGATTGCATTTCTGAACTGATTCTCGTGAAATTTTGAAACCTGCAGAGGAAGATAGCCGGTCAGAAATCCAGACATACAGAAGCATATTTACCTAAGCTGAAGCATAGATGCTTCGCACGCCAACGCTCGCTCGGTCCTTTGATCATTGGTGCATATTTTTATATGCTCCATTGATGGACTCTTCAAAATGAAAAAGTCGTAAACTCTTATTTGACGTAGACATGACATGCCTGTCGTCTGTCATGTCGTGTCTACTAGATACGATATCGGATTCGCTTTTACTGACAAGATGTAAATTAAGCTTCCTTGTCTTGCAGTTCGCAATCAATTATTGACAAATAAGATATGGCAGTAGGCAGGGCACATAGCACGAAGGACTGATGACCGATGGGGTCGAAAGGTTCTCGAGACCACGTACCGGCAAGCGCAGCGTAGGACGTCCACCCACAAGGTGGACGGATGACCTGGATCACGCTGGATGCAGGCCGCTACCAACCGGTCTTATTGAAGATTGATAGGGGAGGCCTATGTCCAGCAGTGGACGTCCTATGGCTGATGGATGATGGATGAAGATATTCAGAAACAACCAATACATTCTACTATATTCTTTAATTTTAGTAACTATGTAATTCTTCTAATAGAACGCGTGCGATGTTTGTCTGAACACCTTATTTGTCAATTAATTAATTACGAATTGCAAGACAAGGAAGCTAAGCAAAGGTCAGGCATAAATAACATCCTTAATTAACACACAAAAATGTAGAAAAATTGTTTTTTTTCCCTGAATGTCTATCTCGAATTCAGATCTATAAGAATGTAAGATTGTTTAGACTTCCGGAGATTAGATCCGGAGGTCGTGGGTTCGATCCTGGCCGTGCACCAATGAAGTTTTCTTTCGTAGACAAGTTTAAGTGCATTTAAATTGACTTGCTCTTATGGTGAAGGGAAATATCTTGAGGAAACCGACATGTCCTAGAAGAACAATTCGAAAGACATGTGACACCCACCAACCCGCACTTAGCCAGCGTGGTGGATAACGGCTCAATCACTCTTAAAGTAGGATAGGTCGATGTAGCTGCAGTGGCACGTAAAAGAATGTAATGATGATGACGAGACTTTAGGTCAATGACAATAAATCTTGCATTTAATGTCCCGTTCGCTGTAAAATCGGGCTATTTTCAGATTACTCCAAAAAAGTCTGCTCGTGACCAAAATGTACATAATAATAATAATTTCTGGACACTTCCACACACGGTCGCCTGACCCCAAACTAAGCAAAGCTTGTTTTATGGCTGCCAGAGACTGATATACATACTTAGATATTTTTAAATACATACTTAAATACATATTAACAACCAGAAATAGAACAAACACAAATGTTCATCACATAAATGTTTGCACTAGGTGGGAATCGTACCCACGCCCCCAAGCTCAGAAGGCAGGTTCACTACCACCTGAGCCACCGAGGCAGTCATGTTGTTTGAATTTACTGTACAATTACTTTACTATTACTATTATTATTGTTCCAAACTTTTTGAGATAGATAATAAAACTTCTTTTTGACGTACTTATAGCTCCCGAGCCAGGAACAAATTTGGTCAATCATTTCCTCCCAGACGAAAACTTGTATACTGTATTTTTTTACGTGTTTGGGACAACCATTACCTAACGCTGCTAGACCCACCACGCTAGAGCCAGCTGACTTTTTGTTTTCTTTAAGATATTGAGTGAGTTTTGTTTTAATACTATTTCGAATCGGGAGGAAATAACTGAAAACATTTTTTTACGTGTTTATGAGGCTACTGCTGCTAAACCCGCCAACCATTGTACAAGTTTTCGTCCGGGAGGAAATTATTGACCAAATTTGTTC
Source organism: Peribatodes rhomboidaria (assembly GCA_911728515.1). NCBI lineage: Eukaryota > Metazoa > Arthropoda > Insecta > Lepidoptera > Geometridae > Peribatodes > Peribatodes rhomboidaria. The sequence continues at coordinate 12,311,242 of OU452172.1, forward strand.
CTGGCTCGGGTGCTATTACGAGTATGTGTTCTATGACAAGATGTGTTGATATTTATCTTCTATCCTTTGTATTAAAAAGCAGCCGTTTCTTTTTTCTTGTAAAATATAATAAAGGAATATCAACACGATCTATTAAATAGTTTTTTTTGTCTGCAAAAATGGCTTATCTTTCTAAAATTATTGAGAACTTATTAATCGCAGTTAATTGTACTTAATGATTTCTTAGCTATGATTGAATACATCTTACACACTAATATCATAAAATCGAAAGTAACTGTCTGTCTGTCTGTTTGTAGGCTTTTCATGGCTAACTAGCTGAACTGAACGAGTCTATATTAAATTGAATGAATAATAAGTAACAGTATTTCATAGTTTTAGATACTATTTTCTGAATTAACGGGAACGAAGTCGCGGGCACAGCTCTAGTAATATCACAATATTTACACCGTGATAATATTATCAAGGTAAAACTTTGTGTGTGCGTGTATTTGTTACTTTCGTGCGTGTTCTTCACCTTAATTAACACCGCAGGGCTTCTATTAGATATACATAGATGTCAAGTCTTCCTTCGAAAAATGGCACCTTGAAAACAAGGCTTAGATCAAGTGTAAGCCTTGTTTCGCTGTCAGTCGCTCTGTGATCGCGTCAGTGATACAACGCCTAAATGTGCCTAGTGTCACTATAAAGACCTAATTTTTAATGATACAATATCTATGTAGGTATAATAATAATAATAATAAATAAATTCGGGACACTTCCACACACGGTCGCCAAACTAAGCAAAGCTTGTACTATGGGTGCCAGAGACATACTTAGATATTTTTAACTACATACATAAATAGATATTTACACCCAGACATAGAACAAACACTAATGTTCATCACATAAATGTTTGCCCTAGGTAGGAATCGAACCCACGCCCCCAAGCTCAGAAGGCAGGTTCACTACCAACTGAGCCACCGAGACAGTCAATCAGACAGTCAAGACAGGTAGGTATATCTGATCGAAGCCGCAGGGTTATTATATTATACCTACTTAATTACAAACTAAAAACTAGCACCGGAATTGCTTGTCACCGTTTTGTATTTATAGGGTGTCTGTTGAAATGACATGCGTGTAGGGTTCCTCAATTGGTACTAATTAGAAGCTTGCCTGTTATTAGGCTGACAGCAGACTGACGGCAGTAGAAGTAGCGTGTCAATGGTAAATCAATAAAGTGTACGCCTATTTAGATAACTAACACCTAAAAATTATGGTTTTAATAGTCCCACGCTTTCATGTTAAAGTTAGTCTAAGAATCGGTGATACGGACAAGCTTAGCATTGAAGTTAAAGTTACATCAAGCTTTCTATTCTTTGTTTAGTTTGAGAGTTCCCTAACTATTTTGTCTGAATCAATCATTTTGAGAGCCCTTGCTCTCAATATGATTGATTCAAACAGAAGTTGACGAGGCGAAATTGATCGGTTGGAATAAAATTAGTAAAGTTGTTTGCATTTTCGTACTAATCAGGAAATCTAAAACATTAAAGGTAACTTATTAAAAGGTACATACATAAACATAGGTATAGAACGAATGGTTCCTTTCTATGTTGGTACTTACCTACCTACTAAAAAGTTAAGTAATTACACGTACTGCGAAAGTTTGGTGTTTGTGTTTGTTTGTTACTTTTTTACGCTGAAACGGATGGACTGATTTTGGTCAGATTCGGTATGGAGGTAGCTTATACCCAGAATTATAACAATTGGGCTACTTTAGTGCAGCTAGTTTATTTTATGGATAACATAGTGACTACAATAATCAGTTATCTAAATCTGTTTTGGATATAGAAATGTAGTTACGAGTACATTAAGTTTCCTTGATATCAATATTCATGACCATTATCAGTTGGCATACTTTGTCTTCCGTAGTCCGTCCGTACGTAATAAATAACATCTTGAAATTCCAACAAAATTACGTCATCGCATTGTTAGTATTCATTAGTTCTGATAAGTATTAAAACCTCGTTTTCAGAAACAATGTCCTGAAATATCATGAAATGTCTTGAAATAAGAGATTTGTTTCTGTTTCCCTAGGTGGCGCCAGTGCAGTAAATTATCCAGAGGGAAGTGGCGGCGGCGGCCACCCGCGCCGCGGTGTGGTGCGGGACCTGGCTCCGACCGCCGCGCCGCCTCGACCGACACGCGAGCGCTCCCAGCTACCAGGCTCACATACAACGACGGAGCTATTCACGTGCCATTCCAACAAAACACGTTATCACTACCGCACCGTTCGAACACGCTCCCCTGCTGTGAATACAGCTATCTCGCTCGCGCTATCGATGACCCTCACCCGGCTGAACGAGGCAACGGCCTTATCGCTTCATTGCAAGGGAAACCGACTCTGCGCGGTTTGAAATAAGTTTCATGTTTTAGTGTCTAAAGATGGTTAACTTTAATAGAAACCTCCATCATTCCACAAAAATGGAAGTTGTTTTCTAAAGCACGCTGAGAATTTCTGATACATTTGTAGATTCATGCTACCCTAATCGTCTCGATGCTTAAGGACCATTTTAGCGTGGTTGAAATTCCTTTTTTGTTTGGAGAGCCATCGCTGCAGTGAATGGGTTCTAAAAAATAAAGTGGAGGAAATTATGTGGTGGAATGTTTAGGAACATTGTGGCTGTTTTTATTGACATCTGTTCTAGCCATCGGCAGCGGATGTGGGTTTAGGCTATTAATTTTATTCTGTGGTTTAGGTAGCAAAGTAAAATAGACATTTTTCTGTTCTGAGGTTCAGGGATATGAAAAAAGAAATTAAATTTTGTAGAAATAATTTTAGAGTTATTATCAAAATAAAGCATAGCTCCTAACGAACTTATAACAGCCCAGCGACGTCATTTTTAATGTACCTAATACCTAACAAAAACATTATTTCGTGTAAGTAACAACTAACACCTAATTCTGAAGAATTCACAGAATTATAAGCGCCATTTAAAAGCATATAGATAAATATAGCTCTGAGCAAAACAAGACATTCGTTATTCCAAAAACAACGAGTGAACCAAAAATAGTCGAGAACAAACAGACAGATAAGGTTTTTTGGCTCGCAATGTTCAGATATCGCCAACGTGACATGCATACGAATCACCTCATCGGCCCGTCATTGAGCCTCCATCTTGAAATGGTGTCATGGAAGATGGCGCGTAGCTCAACACAGCGGGCAATAGTACCAGGGCAACATATCGCTAAAGAGTAATCTGGCTGGTACCGCATGCGTTGGCATTCTGAATATAAATTCATCACGGGTCGTTCACTAGAATACAACACGTCATTATCAACAGTAGCGCGAATGCAATAAGGTGTGTTTTCGTGTGAATGGATTTAGTATGTAGATGGGGGAATGTCATCAGGCAGCTGTTGTCAGAGCATGTTCTCCGGGTGATCAGCGCGCACTGCGCAACTCCTCAGACACCACGTCACAACACAATCCACGCAAGGCAATCTTGTCCAGTTATGTAAACGTAGCTTATCATACTAGTTTGTTGTGAATGTACCTACTGTGTCGTTCTTATGTATACAAAATTTTCAACAAAATAATTACATACTCGTAATACTGAGACTAACGTAAAAGTATGTTTAGTCCTTATTGTTTTAAATATTTTAAGCCTGAAAGACTTTGATGGTACACAATCTAAAAGTACCTATATCATTAATTCGTATTAGCATAATATGTGTATGATTCAATGATAGATTAGCCGATTTTTTCATGTAAATTTAAATCCTTACTTTTACTCATTCCAAAAATAATGTCTTTACTAAAGTATGTAGCTGTCGTCGAGGCAATTTTAGCAAACGTTTGCATGCATAAAATAGAACTAGCTGCGACCCGTGGTTTCACCCGCGGTCCCACAGGAACCGTTGATTTTTCCGGAATAAAAAGTACCCTATATCTTTTCTGTACCCTAAACAACATGTACCTATGCAAAATTTTAAGACGATCGGTTGAGTAGTTCAGACGTGAAAGCGTTACAAAGAAACAAAGAAAATGAACAAAGACTCACTTTTTCATATTATAATATGTAGTACCTTTGATTTTAGTCTAACCTCAAAGCAAACACTCATTGACTTCGTGTTACTTAACAACGCCATCTGCTGTTGTGTCGTTAAAGCAATTAGCTGCTCACAAAAAATAGTATTATTATTCGCCAATAGATGTCAGGAAGAGTCCTATTTTTCAGTTGAGACTACTCAAACGCCTCCTTTTTGTTATTTTTCTTCCAAGTTTATGTTTAAGTTGATTATCGATAAAACACGAATAAAATGACATTTTCTAAAAACGATTCCTAGCTAGATCGATTTATCGCCCCCGAAACACCCTATATACTAAATTGTAATTGTACCCTATATACCCTATATAAAATCGTTGGAGCCGATTCCGAGATTCCAATTATATATATAGAAGAATTGCTCATTTAAAGATATAAGATAAGATAAGACGAAATTTTACGTAACTAAAACTTACCTTCTTTTCAATTCCAGAAAGAAATAAAAAAAAATATAGGCATCCTGAATTACCTATTCAATAAGAACTAAGTACACTTACACTACTATCATGAGTTTACTTCAAAGGCTTTGAAAGAAAGGGCCTGTGGAAACAAAAGTCTTTGTGGCCGCTGTTGCTCCAGCACAGCAATTTTGTTGCATTCAATGTTTCGGTCTCTTTTTGTTTTCATTCCAATACAGTAAGAGCAAAAGAGACGAACGTCTGTGTCAGACGGCCGTTAAGATTTATGAGTGCGGTTCATGATTTGTAGTTCCTTTTAAGATTTACAGGAATTTACTTTGTCAATCTTTCATTCTTAGATTGGTTTTAGTTCTTGCAAAATTGGAACCACAATGAGTGAATGAGAACTCAATGAGTGAGTTTGCTTCTTCACTCTAAAAAGACTCAAGGTTTATTTATGAAATTTGGTTAAAGGTAGCTTTAGACTCTAAATTAAAACATGGCGACTTTTCATCCCAAAACAATAATTAACGGTTCCTGGGACCCTATTCGGAGATTTGAGATTTTCATCTTACTTTTTTTCGTCCTTGTTGCTCTCGTTTGCAACGTTATAGGTGTGAGAGTGACCAAGATAAAATCTCATCTCATCTTACGCGCAGGAATAGCCCCCCTGTAGCTAGATGATGAAACTAGATTTAAAAAAAATATATTTTGAAGAAAATGAAACTGCATTGTTAAATAGGTATTTCCAATGTGGCTCAATGAAGATTTTATAATCATGTCCTAATAGTAGTAATGATGATTAAATGAAGAATTTAAATCTTTATTTTTTAAAGGCTAAAAAAAAGTTAAGACCTCTGTCTGTCTGTCTGTAGGCTTTTCACGGTCAAACGGCTAAAAGAATCTTTATGAAAATTAGTTACAGTATTTCACGAGGAAGGGTTTTGTATACTATTTGTGAATAAACGCGAACGACGTCGCGGGTAACAGCAAGTTTGTAATAAACTAGCTCTTTGCCCGCGGCTTCGCTTTCGTTTTTCGCGTTTCGTAGCCTATGTCACTCAGGAATAATGTAGCTTTCTAATCACTACATAGTATAAAACGAAGTCGCTTTCTCTGTCCCTATGTCCCTTTGTATGCTTAAATCTTTAAAACTACGCAACGGATTTTGATGCGGTTTTTTTAATAGATAGAGGGATTCAAGAGGAAGGTTTATATGTATGACGGCGCGAGATATCATTGGATAAAGAAAATCAGTTTGAGAGTTGTTAATCGATAGTTTTAATCTGTGGTTTATGACGATTAATCGATTTGTTTATGGTAATTTAGAGCGGTTAACACCGAATGGAGTTGCGTTTGGGATTTCGGGCGAACGTCATGTCTGTCAGTCAGTGGTTGACAGGACTGGGCTGAAAGCGGTCGCATGCAATGGTCATTCGTAAACCCATTACTCTAAATCGCCAATTATCTTTGTGATCATTCACTAAATAAGTAGTCTAAGTGACTGTATAATTAAAATAGTGAAAAGCCTACACTGCTGTCCCCTTATTTCAACGTTCCTGAAGTTTGACGCCCACCATAGATACCCGTGATGACGAGTTCATGGCTCAGAAATTAGACACGACACCGCGGCCTACTAGATTTCCCCGTCATCAAAAGTGGAAGGTCACAGCGCGGCGGCCTTTCCTATGTTTCTCCGACATTAGTGGGATCAGATGCGACGGCGTGGCTGCCTATTTCCTACATTACCCCGACATCAGAAGTGGGATGTCACAGCTCGGCCTCCTATTACCTACATTTCCCCGACATGTATAATAACATCCATTAAATAGTGGAGAAATACTGTTACTGTACTGTTTTTGAGGTTTCTAATGTGATGTCGTTAATTATCATTTTTTTTCCGCTTACATTGCAAACACCCGTGCGAAGCCGGGGCGGGTCGCTAGTGTGAAATAATTTTTGAAATCAGACCATTAGTTGTTGAGTTTATTCGTCACAAAGATACACATTTTTCCTCTTTATAATATGTAGTAGTGTAAATAGACAGATGGCAATATAAGTTAAAGGGTTTAAAATAGTAAATTAAATGGGAAAAATTCATTTTGTAAGTCAGTAAATACTTACACAATTTGTTTTGATCGACCGAGCGAGCGTCAACCTCTTCACAAGCTGCTTCAGCTTTTACAAAAATGCTTGCGTATTTGGGGCCGTCCATTAATCACGTGATATTTTTATTGGCATTTTTAACCCCCCTTCTCCCCCTTGGCGATGCATGGTGAGGTTTAACACTACCCCCTCCCTGCCTATATCAAGTGTTTTTTTTTATTGTAGAATTGGTCGACGTTTGACCACCAACTCGCCTGATATTAAGCGACGTTGTGGTCTAAGATGTATTTTTAATATTAGAACAATGTCCTTAAAAAGATATGGTTACGTACAAATTTTAACTTACCTTTGTATTGGAACAATAAAAGATAATATTGGAAGACTATTGCTTGGTGCTTTCGGTGGTAATTTAGTAAAATGTCATTCGCCTACTTCATTCACACAACATTCACAGAAATCTGAGATTTAGGGGCTGAGCTACCCACGTCCGTAGGAGTGTACTCTATATTCTGATTCCCTACACGTGGTCCCCGGGTAGTGCTAACCGGGTAGCAAACTCTGGTGGGAGGCTTCGGCCGTGGCTAGTTACCACCCACCGGACCAAGCCATGCCGTGAAATGACCTAGTCGTGGTTCGGGATGTAGTCCGGTGTAACCGTTCCGAAGACGGGTCTGAGCAGTAGCGCACTTGTAGCGCCTCGCTCAGCTGCCGTCTTTGTACTTCTTCACTCTACAATAGTTCAAGGCTAGAGTGAATAAGTACCTTATAGGTCGTCGTGCTCCATCTTAGACCACAACGTCGCTTAACATCAGGCGAGTTGGTGGTCAAACGCCGACCTATTGTACATAAAAAAAAAAAGATTTATGTCCGGATCTTTGCCTTTGACAAGTCGCATTTCTTAACCGATTCACGTGAAATTTCGGGAGCATGTTTAATAATTAAGTATACAAAAATTTTTTAAAGGCAAAAAATATGTACTTTTGTTTTTTGAAAATTTTCAAAATGGCGGTGATATATGATTTTTTTTGGAAAAAACTCGACATTTTTATTTTTTTGATTATTGAGGATTTTGATTTTTTGATTTTTTTTTATATAGGTATGCGACCTGTAGGGCTGACAAACGCCGGCCGCGAGGTCTCCAGCTCACAGAGCCACTTTTTTTTTTTTTTTTTTTTTTTTTTTAATTCTATACTAATGATTGACGTTTAGTTACATTGACATTGTAATGGCGAATGTCTAAGGTCTTAAAACGTATTATACCTGATACATTGAAAACAGCTTACAACAGTTAAACGTTGATTGAACGAGTCAACTTACCATTGTTGACTTATTGTGGAAAATTAAACAAGTCAAATTGACTGCCCACACACGTTTTCGTTTATTTACCACCGGCCAATTTATCAAAGTCTCCAATGTTCGTTCAGTTCCTTGTTGTTATACCAAGAGCGATAGGTCTGTCTTATTTGGTTACGAAGCGTTTCAGGCGAGCTCCTCTACAATCATGCGATCCTAGTACCTTGCGTACGGTGCGGCGGGTGGCGAACGTGCTTGTGATCGCGACGGCTGTCGCCACTGCGGGCCGGGGGCCTTTGGGAGCCGCGCCACTGATGGGAGGACCCCTCCTGACCACGAAGCCCCTCGACAACTCGGGTGTCGGATAACCTTGTCGGTACGTGGTCGATCGGGTACGTCAACAATGCTATGACGTAAGCCGTACGTGTACTAGTTTTAGTGTGATCATGATAACGATAATGGCAGTCTAATAAAATAAACAAAGGTTTGACAAAATATTGTTTATTACTTATGTACCTAGTCACTATATATAGAAAATGCAAAAGACTGACACACTGTGTAGATAGCAGATAATTACACTAATTCAACTATTCATTGTTTAAGTTGATCGATGTTTGAGGAACCAACTTATCCAATCTCGCGTAAAATATGATTTCCGATATTAATTTTTCAGCGACGTATCGTTGTATTGGTTGTAATTCACTTAGTTGAGAGCCAATAGTTTTGCCAAAACATTCCGCCGATGACGTCGTCGGCTCTAAGCTGTTTTTACTAAAACTCTGTTCCATGATGGTCGATATATCAGCTCGGTTGACAGATCCAGCGTCTTCTTCATTCACGAAGACATAATTTGATCTACGATCCTTTGTTGCTAGCGGTGAGTTGGACCGGCTTTCAGACTTCAAATAATCTATCTGAAATTGAAAAGTTAAACAAATATTTTTCTTACTAAATAGGACAAAAAGTCTTGATAAATGTTTTACTTACAATATTTTAGACGAAAAGCGAAAAAGCAAAACTAAGAAAAAATAGCACAGTTGATGTAAACAAGCCAAAGGCAAAACAATGTTTAAACAACTGAGTAGGTAGAGGTAGGTATAGGTACCTACCTTATTCTATATCACTAAAGCATGTTCTTTAGTCAGATGCTTATACGTACCTACTACTGATAAACGCTCGACTATAGAAGAATAAAGAAGAGAAGAGAAAGAACAAACTTACTTCTTCCATTTCGTCTCCATTTTCATCTTGTTCTATTTGTTCGTAATCAGAAAACTGAGCTGCGATGGGTCCATCTAGGAACTTCAACTCGTTGTAGTACCAAAGCGTAGGTTCATACTTCTGTCCTTGTGCTTGTGCTTTCAACAGCTGCAAATAAATTTCGAATTTAAACAAGAAATTCTAACACAACTGCCCTTTTCGAAAACCTAACAACTAACGACCTAGTTGACGAGCAAGAATTGGAAATCGGAGACGGTTTGCGAGTTTGCGTTTAAGTAACGACTACGTTCTAGTTACATACTTGATAAACTACTAAGCAGACTATTCTTAAACTAGCTGCGCCCTGCGGTTTCACCCGCGGTTAAAAAGTATCCTATGTGCTATTCTAGACTATATTCTATCTCTGTGCCAAATTTCATCCAGATCTGTTCAGCCGTTCTGGCGTGAAAGAGTAACAAACATCTATACATCCATTCTTACAAACTTTCGCGTTTATAATATTAGTAGGATAAGGCCCAATGCATGTTAAAAAAAACAAGGGCCTGCATTCCGCAAACACATAATGGCGTCATCGTCATCCATCTCTTTCGAACTTGTTGTCAATGACTTATTTCCGTCTTGCTTAAGCATCGATTGACGTCACTACTTGCTGCTAAATGTATTGCCAGTTAAATTTTAAAATAAAAATAAATAAATAAATTCGGGACACTTCCACACACGGTCGCCTGACATCAAACTAAGCAAAGCTTGTACTATGGCTGCCAGAGACTGATATACATACTTAGATATTTTAGAATAGATATTAACACCCAGACATAGAACAAACACTAATGTTCATCACATGAATGTGTGCCCTAGATGGGAATCGAACCCACGCCCCCAAGCTCAGAAGGCAGGTTCACTACCAACTGAGCCACCGAGGCAGAAATCAGCCAAAATCAGTGCTGAAATGGGGACAAGTGATAGGCGCAGAATAGGTACTAGGTATCTGTTTTGGTGAGGCTAGCCATGACGGTTTCAAAGCAGCTAAATTCAACCAGATAAAAACATCGTAAATAAAGCCTTCATACCTTGATGTGAATCCGTCTATATGTAGTCCTCATGTTTTCAATCTTTTTTTTAAACTCCATAATGGTAGCTTTGGGTTCGTACAGTCTATACAATTTTAAAAGCTGGGCATTGGCTTCTGATCGTTTTATCTTGTTATTGTAACTCTCATGGTTCTTATCCCAGAGGCAGGGCAGATCTTTGTACTTCCTCAGCACATTTGTTAGTATGTCCTTTTCCCTTACGCAGTTGTCGGCCATTTTGTTAAAAACAGCGCAACGCAGTTCACCCGACGAGATCATGTGACGTACTGACGACATCGGCCGGATTCGCTCAGGCGATCGGGTCGAGGTCGGGTCTGGTAGCCTTGCCTCTTTCTAACGTACGAGGAAGACGGAGATAGAGTAATGAGTAGCTGATATTTTATTGTCGGGCGTCAGACACACGTGTACGTACAGTCAGAGTTAATGTTCTAAGACGTACAGTCTGTTCACAACTGCTGTAAAAGATAAACAATTTTTATTTAAAATATATTTACTACATAAACAATAATTATACAATTAATAGGAAGTAATCTGTGCTACTACCTACCTAGGTTTTAATATCCCTATTTAAAAATAATCCATAATTTTGAAGTTTGTGAGTTTGTTACTTCTTCACGCTCAAACTAATTAAGGAATTTGATTAAAACTCGAAAAGGGTATACTTAGGTAGCTTCCCTGAAATAACACATAATTAATTAGGCTACTTTTTAAGCTCTGGTAGCACCAGGCGCAGCTAAATGTTACCTATGTAAATTATAGTAAGTACCTACTACCTGATTGCTCTCCCACGATTTCATCCGTGGTAAAAAAGTACCTTACATGTTATTCCAGACTATAATCTATCTCTTTGCAAAATTTCATCTAGATCCATTCAGCCGGTCTTGCGTGATTGAGTAACAAACACCCGTACATCCATCCAAACTTTTAGAATTTATAATAATTATTAGTTAGATGAGAAATGATATGAATGCATTTTTGGGGGCTGAGCTACCCAACGTCCGTAGGAGTGTACTCCATTCTGATTCCCTACACGTGGTCTACGGGTAGTGCTAACAGGGTGGCAAACTCTGGTGGGAGGCTTCGGCCGTGGCTACTTACCACCCACTGGACCAAGCCATGCCGTGAAATGACCTAGTCGTGTTTCGGTATGTAGTCCGGTGTAACCGTTCCGAAGATGGCTCTGAGCAGTAGCGCACTTGTAGCGCCACTCACTCATGCCGTCTTTGTACTTCTTCGTTCTACAAAACTTCAAGGCTAGAGTGAATAAGTACCTTAAATCTCGTCGTGCTTCATCTTAGACCACAATGTCGCTTAACATCAGGCGAGTTGGTGGTCAAACGCCGACCTATTCTACATTAAAAAAAATGCAAAAGTTTGTGAGTTACTTTTTCACTAATAGAGGTAACTATTTGCTGGATATTAAAAATAATTTATCTTATTTTTTCTTTAATTTAGTAATACATTAACTTAAAACTCGTCCATTCCTAATCCATCTCCATTACATACCTTACAAAAATAATCTTTAATTTACTTAAATATTTATAAATTAGATACCAACCTACCCGCGTTAAATTTATCTCAATCCTCAACTTAGTCAATTTAGGACCTCGCCGTTTAAAATGCCCGAGTCCATTCAGATTGCTTATCTGCCTCACTAAAAATACAGCCTCCTCACTCCTTAGGTACCGGCGCATACTAACTGTCACGTATGCTGTAGCGCGTTCAGATCGACTTATAAATTACAAGCTTTTATAGCTCGCCTGCGTAGAAGCCCCGAGACCATCGTAAACACGTAAAATGCATGACCAATCAAAATACCAATGTTCGTTCACACACACAGCCAAGCTTACCACCTTACGGGTGAGGTAGGGGTGCTGCACACTGGATGAGGAGGACGTACGACTCGGACGACGACATCGGATTTTGTCGTACGTAAAGTACTGTATGCAGTATGCACTAACTGCGTGCGACTTTTGCTGTAAATAGTTATGTGATGTAACTTATGTGTCCGGTACTATAAGGTTATTTTTTTGATATGTGTATTTTATTAAGCAGTGTGTTCCACGCCTGGGCCTCCTAAAAATCCCGGGAAAACGAAACAACAAAATAAATTTGCCAGCTGTTTATTTTTTCTTTTATTATCTTTCATTTCTTGAAGGAATAATCATATTTTCTGTTTTGTCGGGATAACCGGAATTTAGCTGAATGGATTGTCTGTCTGGACTCTGGACTAATGGCTAGACTTGATGTGATATTTCCATGATACGCTGTTTTAATGAAAAATGTACCTACTATAATCTACTAGTTAGCTGCGCCCTGCAATTCCAGCGGCACCGTTGATTTTTTTGAGTTGAAAGGAGTACAACCCAATGTCCTCTGTAGTACCCTACGTGCTTTTCTGTACAACTCCGACAACGTGTGCGCAAAATTTCGTTAAGATCCGTTCAGTGAATAGTTAAGGCGTGAAAGCGTAACAAACAAAAACAAATAAACAGACAAACAAACTGTCTCTCGCATTTATAATACTATATTAGTAAGGATATCCAGTAGGACACCACCTTTACAGGGCTACGAACAGGGCCTGTGCATGTGTGTTGATAAATGCATTTAGTTTTTACATGTGTGCGTGTCTGCGGGTTCACGCACACATCGACCGTGTCCGCTGAGATGGAACACGCGTTCGAGGGATAACGGAGGGCTTACAGTTTATCATTGATAGCTTAGGGTGGATAAGACTAGCAATTTTTTTGACCGATTTATTGTGTCGTCGGCTCGTTTTGCGTAAAAATGTCTTCAGCATCAAAATCATGTCAGCCCAGAAGACATCCACTAGACAAAGGCCTTCCCCAACGATATCCACATAACGACCGGTGCTACGCTGCTCGCATCCAGCGGCTTCCCGCGATCCTCACCAGATCGTCAGTCCACCTTACGTTACGAGGTCTTACCTACCAAGCTGCACGCGTAAAAATGTAGGAACTGACAATTTTTGTAAATAGAGAAATTAATGAAATGAGAATTGGTACGAAGGTCGATAGATAGGTACTTTAATTTTAACAGACTTTTGTCTGTGACGGTCGTGGAGGCTTACAAGTTTTGCGTGGCAAGCCTGTCGTGATTTATTACTAATTTATTACTAAATCAAGTAAGAATAAGAATATTTTTATTGCCAAAAGAAGCATACATATTACTTAATTAGCTTATATGAAGATTCAAACATTACCTATAGGTAGGTACTTACAGGCTCAATAGAGTTATCGGTGAGCCTTAAACTAGGCGCGAGGCCTGTGTCTTGAAGCTCATGAGGATTACCTGAGCAAATTGGTTTTACATACTATTAGAAAATAATTTACATGTGACTAAGATCTATAGGTAATAGGTATGATCATCTCTTCAGTCATCGGAATGATGGAATCTGAAAGTGCACATAAGTCTACTTAAATCCAGGCTAAAATTATGGAACTGAAGTAAGTAAAGTAAAGTAAAAATTTATTTAACATTGGACTAGTTTACATCAGATTAACAAGAAAAATAAAAGACAAAAAGACAAAAAAACTATTGTGCAAGTACTTTTAAAAATAAAAGTACTTGCACAATACGAATAGGTAAGTAAATCCTCCTAGGCAAAGCAAATGTGGCTGCTCTACGTATAGGAATACTTCTAGCTAAATGAAATTTCAAATAATTAAAAAAAAAATTGCGACTGACAGGATTAGAACCTACAACGTTACAAATCTTAGGTATGCGTGGTAAAAACATGCTTACTCTTAATTATAAAATTACTTAATAGCTGAATACTTTAGAAAGATGTTCTCGTTTTCGTAGGAACTTCTTCAATATTCTAATAAAAAAAAATGGTAAAATTTATGTACTCGTATTATTTCCCGGTCATGTCCACACTATCGAGTGCCAGGCGTCTCACAGCGAGAGCCCCCGCCCACATAAAAAATGACATCTAAATAAATCCATTAAGCGCGCCCGACTTCGGCGACGCTCTCTTCCTGTCTGTAAGCCCCTTTATTTGATCCGCGCGTCTGTAGGCGCCTTTATTTGTGTTTTGACAGCGCCTTCGAGAGCTCTACTTTATGATTAGTGATGAGAAACATGTCTAATGAACACGGGGTTTTATGGGATACATAAAAATGTCAAGTGTGGTCGGTGCTTAAGATTTTCTTGGTTGGTATTGCAGCTGTAATTAGTTTGAAGTTTTGTTAGCTAATAAAAGTTGAACGGACTTCACTTACGTATTAAGTTTTCGTTTGCAAACTTTGCTTTCTTTGCATTTTCAGATTGTTTTTCAGGTACTAAACCTAGGTAATTAATTAGGTAGGTACTTACATCTAATACAGTAACTTCTTCTACCTACCCTCATTCCACTGTATTGGGGTCGGCACAACAGTACGTACTCTTCCTCCAGTCGTCCAGAACTCACCCACGAACTCACTTATCAACTCACGAACCAGGAGGGCTATTCCTGCGCGTGAGATGAGATGAGATTTTTCGTGGTCACTCTCACACCTATGACATTTCAAACGAGAGAAACAAGGACGAAAAAAGGTGAGATGAAAATCTCAACTCTCCAAATAGGGCCCCTGATTCACACATCATCTTAGAACTCACTACCTTCTCATTCATGTCTTTTTTCATGCAGTCCATCCATACTTTCTTCGGTTGTCCTTCACCACTATAGCCTACACGACTCCAATATATTAATATACGCAGCGCCTAAACACGAAATACTGGTCAACGCTATCCCTAAAGAACACTTTACCGGATAACTGTAGCCCTACACCACGTGAACTCTGAACTCTCTGAATTTCGCGTTTTATAGAAATTGTGGGTCCATCTCGAGCATTCATGCTCACTATCGAAGGCACTTAAGACTTAATAACCAACCCCCTCTACCTGTATTCCCCTTAAATCATAATTAAAGATCTATGTTAACAAAAGTCACGGTTCCCGGAGTCCGAGAAGTGTAATTTTTAAATAATAAAAAAAAAACCACGTGAACTCTGACCATTCTGTTACACCTTCGATCACGTCGACGCTTCCCATCGAGGCCATCCCATCAGGCGAGTCAGTGGTCAGACGCATATACTCGTATCTAGTCTATAGTAAAAAAAAAGTGAAGAGGGGCTAGAGCTCCTTAGTCCTCAGCCCTGGTTCCGCTATTGCTCGCTCCCTTATTCTCAGTCATTCTTGTAGTTAAGGGTCCGGCGACCACTTAAGACTGACTTCGCATTGGCTAAAGGTTTTCTATTGCCATTTCGTCTATAAGGAGACGACGAGCGACGAGCAAGTAAAGATACTGACGAGCCTCTAAAGAGGTATCTATCTTTTGCACTTCTCTAATCATTCTTATTAGATAATTAAAAAATCCCTCGGATTATTTAATAATCAAAAAGCTAATGATGTAGACAACCTCCCTATGTAAAGGAATTTTTGATTTGCTAAGTCCTTGCTTAACTAGTTTTAAGCTACTCCTAACGAAATATTCGCTTATCAGGCACATAAAGTTAAGATTCTCTTAAGGAATGGCTTATAAAATCGGTCGTTCGTGTAAAATTAGGTTGGAGTTAGCTAGGAGTTGATTATATAACTAGATAACATAACATATATAACATATCGTCACGCCTTTCCCCGAGGGGGCTGGAAGATACAACACCCACATTTCGCCGGACGATATTCAGTTCCAAATGTGACAGGGGGCGAGCCTGTCGCCATACACCGGGCTCCAGTCATGTAGCAGATGACATACAATACGCATAAATGTTCACACAATGAACAAGTTGGTGCGTGCCGTCGGCTGGGTTCGAAGCCGCTCCCTCTGGCTTCCTTCAACCTTCTCCCAACTAGGCTGCCATCGCACTAACTAGATAAGCAAGGACATAAGCCATTCTTATGTTAAGTGCAAGTGGCCATTAGAGTTACATGTAAAAGTAAGCAATACATTTAATAATAGCTCTGTGGGTGTTGAAAACCTATTGTGTTTTGTATTTAATTAGCTGTGGGTAGTCGGTTAACCGCAACCACCATGAGGGCTATTTGGTCGTTCTTCTCGGCTTTTGTTGAGTCTAGAGTCAAAGTCGGAAAGTCGAAGGTACAATTTACTACGTAGATTTCTCACGTTACGGTAACAACAACGGGAAACGTCAATGCCCAATATCGCGTAAATTATTATACCGATAATTAATGCGTTAAAATTAATGCCATAAATTGGGTGGCCACATTTGAACGGTCTACGCTACTGCCCATTAACCCCAAAAGGCAATGTTGATGCCGTTCTTAAATTAACGTGACAAGTCGTGGCCACTCTAACGATCAACGTCCATCATCGCGTTAATGTGGCCTGTAATCTACTGGGTAGAACACGTATACCTTTAACTTCTTTTATAATTATCTATTTATCCTACTAATATTATAAACGCGAAAGTTTGTAAGAATGGATGGATGGATGTTTGTTACTCTTTCACGCCAACACGGCAGAACAGATCTGGATGAAATTTGGCACAGCTATAGATTACAGTCTAGAATAGCACATAGGATACTTTTTAACCGCAGGTGAAACCGCGGGGCGCAGCTAGTATTACAATAAAAACTTTATTCGCTTAGCTTAGCCAGTGTCTTCATCTCAACCGAAAGCAGTCCACTGCTGGACAAACGTCTTCTCCAGTGACCTCAACAATGTCACAGTCTTGCACTGCTCGCGTCTATTGGCTTCCTGTGACCCACACCAGGCAACCCATCGGTTAACCTTGTGTAAGGCCTTCTCACGCGCGTCTTCCGGTTCGTGGTCGAGAACTGCCTTTTCTGCCTCATCGGTCGTCGGTTCTACGAGCGATACCTAATTAATACCTTACCTGCACCTTACATGCTTGTTGTACCATAGTTTAAATTTGGAGCAATGGAGGGGGCTATCGGAGTTTACCTGCGATCGAATCAGAATTGACGAAATCTGCAGGCGAACCAAAGTAGCCGATATAGCCCGAAAAATTGAAAACAGAAGTGGCAGTAGGCATACTCGTACCTCGTGTCTTGGCCAGACTTGGCCTTCGATTTTTAGGAAGAAATAATAAAAAGTTTTAATTGCGTTTAGAATAGTTTAATGATTAGGCACGTAGCATGTTCTTAAATGATATTTGATTTCTAGAGAAAATCACCATACAGAAGTGGAGCGGCGACTTCGCAGCGGGTAGCCCGCTACAAATTTTCCGATTTCTATTATTTCTTCTGGTTTTCGCCGTAGAAAGTATAAATCCGGGGAAAAATACCCCGTCAGGAACTCTGAAACAGACAATTTGGATAATAAACATTGAATAGCTCACTAAGCAGAGTACTGAAATAACCATCAAAATACAAGTTCCATAGATAGACATACTCGTAGAACAGACATATTATAGAACCATAGAATACTCCCGTATTCTGTTGTTCCAAATATTTTCTAGGACTCGTTTTAAAACCATTTATTACTATCTGCGCCCCACGGTTTCACCCGCGGTCAAAAAGTTCTAGACTATAATCTATCTCTGTGCCAAATTTCATCTAGATCTGTTCAGCCGTTCTGACGTGAAAGCGTAACAAACATTCATCCACCCATCCATCCATTCTTACAAACTTTCGCGTTTATAATATTAGTAGGATAGTAGGATTCTTTCATCGCTCAATTCGCTCAACATGTTTCACGGTCAATAAATACAAAATGCAAAAGCAATAAACAGTAAATACCACGTTACCGAGAATCGTACAAATTCTGAGAGATAACATCATTTTTTCTGCCGTAAAATATCGAGATTGAATCTTGACGGCTCTCAACTCAAGTACTGCTGTAAGTTCGTTTAAGAGAAATTGAATGTGAAAAATTCTTCGCTGTTGCACTTAGCATAATATGAAATCACTACCTAATAAAAATGTACAATACTAACTGCGTTTTGCGGTTTCACCCGCGAGGTTCCTATCTCTGTGCCGAATTTATCAATTTTATTTTTGACTAGCTGTAGCTTTTCCATTACCATTTCGTCTGAAAGACGACAAGCGAAGAGAGCAAGTAATGATACTGACGTGCCTCTAAAGTTCTTTACAGAGTGAGAAAGTGCCATGTCAATATTTTATTAGGACAATAGTTTTACTTCTAAAAATAAATTAAATTCGAAATATATTTTACGAAGATATGGAGAAGTTGTTAATTGTTTGTGTTTAATTTTAATTTTAAGTTTACAGTTAAGTAGTCAATTTAATTAATTATAGTCATTTATTTCCTTTGAATTTTATTTGCACAGAATATGTTAGTAGATGAGTTTAAGATAAAGTTGCTGCCTGCCTAGTTCAGGCAAAATTGTTACATTGTTCCCAATAAAATATTTGTACTTATCTCATATTTATCATGTAAAATTTTTGAAGTACCTATCTCTTTTTTATTTCAGAATTGTATACCTAACTACTTGGTAAGTAATTTTTTTTTTTAATTTTGTCAATGCAATGCAATGTTAATTTGGTCTAGGTATTTTTGTTCCAAGAGTTTTATTAATCTAAAAAAAATTCTCATACATACACGTCGTCACGCCTTTCCCCCGAAGGGGCTGGCAGA
Organism: Peribatodes rhomboidaria; assembly: GCA_911728515.1. Classification (NCBI taxonomy): domain Eukaryota; kingdom Metazoa; phylum Arthropoda; class Insecta; order Lepidoptera; family Geometridae; genus Peribatodes; species Peribatodes rhomboidaria. Next base: position 12,330,020 of record OU452172.1, read on the forward strand.
GGTGTACTACAACACCCACACTTCGCCGGACGATATTCAGTCTCAAATGTGACAGGGGGCGAGCCTGTCGCCATGCACCAGGCTCCAGTTATGTAGTAGATGACATACAATGCGCACATATGTTCACAAAATGAACAATTTGGTGCGTGCCGTCGGCTGGGTTTGAACCCGCTCCCCCTGGCTCGAGAGGCGGGCCTTCTCCAACTAGGCTATCATCGCTTCAAAAATAATTCTCAGTGATTCCAATACCGCCTTCGACCGGCCTAGAAACTGACACTAGGGTTAACTGGGGGCTGAGCTACCCACACTGAGAAAAAAATGCTTGTATACCTTCCGAATTTTACCTTCTAAAACTGATTCCTTCCATAATTGGGTCTTTTCCTTCCACCGATTACCATCCGAATCGGAAAACTGCAAAATTCCTACCGAAATTTAGAAGGTAATGAATTTTATCCTTCTAATACGGAAGAACATAAAGGAAGGAAATTTGTGGGAAGGAATTAACCAAGAAGGAAATTCCGTCCAGCGAAATATTCCTACCAAATAAGGATGGATTGTAATAATTCCTCCCAAATTTATCCTTCTAAAATAGTGGGGAATATTCGATGGGAAAATATCCACCACTATTCCACCGGAAATAAAAGGATTAGCCGGATGGCTAAGAAAGAATTACCTTCCAAATTAGATGTAAATGTCCTTCCTAATTAAAATCTTAAGATGTCGGAAGGAAAACGTAGCTAACCTTCCCATATTGAAGGATATTTACCTTCTTAACTAGTGGGACATAAAGGGTCTCTACTTTTCCATCAGAAACGAATGGATTAGAAAGGCTCGCTGGAAGGAAATACCATCCAAATTAGATGTCTCACATTTGGAGGGAACAGCGCAAGGAATATCCTTCCAACTTAAATGTTAATGTCCGTCCAAATTTGTTGGAACTCTTAGGAAGGAAAAGTGTCGGAAGGAAAACGCAGCTAACCCCCCGATATTGAAGGATATTTACCCTCTCAACTAGTGGGAAAAAAGTGACTTTACTGTTCCATCAGAAACGAAAGGATTAGACAGGCTTGCTGGCAGGACTTATCATCCAAATTAGATGTATCATATTTGGTGGGAATAACATAATTCATATTTGGAGGGAACATAAGAAACATCCTTCTAAATTAGATGATAATATCCTCCTAAATCAATTATAATTTTTCGGTAGGAATAGTGTCAGAAGGAAAACGCATATTTACCTTCCGATAATGAAGGATATTTACCCTCTTAACTAGTAGGAAATAAAGGGGCACTACTTTTCCATCAGAAGCGAAAGGATTAGTCAGGCTTGCTGGCAGGAATTACCATCCAAATTAGATGTATCATATTTGCAGGGAATAATATAAGAAACATCCTTCTAAATTAGATAATAACATCCTTCTAAATCAACTATAATTTTTCGGTAGGAATAGTGTCAGAAGGAAAACGCAATATTCAACTTCCGATATAGAGGGATATTTACCCTCTTAACTAGTAGGAAATAAAGGGGCACTACTTTTCCATCAGAAACGAAAGGATTAGAAAGGCTTGCTGGCAGGAATTACCATCCAAATTAGATGTATCATATTTGCAGGGAATAATATGAGAAACATCCTTCTAAATTAGATAATAACATCCTTCTAAATCAGCTATAATTTTTCGGTAGGAATAGTGTCAGAAGGAAAACGCAATATTCAACTTCCGATATAGAAGGATATTTACCCTCTTAACTAGTAGGAAATAAAGGGGCACTACTTTTCCATCAGAAACGAAAGGATTAGAAAGGCTCGCTGGAAGGAATTACCATCAAAATTAGATGTCCCACATTTGGAGGGAACACAACAAGGAACATCCTTCCAAATTAGATGTTAATGTCCTTCCGAATTTGTTGGAACTCTAAGGTAGGAAAAGTGTCGGAAGGAAACGCAGCTAACCCCCCGATATTGAAGGATGTTTACCCTCTTAACTAGTAGGAAACAAAGTGACATTACTATTCCATCATTAATCAAATTAGATCTATCATATTTGGAGGGAATAACATGAGGAGCATCCTTCTAAATTAGATGGTAATATCGTTCTAAGTCAATTTTATTTTTTCGGTAGTAGCAGTGTCAGAAGGAAAACGCATATTTACCCAGCGATATTGAAAGATATTTACCCTCATAACTAGTGGGACTTACAGTGGCACTACTATTCCATCTGAAACAAAAGGTTTAAACAGGCTTGCCGAAAGGAATTACCCTCCAAATTAGATGTATCACATTTGAAGCGAATCCATCCCGATTAATAACAGCTCGGAGCTTTTAGGCGTTTCTTTGACTTCGACCCTCAACTTCGGCTCCTATATTGAGTCTAAGGCTCAATTAGCTGCTAAAAAGCTGGGTATCCTCTCGAAGGTGCTACGGTACTTCACGCCGGAACAGCTGCTGTCATTATATAAGGCACAGGTTCGATCGTGCATCGAGTAGGTAGGTACTGTTCGCACCTTTGGGATGGATCGGCCAAGTATCAGCTAGAGGCGTTGGAGTCCATCGAGAAACGTGCCAAGAAGCTCATTGGCAACAACTCCCTTGTCCAGACCAAACTTCAAAGTCTCGATCATCGGCGCAAGGTTGCTAGTCTATCGGTTTTTTATCGGATAGTTACATTTCGGTGAGTGTGCGTCTGGTTTGCATTCTCCCTAGCCCGTTTTTCCATAAAACAACCAAGAGTACAAAAAAGCGGCATCGTTTTATGGTCGACATACCAACAACACGCACAAAACGCTTTGGTTTCTCTTTTCTTTTACGGACCGCTAGAGTGTGGAATACTCTGTCAGTGTGTGTGTTCCCTGACACTTAAAATCTGGGTGTCTTCAAGTCTGGAGTGAATAGGTTTCTTCTAGGCAAGCGTGCTCTATCGTAGGTCGCATCACCAGGCATGTTGGCGGCCAAACGCAAGCCTATAAAAGTTTAAAAATAAAATGAATAAAACAAGGAATATCCTTCCAAATTAAATTATAATATTCCTCCAATCGAATTGGAATCTTTCTGTATCGGAAGGAAAACTAATGGGAAAAAGTGGCACCACTGTTACTGAACAAACTACTATTACCATGCCATGATTTCTTAACGGCGATGCCAATCTAATTCAATTGAGGACCTCTTTTGATCACCGCGACCGCAAACCTACCAGCTTCCATAATAAAATGGGTACCTACCTACCTACCTATACAAAATTACTCTATCGTGTGTGTGAGTGAAGTTGTCCGACGTTAAACTTGACTAGGTAGGATAATCCGATGTTCATGAAATTTTCCAGGCAAGTTGTTAATTTCAATAGTTAAGTTAACTTAAGTTTATAAATTATGAGCTAAATCGGACTAGGGGTTGTAGAGATAATTATGTAAGGTCTCCGTTCGGGGCGAACTACTAGCTAGCATATTAAGGGCCGTCCATTAATCATGTGATTATTTTTGTCATTTTTAACCTTCACTCCTCCTTGGTGATACGTGGTGAGGCTTAAGACTAACCGCTCTCCTCCCATCCAAAATCACGTGTATTTTTAGTACCTACCTACCAAGAATCTTTAAATTTTTGAACATTATCTTTAAATGCAAATATAAAGTATAATCTAGTTTTAAAATAGAAAATTAAGGAAAATGATAAAAATGTGTAGACAGAAAGGTTGCAGGTTGTTTTTGACTGGCACCGGCAAGGCCAAGCAGGCCAAGCAGGCCTAAGATGCGCGGGTGACAAAATTCTCGTCACTTTTTGTCGTGTTAGAACGTGACAAGGCTATGTGTAGACATAGTCTGTCTCAATAATAAAAAGTTATTTGTCATAATACATTTAAATAAATAGATTTACGCTTTGACTCGTATACCTCCTGTTTTTCGTTGGTCAAAAAGAGTCGACATACCTACTGTTGTCGCGTGGCGCATCTTAGGCCTGCTCGTTACAATACACGCCGCTTTTCGGTTTAGAAACAGCGTTTGACGAAAAAATAAACCGTCCCCCCCTGTGATATTTCGTGATTTTTGACAACCCCAATCTGAGACTCACGTAATTATTGGATTGCCCCTCACTACCTCCACCCTGCTGTGTTATTCGTGGTTAAAAAGTAACCTAGGTACCTGTGTTATTCCAGACTATATGTACCTAATTTATCTCTGTGCCAAATTTCATCTACATCCGTTCAGCCGTTCTGTTTGATTGAGTAATAAACATCCAAACGTTCGCATTTAAGTACCTACATAAGTAGATAGGTCTATGAATTGTGTGATGTGATTTTTGTGTGTGTACATATGTCTGAAACCTCGCTCTTCAAGTCAGAATATGTCATAGGTACTCCGTCGGAGCTGTTCGTCTAAACTAGATGGAAAAAGAAAAAATCCTTCTGAATTTTCCTTCCGAATTCTTCTGTGATTTTGCTTGCATCGAAGTGTTGCCAGCTTGTCAGACACATTTCTGGTATTTTGCTAACTATTTTCAGCACGACACGTATTCTTTAATTTTGACGATCCCCATTAGAATTCAGACAAAAACGATAAATAGATCATATTATTATGTGACCAAGTAGGTTTCATCAATTATTTAAGTTTAACCTTACAAATTGTTTTGATAGGTACCTATAAATCTATTAATCTGTTGACAAACACAAAAAAGTAATTTCACGGATGGAAAATTAAAACACTATGCATTGCCACGACAGGCTTTCGTAGCCACGTTACATTATTTTCTTAAGTAGGGAATATCCATTTCTATAGATATTAAAAGACCCTAGCTCTGTATTGTACCATAAATTATAATTAGGTTAGGTTGTACCATATTTTTATTCTGTGGTTTGGGTAGCTAGCGCCATGTATCATTAAATGACATTGAGGCAAAATATGCGTTTTGCGCTTAATTTCTAGTGAAAATGTATACTTACCGAAAATATTAAATGTTTGTTGCTTAATGCACCTACTTACTTAAGTACTTAATTTGTACCTTTTTTGCATTTTGGTATTGTTTTGCAATTGCCATCTTGTTTTTCTTATTAGACTAGCACAAGTCTTATTTGAACCAATTATAGAAATACAATTTACCTACTCTAAGGCCTCTATGTAAATTTATATTAAAATAACTAAAACTTCGAGTAGTGACATGGCCCGTCGTCCGTTAGTATCTTTCCTTAAAAATATTAGGTCCTTACGTATGAAATTGGCGTTTTGTACGGGAGGAATAAAAAGTCGATTTTTTTTTTGTAAAATATATTTAATTAATCAAAGTATGCACCGTTGTTATCTATGCACTTTTGCCATCTTATGGGTAGTTCATTGATCCCTTTACTATAAAAACCATGGGGGCGAGAATCAATAAACTCTTTGAAGGTGGTTTGGACTGCTGCATCGGAGTGGAATTTTTTTCCTTATAAGAAGTTGTCCAAATTCCGGAAGAAATGGTAATCTGTTGGAGCAAGGTCCGGGGAGTACGGTGGATGTCGCAGACATTCCAATTGTAGCTCAGCTAACTTAGTGGTTGTTTCGTTGTGCAGTGTGTGGTCTTGCGTTGTCGTGAAGCAGCAGTGGCCTAGAGCGATTGACCAATCTCGGTTGTTTAACAGCTAGTTCTTCCTTCATGGTTTGCAGTTGCTGACAATAGATATCTGCCGTAATCGTTTGGCCAGATTTAAGAAAGCTGTAGTGAACGACACCGGCGCTAGTCCACCAAACACTTACAAGTAACTTTTTCTGAGTCAATTTTCGTTTATGGCAGGATTTGGCTGGGTCTCCAGGGTTCAGCCATTGCGATGAGTGCTTTCGATTATCTTACAATATCCACTTTTCATCACAAGTAATGATTCGATTTAAAATCCCTTCATTATTGTGTCGGTTGAGCAAAGTAACACAGCAGGCGACCCGTGTTTGCAAGTTCGATTCACTCAATTCATGAGGTACCCTTCGTTCGAGTTTTTTTACTTTCCCGATTTGCTTCAAGTGGATTAATACAGTTTTGTCACTTACCCCGAAGCCTGCTGCTATCTCTGAAGTGCTTTGTGATGGATCCGCTTCCACAATAGCCTTTAATTCTTCGTTTTTCACTTTGAACTCCGGCCGTCCACGGGGTTGGTTCTTAAGGTCGAAATTTCCAGAACGAAAACGTTGAAACCAAAAACGTACCATGCTGTCTTTAGCGACACCAGCGCCGTACACATAATTAATTCTTCGAGCTGTTTCTGCAGCACTGGTGCCACGGTAGAACTCGTACTCATAAATATACCGATATTTCATGTTTTCCGGCGCGCGGTAATAAGCGACGCCAAAGAAAAAATAATGAGGAAAATAACAAATTAATGACTGTATTCCAAAGAAAAAAAAACCAGCTAAATGAATTTATTAATTTGAATTTCGAATTCTTAACCAAAGAGGAGATATTTCAGATCAAATTGATCAGTACGACAAAACGCTAATTTCATACGTAAGGACCTAATATATACGACGGTTTTAAGTACGCATTGGCAACACTGGTCGGAGCGGGCAGCCGGCGGCGTGCGTGCGTGGGAGTGGTTACGTACGGTCAGTGGACAGTGCTGTGAACACTAGTTAGTGGTCGGTCAGCCCAAGCCCAAGTGTTCTCGTTCTCGTGCAATTGAGTGATTGTGATAAGTTAATTTTGATAAATTTTGGAACGTCGTCGCGTTGTTGTGAGCTTGGTTGGTTCATCATACCGTATCATCATACATCATAAAACTATTCAAGTAAGTTTAATATCCACATGTTCTAAGCAATTACATAAAACACATGTAGTAAGTACCTACTTACTAGGTACTCTAAGACAACATCCTTAAACAAGTCGCGGCACGAAAGTTTTGCGCTGCCGCTGAGGGTAATGTGGAGATGTCTGTGCATGGGTACAGTACGGGCGGGGGGACGGCATTCCCCCAGTGATACCTAATTTTTGACTTCTGCGTAATAACGGTCAGCGCTAGAGTTTCGTGCCGCTAACTTATACGTAGGTAAGTAAGTGCACACTGTTTATTTTGTGATGATCGACTGCGTTTGGCCGGCTGCTCCGGGCCACAGCCCCCGGTCCAGGCCGCGCCCTGACTGGCCGACAGGCCGAAGGAGCGGAGCGTCCGTCGTGGCATGTGGTCGCCTGCCCGATCCATCGCTCGTCGCATCATCAATGGCGCGGCGCGGCGCGTGAACCCCGGTTGCTCTCACTCACAGGTCACGTATTTTGACATGACGGGATAGTTGGAGGTACCGGGCCTCAGATCTGTCTGGCAGACGACGGTTCGTGGGACCGCAGCTTTACCCTACCCAGGACAAAGGAAAATAACCCTATACCTAAACTAAGATAACCAAAAGGAGGTTCATGCATGAGTAAAACATGTGGTGTGGATTCTTTCTGTAATTAATAAATAACCACTAATAAGTGAAAATTTCATTTTCAGTGTGTCAAACTTTTTACAATGACATCTCAAAAAGAAGCCTCAAGTGAGTTCATACAATTGCTTCACAAACTGGGAGCGAATGAAACAGTCATTGGAAGTTTCACTGGTAAGTTATTTTTTTAATACTTCCTTGTCACCTTTGTGTCATGTAATTCTATTGTATATAATACCATAGAGAAATAGGATATAAAGTTTCATGTTCAAGCTGGTACTATTAATGCGCTATACTCTACATGCTGGTACTTCAATTCAATTCATTTATTCAGAACATACCTACCTAGGTTATTAACAACACTTGGTAACATAACATTTTACAATATATAATAAAAATACAATTCGAATTAGTAGCGGCTACAATGCCTTGTCAATTTGAAGAAGCTGTAAAAGGGCCTTGTCACAAAAATTAATTAAAGTATTGCTTAATTCTAAAAATTAAAATAAAGAATTATTAAAATGAATAATAAGTAAATAATAATCAATTATTTCTAAAATGTCAAAAGTAATAAAAATTCTACTAATATTATAAACGCGAAAGTTTGTAAGAATGGATGAATAGATGGATTTATGTTTGTTATTCTTTCACGCCAGAACGACTGAACAGATCTGGCTGAAATTTGGCACAGAGATAGATTATAGTCTAGAATAGCACATAGGATACTTTTTAACCGCATGTGAAACCGCGGGGCGCAGCTAGTCATTCATAAAGTTTAGACTCCACTACAGCTCTTTCCCATTGCTTCTTGTCTTTGGTATAATCTTCTCTATTATACCTCTAATGGGCATTACTCATTAGATATTTCTTAACAACATTTTTAAAAGTTTTCTCCTTGAGACCTACTATCTGTTTTGGAATTATGTTATAGTAACACACACAATTGCCAATAGTGTAAGATAAAGATGCATTTAACATCTGCGGCAGATCCCCACAACAATATACCATAGGTAGGACATCACACTGTGAAAGTATCCGTAATATACCATCCTAGCTGTTGCCCCATCCGATATGTTCCTAATCTGACGGACTGCATGAGCAGTCAAGCTAAGTTTGTCAGATAGGGAGTTAATCTGTCGACCCCATTGCAGCCTGTAGTCCATAGTGATGCCCAAAAAAACTGTGGATTCTACTGGCTCAATCATTTTATCTTTAATAGTTATTTTACTTTTATTTTACTTAGATAACATAATTGATGTGCTTGGTGGTCGGGCTAGTTTCCAATACTGTCCTTTGTGCATGCCGTTCACTTACTAACATAGAATGGTGAATGTATTATCATAGTAGATAACTATGATATTATGCTAACATGTTTCTAGGCTTACATGTACTTATGCAGCTTGTCTGGTTAGTTTTTTAACCAACTCCAAAAAAGGAGGAGGTTATCTGTATGTATTTTTACAAGCATTTATAATAAATATAAATAAATTCGGGACACTTCCACACACGGTCGCCTGACCCCAAACTAAGCAAAGCTTGTACTATGGCTGCCAGAGACTGATATACATACTTAGATATTTTTAAATACATACAATAATAATTTTAAGTATAAAAATGTAATATGTTAGTTTGTTTAGGTCAAATCTCGCAAGCTGAATAAGAACCACCTGCTCTTATTCTATTTTTACATGTAGGTTTAGTTCCATTGACAATGCATTTTTATGGTAAACCAGAATTAGGGGATCCTAGCAAAATCTCAAAATATTCTTCACACTTATAGTATAAAAGGGATTGGGTATTTTTATGCAGTGACTCATGCATTTTTTTTGAAGTCGTTTGAAGTCTGTTAAAAATGCAAGTTTCTCCATAAAATACTTCTTTCTAATTTTTGATAGAGGTAAAGTTGGTGAAATGTACTGAGTTATCTCCAGAAGAGAAGTGAATCGTTTGTTGTAAACGATTTAAAAAAATCGAATTAAGAGTCCGGCGACCTAACTAATTTCGACCTAGGCGACCTAGACTAACTTCGCATTGGCTTAAGGTATTCTATCGCCATTTCGTCTAGAAGAAGAAGACGAGTGAAGGGAGCGAGTAATGATACTGACGAGCCTCTAAACTTACCTACAGAGTAACAAAGTGCGATTTTAATTTTGTGAACTACCCCTGAACGTCTTCTCTTTTCTTCTCTTCTCTTCTCTTCTCTTCTCTTCTCTTCTCTTCTCTTCTCTTCTCTTCTCTTCTCTTCTCTTCTCTTCTCTTCTCTTCTCTTCTCTTCTCTTCTCTTCTCTTCTCTTCTCTTCTCTTCTCTTCTCTTCTCTTCTCTTCTCTTCTCTTCTCTTCTCTTCTCTTCTCTTCTCTACTCTTCTCTTCTCTTCTCTTCTCTTCTCTTCTCTTCTCTTCTCTTCTCTTCTATTCTCTTCTCTTCTCTTCTCTTCTCTTCTCTTCTCTTCTCTTCTCTTCTCTTCTCTTCTCTTCTCTTCTCTTCTCTTCTCTTCTCTTCTCTTCTCTTCTCTTCTCTTCTCTTCTCTTCTCTTCTCTTCTCTTCTCTTCTCTTCTCTTCTCTTCTCTTCTCTTCTCTTCTCTTCTCTTCTCTTCTCTTCTCTTCTCTTCTCTTCTCTTCTCTTCTCTTCTCTTCTCTTCTCTTCTCTTCTCTTCTCTTCTCTTCTCAAACATTTCTCAAACATTTCAGGCATACTAACTCAACCATTTGTGTGATATTGTTTTCCTTGGCTTTGCTTTATATGTGGTTTTGTATTCACTTTTCAGATAATGGGTATTCAACCATAGAAGAACTAAAATGTATCACAGATCATGATTTAAAGAGCTTGATACCACAAATACTGTTACGAAAAAAATTGCATGTTCTCTCGCTTCATGGCTCCTAGACAATGATCAATAAATAGAAGAAAACATTCTCTAGGTTACTAGCTTTTTATATTTTTTTGGGTTTATTTTATTTCCTTATTAAGCTAGACCTGGCCTTGCTAATATTGTAAAAGTTGGTCATTATCGAATAAATGTTTTAAGAAATGTACTTTATTAGACCGACCCTTCTTAATCTGTACGTGTTTTGCAGACTGCTGGTATTCACCCTCGTCAAACAAAAACAAAAGGAGATCTATCTAATTGCAGTAGCTCTTCCAAAAGTTGCGCTAGTTCAATGAAAAGCTGCGGTAATATCACGAATACCGATAGATCTGAAAAAAATACAGATAGCGCAGACAGCCAGTATCAGCAATATAATACATGTATCCCTTTTTGAATGCGAATTTGAAGATTTAGACGTACGTGTACGGATTGCAGAAGATGTAAATAATGTGAAAGAATGTGATCATAATAGCGTGGCTAAACTTGGAAACCCCCATTAAAGTATTAACGCGTCAAAAAAACCCAATTTGGCTGCTGCTCAATAAAAGCTCTTTGGAAGGCAAAAGAATTGCAAGTTTATTGGAAGAGAGTTTACTTAATGCTCCGGAAATTAAAGAAGTGGCTCAAATCGTAGCCCAGTATTTATTCGCAGAAGCAAATCCGCCTAAGCGTCAAGTACCTCCCATGCCCACGGATATTATTTCATGAAAAATGAAATATACCACACACAAGATGGAAAACATGTGAATAAAGGGCGACCAATTGGTTCTTTGCATACGCAACTTAGCTTGTGCTTCGTAAAAAGCTGTTACTCGATGACGATACAGCAAAATTGCGAGCCAGTGCTACCTCCGAGCTCAAATCAAAACTCCAATAGAACACGCCGCAAAAAATGAAAAGAGCGTCTTGTCACAGGTCTCTGGCTCAAGAGACCACATCAGAATATTGTTCACCAGGTACATATTTTAACATCAGCTTTTTTATGTATGCAATGCTCAAAAGTTACTGTGAAGAATATCCGAAATGGTTTACGAAATTGCGTATACGCAGGTGAATGATCACTCGTAGGTAGGTACACTGCGCTGTGGACATTAACAGTAACATTCAATTACATTGTTTTCATTATTTCCAGAATCTGATGAGGAAATAAAAAGTCAACTGGATAATTTGCGCAACAATATACCAACACATGTATCTGTTGAACTAATTCAGGAATGGACAGAAACTCATGATTATCGCATGAAAGAATTAAAAGAAACTAAAAGAACACTTTGGGATTACTTTAAATCATGTAAAGCTCTCCCAGCTCCTAATATTGACCCGTCTCTTGTAAGTTTAATGACATGATACGCCAACAATACAACAACAATGAACCATGCAAGACACTGTACACTAAATTTGACTTTCTATTCTTTTTAGATCAGAACGGACTTCAAACTTATGTTCAAAGAATCGGATCCAGCTAGCAAACTTCAAGATTTTATGATCACAAAGAGAACTAAAATTATAAAATTAGCCAAAGAAGTTCGAAATAAATTGACTGCGCCTGTGCAAAAAGATAATATATCAATTTTTCTTTCCTTGGCAAAAGGTAAGTGCTGTTCAGCTATGCAGAGCACTCATTCATAAATTTCGAAATCCAAATCGTACACTGTTATTCGTTTTTGTAAACTATTTGAAATCATTTACCATATGATTATTATGTAAGGATAATTGTTATATAACATTTCCTAAATGAAACTTAGTTCCACCAGATTCGAAATCTTTCCTAGATTTGTTATGTTCTGTGTTTCTTTTAAACACGTTTCTACTGGGCGTAATTATTATGTTCGTTTTTAATTTTTGTTATTATTTTTAGGTGATGATGTAAATGAATAAACTACGGGATTACTCCTACTCCTGCCATTTTTATTCCCTGGAGTGTACCAAGTGAATAAAAATTGGAAGCCCACAAAAAGCAACGTGCTTGATGCTTTTATCTTTAAAGCTGACTCGGAAGCGGATGTTGAAGACTGAATCGACAAACTGCGTGGTCACCTTGAAGAGGTACAGACGAAGTTAAGAACCAACCAAGCTCACAACAACGCGACGACGTTCCAAAGTTCCAAGGTTTATGACAATTAATTTATCACAATCACTCAATTGCACGAGAACGAGAACACTTGGGCTGACCTACCACTAAAATGGAAGAACACAATTCACCTACAGCCATTTGTCCTAGCAGTAGGCACTTCATGGTCCGAAATAATTCAAGCGCACATTATAGTCGACAAAGTAGTATGTACTTTCCCTAGTGTGTTGGAGGCAGTGGAATCGTGCCTCCAGTTGTTTCACGCATTTTCATGCTGAATACCCTCTTGAATGTCACAACGTGTGGGAGTTCATTCAATAAGGTATTTACGATATATATACACCATTTGACTGGAACCACCGTTCCACTTCTGAGTTGGCAGAACTTCTGGATCTTTCATTACAACGGCCTGCACACAAAAACACGAAAAGAGTGTTAAATTAATATATCTTACAACTATGTCAGGTTACTGCTTAGCTCGGTTTTCCGATGTCAATTCATTGATAATTCATTTGATAAAAAATTGCAATAACCTACCTCTGCTAGCTAATAGTGGTACAGGTTACAATTGTAGTTGTTTCGAAAAATTTGATTCTCTAAACACTTTGAGAATGCATTTAAAAAGGATTCATTTTACTAGTACAACTGACAACAATACGAACTTTATTTCAAAGCAATTATAACCAGTACCTGAACTCTATGCCACAACAACAAGCACTGATCGCTGTGATGATGCCAGCAAATTTAATGAACCCAGTAGTAGTATTTGTTCTGAATCTCAAATAAAACAGTGTTAAAATAAGTCAATCGAAGAAAGCCACGATACTGAGAGTGATTTTAATTTAAACAAACAGTTTCTGACAACCGAAACCGCATTAATGGTTAGTTCTTATCTAGCTGATCCCTTAGTTCAAGGAGCATTGTTACGTTATTTGTTAAATCAATGGGCTCGTACGTGTCTAATTTGATGCCACTTCTTAATTATTTTTTTAAACCCAACAATCTGACTAAATTGCCTCCTCATGACTGGTGGTACGTCATTGGAATTCATTTTATTAAATTGTATTCTCATTAATGATTAGTATGCTCACCCTGTTACGTCCGATTTATACACGAACAAGTACAGTAGCGAGTTTAGTTATTTGACAATTGATTCATGCGCGTCCAGAAAGTACTAATTGTACAAAAAAAGGTTTGAATTCGCTTGACAACTCAGACTCAATTTTCAGATTACTAAACTCGCTAATAGACTAGTTCATTTGTAAATCAGCCATGACATATCGTCATCGTGGTTTTAATATTACAACCTTTGATAGTTTTTTTACATATAACATTATTATGTTTTAGTTAAGTTCAGTTATTATTCATAAGTGCAATAATGTACCTAAAACACTTGCTATCAAACATCATTTACAAATAAAATTGAATCATTTATTCCTTAAGAATGGAAAAACCTATATGCAGAACTTTCTTCTACTTCCGTAAATAATAATGATTGATAGTTGATTGAATCAGGCGTTACTTTGCGGAAGTTCATCTTCAAAATTGTTACTTGAACTAATATCTAGTGTAATTCCGCTTTAACGTCGCATTAAGTACATCAAGGAATATGAATTTTCTATTCTGTTCTTAATTTAGAATTTCAAAAAATAATTTAATTACATTTACTAGAAAACTTCATACAAATTGATATTTGAATCTAATTTAAACGTTATACAATTTGATAATTCATATTCCTTGATGTACTTAATGCGACGTTAAAGCGGAATTACACTAGATATTAGTTCAAGTAACAATTTTGATAATGATTGATGTTATGATATTTGATTAGGTCTACCGTGTGATCTGAAGCTATAAATAATTTCCATTAGCTTTAATATTATAAACAGTAAAAATACGATATGAACCTAAGCACATATAATATTATTAGCATTGAAAATTGATTAAAACAGTGGTGAGCAAGATTTCTTACAAATTTGTGACACTATAATAAGACAATAATAATTAATAAAACAATCTTCATTTATTGTTCAGTTAAACTAAGGTTAGAATTTTTAAATAAACCATTTTATTATTATTTGTTTTTTAATGTTAATAATTCATTTTTATATCCCTTCAGTACTTACAGCATTTTTTTTCCATTTCAGAAGTGTACTTTCTTCATATTCCTCGGTCCATAATACCACGTATATAGAAGCTAAATACCGAAGATTTGGAAGATATAACAAAAGGCAATTCAAACAAATTCCCTCCCAATGTATGAATTACCTAACTACGACGGAGGAATAGCAGTGGCTATAATATGAGAATCATTATACTTCTAATTTAGATGTGCTATCTTCTGAGAATCACAGTGATGTCCCATTCTAGGAAACAAAATACTAAAGGTAATTAATAGAAAGGCGATTTCAGTATTTTACTTCTAATTAATGAAATACTTAACTGTGACGGAGGAAACCGGTGGCTATATTTATCAGAATTATTATTTTTCCAATTTAGATGTGTTATCTCTTGAGAATCATAGATTACCACCTAATCTAAGAAGTAAATATGAGAATAATTAGGTATTAATAAAGAGTCAATTCCAGTATTTTACTTATAATTTATGAAATATCTAACTACAACGGAATCAAAGCGGTGACTATTTATCTGCAATATTATCTTTCCAATTTAGTTGTGGTATCTCCTGATAATCACATGGAACCCCCTAATTAAAAAGGTTAACATCGAAGGTAATTGTGGTATTAATAGAAAGGTAATACTTGAATTGCCTTCCTACTAATACCAAATTACCTTCCGTAGTAACCTTCTAGATTGGGGGAATCACTGATTCGCAGAAGGTAAACACTTTTAAATTGGAATGATAATGCCAATAAACCCACCGCTTTTTCCTTCGTCGAAGGAAGGAAGTTCATAAATTAGCAGGAAATACTTGAATTACCTTCCTATTAATACCCAATTACCTTCCGTAGTTACCTTCTAGATTGGGGGGATCACTGATTCGAAGAAGGTAAACACTTACAAATTGGAAGGATAATGCTGATAAACCCACCGCTCTTTCCTACGTCGTAGATAGGTAGGTCATAAATTAGAAGGAAAATATTGAAATTACCTTCCTATTAAATCATATTACCTTCGGTATTTACCTTCTAGTTTGGGAGGATTACTGAGATTCAAGAAGGTAATTACTTCTAAATTGGAAGGATAATGATAAAATACCCACCGCTTTTTCCTTCGTCGTAGGAAGGTAGTTTATAAATAGGAAGGAAAAACTTGAATTACCTTCCTATTAATACCCAATTACCTTCCGTAGTTACCTTCTAGATTGGGGGGATCACTGATTCGAAGAAGGTAAACACTTCTAAATTGGAAGGATAATGCTGATATACCCACCGCTCTTTCCTACGTCGTAGGTAGGTAGTTCAAAAATAGGAAGGAACATTCTACAATTACCTTCCTATTAAATCATATTACCTTCGGTATTTACCTTCTAGTTTGGGAGGATTACTGAGATTCGAGAAGGTAATTACTTCTAAATTGGAAGGATAATGCTAAAATACCCACCGCTTTTTCCTTCGTCGTAGGAAGGTAGTTTATAAATAGGAAGGAAAAACTTGAATTACCTTCCTATTAATACCCAATTACCTTCCGTAGTTACCTTCTAGATTGGGGGGATCACTGATTCGAAGAAGGTAAACACTTCTAAATTGGAAGGATAATGCTGATATACCCACCGCTCTTTCCTACGTCGTAGGTAGGTAGTTCAAAAATAGGAAGGAACATTCTACAATTACCTTCTATTAAATCCGATTACCTTCAGTATTTACCTTCTAGATTGAGAGGATAACTAATTTGCAGAAGGTAAACACCTATTATTTGGAAGGACAAGGCTGAGATACCTACCGCTTTTTCCTTCGTCATAGGTAGATTTTAAAATTACCTTCCGTATTTACCTTCTGAAACAGGGGGAAAATGCAAAAGCCTGCTCCATTTTCCTTCGTCTTAGGTAGGTAATATTATACCTTTACCTTCTAGATTTGGAAGGTTATTTACATTTACCTACCGAAAATGTCGTCCAAATTTAGAAGGAAATTAACACCATTAACCTTCCAGAATATTACCGTCCTTTCATATTACCTTCTGTCTTGACTTAGTGGGAAAAAAATGGAAGGTAAACATAGTAGAAGGAAACAAAGCTATATTTCCTTTCAAACTTTTCCGTCCTTTATTTACCTTCCAAAAATTTCCTTCCCTTTTGACTCAGTAGGAATTTCCGACCGAAATTCGGAAGGTACATATAACCCACCAAAATAGAAGGCAGACTTGGAAGGACATAGTTTGGAAGGAAATGTTTGGAAGGTAATAATTTACAATTTAATCCTTCCAAGTTGAAAGGTAAATTTCCTACTGAGTCAAAAGGGACGGTAATTCCTTCTGTATTTCGGAAGGTCTTTTTTCTCAGTGCACGTCCGTAGGAGTGTACTCTATTCTGATACCCTACACGTGGTCCCCGGGTAGTGCTAACCGGGTAGCAAACTCTGGTGGGAGGCTTCGGCCGTGGCTAGTTACCACCCACCGGACCAAGCCGTGCCGTGAAATGACCTAGTCGTGTTTCGGGATGTAGTCAGGTGTAACCGTTCCGAAGACGGGTCTGAGCAGTAGCGCACTTGTAGCGCCGCACTCAACTGTTATAATAAGTACCTTATAGGTCGTCGTGCTCCATCTTAGACCACAACGTCGCTTAACATCAGGCGAGTTGGTGGTCAAACGCCGACCTATTGTACATAAAAAAAAAAAGAAAAAAAACTACTCGGCCTATACAAACGTAATAACTTCACCGCCATAACTCCAAGTGACACCCAATTTAGATCCTCAAATATCAAAATTGGCAGACAATAACATTGCGGCCAGCGGGGATCCGACAAATTGTTCAATAGCAGTACCGATGAGGGATAGGGGATCCGACTTTATTAGAGGGATTGAAAATTTGGGAAAGCATTTAAGAGATTTATTTATTGTGGCATTTGAATATTGAATGATCTCTTTTGTTGACGTTGGCTTAAAACTTCTTATAAAGTCTTACCCATAGCAATCCTTACTAATTATAAAATCGAAAGTAGGTAACAGTCTGTCTGTTTGTAGGCTTTTCACGGCTAAACGGTTGAACGTATCTTGATGAAGTTAGATAAATAGTTGCAGTACGTCACAAGAATGGTTTTTGCATACTCTTTGAAGTTATACCTACTTCTTTTGGCGCGATAGAGAAAAATGATGAGAGTGAATTTTTACGATGCGCGCGCACACCGACACCTAAATTCTACATCGTGAAGTTAGTTCTAGGTGGCATGAAAATTGATAACTATGTTCAAGTTGTATATTCTAGTATTTTTATATTTAGAGCACGTGTTTCGTAAGAGTACAATTAAACAGTGAATAAATAAATATTATTTTGGTGTTTTTATTAAATCAATTTCATATACGACGGTGATAGTATTTACTAATAATTTATTATTTATTAGTACATCTATATATAATTGAATATTAGTGATAAAACTGATTTGAATAAACTGTTTTGAGTGCATTTATAGATTTGAGGTTAAGAAGTATAACTTCTAACGCGTGTATATAAGTACACACACTCTTTTTTTTTCTAAATAAATAAATGTTTTTGTCATGAAATTCTGTAAATTAATAAAAATAACGCGCTGCTTACCAAATGCGTCAGACAACATCACAGAATAGTACGTAGTTGTTACTAAAATAACAACTGACAACTAAAATTAAAACTCCGCTCAAAACCAGCCAGTATTTTTTTTAATGTTGGACTCTGATCTCTTTTGTAACGGATTACTTTTCATAATTTGATAAATAGTTACAGTAAGTAAATAATTAGGAGGGTTTATGAATACTTTTTTCTGAATAAACGCGAACGAAGTTGTGGGCAACAGTATAAATTGTATATATATAATTGTAGTATAAATTGCTATAATTGACATCGAAATAATATAAGGCATATTTTTTTTTACAGAAATATTTACAGTTACGTTTACAACAACATTACGAATATTACTAAGATATTCTATAAAATTTTACACCAAAATTAGTTAGCAGAAAATACTTGAAAGAGAAAAGCCAAAGAATGGGTTGAGGTGCCATATCTTATCATAACATATCGTCACGCCTAGGGCATGTAATATCGGAAGGTTTTCAATTCCGATATTGATTTCCGATATTAGATCTCAATATCGGAATTCCGATATTAATATCGGAATTGCACATTTTCATTTTAATGGTAGATTTAGTACAAAAAAAACTTTTAAAAATCATATTGTTTTATTTTAGTGCAAGACAGCCTTATTAAATCAACTGTGCGAATTTTTGGGGGTTCTACTTCGCAGCCATCACACTCTATTGAGTCTTCATCAATGTCGCTTTCTGAGCCTGAACAGCTAGTGGATTCCATTTTGTGCTGGCTTTCCAGCACAGTTTCAAGTTAGGCTTTGACGATAATCTTTGTTTTGTATAAAATATATGTGACGGCGAGCTGAACAGACACACAGACAGACAGAAATTATAGTGACCAGGAATGTATGAACCCATTTTTTTCGTAACACTAGCGCCATCAGTAGTACGACTAATAATATCTTCCTCAAGGAGGATATTGAACTTAGCACGTTGCTCGCGCAATATTCCCAGAGCTGCAGCAGCTGTCATGGATTCTGGTAGTTTGACGAGCCCAAGAACCTGCTTGAATCTCTTGAATTTGAAACCTCCAACAGCTCTGCAATGAAGGTTTATGTATCTCCTGTTTCTAAGAGAGATCCATTCGTTGAGGATCAACGTAAACCTTTCTACGTTTTCTTTCATAACTGTTTTGGTTCAAACGGTTTTACATTTGGCTGGTTCAACATGACCGAAAACAATTTTTGCAAAAATATTTAGCATTTTAGGTAAATCGTGTCCACTTTCTTGAATACTTGACGGAGATCTTGAGATTCAGAAATGAACCTAAAATGTAACCTTCCGATATTCCGATATTGAATCACTTAATATCGGAATTGTAATATCGGAACTCGCGTTTCGAGATTCCGGTATTACGATATTCCGAGATTCCGATATTCATGCCCTAAGTCACGCCTCTTCCTTTAGGGTCTGGCAGAGGTGTAATAAACACCCACACTTCGCCGGACAATATTCAGTCCTAAATGTGACAGGGGGCGAACCTGTCGCCATACACCGGGCTCCAGTCACGTAGCAGATGACATACAATACGCACATATGCTCACACAATGAACAAATTGATGCGTGCCGTCGCGCTTCGGCTGGGTTCAAACCCACTCCCGCTGGCTTGAGAGGCGGGTCTTCTCCCAACTAGGCTGCCAATACATACTAATAAATATAGCAGTATATTTATCAGTATCTTACAAAACCACAAAAGCATTTTCAGGCCCAAATACAATTCCACACACAAAGCGATAAGGAAACGACCGGTTTTTTTCTGTAAGCGGGTGTGATTGCGCAGCGCACCAAATACATAAAACAGGAGATCGCAAAAATGAATCAACAAGCAATTAACTCCCAACACCTAACGAGTAACCAAACACCTACGTCATCCTGGTCCGTGCCTGAAACAGATTGGCAGCACCTTATTAATAGAGCAATTGCTCTCTAACAAGTGGAATTGGTTTACAGTGAGCGCGGTCAACGTACCGCACGTCACGCGACAGCGCGCTCTAATGCGCTTACTGCCTACTTGCACGACCAGCCTTTCTAGGACCCCCCTTGCTTAATCAACATCACCTTAGCCACCTTCAGAAGGTAACGCAGCAGGGGGTGGGGAAGTTACATCTAGGCTGGTACCCGCTACGTTGGCAAAGTATTGCGCGAATGGTACATGCTGAGTTTTCATTCGCTCGTGTGCCGTTTCTTGCAAGTTGCGTAGGTGTTGGGATTTCGCAAATTGTGGTAATGTGAACTGCAAATACGAGTAACTGATGTTGTGATGTTCTATAATCGGACAAGCAACACAGACGTCACAGTTTCACTTGTTTCAACATTGAAATATGTATTAACTTTTTAATGCCCTTACTAATCGACAGGCTCGCCCCCTGTCACATTTGGGACTGAACATCGTCCGGCGAAGTGTGGGTGTTGTATTACACCTTTGCCAGCCCCCTCGGGGGAACGGCGTGACGTAATACTAAACCGAGGGTTTAGTGAGTGAAGCGTCTATGCTTCACCTTCGACAAAAATGCTTCCGTATGTCCGAATTCTGATCTCTGTCTTTAATTTTGAAAATCATGGAGATGTGATTTTTTTCCTAAAACTCATATTTCCGCTATTTAGAAAATTTCAAAAAAACTGATTCTACAAATAAATTCTGTATAATTACTGAACCTGCTCATAAAATTTCACGAGAATCGGTTGAGAAATGCGACCTGTAGAGGAGGACACAACTTTGCCACCCCCTCGGGGAAAGGCGTGAGGATATAATAATAATAATAATAATTTTTATTTCAGGCAATAACCCATACTCGTACATTAAACATCTAAACATAATTTATAAAATAAGATATGTTAATAAATATACTCGTACTTACTTACCTAGTACTTCTATTTAGTATCAAATTATAATTCTCAGATCTGAGTCTCGAACAAGCAATAAGATATGCTGGCAAATACTTTTTCAGGTCTAATATTATAAAAAAAATCGAACTCATTTGGCAGATAGAGGTACTAAAGATACTATAACTCATACTAATACCATACAAACAAACGATAAAAATGTTAACAGACTGTTTTTGACAGCTCTTCAATAAGTAGGTAATTTCCAAATTAAAATTCGGTGAACATCGACTTTAGATTGCTAGGATAAAATTATAACTGAAAGTATGGTACCTAACAATAGGTATTGCTGATCCAGATTTGCTAATCAGCAGAAAACATTTTTAAACTCAAGTAAGTACTTAAATATCTGTTGGTAAATCTATGCTCTAATTGCTCTACGATTTAGGTAGAGTACGCTTTTATAACGCTCTTTAGAGCCTACAGTCCTACAGCAGTGCTTCGCAAAATGTCCATTCCCCCATTCAAACCTCAATAAAAAACTCCCAATTTTTATTGTCATACCGTACGTTCTTTAAAAGATTGTATCGCTTCCGTACGGCAGCCGATCGATTACACAAGGGACAGGTCACGGAATTTGGAGCCACCGGAACTATAAAATACATACTACTTACTCACAATGTATCACAAGTATCCATTGACCTATGTTATAGGGAGTTATGTTATATTCTGTGCAAGTGTTAGGACAAAAATCTGACTGCAAAATCAAATCAAATCAAAATCAAATCAAAAATTTTTATTTTGGCACGAACAATAAGTACAACATATGATGTGAATCCACTGACTCCGAACTAGTGAAAACTGTGTTTCGGTAGCCAGTAATAGGCTACTCCCATGAATAAACCTAAATTTGTTGTGTGCCTGGTAAAACAGATGGTGTGTGTGTGTGTGTGTGTGTGTGTGTGCACGCGGGCGAGAGATCGCAATGTAGCCAAGCTAGGGCAGATGCAGGATTGTTAATGGGGGGGTGCCCCCCCCCCCTCCCCATTAAAAATCCTTCCGGAGAGGGGAGGGTGATCTTGACACAGCTGAAGGTAGAGTTTATCAGCTAACACTAAAACATTGTAAAAGGACATGGCATTTTGTTTAATTCCAAAAACAGATGTTTTTGGCAGCGCGGGAAGCTAAAACTTCTTAGCATAGGGATTCTTTAAAGCGGATCCATTGAGAAGGGATCCTCTTTTGTAGCCCATGACAAAACAATGGTAAGTAAACTTTTATGAATGTCTCCAAAATCCGTATGTAAATGAATATCAATTAGGTAGGTACCTAACCTACCGAATAATTGTGTTCGACTAAGTAAGTACATATACTGGCTGCTCAGAATAGAGAAAGAGAACTGGCTGGAGACCTATTCGGAGATTTGAGATTTTCATCTCATCTTTTTTCGCCCTTGTTGCTCTCGTTTGAAACGTCATAGGTGTGAGAGTGACCAAGATAAAATCCCATCTCATCTCACGCGTAAGAATAGCCATCCTGGTACCACGATTTCAAGCGAACAAATGACTTTGCACTTAGTCAAATATCTGTACACGAAGAAGGTAACCGCCGTGGCTAGTGTAATTAAAACCATATCCTATTCTAGATGAAAAAAGTTGAAACAAAAAATAGCCGCCATGAAGTGATTTGTCCGCTCGCCAATCTCCGAGATTCCGAGGCCAACGACCGAGCTGCGGATGCAAACCCCGATAACGGTGCTTCGGACGTGCACTGGCGTTGTTTTGATGGCCCAATTGCCATTAGCCTAATGAGCTCTGTCAACGCACAATGGTGGAAACGGTGAATGGCTGAATACGTCTTATTTAGGTTCCGTCGCGGTAGAAACGTTGAGAACAGAAACGTCTTCACGTGCAGTGAAGTGAATGAACGGGCGCTGGAAGATTGGATAACACATTATTTGGGCATACTGCAGCAATTCTGATCCCGGATCGGTGGAGACAAACCCTTTGCAACTAGATACTAAAAATTGTATACGAAATAAGTAGGTATAATGATTATTTTATCCGACTGCCCAAAAGAAGGATAGCATAACATATCGTCATTCGTCACGCTTTTACCCCGAAGGGGCTAGCAGAGGTGTATTACACCACCCAGACTTCGCCGGACGATATTAATCCCCAAATGTGACAGGGGACGAGACTGTCGCTATACACCGGGCTCCAATCATGTAGCAGATAACATACAAAAGGAAAAGAAGGATAGGTCGTAACATAACCTATGTTCATAAATAAATTCAAAATGATTATTACAAAAACACTGATAATATGATATTTTGCCTTCAATGCGATCATAGCCTAGTTGGAGATGGCCCGCCTCTTAAGTCAGAGGGCGTGGGTTCAAACGGAGCCGATGACACACACCAATTTGTTCATTGTGTACATATATTTGCGTATTGAATGTCAACTGCTACATGACTGGAGCCTGGTGTAAGGCAACAGGCTCGCCCCCTATTACATTTGGCACTGAATATCGTCTGGCGAAGTGGAGTGTTGTACGACACCTCTGCCAGTTCCCTCGGGAGAAAGGTGTGACGATATGTTCGCCTTCAATCAGAAACTCGTAATTGTTCGTTTCGAAACAAGTATTTGTTCGTTTTTACGACTAAACGGCTGAACCTATGTTGATGAGTTTTGGCAAGTAAGTACCAAAGTAGCTACGGACTGATTTTATAGCTTCATGATGATCAATTTAAGGTAAAAAGGTGGAAAGCTCTTACTGGGCTGGACATCACGGCATAAAGTCCAACTTCGTTACATCGGCATTGATATCCCCTGCAGTAAGAGCCTGCTAAAAGGGGATCTCTGGCCTCGGGGTAGGTTGGAGATGGGGCTCTAGCCTAGCCACCCACTTAAACTAGACCGGGAGGGCGACAGCGTAGGGTGGCCCTTACGCTATCGTACAGGCAGGCGTAACAGGACAGTATGTAGCTGTCCCAACTCCACAGGCGACCCGTGCTAGCCCTGGTGGAGTAAGTAGTAAATAATCTTTCCACCCATTTTATTCGGCGAGAAAAAGACAAACTTATCCGTATTATAGCTTTGTCACATCTAAGCGTGAATAAAACTGGTAGAAAGACAACTTCTCTCCGGCCTGTGCTCTAGCCCTGCAGCAGGAGCACAGGCACGGTGCTGAAGACTCCGGTGTGTTGCTTTGGAGATCCCGGAGCCTTCCTTCAGGCGGGCCACCGGGGGTTTTAATTGGTACACTCTTTAGCTTCTATAATCTGTGGATACAATCCTACATAAACGATTGCAACCCATGGTAGCCGAGTATTTTGAGAAGATCCCCCCTCCACGACGCCCCCTCCTCCCCACCTCCCCGTCAAAAGATAAATAAATTAATATTAGGGACTCTTGCACGGTCCTCTGGACCTAAATTAAGCGAAGCTTGTACTATGGCTGCCAGAGTTTTTTACTCATTTTTAGATGTGTTTAAATACATACTTAAATGGATATGAACACCCAAGCATAGAACAAACACACATGTTTATCACATAAATGTTTGCCCTAGGTGGGAACCGAACCCACGGCCCCAAGCTCAGAAGGCAGCTTCACTACCAACTGAGCCACCGAGCAGTCAAAAGGATCAATTTGAGTACAGCGAAGTGATGCAGTGGGTTGATTTTTTCCTCGCTACACATTTTTGCAACACACATCTTCTGGTTCCCACCAGAGGAAGGCAGCATAAAGTTTTCCGATGGAATACAGTCTGTGAGAATAACTTCTAAATCTACAATCATAACATATCGTCACGCCTTTCTCCCGCGGGGGCTGGCAGAGGTGTATTACAACACCCACAGTTAGCCGGACGATATTCAGCCCCAAATATCACAGGGGGCGAGCCTATCGCCATACACCGGGCTCCAGTCATGTAGCAGATGACATACAATACGTACACACGTTCACACAATGAACAAATTGGTGCGTGCCGTCGGCTGGGTTCGAACCCGCTCCCTCTACAACCCTCTATAATCAAACACCTAAAAACTAAATAACGTCGGAAATCATACCTACAGCTTAATTTTGAACTTACTGAAGTAAATAAATATTATAAAGACTTAAATAAGTACGACTTCTTCCAAAACACTTAAAATCCTTTTACGCGACGAAATGCTACTAAAACCTTGACGAATTGTTTGCAGATAATTTCGATGATATGAAATAAAACATGTCGTCCAAATTATTTCCATACCCTAGCAGGCTCATATACATAAGTTTACTTACTTATTACGTGTTTAAGACCATGACTACATAATTAATATGAGCTAAAATATTTGAGTATTGAGTAAAAACATTAAATATAACAAAGGAGACGTATGTACAATACACTGATGTACTCCACGGCAATATTGCCATGATTAGGCTCTTTTAACCGCCGAAACGGAGGAGGTTTAGGTACTAGTCGACACGTCCTTGTTGGTCACTTCAAATATATGCATATATTAAACTTCTCATGCGACTACCAACAAGGTTGCGTTAAACGTTTAACGCTCCTGGGGAGAGGGAATAGAAAGAGACAGAAATATTTTTAATCCGTGTATTTTAATTAATGCATGCTTTTTAAATATGTTAATAAATTATATTCTATTCTATTCAGAGCGAGAGTGAATGCGAGGCACATACATTTAACATTTCTTTCATTAATCTATTAAAATCATATATCTAAAGAAAAGTTAACGATGTGAATATTTAAACCCTGACCACAGCCACTAATTCATTTACAAAGTTATTCAATTCAAGTAAATCTCATACAATATTCATGAGATTCAACTTATAGCTGCGCTGCTGTGTTAAAATAAAACTGTTAAAAGCAAATACGGCCATTCCCTAATTTGGCGCGTTAACGAACACCAATTTACAGCTTGGAAAATTATACAGAACAACTTTTAAAAAGAGGCCTTGGTAATAGAGAAAATGCACGCCGACAACACTGACCGACCACTGCACTGCACCAACTTACTTGTACAGTTGCCTGCGGAGCCACTGTCGCATTTACTGAACAAAGTTGATATCCCAGTCCGTTCTTTGCTAGTTCCACCATTTCACCAGCTGCACACGTATGTTTGTTGATCTGCACAGTGGTTGCAACTTATTGGAACATCTACCAAGTCTTATTATCAACTCTATTGTTCTTGCAATAAGACTTATGAGAAATGTATGAGTTGCTTGTCAAATTGTATCCCAGACACCAAGAGCGAACCGTGTCACCGTCCTCGAGTCTAAGTTCAGTAGAAAGAGACAAAGTAATAGAATACAGTGTAGAGAGAGAGACAGAGAAACTACACGGGGACAATCGGAGTAAATTGCCTCATGATTGGATAATTATTTTATTGACATAGTTAAATACCATTGAAGCCGGACCTTAGGGTACGGAGGGAACATGTAGTTTATGGGCACTAAAATAGAATTTAATTTAGAGTTAAGACAAATTTATGTTCGTAAAATACCTACTTTATAGTGAGTATGGATAAGTAACAAGCTGATAAATATCGGGTAATCTATATGATAATATAATTCGAAAACTATTACTATCATGAAGCTATAAAAACTCGGCGAGATAATCTTTTGCTCGGTAAATAATTTTGATGATTTTAAATTACGTTTTTTTGTAAAATTATTACCGAAATTCCAGGGCTTTGGTAAATTAAATCACAAGGAAAGAAGACCCAAGCAACTAAAGAATTTCTTCTTTGTGGAGTAAGAGGCTATTTATTATAAGGTTAAGACTTATTTAGAAGACAAAGATGTCTGGAGCCTTCCACTTCCGCCAAGTAGTAAAGTATGTATGGATATTACCTAGTTGTAAGCCGAAATTTGTGAGACTGTATTTTATTTATTCTTTGAAAAAATAATGCCCCTCAGTTTCTTGCCTGTTCTTCTGAGTAGAGGCTCTTTGTTCGAACAAGGCGGTCGAGTCTATTTAAAAATAACTTTGACGTTCATAAGTGTATCTTTGATACCCAAATTGAATAAAAACATTTCGGCTTTGACTTTTGACTTTGTGAATCGCATTGGTAAGTAAATGTCCGATGCCCGCGATCCACTTGATTCGGAATTAGGTAAGTTTGTGTTTCGTACCTCAGAATTAAGAAAAGCAAGAGCGAGAGAAAGATAGATAGGAACTCTTTATTGTATACTCAATACAGAAGCATAACATACTCGTATCGTCACGCCTTTCCCCCGAAGGGGCTGGCAGAAGTGTAATACAACATCCACATTTCGCACCGGACGATATTCAGTCCCAAATATGACAGGGGGCGAGCCTGTCTCCAGTCATGTAGCAGATGACATACAATCCGCACATATGTTCACACAATGAACAAATTGTGCGTGCCGTCGGGTGGGTTCCAACCCACTCTTTTTGGCTTGAGAGGCGGGCCTTCTCCAACTAGGCTACCATAGCTTCTGACTTATACAGAAGCAATACAACACAAAAGTAATGATTAAGATATTGAGAGAGTGTAAGTGCTGAAAAGGCTACATCGAATATTAAGTGTAGTCAGGAAGTCATAGTTTACTAAAGTTATGGCGAAATGGAGCAGTAAGGTGAGGAAGGCTGATCCCACCACCACCATGTGGGATATGTCAACCATGGTCGAGAAGAGAGAGTTCTAAAGACTGACTAACGGGGCTCTTGCCCCGAGCGGCCGATTCAAGGGGGAAACCTGCTAATTTGTGTTTGAAAAAAAGGCACTCTTTTCTTCTTTCAGAATTTGTGACTTTATAACCTTACTAGCTGCGCCCCGCGGCTTTGCCCGCAGTCAAAAAGTGTGTGTCCTGTGTGCTATTTTAGACTATAACCTATCTCTGTGCCAAATTTCATCCAGATCTGTTCAGCCGTTCTGGCGTGAAAGAGTAACAAACATCCATCCATCCATTCTTACAAACTTTCACGTTTATAATATTATAGAATAGATATAGATGGCGCTTAAGTGGCAAAATGTTGATAGTTGTTGACAATTTTTTTTGCCTATTTTTGTAAAAAAAAATTTTTTTTTTAAATAAAAGGTACCCTATGTTACTTCTAGTACCTCCTAGAATGTGTACAACGCTTCATGATGATTCGTCAAGTAGTTTTTGCGTGAACGCGTAACAAACATCCACGCTTTCACATTTATAATATTACTAGCTGCGCCCCGCGGTTTCACCCGCGGTTAAAAAGTATCATATGTGCTATTCTAGACTATAATCTATCTATGCCAAATGTCATCCAGATCTGTTCAGCCGTTCTGGCGTGAAAGAGTAACAAACATCCATCCATTCATCCATTCTCACAAACTTTCGCGTCTATAATATTAGTAGGATATAAGTAAGAATATATAAATAGTAAAGATTTAGCTGTTTATCTAGCATTAAATTTAAAATGCTCTATGACGGGGGGTAGAGGCAGGGTGCTGGACGCCACTCTCAACTGCCCCAGTTCAACTAAATCCTAGATCTAGGCCTGTCATTGGCTACGTTATAGTCGGTATTTGCTTTAAATAACAAAGCTGTTAATTTGAAACTTGATACTATTAAAGGTTACCTAACTACAGGTTCCCTAACTAGGAAAGAGAGGTAGAGGCAGATCTCCTACACGCTGGACGGATCTCATCAAGACAGCCACAAACGCTTCCATGACGGAGTGTTCTCGTAATGCGACGAACCGGCTAAGATGGAGAAGCATTGCGAGAGCAGTAGTTACCGCCGCCGGGAAGACTGACGACAATGAAGACCCACCATGTACCACCATCTTAGTGACCACGACCACTCTGCCAAGAGTCCCCGATTAAGAGGGCCGCGACATACAGAAATTTCCATACAAACGCACTACTGAAATTTCTTGAAAACCGTTTGTCAGATTATGATGAAATTTAGCATGTACAATTAAATTAACAATATCTTCGCCCCTATGTTCTTGGTTTTTTTTTAAAAACGTTCTCAAGCGAAAATAGAGCTATGAAAAATATCCGCATTTTAAGGGGTCACTTTTGACTGATTTATTCAATAGGTAGACAAAGCAAATCAAAAATTCCATTACATAGGGAGGTTCTCTACATCATTAGCTGTTAAATGAATCAATAATACAAGGGAAATTCTTAGTTTCTTAAGAATGATTATGGTAGTGCAAAAGTCATAAAAAAAATGAAATTGCACTTTGTCACTCTGTAGGTAAGTTTAGAGGCTCGTCAGTATCATTACTCGCTCTCTTCGCTCGTCTTCTTCTTCTAGACGAAATGGCGATAGAATACCTTAAGCCAATGCGAAGTTAGTCTAGGTCGCCTAGGTCGAAATTAGTTAGGTCGCCGGACTCTTAAGAAGAACTACACGGAGTTTAGAATCGTGTTTAATTTGCTACCATTGTTTATAGTGTGGTAGCGGGGTCGGACTGACTGCCGGTGGCTGTGTGATTCGCGCCGCATACCGTATTTCAAAACACGCAGTGGCCGAGCGAATAATGAAAATATTTCTCCGTCAATGCTATAACAAGGTTAGTAATACGACTATTTTAGCGAAAGCTTGAGTGGTATTCAACAGGATGCTCTGAAAATTAAGTGCAAAGATATATCGTAATATAATGCTTTAGTCAAATACTTTTGGATTATTAGCAAGGCGCAGTGCAGGAATATTTGAGTGAATTCTGAAATCCTAATGCTAACTCATATTTTAAACTAGCTGCGCCTCGCGGTTAAAAAGTATCCTATATGCTATTCTAGACTATAATCTATCTCTGTGCTAAATTTCATCCAGATCTGTTCAGCCGTTCTGGCGTGAAAGAGTAACAAACATCCATCCATCCATTCTTACAAACTTTCACGTTTATAATATTATAGTAGGATGTGAGAGTTTGTTCGTTTGTTTGTAAAGCTTTCACGCCCTAACTATTCAACCGAACATCATGAAAGTTTTCACACATGTTGTCTGGGATACAGGAAAGGACATAGGGTATTTATTATCCCGAAAAAATTAACGGTTCCTGTGGAACCGCGGGTGAAACCGCGGGGCGCAGCTAGTATATAAATAAATATCTAAAAAAATGTTATAATTTGTAAAATGCAACAAAGTTTATTTAAAATATATATATATATATATATATATAAACGTAGATAATGTAGAAAATTAAAAGAATTATATACAACGTGTTGTTATGCATTCCCGCGGAATTAATAGAGGTAGAACAACTCTATCTACTTATCACTTTAACGGAGGTACGCCTGCCGTTCGTTGCGTATTACAAAGTTTCTTTACTTTTCAAATTACCATTCCTTGCACAAAACGGAACCTATATTGGCTTCGCCCTGATTTATTTATTATTATTCATTGCTGATATTCCATATTCTTCACTTAAACTAGTAAGTACTAACTAGTGGGGCTGAGCTACCCACGTCCGTAGGAGTGTACTCTATTCTGATTCCCTACACGTGGTCCCCGGGTAGTGCTAACCGGGTAGCAAACTCTGGTGGGAGGTTTCGGCCGTGGCTAGTTACCACCCACCGGACCAAGCCATGCCGTGAAATGACCTAGTCGTGTTTCGGGATGTAGTCCGGTGTAACCGTTCCGAAGACGGGTCTGAGCAGTAGCGTACTTGTAGCGCCTCGCTCAACTGCCGTCTTTGTACTTCTTCTTGTACTTCTACAAAACTTCAAGGCTAGAGTGAATAAGTACCTTATAGGTCGTCGTGCTCCATCTTAGACCACAACGTCGCTTAACATCAGGCGAGTTGGTGGTCAAACGCCAACTTATTGTCCATAAAAAAAAAAAAAAAAAAAAGTAAGTTACATTATGTAATATACCCTGTGCATAGGGCGTTGCAAGTGTGGCGTGCTAGTGTGTACTCGTTACGAGTACGAGTACACACTAGCTAGACACAGTCAAGTTACATATCATCATAGGCATAATAAAAATGTTGTAAAAATAAAAAAAGTGAAACAAATGTTGTGTAGGTAAGTACCTACTATAGATTCTATAAAAAGTAAATATAAAGTTACTTTTAAATTGTATTGTTACATCGGGTGTGAGAGATAATATATTTAACTGACTTACAAACCTAAGAGATCAATATCTATTTAAACCCTTCTTACACTATACAATCTGTAAACTGTCTAATAACTAGGCAGCGTTGTGTAATATAAGACAGACAGATAGGCTCTAACGATAGGTCGATCAGATGACCGACCGAACTTGCCCTATCGATTGTGTAGTACAATATGAGATATTTAGAGCAGTTAGGGTCAGTGCTTCCAGATCTCGAAAGTAAAAAAAAAATAATAATAATATTAATCTACAAAAAAAAAAGTAAAATTTCAGCACCGCCAGTTTCAAATAGTTATATAAATTGGCTACATAATTTCCGGCATTTCCGCAAAATATTTATTTATTTATTTAATTATAGGCGAGCAGCCTAGGGCTGATGTGCCTACATCACACTGTGTTGAATTAAAAGTTGTCCAAATTCACTAAAAGTTCGCACAAATATTGTTTTATCCATATTTAAATGTTAGGATGTTGTTTGTTTTTAAAATCTTATTAATTGCATATACAACGTGTTGCTTTGCATCCCTGTGTAATTTGTAGAGGTTGAGTTATACTCCACTAACAGAGCACAAATAAACTATGGGGCAACCTTGAAATCGAAAAAAAGCAGCTGTTCCGTACATTTTGTCGACGATCAACGAATTTTTTTTAATGAAACAGCTGTATCTTTTCTGGATTCATGGTTTCCCAGTTATTCATGCCCTGCTAGTGGAGTATAATATTACTCCACCTCTACAAATTCCACAGGGATGCAAAGCAACACGATGCAATTTATTAGACAGTCTACATATTATATTCCTATCCTACTTCCTACTAATATTATAAACGCGAAAGTTTGTAAGAATGGATGAATGGATGGATGGATGGATGTTTGTGACTCATTCACGCCAGAACGGCTGAACAGATCTGGATAAAATTTGGTACAGAGATAGATTATAGTCTACAATAGCACATAGGATATTTTTTAACCGCGGGTGAAACCGCGGGGCGCAGCTAGTATAACAAATAAAGCGATGATAGCCTAGTCGGAGAAGGCCCGTCTCTCAACCCAGAGGAAGGGAGTACAGACTCAGCCGAAGGCAGGCATCAATTTGTTCATTGTGTGAACATAAGTGCGTATTTAATGTCATATGCTACATAGCCGGTGTATGGCGACAGGCTCGGCCCCTGGCACATTTGGGACTGAATATCGTCCGGCGAAGTGTGGGTGTTGTACACCTCTGCCAGCTCTTCGGGGGAAAGGTGTGACGATATTTTATATTATTATTATTAAATCAACATAAATAATACACATAACATATTGTCACGTCTTCCACCGAAGAGGCTGGCGAAGGTGTATTGTGTATTACACCCACATTTTGCCAGACAATAGTGTATTTAGAAACTTACTGTGAATGGTTTGGTAGACTTATTTACCTTTTGCAAAAACCTTACGACTTTTTAAAGCGTACTGTAAATGATATCAGTATCATACTGTATTTGTATGCTTGATAACACCGAGGTAGCCGAGAGTACGTCAGCGAACACTGATAACCGCACGTAAGCTGATAAGATACCGACAAACCAATTATGTACCGTGCACGTACGGGAAGCATGGAGGAGTATCTACACTAGCGGATCCAGGGGGGGGGTAATTAATCCTACTAATATTATAAACGCGAAAGTTTGTAAGAATGGATGGATGGATGGATGAGTGTTTGTTACTCTTTCACGCCAGAACGCCTGAACAGATCTGGATGAAATTTGGCACAGAGATAGATTATAGTCTAGAATAGCACTTTTTAACCGCGGGTGAAACTGCGGTGCGCAGCTTGTAAATAATAAATAAATTCGGGACATTGTCGCACACGGTCTCCTGACCCCAAACTAAGCAAAGCTTGTACTGAATATGGCTGCCAGAGACTGATATACATACATACCTATATGTTTTCAAATACATACTTAAATATAATACATACTTAATAATGGGCGCAAACCTCCCAAAAATATCTAACTTCACACTCAAATAGTAAGGTCGTTCATTGAATGCGTGAGGCGTTGGGGGTCGAGAATTTCACTCAATTTTTCTCTCGCAAGAGTAGTGTAAAGCTGTGAGAATTCAGTTAAACATGTACCTAGTGTGTCTGACTAGCCTTAAAAAAAAATTACATTTCGTGACGCATTTCCCCCGAAGGGGCTGGCAGAGTTGTATAACATCCACACTTCACCGGACACTATTCAGTCCCAAATGTAAAACAAAAATTAACAATAACTTAACAATAATTTTAGTACTTACCTACTTTTGTGTTTACCTACCTTGACTAAAATTATCCTCAGTTATGTCAATGTCATGTCCTTCCTTCCCCCCTTCTAAAATCCTAAGTCCGGCACTGAGTAACTAGTAACCATTCTGTGACGGGTATATATAATGGACATAGCGATAATACTGAATAGATTAACGTGCATTATGTCCCTGCCTACTTACAATCCAATGATAGACCACGTAAACAGTGGACAGCTCGCACTAATCCCCCTCAACAAAAAAAAAAAACATTAAAACAAAACCCTCAGAAGAAATTCTTCCGCAGTCGGTTAAAAATTGTATTCCCATAAGGTGGCCTTGCATTATGTACCTGCCTATTTACAAAACAATCGTAGACCATTTAACCAGTAGACAGCTCGCTTTTTTACTTCTCGTGAAATCAATGCGCTAAAAATAGCCGAAGGCGACTCGTACGATGCTCCGCGGCAAGCGACGATGCGTGGGATGACGAGTCAAATCTCCCGCGCGGAGATTTGTCGGCCATAGTGACACACAAGTGTTGTATCACGGACATTTTCTATGGGGTCAACTGGGGCAAATGCGTCTGTGGGGTAATTGCGTCTTTCGAGAATTACTGACAAACCCTTCACAAATTAGGCAATTTAAGTATCTTGTACAGATTATTGCAACTAAAGATAGAAAAAGGATGTAGGTGGCGCCTAATTTGTGAAGGGTTTGTCAGTGATTCTCGAAGACGCAATTGCCTCACAGACGCATTTGCCCCAATTGACTCTACAAACTGAGACACACAGACGCTGAATATGACATGACACTTCAGTCTCAGTCGACGTTGTCAGCATAGTCGTCAGTCGTCGTGGCGCGGAGCAATGAGAGAATCCCCTAAATTCTCTTTTGACTGCCTTGGTGGCTCAGATAGTTGTGATCCTGGTTTCTGAGCTTAGGGGCATAGGTTCGAATCCCACCTAGGGCAAATTTTCATTTGATGAACATTTTGTGGTTGTTCTATGTCTGGGTGTTAATATCTGTTTAATAATATCTATTTAAAAAATATTTTTATGAATGGAGGTACACTTCGCCAGGCTGAATATCGTATGCCAGCCCCTTCGGAGGAGAGGCGTGAAGATATATGTATGTTATGCATAAAAGACTCTGGCATCCATAGCTTTGTAAAATCATCAATGTAAAAAAAACTCGGCGGTTTGCTTTGAAATAATTTCGATCAAAATTTTACTTTACACACAAATTGTATATTTATCGAAATATTATATTGTGGCGCTAGAGAAAGTGAGTAGAATTAAAAATGAAAATATCCGACGAAGAATCAAAGTGACCGACAGTTCAAAGGAATTATCACATGAATTTTTAGCACAAAGGTGTGGAAATCCGACTCGGTCGGGTTTACCTCACTGCCCCAGAAGGACGGTAATGTTTTGTGTGGGTATTATAGTATTTCTGTGTAACGATATTGTGTGCTCAGATCAACCCAGAGGAAAAGATGGAACACTGCGTTATATCTCGCTGAAGCCACTTCTTTATTAAACTTGTGTGCGTGGTAATGTTGCCAAAAAACATTTAAAGTTGCACGAAAACTAATGTTAATTCCCAAACTCTACGTTAGCCATTTCCGTTCCATTATACAACCTTAGTAGATTTAATATTCTAAAACTGCACATATTTGTAAGAGTTTAATGCTACGGCTTTTTCAAAATTGACCTGTTTTTACAGGTGCACAAAACTGCACAGTTTTTAAAAAGAACCTCAAAATGTAGTCCTGGCCACACTTTTTTTAGTGCACTATGTATATTTATGTACACGAAATTATACCATAAACCAATGCACATAATGTCGAGGTAAAAATGACCAAGCGAGTAGCGTAGTTTTTTTGCGTCAAAATGTGTCGTATTGTGTACATATACGACAGTAACGTATTTTTGGGTGGTTTTTTGCTTCACTTAAATCATACGCCGTGCGCCATCTTATTCTCTAGGTTGATCTGAGGTTGTGTTTGGGTTTTTTCTTTGTTACTTTATTACCGCTTACCCTAAACGAATTAACCGATTTTAAACAGCACGCTGTGTCTACCTATTTATAGATTTTAAAAATGAAAATGAAAATATTTTTGCAACAATATTGTTGGATAAAAACATCATAAAAACGGCGCACAACAATTGCTTTCTAGAAAGATCTCTTTTGTTCCGGATTTTAACAATGGGACGCGCGACTCGAGCGGCTACTATTGTCTAATCTGCGTTATTGCCTATCTATGCCTATGTTATATGCCTATCGGTAGTTGTAAACAACATCGCCACAGATTAGCGTATAGTTTCTTCATCGGCTGCGACTGGCGTAACAATATACAGTGAAACTTGGTTAAGTGGGACTTGGATAAGTGAGAAACCTCCATAACTGGAACTCATGCTGAGGTCCCAACACTTTGGCACTGAATTACCTCTGTTATTGGGACGAGGTAAGCCTCTATATCTGGGATTTGTTCTTTCGATTTATCATCATAGTTACCTCTATAACTGAGACAGCGAGTAAATTTTATATGCATAAACCTCTGTAACTGAGATTTTTTTTTATCAAAACTCATTTACATAGATAACACGTTATTTTATTTAATGATCGCACCTGTATAACTGGAATAACCTGTATTCTCCCCTCTATTAATTGAACCCTCTGTAAATGAGACAGATATTTATTTATACCTGTATATCTGAGACACTGGGTAAGTGGAATACCTCTTTAAGTGAAACGACATTGCAGGTCCCTTGATGTCTCACTTAACCAGGTTTCACTGTAATTAAATGTACTACGTACTAGATTTCATCATCCGAACACAATGTTACGTCCACTCCAGTGCACTGAAATCCTTGCACCTTGCATTTAGTGTAGTCCCGACACGCGTCCAGTGTGGTTGTGTGCGGAGCGACGCTAATTAACTGGAATCAAAGTGTAAACTTGGACGGACGTAAATGATAATTCAGTAGTCAACGCTGCGGCAAACCTACAGTCAGCCCACGGTGGGCAGTTGCAGCAAACCTGCGGTCAGCCCACGGTGGGCAGGCTTCCCTCTTCATTAAGTTGCCTAACGTTTTTTGTTTGGATTTTATTTGCTCCTCTAGTATGTAGGTAGTAGGTACATTTATCCCATTGTCTAATAAATACTTGTTATCATTTCTAAAAGTAGAATAAGAATCTACTTTACCTACTTTTTCAATTCTGAGTTCTCATTTTTCTGGCTACCTAATCAAAACCAACTTAATTCCAAATAAAATCGTAAAGGCGTCTTTATCAAAATAAATTAAGAGTAAAACGTTAAAAATCCAATATTATCGCAAACTGCCAATTTCATGGACCATTAGCGGTACACGCTCCATCATTTCACAGTTTCACTTTGCCTTTCTACGTCTCCAGACTTTGACTTTTATTTCGTTACGAATAAGGTCGAATGTTCCGAATCAAAGTGAACGGTTATCGTGAAAAGCAGTGTTCAGCTAGGCTCCATTCGTCTAGGTCAGGTTGAACTTTATTGCCACTTGGAAAAGGTAGAATTTCCTTTGCAATATTTTAGTTGGATATCGTAAAAAGCAGTGCTGACACCAGGGCCGATTCGCCGCGGTCGCGGCACGATTCCGCGGCCCGATATGGTATTTGCGGTGAAATAAGTGATTGGCCCGCTTTTAAAACGTGTTCATTAAGTTACGCGTTTGATTTATGCGAGTTGTCTACTAAATTGGGCAATAATTGGAGCATTGGGATATTCTAAGAACCAGCTCTGCGTAGGCTTCAGCTTACTCAGTACATAGCTGAGAATATCCCAATTGCCTAACTAAAAAATATTGTACCCAGCATTAATTTGTAACTTGCTTTTTTAATTTTAGGCAATAAAAACTTTTTTTAACTTGTTTTTTTAATTTTAGGCAATAAAAACTTTTTTTTTTAAATTCCAGAAAAGGTACCAATACGGGGTAAAAAATGAACTGTTTAGTATACGCATAATTTTGACTGCCTCGGTGGGTCAGTTGGTAGTGAACCTACTTTCTGAGCTTGGGGGCGTGGGTTCGATTCTCACCTAGGGCAAACATTAATGAGATGAACATTTGTGTTTGTTCTAGTCTGTGTGTTAATTATGTATCTAAGTATGTATTTAAAAATATCTAAGTACGTATATCAGTCTCTGGAAGCCATAGTACAAGCTTCGCTTAGTTTGGGGTCAGGCGACCGTGTGTGGAAGTTTCCGATTTTTTTTTTAAACCGAGGATTTGTTGAAGAAAAAGGTTACCAACATAATAGCCTACATAATACTCCCTTATTAATATCCCATACGGTTTATAATTAAGTATATCAACAGTTCAGGGCACCCATCTATTCATTTATAATGTAGACCATCGCAGAAGAAAAGGAAGAAGGAAATAAAAAACTAAAAAAGTTAAATTCAAAATTCAAAATCATTTATTGTCAGCTGTGTAGTTACAGGTCACATTTAATATTATAGGTTTCAACAGCTACCTTATGGGCATACAATACTCTGAGAGATCAGTCAAAGTAAAGTCCTTTAGTAAAAGTAGACAAGTGGACACTGGAAGCTTTCCACCAAAAAGAGCTACGTTTTCATTATGATCTCGGAGTGAACCCAAAAGGCACGATCCAAAAAAACAAGGTCTATCATTCAGCAAACACACAACGACGTCATCGTCATTTGTCTCTTTCGAACTTGTTGTAAATGACTTATTTCGGTCTTGCTTTAGCATCGATTGACGTCACTACGTGTTTCTGAATGCTATACCTGGCGGAGTATTTTATTATACCACTAGCGACCCGCCCCGGCTTCGCACGGGTGCAATGCTGATACACTACAGAAAAACTGTGAACGTTGTATATAAAAACATAGCGGACCGCTCTAGCTTCGCACGGGTATAAACAAAAAAATGTTATTGTGGGATATCCACAAGAGATAAACATATACCATCGCGGAGTTTTCTGTAGACCTTTTCAATGTGTACAAATAATTAGTACATTATTTTGATAAATCTCTTATGGTTCAGCCTGCGTTTGCAATGTAAGCAAAAAAAAAATGACAAATAACGACATCACATTAGAAACCTCAAAAATAACAGTATTTTTTGGATGTTATTATACATATAAACCTTCCTCTTGAATCACTCTATCTATTAAAACCGCATCAAAATCCGTTGCCTAGTTTTAAAGATTTAAGCATACAAAGGGACAGAGAAAGCGACTTTATTTTCTACTATGTAGTGATGAGGAAAGTAAGTTAAGGCAAGGTGTGAATGACAATAACATGTCTTATCATCCCTTGGGGTGGAAATTGATTTAGAACTAGTTATAGGATGATACTATAGAGTATAGACAAACAAGAAGTTTACATAGTGATTACACATGCACTCATAGGAACCTCTCCGTGCGGTCTTACACTAACGAGCACGTTCGCAATGTACTCGTAAATATCTAGATGTACTTACTTATAGTTATAGGTATCCATGGAGGAAATGATAGATAAGGTTACGTATTAAGAGGGCCGCGACGTTCTGAAATTTCCATACAAACGCGCTACTCAAATTTCTTGAAAACCGTTTGTCAGATTATGATGAAATTTAGCATGTACAATTAAATTAACAATATCTTCGCCCCTATGTTCTTGGTTTTTTTAAAACGTTCTCAAGCTAAAATAGAGCTATGAAAAATATCCGCATTTTAAAGGGGTCACTTTTGACTGATTTATTTAATAGGTAGACAAAGCAAATAAAAAATTCCATTACATAGGGAGGTTGTCTACATCATTAGCTGTTAGATGAATCAATAATACAAGGGAAATTCTTAGTTACTTAAGAATGATTAGGTACAGTAGTGCAAAAGTCATAAAAAATTTTGAAATTGCACTTTGTCACTCTGTAGGTAAGTTTAGAGGCTCGTCAGTACCATTACTCGCTCTCTTCACTCGTCTTCTTCTTCTAGACGAAATGGCGATAGAATACCTTAAGCCAATGCGAAGTTAGTCTAGGTCACCTAGGTCGAAATAAGTTAGGTCGCCGGACTCTTAATAGAACTTCAGCTGCTATTTTGTTATTATTCAGGAAACACACATAGTTACAAATGAACGGCGTACTTTCGTGGTACTACTAACTTGTAGCACATTCGTCGCAGCAAGACCGTACATTTCTCTCCCCTCGCCCTCTCACGACACGAGTTAGAAAGGTAATCCGATTTAGCGGTTACCGACAGGTAAAATGCTTTCTGCACGGTGATGCTGAGGTTCAACTTATTGGTTTTACTATGTAAATCATTTGTACAATTTCTTGAACAAATTGCTTTGTTCGGATTAAGCCAACTCAAAGTCAGGCATCGATTACAATTTTTCCAATTAAACTCTCTAGATACAAAAGAGAAACACAGTTTTTCTTTGTTCTATCTTAGGTCAGAAACCAGGATTATTTTTTAAAGATACAAAATACTTCCCCCGAGGGGGCTGGCAGAGGTGTAATACAACACCCATAATTCGCCGGATGATATTCAGTCCCAAATGTGGCAGGAGGCGAGCCTGTCGCCATACACCGGGCTCTAATCATGTACCAGATAACATACAATACGCACATATGTTCACACGATGAACAAATTGGTGCGTGCCGTCGGCTGGGCTTGTACTAGCCCTCTGGCTTGAGAGGCGGGCCTCTGCAACTAGGCTATCATCGCTTATTTTTTTTAAATAGGCGTACCCTAAGAGAAAGCTATATATTCTACACTAGCTTATATGCCTGCGGCTTTGCTCGTGTGCATATATCACTTAATGAGTAGAGTAGCTTTAAAATTGGACCAGCAGTTCTGAAAATTCTTATCCTTTACAATCATTTCCAACTTATCAACATTACCTTTTTAACCCTCGCAAAATCGACGGGGTGTTATAAGTTTGACGTATCTGTGTGTGTGTGTGTGTGTGTGCCTGTCTGTGACATTGTAGCTCTCGAACGGATAAACTCATTTTGATTTTGATTAGAAGGTGAATTAGTCGGGAGTGTTCTTAGATATGTTTAGTGAAAATCGGTGTTGATGAAAATCGGTGTCGGGGGTTTTTCAAATTTTTATTCTTACTTGTTATAATACTCGTGTAGTTAAACAGCCATATTGATTTTTAGGGTTCCGTATCCTTGTTCAAGTATCTATTATGTCGCCAAACGTATTTTATGTAGCACTTGCCACGTCGCGCGGTATTAAAAAGTAAAGACTGCCTCGGTGGCTCAGTTGGTAGTGAACCTGCCTTCTGAGCTTGGAGGCGTGGGTTCGATTCCCACCTAGGGCAAACATAAATGTGATGAACATTTGTGTTTGTTCTATGTCTGGGTGTTAATATGTATTTAAGTATGTATTTAAAAATATTTGAGTATGAACATCAGTCCCTGGCAACCATAATACAAGCTTTGCTTAGTTTGGGGTCAGGCGACCGTGTGTGGAAGTGTCCCCAATTTATTTATTTATTTTATTTATACTATACCTTAGGTATGTCTTTTTCTGACAACGTAAATAGCAAAAAATTATAATGATTGGTTGAGAGGTTCAGGCATAAAGCCGTAACGAACAAACGAACAAACTCACTTTCGCGTTGATAATGTTTGTTAGGATCGTCTTAATTACCTTGCCTGA
Source organism: Peribatodes rhomboidaria (assembly GCA_911728515.1). Classification (NCBI taxonomy): domain Eukaryota; kingdom Metazoa; phylum Arthropoda; class Insecta; order Lepidoptera; family Geometridae; genus Peribatodes; species Peribatodes rhomboidaria. The sequence goes on from OU452172.1 coordinate 12,370,888, forward strand.
TGATCATCCGGCTTGAAAATACAAATGAGGTGTTTAAAATTGAATTGCCAATTAGAACCGTCCCCTTCCGCCATATTGTCATGGGCTCAATTTATTGCGCGCAGCGAAATGCCTCTCTCCGTCAAGGGATAATCCCTTCTGCCTGTCGCTAGCGAGTCTAGCGACGGTGTATATGTATTGAAGTGGAAAATATGCTTAGTTTGATTTGTTTTGGCTCAATACAAAATCTTGTTGGATTTTTTTTAACCCTCGACGCAAAACCACGGGGTGTTATAGGTTATGTGTGTGTGTGTGTGTGTGTGTGTGTGTGTGTGTGTGTGTGTGTGTGTGTGGGTGTGAGTGTGTGTGTGTGTGTGTGTGGGTGTGTGGGTGGGTGGTTGGTTGGGTGTGAGATGAATCGATGTTGATGGATTTCTAGGAGTTCCTTGAATAGAATAAACAGAGATAGTGTGCAACTGTATTTAGTTACAATAACTGACTTTTTGATCATTTGCTATACTACTACATATATGTATACCGAATGGACTATTACTACTATCTTATAATTGACATGTACGAGTAAATAATACTTACGAAAGAAATGGATATGAATATGATGTAGTTTTTTTTGTTTGAAAGGTGAACTGAACTAGTCGGGAGTGTTCTTGATGAAAACCAGTGTTGAAAAAAAAACGGAGTCGGGGGTTTTTAATTTTTTTTTAATATATTCTTGTTGAGACTTTTGCGAGTATTAACGTAAGTATTTCTACAGACTCTACCAAGATATTACAACTACGAGTCACTCCAAAAAGGGCCTAGCAAGCTTAGAAAGCACTAGCTGCGCCCGCGGTTTTACCCGCGATTAAAAATCATCCTATGCGCTAATCTAGACTATAATCCTCGATATATTGACTGCCTCGGTGGCTCAGTTGGTAGTGAACCTGCCTTCTGAGCTTGGGGGCGTGGGTTCGATTCCCACCTAGGACAAACATTCACGTGATGAACATTTGTGTTTGTTCTATGTCTGCGTGTAAATATCTATTTAAGTATGTACCTATTTAAAATATATATGTATTTACATCAGTCTCTGGCAGCCACAGTACAAGCTTTGCTTAGTTTGGGGTCAGACGACCGTGTGTATAAGTGTCCTGATATTTTTTTTATTTTTTATTTATTTTTTATTTACGTTCATCCGGGAGCTACGATGCCAGAGACAAACATACACCCACACAGACACACACTAACACAGACACGTCAAACTTACAACACCCCATCGTTTGTGCGTCGGGGATGATTCCTAATTTTATTTTTGTCGACCACACCCGCAACATTGTATTCCCTACGGCCCCACGCAGGCGGCCGGAAAACTTTTAATGGCTTTATGGGATTTTCTGACCGGAGACTAAATGCTATTTTAAATTGAGTCACGGTTCTGACACTGACAGAACAAGCACTTCGCTTTATTAGGGTTCCATACCCAAAGGATAAAATATGTCCCTATTACTAAGAATCCGCTGTCCGTCCGTCTGCTTGTCCGTCTGTGACCAGGCTGTATCTCATGAACCGTGATAGTTAGACAGTTGAGTATTTCTGTTGCCGCTATACCAATAAATATGTACTAATATAAATATTTAAAGGGGCTCCCATACATCAAACGTGTTTTTTTTGCCATTTTTATGGATAATGGTACGGAACTTTTCGTGCGCGAGTCCGACTCGCACTTGACTGGTTTTTAAACTTTAACCAAAGAACAATTACGTATCCTGATGAAATTAAGTAACGGTGCCAACTAATAACATTCTAATTGTTTCATCATTCATCTTGCTAATTAAAGATACCTATTTACTTATTGTTGTCTTATAATTTTTAACCGACTTCCAAACGGAGGAGGTTCTGAATTCGACTGTATGTTTTTTTGTATGTTACGCTTTTACTCCACCAATTGTGAATCGATTTTAATGATTTCTTTTTTTTGGGGTGGTCCCATATAAATTTTATCGAAATCGGTCATTGAGTTTTTTTTTTTTTTTTTCAAAAATCTAAAAAATTGTTAACATGGATGATGAATTAAAAGATGGGAACTCGGTTTATAAGTTTTGCTTTTCATATTATCATACACTAGCTGCGCCTCGCGGCTTCACCCGCGTTTAAAAAGTATCCTATGTGCTATTCTAGACTTTAATCTATCTCTGTGCCAAATTTCATCCAGATCTGTTCAGCCGTTCTGGCGCGAAAGAGTAACAAACATCCATCCATTCTTACAAACTTTCGCGTTTATAATATTAGTAGGAGTAGGATAAGGTTGGTCACAATCATAGTCTTACATGCACTGACTTCCAGTTTTCACCCACCTTTTCTACCTACCGTTACTAGACTACCCACTTTTCTACCCACCCAATGAACCATTACCATTACCCATTTTTTCAGCCCACTTTTTCTACCTACTCTTTATACCCACTCTTTCTACCCACTCTTTTTACCCACGCCTGTTCAAAATAGGGTTGCCCATTCAGCCTACACGAACTTACGAAACGTTGAAACGAAACGTTCAAAACTAATGAGTTACAACCAGAGTGTGCACTCGCCGCTGTCAAAACTCAGAGGGGAGAGTTTCATACTCGTAGCAAATTATCACGGCTAGTTAAGGCCAGGTATTACACGAAATCAACGAAAAAAAGTATTTTGTTTGCGCCTTGTTTGATATGAAACATTCTGATGATCATGTAAAAGATCAAGCAAAAGAATACAGCTGGTAGAAAAAACAACCACAATCAGTTTAACCGCAGTAGAATTTTGAAAATCATTCTCATTTTGGAAATAAATAATCACATAAAGTATCTTCTTAAAAAACGATTTGAACGTAGTTCTCTAAATTATACACCACAATCTTTTTCGATTATTAAATAGCCTGGTTAGTTCTCTAGAGTCTAACCGAGCAACTTATTCTTATTTGTGTTCTTATTATACGATTAATAATAAATAAAATAATTAAATAGTTTGGGGGCTGAGCTACCCTCGTCCGTAGGAGTGTACTCTATTCTGATTCCTTACACGTGGTCTCCGGGTAGTGCTAACCGGGTAGCAAACTCTGGTGGGAGGCTTTGGCCGTTGCTAGTTACCACCCACCGGACCAAGCCATGCCGTGAAATAACCTAGTCGTGTTTCGGGATGTAGTCCGGTGTAACCGTTCCGAAGACGGGTCTGAGCAGTAGCGCACTTGTAGCGCTTCTCTCAACTGCCGTCTTTGTACTTCTTCACTCTACAAAACTTCAAGGCTAGAGTGAATAAGTACCTTCTAGGTTGTCGTGCTCCATCTTAGACCACAACATCGCTCAACATCAGGCGAGTTGGTGGTCAAACGCCGACCTATTCTATATAAAAAATAAAAAAAAATACCAATAAAACGGCAAAAATACATACATATGTATTTTTAGGCGCCTATCTCGTTTTATCATCAAATATGATGTACAATTTTGAACTCTAAATGAAGTAGCTTAAATAAACGTATGTGTGGGTAGATAATTGTGAAATGACCGAGTTTTAACAAACCTTTGCATCGGAGGAGGGTGGAAAGTTTAGAGACGTACAGAAACTTCTAGTCAGTTTCCTTGTTTGTACTTGTACGGGAAAAGTGAAAACAAATTTGTTTTTTGCCGTGTAGAATTGTGTTTATTTATGTCTATTTCTTCTTCAATCATTGCCTGTGGTCGTACCATTTAGTCCTACTTGTCAATAGGACTACATATACGCCTTTCCCCCGAGGGGGCTGGCAGAGGTGTAATACAACCCCCACACTTGGCCGGACAATATTCAGTCCCAAATGTGACAGGGATCCTGTCGCCATACACCGGGCTCCAGTCATGTAGCAGATGACATACAATACGCGCATGTGTTCACACAATGAACAAATTGGTGCGTGCCATCGGCCGGGTTCGAACCCGCTCCCTCTGGCTTGAGAGGCAGGCCTTCTTCAATTAGGCTATCATCGCTTCACTACTGATATATACCGATTATAAATGACAAGTAAATAAATAAAAAATGCATTTACAAGGAATTACTTTGACAAAAATAATAGAAAGCAAACGATTATGATTACTGTATGGGTTTTATTTATAACATAAAACCCATACAGTAATCATAATCGTAATTCGTTATAAATACGAAAATAACCCTAATCATTTTTATCTCTATCTGTTTACTACGAAATTACTAATATATTACCCATTACTCAAGGTTCCGAAATTAACCGAAAATAAATATGAAGACTTTCATTTTTATAGTTCTAAAAATAAGTATATGAAAAAGAACCATTTTCGTACCTTTCGCGAAGGTGGATCGGAAATCGGAGTAAACCTCAAAGCCGTGAACTTATATCTAAACGTAATTAAGTATAAAAGATCAATTTTCGGTCCCTTCGCGAAGGTGGATCGGAAATCGGAACAAACCTCAAAGCCGTGAAGTTATTGGCCAATTAGTGTGAATTCGCTGGTGCTTTTTAATCGGAATGGTGTCTGCATTTGATTGGGATGCAATCGGTTCTTTTATTGGTGTCAGTGACAATTTGTCAGAGGTAGGGTTAACAAATTGCTTGTGTTTTTTTTTGATGATGTATAGGTACGGTGATTTTTGTGTTAGTCGATTTTTATTATGGAAACTGATGTGGTTTTCACACATTATGATTTATAAAGCGGGAATTACTCACTGCATCTAGTATATAGCGTCTAGCATAGTGCTATGCGAGACGAAGCTGCGCGCGCGCACTCGCCTTGATGAAGACCGCCGAATGCGGTTGAAACTATCGTCGGAATAATCGACTAAATCGTACGTGAGTAATTCCCGTTTTATAAATAATAGTCGTTTTTTAGTTTGAAAGAAGGAGTTACAGATGACGCTATTCGACCTAGACGTGTTAAAATTTGACTAAGTAGGTATGTTGGATCAGGTGTGTTTTTGGGGTCATGGTTCCTAGAATATTTTGGCTTTAGATAGCTTTAGATATAATAAGAAAATGATTTATGATATACTTATAAAGAACAAGCTGCGCCACGCGGTTTCACCCACGGTTAAAAAGTATCATCTTAGGTGCTATTCTAGACTATAATCTATCTCTGTGCCAAATTTTCACCCAGATCTGTTCAGCCGTTCTGGCGTCAAAGAGTAACAAACATCCATCCATTAATTCTTACAAACTTTCGCGTTTATAATATTAGTAGGATTACGAGGCGTGCAACAAAATGTATTGCATACTATGTTTGCAGAAAAAAATCGTGTGGAATGGACAGTTAACTATAACGTTTATTTGACTTTCAAACCTGCCTCGGTGACGCTTCTTGCCTGACAGAAGGCATGTGGATCACCATAGTACCTTTTAGCACGTTGCCTGAAGCAGCACTCCCGGGCAATACTGGGGGCATTTCTATTTCCCATCTTTTACTCCACAACGGGACGGGCCATACACCGCTTCAGTGTCATCCCTGGCATCTTTGTTTTAATCTTATATCTTTAAATGAGCAATTCTTGTATATATATATATATAATTGGAATCTCGGAATCGGCTCCAACGATTTTCATACAATTTAGTATATAAGTAGGGGGTTTCGGGGGCGATAAATCGATCTAGCTAGGAATCATTTTTAGAAAATGTCATTTTATTCGTGTTTTATCGATAATCAACTTAAACATAAACTTGGAAGAAAAATAACAAAAAGGAGGCGTTTGAGTAGTCTCAACTGAAAAATATGTCTCTTCCTGACATCCATTGGCGAATAATAATGGTATTTTTTGTGAGCAACTAATTGCTTTAACGACACAACAGCAGATGGTGTTGTTAAGTAACACGAAGTCAATGAGTGTTTGCTTTGAGGTTAGACTAAAATCAATTGTTTATTTTCCAAAAAACACAATTAAAAAAAAAAAAATACCGAGCAAAGCTCGGTCATCCAGGTACTTTTATTTATTTGTGTATTCGACAATGTTACATAGTAATATAGATACAATGATAATATTTTTTAAAATAAGGACAAAGCTGATTACAATGATTTTGTAAGAACAAATGTATGACGGCGCGAGACATCATTGGATAATGAAAATTAGTTTGAGAGTTGATAATCGATAGTTTTAATCTGTGGTTTTTGACGATTAATCGATTTGTTTATGGTCATTTAGAGCGGTTAACACCGAATGGAGTTGCGTTTGGGATTTCGGGCGAACGTCATGTCTGTCAGTCAGTGGTTGACAGGACTGGGCTAAAAGCGGTCGCACGCAATGGTCATTCGTAAACCCATTACTCTAAATCGCCAACTATCTTTGTGATCATTCACTAAATAAGTAGTCTAAGTGACTGTATAATTAAAATAGTGAAAAGCCTTCAATGCTGTCCCCTTATTTCAACGTTCCTGAAGTTTGACGCCGACCATAAATGATAGCGAGTTCACGGATGAGAAATCAGACACAACACCTCGGCCTACTAGATTTTCTCCGTCACCAAAAGTGGAAGGTTACAGCGCGGCGGCCTTTCCTATGTTTCTCCGACATCAATGGGATCAGATGCGACGGCGTGGCTCCTCTTTCCTACATTACCCCGATATCAGGAGTGAGATGTGAAGGCTCGGCTTCCTATTACCTACACTACCCCGACATCAGAATTGGGATATGAATAACGTCCACAGCAACAAGATATGGCTCCGTCTTTGGCTACAATTGTGCAATGATCTGGAAGCGAAGTGGCATAGCAACAGATGGCTGATAGGGTCGCCCCTACGTGTTATTATTGTGGAGTGTGCGGACTGTTTCTTCGTGGTGCATGAAGGGCAGCAGAGCGGCAATGAGAGAGTGAGCATCGAGTAGACGTCTGCATTATCTCGACGGCGTTTGATTACACCTAGTCTATGCTATGTGACGCAACTAACAAACAACGAGAGACGAAGGATAGCAGTGTACCGAACAAAACGTCGACGCCTACGTGTTACTACTGCAACGAGGTTACATCGCCACTCATTGATCGAAAAAGGGCACCAAGATTAGCAGCGGCAACGTGCAAGATCCGGTCAATGCCTGGAGGGCTATTCTTACAACTCAAGATACCATCTTATCTCAAAAAAAAAAAAACCTAAATTCGAGATGCCTTATTCAAGTTGCTCGAGATCGAGATAATCTCGATGGATGGGGCGCAAGATGTCTCGAGTAGTCGGAGGCAGTCGAGACTTCCAATGAGGCTATTCCTACGCGTGAGATGAGATGAGATTTTACCTGGGTCACTTTCACACCTATGACGTTTTAAACGAGGGCAATAAAGACGAAAAAAGCTGAGATGAAAATCTCAAATCTCCGAATAGGGCCAAAGTAATCGAGATCGAGATGAGATGAAAATCTCCTATCTCCGAATTGGGCCCCTGCACTATGAAGCAGCCATTGATCACCTACGAGTAGCAATTGAATCCGGTGAGAAGTTTTCATTTTGTTTGATATTCGTAAACGATGTATGTCAGAGTGCTATTTTCTATTAGAGTTGTTTAAAGTTTCGAAATACCCACAAACAGTTTAGTCAAACTGTCGCTTGCGGCACATGTGAGTCATGCAGTTAATAGATAACTTACTAAGTGTCAATGCTTTTGGTAAAACTAAGCCTGGAGGGCAGTAGCCGGTAGGACAGTAGCCTGTGTAGTAATAGCCTGTGTGGCAATAGCCTGTGTGGCACTCGCCTGTGTGGCACTAATCTACATGGTACTATCCTATGTGGCTCTAGCCTGTGTGGCAAGCCGGTGTAGCAAGCCTGTGTGGCAAGCCTGTGTGGCCAGCCTGTGTGGCAAGCGTATGTAGTTCTAGCCTGTGTGGCAAGCCTGTGTGGCCAGCCTGTGTGGCAAGCGTATGTGGTTCTAGCCTGTGTGGCAAGCATGTGTGGCAACCCTGTGTGGCAAGTCAGTGTGGCAAGTCTTTGTTACAACCTTACTTTTGTTGCATTATAGTCTGAGTGACGACCTAGCCTGTGTGGTCAGCCTATGTAGTAAACTCCTCCCGGTGTAACATTAAAGTACGAGTAAAATTAAGAATCTCGTAAAATGTTGACTTTCGTACTATTTAAAGTTATAGTTGCACTACACAAATCCCTATTAGCACATCTCCATACAGTTGTGTTGTTATTGTTAAATTTCATGAAATTGTATTTGTACTCATTACATAACGTACAGTCTTTCCCTTTTTGTGATTTTATGAAATTAATTATTATTTAATGAAAGAAATCAACACTATTTGCATTTTAGGATTGTCAAGCTGACGTACTTTAAATATGCCAGTAAGATCAAGGAGTTTAAGAATGCAATAGCACCTTTATCATAGAGTTTCAATGAGGCAATTGAGAAAGTAGCATTTCGAGAAAAGTAAAGTGCACTACATGTGTGATGTGATATGAATTGTTTGTTAGTTTGTTGATATACTACACACTAATGAAGTGGTACAAAGGACAAAAACGAATGAAAGTACAGTCTGCAGCAGTTATTTAAAAAAGGGTCGAGAATACGCGTTGTCGTTTCAGGAAGATCTCAATTTTGGCGGTTGTCAATTTAGGTAGATGACGATTTAGGATGTTGTCACTTTCGAAAGTTGTCGTTTCGGAAGTTGTCAATCTGGGAAGTTTCACCCTGGGAAGTTGCCGTTGTCACCCTGAGGGACCTAGCCTGTGTGGCAAGTCTAAGTGACAACTTTAATGGCATGTTATTCGTTTGAAATTGGACACAGCAGTTTTCATAAGTCCAAACCGCGTATGTGTATCGTCATTGGATTTTCAATGTGGCTTGATTAAATTCTTGGAATATTGGATGTATGATTAATAATTTAGTTTTAGCCTCGATTATTCGATTGGTCCCAATACAATTTATTTCACTAAAAGTCAAGTTGCTTATTTCAATTATCATGACAATTTATGGGGATAGGTAACGAATATGAAGTTACTGTTGGAAGAGTCGATTATACTCTGGTACGATGTTTATGGTTGGTAGAATTGGGTTTAACTGTGTTTTGTGTTATCCCATAACTGGGTTCGCTTTCTGTGAAATTGTGGAGGTAGATTTGAGACGGTCAGAATGACCGAGCGTTAAGTGGTTACTTGAGCACTTTTATGATTGTCCACAGATGATGAGATGAACTATTCACCCGAGGACGTGTGAAAATGCAGGATGGCCGTGACGGCGCGAGACATCATTGGATAATGAAAATTAGTTTGAGAGTTGATAATCGATAGTTTTAATCTGTGGTTTTTGACGATTAATCGATTTGTTTATGGTCATTTAGAGCGGTTAACACCGAATGGAGTTGCGTTTGGGATTTCGGGCGAACGTCATGTCTGTCAGTCAGTGGTTGACAGGACTGGGCTAAAAGCGGTCGCACGCAATGGTCATTCGTAAACCCATTACTCTAAATCGCCAACTATCTTTGTGATCATTCACTAAATAAGTAGTCTAAGTGACTGTATAATTAAAATAGTGAAAAGCCTTCAATGCTGTCCCCTTATTTCAACGTTCCTGAAGTTTGACGCCGACCATAAATGATAGCGAGTTCACGGATGAGAAATCAGACACAACACCTCGGCCTACTAGATTTTCTCCGTCACCAAAAGTGGAAGGTTACAGCGCGGCGGCCTTTCCTATGTTTCTCCGACATCAATGGGATCAGATGCGACGGCGTGGCTCCTCTTTCCTACATTACCCCGATATCAGGAGTGAGATGTGAAGGCTCGGCTTCCTATTACCTACACTACCCCGACATGTATAAATGAAATTTTACGACGTTGGGACAAAAACATTAAATTAAAATTACAATCATGTATTCTAAAATTTATACAGGCATAATGTCCGTGTGAGTGTACCTATGTGTGTGTGCGTGTGAGAGAGAGAAAGAAAGAAAGAATGAAAAGAAGTAGGGTGATGCACTAGGATTCAGACCTCTTTCCAGACCTGTCAGCTTTCTCTATCCTCTCATCTTGAAGTAAGATTTTTTCAGGTCAAAGTCAAAAGTCAAAATGTTTTTATTCAATTTAGGTATCAAAGATACACTTATGAACGTCAAAGTTTTTTAAATAGACTCGACCGCCTTGTTCGGATAAAGAGCCTCTACTCAGAAGAAGAAGAGGTCTTTGTCTGTCTCGTTTGAAAAGTCACAGAAGTAAGAGTGACCAAGATGACATCTCACGCGTCAAAATAGTCTGGGCTTGCTTAATTGGGATCAAATCTCCATGCCCAAAACCCACAAGCCCAAAGGTCTTTTTAATCGGTCGCCTACGTATTTTTATTGCCCAGTCACTAGTTTTCCAATCAAACGCTAACTTACAAGATCGAATGACATGACATTACATAAAAACTGACACCAGACGGATTGTAAAATTCCTTTATTGAGGAAGAATGAGTGCCATTGATGCCAACACTAAAAATAGTAACAAAGAATTCCTTTTTATAAAGCTCGTAAAAGAACCAACCAATCAAAATTACGCGCCGTTAAATAAAATCACTTTAATTAATTATCACATAAAGTAAAAGATATCTCATACCACCGTCGTTGGTGGGACTCCAATTCATGCCCGTGGGTTCCGTGGGAATAAAAACTAACGTGAAATTAGTATGTATTCTACATTAATAGGGTGCAGAAGCACTAATTGTATGGTAATTGGAAAGTGATTGACATTGAATTATATCTGATCATTAGTCTTTTAACGTCCCACTGTAGGGACACCGAGCTACCCTCAATCGAGGGGGATTGAGCTGTTATACATCACGCTAGCTCAGTGCGTGTTGGTAGATGTCATATTATGTCTTTCGAATTATCAATACTGGGCCATTTCAGTTTCCTGACGATGTTTTCCTTCGCCGTAAGGAGATTTGAGATTTTCATCTCACCTTTTTTCGTCCTTGTTGCTCTCGTTCGAAACGTCATAGGTGTGAGAGTGACCAAGATAAAATCTCATCTCATCTCACGCGCAGGAATAGCCCCCAGGACAGAGATCCGGACAAAAATCGGATATACGAAAGCATTTTTGTCGAAGCTGAAGCAGAGACGCTTCTCTCACTGATGCTCGCTAGGTCGATTACTTAGTGTACTTACATCATTTATTTTTATCACATAATGCAAGTCTACAACGACATAACTTCAGTAATATAATCACTAACTAAGGTTGTTATTTTCTGGGGAAAAAGACCCACACATCCGCAACGGAACCCTAAAACCGAAATAAATTGCTTTGCTCCGAGCGGGTTATAAAGCAGTCGACTCGCGCCGCTGCATTTATTCCATTGAGCCTATCAATTGGTATTCTGGAAACAAGAACCAGTGTTCTTAAGAATATGCCTTCTTACTGTGGGAACTTTATTTTATCTCTATTTAATAGCGTTCGGTTTTAGTAGTTTTCATTTTATAATTTGTACACTTTCATTAATTCAAATTTCAATTGAAATTCTTGTATCTTTTGCTTGTACTTACGTGTGTGAATCCTACTAATATTAATAAACGCGAAAGTTTGTAAGAATGGATGGATGGATGTTTGTTACTCTTTCACGCCAGAACGGCTGAACAGATCTGAACGAAATTTGGCACAGAGATATGTAGATTATAGTCTAGAATAGCACATAGGATTCTTTTTAACCGCGGGTGAAACCGCGAGGCGCCGCTAGTAAATAATAAATAAATAAAAATAAATTAATAGAACTAGTGGCTCTGTGCACTGGAGATTTCTTAACTGGCGTTTGTCCTCATTTACAGTTCTCATTTCTCAACCGATTCTTGTAAAATTGTGTGAGCAGGTTCTATAATTATATAGATTTTTCGCCAAATAATTTTCTGGTTTTTTTTTCAAAATTAAGAAGATATGATTTAAAAAAAATCCCCCGCCATTTTGAAAAAATTCCAAAAACTGCTTCGACGTATTTTATATACATAATTACTTAACGAACTGACTCTCAAATTGTCGAGAAAATCGGTTAAGAATTGCGACCTGTATACGAAGACAGAGAAGACATATTAAATTGTAATTATAAATATTACAATTTCAATTACAAAAAATACTATCAGTAAATAATAGGTCGCAAAAGTTAGTTGGAGGTTTTTAATTTAAATCCTTTTTAATGAACAGTTCAAAGTTTTTATTGCAAGTTGTTTTATAGATAAGGCTCAGATTAACATACCAACGTCATGACATCTCTACTAATGCTTAGCATTGGTAGTAGTATCGTTGTCCTTGTTATTACTGCGCATTCGACAAGGACAACAATACTACTACCGCGCAGTTCCCGCCGTGTCTGAACTAGCGCTTAAAATATTCGTAGTAATAAAATAGAATTTAACATTCCAATATCGCATGGATCCCTAATTCCAGCAATTTCAAACTGTTTTCACAAGCTGTCGTGGGTGTCTATGGGTATCGATTGATGCTAGAGCAGGACAAGGCGACCCTACCCACCGTTTAAATGAAAGGGATAAACATCGACCTTCCACGAACAAGATAGCATCAAGAATTACGCGATGAAGAAACGAGACGCCGGCGCACCCATCAATAAACATTTTTTATTCAAGTTTTTATTGTTTTTGGGGTTCTGTTACAATAGGGTGAAGATAAACCTTCGTGATGAGGTTTAGTTCTCCATTCCTTTAATTTATCATTATGTTTGACTAGCTGCGCCCCGCAGTTTTACTCGCGGTTAAAAAGTATTCCATGTGCTATTCTAGACTGTAATCTATCTCTGTGCCAAATTTCATCCAGATCCATTCAGCCGCTCTGGCGTGAAAGAGTAACAAACATCCATCCATCCATTCTTACAAACTTTCGCGTTTATAATATTAGTTGGATTAGACCCATATTTTTTACAACTGAGTCCTTTAATTTAAGTACTATGTACATCCTTCCATGTTCTATCAAGGTAGTTGATACATACATTTTATTTTTACGTAATACTTAATATTTATTACTAGCTACGCCCCACGGTTTCACCAGCGCCGTTCTGGCGTGAAAGAGTAACAAACATCCATCCATACATACATACAAACTTTCGCGTTTATAATGTTAGTAGGACTATTTTTTGCATTTGCATAATATATTGTTATCTTCTACGAGTAGCGGTCGTTTAATTAAGAAGGCAAATCAAATATTTATTTAAATTTTGCTGTAAGACGCCTGAAATTTGACCAGTACATTATACTAAGCATAATGGTCAAATTAAAAGACATACCATAATTGAGATGTATTATCTTTAAAATTAGCTGTTGTCGTCAAAGAAAAATGTTTTATTTTACGCTCCATCCGCTTCGTATTGAAAGAAGATCTTTTTGTCAGTGCAGTTTAAGACGATTATTCATATTTTTATGCTTTATTAAGGGCAAATAACGTTACCAAATACATTTACCCATTCATTACATACATAAATTTATAAATTACGCATTGACTAATACACCATTTTATAATAAAAAAATCGTCTCAACTAGTCTCACTCAAGTGACTATTGGTATAGAAGGGACGGAACCCTTGACGGGCGAGTCCCACACGCATCTTGACGGTTTTATTGAATCAAGTTTTTTTGTTGTTTTTTTATTCATTGTTAAGTGGTTATTTATTCATAACACCTTTGTCGGTTTTGTGGGGCTCATTAAGTCGAATTAGTTTGATAAGGCGTGCTGTAATCAGGTTTACGATGATGGAGTACCTAATTTCGTTTGTAGGATTAAAGATAATTTTATTGCTCATTGAATAAGATATTTTAATTTTTAAAAGTTTTAGTGTTGACGGAATAGTCTAAATAGTTACGGAACGACTGTTAAATTCGGCAGCTACTTTGCTAACAAATTTGAACAACTAGCAACGCCCTACTGTTACTCGCGTTTAAAAGTGCATGGCCTATGTGTTAATCCAGGGCGTGAGCTACCTCCATAACAAATTTCATCAATATGTGTCTACCTGTTTGAGCGTAAAGGTGTAACAAACGAGCAAACGAAATTTCTTTCGTACTTATAATTAAAGTAAATAGGATAATATAGGACAAAAAAATACAGTCGATTGAAAATCTCATCTTTTTTGAATGTGAAGGAACAGACCAGGAGAGCTATTCTTACGGAGTGAGATTCAATCTTATTATTTTCGTCCTTAGTGGTCTCGTTTGAATAGTCATAGGTGTAAGAGTGAGATGAAATCTCATCTCATCTCACGCGTAGGAATAGCCTCCCCAGGCTTACTATTCTGTACTTTTTACAGGCACTAAATACATACATACATGTATACATATAATCACGCCTCTTTCCCATTGGGGTAGGCAGAGACCACCTCTCTCCACTTACTACGATCCTAGTACTCATCTTTCGCTTCTTCTGTTTCCATGAGTCCCTACATAAGAAAAAATGCTCATCGGTTACGGGTACTCCTAATTCACATCCAAAAACCATCGTTTACTCAGGTTAAACTAGGTTCATGATGCAAAACGAGGACAACCCAGCGTCTCCCTTGATTTATGCGCCCAACTGACCCATCACTTCAAAAGATCACTGATGTCCGGAAATAGTCGTTTACAGCATTATAAAGCAAAGATCGTAAACTCTCGCCGTGACCAAACACTCGTATTAATTTTACAGCTCTCTTTGTTGCCACACGCATTCGGTTTTCACACGCCAGTGAAATCACTGACACGTTATTTTGTAGATGAGTTTTAAACGGGAACGGAGAAATTACTGACGCTGGGTTTTTGATGAGTTTGAAACCTCAGGAAATTACTGCCGCTTTCTTTTAGATTGGTTTGAGATGGAAAGAAAATACTGATGCATGGTTTTAAATTGGTTTGAGTCACGAAGAAATTACTGACGCTTGGTTTTAAATTGGTTTGAGTCGCGAAGAACTTACTGACGCTTGGTTTTAGATTATTTTGAGATGGGAAAAAGTTACTGACGCTTGGTTTTAGATTGGTTTGAGATGGAAAGAAATTACTGACGCTTTGTTTTAAATTAGTTTGAGTCACGAAGAAATTACTGACGCTTGGTTTTAAATTGGTTTGAGTCGCGAAGAACTTACTGACGCTTGGTTTTAGATTAGTTTGAGATAGGAAAAAGTTGCTGACGCTTGGTTTTAGATTGGTTTGAGATGGAAAGAAATTACTGACGCTTTGTTTTAAATGGGTTTCAGACGTGTGGAAAAATATTGACGTATGGTTTGGGTTTTGGTGGTTTCAGACGTGTGGAGAAATTACGACGCTTGATTTTAGATGGGTTAGAGACGTTTGCAGAAATTACTGACGCTTGGTTTAGGTTTGAGACGTGGAGAAATTTGAGTTTTAGATGAGTTAGGCAGATGGTTCTTGGTAGAACGTGTAGAATTGTGGATCAATCCTTGCTAGATTCTTCATAAATCCTTGACACATCCTTAGTTTGGGTGTGTTCGGGAGGATTGATCTGAGTCCTAGCATAATTAGGTACGAACTAAGTACTTATCGTAAGAATTTTTCTTAAAGTAAATACTTGTTTGATTTTTATTGTTTTCTAAGATTTACACTCGCACAAACGGTCTTCTGACCCCAAACTAAGCAAAGCTTGTACTATGGCTGCCAGAGACTAATATAACATTTGGTACTGAATATCGTCTGATGAAGTGTGGGTGTTGTTGTACACTTCCGCATGTCCTCGGGGGAAAAGCGTGATGATATGACGATACATATCTATTCTTAAATACTTACATAGGTACTTAGACATAAATTAACACGTACTCAGACATAGAAAAAATACAAAAGTTGATCACATAATTATTTGCTCTAGGTGGGAATCGAACCCCAAGCTTAGAAAGCAGGCTCAGTACTATCTGAGCCACCGAGGCAGTCAATAAGCTTCATTTTGACACTTGACACCTACTTCATCTGTCAAATGAAGCTGATTTCGATCACCGACTACTAAGACAGAGACAATTAGGTCGCGGGTCGTCACACGCGAGAGAAACTACGCTTTCTACTGCGTCGCGCACGATTCGCGTTTCCATGTATACTAGTACATACAGCAATTACGATGGAGTGTTTAGTTTAGAAGTGTTGTGTTTAGTTGTAAGTCGGAAAATTCCTTCGATCACGTCATTGCTTCCCACAGGAAAGTCTGTGGTCAAACGTATCATAACGTATGCCTAGACCGATGTAAAAGAAAAACAAACAAAAAGATTGGTTGGCTGTAAAGCCGGTTTACGGACGATAGTTTAACGTGACAACGTCATAACAAAACATTGATGAAATCTTCTCCTCGGACGCATAGGCCAATCGAGTGGAAGAGAGATAGATGCGGCGCAAGCCGAATGCTTATGCCGATCACGCCTTTCGCTCACTCATATAGCGCTCTCGCTCCGATCGACCCAGCGTAACGCGACAATGAGTCATCCTTTTTCGTGCGTGCAGCCGGTGCTCTTCAATTTATTAGACGTTGTCACATCAAAAAAACAAACTTAATTACGTAATGTCTAAAAAGAGCAAGTTTGATCAATTTAAAACCAAAACCCAAAATTTTACTCAAAACACTGAAATTATGAAATTGATACTCGTACCTCGTGTAATCAGGGCTAATCGTGGAGTCCCTCCGCGCGGAAGAAGTGAACCTTCTGTGTATCTTTCTTACTACGCGCATGCGTTCGAGTGCCACGCATTCACTCTCGCTCTGTCTCTTTCTATTCCTCCTCCCCAGGAGCGTTAAACGTTTAACGCAACCTTGTTGGAAGTTGCATTAGAAGTTTCACTTCAAAACAGACATTTTCGACCATTGTGGAGTGTGAATTAGATACTTTTTGGCTTGATCCGCTAGAACACCTTGGACCAGCTCATATAAACTACCGTGTTACTATTCAATCAGACAGCTTAAGGCAAGTTAGGTATAAATGTGAAAGTGAGTTAGTTTACTTAGTTAGTTTTCCACTTCCGCCAAGTAGCCACTAGTATTTATAGATATTACCTAGTTGTAAGCCAAAATTTGTGAGACTGTAATTTATTAATTATATTTAAAAAAATAATGCCCCTCAGTTTCTTGCCTGTTCTTCTGAGTAGAGGCTCTTTATCCGCATAAGGCGGTCGAGTCTATTTAAAAAAATCTTTGACGTTCACAAGTGTATCTTAGACACCTAAATTGAATAAAAACATTTTGACTTTGACTTCTTTATTTATTTGTTTGTAACGCTTTCACGCCCTAACTACTCAACCGATCCTCATGAAGATTTGCAAACACAAATGTACCCAAAACCCAATTACTAGCCCATTAGATTCTTTCCTCATCCTTTGTTTATCAGAGAAAACTTTACTTTCTACTAAGTACTCTAAAAACTTTTAATTACGTTGCTAATCGATCAGACAGCCTGAGGAAGGTTGATTAAGCACATAATTGGGTTATTTCGCGTCGGTCCTATGTAACTTTTCTCTCTAAGAACTCTAAATTAAGTTACTAACGTCATTACGTCACCCTTTGCCACCTTCGCCAGCCACCAAGTTGTTCTTCCTGTCTATTGCATTGAGCTCTTCTATTGATTTACTCGTATTATATTGCTTTAACTTATGTGATATATTAATATATTATACTACATTACATCATATTATATTATATTATATTATATTATATTATATTATATTATATTATATTATATTATATTATATTATATTATATTATATTATATTATATTATATTATATTATATTATATTATATTATATTATATTATATTATATTATATTATATTATATTATATTATATTATATTATATTATATTATATTATTGTCGTATGTATTTATTTGTGTTTAAAGGTTTGTGTGAGTGTATAAAAAAAGGGGTAATGATTTTAGTGTTATGTATAAAAAGACTTTAACTTTAGTGTAGCTAATAAAAGGTGTAACTAATCTACGACAAGTATTTTAAATTGAGATAAATTAGGAAAAGAAGGATGCCGGATGCTACGCGGATAAGCCGCTGAACTTTTGGAGTACAAGGTCCTCTTGTGGTGGATCTTAGCCTATGGGCAAGGTCGTTACGTATCCATTGATTAAAAACTACAGAATTTAGGTACTGGAATGTATTTCTTTAAAGGTACACATACAAACATAATACACGGGGGTTGTTGCCCCAAAAGAACAGTTCTTAATTATTTAACAGTAGCTAAACCTACGTTACATTCGAACACGCAATGACTGCGCTTAAGGACAAAGAGATAAGGGGGTCGTTGCCCCGAAAGGAATAGATGTACCTTACGTCGGTACTTAAAGTTAGAACATTCCTTAGTTTAAATGTACAAGGAAGTAAAATAAAAACTAATACGAGTTTAAAAGTCCATCACAAAAAACTGCGCGCACTGGGACACGGGGACGAAGGATACCTTATTCCTTGAGGAGGCGCGGGACTCCACTGCCACCGCAATCCTGCTTCATGTCCGCATCTCCATTCTCCACCACGCGGGTCGTTCGCGCCATCAGTTTCGCGTGGTTCTTAAAATGGCGGCGCGGAGGGCGCGCCCGCCGTGAGGAAGATTAACGGCGCTGTCGCATGCTACTCAACAGCTACAACAGCGTGTACGTGTTTTTTTAACGCGGTGAACTCCGCCGGGCCGTACTGTGCACGTTTGTGCCTCCGCCCTGTCTTCAGGACATCTTCAAAAAAAAACTTCTTCGCTGTGCTCCAAGCGCTATGAGGTGCGTGCGGTCGCTCTCGCAGCTGTATCGGCCCTCATGCGTCGCGGCCGCTCTCGCATTTTGCCGCCTGCGCTGCCCTCCTCAGTCTTCATGCACCCCCCCGTGTCCGTGGATGAATTTGCGCGTTCCCAAACGTGATAACTCGTCTAAACTTACTTAAATCTACCTAGTTTTTTAAGGTTTTACTTTGAATTATATAAAATTAGATCTATGATCTCTCTAGCGTAATCTATAAATTACATACTTAACACAAAGTAAGGTGCCTTTCCACGGCAAATGATGCGTGTGACCCTTGTTTACATCAAAATTAGGAAGATTACACGACATTATATTATATTATATTATATTATATTATATTATATTATATTATATTATATTATATTATATTATATTATATTATATTATATTATATTATATTATATTATATTATATTATATTATATTATATTATATTATATTATATTATATTATATTATATTATATTATATTATATTATATTATATTATATTATATTATATCATATCATATCATATCATATTATATCATATTATATTATATTACAGTGCTAGCTTATTGTACGCCCAGTGTAAATTTGTAGAAGTGTTTAAACTACTACTATGCAATCCATCCAACAAACGAATACTATAAAATCGTGAGTAACTCTGTCTGTCTGTCTGTAGGCTTTTCACGGCTAAAAGGATCTTGACGAAATATAACTGCTAGTAATAAATATTACTAACTAGCTGTTACCCGCTACTTCGTTCGCGTTTATTCAGAAAATGGTTTCCAAAAATCTTCCTCGTGATATAAATACTGTAACTAATTATACAATTTTACCAAGATCCGTTCAGCCGCTTAGCCGTGAAAAGTCTAACTATACTAATAGACAGACAGATTACTATCAATTTTATAATAAGTAGAAGGATAATATTGGTCCTGGTAAATTTTGGTCCTATCCAAGGTGCTATTCCTACGCGAGAGATGAGATGAGATTTTATCCTGGTCACTCTCACATCTATGACTATTCAAACGAGAGCAACAAGGACGAAAAATTGTGAGATTTAATCTCACTCCGTTAGAATAACCCTCCTGCGCCTGGGTTTATTTTAATATTATTTACTACGATAGATGTAAGCGATGATAGCCTAGTCGGAGAAGGCCCGCTTCTCAAGCCAGAGGAAGCGCTTCCGGACCCAGCCGACGGCACGCACCAATTTGTTCATTGTATGAACAATTATGTGCGTATTGTATGTCATCTGCTACATGATTGGAGCCCGGTGTATGGCGACAGGCTCGCCCCCGTCACATTTGGGACTGAATATCGTCCGGCGAAGTGTGGGTGTTGTACACCTCTGCCAGCCCCCTCGGGTGCAAGGCGTGACGATATATTATGTTATATTGCTACGATAAAAATAATTATGTTCACGGTAGAACCTATCATACCAATTTGTAGCTACGTTCATAAACTGGCATGGTTTTACCATTCATTACATAATTATGTTGTGTCTACCCTCAGATAAAAAAAAACGCCAAAACGCACTAAGCGTTTCAAGTCAACTTTTCTTGTAAGAACTGCAGAGGTGTGGAACTCGTTGCCTGCGTCTGTCTTTCCACCTAAATACAATCCGGGGGTGTTTAAGAGTAAAGTGAATAGGTATCTCCTATATAGGCAAGCGTGTTACACCTTCGATCACGTCGACGCTTCCCATCAAGCGAGTCAGTGGTCAAACGCATGCCTAGTTTGTTGTAAAAAAAAAAGACCAACCTAGAGGAATTCTCTAGGTTGATCAGTATCTACCAAAATATGAGGAATATCTCTGGGAGCAAATTTTTTTGGTCAATCATATGATTTGGGCTCCAGTTTTTGGTTGCCTTGTGTCTACAACAGAGTTAATCATGAAAATGGCAATTAATTGACTCCTTTCTACATGCTACAGAAATTAACCATGTCTATTACGTACTAGTGAACCCTCAAATGAGGGGTTCACGCTAATTTAAAAAATTAATTAAAAATTTTATATTATTATATAAAATTTTTATATAATAATATAAATTCATTTCAGTTGTATTCAACTGAAATGAATCTAGCTAATACAAAAAAAAAAAAAAAATTGTAAGATGAAAAATTCAATGCATGCTGTTTTTTCTATTTTTTTATAATTGATTAAATTGAAGAAAAATTGTATTTTATAATAAAATAATTGTAAAAATGTGTTAATTTTGGTGTGAAATAAAAGGCTTTTTTATTTTATTTTATTTATTACTAGTGAGCTGGAGACCTCGCGGCCGGCGTCTGTCCACTTCTACTGGTCGCATTCCTCAACCGATTCACGTGAAGTTGTGAGCAAAATAGTTTTTTTTCCGAAATGGCGGAGATAAATAAAACAAATCAAATTCTTGAATAATTTCTAAAAACTGACTTTAGAAAAAAACTATGTAATTATCGATCCTACTCAAAAAAATTCAAGAGTCCGCTGTTAAGAAATGTGACCTGTAGATAAAGACAAAGATCAGGACAGAAATCCGAAAAAAATCCGGACAGAATTCGGACATCCGTAACATTTCTGTCAAAGCTGAAGCAGAGACGCTTCGCTCGCTAACGCACGCTCGGTTGACCAGTTAATAGGTTGGCAGGTGAGTATCTAGAAAAAAGAAAAATACAAATACTATATTGTTTAATATATTATATTTTTATTTTTATAAATTTTTATATTTTATTTTATTTTATATTTGATTTATATATTACTAGCTGCGCCCCGCGGTTTCACCCGCGGTTAAAAAGTATCCTATGTGCTATTCTAGACTATAATCTATCTCCGTGCCAAATTTCATCCAGATCTGTTGAGCCGTTCTGGCGTGAAAGAGTAACAAACATCCATCCATCCATCCATTCTTACAAACTTTCGCGTTTATAATAATTATTAGTAGGATATCTAGAAAAAACTTCTAAATCACTCCTATAACAGAATGTACGCAAACAATGCAACAAATTACTGGTATCTTAGTCTACGGTAGAGTAATCCCACCTTATCACTAATATTATAAAAGGGGACGTTAGTTAGAGAGATGGATATTTGTTACTCAATCACGCCAGAACGGTAGAACAGATTTACATAAAATTTAGAACAAATCACTAGGTACCTACATAGTATAAAACAAAGTCGCTTTCTCTGTCCCTATGTCCCTTTGTATGCTTAAATCTTTGAAACTACGCAACGGATTTTGATGCGGTCTTTTTTAATAGATAGAGTGATTCAAGAGGAAGGTTTGTATATATAATAACATCCATTAAATAGTGGAGAAATACTGTTATTTTTGAGGTTTCTAATGTGATGTCGTTAATAATCATTTTTTTCCGCTTACATTGCAAACGCAGGACGCGAAAGTTTGTAAGAATGGATGGATGGATGGATGTTTGTTACTCTTTCACGCCAGAACTGCTGAATAGATCTGGCACAGAGATATCTAGGATATATCTAGAATAGCACATAGGATACTTTTTAACCGCGGGTGAAACCGCGGGGCGCAGCTGGTATATTATAGTCCGAAGTAGCACATAGACTACCTACTTTATAACCGCGAGTAAAGTCGCGTGTGTTGCTAGTATGTATCTATTTCGTCTTCATTATTGTTGTATTTTATATTGTATCAATTAGTATGACATGTATGTTTATGTTAGTATGAATCAAATAGTTTAAGTAGGTGTATGTATAACACTCTTATTTTGTTAATAATATCATTTTTTATTTTCAATCAATTTTCATTTTTGTTAATTTTTGCACACCCTGTCCCGTACTCTTTTATAAATATGTATCTTCTCCATCCTAAGTTTGCCTGGAAGAGATCGCTCTTAGTGATAAGGCTGCAAGTTGTTACAGTTTAAGTTTTCCTGTTCTGTTGTTTTGTTATTTCTGGTGACAATCAAAGTCAAAGTCAAAATGTTTTTATTCAATTTAGGTATCAAAGATACACTTATGAACGTCAAAGTTATTTAAATAGACTCGACCGCCTTGTTCGGATAAAAAGCCTCTACTCAGAAGAACAGGCAAGAAACTGAGGGGCATTATTTTTTCAAATAATAAATAAATTAGTCTCACAAATTTTGGCTTACAACTAGGTAATATCTATAAATATTAGTGGCTACTTGGCGGAAGTGGAAGGCTCCAGACATCTTTATCTTCTAAATAATTCTTAACCTTATAATATCCTCTTTTCATTAATGTAGTTTTTACATGTGATTTGAATTTTCCCTCGGTGAGCCCTGTTATATTTTTTGGAATTTTATTGTAAAAACTAACGCAGTTGCCTAAAAATGACTTTCTTGACTTAGTCAGTCTAAATCTCTGTACAGCTATCCTATCCTTATTTCTAGTGTTATAATTGTGATAGTCACTGTTCAATTTAAATTTATGTAGATTTTTGCGAACGTACATAATATTTTCAAAGATATATAAAGAAGGTAAAGTTAAAATATTTATTTCTTTAAATAAATCTCTCAATGATTCACGGGGACCCATTCCGTAGATAGCGCGGACCGCTCGCTTTTGCAAAATAAAAATGGCCTCCACTTCAGCAGCTGATCCCCACAGCAAAATGCCATATGACATTATGCTGTGGAAGTAAGCAAAGTAAACCATCCGAGCTGTAGCTATATCCGTCAGTTGCCTAATCTTGCGAACCGCATAAGCAGCAGAACTAAGTCTCCCAGACAGAGCACTAATATGTGGACCCCATTGCAGTTTGGAATCAATGCTTATACCCAGGAACACCGTCGCCTTGTCTATGTTAAGTTTATCGCCCTCAAGCATTACGTTTGGTTCTATATATCTAACATTAGGCATGGAAAACTTTAAACACTTAGTTTTTTTTGCATTTAGTAACAAATTGTTCGCAACGAACCATCTCGAAATAATAGTCAGTACGTTGTTCACATGCACAAGTTCACTATCTTTCCTATCTGTTCTAAAAATAAGAGATGTATCATCAGCAAATAGAACTATGTCTGTAAGGTCCTTAACCATATACGGCAAATCATTTATATACGCCAAAAATAAGAACGGGCCTAAGATACAACCTTGTGGTACTCCCATTGTAACTAAAGATCCGGAAGATGTGACGCCATTAATTCCCACTTTTTGTTGTCTATCAGTTAAATATGACTCGACAAGATCTAGAGCGATTCCACGAATTCCGTAGTGGTGTAATTTACGGATGAAGGTGCGGTGTTCTACACAATCAAACGCTTTGGAAAGATCACAAAAGACACCGATGGCATCCTGTGAACTCTCCCAAGCTTCCATCACATGCGTAACTAATCGGACTCCCGCATCTGTTGTTGATCTACTTTTCGTGAAACCGAACTGATTTTCGTTTAATATACTGTGTATGTTAAAGTGACACAACAGTTGATTAAGTATAATCTTTTCAAATATTTTACTCAAAGCCGGAAGCACAGAGATGGGTCTGTAATTCGAGGGATCTGACTTACTACCCGATTTGAAGATAGGGGTAATTTTGCTGTTTTTCATTAAATCGGGAAATGTGCCTCTGTCAATACACATGTTAAATATGACCATGAGGTGTGGTGCAATAGTTTCTATTAAAGACTCTAACACTTTTACTGATAATCCCCATAAATCTTCACTAGATTTAACTCTTAAGCTTTTGAAAGTTTTGATAATTTCAGAGATGGAAGTGTATCTGAACCGAAAGTCTGGTATATCCCGCGAGAAGTGTTCTTTTAGAAAAGCGCCTGCATCATCTGGAGACGAGTTAAGCGTTTTGGTGGCATCAAAGGGTATGCTAGAGAAGAAATGTTCAAAAGAGTTGGCTACCGATTTTGCATCAGAAACCGGCTGATTCTCAACTTCCAGCGTAAATTCTGAATCCCTCGACTTACTTTTTCCCGTCTCTGTGTTGATGGTCTTCCAGACAGCTTTTATTTTATTATCGGATTTTTGAATTTTATCTTTTATAAACAAAGCTTTAGCGCGAAAGCAAACCGACTTAAAAGTTTTCGAGTATTTTCTAACATAGTCATGAAAATCCTTACTAGATGTCAGAGATTTCTTGTTATATAAATCATACATAACATCTCTACTTTTTCGTATACCTCTGGTCGCCCAGTCACTAAACTGTATTTTTTGGTTGAATTGAATCTTCTTCTTTGGACAAATTTCATTAAATTCATTGCTAACTATTTTAAATAATTTTTCATAACTGTCATTAGGGTAAAGCTTTGGTTTCCTAGGAAAGCGGTGCCGTCATATAGCGGCCGTAATACAGCGGTGAATGACGTCACTAGAACGTTGTCTATGTAAACAAGATGGCGCGGTTTCCTAGAGAGCGGTAACTGACACCGTAACGTCAAAAAGCGGTGCCGCCATTTGCATGACGGCCGTCTTGTCGGTGTCATATAGTTTCGTGAACGTTTCATTGATAGCGGTGAAGCTATTTTAAATACGTATTGTGTTTTTTTACCGAAACAACGTACAAAATGGGTTCCAACTCTTGGAGCAGCGAGCAAAATCTCAAATGCACCTTCAGTACCACGAGATTTGAATAAATCGTCTTCCGCCATACGACTATTTTCCTCTTCTGATGATAGTTCATCCTCCAAGACTAAGTAAATTACTAAAGCTAAATCAAGGTTGTCCGTTTTCTATCTTGAATCATTTTCGTTTGATGTTTGTTTAAAAAAAATTACTGGCGGTGCGTTAAAACGGCCGTGGAACTTTCCACATGTCGTCACCGTCAAGACGACCGCCTTTTTACGTCCGTAATATTAAGGCCGCTATATGACGGCACCGCTTTCCTAGGAAACCAAAGCTTTATTGACAGAAAAATCAGTTAAAATAAGTTTCGACTCTATGCAATTATTTAGTCGTTTTAACCTACCTTTCGTTAATGGTCTACACTCAACTAAAGATGGTTTCTTTATTTTATCAATTTCAAATTTAATTGCAAGGCCCTTGTGATCTGACCTGACTCCGTTAAAAAGTGATAAATCTTTTGTTTTACAACTTGAGAAAATATTGTCTATGCAAGTAGATGAGGTCTCCGTTACTCTAGTTGGCTCGCAGAAAAGATAGTTTAAATTAAATGCTTTAAATAAAGAAATTAGATTAATTTTATCCGTAGAATTGACTAAAATATCTATATTGAAGTCTCCGCAAACCAAAATAGATCTATTTGATTTAGAAAGTTTCTTTAGTACGCACTCCATTGTTGACATAAAATGATTGAAGTTAGATGCTGGTGATCGATAAACACATAATATTATGTGCCTGTCCATTTCCGCACAAGCAATTTCACAGACACGTTCAACAGAATAGCCCCTTATGTCAGAGCGTTCCTTATATTTCATGTTATTTTTAAAAAGAATAATACAGCCTCCTCCTTCAGCGGATACTCTGTTAAACGCACTGGCCACCTGAAAATTTGTAACATTAAATAGCATTTTATTTGATTTTAACCAAGTTTCAGTGAAACATAAAATATCAAAATTATACTTATCTAATAAAAGTTCTATTTCTAAAATTTTGCCAGAGAAGCGGTTTATGTTTTGATAAAAAAGTGAAATGTCCACACACTTCTCTGTTGTCTCACTTAAAAGTTTAAACTATTGGTCACAGTTATGTTATTAGTACATTTACTAAAAACTGTAACCTTATCTTTGTACTTCGTTATATTTCCTATAACTGAATCAATATTGTAGGCTAACAATGTAGCAATCAAGTGTCTGCATTTCTTAGGACAATACATGCTGTCCTGTGTTAACTTAAAATTATAAATAAATTGATTACTATCAAAAAATAGCAGCTTATCACTATGACGGGAAACTATGTTAAACATTAATGCATTCAAAGAATGGATGTGGTTATTTTGACTTTTAGTCAAAGAGTCTGAGTATGGAAATGCACATAACATTACTTTGAATGCATTTAATTTCAACAGACAAGTTATTCTTGCAATCACTTCTTTCCTGTCTGTACCTAAACTTTGCCCCAGGTAAACCACAACAATTGTACTACTATCTATTTTACAGCTTAATATTTTCTTTTCAATTTGAGCATATGATGCTCCTGGCATGCAGTGGTTTACCACAGAACAACTAACACTGTTGCTCAATAAGGAACCTAAGCCTACACCTATTCTGTCTGAAAAAACTAAGATTTGGTTAATACACTGTACCTCACTCTGCTCCGCCTCTAGGATTAATTTAGGTGAACTAGTAGAACTAGTAGTAAGGGTTGAGGTATCTTTTTGAGGGTGGTTAGAACCCGTCATGAGGTTGTTCTCAGAGTGTAGGGTCACACTCTCTACATTACTATTAACCAGGTCTACTAGCTCAATTGCAGTCTTGTAGTGCTCGCTTAGATGAATTTGAGCAGACTTGTATCCAGAAAAGATATCTTGTAATGTATTTTCTTTCTGGAGCAGGTCAGAGCGAAGTTGCAGTGTATCATTATCATATAATCGCCTAGTAATGGCTAGTTCTTCCATACAGTTTTTTAGTTGCTCTTCTAATGACAATTTATCTTTAATTAAATCTACATTTTTACTGAAATAACACCTTTTTTTCAGTTGTTTTTGACATTTTTTTATGATTTTCTTAACTTTAATATATTTTTTAATTTTGTTGTGACTTTTTAAATGGGTGGTAGTATTATTCATACATTTTTCCTTAGTAAATGAAGTGTTTATCTATCTCTCTGTCACAATGAAGTGTTTATCTATCTCTCTGTCTGTCTATCTTCTTTGACGTAACCGTCAATGGCGAATCTGTCTAGTATCGGCTGTGATTAGGTATGTATATGGCACATGGCAGAGGAAAACATGCTTACGGCGTAGTTAATTAAGTCTACGATAGAGTTAATGATGTCTACAGCAGTTTATAGGCCGGCTCCACTCTAGTGTGAGGTAAATCACTCTGTTTACCAATACGAGCGCGGACACATTACCAATGCAAACGACGCCTGCCCGGAGCGATGCTCATAGACTCGGTAGCGATGGCATCAAAAGAGAAGATATTTTAAATTTATTAATTGGTATTATTTGGTGTGCATATCTTAATATATATAAATCTCGTGTCACAATGTTTGTCCTCAATGAACTCCTAAACCACTTAACCGATTATAATAAAATTCGCAGACCATGTGCAGTTCGATCCAACTTGAGAGATAGGATAGTTTAAATATATATATATATTTAAACTATACTATACATATACACTATACTATATATATACGTTTCGTTTTCGGCGAGTTTACGTTCACTTTATTCATGTCGTTAATTAGATATGTAACCATATTTTAAGTATCTAAAATCAAAATAATTTTTAAAATGTATGAAGGGACATTTACTCCGTTCTGTGTTTTGTAGGTAAAGATAATATCCTTTCTGCGCACTTAGTAGTAGCGGAATTACACTAGATGTTGTCCAAGTAACAAGTTTTAATATAAACAACTGTTGCGGACAGGGCTTCTGCTTGACCGCGAGGGTGGCAGACACTTTGTGCCGAATGAGCGAGAGGGAGATAGATGGATGGATGTACGTGTCCTTCTCGCACCGGCACGCGCTGGTGTGCCCGCCTCAGGGATGTCGCTTAGTGCTTCTCGGTGATCGCTCGTGGGGTTCTTCTCAGTCTTGATGGAATGAAAGGCTTCTTGCAGATTTTCCTCTTTATTTCTTCTTATCCGGAACAATTACTTTACTGTACTACGACGTATACACTTCGGTGTCTTACTGAATACTGTTGTTGCCACTTCGCTGGCTTATACGAAACTGAACACTTGTTGCCACTTCGCTGGCTAACCCAAAACTGAGCACTTGTTACCACGTCCGTGGCGTATCTACGACTGACCATGCTGAGGAGCCGTCGGCCGGGTATTTATACGGGTTATGGTCTCTAGAACATTCTAATTCACAATAGCCAAAACACACAAAAGATTGTTTGTTTCCTAAAGCAATATCCTTAATCTAGAAAGTTCGGAGAAATACAATAGATCGAGGTAAACACCCTATTGTTCTATTCCTAAAGCATTATAAAAACATTCCACAAAAAATGCTCCTCCAGGAAGGTACCTTTTGTATCATTTTCTAAACAATAGAGCGCGAGACCCGGCTCCGGTCAGTAACTACTACCTAAGCTGTGATCTCTATTATGCAGTTCTTTGGAAACAGATCCATAATAGTTACGGCGATGCGGCTGATGCAACATTTACCTAATTTTACATAATTTTACCTAAGGATTCCTGACAAGTACGAACTTGCTAACTTGTTCTAACTAATCGTCGCCAACAACAACTATAATATTCGTTTCGAACTCCGCAAATTGTTGTACGATTTGGCACATACTTCATAGGTAAATTTATTTCAAAATCGCATTGGCCATAACTATTTTACTGCCAATTTTATGAAGCTCTTATGAACAATCGTTGGACAAAATACAAACATGACATAACATTTCGTCACGCATTTCCCCCAAGGGGCTGGCAGAGGTGTAATACAACACTCACACTTCGCCGGACGATATTCAGTCCCAAATGTGACAGGGGGACTTTTTTTGGGATTGCGAGACTGTCGCAATACACCGGGCTCCAGTCATGTAGCAGATGACATACAATGTGTAGATAAATGTACACACAATGAACAAATTGGTGCGTGCCGTCGGCTGGGTTCGAACCCGCTGCCCCTGGCTTGACAGGCGGGCCTTCTCCAATTGGAACTGTACTTAGACAGAAATGCTTAATTGTAATTGCCCCTGTAGACTGAGACTTTCTGTTTGCTTCGTAAATCTATGTATATCCTAACTAAAATTATAAATGCGAAAGTGAGTTTGTAGGTATGCGCTGAATCGGACGAATGGTTGTGGAAATTTGGAAGGTTTTTATTTGAAGCGAACTACTAGTAGTACTTAATCATATTTTATTACTAGCTGTTGCCCTCAACTTCGTTCGCGTTTATTCAGGAAATAGTATCCATAGACCCTCCTTGTGTCATAATCCAACTATTTACGTACCGACAATGGCTGGCTATTGCCACCTAATATTAATAATTTTAATATTATTCTTCTTTTTAATAGTCTGAAATAAAGTTTTATTATTATTATTATTTATCAAATTTGATCAAGATACGTTAAGCCGCTTAGCCGTGAAAAGCCTACAAACCGACAGACAGACACAGTTACTTTTGATTTTATAAAATTAGTAAATAAAGATTAAGTTTTATGACAACGCTTTTTTTGCTAGCGCTACATAAATCTCCAACGGCGTGTTTTGCTTTTGCGTGCCGAGACCGTGCCAGTGTGCGCTGACGTTTCAATGATACACACTACAACTATAAATACCACACACATGCAAACCCTCCAAATAATTACGACCTCCGCATTTCTTTGAAGCACTGATTGATTGTACTGGGGTGAGAGGTCAAGCTATATTGGATGAGCACTGTAAAGACCAGTTTAAATTGAGCTGTGAATTGGTTTAACTGTAGGAAGTTTATGGTTCGAAATGGAATGGTTAATTTAAATATATGCGTTCGTGAATAGTGTGTTAGCACTCGGTCACCTTCGTGCGACCTCGTGTTTCGACACCGACTAGTTATTGTTCTCCTGAAGGTTTGCAAGCGGCGCGCGCGCCGATTACTGATGAGATGAACGATGTTGCGTTCTTGTTTTGAAATTCGAAAAAAGGTTCTTTAACGATTTTTAAACTTCAACGTTCTTTGAGGTTTACGTATACACACAGGGTTAGGTACACACTAATTTTTGATTTTCATAATACACATAATTATATACTCCGCCAGATACCTATAACATTCCGGTCAGGTACGCAACACGTAGTGAGGTCAATCGAGAAATAAGTTATTTACAAATAGTCCGAAAGAGACGGACGACGATGGCGAGTGACGTCATTACGTGTTTGCTTCCGGAATGCTAAACCATGTTTGTTGGATCATGAGTATAACACTATGCTTTCAGTAGGTATACCTACAGGTTGTTCCACTTTCTGTGATTTCACATTCACACCACCCATCAAGTACAGCAAGTGGCGCTCGTTAACCGGTAAGTACCATAATACCATAAACCGGTAAACGGTACTAAACAGTACCGGTTTTATTTGCATGAAAAATGATTAGTACCGTAACCCACGCGGTCTAAACGACGCCCCCGGGACCGGTGGTAGGGTTGCTTGCTATACAATACAACCCTTTGAATAGCTCACAAAAGGATATGCGAACACCCTTTGTTTACTTACCTAGAGAAATACTCTCTGTAATTTAAACGTTCGTGGATTTATCCTATTACTTTTTTTTTAAATATAAGAGCGATGGCAGCCTAGTTGGGAGAAGGTCCACCTCTCAAGCCAGAGGGAGCGGGTTCGAACCCAGCTGACGGCACGCACCAATTTGTTCATTGTGTGAGCATTTGTGCGTATTGTATGTCATCTGCTACATGACTGGAGCCAGGTGTATTGCGACAGGCTCGCCCCCTGTCACATTTGGGACTGAATATCGTCAGGCGAAATGTGGGTGTTGTATTACACCTCTGCCAGCCCCTTCGGGGGAAAGGCGTGACGATGATATGATTTTTTTTATTATTTAACTAGCTGCGCCCCGCGGTTTCACCCGCTGTAAAAATTATCCTATGTGCTATTCTAGACTATAATCTATCTCTGTGCCAAATTTCATCCAGATCTGTTCAGCCGTTCTGGTGTGAAAGAGTAACAAACATCCATCCATCCATCCATCCATTCTTACAAACATTCGCGTTTATAATATTAGTAGGAAGTAGGATAGGCTTACGTTTGTCCGTCAACATGTCTGATGATAAGCAGTGATGCGGCCTACGATGGAGCACGCTTGCCTAGAAGAAACCGATTCACTCGAGACTTGAAGACACCCAGATTATAAGTGTCAGTGAACACACACTCTAGCGGTCCGTATGAGAAATGAGGAACCAAAGCGTTTCGTGCGTGTTTTTGGTACGTCGACCATAAAACGATGCCGCTTTTTTGTACTCTTGATTGTTTTATAGAAGAACGGGCTAGGGAGAATAAGGTCATGCAAACCAGATGCACACTCCCCGAAATGTATCCGATAAAACACCGATAGACTAGCAACCTTGCGCCGATGATCCTACACAGAAAAAAAACTATTCTCCTATTAAGACAATATTTATTGGCCAAGAATAATAATGATTTATATATGGCCTAAACAATGAATTCTTGACATTAGCATATTATTGTTTTAAATTGACTGTCTTAAATTAAGACATGTATTTTTAATTCAAATCAATATTATTCTCAGATTAATAACTATGAATTCTAGATCTGAGGTAGCATGTATTTTTATTCCAAATTAATATTATTCTCAGATTAATAACTATGAATTCTAGATTTGAGTTAACATGTATTTTTGTTTCAAAATAATATTATTCTCAGATTAATAACTATGAATTCTAGATTTGAGTTAACATGTATTTTTGTTTCAAATTAATATTATTCTCAGATTAATAACTATGAATTCTAGATTTGAGGTGTCATGTATTTTTATTTCAAAACAATATTATTCTCAGATTAATAACTATGAATTCTAGATATAAGCCGTCATGTATTTTGATTCCAAGTTAATATTATTCTCAGATTAATAACTATGAATTCTAGATTTGAGTTGAAACGTATTTTTATTTTAAAAATACCATGTCTTCTTACAAAAACAACTTTATTTCAATCGAAGAAGACCTATATTATTGAATTGAGATGATGTTTTAATAAATTATTCTTAAACTAAGGGTTTTTTGGTTTTCTTTTTGAGAATATAATTTCTTGTATCAAAGTAAGCTTGTGTTTTAGTGATAGAATCAAATTCTCATTATAAAACGTACTATTCTTAGGCGCACCGCAGACGACGACGTGGACCAGGCCAGGCCGGTCAATTTCACCGCGATCGATAGAACAAAGGGTATACTGCCAACCCACACGTGGTCAAAAAGACCGTGGCTGGTCGCGCCGCCAGTGCCCGCGTCACCGTGTGGGTTGGCAGTATACCCTTTGTTCTATCGATCGCGGTGAAATTGACCGGCCTGGGTTGGTCCACGCCGTCATCTGTGGTGCACCTGAATGGCAGAAAATGTTTTAGAGCATGTTATATAGATACAGAAACAATTACTGACATTAGCATTTTTTAAGATATAAAACATGTTATGCAATTAATAAATTCACTGAAATACAAGAAATTAATCTCTATTGATCAGGTAAAACAAACAAAAAATATATTAATAAGTAATGTATTTATCAAAGAAAAACATACAAAATTATTAGGCACAAAGTTAAAAACCTACTAGCCGAGCTAAATTGCCGAGTTTTGTTTCTACTCTCTTAAAATAATAGAAATAAATGTCTTGGCATGGTCTTACTCACTCGATACACCATTTTATGAGATTTAAAATAATTGAACATACTTTTGATAAATCTGCCAACTTAATTTACTAGAAAACAATATTACATATATCCAGAAGTATTTTCATGTTTTTGTTTTAGTTGTTGGTTTCGTAGTACTTCAAAATTGATTTTCCACATGGAGATGTCGTGAGCAGTGTTTTCAGGTCAGTCAAACTCTGGTAAGCTAGGTGTGTTCGGAAACAGATTTTTCTATATGGTCTACGTCCGCACATATATCCGATATGTCAGCTGTGGTAATGGTGATATTCTCGGTCTGAAAAATAAATAAAAATTTTATCTTTGTGTTTTTAGTACATGAGTATAGGTGTGCCCCAATTTATCGGTACAGTGAAGTAAGCGAGCCACTTCCTCTACTCAGTTTCTTAAAATATTTCAGAATTTTTAATAAATAGGTATTACTCAGTTTTACTCCGAGTACAGAAAATTGATTAGTGCATTTTAATTTATTGATAGCTTACACTACTACAGGGGTGGGGTGGGTTCGAGCCACAATTTCATAGGAAATGGTAATTTCTCCGGGATAAAAGCAGTCATGTCCTTTTCTGTACCCCGGACACCGTGTATGCAAAATGCAGAACTTCAATCGAATCTGACTGTACATACCGTCATCAACGATGTCAAGTATTCTTCGATTTTGTTCTCTAATTTAATACGTGTTCCTATAGTCGAACACAACTCTTCCAGACGATCTCCTTTAACTTCTTGGTCGAGAGTTATACAATTAACTGAAATGAAGAATCACAAGTTTTAATCCAACAATAAAATTATTTTCATAGCAAGGTTAAAACATCTGTCTCTCGGGTTAAGTTACAGTTACTTACTTACCACTAAATTGTTCAATGATGTCCGGGGGAATATTCAAACTGGTGAGCAATTCTTCCATTTTCTCCGTTATAGGGATCTTAATTACTGTATTAATGTAGTAATCCCTTGTTTTTTTACCTAACGTAACTTAGGTTAAGTAGGTAGCTACATATATCTTGGTCACTAAACAACTACGAACACTCACTATCGAAAGATGATAAAGAACTACGTAGGACCCAATCACTTTCATCCAAATTAAAATACAGTCAAAGAACCTCTTATTAATCACTTGTATTGTAAAATAATAACTAGCGCGCACACACGATGTTAACCTGTTAGATGTAATGGCAGCCTGGGCGGCGGCCACCGAGCGAACTTCATTCGCAGTGTTGCCAATACTGATTCCGCAAAGAGCGCTAAAAAGTCGCCGGAACCATGGTAAAAAAACCTACTTAAATTTTTTGGGTTACAAGGAACCCGTTAAATTTGTTCTGCCCGTCCGTCCGTCTCAACTTATTAAAATTTGTATTTTTGAACCTTAATTTTGAAAATGACTTAGAATTCCTTGAAATTACTTAGAGTTACTTGAAAATTACTAGACTAGGTGCTCTAACCACTGATCACGGATGTTAAGCAACGGACGACACGGTCAATCTTCGTATAGATGACCGCGGGTAGCATTCACAACTGAGCATAACAACAATCGTCAAGCTGTGTCAGAGGCCCTTGGGTTGGGTGGCAAGAAACATAACCAAACCTAGCTACTCGGTCTATACTAACCTGTGTGCATTTATGGCATACTAGCTGCGCCCCGCGGTTTTACCTGCGGTCACACATTTGAATAACAATATTATTACCCTCCACTGCCATAGATAGGTCACATTTCCAGTCAGCTTTTAGCGTTCCGTACCTCAAAAGGAAAAAAACGGAACCCTTATAGGATCACTTCGTTGTTCGTCTGTCTGTCTGTCTGTCAAGACCCTTTTTCTCAAGAACGCGTGAAGGTATGGAGCTGAAATTTATATGACATACTCAAGTCCATGGTCTCCATGTCAACCCAATCAAAAGATACAGCTGTTTTTGCTGCTAATTTTGGCATTTTCAAAGGAAAATGCGCAACTCAAAAACCTACAGGGTACTTCCCGTTGACCTAGAATCATGAAACTTGGCATGAAGCAAGGTCTTATAACACAACCAAATGAAAAATTCCGAAAATTGCGAATTTATAAATATTTGACGAAAAAAAAACCAATACAAAGTTAGTTTGTAGTTCGATCGTATTGAAGACCATACATATCAACTACAAATTAAAATTGTTTTCTGAACTAACTAACTTTTACTGATTTTAATATTTCTTGTTGAAATTATTATTAGTAGGTATGTACGGAACCCTTGGTGCGCGAGTCGGACTCGCACTTGTTTTAGTTTCTAGTAGGTTTACACTTAGCTAAATTTAGTAGATTAAATTCAGGTATTATCATATTCATCTCATCATCATCATATCATATTACACTTGGCTAAATTTAGTAGATTAAATTCAGAAGCAAATTTAGAAGCAAGTTCAAAATTCAAAAGTTTCTAAATGATTCAGTCAATCAGAAACCACCCTTGCTTCTGAATTTAGTATCCTAACGATATCCTAACTT
This sequence comes from Peribatodes rhomboidaria, assembly GCA_911728515.1. Lineage (NCBI taxonomy): Eukaryota > Metazoa > Arthropoda > Insecta > Lepidoptera > Geometridae > Peribatodes > Peribatodes rhomboidaria. The sequence continues at coordinate 12,406,430 of OU452172.1, forward strand.
ACTAAATGCTATTACACCATTGTAAACAGTGACGTTACCAAGTGTTTGAAATATCCTATGGTTCGAATAAATAAATTGAATTGAATAGAACACTTCACTGAATTCAGTAGCATTAATATTTTAGAAGTAGTTTCTATGGCGGTCCGTACCTACACGTTCAATCTCGATGCGTTTGGCCGCCTATGCGTTTATGTGAAACTGCCAAATATTGGTGTAATTTTATAATGTGGCAATATCAAGTGTATGAGCCAAGAATAATTTTCTTGAATTTAAGAACCATTATTTTTGAATATGTTTATATACCTACTTAGTTCAATCAAATTAATAAATGCTAAATACATCAGTAGGTACAAAGACTAACCCTTGTCTCACATGGCACGAACCATTTAACTTTCTGGTAGGTATACGATATACAATATATTATGTGTTTCCAGCTTTTAACAATGAAATAACATGATTAGGTATTATAAATAAGTATACTTAGCAAAATGCAATTAATTTCGCGTACGGGATCCATTTCTATTATTGTTCGTTGACCGTTTATTACTATACTTACCTAGATCCTACTTCCTACTAATATTATAAACGCGAAAGTTTGTGAGAATGGATGGATGGATGGATGTTTGTTACTCTTTCACGCCAGAACAGCTGAACAGATCTGGATGAAATTTGGCATAGAGATAGCTTATAGTCTAGAATAGCACATAGGATATTTTTTAACCGCGTGTGAAATCGCGGGGCGCAGCTTGTAAGTAATAATTTATGACCTTTCATTACCTACTGAATAAAAGCAGCTAAGGTACCTATTTATCGCATTGTCACAGGCTTAAAATAACTACTTAGGGGCCGTTTATTTATTATTTATTAATCACGTGAGGCCAGAAAGAGGAAGAGGGGGTTTACACGTACATATTACGTGTATTTATTTTTTTCGTCAAACGCGCGATTTCTATACTGAAAAACGGCTTGTACCTACCTATACCTAGCTAGTGGGATTTTGACTAACTGTTGCCTGGCAACGAACGAAGTCCTCGCGCGCCTCGACTCGACCTACTAAAATACCTAACACGTGTCTTTTTTGCTCTTTAATCGTCACCACGTATCACCAAGAGGGGGTTAAAAATGGTAAAAAAAACATCTCGTATTATAGGCGTATGATAAGTTGTGAATAGGATTGAATTCGCATGTTTGCTATCACGGGGTGAATCTTCTGTACTTGTACTATTATTTATTCTGTGGCCTAGTCGGGTTAGCATTTGACCTTGCATTAATTCCCGTCAGTAATTTTACGAGTACCTACAGTATTTTTTATTGCCGGAATCTTTAGTGGGCGTAACCCTAAGAGTGAGTTGCACCAAGTAATTTTAACGAAACGATAACCAAAGAGTAACTGGCCGTAATGGGTTCCATCATTTTAGCAATGGTTAAAATGACGTCACAAATAACGATAACAATAACCGTCCAATTTCGGGCGGTTAGCGGTTAAAGTTGTTAAGTCATATGTCACCTTGTCTGTTATCTTATTTTTTGTCAAGGAATGGTTTTTGCTCAATATCTCAGTCATTTTCAACTTTGCAACAATAACACTAAGAACCTAAGTGGTTGTAAATTAGATTATCTACAACTTTAGTGCCAATAGTTTTTTGATATTTTTTTAATTAATCGTGAAGAATGGTAAAGTACTTTTAAAAAATGTTTTTGAATGGAAAGTGTAATCCTATCTTTGGTTAGTGTTAATACCTACTCAATTTCGAAACTGAATGTGTTTCAGTTTCGAAATTGAGTAGGTATCTCAAAATACTCTACCGAAGAATAATCTTCTAAATAGAAGATAAATCTTTGTGCTTCCTTACAAAGAAACTATAATTCTTGGTATAAATATCTTCATATAAATTATTTCTAGCATAAAGAATAATGTTGTCTTCAACGAACACTAAATAGTTGGATTTAAACCAAGTATCTAATATTTTTGAATGAAAAAAACCTGCTCTTGATTGGAAAATTCAATCTTTTCTTTGGTCAACACATTCACTGTTTCGAAATTGAGTGTCTCAAAGATCTCTACCGAAGAATAATTTTCTCAATAGAAGATAATCTATATGCTTCCTAACCGAGAAACTATAATTCTTGGTATAAATATCTCCTTAGAAATTATTTCTAGCATAAAGAATAATGTTGTCTTCAACGAACACTAAATAATTTGATTTAAATCAAGTGTCTAATATTTTTGAATGAAAAAAAACTGCTCTTGATTGGAAAATTCAATCTTTTCTTTGGTTAAAACATTCATAGTTCTTGAATTAATACCACAAAGTATTGAATCAAGTATGTTATTCTTAGTTTTAGTATCAATTATGAGAATAATTTATTTTTATTGTAAGACTTCTGCATTTCTTGGATTTATAATAATGTTTCAAATTAAGATAATATTGTCTCATGTTTAAACAATATTTTTGAGAATAATCTTATTTTTGATCTAAGCAATTTTGTAGTGGCATTTTTTTCCGTGTAACTTTGAAGTTTGGTCTGGACAAGGGAGTCGTTGCCAATGAGCTTCTTGGCACGTTTCTCGATGGACTCCAACGCCTCGTACTGATACAACTTGTACTGATTTAATATTTATGTTATTACCGCGGTTGTATACCCGCATCCCGCATCCCGTGTTTCGGGATGTAGTCCGGTGTAACCGTTCCGAAGACGGGTCTGAGTAGTAGCGCACTTGTAGCGCCTCACTCAACTGCCGTCTTTGTACTTCTTCACTCTACAAAACTTCAAGACTAGAGTGAATAAGTACCTTATAGGTCGTCGTGTTCCATCTTAGACCCCAACGTCGCTTAACATCAGGCGAGTTGGTGATCAAACGCCGACCTATTCTACATTAAAAAAAAAAGTTATAAACTATCCTAAATGTGCTATTCCTATCTCTGTGCCAAATTTCATGCTGATCCGTTCAGCCGTTCTGGCGTGATTGAGTAACAAACATCCATCCATGGATGTATGTATGTACATTCACCCAAACTTTCGCAATTATCGACTGAGCGAGCGTCAGCAAGCGAAGCGTCACTGCTTTAGCTTCGACCAAATATGCTTTCGTATGTCCGAATGCTGTCTGGATCTCTGTCCGGATCTCTGTCTTCCTCTACAGTCTACAGGTCGCACATCTTAAGAGGGCCGCGACGTTCTGAAATTTACATACAAACGCACTTCTCAAATTTCTTGAAAACCATTTGTCAGATTATGATGAAATTTAGCATGTACAATTAAATTAACAATATCTCCGCCCCTATGTTCTTGGTTTTTTTTAAATCGTTCTCAAGCTAAAATAGAGGTATGAAAAATATCTGCATTTTTAAGGGGTCACTTTTGACTGATTTATTCAATAGGTAGACAAAGCAAATCAAAAATTCCATTACATAGGGAGGTTGTCTACGTCATTAGCTGTTAAATGAATCAATAATACAAGGGAAATTCTTAGTTACTTAAGTATGATTACAGTAGTGCAAAAGTCATAAAAAAAAATGAAATTGCACTTTGTCACTCTATATGTAAGTTTAGAGGCTCGTCAGTATCATTACTCGCTCTCTTCAGTCGTCTTCTTCTTCTAGACAAAATGGCGATAGAATACCTTAAGCCAATGCGAAGTTAGTTTATGTCGCCTAGGTCGAAATTAGTTAGGTCGCCAGACTCTTAACCGATTTCCGAACCGATCTTAAATTCCGTATAACTAAAGAACCTACTCACAAAATTTTACGCAAATTGGTTGAGGAATGCGACCTGCAGAGGGGCACAAACGTCGGTGGAAGTGGAGATCAAGGTCATGGAAATCCACAGCTCACAGAGTCACTAATTTTAGTAACTTAGTAGTGATTACTTTTTTTGCGTCTATTTTTTGAGTGTTCAGTTTGGATTTATTTCGTACTAGCTGCGCCCCGCGGTTTCACCCGCGGTTAAAAAGTATCCTATGTGCTATTCTAGACTATGATCTATCTCTGTGCCAAATTTTATCCAGATCTGTTCAGCCGTTCTGGCGTGAAAGAGTAACAAACATCCATCCATCCTCACAAACTTTAGCGTTTATAATGTTAGTAAGATTTGGTGTCATTAGAGAGTTTTTGTATTGTATTTATTTATAACTAAGAATGCAACAGAGGGGTGTACAAATTTAAAGTGGCAGGCAGCAAATGTGTAAATTCACCATTATCCGGTCACCAGTATTACATTACAGACAATAACCGCTTTTGTTTCCATGAAAAACTTTACGGTACATCCACGGTCCTAACAAACGGCACCCTGGGGTGAGCCAACCCCTTCAGTCCTCCAGACGTAAAGAAAACACGAGTGAAATGGGAAATACAATACGAGCCGTAGTTTTGAACAGTAATTTTCAAGCAAAATAAAGGGTGTTGGAAACTTATAAACTTCATAAAACTTACAACTTAAATAGCTCTTTAGACAAAAATACAAATCTTTCTTCCTTTGTAAAAATATCCTACTAATATTATAAACGCGAAAGTTTGTAAGAATCGATGGATGGATGGATAGATGTTTGTTACTCTTTCACGCCAGAACGGCTGAACAGATCTGGATAAAATTTGGCACAGAGATAGACTATAGTCTAGAATAACACATAGGATACTTTTTAACCGCGGGTGAAACCGCGGGGAGCAGCTATTTTATATTTGAACATATGTAACGTTTGTATTTATAAAAGATTGCCATTTGGTAAAGGCCCCCAGGGTTCCCAGGGTCAACAACACTTATTTAGATCCATATTATCTATAGTTTCTATAAAACCTATTTCTACATTCTATTTTCACCTATTTTTTTATCTATATTAATATAACCGTTCATCGTGACACCACTACCCTCGTTATAACCCAAATAACGTGATACTACTTTGTTACAAAACAAAATTCATACCTATTCATACAAAGAAAAACTTTTACTAAACCACTAAAATCTCCATAAAGTCGTTTCCTCTTGATCCCCAACAACTGTGATGTTTCTTTTTACTTTTTTGGGTTCCCGCAGAAAATAGACGGGACAGAGAATCCATGGGAATATTTCTATGTGACTTTTACTACCTTGCTCAATAACTATCTTTATAAATAGAATAGAATATAATAGTATAGAAACTCTATAATCAAAAGCTTGGCTGACCGGCAGCTGCTGACTGCAACATACAGACGATGGGTAGCTATTGCTACCTAAGCGATTGATGTGATAGTTTTATTTACCTATTTATTTTATTTGACTTAGTTTTAAATTTTATTTATAATTGCAATGTGTGTACCTATATGGATCAGTGTGTCCGGATTAAAGTTTTATTTATTTATTTATAAATCTAAATAAATCTAAATCTTTGATCCATCTATCTAGGTTTGATCAATTTCAGATTGCATTCGTGAGGTATCTTTAGATTCGTATTGGCTTCCGAGATGTCAATGTCAAAGACTACATTTCGCAGTCAGGTTTTAGTTTATTACTATAGCTGTCACCCCGCGATTTCGTTCGCATTTTTTAAATATTTATATATATATATATAAATGTGAGCTATCCTATCTGTTAAGTTAGATCGAACTGCACACGGTGTGCAAATTTGATTGAAATCGGTTAAGTAGTTTAGGGGTCTATAGCGGACAAACAACGTGACACGTAATTTATATTTATTAAGATTTTAATGGTAATACTCGTTTTTATTAATTGCGATTAGCATGTTAAAATGTGAAGTTAAATATGTATTAATGTTAGCTAAAAGATAAAAAACGCCCGAATTAATAATTTGTTTATTTAAATAGCAATAAAGTGAAAAGGCTCTAATTGATTTCTGTCAAAAATTCACCTCTGACTTCGTTTTCTTGTCTCTCTTTTACAGTTAGAGTTAATTATTTCCATCTGTGCCGCCTAAATCTTACTTTATTTCTTTTTATTTATACTATCTACTTACACTACTGCATGAACAAAGCACGGGGCTCTATTTGGAGATTTGAGATTTTCATCTCATTTTTCTTCGTCCCTCCTTCGTTTCGTTTCTACGTGTAGGAATAGCCCTCCGCAGTGGGGCTATTCCTGCACGTAAGATGAGATGAGATTTTATCTATCTTAGTCACTTTCACACCTCCGTTTCAAACGAGAGCAACAAGGACAAAGAAAAGTGAGATGAAAATCTCAAATCTCCGAATAGTGCCACAGGCTTCTCTTTCTTTACATAAGCCTGCACAATAAGATCATGCCTCCAAATAATAAATCTCTACGGGTCCCTCAACACGCGTGTAAATAATTCACACTTTACCAATCTTTTCACAGGTTTTTCTTTCAATTTCACGCCCAGCTCACCCGGGCTTTCTTTCTGAATATATTACGCTCTCACCTCGTAGATTTGTTTATTTGGGCACGAGAGGTGAAAAATGAATGCGGTCGCGGCGTACATTACTTTCAGCGCTGTTTTATGCTCGGATAGTGTTTCAGTTTGTTTCTTTTGTAATTTTCCGCTGCTTTTTCCGGCTCTTTTGCACCAAAAGTTGAGTTGAGTTGATGAATTTTTTTCTCGCTAAGCATGGGCATGTTTAGCGAGAAAAAAATCCATCAATAACATCATTGAAGTGAATAAAATAAATAAATGAAGATGATTAATGAAGTGATCCTATTGGTGTTTTTTTTTCTTGTCTGTCATAAAAGTGTAAAAAGCGATGATAGCCCAGTTCGAGAAGGACCGCCTCTCAAGCCAGAGGGAGCGGGTTCGAACCCAGCCGACGGCACGCACCAATTTGTTCATTGTGTGAACATATGTGCTTATTGCATGTCATCTGCTACATGAATGTAGCCCGGTGTATGGCGACAGGGTCGACCCCTGTCACATTTAGGACTGAACATCGTCCGGCGCAGTGTGGGTGTTGTATTACATCTCTGCCAGCTCCATCGGGGGAAAGGTGTGACGATATGTCATCCTTGTGCTGGCTTGTCACCTTTTGGGGGATAAGCACATTTTACATGGGGATAAGACTCTTACTTGTTTTTTACACACATAACTAGCTATATGCTTATTTACTGCACAGATTTAATGAAAATCCGTATATCTTTAAATTCTGCGTGAACCCTGAATAGGCCTTGCGTTAGGTTTGTCGTCAAAACTGAAGAATGTTATACAAAATACAGTAAAAACGTTTAAATGCCAGTATTGTTCAAATCGAGCATAACAATTTGAAAGCATGAGTCATACTAGATGATTCAACTCCGATCAACCTAGAGGAAAAGATGGAACACTGCGTTATATCTCGCTGAAGCCACTTTTTTATTAAACTTGTGTGCGTGGACTGCGTGGTAGTGTTGCCATGAAAAACATTTACAATTGCACGAAAACTAATATTAATTCCCAAACTCTACGTTAGCCATTTCCGTACCAACATACTTACAACCTTAGTAGATTTAATATTCTAAAACTGCACATATTTGTGAGAGTTTAATGTTACCGCTTTTTCAAAATTAACTTGTAAAAAAACTGCACAGTTTTTAAAAAGAACCTCAAAATGTAGTCCTGGCCACACTTTTATAATGCACTATGTATATTTATGTATACTAAATTATACCATAAACCAATGCACACAACTATACCTTAAACATAATGTCGAGGTAATAACGACCAAGCGAGTAGCGTAGTTCTTTTGCGTCAATGTGTGCGTGTTGTATACCTATACGACAGTGGCGTAGTTTTTGGATGGTTTTTGGCTTTACCTAAATCATACGCCGTGCGCCATCTTATTCTCTAGGTTGATATAAGACGATTGAAATAGCTGTTATTGTTTCTGTCCCTCGTTGCGTTTTCATTAAATTGACACCAGAATTTTCATCTGTTGGCTGAAAATTTTAATATTGATTAAGTATAACTATTTATAGTTACAATACAATGCAACAACGAATCTGACAATAAGCGCGTTGCAATTTACTTTAAGACTTGTTGCACAATTTTATTGTACCTAACGATGTTTTTGTCGTTTTTTTGTGTTGTGTCACTCGTGAGCAACCGCGTGGTCTTTTCCCATCGACTACCATCAACGGACTATCAGGCTTCTCCGAGCGATATGTCCGAATATCTGAGTACCCGCAGGAAGCAGACAGCGGACAGCCTTGTGGTTATTGCGAGCGCCTTCAGAATGGATATTAGGTTGGTTCGGTTTCTTTCCAACGAGTAACACCCTCAACTGTAACTCTGGTATGTACCAGAGTTACAGTTGAGGGTGTTAAACTGTAACTCTGATAAAAGTACCAGAGTGACAGTTGTGGGTGTTACTCGTTGGTTAGTAAAAAATTCCAATCAAATAGAGACGTAAATGGATTTTTTATTTAAAAAATCCTAACCAGTAACACCTGAACTGACTCTGAATCGATGGGAAATGTTACAATTTAAAATTTCCTAAACAGCAACACTGTTACGTGTCGGCGTGCGGTCCAAAGAATTCGTAACATCCGCCACCATTTTACAATACATGATGAAAAGTAATGAAGTAACCTCATTCATTTTCTACTGACATGTTTTTGACCCAATAGTTTTATCTCTGCTTTGACAACATAAAAAACAAAAGCACAATTTCTTCGCCAAGTCACGAGCGTAGGTGAGTCGACTAATGCAAAAGCTTTAACCCTAATTACCCTCACATCCTTATCAGGTCCCTTCAGATCTCGAGAACCCTCGGACGACGCAAATCGCCTGACTTGTCCCTCATCTGCTGCCAATTCATTATCGGACTTCCAGACCTAACATGAAGTTCATTCCAACAAAAACCCTCATAAATTTAAGCTTTAGTTCAATATTAATAGAGTTTCTTGTCGATCAACCAAGCAGGGCTCGATAATATGTTTTAGAATTGAAATAGGAATGATTACTCGCCTCGCGTGTTCGACTTTCGAACGTCGTATTCGTTCGGAACTGTAATTAAAATGTAACTGTAATGGCATGGAATAAGGTGAGTTTTTCCGGTTGGTTGGCGAATGTAGGTTGTTTTTGAAGCGTGTTCAACTAAAGCAATGAGAGAGGGCGTGATAAATAACCGCCTTTGTGAAGTTACCGCTGGGGTATTAAAATGCGTTTTGAGGTTGCTTTTTTGTGTCGTCGGTTCCGTAGCGACAAGAGTGGACTGTCTGGAATGCGGGATTTATTTGGCAGGCCTCATGAGAAACAGACAGGAACGGTCGTAAAGTACCTATAAGAAAATAGCCGTTCCTCAAACATGCTCGGATGTCTTTTCATTATTATCGTTGTTATTTTTGTAACGAACTAAGATAGGTATGAACAACTGCCCTCTGAGATATAGTTTGTACTAGTTCCGTGGGCAGGCTTATTATATTACAGGGCATTTTACAGGGTATGTAGTGTAAAAAAAAAGCGATGATAGCCTAGTTGGAGAAGGCCTGCCTCTCAAGCCAGAGGGAGCGGGTTCAAACCCAGCTGACGCCGACGGCATGCACCAATTTGTTCATTGTGTACATATGTGCGTATAGTATGTCATCTGCTACATGAATGGAGCCCGGTCTATGGCGACAGGCTCGCCCCTTGTCACATTTGGAACTGAATATCGTCCGGCTAAGTGTGGGTGTAGTATTGCCAGCCCCCTCGGAGGAAAGGCGTGACGATATGTTATGATATGTTATGTAGGGTATTATTGTACTTGCTTATATAAATACCTATTGCAGTTCTAAGTTGTAAAACCAAATAAACGTAAGTACCTAGGTACTTCTAATATTGTAATTCTTAGCTCTAATTTTTTAAACTTTAAAGTTATTTGTATTTGTATTAGTTGTATTGCAAAGAAATCTTTGTTATGTTCACGAAAATTAGTATAGGAACCCGTAACTGTTCTGATGTTCTAAAATTATGTATAGGTACGAGTAAGCCTCAGATTGGCCTCGGTCCACTTTTTCTACGTACGCCTGTCTCTCTTGCCGGAAAATATTTATTTTTGCCTGCAGCAACGATTACTCTACAGACTCTACTAGGTAAGTAGGTACTTACAATTCATTCGAGAGTGGCACACAGTAGAAAGTTTCCGATTTCTAGAACCACGTGGCGCCATCTGTTTTTGGACGTCAACAACACATATTTTGTAGACGGTTCTCTATGGGAACAGAGTTTAAAAAGAAAGTTGGCACAGAGATAGATTATAGTCAAGAATAATTACACTTATGATACTTTTTAACCGCGGGTGTAACCGTGGAGCGCAGCTAATCGAATAAAAGGAAAATCGAATCGAATTGAAGATAAGTCGAAAATCATCTACTTTATTAAAAAAATCGATTTTACGTCATCCGAATTGGATTTTGCAAAAAAAGGACCAATTTACAAGTAGGTTTATCATAAAAAGTCCTACTTACTTACTGGGTCCGGGTTCTCGCGAAGCACCAGAGCGCGCTCCTCTCTCCTGATTTCTGGCCCGAGAAGAGGCTGGTGTCCTAGTGTGTCCTAGTATGTCCTACTGTAGTCCTAGTTAGTAGCGCCACTATCTCCTACACTAAACTCGCTGTCTCCAAGCTTGTCCTAGTCTTACATCCTTAAAGCCTGGAAATCCCAGCAAGAATAGTTTAATTTTAATGTATCTACAAAATCTATCTAATACAAGCTGCGCCCGCGGTTTCACCCGCGGTTAAAAAGTATCCTATGTGCTATTCTATACTATACTCTTTCTCTGTGCCAAATTTCATCCAGATCTGTTCAGCCGTTCTGGCGCGAAAGAGTAACAAACATCCATCCATCCATCCATCCATTCTTACAAACTTTCGCGTTTATAATATTAGTAGGATCACAGACGCAAGTGTTTGGATCGATGTGTGGATGGACTGATTACGCCGACGCCAGAACCGCTGGATTGATCTGGATAAAATTTGGCACAGAGATAGAGTATAGTCTAGAATAGCACATAGGATACTTTTAAACTGCAGGAGAAACCGCGGTTCACAGCTAGTATGTTAGGTATATAGTCTGTAAAGTATTTGTAATAACAACACGGGCTATGAGCTCGTGTTGTTATTTCATTACAATCGATGCCTGAAATAAACGGTTGTTAACTTTCTATGAGTAAAAACAGCCTCAACCTACAAACAGTGTACAATCGTTTCACCACTACAAAGTTGAAACCAATTCCTGGTAAAATAACTTTGTACTCAGTATTCCTACTCACCTGCAGGGCTATTCACAACCATTCGGAAACGTTTCCGTTCGGATTTAAAAACTGTTAAACTTAAATTTTACGAATATCAGTCTATACTCATAAGTTTATTCTCCCTAGCCCGTTCTTCTCTAAAGGAACCAAGAGTACAAAAAAGCGGCATCGTTTTATGGTCGACATACCTACAACACGCACGAAACGCTTTGTTTCCTCATTTCTCATAAGGACTGCTAGAGTGTGGAATACTCTGCCAGAGTGTGTGTTCCCTGACACTTATAATCTGGCTGTCTTCAAGTGAATCGGTTTCTTCTAGGCAAGCGTGCTCCATCGTAGGCCACATCACTGCTTATTATCAGGCATGTTGGCGGCCAAACGCAAGCCCATTAAGTAATAAAAAAAATAAAATAAAAAATAAAAGTTTTTAAACGTGATTAATTCTTCCGATCGGATTTATACTTGATACCCTATTGAAATTTCTGGGATCCGATCGGAAACATTTCCGAATGATTGTGAATAGTGCTATTCGCTGATCAGAAATTAGTTTTAGTTACAAACTCATACTGATTTCACTGCAAGTACAAAATGATCATAACATTAGTTTAAAACAGAAAAGAGACACTGGACTCGGATCCGGCGTACAACACGGTATTGTCGGCTAACCTAACCTTACGTCTCCACAAAATAAACAAATGTATTTAAATATACCTACTTATATTATCACTTCAAATAAGAAATGCAAATTAGAATTACCTAAGTACAATTAGGTATTTACAAATAAAGTACCGTAGAGCGCGTTGATGAGCCCAGAAATATTTTTCAAAACGTTTCTTACTGTATTTTGGTCGAAAGCAACCAATTAACAAACATTTCGGAAAATATTGAAGCTGAAAACACTGCAAGCCTCGCACATCAATCGAAGCGTGAACTGTATTTCCTGAAACCTGATAAATTCTGTAACGGTTTTCCGTACATTTTCCCAAATATTGCGTGAGACACGGAACATCAGAGGTGTAATGGAAAAGCTCCTTTCTCTGAGTTCGTACCTTTTTTAACTACAACTGTTTTTAACCGCCGGCGCAAAAACGAAAGGCTGTTATAAGTTTGACGTGTCTGTCTGTGTGTGTGTGTGTTGTTTGTGGCATCGTAGCTCCCGAACGGATGAACCGATTTTGATTTTGTTTTTTTTTGTTTGAAAGAAAGATGAAAAATGATTGATGAAAGATGAAAGATGATTTGATGAAAATCGGTGTTGGAAATTTTTATTCTTTTTAACTTAAACTTGTTCCTTAAGCAACATCCGTTCCAATACTTACTGAATATACTTATCAGCGAGGAAAACAATGGTAAGTAAGTATGGTTTACATTTGAAGTATGAGCATGAAAAAAGTTTTTGTTAGTACGAGTATGCTTCCATATAACACAGAAAAATATCTACGTACCCAGATTTGAAGTATGAGCATGATTTTTTTTTGTAAGTACGTGTATGCCTCCCTATACAAACATAGAAAAAGATGGACGCAACGTCCCGGCTGGCTTACTTTTTCACACACAATAGTCACATAGCAGATTTCTCCTTCATCGATCATTCTCATTATCTCATCTGGAAAATCTCTACTGCTGGGCAAAGGCATTTTCAAAGGACCTCCACGATGGTCGGTCTTGGGTTCCACCACTTCCACCATCTAATCTGCCTTTACTTACTTCTATTTAACGATGATAGCCTAATAGGAGAAGACTCGCCTCTCTAGCCAGAGGGATCGAGTTTGGACCCAGCCAAAGGCACGTACCAATTTGTTCATTGTGTGAACATTTGTGCGTATTTAATGTCATCTGCTAAGTAACTGGTACTAAGCCTGACAGCCTGGAAAAGCTGATGGTAGTTGGTCAGGTCGACGGGAAAAGACCACGCGGGCGCTCACCTACCCGTTGGTCAGACCTAATAAGGACGCGCACGGGCCTGGCAATACCTGAAGCGATTAAAACCGCCGAAGACAGAAACTCGTGGAAGAGCATAGTGCATTGTGTACACTCAATCAAACTGGGCACGACCTTCAGCAATGAAGATGCCGACTAAGAAGAGAAGACTAAGTAACTGAAGCCCGGTGTGTGGTACGGGTTCGCCCCCTGTCACATTTGGGACTGAATATCAGGGGTGTTGTACACCTCTGCCAGTCCCTTCGGGGGAGACGTGACGGTATGATGATGATGATTTAAACCACTTTCTTGTTTCTTTTATTAATTCTGTGCCATGCTTCATATGCTCATACCTCATGGTCATACTTTTTTGTCTCACATGGTGTTTCCAACGGGTGCATGTCACGGCACAAAACACGGTATGCAAAGGATGGAAGTGCTAAATCACGGGAGCAAACGACATTTTTTCCGGCTCTCACCCCTTACGAGCGGTGTCTCGAGAGATAGTAGAGGTACCTACTGACTACCGTCTGCAAAAAAACGTACCATTTTCTAAAAGACAATGGGCAAATTGGTCCAAAAATATCTATAAGTTTGCCCGAAGATAAATTCGGTGCATTATTTTTCGGTAGATTATTTTTAGGGTTTGCACCTATGTGCCAATCTACCGACTACCTATGTGCTACCGAATACGCTATTGTATACGGTAGATTATTTTTATGTATTAAAAAAAAGTACGACACCGGTAAAATTCAACCTACAGATATCGATATTTTTATTGTTAATGTAGTAAAACGTCCTTTTCGTATTTCGGTAAGTTCCTGTCCATCCAAAGGTTACCTGGAAGAAATCGCTTTAGGCGATAATGTCGCCCTTGTACTGCCGAAAAATGTATTTTAGTTTTTAAGTTTTTCATGTAGTTTTTGGTGTGCAATAAAGATATATTGTATTGTATTGTAAAACTATGAATAATTTATCAGAAATGTTAAACAAAACCTCCATGGTGACGTCGCTAATCACGATGACGTGACCTGCATGGCGGGGGAATATTGCGTAAATGACTTCAAATTTTCTTTTCACAAGGTTTATTTAATCACAACTACAATACAAAACATCTCCAAAACTGTGGGTTCGCATTCAGCGAGATTTATTTTGCGTAAGCCTCTAACCCTTACCTACAAATCGGCTATAATATCAACCTTGCGGGCGTTTGGACCAACGTCCATTTAAATTTGTCCATTGTCTTTTGACACTAGTTGTCTACCAAAGATGTTTTCACTCACTGATATTCACATCATTGAGAACCCGTGTAATGACCCACTAATTTGCACCCTAAAAGTGGTTAAGGCACGGAACATGAAATCGCAGACTTCATACTTGCACATAATTGATCCTGTATAATGGCCCAGTAATGAGCACCCTAAAAATGGTTAAAAAGGCACGGAGCACGAAATTGCAGACTTGATCCTTACAAATAATTTTTGTTTCTTTTTCGTCGTGTCGGATAACAATGTTGAAATTATTGCTTCCCAATGCTTTGCCAGTGCGGCCCTACAAAGAGTGATCTTAATACAAGACTCCATGCCGGGAGCACTTTTCACTTTGATAGCGAGAAAAAAAAAAACTAAACCAATTTTAAAAATTTAAATATGTTACGGTCACCAATTCTTTTTTTTTTAATATCAGGACACTTGCACAGATGGTCGTCTGACACCAAACTAAGCGAAGCTTATACTATGGCTGCAAGAGACTAAATATACTAAACAAGTCAATCAATAGACTAAGTCAAATAAATATTTTTCTTTCTTTCTTTCTGTATATAAATACAGAATATCATCTATTTTTAAATACATGCTCAGATAGATATTAACACCGACATAGAACAAACACGAATGTTCATCGCATAAATGTTTGCCCTAGGTGGGAATCGAACCCACGTCCCCAAGCTCAGAAAGCAGGTTCACTATCAACTGAGCCACCGAGGCAGTCAATTTGTAATTGGAAAAAAATCTGAAGATTTCACGCCAATGTCATTTTTTTTTGTCGTAACGCAATAGGTACGCGTATTCTACCGAAGAGGTCACCACTTTTAGCACAGAAGAATTGCTAGCCCTACAGACAGGAGCATCAGTTAAGATCCAATGTTTTATAATAAGCGACTCTATGATCACTCCATATAGCGTAATTTCATGCGTCAAATCTTTTCCGAATCTTTCTATGTTCGCAGGGAGAAGAGACCTTAAAGACCTGTACCTTAAAGACACAGACAGAGAGTTGAGATTGTTTTGCACTCCGAGCGACCCACGCGGCAACCGCGTCATCGAACGAATGCGCTAGGGTTTCACCTATGATATTTTTGTAATAAAACAAAAAAAAACGTATGTATGTATGTGTGTTTGTCATGTTCAGTACTTTTCAGTTTCTTTTAGTTAAAAAAAAGGACTAATACGTGTAAGTGTGGTGTTGTGACTTGGTTTGGATATGGCCTTAAATCTAAAAAATAGGTAGGTACTGAAGTAAATAACCTGACTTTAGTTTTTCCTTTTTTTTGTTGTTTCGGCATTTCGATGAGTAAGCGCGATAAACGTACCGTTGAGCGCTCAGGCGGGCGTGTGGCAGCCCACTGTTGGATGTACGCCCGGGCGGTACGCGAAGCGGTAGGCAGGCACGATCCAAAAAAATAAGGTCTAGCATTCAGCAACACATAATGACGTCATCGTCATCCGTCCTTTTCGAACTTGTTGTAAATGACTTATTTCCGTCTTACTTATGCATCGATTGACCTCACTACGTGTATCTGAATGCTTTACCTGGGGGAGTACCTATATTATTGTACCATGGCGGTAGGCATATAAATATCATGGCCTTGAGTGAGTGACAGACTCACTCAAGGTGCTTGTAGTACCATTTTAAGAAAAAAAATTTAAAAAATCCCCGAGATTGAAATATGCTATTTTATCTTCGCTCCGGTACGCTTCAATGACGAACTTTTTTAAGCAAGAGAAGTGAAAAAGTATTTTTCTATTCCACTAGACATCTCTGCGATCAGTACACGCGAGGGCGGAGCGACGGCCTCATTATTTAGATATTAATCCGGCACCCTCCGGCGCCCTACGATTCGAGTCCTGCGACATACTACCGATACTGACTATTACTCAAACTGTAACTCAATAACAGTAGTATGAACTTTACTGTAACATACTGCCGATAGGCTGTGTAACTGATCCGTAAATTAAGACACGCTCCTGCCTGAGATTGGGTAACTTGTTGTTAGACTTTGAAGAACACAAAAAAACTGAAGAAAATTTTCTTTTTCGTAGACCAAGGAAAAAGGCCTAGACTCTCCTAGATAGATAGATAGACAAAAATGAAAATAAAAATGTGATCTACACCTACTTAAACGATTTGAATTATACTTACATAAACATACATGTCATACTAATTTATTACATTCTAATACTTAAAATACTTAATAGTTAATAAAATCTACTTTAAGGCCGTTGCCGTAAAAAAGTTTTATTTATCAAAATTGTCTTGTTGATCTAATAAGTTTGTTACTTTTTTTTAGTCATATCATTTTGTAATTAAAAACAGCAAGCGAGGGAGCATGTCTGGTAGCGACAGGCAGCTCTCCTAGAGGAAATTCTAGGTCCTGAAAGTCTAGTCTGTTAAGAAGATTCAACCAAAGTAACGCCTAAAATTAAGAAATTTGTGGGTACAAAGCAAAGCCTACCAAACAATGACCTAATTCCACGTTGCTTTTAAGAACAATGTAAAACGTTTGTGGCCAAGTTTTCCTGTTAAAAATAGGCAACATTTTTGTTAGCAATTATAATAAAATTATACTCCCCTCGGCGGCAGCGAGCTCGGCGTCTGGCGCACTAGGCCCGGGGCTTTTGGGCTTAAAATGTAGTCCGGTCCTGGTAACTAATAAATTACACCAAAAAATTAAACTACAATTACTTAACTACCTTAATTACGTCCTATCTATCGCTATATCCAAACTATGGCAATCGATCGACGCTATTGGAATGTATTTAAACATAGATTAATAAACAATTCCATTACATTAATGAAATGCTTTCATATCGAGCCGTGAGGAAGGCATGTTTATGTATTGCTATAAACAGGACACACTTTACGAGCATCTCTGATGAGCCATAGACATGCACGTGTGGGCAGTTAAATCTTTATTTCCATTCTAATAGATAGCAATAACTCGAAATTAATGAGTTACAATGATGCCACTTCACGTTTTAATATTTCTCTGTTGTTTACGGCGAGACTTCACAGGTTACCGTGTTAAGAGCCGACCTTGGAGTCTACTTCCTCGTTGGATTATAAACTAGGCAAGTAAGCATCTATTCTAAGACTTCCTTTGTTAATACGAGCTAATAATAAAGTGCTAATTAGGTGTACGGAGCAGCTTTTAGATTACTTAGCGCCAATGTTGCACGCGTTCTCGCACCGCGCCCGGTCTGGCAACGCCGCGTTTGTGTCCGCTCTCCGCTAGCCCGGCGCGACGTTGCCGCTATGTCATGTCAGACACCGTCGACACCGCTCTCGCCCCTCCCCGCCAGTCTCGCTAGAGCGGTGTCGATGTAGCAACGTCCACGTCGAAATGGATTCAAATTCGAATTCACTGGATTCATTCTTGCCGAAAGTGGAAGTTTCGGAAAATGAACGGGAGTGCTACCGGATGGCGAGACCCAACTGGAACTCTGAGAACACTATGAAGTTAATTGAGACGTTGGAGCGAGAATGTCACGAGCTGTGGAATATGAAACATGTCGGATACAAGAATAAAGCGATGAAGCAGCTGAAATACGAGCTTCTAGCGGATATATTTGGGACGACCGTTGAGGAAATCACTCGCAAAGTCCACAATTTGAGAACACAGTTTAACAATGAGTTGAGGAAGATACGGAAAAAGCAGGAGGTGGGGGAGGGAGGCAGCGCGGGGGGAAGCAATTGGGAGTACTTTGACGCGCTCAGTTTCTTGAAAACACCTAATTTGAACGATTTCACGCCGGACCCACTCGAATTGGACGCTGTTAACTTGGAGGTAAGGTCTAAATTCTGATGTTGGTTTTTGGTACCTACCTTTAAGTATTTGCTAGATGTGATTTTGACTTCAAATTCAATAGACGTGTGACCTGCTGGATCTGCTTACTACCTACTGTAAAACTTTTAAGTGTTTTATTACACAAAAAAATATGAATTATTACCTACTTGCTAAAATAAAACATATATTGCTTGATAAAATATGACTATTGGCTTGAATTCACACGATTGTAATATCACGTATTAATAATAATAATTGCAGTGTTTTTCTTGCTTTACTGACTGTAGCAGAACTTCCAGAATCGTCATCTAAAAATACAAAATCGTGTAAACAGGAGATTACTTAATACAAAAAAAGTTAAATTGCTTAATTTTTTTTTATGCAATGAAAACCTTTGTATTTATCACTAGTTAGCAGAGTTCCAAGCAGATGAAGAGGAGGAGTTCCGCAATGCTGCCGCGCGGGCCCTGAAGGAGATGTCCACAAAAGAGACCAGCCTGAGCGTGAGTCCGGGGCGGAGGAAGCCAGTGCTGAGGGTGGCTGCATCAGCTCCGCCGCCCTTGCCGGCCAGCGCCCACCCGCTCATGTGGCCGGAACAGCCCGCCCCGAGGATCAGACCTAGCATGAATGCTGATGAATGTCAGGTAAAATGGGGGTAGATGAAACTACACTTACTACCAGACAAGATCCAACTTTAACTTTGACTTTGAATTAAACAAAAACACTTTTTACCCGACTGCGCAAGAAGATCTCACTCACAACACTCACTCAGCATACACTCGAAAATGAGATGAGATCGTATCTTGGTCACTCTTACACCTATTCAAGCGAGAGCAACAAGGATGAAAAATGGTGAGATCGAATCCCACTCCGTAAGAATAGCCCTTCTGATCTTTTCCAATTTGTTCCAGATATTCGGTGACTTCGTAGCCTCCGAGCTCCGCACTCTTCGGTCCAACGAATCACGCAAGAAGCTGAAGAGAATGATCCAGAAGTCGATCCTGCAAATCGGAGAGGAAGAGGACGTTAACATGATTAACCCATGACATATGAGATGCGACACGCCTGAGCGTAACGCTACTAACGATGGATTAAGCATACGATATGCCGTTGATCCACAAAATATTAATAACTAGCTTTTTTTTTAAATTTTATTGGCAACTGGATACAAAGTCCTTAATGCCTAACTTAGTAATTGTCATGTCTTGATAATGATGATGATGAGATGATAAAGGAGAGGGTTGGCGAAAGTTGAGATGAATCCCTCCCTTTTTCCAATTTCAGTAAAGCCGTAGATACTTTACTGAAACTTTAAGTCGAGTTTTGTAGAGAACACGAAAAGTAGCATTTCCTAATGTTTGTATCATTTGCCCACACTCGTGCGCGTTAATGAATCAGCAAAGGTTAATAATCCACAATTATAACACTTTAACACTCGAAGAATCACAAGTTTTAGAAAATAATACAAAATCACGACACCATCTTTTCTGTTCCCGCCAAAAACTCAACCTGAATCTAAAAACCTAGCTGTTGCCTTGATATTGCCATAAACAGCATTAGTCTTTCACAAAAAAAAAAAAAAAAACTCAAATAATTATCACAAATTGTTTCATAGAAGTTTTTGACATACTTTTTATACCAAATAAAATACAGGGTCAACTGAGGCAAATGCGTCTGTGGGCAATTGCGTCTTTTCAAAGTCAAAGTCAAAGTCAAAATGTTTTTATTCAATTTAGGTATCAAAGATACACTTATGAACGTCAAAGTTATTTATATAGACTCGACCGCCTTGTTCGGACAAAAAGCCTCTACTCAGAAGAACAGGCAAGAAACTGAGGGGCATTATTTTTTCAAATAATAAATAAATTACAGTCTCACAAATTTTGGCTTACAACTACGAGTAGGTAATATCTATAAATACTAGTGGCTACTTGACGGAAGTGGAAGGCTCCAGACATCTTTATCTTCTAAATAATTCTTAACCTTATAATATCCTCTTTTCATTAATGTAGTTTTTACATGTGATTTGAATTTTCCCTCGGTGAGTCCTGTTAGGTTGAGCTTTCGAGAATTACTGACAAAACCTTCACAAATTAGGCACCACCTGCTTCTTTTTGATATCTTTAGTTGCAATAATCTGTACAAGTTAGCGTTAGTTGCATAATTTGTGAAGGGTTTGTCAGTAATTCTCGAAAGACGCAATTGCCCCACAGACGCATTTGCCCCAGTTGACCCCTCAACCTGTATGTCAAAATTGTGATTGTGTGTGTGTACCCTCATCTGTTTAATATATTCAGGGATACTTTGTAAGCTTTTAACTTTTGTAATTATAATATTATACTTATCTACTATTTTATAGCTCATATTAACTACTCATAAGCACCTATGTAGATTTGTCTTGCCATAATAGGTTTTAGGTTTAAAGACATTTATTCTCATTAAAGATTATAACATCACTTACATGAGAATACATCGTATAAGTAAATTAGGTAGTTCGTCGTCACACAAAATCTTAAATATAGGTAAAAACAATTTAGTAAACAAAACAACACAATACTATTCTTAACAATAACAAGAACAGTGTATGAACACCAAACTAGCATCACTTATAGTTTAAGATACGAAAAACTAGGAAATACGATTTTAACTTCCTGGCTACCATCATCAAGTCAGCTCCTAAATATGAACTACATAATAACATAATAATATTCATTAAACAAACACACAAAGTTTCATTTCGACACGACAATTAAAAGTAGGTTAGAAATTACTTGTAAAAATTATTATTGTATACTAAATACTGTACGATACATTATTAAATTTGTTAATTGGACATTTACTTAAAAGTTTAGCACACAAATGAAGCTATATAATAACAGCATAGCGTATAAAATAATTAAGATAATCTTTTTATTCATATTTATAATATTGAAAAAATTGAATACCCAGTTACATAATACATTGTAATCAAGTAAATTTTAGCAGCATTTAATAAATACACATTTTGTCAAAAAATTATAGTTTTCTTTTCCTTTTCAGGGTATCCCTAAAGCTTAACATTACATCTACCGTCAAAGTGATGAAAATTCTATTATTTTTCCTCTGCCCTTGGGGTTGGGGTGGGGTGTTACTCATTAACAATCAATGGTGGCGCAGTGATTGCCCTTTTACACCCCTAATATCACTGCACGAAAAGGGACCTACATCCGGCCCTGGCGATAATGAACGAGTATCATTTCCTAACTAATACTGAAGATGCGAAAGAGAGTTTGTCTGTTTGTCTGTTTGTTACGCTTTGACTCAACTTCTATCATTCTTCTACTCAACTGCGATCATTATGAAATTTTGCATACACGTTGGCACACACACACGTCGGAAATTTTGCATACACGTCGGTGTTGGTTGGTAGGTTGGTTGGTTTGGTTGGTTGTAAAGACAAGTGTGAGTTAAACGTTAAGAAAATCACGACACCGATGTTCATCAAACATATCTTAGTAAACTCCCCATTAGGTACTTACTTCACCTTTCAAACAAAAAAATAAATCAAATCAAAATCGATTCATCCGTTCATGAGCTACGATGTCACAGACAGACACACCTACACGTCAAACTTATAAAACCACAAAGTAGGGACATAGAACATGTTTCATTAAAAAAAAATAACGCGTCCAATGGGACCGCGGCGCGTAGGTGAAACCGCGGGCGACTGCTAGTAAATTAATCCTACTAATATTATAAGCGCGAACGTTTGTTAGAATGGATGGATGTTTGTTACTCTTTCACGCCAGAACGGCTGAACAGATCTGGATGAAATTTGGCACAGAGTTATATTACAGTCTAGAATAGCACATAGGATACTTTTTAACCGTGTGTGAAACCGCGGCGCGCAGCTTGTAAGTAACAATAATAACATACCTCCAATAATCATAGCTCTAGAAACATTTACTTTCGATCAAGTCATTTTTCGATGTTTTAGACAAAAATCAAAATCAGTTTATAAATCTCTTTACTAGTTAAGATGATGCCACAGAGACTATGCAGACAGGAGACAGGTTAACCTTACAGCACCCCTCTGTTTTGCGTTAGGGGTTAAACATTGAAGCTTTAGTTAATTAACATAAAGTTGAATGCATTTCATTTCACACAGGTTTCCGGTCGTATTCTACAATTTCTTCGAATTTCAGTCCACTTTTATAAATTTTGGAATAGGGAATTGAGTATGGTTACATCCTACCGGAAGAATAAACCACACACGCGGACTGAGATTCGAAGAATTTGAGTTAACATTTTTTTTAAATCCGATTGACAACGTTTCCGAATTATTGAGTTTTTTTTTCCTCTAAAATACTTATGCTGTAAATATATTTTTAATTCAATCTTAAAATTAATACACTAAGACTTAATAAGCAAAAGGTATTACAGCTAGCATTCAGATCTAACTAACTTTGTCGGTCCAGCGACCGAAATCATATCAGGCATATTCTCAATAATATTTTTTTTAATGTTGGCCTTCTTTTCCCCGAACTCTGTTCTCGGAAAAGAAGGCTACAGGCGAAAAGAAAAGAAAGCGATACAGTTTTCTATTTTACAATCTGTTGTATTTTACAGTCTCTCAAACGCATGCGTTGTCTGCAACGCATGCGTTTGAGAGAGTTTTTGGCTGGAACAGAAAAGATGATGTCGTGATTTTGCATTATTTTCTGAAACTTGTGATTCTTCGAGTATTAAAGTGTAATAATTGTGGAATTGTGGACACTCGTGCACGTTAAGGAACCGGTAGAGATTAAACTCTATCGGTTTCTTAACGTGCACGAGTGTGGGCAAATGATACAAACATTAGGAAATGCTACTTCTCGTGTTCTCTACAAAACTCGACATAAAGTTTCAGTAAAGTATCCACGGCTTTACTGAAATGGGAAAAGGGGAGGGATTCATCTCACCTTTCATCACCCCCTCCTCTATCATCATCATTTTAGATTTAGTAACTCATGTGAGAAAAACTGATACGGATGACAAGGCGGTATAGCCATGTTGGCTTTAGCCTGCCCTACGGGCAAAAAAATAATAGACATGCGTTTGCAGAATATTTGCAAATAGACTTGCCTGATGGGAAGTGTCGACGTGATCGAAGGTGTAACACGCTTGCATAAGAGATATACCTAATCACTTTACTCTTGAACATTCCCGGATTGTATTTAGGTGGAAAGACAGACGCAGGTAACGAGTTCCACACCTCTGCAGTTCTTACAAGAAAAGTTGACTTGAAACGCTTAGCGCGTTTTGGCGGTTAGTTAGATCTGAATGTTAGCTGTAATACGTTTCGCTTATTAAGTCTTAGTAAAGTAATCTTAAGATTAAATTTAGAGCGTAAGAGTGCAAACCCAAGCAGTGGGTTAGGATGATAGTGGATGATGATGATGATGATGAACAAGTTTGAAAAGTAGATTCATTTAAGGCATATTTTGCCTTACAAATACCTTCTATACAAATTAGATAGGCCATTTAGAGAGTTATTACAAAAACTACATTTAGTACTTGCATTTTAATATACTTCAGTGTTTGCTATAGCCTGAGTTTGAACGAAAAATATTCATTTCGTTAGCAGTTTCATTGAATTTTAAGTTTCAACTTTAATAACATACATAACATATCGTCACGCTTTTCCCCCGAGGGGGCTGGCAGAGGTGTACTACAACACCCACATTTCGCCGGACGATATTCAGTCCCAAATGTGACAGGGGCGAGCCTGTCGCCATACACCGGGCTCCAGTCATGTAGCAGATGACATACAATACACACATATGTTCACACAATGAACAAATTGGTGCGTGCCGTCGGCTGGGTTCGAACCCGCTCCCTCTGGCTTGAGAGGCGGACCTTCTCCCAACTAGGCTGCTATCGCTTTTCAACTTTGAGCCGTGTGAGAAAATCTTTAAATTATCTTTAACAAAAAACAATGGGAGACGTTAACGTAATGCATACAATCAGAGGTTTCGGCACCTTTTAGTTAATTATCAGAAAATTAAAAGCACATGATGACAAGTTGCAAAGCTTATCTTGTGAAGAAGTTTTGATGATTGATATACTTTGCGCTGTTTTTTATTTAAGAGGGCCGCGACGTTCCGAAATTTCCATACAAACGCACTACTAAAATTTCTTGAAAACCGTTTGTCAGATTATGATGAAATTTAGCATGTACAATTAAATTAACAATATCTTCGCCCCTATGTTCTTGGTTTTTTTTAAAAACGTTCTCAAGCGAAAATAGAGCTATGAAAAATATCCGCATTTTAAGGGGTCACTTTTGACTGATTTATTCAATAGGTAGACAAAGCAAATCAAAAATTCCATTACATAGGGAGGTTGTCTCCATCATTAGCTGTTAAATGAATCAATAATACAAGGGAAATTCTTAGTTACTTAAGAATGATTATACTAGTACAAAAGTCATTAAAAAAAATGAAATTGCACTTTGTCACTCTGTAGGTAAGTTTAGAGGCTCGTCAGTATCATTACTCGCTCTCTTCACTCGTCTTCTTCTTCTAGACGAAATGGCGATAGAATAGCTTAAGCCAATGCGAAGTTAGTCTAGGTCGCCTAGGTCGAAATTAGTTAGGTCGCCGGACTCTTAACACGCTCTAGTTAGATTCACTTGTAAAACCAACCAACCAAACAATGTAATAACAACGCAATTTTAACCTTATTCTAACTATCGTATTGTAATGTAAGGTTATATAAATTACTAGCTGCGCCCCGCGGTTTCACCCGCGGTTGAAAAGTATCCTATGTGCTATTCTAGACTATAATCTATCTCTGTGCCAAATTTCATCCAGATCTGTTTAGCCGTTCTGGAGTGAAAGAGTAACAAACGTCCATCCAACCATCCATCCATTCTTATAAACTTTCGCGTTTATAATATTAGTAGGATGAATTTTAATTTTGTTTACTTACCTAATTACTCTTCTTTCCTCTCCTCCCTAAATATTTCCTCGCTTTAATTTAAGATAGATCGCTTAGATATGATTGCTATTACAGCTAGGTTTTTAGCAAAACACACTCTAAAACTTACTGTATTAGAATTTGTATTCGAATAAATTTCGTCCATTAACGTTCATTTATAAATATGTTCGAAATTCAAACTTCAAAGATATTTCTTTTAAAATAAAGCATACCTTTTAAAACAAAATAATCGAACCATCCAATCTTGAAAGCCTTGCCGTAAATTACGTTTTCCTGTAAATAATTACCGGTTCCAAAACGCGCGTCACCATAATCTCTCATTACACTTCCCACTGGCCTCACGTTACGCAATTATGTCGTGTTTTTATATTATTTTCATTCATTCCTCCGTTACGGCGCATTTTAAATCTCCTCAACCATTCATTTTGTTCGGACCCCGTCAACCGAGACGGGACTTGTGAAACGTTCCGGTGTTCGCTACCCCCTTTGCTCTTGTATCATTGTTGTATTCCCGTCTCGTTCTCGCTTTCTTTGTGGTACGGTGATTAGGGGCACGTTCTTGGGAAACGGCAGATGTTAGAAGTTTGTTTGGGTCGAAGAAACTTTTGATAATGTTGACAATCGCGGGATTGGACGACTTTGGAAGGCTTACAGAGGTCTTTACTTGGGCTGTTGAAATGGTAACGATGTTGTTAGTTTGTTTTACTTTCTTGCATTCCTACTATTGCTAAAAATTTGAAACAAATCGTACCTACTTACAAATAAATGTTAAAATATGCAATTCGGAAAAAGTCCGAAAGAGACGGATGACGTCATATATGCTAAAATGTGAGAAACATAGTATAGTATGCATAGATATTACCTAGTTGTAAGCCAAAATTTGTGAGACAGTAATTTAATTATTCTTTGAAAAAATAAATTGTAATAATTGTAAGCGATGATAGCCTAGCCGGAGAAGGCCCGCCTCTCAAGCCAGAGGGAGCGGGTTCGAACCCAGCCGACGGCACGCTCCAATTTGTTCATTGTGAGAACATATGTGCGTATTGTATGTCATCTGCTACATGACTGGAGCCCGGTGTATGGCGACAGGCTCGCCCCCTGTCACATTTGGGACTGAATATCGTCCGGCGAAGTGTGGGTGTTGTACACTCTGCCAGCCCCCTCGGGAGAAAGGCGTGATGATATGTTATGAAAAAATAATGCCCCTCAGTTTCTTGACTGTTCTTCTGAGTAGAGGCTCTTTATCCGAACAAGGCGGTCGAGTCTATTTAAACAAAAACTTTGACGTCCATAATCCGTCTTTGATACCCAAATTGAACAAAAACATTTTGACATAGACTCTGATAGTTGAGGACACTTGGTCAAGTAGGTATTCAACTTGTAATCATTAAGTACAGTCCAATCATCCATATTATAAGAACTTACCTACTTACTTACATTTAACAAAAAAAAATCCGCAAACACATTAGGTATAATGCATAAGGGCAGGCAAACAATAAACCTAATGATATAAGCACAACAATAATAAATTAACGCCTCCCAATCGCCTTAATGACACCAACGCCCACCCGCGTCGAAACTCCGATCCCCTCTCTATACAAATCACTGTATTCCAAGAAATTTGATTTATAAAATGACTAATAACTTGTGGACGCCAGACAACGCGTAGGCAGCATTTATAACAACCTACTTTTGTCTTCTAAAAGAACAGAAAAAATAAAATATTTCAAAAATAGAACATCTAAATTGACACATCCCACTCATTCTAAAGGCAAACGAAAAATAGAACGCTAATTCGAAATTGGACGATGGAGAAATCAACGTTTACGGCCAGTTATTCGCACACAATGACATTCCGACGCAACGTGCGTTGCAATCGCGGTATCACGCGACACTTTTCACGCTCGGCTTCCGTTGTTCTCGTTCAATAAACCTCTTCGTGCTTTATGATCACCTAGTACTTGTCACCGAACTGCGCACCATATGGTGCGCTGGTAAAGTTTTTTTTCTTGTTATCTACCGCTTATCTGGGTTTATTGTTATGCCGTCTTGCGTCTGTGTCACCAATAATAATGTAAAGAAACTGGTTCCTTTGTGTAATTTTGTTTGAATGGGTTGGACATTGGACATAACGTTAGTATTATTTACAAACTGTAGTAAGATTTATGATTTTCTCTTTATCTTTTGGAAATACCTTTTGGTATGCTATGGTAAGTATGTGGTAAGAACAAATTAAATGTATTTTTAACTCGCAAATCAAACTAAACATTTAAGTAAGTAAGTAAGTAAGGAATCTTTCCTTTTCTTTTAAAACACTAATGTTTATTTGGCTGACATTGTTGATTTATTTTTAGCGCTAGCCTGTTCAATAACGTTAGCTGCCAACTGCCGAGCCTGGTAGTTTGGAAGGAACCAGGCGCCAACTTTGTTCCCAAGTGCAGTAAATACAATAAATTTTGCTGACTCCGCCAGAAGTTTGCAGACGGCGAATTTCCGCCATAAAGAACGATAAAGTTGCCCCGTGACTGCATTGTAGCCAAACTTAACATTTGAATTGCCTCCACTAACTGCGGGGAAAGTCAGCCTGCGAAATGAGTTCTGAGAGAAAGTACATAAAACGTGAGCGAAAATGTAAAGCATACCTAATTTCCGCACAAAAAACTCATTATTGGTTCTCAAGCAGGTATTTGTGTACCACCCATACTTGGGTTGTTAAGATTGCATTTAATCAAACTCGTGGAATATCAAAGCCGCAAATAGCAAGAAAAGCGACGGTAATTGACGTCTGCGTAACATTTAGCTCGCTCAACTACTTGTATAGATTCTAGGCAATCTACTTCCACACTAAAATCAACCTTATAGCTGTAGAGGTACGACTAAAAATACACAACAAGGGGAGACTTGCGTCATTACGCACTTCGAAGTTAATTCGAAGTCGTATGGTTATGGACAAACATAATGATTTATGTGAATGTGTGTCTCGGTGTGGATTCTTCAGTCATGTGTGCGTCGGTTCAATATTCTGAGACATGCGCAGTGGTAGCTACCGCCATCTGTTGACAGCCACGTGGGAACGGCTGCGGAGCGCACGCGTGGCTTCATCGATCCGTCACCTTGACTGGTTAATAGATTCATGTACACGGCTGGCACGTTTCGTTCATAGGAATCGACAGTTTATGCGTTCTGTGACGCTCGATTGAGATATCGAGGCGTTGACACCGGGAATGTTCTTGAATGATGAGCAGACACCGTTTTCTCGATCAACTTATACCATTCTCTGAATATGATTTATCTATGTCATTTCGTTATTAGAGCTCTTACGGTTCCTATGGCCTTTAGTTTTTATTCAAAGGATATTTTGTGACCGTCTTTGTCTACTAAAGTAGATAGATACATTCCTATTTAAAAAAAGTTTGCCATGTTTCTTTTATCTGTCTAAGATTTGTAGTTTCTGATTTTTTACCGTTTTCAATATTAAATTTAATGTCATCTGCTTCGCAACTGGAGCTCGGTGTAAGGCGACAGGCTCGCCCCGTGTCATATTTAGGCCTAAATTTCGTCCGGCGAAGTGTGGGTGCTGTACACGTCTGCCAGCCCCTTCCAGGGCAAGGCGTGATGTATGTTATGTTTAACTTTATATCACAAAAGCATTAAAGAAATACCTAGGAAGAAAAAAAAATTATTTGATAAATTGTGCAAATCCAAGACTGACTCGTACCTTGGTGGTTGATAACATCTAATGATGAGTGACACTGATATTTGGCTAAATAAAAGTCGTGAATGGAATAGGTACCTTGTAGTGGAAAACAAGCCTTGAGATACCTTATCAAAACAATTGTTGTTTTAAGATAAATAAAAGAGGAATGTTTTAGTAAAATTTCCCACTTACATAGCATTGAGATTGAAATTACTATTAACTAACTTCGCTAGTCATACTTGTCTTGTAAATTTACCTGTAAACTTAACTATACGTATACCGGCTTTACTGTAAAATGTTACTTAAGTAAAAGTATCACATTTTACAGTTTTAGTTCAGTTTTTTGCAGTTTAACTAAACTAGGTGAGTATACATTACTATAAAGTTTGTTTGTAAATAGAAAAAGATTCATTGGTATCCCATCTATTTCCAATTGCCACCATCATCTCCGTCACCACTGATGGTAATCAAGAAACAGTTACAATGTTAGTTAGTTACAATGTATTTATTGTCTTTGAATTTTATTCGGTACAGGTTCATAACAGTTCTCTATTGGTATTCTATTTTATCGGGTTTTGCATTAGGAGGATGAGTTTACGAAGAATGAGTAAGGAACCACCCAAAAGTTCTGCTGTTAGAATTAGCTATGTACCTACTAAGAGTTTTGGTCGCTTTAGGCCTACTTATTTTCCCATTAGTTTGACTTGTTCGACTGTTTCAGCCATTAAAGCAGTGGAATTTAAATAGATATTCAATTTCTTTCCGAATCAGATATTATATAATGGATGTAAAAATTAACCTACCAACTTATTTGGTGTGTCTATGAAGCTGGACGTGAAACTACCCGCTTTAGGAAGACAATCATTGTCTGATTTAGATTAAAGGTTTCTCAAGACACGTTACACAAATCAATCTATCGTCCAGGTATATGTGATTATATTATTGTGAAAGGTAGCGCAAGATGCGATGCGACATAAAGCAGTGAAGAAGTGCGACTTTCACTCAAAACAGAAGAAGAAACTCTTCTTGGTAAAATCAAATAGGCTAGCTACATAATTTCGTCCACAAAACGATCTAGAGGTACTTTCTAAAAGGGCTTAGTAGATCAAAACACGCAAAATGTTCGCCTCATATTATAACATCTGACAAAAAGTACGATAAGTGTTTCTCACTTGTTTTTAATTAGCACTAAAAACACAAGAGCGGCTATACCTACTATCAACACACGTCATAGCAAACAATACATGATCAAATAAGTCAGGTGAGTAAAAAACAAACCGGGCCCGTGATACGGCCCAGGCGAGCGGCTGCGGCGCCGGCTGAATCCGCAGGTAAACGCGCCGTCCGAGTACCAGGCGAGCATAAACTCCTAGCACGAGACACAAGCGGCGGCCACAGCTTCGCTAGCAGTTACTACGCCCCATGACTTCTCTATCAGTCCTATAGATAGAATGGGAACGCCCACGTTCGCCCCCTCCTTTGTCAGTCGAAGGGAAGGTTAGATGGTCAATGCAGTTTTTGTACCTACTAAGCAGGTTGCAG
Source organism: Peribatodes rhomboidaria (assembly GCA_911728515.1). NCBI lineage: Eukaryota > Metazoa > Arthropoda > Insecta > Lepidoptera > Geometridae > Peribatodes > Peribatodes rhomboidaria. The sequence continues at coordinate 12,436,764 of OU452172.1, forward strand.
TTTGTGGGAAAATGAACTCTACTTAAGACTTACTGCGTATATCGCGGTCACAAAATGGTCATATTTGCACCAAGGTCTTTTAGGGCTATGACGCCAATGTATGTATCAGTCTTTGGATACAAAGTTGATATTGAAACCAATATGTCACGCAGTTATAAGGTTCAATATTGGCCAGTTAAGTTAAAGCCAAGCTTGGACACAAAGTTAAGCCAATGTGAGGATGCGACATACTGCTTTATTATTAATAAATATATTTCCTTATTGGTCAAGACACTTTATAAATTACAAAAAAAAAAAAATACAAAAATATTTATTAACCTTATCACACAATATACAACATAAAGTTTAGCAATAGTCCCCGCACTAGGGCCAGCCTGTATCGCGGGAGACTGTAGCCGATTACATAATGAATGAGTGAAGAGGACTAACTACTATTAAGTTTAAACAAAAGAATACGCGTGTGAGTGTGTGTGTGTGTGTGTGCGTGTGTGTGTGTGTGTGAGTGTGAGTGTATGTGTCTGTGAGTGAGTTTACATAAAGCAAAAAGTGTGCGAATGGGTATTGATACGTGTTGATTTTATTTATTAAAAGTTGGTAATACAGATACTTCACGTCTGAATGACAAACAGGGCCTCTGTAGCATCGTAGTCTAACGTGAGGAGCCATTTCTTCACCTTCTCTTTAACGCCATAAATTGAGCTACCGCCAAGATTACAGAGCTTTATTACGCGCCTGTATAGAAATGGAAGAGCAAAATTACTAAAACGTCTGGCAAAAGCGGACTTTACTAAAGGAAGCTTTACTTTCGTTCTGCGGTTTCTGACCAGTAGGTCTTCTTCCGAATTTTGTTGGATTTTATGGTGTGTGAGTATTGCTTTTTGAATAAATAAATTAAGTGTACACAATGCAAACGTCCTAACGCTAATAAGTATTTTATTTGCTTAGCACTACATACTTACTTACACCACACAAGTTGTCCTACATAATTAAATAATAGTATAGATTATCCAAATGCTCAAGTTCCACCAATTGCAAGCTTTACGTAAGTCTATGCAGAGTATAAGTAAGTACTTATCGTATCTTATCATTGATACCCATTAAAAGTACAGAGTAGTAAAAAGCCTTTCACAAGCCAACTGGTTTATCAATTGGTCATGTGTTTTTAGAAACAACTAATATAATATAAAAAGCAAAACGTAAAAAACCGACTTCCCATCCTGTAATTCATCCATGTAAACAATATTTAGACTTTTGTTGATATGTATTTTAAAAACAGCTTGACTGACTTCAATAAAATTTATAAGGGACCACCTTAAAAGTATGATTTACCAAGCAAAAAAAGAGTCATTAAAATCGATTCAAAATTGGGCGGAGTAATCGCGTAACATAGATTTAAAAAAAATTAGGGGTCGGAAGTCGGTTAACAAGTACAAAACACACATACACATACAAAAACTCTACCGCAAAAACCATAGAATTTGTAGAGTTCAACGTATTTGAAGATGGTTATCCTCGTCACATAGATCTATTAACATGTCTACAAAATAGCAGCTATTGTCCCCTATAAGACTTTATTGTTTTGTTATTGGTAATAAACTACCTCATAAGGCAGATATTGTTAACCATTCGTAGATCTTTAGAAGTCGGTGGCTGCTCTCTGCTGTTGAGTAGAGGTGCTGTATAGGCGCTGTATTTAGCTGTAGAAAGCAACTGTTTCTTCATCAGTGTCATAACTGTTGTTATGATAATAATCATGTTGTTACGTGGAATTGTTAGTTCATTATCATTATCATAACCGTGGTTATGATAATCTCATAGCCTCTCAGATCTCAGAAGTTTTCCGCTGCAGAACAAAAGGCTCCCCCAATTTACTCTACTGCAGGGAGCTAACCACGAGTTTTGTTTGTTAGCTTAAACTTTTTTCATTTCCGTTTGGCTCCACACGTTTATCCTATTATGAGTAGTTACTTAACGTTACGGCCAGGTGCGCTATATTGAAACGTTTGGAGCTAAACGAAAACGAAAAAAGTTTTCGTACCTATCAAAAGTCATGGTAAGGGTGCAGTGGCCCTATTGTGAGATTTGAGATTTTCATCTCACCTTTTTTCGTCCTTGTTGCTCTCGTTTGAAACGTCATAGGTGTGAGAGTGTCCAAGATAAAATCTCATCTCATCTCACGCGCAGGAATAGCCCTCCAGGACACGCAATCTTGCGTTGTCTGTGTCAAGCGGTTTTCCGCGACTTTCGCTAGGTCATCTTCGTAACTCGATTAGTACAACTGAGTGGTAATCTAGCTCTAGAATCTTGAGCACTAACTTATTGGAACGTGGCTCACTCTTGTTTTTTTTTTTTTTTTTTATTATTGAATGGGCCCACGTTTGACCGCAACACACCTGATGGAAAGTGAGGATGCGGTCTAAGATGGAGCACGCTTGCCCATGAGGTGCCTATTCACTCTTGTCTTGAAGAGACCCAGGTTGTATCCATTGCTGGGGAACACCGAGGCAGGAAGCGCGTTTCACTCCTTGTATTATAACAATACGAGTATCGTGTGAGTTGGATTACAATTTAAACTTTTAAACAATAACAATGGAAACCTAAATAACTATGTAGTAACTTAGCTATAAGTTAAAATTTAAAAATTTAAAAACCTTCGTCACCGATTTTCATCCACACCGATTTTCACCAAACATAAACACTCCAAACTTTTCAAACAAAAACAAAATCAAAATTGGTTCATCCGTTCGGGAGCTACAATGCCACAGACAGACAGACACACTAACACACATACATACATACTCTCACACACACACACACACACACAAACACACTTCCACACAGTCACACTCTCACAGACTCACACACACACACAAACAGACTCGTCAAACTTATAACACCCCGTCGTTTTTGCGTCGAAGGTTAAAACAAAGTAAAACTATTTACTAATCTTAAAAATTACCATCATCATTATCAGCTATTAACCGCCCACCGCTGCGCATAGACCTATCTTTTATCTACGCCACTCGTCCCAGTCCAGTGCCAATCCTGCCCATCAGGGGCCTTATACAAGTTGCAATCGCTTACAAGCGATCCTCTTTCAAGAATCGCTAACGCTCAACGCCAGCTGCTGATTGGCCGAAATACGAGATTTAAAAATGTCACGTGATCATATTGTCAACTCGTCCAATCAGCAGCAAGCGTTCGGGCGTTAGCGATTCTGTACAGAATCGCTCGCAATACAACATACTTGTCGTACACTATAGCTTCTTAAGAAAAGCTAGTTTACCTACCTATTTCTATTTACTAATGCCAGTAGCTGGATCTAAAGCCTAATTAATCTCTCATTTCAAGCAGCATGTTCATGTCCAAAAAGCCGCTAAAGTCTGCTATTCTTAGGAAAAACATCAGGTTGTTACAAACAGGTTTGACAGGTATAAGTAACTCCACAAGAGCTGTGATCCTTTCAAACTAGCTCCACAGATTAAATAACATTTTCAGAGAGGAAAAAAACTGATTTTATAGCGGTGCATCCATACCGAAGCTATTTTATGTAAAGCATCATTTTGCAACACTATTCATTCAGGTGCTAGTTTTGATCGTCACATTTCAAAGAACACAAACTTAGCATATATAATTAGCAATGTTGGCAATTAAGCAAAAATAACCTCAAAAGTGCATGTGTTCTAAGAAAATGTTGCCTGCTAACGTTTATAAACATTGCTCCACGAAAAGTGACTTCGGTGTGCATTAGTGCAACCTTTTGTAAGAAAAGCTTCTAAGAAGCCAGGCACCTTAGGCCGAAGGGCCGCGAAGGCGGAGCCAGGGCGGGGCGAGACGCGAGCCGCCCCCGGGAGTGGCCCATCGAGTACGCCCATGGGCTCTGAGTGACGGCGCACTCACTTTTGGTTTTTATGACCCTTTTTTGTTGGTTTATAGTTTATACTTTTAAAACTAGAAGTGATGAACTGGGTATATGAAGTACGTCGGGGTTCGCAAATATGCAATTGGACTTTATGAGCATTTGCGTTTCTTGCGTTTTTGTAAGAGTGCTTTTGAATTCGAAGCTTGACGATCTACCCACCCTTAATGTTAGCTAACCCTTAACTAGTACACAACCTACCTAATATACCCTAGGTATTTTAGCTGTGAGTTCCATGCAATTTTGTCTTCATCTTGCCTAATTACTATAATTAGAATAATGATGTCTATTATTATTTAACATAATTATTATGTTTGCTTGATGTGCTTAGTGAGGTACTTAGTGGCTTAGGTACTTACCTTGTAACATAATATAACTTACCATACCCCGGGCAGTGGCGGATCCAGTGTTTTAGTTTTAGGGGGGGGGGAAGGTAACCTTTTTTCTAGGTAAACTCAAAAGCACACAATTTGCGACTAAGTTTTGTAGGAGGGGCTTGAGCCCCTTACTCCCCCCCCCCTCCCCCTCCTAGATCCGGTAGTGCCCGGACACCATAACCATATACAGATACAGACAAAGTAATTACCTACTTTTTATCGAAAGATTAACGGTTCATGTAGGATGACAGGTGGACTTCAGGCAGGTGGCTGATCCTTGAACTCGTCTGTCTACTTGTCCTTAAGACTTACATGGTGTCTTCATTTCTCTGGTCTATGGTGTCGTCTAGTAAGTAGTTTTCTAGTAACCGGTATACCTACCTACTTTTTTTTTTCTGCCTAATCTTTGGTTACGAGTCTCCAGTTTCGTACGCGGCCGATGGGGTATAATAACTTCAATCAGTGAAATTTTTCACCTCTATTTTCTAACGACATCGCTTAATGTACAACTACACTAGCATAGAGTTGACCAAAAGCATGGTTGTAATTATTGTTACAAGCCTGTACAACTAGCGCCATCTCTCGACTCACTGTGTAACTGCCGGATAGAGACAGGTGGCCCTATTCGGAGATTTGAGATTTTCGTCTCATTTTTTTCGTCTTTGTTGCTCTCGTTTAAAACGTCATAGGTGTGAGGGTGACCAAGATAAAATCTCATCTCATCTCACGTGCAGGAATAGCCCCAAGGGTCGTTGGTAGCTAAAAGTACAACGTACACATCGTTTCGGAAGTTTAAGTTACGCATTCGGGGAGAAGCTTTATTTGTCCCGTGAAAAAGTGGCTTCCACAGGAAAAGACGCCAAGTAGGTGCCTACTTCGGGAGTAGCGGGATTTGCGAAGTGGGATTATGAAACCTTTTACGCTCAGAATTTTCCATACAAACGCGCTTGTCAAATTTCTTGGAAACCATTTGTCAGATTATGATGAAATTTGGCATGTACAATTAAATGACCTATATCTACGTCCCTATGTACTCTCTTTTTTTAAACGGTCTAAGACAAAATAGAGCTATGAAAAATATCCGCATTTGTAAGGGGTCACTTTTGACTATTTTTTTTAAAGAAAATTTTAGTTAATCATGAATGATTAGAGAAGTGCAAAAGTCATAAAAAATATTGAAATTGCACTTTGTCACTCTGTAGATATATAACTTTTTTTTTTTTTAATGTAGAATAGTTCGGCGTTTGACCACTAACTCGCCTGATGTTAAGCGATGTTGTGGTCTAAGATGGAGCACGACGACCTAGAAGGTACTTATTCACTCTAGCCTTGAAGTTTTGTAGAGTGAAGAAGTACAAAGACGACAGTTGAGTGAGGCGCCACAAGTGCGCTACTGCTCAGACCCGTCTTCGGAACGGTTACACCGGACTACATCCCGAAACACGACTAGGTCATTTTACGGCATGAAACACGGCACGGCAACTTTAGAGGCTCGTCAGTATTTTTACTTGCTCTCTTCGCTCGTCGTCTTCTTCTAGACGAAATGGCTATAGAAAACCCTTAGCCAATGCGAAGTAAGTCTAAAGTGGTCTCCGGACTCTTAAGTAAGAAGAACGGTAAGTACCTACCTAAGTATTGCTCCAAATCGGCCGAAAAACTACCGTACCGTACTAAGGCTCATTTAGTGAACTAGCTGCGCCCCGCGGTTAATAAGTATCCTATGTGCTATTCTAGACTATAATCTATCTCTGTGCCAAATTTAATCCAGATCTGTTCAACCGTTCTGGCGTGAAAGAGTAACAAGCATCCATCCATCCATTCATATAAACTTTCGCGTTTATAATATTAGTAGGGTATTTAGTACTTTTTATTAGGTAAGTTTACAATGACGATGATTATCTGTTAACATTATTGTAAACTTAATTTTAGTTATCGAAATACACAGTTAATTAACCATAGAGGCTTTATAACATACTTTCTACCTATACTAATAACAATAACTGACATCGTAATCCCTGAAAAGCGAGACTGAATCTCTCCCGTATATTAATTTGCTAAATTAGTGCTGAAAATTCGGACGTCATTTATCAGGTATCACAGCTCACAATTAATCATATCAGGTTACATTGAAATCCGTTCAGGGGGTCTACTATGTCATCTCATTGCCACGATGATGGTAACGTTTTGTTTTCGACGCTGCGCGACCATGAACCTTATTGCGCAGAGATACCTACGAGTCGCGTTAGCGTAGTGTCGAAAAAAAAACGTAACGCAGCCAGTTTATTAAATGTTGTATTAGACGCTACGGCTGAAAATCATTCAGGAAGTTGAACGGCGCCATTTAGAAAAGTGGCTAGGCTGTTAATTGAACGGCTGATTAGCAAGTTGGCTGCGACATGCAAATAATAATTCATCATAATAAGAAGAAGAGAATAAGAAGCCATAAAACCGAAAGTAAATCTGTCTGTCTATCTGTTTGTAGGCTGTTCACCGGCTGAACGTAGCTTGATGAAATTTGATAAATAGTTGCAGTACAAATAAGGTTTTTGGATACTTTTTTCTGAACAAATAAATCTTTTTGTCACAAAAGTAATGCGCCGCTTACCAAATGCGTCAGACGACATCACAGAATAGTACGTAGTTGGCACTAAAATAACAACTGACAACTAAAATTAAAACTCCGCTCAATACCAGCCAGTAATATTTTTTTCAATGTTTGACTCTGATCTCTTTGGTAACGGGTTAATATTCATAATTTAATTATTGGTTACAGTAAGTACATCACAAGGAGGGTTAATGGATACTATTTTCTGAACAAACGCGAACGAAGTTGCGGGCAACAGCTAGTGAATAATATAAAATCCTTCTATCGACTGCAACGTACTGCGTGGCTTACAACTGTAGGGGTTCGTTTACTCAGATCAACCTAGAGGAAAAGATGGAACACTGCGTTATATCTCGCTGAAGCCACTTCATTTTAAACGTGTGCGCGTGATAATGTTGCCATGAAAAACATTTACAATTGCACGAAAACTAATATTTATTCCCAAACTCTATGTTAACCATTTCCGTTCCAATATACAACCTTAGTAGATTTAATATTCTAAAACTGCACATATTTGTAAGAGTTTAATGTTACGGCTTTTTCAAAATTGAATTGTAAAAAAACTGCACAGTTTTTAAAAATAACCTCAAAATGTAGTCCTGGCCACACTTTTATAATACACTACGTATATTTATGTACACGAAATTGATGATGCACATAATGTAGAGGTAAGAAGGACCAAGCGAGTAGCGTAGTTTTTTTTGCGTTAATGTGTGCGTGCTGTGTACATATACGACAGTAGCGTAGTTTTTGGATGATTTTTGGCTTCACCTAAATCATACGCCGTGCGCCATCTGACTCTCTAAGTTGATCTAAGTTCGTTTAGTGAAAGGTTCACTAAACGAACTTTTTAATTTTTAGCCCCGACGCAAAAACGTTGGGGTTGTTAATATGATGATGGATGAAGGATGTTATAGTTCGGCCGTTCAGAGAATGCGTTCCTGACACCTATCAGTTAGTCACGACTAGTGATGGGCACAACATAACACTGAGTTCGTTACCGTTCCTCCAAAATGAACCGCCGCATTATTTTAAAGATTATTTTCGTTTTATATTGGCGGAATCATTTAAAATTTACATTTTAGTTATTTAAGTGGAAACAAAAAAAAGGTAATATTAATTTAATAAAATTGTTTTATTTATTCTTTGTTACAAAGTTACAATCTGTATTTCTATGCAATAAAGTACATTAAATTGAATGTGCGTACAGAATATTAATCAGACTCCGATTCGCTTGAGGAGGTGGTGTCTTCATCATCATCTTCGCCTACATGTATAATTATATTATTATAATATTATTAACTGTATAAGAACAGATTAGGATACTATTATTGCCTGTTATGGTTAGTACAGCACTACAAATATAAAGCGCTGACATAACCTTGTAATAGCGCAGTATAGATTTAGAAAAATATTGTTTATCAAGTTATTTGACTCTCAGTTTGGCACAAAATTATAACATTAATTGATTATTGATATATTATAATAATGATGTTTTAATGTTCATCAATTGTTAAAACGGTAAACAACCAGCAAAAATATTTTTATCGTAACTGCAACGCCATTACAAAGTTACGTCGTCAGTTCAATCGCGACGTGTCAGGAACGCATTCTCTGAACGGCCGAACTAAGTTTGACGTGTGTGAGTGTCTGTGAGTCTGTGGCATCATAGCTCCCGAACGGATGAACCGATTTCGATTTTTTGTTTGTTTGATATGTTAATTAGGGAGGAGTAATTTTAGCTTGTCAGGGGTTTTTTTAATTTTGAATTTATCTTGTCCATTTTCCGATTTTCTTTCCTAAATTTATATTTTTTATTGAATGTAAAGGTGGTAAATTACTTGAAAATAAAGCTTGAATTGAAAAACTTCAAAATAACTAGATTTTTTATTTGTGATAATTTAAACTGAAAAAAAAACTTTGGGTTATCTATTCCACGCGATCCCCATTTATTCGCCCCAAAACGCATTTTATGTACGACTAGCTGCGCCCTGCGGTGCTACCCGCGGTTAAAATGTAACCTATGTGCTATTTCAGACTATAATCTATCTCTGTGCCAAATTTCATCCCAGATCCGTTTAGCCGTTCTGGCGTGATTGAGTAACAAACATCCATCCAAACTTTCGCATTTTTAACATTACTAGCTGCGCCCCGCGGTTTCACCCGCGGTCCCACAGGAACCTTTCATTTTTTCGGGATAAAAAGTATCGTCCTTTTCCGTACCCCAGACAACGTGTATGCAAAATTTCATGATGATCGGTTGATTAGATAGGGCGTGAAAGTGCTGCAAACAAACAAACGAGCAAACTTTGAAGTTTAGCCTTGAGCTAGAGTGAAAAAGTACCTTATAGGTCGTCGTGCTCCATCTTAGACCCCAACGTCGCTTAACATCAGGCAAGTTGGTGGTCAAACGCCGATCTACTCTACATAAAAAAAAAACTCACTTTCGCATTATTAATATTAGTCAGGATTGCGACCAACCAAATAGAAAAAAGTAAAATATCTACTCAGAAGGAAAATATGTAATGACTAAATGAAATTAAAAATGCCAACTATAGTAACGCTACTAGTGATTGGTAGTTGCACAAAAAACTGACCTACCCGCATTACTAAAACATTAATAGACGGGTTTTAACGAAGCTCCAACAAGGGGGTGTTGTAGGGTGGCGTTGCATGGGGTGGGACGACGTAGGAGTGCTATCGACCGGGATAATACCTACTTTGGAGAGTAGGGTTCCGTGGAGTTTAATTTCGAGTGGATTTATTTGAACGGACGTTTTTTGTTCAAGTTTAGGCCGAGTCCTTAATAATTACCTGTTCTGTATAACTATATTATCTACTAGCTGCGCCCCGCGGTTTCACTCACGGTTAAAAAGTATCCTATGTGCTATTCTAGACCATAATCTATCTCTGTGCCAAATTTCATCCATCAGATCTGTTCAGGTTCAGATCTGGCGTGAAAAAGTAACAAACATCCATCCATCCATCCATCCATACAAACTTTCGCGTTAAAAATATTAGTAGGTAGAATAAGTTAGTGAGTGCTCAACTGCCCACCGCTGAGCGTAGACCTCTTTCATAATATAAAAATATTATGTTCGTCAATTTGTCTTTGATGTAAGTGCCCTATTCATTTCAGGTCTAAGCTAATTAATTAAAAATATCAAATTGCCACCCCTAAAATAGACACGTGTAGGGTGGGTAACTCCCTGTGGTGTAGGGATGCATGGTGAAAGAGTAAAACTAAAAGGGGATCGAGATGCAGATGCAATGTTTAATTACTAGCTCATCTAAACATCGGTTCTAGCAAAGTTGTCAGATATGGCTCGATTGCATTCAATTCCCTCTCTTTTACACGCTATTAGCCGATGAAAGAGATAGCGTGATGGTTGACAATGACACAAAACTATTACACGTTCAGAAGCCAACAAACTTGCGTGTTGTCATCAACCAAGCGCCTTTCTGATACGAACCGCCAGGGAATGACACCTTGCCATCATCTGTATTCCCGCCTAACTACAACCTAGGTATCTTCAAGGCTAGAGTGAATAAGTACCTTCTAGGTCGTCGTGCTCCATCTTAGACCACAACGTCGCTTAACATCAGGCGAGTTGGTGGTCAAACGTCGACCTATTCTACTAATAGTATTATAAAATCGAAAGCTTGTAAGAATGGATGGATGCATGGATGGATGTTTGTTACTCTTTCACGCCAGAACGGCAAAACAGGTCTGGATGACATTTGGCACAGAGATAGATTATAGTCTAGAATAGCACATAGGATACTTTTTAACCGTGGGTTAAACCGCGGGGTGCAGCTAGTTCTACGTAAAAAAAACAAATGTTGAGATACGCAGCTTTTACACTAGCAACTGTGATGACACATGGTTAGTTTACACGCTGACACAAACTAGCGAGTAGCAAGACCCGATCGACACTGTGCTTTTTACTCGCTACAAGCCAGTGAGCTTACTATCTACTACAGTACTTATCTGCTTCTAAGGGGTGCAATCTAAAACAACGTTCATTCACGAATCTCGATTTATAACTAGCGTTGTTAAAGAATTTAGTATATTTTAGTAAAACTAGTTTTAAATCGAGACTCACGACCGAGTGTCGTTCTAGAATGCAGCCGTAAGATCTAAGCTCGCCCAATTATGTCACAAGTCAGAAGCCAACTTGCAGCTTGTAATGGCCTGGCCACATTAACGGGAAACGCCGATAATTACCTATGGCGATGATGGACGTTGAACATTAGTGTGGCCACGACTTGTCGCGCTTATTTTACTATGGCATTAACATTGCCGACATTGCCTTTTGACGTTAATGGGCATTGACGTGGACCGTTCAAGTGTAGCCACCCAATTCATGGAATAAATTTAAACGCATTAGGGCCGATTTTTCAATCCTTACTTTATTCGCCTAATAACTACCGAGCCAATAACTTTATTAATCTGTTTATTCGACTCATAAACGGTGTTCGGTTTTTCAATACAATTTTAAATTGGGAATAACTATCTGACCATTTATTCAGTGTGTACAAAAGCTAACTTCAGACAGTTGAAACAAAACTATAAAATATCCACGCGTTAGAAAAGGACTTCGAATTTTCACTTTTCGCTTATGTCACTGTCTTGTCAGTTTCAGTCTAAACGTCACTGTACTCCTAATCTGTGCAAAAGTCGTCGGCTGGTTTGGCTATGGTAAATAGGTCATGTAGTTTGTTCATGGTAGTTTTTTTTTAATTAAAATTAATTTAGTTTCTGCGTGTCGGAAATATCAATCTTTTTTTACAGTGACAACCCATAAGACCATCATTTAGACAGTCTCAACAATTTATTCCATAGAATAAACTGCTATCTGGCCGTTCCACCGACAAATAAAGTTATACCTCAGATAGATGAGTTATTCGTCTAGTAAATGATACCTGACCATTGAAAAACAGAATAATTAGCTATCAGTTCAATAAACACTATTTGTTTGTTTATCTGACCATTGAAAAATCGGCCCTTAGTTATTGAAATTCACGCGATGATGTTTATGGCCACACTGATCGACGTTCCCGAACATAAACAATGTACGAGAAAAGTTTGGAGCCTGGGGGGCTATTCCTGCGCGTGAGATGAGATGAGATTTTATCTTGGTCACTCTCACACCTATGACGTTTCAAACGAGAGCAACAAAGACGAAAAAAAGTGAGATGAAAATCTCAAATCTCCGAATAAGGCCACTGACGAGACGCGTTTTGATGAGATACGTACATGGTGTACGTTATTGAAATTTGAATTTTAAATCTCAAGAAAATGACAACAAAGTACTATTGGATTAAATCCTACTAATATTATAAACGCGAAAGTTTGTATGTATGGATGGATGGATGTTTGTTACTCTTTCACGCCAGAACGGCTGAACAGATCTGGAAGAAATTTGGCACAGAGATAGATTTTAGTCTAGAATAGCACATAGGATACTTTTAAACCGCGGGTGAAACCGCGGGGCGCAGCTAGTTTCTTAATATCAATAGGTAGTAATAGTAACTTAAAGGCGTGACAGGTCAGCCGTGGGTGAAATGGAGAATCATGATAATGTGTTAAGTTATGTACAATATTTACGTAAGAATTTAGGGTAAGATATACCGAAATGAATAATCTTTTCCAGTAGCACATAAAGAGAGTGTGTGCTTACCTTAAATTAAGAGGAAAATGTATCAAACGTATTGTTAATCCGACCCAACTATCCAGTGGGGTTCGTCAATAAATAATGATTTTATCTGCCATAACAAGCTTACACCCTCAACCCCTGCGGTGAGGGTGGGGATGGGATGTCGGACGACTTATTAAACAGCTCTACAGTGTTCCCAGTTAATTGTTTTACTGTTTATCTAAAGAAAGTAATTTTTATTTGTGTTTGTTTTTTTGTGGATGGCTCTACTGATTCTTAGTGCCACGGTCATTTATTTTTATTTATAGTTTTCAGTGTAACTGGTTCCTTATGTGGGATTTTTAGTAGTGCCACCGGAAAACTAAATTAATTTTACTACTACCACTAGGACTAAGTGGTAGGACCACGCTTCATTATAATATTTCTGTAGATATAGGAAGTCAAAAAAGTCCGTATGCCTTTTAAACAAAAGAAAAAGAGCTATTAATACAAATAAAGATTAAACAAAAGAAGGAAGTACGACGGGAAAAATAATGATTGCAATTTTAGTAGAATGACGGACAATAAACGGAAAATAAGTCGTGTAAAAGCGAGCGGTAACTTTGTGAACGCTCATTCATTTAGGCCTAAACGCGCGCCGCGCTCACATTCGACCGCTTTATGATCTCCTGGTATTTATAGCTAAAATATATTTTATTTTTCATATTTATATCACTAATGTACATTTCAGTTAATATAACTTCGTTATTAATCAGTTTATAACTCGGTAGGCGTTGTAAATATATGTATTTTTATGAAATAAATGTTATGTTCTTGATTCCAATAGTTGCAAAGTTGTAATGTGAGGTTAAATGCTTGTAAATGTATTAAGTAATGCAAGAATAGATACTTAATAAAAAAGAAAAAGGTACTTAATAAAAAAAAATACCGAGATACTGAATATGATGTGGTCTAGACAAATCGAAATAAGGCAAAAACCAAAATCTAATTAAAAAGAAACCAGCAGTAACTTTAAAATCATTGGAGATGAATACACATTAAAATTTTGGTTATTCCTTCGATCAAATCTTGTCAGTTAGTGCATGTACATTTAGCTTAGAGAAACTAAGAATAACCAGACATTGTACTTAATCGACATAAATGATTGGAAAGGTTATCTGTCTAAAAAGTTTTGCTGTTCTAATGGAAAAATAAATACTAAGTACAAGACTTGAAGCATTGATGGACTAATTATTTTGAGTATCCCGTTTACTCAATTCTTTTGTATTGTGCCTACAGCTTCTGTGGTACTTATAGAGCTAGGTAATTTGTCGTTGAATTATGGAATCATCATCATTTGAAGAATTTCAGTATTATCCAAATACAACCAAAGGAATATCTACTTAATTCTAAAACTTTTCTACACATTCAAACGTATTCCTTTTCAAATTCAAATTCAGTCTCGAACCGCTTTCTCGCGGGTCACGAGTTGCGCACTCCACATCCGTTCTCTTCTGAATGCACAATGGGAATAGGGTCGTCTCTTTCTCTCCTTGCTGTTTTGTGTACAGCTCTCTCTGTCAGGCAGTCGTGCGGCGTTGTCAAGTCGTCGTGTTTATGCCGTCGCGATGACCTTGTTGTGTCGCTCGGGTGGCTTGCTTTGCTCAATGTTTTGCTTGACTTTATTCGAGTTTTCTGATTGTGTTAGATCCTGGTGCTGCTCGTATATAATGACGCCATTGTTAAAAATAGAGTGCATAGCTCATTTTTGAGTCATCTGAATGTCTTAAATATTTTTCTAACATTCCTATTGGCATTCCGACAGGGCAGGCCCCTTACAAGGTAGATCGACGATCGTGTGAGGGTTGTAGACAGGCGCTGTATGCAAAGACCAGCTAGCATAGAAATTCTTGGCAATGGATTTTGACAGGCAGTGGATAACGATGATGATGATCATAGTTCTAATTGATTTTAATTTGAGTGAAATTTGACAGCCCAAAGTACCTAACTGGTGAATAGAAATATGATAGAAACTATTGATCGACATACCTTATCTGCCTTATCTTATCTGCTTGAGAAAACATAAAGTAAATAATAAAAGAGACTAATGAAAAATGCAATTGCCGGTTCGAAAAGAAGGGACTTAAATGTTTTTTTATAGATATTACGCCACATTTCTTTCTACATTCCATATTACAATCATTAAATCGTCTATTTAAAATGTAGCAGTATGTTCACTCCTCAGATCAATCTAGAGGAAAAGATGGAACACTGCGTCATATCTCGCGGAAGCCACTTCTTTTTCAATGTGTGTGCGTGATAATGTTGCCATGATAAATTAGTATATATAGTGTAATAAAATAGTATAATAGTGATTATAATACTGTGTTAGATATGATGTTATACTATTTGTAAGATTATAAATACTTAAACCTATTTTGCAGGGCGCTTACAGGGTCTTTGTACTTTGTATACTTAGTTTAAGCACTATGCAGCACTGTATCTTGGCAAATAAATAAATAAACATTTACAATTGCACGAAAACTAATATTAATTCCCAAACTCTACGTTAGCTATTTCCGTTCCAATATACAACCTTAGGAGATTTAATATTTTACAACTGCACATATTTGTAAGAGTTTAATGTTACGGCTTTTTCAAAATTGACTTTAAAAAAACTCCACAGTTTTTAAAAAGAACCTCAAAATGTAGACCTGGTCACACTTTTATAATGCACTATGTATATTTATGTAGACGAAATTATTCCACAAACCAATGTACATAATGTCGAGGTAAGAATGACCAAGCAAGTAGCGTAGTTTTTTTGCGTCAATGTGTGTGTTGTGTACCTATACGACAGTAGCGTAGTTTTTGGATGGTTTTTGGCTTTACTTAGATCATACGCCGTGCACCATCTTATTAGAGAAATAGCCTAGTTTTAAACTACTCCTAGCGAAATATTTGCTAATCGGGCACATAAAGTTATGATTATCTTTAGAAAGGCCGTATAAAAAGATTGATGTACGAGTACGAGCTAGCTAGGAGCAGATTAAATTAGTTCAGCAAGCACTTAAGAATTGCCTAAGTAATTGCTTAACTAAAGCTAGCATTGGTGTAACAAGTACTTTAAAATCTTTCAGAATTTTAGCTTTAGAATACAAAACTCCGCAATCACAAATCAAATATAAAAGCATTCAACGTAGAATAGTATGAAATACAATTTTTGACATCAGCATCGCGTGTCATGAAGAAATCCAATCCGCCAACTCTCAAGGCAAACTTTTAATTGAATAATAATTCCTTTACAATAGCAGGAAACACGGACTAAATCCAGACGTAGCCTCGAGTAACAAAAAAGCCCTTAAAAAGGTATAAAAAACACAGTGCATTTGAGCGACCGCCTACCGCAGCCAAAAATAGACAAGCGTGCAGAGGGCTCCACAAAAACCGACTTCCTATCTGAAGCTAGCTATATCCAACTTTCAACTTTATTCTGTTTCCAGGATAAACCAAATTGTAACAACAGCAGCATGGCTCTTCAATCTTTTGGGAACGGGCTCAATTTGCATCCGTGTTTACTTGTTGGCAGAAGAAATTATGCCCTGGGGCCTTACCATGAACTTTTACAAAAACATCATTGCGCAGGAACGTTTTGTTACATTCCTTAATAAGTATTGTTTTGTATCATACCACAAGCATTGAAAACAATAATGTTTTAAAACGTTTTTACTCCTGCTACAGTGATGTCAAAAGAATGTACGATACAAGTGCCTTTATACACTCTGTGGTACTTTTGCGTATTTTGGAGTATGGTGTTGCCAGATGTATGATGTCAATCGTAATTATACGATTTTTGTCATGTAAAAATCGTACAATCGTTGTCGTACAATAGTACGACCGCATAGCGAAATCGTGCCTACAATATCTTATCGAAACAGGGAAATTACACTTACGGTTTTTACAAGTTGCAAGTAAAAACACTATGATTTCTTATTATTTTCTTTCCTAAGAATTTTTATTTTCCTCACCCGCGTACAATCGCTCCTAAGAAACATCTGGCGACACTTGGTTGTATGAACAATGTCAAAAACGATTTTTTTTTTAGTTTTGTCTCATAGGGCAGGCTAGAGGCAACATAGCCATACCACCATAGTCTTCCGTATGTTTGTCATAACATTTTTCATTAAATCTCTGATGAAGATGAGATAAAAGAATGAGATAAATCTCGCTCCTCTTTCCCTCTTTCAGTAAAGGCGAGTTTTCGTTTTAAAAAATAATACAAAATCATGACACCATCTTTTCGGTTCCCCTCAAAAACGTAAATTAAATTTACTTAAGATCATGAAGGTAAATTAAAATTCAATTGCTGTATACAATTAAAGTTTGTGAATTTTTTTTGTGATATCTAGAATTTAATGATTAGAATAATTTGTCACAGAGGCCGCAGAGTCTCAGCGAAGCAGTTCGATATCATGTGAGACTTTTTAAAAACCCACAGTGAAATCGCTGCGGGCTTTAATAGGAGTCTGCAGGCGAAGGCTCACTCTAAGAAGAAACAAGTGCATCAAAAGAAGCGGACTTAGCCAAAATAAAATAAAAAAGGGTTGAAATTTATACTGGAGCCCGTCCGAAGGCGTCCTTCGTAGTACGGAGCTTCTATTATCTGCTTCGAGAAACTCGAAAGTTTCTAAATCATCGGCCATCTTGCTAAATATTACAAATAGAACCTCAGAAACACAGCAAAAACTCACTTATAAATAGAAAAAGTTACACGGAGAGCAACTTTTTAACAATCGTTGTAATTTGTATCATTCCTGCTATTTTGACAGCTCGGCAGGAATACTTTAGAGGTCATGGTACGGTTTTTAAACAAATGTTCCTTGGATTGAATGAACGAAATCGAGTGACGTCATCAAAACTGCTAAGCGATATCAAAACTTAACAGGAATACTTTTATGGTGGTCATGGTACGAAATTACGAAGTAAGGCTTAATTAATGATGTTTTAAGAGCTTGTGGTAAGCCCCCTGGACGTTTCGGCTTAGCCGCAGGTTTTGAATTTTAAAAAACGTTGAAAGCTTTTTAGGGTACGACTAATAATACATTCTCACACATTTCATTCAACTTTGGAATTAGTTCTTAGAAGAACGTCAAAAACGCATGTGAGGTTCATTTGCCGTTAGAGTGTTGTAAAGATTATCATTTGTTTTTCTTTGTTGTTTGATTTCATCATTCTGCCTTAGTCCTTTGTCTACCTTACAAAAATGGTTATTGCATGGTTGGTGCAACATTAAAAAAAGTATTAATGAAAATTTTACACAAAGCTTAAAAAACCGGCTTTCCATCCTGTAATTCGTCATCCATGTAAACAAGTTTTAGAATTCAAAATTGTTACTTGAACTAATATCTAGTGTAATTCCGCTTTAACGTCGCATACAGTACATCAAGGAATATGAATTTTCTATTCTATTCTTAATTTAGAATTAAAAAAAATATATTTAATGACATTTACTAGAAAACTTCAAACTTGTTACTTGGACAATATCTAGTGTAATTCCGCTTTATTTTTGTTAAAGCGGAATTACACTAGATATTGTCCAAGTAACAAGTTTGAAGATGAACTTCCGCAAAGTAACGCCTGATTCAATCAACTAGAAAACTTCATACAAATTGATATTTGATTCTAATTTAAACGTTATACAATTTGATATTTCAACTAACGAATTTAACAGACCTAATTTAATGAAATCTACTAAAAAACTGTTTTTTGAAGATGAACTTCCGCAAAGTAACGCCTGATTCAATCAACTATTTTAGAATTCAGTTGATATTTTGAAAACTGCGTAATAGATTTCGATAAAATTTACATGGGACCATATCTAAAGTATGATCTACCAAACAAAAAAAGAAAAATTAAAATCGATTCACAATTGGCGGAGTAATCGCGTAAATCCAAAAAAAACATACAGTCAAATTGAGAACTCCTTTTTGGAAGTCGGTTAAAAAATAATTGTAATGACAAAATCTCATTTTCACTGATATTTTTACTCAGAAGTTACAAAATAACTAAGGCATAAGAAAAGTTCTTTTCAGACTTTACGAGATTTGTCTTTCATTCTCGTCTACTACTATAGGTACCTTTGATATAAAATGATTTGTCCAGATGGGTTGGAAAAAAATAAGAGCCAACTGTTAGGTTCTAAATAAATAAAATGGATGACGCGACCCTCCCTAGTAAAAGACGTACCAGGGGCCCTATTCGGAGAATTGAGATTTTCATCTCAGCTTTTTTCGTCATTGTTGCTCTCGTTTGAAACGTCATAGGTGTGAAAGTGACCAAGATAAAATCTCATCTCATCTCACACGTAGGAATAGCCCTCCAGTCACGCACACTAGTATAAAAAAGTTTACCTGTCACTTTTCATTCATAAACTGTATGGAACTCCCTCTAGACATATAGGGACCTATACCTAGTTAACTTTCTGGAAAATCTTGTCTCCATGCCTCAGATTGTGGGCATTCATGCCGATCAGGGACCCTATTCGGAGATTTGAGATTTTCATCTCACTTTTTATCGTCCTTGTTGCTCTCGTTTGAAACGTCATAGGTGTGAGAGTGACCAAGATAAAATCTCATCTCATCTCATGCGCAGGAATAGGCCCCCTGCGGCATTCCGTATTATGTATGCCGTCATTGTTCTTGATGTTAAGATGTTCAAATATACTAGATCGGACAATCGTAAAGCTTTGGCTGTTTGATTTTTCCCTTTCCTACTTTCCATCGTTTTACGAGGTTTTTGAGTTTTTCCTCCTACTTTTTTGAAATGTCCATTATCTACCTAAACCGCTATGATTGACATTTTGAGCTCCCTCAACACCATTATCACGTTTTTTTATTACATAATAGACTTGCGTTTGGCCGCCAACATGCCTGATGATAAGCAGTGATGCGGCCTACGATGGAGCACGCTTGCTTAGAAGAAACCGATTCACTCGAGACTTGAAGACACCCAGATTATAAGTGTCAGGGAACACACAGTCTGGCAGAGTATTCCACACTCTAGCGGTCCGTACGAGAAATGAGGAACCAAAGCGTTATGTGCGTGTTGTAGGTAGGTATGTCAACCATAAAACAATGCCGCTTTTTTGTACTCTTGGTTGTTTTATAGAAGAACGGGCTAGTTATTTTATGTTATTATGATTATTTAATGCTATCCAACTTTTTTTTCTTACTCCCCTATCCAGTTGAATTTGGCGTCACACGTCTTGTGCATTTGCCAGTGTCAAGTTAATATGATATTTTACAGATGATGGAGTGATGATGAAAAGGTGATGATGACGATGAATCCCTCCCTTTTCCCCATTTTAGTAAAGTGATAAATATTTTACTGGAACTTAACCTGGAGTTTTGTAGATTTACGAAAAGTCACGTTCTACAATTTTTGTATCATTTGCCCACACTCATGC
Source organism: Peribatodes rhomboidaria (assembly GCA_911728515.1). Classification (NCBI taxonomy): domain Eukaryota; kingdom Metazoa; phylum Arthropoda; class Insecta; order Lepidoptera; family Geometridae; genus Peribatodes; species Peribatodes rhomboidaria. Next base: position 12,456,769 of record OU452172.1, read on the forward strand.
ACGTTAACGAACCGATACAGGTTAATACGAGTAATCCACCATTATTACACTTTAACACTCGAAGAATCACAAGTTTTAGAAAATAATACAAAATAACGACGCCACTTTTGCGGTTCCCGCCAAAAAACCACATCCCGAAACCCTCATACCATTTTAAAAACTTGAGTTAGAATATTATTAGAAATTTTATTTTATGAAGCAATATTGAAGTCATACTGTAATAATTATTACAACCGTTGTTAATCCCCATTTTTGTATTAAGTAACGCCATCTATCCAAATATATGCGCACTACGTCCCGCAAACGGTAGCTGACAGCTTTTCCCATTGGCCACAAAACAAGTTGTTGTCGTTCTGAAAGGTGAGACAGCGATATACAGACATAAATGAGAGGGAAAGAGACAAAACAACAACAACGCGGTTGCCATCGATTCAGAGGTCAACTTGCGTTGCGCATGTCAAGTGCACTTGATAAAAATAAATCGAATACCTACAGTGCGACCAACTTATCAATAAAGTTGAATGGGGGAGCTACCATCGCAAAGTCTAACTAAAACTGGTAACGTCCCAAAAAAAATATTGTTTTCGTAATTTGACCAACTGTATCAAGGTGTCGGTCGCTCTCTAATCTTTTACCTACTACTCGTACCCATTGTCTATAACAAGACTTCTATAAATAGTACCCAGTCAATGGTTAATATATACAAGGTGTTTATAAACAGCGAAGTTTGATGGTAGTCTGAGTAGCCGGTCCTAGAGTCAGAAAGGCTTCTACGTGGCCTACATTATGTGAGCAACACTATTGATCTATAGCTAGGTATGCCCGCGGTTTTACTTGCGATCTGCAACTTTTCACGCTTTTTCGATAAAAAAAAGTATTTTTAATGTCCGTTGTCAAAATACAGTACCTAGCCATTACTTACTTATTTTATCGTTTTCACGTAGATGTTTTCAATAAGGCTTATTTTTTAAAGTTTCTAAAACAATTCTCTAGGTAGACTTTAAGTTGATAATTACCTATAATTACTTACGAACAAAGTAATAGTTAACAAGTAGGTATTTAGTTAGGTATCAATCAAAGCTTTAATTTAAAGCTCTTTCCTAGTATTAGGTAACCGTATAAATCTGATAGCAACAAGATTGGTCACGTTGTCCTTCCACAAGTAGTCCGACCAACTTATCTGTAAACTTAAAATGGGGCGGCACCATCGTATTTCTTCCCAAAACTTCGCTACAAAACTTTAGTTCCACCATTTGCCCGACTCTATAGCAATTCATCGTGAATGCCTAGACTACACAATGACAATTTGATAAACCGTTTCCTCCTGAATCTGTCTTCTCTGTCACTCTTCGTCACAATCGTCCCTTTCGTCCCTCTCGCGTGATTTCAGCGAAATCCTTTATCAAATAAATTGCAACAGCTACAAAATGGATTGTATTATTTAGCAGGTAAAGTCGATTTTAGATAAATCTTGGGCTAAACGGTTGTCTTTAACGTCAGTGTGTGGGTGTTTAATTGACAAATACAATCACAGAGACGCCACTACTATTTAAACTCGATATTAATTTTGAGGCTTACTAGTTGAGAAAATCGTATTCAACTTTGACATGAAAAAGCATTGATCATTTTCACAAATAATGACACACTTCTAAAATGCGAAAATAAAATTTAGGTTACTCTAAAGTTAATCTCACAATTTTATGCCCGTTCGTTACCTTATAATAAAAAAGTAAAAAAAACCATGGGTCAGACTTGATATTTGTATTTTGATTTTGATATTTACATTTCAACTGTTAAATTGCCGAAAAAAAAACCAACAAAAAGTACCTACTTAAGTACTTATGACTGAACTTTCAGCTTACTTGAGCTGAATCTAAAAGAAACAGAAGACAAGAAAAGAACAGAAGAAGAAATTAGAAAAGGTGTTCGATCTCCGCATGTTTTAAAGAGGGTAAATGGAAAAAACTCCATCAATACTTGAATACTGCTATCGTCGATCGATAGAGGTACTCTGTCATAGCATCCGAAGCGAACACACGTCGTTCGCGCTCGAGGCGCGCGCGCAGGGGGGCTATTCCTAGACGTGAGATGAGATGAGATTTCTCTTGGTCACTCTCACACCTATGACGTTTCAAACGAGAGCAACAAGGATGAAAAAAAGTGAGATGAAAATCTTAAATCTCCGAATAGGGCCACTGGTCTCCATCTCAGACTCTCAGTGAACCCAGTGTCCGTGACTCTGTGCCGCTATTTTAAAAAGGACTTTATAGAAACCAGCAGTTGAGGCCGTGCCGAGCTGTTCACCTAATTCACCTGTTCGACTGACGCTGAAATCTATTTGCGGTCGTGGATTTAAGGTTGGTGGAGTGATTTCATTTGTCCTTTGTAAACTTGCGGGGTTGTTTAATTCGAACTGGGGTCTGGATGCACCTGAAATATAGTCCACTTAATATATATTGTGCATATCGTACAAAAGGAAACAACCAGAAACTCAGTGAACGCATACTGAATGTAAATGCCTGTTTTTTGCAATGAGTTTCTATTACTACGTATAGAGAAGCTATCATAACGAATGGCCAAGTGACATTTTGTTACGGGTTGAAACTAAAGTTTGCTGCAGCGCTGAAACAATAATTATTTAGTCATGAAACCATACAGTACAAACACGCAGCGCTAGAAAGCTCAAACGCTAAGACCAATGACGCTACATGGCGACCGCTAAATTTATTTACATGGGAACCGCTGAATATTTTTCGTTTCAATTAAATTTTAAAATAATTGTTCTAGTTACCGATAGAAATTTATTCCTTTGCACTTCAACGTACTTTTATTCCTAGAATTATTAGTGCAAAATCGCAGCATACACCACTTCGCAGGAGGGTATATTTTATTGTGTATGTATTTAGTTCATTCGTTTAAAAACAAACACGACTCGGGCGCCCGAAAGCTATAAGCAAGTGAAGTGACAGAGTGAAATGTTGGCGGAAGGCCTCACTTAAACGGAAGAGAGTAGTGTTGTATGATGTCTTATGTAGACGTGGTAATAAAACTCATTGGATTTTTACAAAAAAAAAAAAAGCAATGGGGAAAAACTGATGGGAAAACTAGAAAAGCGCTACTAAACTGTGACGGGTATGCTAGAACTATCTAGTAGCATTCTACGTAAACTCATCTACAAAGTTATAAAAAATAAAATAAGAAAGTGATTATTAAGTGAGTTTTCGTAGTTGAAGTTCCGTTGAGGAAACGCGATCGATCTGTTCAAAACGTGCCGCTACACACGACATGAGAGTTTCCATATATTAGTCGAAGGATATATCGATCACAAAAACAAAACCTTAATAAATAAATAAATTTCATAATCTAGGTTGATTATGAAACCTTATTTGACTTTTAGTTGGAGTTAATTCAGTAAAAATAGCTTTGATCAATGATTATCAATGATTATTCGGTGTTTCTTACCTTTCAGTCTGGTAGATAATGTCTGTAAATAGAACTTAAACTTACTCGAGGACTTAATGTTGATGCAACATACTGTAAATAGAACTTAAATAGGATGTTTTATTATTTAGGTAAAATATAATTAAATACCTAAGTAAATTTACATAATTATAGAATTCTAGAACTGTTTACGTTTGATCAGGCATCAAGAGAAGGACTCTAGCACGACAATATATATTATAGGAAGATAGATAAGTAGATAGATAAGCGATGGCAGACTAGTTGGGAGAACGCCCCGCCTCTCATGCCAGAGGGAGCGGGTTCGAACCCAGCCGACGGACCGCACCAACTTGTTAATTGTGTGAGCATATGTGTGTATTGTATGTCATCTGCTACATAATTGGGAGCCTGGTGTACGGCGACAGGCTCGCCCCCTGTCACATTTGGGACTGAATATCATCCGGCGAAGTGTGGGTGTTGTATTACACCTCTGCTATGCAGCCCCTTCGGGGGAGGCGTGACGGTATGATGATGATTTAAACGACTTTCTTGTTTCTTTAAGTCATTCTGTGCCATGCTCAATTTGCTCATACCTTATGGTGAAACATTTTTTTCCCAATGGAAAAGCACGACGATATGTTATATGTAGATAAGTAGTAGGTATGTATAAATGAAATACTTAGTTAATATTTATTTTTTATTCGTCTTAAAACAAACTACACAAAACGCTAATGAAATATGTATCTCATATCTCCGGATATCCTGTATATCTGGTGTAACCCACACTTGCGCGTTTTTACTCACCCCGCACACCCCTACAGTACCACACACACGGGCAATCCTCTACGGAGCTTAATAGCACACACAGATACAAATCGGCATGCAATTTTGAACCTTACAGCAATGTGGGTTGCTCTCGATGCGCCCTACATTCCACGATAACCTCAAAAATTAGTTTAAGACTGAAACAAACGTTATTGAACCTTTTTAAAGTTTCCTATCAAATACTTCGGGCCTTATTTGACAATATTCTGTTAAAAATACCTCCAGTGATGTGCTTATAGAGCCGTGAAATGGATTTTTGGGGCGGTTTCCGCGATTCTGCTGATTTTTGACCGTGTCTAGTTAGAGCCAGTTGCCGTGAAGGATGTGGTGTGAAATACGAAACATTTTGACGTATTTTTGTTCGCATATGACAGTGTTGTGAATTTAGTAACACGTAAATGAGTGTGAACGGGCGGTTCAAAGGAAAATGAGCGTAAGTGACAGTTTGATGTATTCACTGAGAAAGTTTAATGAGAGTTTAATTTATTCATATCTAAGGGCTATTGATGTTATCTAAGAGAGTAGGAAAGTTTAACTCCCTCAGGGTTAAAGTTTAAAAAGTACTTAGGTAAGTACACACTAGTTTGAAATTGCAAATCAGTCAATACTAATTATATAACCACTCGTATTAATATAAAATATGTACCTACAGTAAGTAAGTAGGTGTACCTACTTACTTACTGTAGGTACAAGGAAGTAGAGTAAGTAAGTAAGGTGTAAGGAAGTAGAGTAAGTAAGTAAGTAATAATAATATTTATTTACCAAAAAAATAATCAAAACAGATTTGCTTAAATGCTAGTCATAAAGTTACAAATGTGATTAGTAGATCCGTACTTCGTCTTAAAACAATTAGGCGGTGAGCCCCAAACTAGGCACAGGGTCTGTATGTAAGTATAGTCAGTATACCTAGTAAGTATGTAGTTACAGATATTCATTCGGTGGGTAGGTTACAGGGTGTTTCTAGAAAGGCTTTTATTTTTACTGTAATACCTACCCGGCAATACTGCTTCGCAATATTGCGACAACATTTTGAGTGTGGCCAGGGCCAAATTTAGGGGAGGGCAGGCGGGGCTACAGCCCCGGGGCCTCCACAAGAGATAGCCCCCACAGTACTGTAGCGATTATAAAAAAGAAATTTACTTTAAAAGATTTTTACTCAAATACCTAGTTGGACTTTTGTACAACTAGGTATCAGTAGTTAAATAATTTAATTTGTTTCTTGCAAAAACTCAAATTGCGATACATTTTTGGCGGTGTTTTTTTTATTTTATTCGAGTTAGGTATAATTAGAGGCCTTCACTTTGGTGTTGCCCTAGGGCCTCCACTTAACTAAATCCGGCCCTGAGTGTGGCCCAGCAATTTGTCAATTAGTCATACGGTAGGTATTTATACATAGTCCTGAAATCACGACTAACCGTATTGCATAACTGAGTAGGTACCTACCTAATTAAGGGAACATAATCGAAATCAGCTTCTCAACCTTAATATGAGATTACCATATCTCGAGACTTGTCCTGAGTTCTACGGATAATAGAGATCTGCTACGGGATGGGGCACGGGATGGCCACTTAGCGGAATCAAAGTACAACCATATAAAAAGCATATTATTATACCGCCTTTTAGCAACAAATCCGTGGTAAACAATCTACTGTATAAATAAAGATATGAGACTGAATTATTCATGCTCGTTATGAGAAATGATAATTTGATCCGAAGTCAAGATTTAAATAACGCTTGCAACGCAATAGAAAGTAGGTAAAGCTGGGTACTCACTAGCGAACCGTAACTGTAACTAGACGATACAGTAACGAGGTTCTACCGTGTACGTGTAAAACAGTTTTCACGCGCAACGAACACCGAAAGCAATCGTTAAGCGAACTCATTCGGCGAGCTGTAACTGTAACCGAAAAGCTTCCCTTGATTTGTGGCAAAAACCGACACTCGCTCGTGTAGGCTAGCCAACCACGTATGGTCGACTGGGGCAAGTGTGGCAATCGTGTCTTTTGAGAATTTCTGACAAACCCTTCAGAAATTAGGAGCCACCTACATCTACTACGTTAGTTGCCTAATTTGTGAAGGGTTTGTCAGTAATTCTCGAAAGATGCAATTGCCCAACAGACGCATTTGCCCCAGTTGACCCTACACGTTAGGTTTTGCGCTTACACTAACGTGCAACGGTTAGAGTTACAAAATAAGTAAGTCCTGGAAAATCGTCAGCTTGCTCAGAACGCAAAGGCTCGCTGCGATCACAACGCGAACAGCTCATGGTAGGCTCATAAACCACGTACTTACATGCTATGGTTTTTTGACACTATCGAGCTGTAACTGTAACCGTTGCACATTACTGTTACAGCTCGATAACTAGTGAGTTCCCGGCTTAAGTACCTATAATATGTATTGCAAAGTAATGGAACGTTTAAGAATAAGACCAGCACGAAGCTTGTCAAGAATAAATCGCTCGTAGTGGTAAGACTGTTGTTTTTTCTTATCTTTTCACAAGAAAAGATAAGAATTATTAAAAAATTATTAATTAGAAAAGATAAGATTTATTGGTATCACAAAAAAAAAACAATTTTTTTTGTGATACCAATAAAGTGTAATTGTATTAAACTGATAGCAAACAACAACAACACATACAACATCAGACGACATAGCAACAACAGAGCTACAAGTATGAATAACATAAAAAAAACGCGACAACGATTTTCATCAAACATACCTACATAAAAACACTCCCGACTAATTCATCTTTCAAACTAAAAAAACAGAATCAAAATCAGTTCATCCGTTCGAGAGCTACGATGCAAAAGACAGATAGAAACACACACACAAAGGCACGTCAAACTTATAAAACACCGTCTTTTTTGCGTCGGGGAAAGGTCGGGGGTTAAAATGAGCGGGAAAAAATAATTAATTAAAATTGCTCGTATTTTTCCATTAGTGTTAAAGAGAGACAGATGTAGAATAACATTGTCCATTAACCCTCATTCACATTCAACATGGGCCGTGTTTGAGGCATTTTATACCCCTAGCATAACTTCTGAAAAATACGTACCTAGTTAGAAATAGGTAAGATTGTACTTTTTCAACGAAAAAATGTACTTGCCTGCTTATTTACTTATGAAAAACGTATATAAATGACAACTGCAGTTTCCATTTGCATTCTTCTATCGGTCACGTACTAAATACTTACGTAGGTGTTTTTCGACAACTGTCATTACTAAAGGTAACTATTCACCATCCTGCCTTGCAGTACTGCTTGCAGGACTGCCGCTTCATGCAGGATGGTGAATATTGTCGCAGCCTGCATTGTCCGGCAACGACCTGCAGGATGTACGTGCAGGATGCTAGGCAGGATGGTGTGTGAGCTACATTCTGCCTTGCAGTCCTACAAGCAGTACTGCAAGGCAGGATAATGATTAGCTACAAAAAGTCAAACAAAAATAATACTAAAGTCACCGACAGTCACAGACTACGTTTCTAAATGTCGGCGGCTATATTTTGAAAGATATCAAGCCACACAAATGTTGGCTGGTCGCCTGATTTTATCTGCCAGCGAATGAGATATAAAGTAATAAGCGAAACGAAATAACATTTCACGAGCTGCTGATAACGTACCCTTGAACTATAATATCACAAAATAATGGAATAAAGCGCGTCACACACGACGAAGATAATTTTTGTAATGTGTAATGTACTTAATCCCATTTACATTAAATTTGAAAATTGCTTGAGTGCTTGCTTAACTAGTGTAATCTACTCACAGCGAGCCCCTACCTACATTTTTTTTATTTTGACACAAACTCTAAGCCATTATGAGAATCTTAACTTTATGTGCCCGACAATCCAATATTTTGCAAGGAATAGTTTAAAAGTAACTAAGCAAGGAATTGCCTAGTACAAGTGGTCAATAAGACTCTTTTGCTGAGTCTTGCTTTTTTTACCCGACTACGGAAAAGAAATAAGCAGAGTTATCACTCAATAAGTTCATCAGATTGCGCCTGTCTGAATGTTATAATTATTTTTATCCATACAAATAGAAGTAAGTAGTAGGTAGAAGATTCACTTTTTCAAAATGAACTTAAATTTAATTTATTCACTTTTTCTGTAATTGACTTTGTGATTGTAATGAATAGTTATTAGGTCAATAGAGATAGGTATATTCTTTTTCGTGTCGATGTTTTTTTTAATTGTTTACTAGCTGCACCCCGCGGTTTCACCCGCAGTTAAAAAGTGCTATTCTAGACTATAATCTATCTCTGTGCCAAATTTCATCCAGATCCGTTCAGCCGTTCTGGCGTGAAAGAGTAACAAACATCCGTCCATCCATTCATCCATTCTTACAAACTTTCGCGTTTATAATACGGTAAGATGACATAATAATGTGCCCCGACCATAAGTAAGCGGCAGCCACTCCAAGAGGAGAGGCCTCCATCAAGTCGCCCAGAAAGCAGCTTTTGGGGCACTGAGGGCAGGACATTAGGTGGCCCATGGTTTGTTGTGCACCGCAGCCACACTAAGGACCCGTGTCAGAGAACCCCCATGTGGTCCTTTTGGACTTGCAGCGGCCCACTTGGGTCCGGAGTCGGTTTGCGACTTTCACGTGGGCCATGTTAAGTCGTTGCCAGTGGGGAGCTCCTCTGCCGGTTTTACGAACTCTTTTGGCGGTGGATGGGTAACGCCGTTGTGGAGCTGAGAAAAACCTTTGACACCAGTTTTCACAAGTTTTTTTTAATACTAACCTATCTTTTCGCGAAAATTACGTTTTCGACGAAAAAAATCGAAGTTATTTGTCTCAAACAAATTGTATTACTGTGTGAATGATTTTGATCTGTATAGTAAAACCACAGCCTACCAAAAATAATATTTACACTGTGGTAGAACATTTTAATCTGATTTACCACGTCGAGTGTATATTCATGCCCTGCTCGAAGGTACGCCTGGTTATTTCATATTCATCAAAATCCAATCCAATCAAAATCTAGTACGCCACCTTCCTAATACATCATATCTAAAAAACAACTGGTTTTGTGACGTAAGGGCTGTCTGCTAGAGATTTTTGATGTATTAAAAACCGCTGTAAACTTATTACACTCGTACCCACGGGTACACATAGTATAAGTCATAGATTCATAGCATTGCGACAGCCAACACGTGATGACGTCACTGGTCAACGTCAACCGTCTCTTTCAAACTACATATTTGTAAATGACTTTCGGTCTTGGGGGGCTATTCCTACACGTGAGATGAGATGAGATTTTATCTCGGTCACTCTCACACCTATGACGTTTGAAACGAGAGCAACAAGGATGAAAAAAGATGAGATGAGAATCTCAAATCTCCGAATAGGGGCCTTGCTTAAGCATCGATTGACGTCACTACGTGTTGCCTACGTGACCATTTTTGACTCGGAATGCCAGGCTGAGTATATTGTTATACCATGGTATGAGTATAGTAGGTATTTACCGTATATTGCAAGCGCAGCCGATGCTCACTTGCTTATCAATTTCATCGACAAATTGAGCAGAAAATAGCGCACATGTGGTGCGGATGTCGACTCGTATCGCATTCCGCGACATTAGCGACGTACTCACAGGAACCCCATCAACTAGAGAAGATACGGAACCCGTGGCGGACGTGCGAGTGTTTACTCGAAGAGAAGAGTGAAGATTTACTCTTTTTTGAACCCCCGACGCAAAAACGCGATAGGGTGTAAATAGTTTGACGTCTCTCTCTCTCTCTCTCTCTCTCTGTCTCTGTTGTGTGTGTGTGTGTGTCATCGGAGCTCCCGAACGAATGAGCCGTTTTTGATAGGTGAATTGAATTAGTCGGGAGTATTCTTGGTTATGTTTGATGGAAATCGGTGTCGGTGGTTTTTAAAATTTTAATTTATAATTGTTATCTAGTTTTTTTTATTCTGCCTACTTTAGGGAAAGTAATTATGGACGAGACGAGACGAGATAGTCCATCACGAGACAAAGTTATTTGTATACCTACGCAGGCATGGGTAACGTTATCCATGTTTACGTGACTAGCTTAGTTAATTTTTTTTACTCAACGAACTCTCTATACATACCAAGACGTAATACTCCTAATTCTGTCTCGTCAAAGGTTCAATAAAACCTTTGACTAAATTTAATAACGAATAATTACGAGGATCCTGAAGCATTCAAAGCTACTCGTGCTTCGGTAAATATTTTTTTCTATGTACTCTAAGGAAAGTAGTCTTGGTATAAAGCCTTCGACGAGCTAAACTACTCCTTTTCGTGAATTTGTTTTTAGGGTCCCGCGCCCAAAGCGTAAAACGGGACCCTCTTACTAAGACTCCGCTGTCCGTCTGTCTGTCTGTCTACCATACCAGGCTGTATCTCATGAACCGTGATAGTTTGACGGTTGATATTTTGACAGCTGATTCACAGTTTCCACGCGTATCGTGACTCGTGAGTCCGTGACGTCTTAGAGTCTTAGAGCGATGATTTTTAAGTTCAGCCGCCGACGCTGCGCGACCGCGAATCGTATCGCCACTTAATAAGGTTCATTGTCGCGCAGCGTCGGTGGATGTCACGGTACGGCCCTGGCCCCCTATTCCTGACGCGCGAGATGTAAATGGTCACTCTCACTCCGATGACGTTTAAAACGAGAGAGACATTGACAAAAATATCTCGACTTGTAAGAATTAGGCTTGGGCAGTATTTGAATGACTTGTAATTGAAATACGTAATTGAAATACAAATAAGTATTTGGTGTTTGTATTTCAATTACTTCCTTTTAATGTAATTTGTAATTAGTATTTCAAATACTTAAGGCTTCAAAATACATTTTAACATTAAAATACATTAAACCTTCATTTAGCGATCGTCAGTGTGATTGAGAGGCGAGAGTGTAATGATGGATGAAACAGCTATTAGAACTCTAATAGCTACATAATAGGTATTATACATAATAGTATACAACACACACCTGCAACACTGCACCTGTTATGTATACTGACCGACAAAATTGGCCACAACACAAAAAAAAATGTCAAAAAAAGTCTTGTTTGCCTCTACTTTTACACAGACCGTGCTGGTCTAGATTACTTATTTAGTAATTTGTATTTCGTATTTCATTTGAAAATAGCACAAATAATGTGTTTTTGTATTTAATATTTCAAATACTTTATCTAAAGGTATTTTGTATTTCGTATTTTAATTACTTGCGATACAGTATTTTTAATTTGTAATTCAATTTAAAATTAAAATTCTGTTAAGGAAATAAACAAGGCTTTATTATTAATAATATGATTATATTTCAATTTAAGCAAAGCATGTATTTTGCCCAGCCCTGGTAAGAATAGGCTTCTGAACCGTGTCTGCGCCAGTCTGCATAAATTGCGTACCTATTAGCACAGATGAAATACCTACTATTAGTGTGAATCCGAAACGTAATCGATGAAAATGGCTTGTGTTTTTTTTTTTAACTGACTTCAAGTAGTGTACTTCATTCGTATACTTTCTTACTTTACGTACCCCAACGTACGTTACGTACGGAACGTACGTTACCCTAGTCTTTTTATGGGCCTCTTGACAAGAAAAAGTTTCTAGGTAAAGGTTTTCGGTGAATTTATTTCTTACCTTCCTTCTTTATGGTATAGTCTTGGATAGTAAGTAAGTACTCAAGAGCAGCGATCGGCAAACCGCAGCCCGCGGGCCACATGCGGCCCTCGGCCCCCTCCTTGCGGCCCGCGAGTGTTTTGTAAATAAAAAAAAATCGGGACATTTTGCTCACATGGTCGTCTGGCCCCAAACTAAGCGAGGCTTTTATAGCTGCCAGAGACAGATAAACATTGATTTTTAGAGACCAGATAATACCTACATAAAAAAATAGATACCTATAGTAAAATTTTTGAACAAGTGCGAACGGCACTTGCTTATTTTAGCACTGTGCGGCCCTTGCCTGCCAAAAGGTTGCCGACCGCTGCTCTAGAACCCTCGAAGACTGGATGAATTTACTTTTCATTCATACACTTCACTCTTCACCCAGGATATAGGTATTCGTAACCGATCACCGATGCTAAGCAATGGAAAACACACGGTCAGTCCTAGGATGGGTTACCACGGGTGACATCTAGGGTATTAAGGGCATAATAAATTGGTGTACGGCGACAACCTCGCCCCCGTCACATTTGGGACTGAATATCATCCGGCGAAGTGTGGGTGTTGTATTACACCTCTGCCAGCCACTTCGGGGGAAAGGCGTGACGATATGTTGTGTATATTACTACCGTGGCTCGGATGACACGTGAAACTGTAGGCCTCGGTTGTTTGTTCTAAAACAATCGTCAAGCTATGTCAGAGGCCTTCGGGCGGCCTAGAAACTCTAACATCAGGACTGGGCACTCGACCTTTACTAACTTGCTAAGAAAAGTACTCGCTACCTGTAAGATTAAAATTGATAGAGCAAAAATCAATAGACAAGTAACAAGGGTTCACCGGGGGAAAACGACACCGGTTGATCGTCGACTTTGACAAGTATAAAGAATAATACAGACGCACAACACCTTACAAAGTACAGCACAAGTCAGTGGTGGATAGGATTTTAGTTTGATTGACGCATAACACAAGATCCACACGGATGAAAACTCTTTCATCAAGTAAAATACTAAAAATTACTCAACATTTCGAAAGGGTTCTCTACGCCCTTAGCGCTTTCCCGTGCCTAGCGCCTAGTGCCTCCCTGAATCCGCTACTGCATTAGTTACAAACTTACAATTTCCCATCTATCTGCACATGTTCTAGGGAATGAGAATAAGAATTTCTGTCTATTGAAGTTATACTTTTTTGACGCGATAGAGAAAAATGATAAGAGTGAATTTTTACGATGCGCGCGCACACCGACACCTAAATTCTACATCGTGAAGTTAGTTCTAGGTGGCAAGAAAATTGATAACTATGTTCAAGTTGTATATTCTAGTATTTTTATATTTAGAACACGTGTTTCGTAAGAGTACAATTAAACAGTGAATAAATAAATATTATTTTGGTGTTTTTACTAAATCAATTTCATATACGACGGTGATAGTATTTACTAATAATTTATTATTTATTAGTATATCTTTATACGAGTATATTGAATATTAGTGATAGAACTGATTTGAATGAACTGTTTTGAGTGCATTTATAGATTTGAGGTTAAGAAGTATAACTTCTAACGCGTGTACATAAGTACACACACTGTTTCCTTATACTGTGTGTTAAGATGTTCTTAAATTTATTAAGACAGCAGATCCAAGTCCGAAGATCGGCAATTGCTAGGCTGCGAAAGAGACGGCCTATCACGGAAACCGCACTCTATTTACGTAGGCAGAAGGTATGTTTTAGGCTGCGAATTTCGCAACGTCCACCATAAATTGACGGACGTTACGAAATTTGCGATTTATACTTACTTACTTACTTACTTACTGGCGCAGCGACCCAAACCGTGTCTTGGCCTCCGATACTAAGACGCGCCATTCTTCTCTGTTTTGAGCTAGTTCATGCCAGGCATCAATTTCCAGTTCTCGCAGGTCTTTAGCTACTTCATCTTTCCATCTATACTTGGGACGGCCGACTGGCCTTCGACCTGTTGGCAATCCCAGGTATGCTCTTTTCACGGCACGATCCTCTCCCATCCGTTCCAAATGTCCGAGCCAGCGGAGTCTGTGGTTTATAATTTAACGAAATTTGCGATTTATAATGCACTTTTTTTATTTCATGTTATTACCTAAATGGTACATGAAATAAAAAAAAGCAATCAATTGCAATTCGTTTAACGCAACGAGTACAGCATACATACCAAAACAGTCCGATAAATGGGGAGCATTATCTTGTCCATTAAGACCAACACATGGAAATTGTGAGTTATATCTCTGGGCCTCCCTAATCTGACATTGACCTACATCTCCCCCAGCACAGGCGAAATGACATTTCATGTAAATTACGTCACTTCCCACTTTGTATGCATATTGGGCGGTAATTGATTGCCGATGCGTTTTTACCGGGTGAGGAGGTAGAAAGGCAATTAAGCCTTTTTTATGGTTTTCAAACTAGGCGTTTGACTACTGCTCAGCTGTTGTAAAAGTGTCTTTTAAACCGACTTCAAACAGAAGGAAGTTGTCAATTTGGTTGTTTTTTTTTCAATGTTTGACCGCATAACTTCGATTTTGAAAATTATTTTTTTATTTTACATAACATATCGTCACGCCTTTCCCCCGAAGGGGCTGGCAAAGGTGTAATACAACACCCACACTTCGCCGGACGATATTCATCCCCAAATGTGACAGGGGGGCGAGCCTGTCGCCATACACCGGGCTCCAGTCATGTAGCAGATGGCATACAATACGCACGCACATATGTTCACACAATGAACAAATTACAGGATACAGGGTTTTTACAGGATATAATAAATGTATTTACCTACTTACAGATAGGTCCCATCTTTCTTTCTTCTTAAAAAAAACCAGTAGTACTAACTTGTTGATCGCAGTACAAAGGCTCATAGCTGAATTGTATATGCATAGCTTTGTCATAAAATATGACAGTTCACAGTACCCACTTACCCACGCTTTTAAATAACATAGTTTCGCTCAATTTATCAGTTTATCTGACCCATAAAAACAAATAAACGCCAAACGATTCAGCTACGAGCTTTGTTAATGTTATTTTCAGCAGCCACTCGATTCCGAATTTCAGACATCTGCCTTTTAAAGTTGGAACTAGAGTTGGAACAGATTGCAAGGCCAGACGTCCCTGAACGAAGGCAAGGACGTATTCAACAGGTTCTGAAATTCAGCCGCCAGAGTTTCTGAAACGTCGCGACAGATGGCGCCTCTACAGGTTCTGAAAATACTGAACCATCGCATGTATTAGGAACGACCTTATTGTACAGATAAAACGGCTATGATCAGTTTTCAGTATTATATTTCGTAAGTTATTCCAATGTATACATTTCACATCATGTCCGAGAAATCAATTTATTCGACAACCATGAGTACGAGTATATTGCTTTACTAGATAGGTTTTTAATGCCTTACGTACCTCAAATTTGTGTCTTCAATGCTCACACGCGTAATCAGTTTCTTTTCCCAACGTTTTCCAATGACACCCATCCGCCGAATCCCAGCTAGCCGACCGCAACCCAAGTAGGGCGGATTAGTCAGTCTTTGTGTTGCCATTAAAATGAAAATAAAGTTAACGGAGATGGCTAACATATGTGACTTTAGTTAGAAGACAACAAATAGAATTCCGTTCAGAATCCTTGAGTTCAGTCTCATGACACATTTGCCTATGTATAATTTTTGGTTTTTCTGTACACACTATTTTTGGATGACAATCCAGTTCAAAACTAAGATGTATATATTGTGTTGGTATATCGATTGTTATTTGTTTGTGTGTCTAATAAATAAAATAAAATAGATAACCACTACCTACGAGTATATATATGTAGGTGTCCTTCCTGTCCTGGGGTGTCCTTCACCCTACTGGTGGAGGGTGAAGGATTATTTTTGGTGGATTTAAGTATAACTTAATACCTATTAATGTAGTTAAATACTCATTAATCAAAAAAAATAAGGTCAAGCATTCCGGAAGCAAACACGTAATAACGTCCCTCGTCATCGTCAATTGGAGTCCGATGTATGGCGACAGGCTCGCCCCCTTCACATTTGAGACTGAATATCGTCCGGCGAAGTGTGGGTGTTGTAATACACCTCTGCCAGCCCCTTCGGGGGAAGGCGTGACGATATGTCATCGTCATCCGTCTCTTTCGAACTTTATGTAAATGACTTGTTTCGGTCTCGCTTAAGCATCGATTGACGTCACTACGTGTTGCCCACGTGACCGGAAGGCTATAGCTGGCGGAGTAAATACACCGAAGTAATTATACCATAGTTTATTTATTTATTTAATATACATATTACAAGTATAATGTATATCTAAATATAAAGGTTCAAGTAAAATGAGACAATATAACTAGAGTACTCTAGATTTCGCACTAGGCGAACCTGTGTCGCGAAATCTAGTCTCTTTCTTCCATATCCATTATTATTTAATTATGTAGCGCAATAACGATGTAACGTATATGGTACACAAAGATAATCAAGTAACATTATTAATAAGGAATTGAAGTATTTGTCCACTGTTTGTTTGATTTTTATAGGTTTTTATTTGTGTTGCCACGTTATACTTATATTGCTAAGACATCAGTGGGTGTAAAATTTGACAGCCCGAAGAGACTTGTTCAAAAATCAAGCTAAAAGCTATACCATGCTTGTTACTTGCACGAAAGCATGCCAGGTAGGTACTTGTAAGAACGCGCTGCTGGCATGTGTATCGAGATTCTGACCGTGGCTCACATGCCAGCGCAAAGCATGCCTGAAAATCGCATCTCGCGTGATTGTTTTCCCTCGCGGGGAAGTGGGGAGGAACGGACGTCACAGGGATGAAGAAGCTTGATTCTTAGAAACTCGTGTATTACATACAGTCATGCGTGTCGTATCGTGGCTTCACGGAATTGGCGCTTTCAGATTAGTTGACAACGATATCGTCTGGCATATTATAAACGCACTGACTTCTGGCAGTTATTGTATGAATTCTCTGACTGTAATTATTTAGTAATCTGTGACTTCTGGCGGATCGTCGGATTGGAGAATTCATATATTGTATGAATTCTCCAATCCGACGATCCGCCAGAAGTCACAGATTACTAAATAATTACAGTCAGAGAATTCATACAATAACTGCCAGAAGTCACAGATTACTAAATAATTACAGTCGGAGAATTCATAAAATAACCGCCAGAAATCACAGATTACTAAATAATTACAGTCGGAGAATTCATACAATAACCGCCAGAAATCACAGATTACTAAATAGTCGCAGTTTCTAGTAATATCGCGTCGTCATCGCGGCGATTACGCCGCGCAATCGCGTCACTTTGAAATAGTGTGCGAGAGGGCTATCTGTCTGCCTATCATAGAGTATTCCCTATTCTCTGACATTTTCGCTTAACTCGGTCGAAATGTGTTAGTGGTACGGGTACTTGCTGTTCCATCATAGAGAAATGTTATTGATGTAGAAGGCCCTTTATTTCGACAAAGGGTCAGTTTTCCCTAAACTTCGATGACGGAGGGACTAGCGTATCAGATGGGTCCCCCTTGGCTTTTAGGCTAGGGTTGCCCAAATTCGAACGTATAATATTACAAGATGCGCCCTGCGGTTTCACCCGCGGTTAAAAAGTCCTATGTGCTATTTTAGACTATAATCTATCTCTGTGCCAAATTTCATTCAGATCTGATCAGCTGTTCTGGCGTGAAAGAGTAACAAACATCCATCCAACCAGCCATCCATCCTTACAAACTTTCGCGTTTATAATATAGGTAGGATAGGATTAACGAAAAGAAGTTTACCTACTTTGTCGGGCTTCGCCATAGTACTTTGCATTTTTTTTTAAACAACAACTTTTGATTAAAATAAAGATAAGGGCCAACCCTAACGTGTATCAATTGTAATAAAACGCCCTACGCGACACGTCTGTGACCGTGCGGGACAAAGGACATGTGTTAATCGAGATACTAGCTCCTTATACCTTCATATAATACATATAGTACAGCTTCCTTGAGGCAATAACACAATTTCTTTATTCAATTTCTTAAAATGTGACTTGGTCCATCTCATCATCCAAAAAAACATACAACAACAACAACAACTCTTTATTAAAAACATAAAATAATTACAATAGTACTTAAATAAGGCTTAACTAAGTTTTTAATGGGCGGCCTTATCGCTCAAAGCGATCTCTTCCAGGCGACCTGAATGGACAGGAACATTTATAAAAGTTGAGGCCTTGAAAATTCTAATACTAATACAATAGTAATAATCTAATACATAATTTTACAAGACGTAAAAAATAATAAGATAAAAATAATAAAAATACACAAAATAAATACTAATAAGTAGACGAAATAAATATAATATAAATACTTTAAAAATGTTTAAAAATAAATGTCACTAATATATAAATAAATAGTGCGACTTTTGTGACATACATACGAGTATCTCACTATCTTTCAAAACGGCTATTGTTTTCAAAGATAGTGAGCCTTGACACGACTCTTAAAGACGTCAAGCGAAGGAGCACGCTTAACGTCGATAGGTAGGTCATTCCACAAAATAACTGCTTGAAATGTAAAAGAGGAAGAATAAACATAACATATCGTCACGCCTTTCCCCCGAGGGGGCTGGCAGAGGTGTAATACAACACCCACATTTCGCCGGACGATAGCCCAAATGTGACAGCCTGTCGCCATACACCGGGCTCCAGTCATGTAGCAGACGACATACAATACAATTTCTTTGATGTGACTTGGTCTATCTCACGATCCAAAAAAAACAAGGTTAATTCTGAATGCTAGATTCAGAAAAAACGTAATGACGTCATCTTCATTTGTCTCTTTTGAACTTGTTTTAAATGACTTATTTCGGTATCGATTGACGTCACTACGTGTTGCTGAATGCCATATCTGGCGGAGTATACCATGTTATTACCATGGTCTACCTCATTCAATTCAATTTATATTGACTTATATTGAATTTATCACCAGTCACCAGTTTAATTTATTATCAGTCACATTACAATAGAAAAAATAATACAAAATAATAATAAAGGTTGTCTGGAAGAGATCGCTCTTAAGCGATAAGACAGAAACTCAAAAATATAAGCGCAATGGGCGGCATTGCGCTTATATTTTTGAGTTTAGATTTATTTTGTACTAGCTGCGCCCGCGGTTTCACCCGTAGTTAAAAAGTGTCCTATGTGCTATTCTAGACTATAATCTATCTCTGTGCCAAATTTCATCCAGATCTGTTCAGCACTTCTGGAGTGAAAGAGTAACAAACATCCATCCATCCATCCATCCATTCAAGCTTTCGCGTTTATAATATTAGTAGGATAGGATTTATAGCGTAGGATTTGGTGTCAATAAAGAGTTTTTGTATTGTATTGTCTGTGCGGTTTCAATCCCTCTTCTATAATATTGAATATTATAAAAGAGGGATTGAAACCGCACTCTTCTATAATATTGAATAAGAAATTGCTCTTATATATCATCTAAACTTTCTAATTCTTCCCAATACTAGTTAGGGGCTCTGTGAGCATTAGACCACGTGGCTGAAGTCTGTCTTCCTCTACAGGTCTCATCTCGTGAATTTTTGAGAGCAGGTTCGATAACAATACTGTTTTTGTGCCGAGTCAGTATTAGGAAATTTGAGATTTTCATCTCACCTTTTTTCCTCCTTCTTGCTCTCGTTGGAAACGTCATAGGTGCGCGAGTGACCAAGATAAAATCTCATCTCATCTCACGCGTAGGAATAGCCCTTCAGTTTATGTTTTTTTTTTATATTTTGGAGAAATGAATTTATATCCAAAATTTTACAAGAATCGGTTGAGAAATGCGGCAAGCAGGCAGCAAGACAAAGATCCGGTTCTTTTCGATTAAGAGCATTTCAGCTTCGACTTTGACGCTTCGTTCGCTAACGCTCCCTGTCACTTTTTTTTATACTGATTACACTGATACACTGCCCTATAACAAGTAATAGTAGACAGCATGTACTTACTTCTCTAAATGTATAGATACGGGTAAACCCAAAGATAATAATCACGCATACTAACACGCGTCACGTGACCTACACAACACAAACACACGTGCCGTGTTATTGCGAAATTAATATCCGGTCTCGTTCGACCGGGGCGCAGAGGTAAACACGGAGGACCGATAATTGATCAACATAGCGCTGTCGAGTGCACGGACCACCAGTGGCCCTATTCGGAGATTGAAGATTTTCATCTCACTTTTTTTCGTCCTTGTTGCTCTCGTTTGAAACGTCATAGGTGTGAGAGTGACCAAGATAAAATCTCATCTCATCTCACGAGCAGGAATAGCCCACCAGGTGGGCAGGTCAGGGTGGACAGCCAAAACCGTATTAGTACATATTCCCCCTTAGCAATTAAGAGCGTTTAACCGGTGTTATAGCTATCTCGCTCGCACAATTCAACGTTTTTGAAAATAAATAATGGCTGAGTTGGCATTAATAGTTATTAATCAATTAGTAATTAATAATAGTTGGCAAAACAGAATAATACCCGTTAATCACCAACCCAGTACGCTTACCATGGGTTGGTAAGTAAGTGGCCTAAACTTTTCCGTTTTCGTTTGACTCTATACCTATATCAAACTAAGTTCCATAACGTTAGCTCCAGGTGCGCTTTATTAATATAAAGAAAATAAGAATATTTATACAAAAAATGTATGAAGCCAAATTAGAAAGAAAAACGTTTACGTAAATGTCAAAACTCATGGTAAAGGCATGGTAAGGATAAAGAGTAGAGATTGAGGACTGGTACACGTCTGTACACTAAAATTAAGAAGAGGTAATGTTCGCAAGTTTTGTGTGTATGTAACTTTTGTTAGAGCATTAGGTACCTACCAGCAGATTTTAAAAATTCGTTAACTTAATCACCAAGCGCCATAGGTATATATGAAACATGAGCAAAGCCGCTGGCAGATAATAGAACAAAAATGTATTACTAACTGCAAAAAAAAAACAAGAAAAGTAAACGTGAAAATAAAAGTAGGTTTTTTTTGCATAAAACGAATTTTTAAGACTGTAATTTGTCACTAAACAAGCCGGAATCGAGGAAGCCGAAACTCCCGTTAGCACTTTAAAATACCAAAACCTCATTGGAAAGACTGTAAACGAGTTAAAATATAGAAATACCTACAAATAAAATATTAACACAAGCATATGTGATGTTTTAGTGATTTTTGTGATTTACGTTACCTTTTCAACGTAATTATTTACACTTCTCAACGTATACAAAATAATACATATATTATGCACCCCAAACTCATACCGACATAATCATGCCAGTATTTGTATAGAGACGATGCAACTGCTTCGCAAGTCAATAATGTCGTCCAGATCCCAGACTCGAGGAAATTGCAAAATATTTTACCGTAAACACGAGATACAAAAGAACTTCCCTTTGACTTTTATTTTATTTACTCGACAACGTTGTTTCATTTCTTTAGATCTATCTGTCTGAGCCTGACCCCTTGAAGCGTAAAAAAAACATAATAAGCCTCTTTGTCGTCGACAGTACTAATATTAGAATTCTTTCAAATTGTGCAAATTCAATTTCTTTATAGGCAACATCTTATTAAAGCAGCATTTGGAAGTTCATTAATTTCAGCTTTGATGTCTCAACTTTTATCTCAAAGACGGAGAAATAAAGTGGTTTATTTTGTAACCAGCAGAATTGACAGGTAAGTCTCTCAGATATTGGTTTTGATTTATTTTTCTGCAAGATTATACTTCTATTTGTAACAGTCTTAAAGCACTTGCAGTAAATGTAAGTACTGCCTAAATCCTTGTTTAACTACTTTTAGGCTACTCCTAGCGAAATATTTGCTCATCGGGCACATAAAGGTTAAGATTATCCGAAATAATGGCTCAGAGTTAGATTTCAGATTTATTTATTGCTTCTTCCGTACCGTACATGATGGTATAACACAAATTTAATTAGGTTGTATATAAGTCTAACGGACCCCGTCGGGCACAGCAAGTTAGAAGAGAGGAGGACGATGTGATAATGTATTTGAAGCAAAAGTCGAGGTCAGAAACAATAATTATTAATATAACATTTAAATATAGCTTGCTAGGAGTAATTAGACTAGTAGAACAATGACTTAGGCGACTATTAAATTCAGTGCAAGTGCCTATTAATATTATTTTAGCTATAATATAATAACTAATGAAGAGCCGTCGCCTACTCGTTATACTCAGCAAGCAACTGGTTATGTAAATTCGGTTCACTACCATTAAATAGCAAAAAAACACGGAATATTTAACCTAAAAAAGTTGCAATACGTCGTTGAATCACTTAACAAGCTACTGCAAAATACTTAACTATTTATACGTAGGCAAAAGTTAATATATTTTAATCAAATTAATCTTACCAAAAATAAACTCAAATAAAAAATTTAGAACTTACATAACAGTATTTAGTAGCCCTCGCAAGAGTTTGTGGTGTTAACGTGTTGAACCATTACTTGTGGTGCCTTTTTTATTGTTAAAAAAGTGAGTGACATAAAGTGAAAATACCAGGGAAACATAACCCCGCAAGAAGTATTCAAGAACCAACAACGTAATTGACGACAATAACCTTGAAATTGACACCCAAACATTAATTTACATTTAACCAAAGATGGAGAGATCTGATTAAATTAAACATCAGATTTTCACCATTATGATACAAACAACAAGGTTTATTATCAACTGTCTCGCGGGACCAGACCGGTAGTAACATTTACCTATCGATAACCCAGCAACAGTGTGGTATTTAATAACAAAGCTAATTTACATACTCTGCCATATCGCATAACGAGGACAACCGCAGAGCGGAACTAACTGGCTAAGTCCAGTTTAATATACTTCCTTACGATTCTGATATCCTGGTACTTGCAGCTAACTTAAACTTGACAAGTTGACAGTAAACGAAATAACACAAAACAAAATTGCACACATACGTACAATGAAATAGATGCTTCTCGGCTTACAGTTCTGTACAGTGTTAGGCATATCACATGAAAATAAAACCACAAATCTTAACTAACAAAATATGTCTTCAAGCAAAACGAGATCAACATCTGCAGTAGGCGACAGCGCAATCGTCCCAGTTTCTTTACACAGAAGTCAATCAGAAACCGCTCTGGATCTTATGTCAAAAGAAGCTGTTTCCATAAATCGGAACGTTTTACTTATTGATCAAGATACATTCTACGATTTTACAAAAGAAATGCGTGGAATGTGGCAAGCATTTGCATCGGAGCAAGACACTAAAGTCACCCTTCTCATGGAAGCTCTGAACAAGTTTAAAGAGCGAAAAAAGGTTCAGAAAAAGCCATCAGATTTGCTCGAGAAATATGAGGAATTGAAAGTGAGAATAGAGAAGCTAGAGACAGAGAGAAGGAGTGACAGGAAACAAATACACAAACTTGAAGGCAGAATCGAACAAGTGGAAAAACTAACGTTTGTAACGTACATAGGAATGCGACGCTTAAGAAGTTACATAAAGACTTTCAAGGTCAGAATCAATGAATGTTAAAAATATAGATTGCTAAAAATACCGTAATTTATCTTCCTAAATCTAAATAAAATGCAATAAATAGAATACAGAATTAGTTTTAATAAAGTCTGACTTAGTTGAATTTAAACCAGTTGAACAAGTTACAGGGGCCATAAATTATTTATGTATAAATAAAAACTTATTTTTCTGTGACTATACTAACCTTTAGTTTTATGTATATTATGTAGATATATACAATATTGTAGTAGAATAGTTTACTTTATGGATTATAAGAGAGGTATAAGTAGGTCTTATCACTGGAACTGCATATAAAAACGCCAAAATAATGTAAAATCATGAATAATGTTTCAACGCGGTTACATTTCAGAAAGTCGAAGTTTCACTGTTCGATTTTACAACGCCTACGGACGAACAAAACACCGAAGTTCAAAATTCCGAATATCCGATGAATTCGCAGCCTCACCATGACATATGTGTAACATTCCAATTTGTTGCTCGTATAGAAATAAATAAATATAATATTTTATTTCAATAAATAAAATAAATAAATAAATAGCCATACATTAGGTAGATTAAGGCTCGGTCATACCACGATTTTCTACCCACACACACGTTTACTTAATCCGCTTCATTTAAAGTTAAAAATTGCAAAACATATTTGATGGTAAAATGAAAACGGCGCGTAGAATTAATGTTTTTTGCCGTTTTAATCATAACTACAACACATAAGAATAAATTGCTTGGTTATACTTTAGAGAACTAATCTTACTATTTAGTCATCGAAAATAAAGTGTTGTAATCGCTAAAAATTTAGAGATAAAACGCTTAGTTTTTTTAGAACGATACTTTTTGTGATTTTCTTTTCCACAATGAGAATGATTGTCAAAATTCCACTTCGGTTAAACTGATGTTGTTTTTGCACCTGATCATTACAACTCTTCTTATTAAACTAGGCGTAAAAAAACTTGTTTTCGTTGATTTCGTGTAATACCGGGCATTGTTCACAGCACATGGGAACAGATGACAGCATGAGTGATGACGTGTTCGAGGACGACACGCTGCGTGCGCCTGCGACCCGCAGCACGCCCTCACCCACCGGCTACAGGGACTACCGCCCGCCCGCCGAGACTCCGTCGCGACCGAGAATCGATGATGATGACATGCCTATACACAAGGTTAGACTAGAAAAGTCATAGAATACTGCATGAGATTCTTCGAGCAACACGGAAAGAAGTCACGTGTTGCTCGAAGCTGAGTTTAGACTATCTTGAAAATGTAGTAATAGTTATGAATTTAAAGAAACCGTTTAGCTCTTACGTTATAATACATATCTTATCTTCCTGACCATACAACATAAGGTTAGTCTAGAAAAGTCATAGAATACTGTATGAGATTAGACTATTTTGTCTGCTTGACTCGAGGAAAAAAATGTAGTAATAATCTTTGTGTTCATACACAAAGAACCTCTAGCACTTACGTTTGATTATATATCTTGTTGTCAGCATGCCTATACTTATGCCTATGGTTCGACTAGAAAAGTCGTAGAATACTGTATGAGATTAGACTATCTTTTCTGCTTTACTCAAGGAACAAAATGTAGTAAAAAGGTTGCATATCAGAAGGCCGAAGTTCAATTGTCCGAATTTCACAACGCTTACGGGCGAAACACCGAAGTTCAAAATTCCGAAAGATTGAAATACCTTCTTTCAAAATCTCTAATGTACTATTTATTATAGGTCTACTGGACGATTGGACTATGGTTATTAATTTTGATTAAAATATGATTTTTATGTCATAGAGAGTGTGAAAATATGATTTTTATGTCACACGGCGCGAGCCGAGCGAGCGAAGCGACCGTGCTGCGGCAGCGGCCGGTGAGCACTTAGGAGTGACCAACACAAAAACTGTGACTTTTGTACCTGTGATGATTACGTCAAACGTTAGTATTTCAATTAGAAATCGATATTTTGAGTTTTGATGATAAATTATGGCCCGTAAAGCCTAGTTCCGCAACAATTAACTTAGATATTTTTTTTAAATTTCTATTAAATTATCATTAATCTATCCATAAAGTTGTGTACTTTCTAAATAAATAAAAATATTATTATTATTTAGGCCTAACAGCTTTAGGTCAATCAAACTATGGTATTGTAACCTTTAAGTGTGTAAACAATTCGGAATTTAGAACTTCGGTGTTTCGTCCGTAGGCGTTGTAAAATTCATTCAACTAAATTTCGGCCTACTGAAATATAACCAGTAATAGGAAATTATGAATTTAAAGAAACCGTCTAGTACTTACGTTGAAATGTCATATAATTTAAATTAAAAAAAAATACAAACTACAATTTTTGAAACGTAATTGTTGAATAAATGTTAGTTTGGGGTATTTTTTGTCTTACCGGCTCATCCAGAAACATGTAATACAAGTGTGGTTTGTGGTTATTCCCTGCGGTCTCGTCACTAACCTGTACGAAGCAGCCTGTGACCTATATGCTCTGTAAGCTTCTATGGTCTAGTCTGGAGCGACTACGGAATCTATAGGAGAATAGGAAGCAATCTCTGGACGTCTTTTCACCATCGCACTCCCGCTTGAGATGAAAACGATTCCGTACAAACCTCAGATCAACCTAGAGAATAAGATGGCGCACGGCGTTTGATTTAGGTGAAGCCAAAAACCATCCAAAAACTACGCCACTGTCGTATATGTACACAACACGCACACATTGACGCAAATAAAACTACGTTACTCGCTTGGTCATTCTTACTTCGACATTATAAACATTGGTTTATGGTATAATTTCGTGTACATAAATATACATAGTGCATTATAAAAGTGTGGCCAGGACTACATTTTGTGATTAATTTAAAAAATTGCAAAGTTTTTTACAAGTCAATTTTGAAAAAGCCGTAACATTAAACTCTTACAAATATGTGCAGTATTAGAATATAAAATCTACTAAAGTTGTACATTGGAACGGAAATGGCTAACGTATAGTTTGGGAATTAAAATTAGTTTTCGTGCAATTATAAATGTTTTCCATTGCAACATTACCTACCACGTGCACACGTTTAAAAAGAAATGGCTCCAACGAGATATAACGCAGTGTTCCATCTTTTCCTCTAGGTTGATCTGAGTGTACAAACAATATCATCAACTGACTTGAAGTAAACACGTGTAACGAGTCGAGTTTAGACACGGACTAGACAACAGTAGAGAAACTACACTTAATATCATTGCTTTTAAAATGTCGTAATGCATTATGCATGGATCTAATAAAATACCATAATACTCTTCCAAAGAGTACAAACTTTATATCAACATTTAAATTGAAGCTTCGAGAATTAAAAGCAATCAAATACAAACGACGCTGACCTTTAATAAATTCGATCGTATCACTGAGATGACATCATTATACAAGTAGCATTTGTCCGAGTAGATAAGCATATTACACACACTTAAATTTGACTACATAAAACCCAATTTAGAACAAAAAAAACTTTATATTTAGACGATTAGATGTTGACTTTTGTCGACGCAAAGCATCCTTCTACTGTAACGCATGATCCAAAAAAACAAGGTCAAGCATTCAGCAAACACGTAATGACGTCAGCGTCATCCGTCTCTTTCAAACTTGTTGTAAATGACTTATTTCGGTCTTGCTTAAGCATCAGTTGACGTCACTACGTGTTGCTAAACGTGTCACTACGTGTTTGAAAAATACCTGGCGGAGTATATTATTCTACCATGCTGTAACGTAGACGCGGACAATAAATGAAAGGCAATTGTCATGTTTTGTTAAGTGCTTTCTTTACCTACCCACTATCAATAAAACAAAGTTCATGTAAGGAAATTCGACACTGTCTTTGAAGCACTCCGGTATCTTAAGGTTGCGTGCCCTGAGATATCCGAGAAAGAAGTGCGGTGTGCGCATTGTGATAGAATACCTACAAAGTACAGACAGTCTGAATCTTTAAGAGGGCCGCGACGCTCTGAAATTTCCATACAAACGCGCTCCTCAAATTTCTTGAAAACCATTTGTCAGATTATTGTGAAATTTAACATGTACAATTATATTAACAAAATCTCCGCCCCTTTGTTCTTGGTTTTTTAAAAAACGTTCTCAAGCGAAAATAGAGCTATGAAAAATTACCGCGTTTGTAAGGGGTCATTTTTGACTGATTTATTCAATAGATAGACAAAGCAAATCAAAAATCCTTTTACATAGGGAGGTTGTCTACATCATTAGCTTTTAAAGGAACCCATAATACAAGGGACATTTTTAGTTATTTAAGAATGATTAGAGAAGTGCAAAAGTCTTAAAAAAAAATCCACTTTGCCACTCTGTAGGTAACTTTAAAGGCTCGTCAGTATCTTTACTTGCTCTCTTCGCTCGTCATCTTCTTCTAGACGAAATGGTTATGGAAAACCTTAAGCCAATGCGAAGTTAGTCTAAAGTGGTCGCCGGACTCTTAGTAGGTCGAAAATCGTCCGAGTGCCGCTATACGTACCTACTGTACCTAGATAATACATTACAGGTAGCAACTGGAGCAAATGCGAATGTGGGGCAATTGCGTCTTTCAAGAATTACTGACAAACCCTGCACAAATTAGGCGCCTCATACATCTTTTTGTGTTTAGTTTCAATAATCTGTACAAGATGGCGTTAGTTGCCTAATTTGTGAAGGGTTTGTCGGTAATTAGAAAGACGCAATTGCCCCACAGTTGCATTTGCCCCAGTTGACCCTATTTGTATTCGCAAAACCACATTTCTCCAATTTAGACGTTATGTCGTTACTCCCTATTCAGGCAGTTTGTTACCAAGTACTTTGGTATCGCGCGGTGTTCTGATCGGACCGCTGTAGGCTTACTACCTACGAGTACTAAGTTACGTGTACCTTTAAAAGTGAGAAAGTCCATAAATAGTAAAAACTACAAGAGAATTTACAAAACATATTTTTATAATAATTTAATTAGAATGTAAATAATATATTATAAAGATTAAAATATAACGCATAAATAAAAATATAAACATCATCATGTATATGGTGCGGTTTACGCAGCGCTAGAAACTAAACCGGTTCGACAGTGAGTTAGCGCCCGAACTCATCGCAGCGACTCGTGCACAACTTCATTGTTGTTGTTGTGGAAAGAAACGAACAATCATTGAAGACATTATTAACCTAAAATAACAAACAGGTGCTTACTGGACAAACTTTTTAAACAAGGTATTAGGAATTAGTGTAGAACACTTTTATTTAATTTGTATTTTCTTTTAGTTGAGGCGAGTGGTGGATGTGAGCACCAAGACAAACCATTTGGTTTTTTGGTGCAACACCTAAATATTTTTTATGTACCAAAATTTTAAGAGAATAAAAAAAAAAAAAAAAAAAACGTACCAATAATCTTTCAAAATAAAAAATCAACTTCCTAGCTATTAGCTATTAGCATAGCCTTTCAAAAAAATTAAAAAAGTTCATAAAAACAGCTTTATGCGGAAACAAACATAAAATAAAATAAGTAACATTATTAAAAAAAAAAAAACAAAAGCCCGCAAAAAAAAGGCTGCAAAATGTACCCATGACATTTCCACTATCAAGACGATTCAAAAGACACCTCACATGTCGAAAATTCATCAAGCCGGTTAGGCTGTAGGGCGTGCCAAAGAAACCTCAAACACACATACACTTGAGAAACATAACCCTCCTTCTGGCGCAGTCGGGTAAATACAACAGAATTGAGAACCTCCTCCTTTTAGAAGTCGGTTAAAAGGTCGGCGATGCCTAGCGTGCGCCGAATTTTGGTGTAGACATTTTTTGCACGTTTGTGACTTATTAAATCTCAACAGCAACGGCAATCCAGCAGGCCTACTTTGCGCAACGCGACAACGGTATGTCGACTTTATCGAGACAGACGTATGTATATACATAGCCTTGTCACGTTCGCACACGACAAAAAGTGACGAGAAGAATATTGTATCTCGTGCATGCTAGACCTGCAGCAGCATATTTTTTGTGGTATTTTTCTCGCACACAGCATCTTCCTCACACATCTCCTGTGGGTACGCAGCCTAAGGGCGGTGTCCCAAATCACGTCGCACCTGACCTTAGTCAAACGAAGGTATTTCCCTTTGAAATCGCCACTACATGATCCTTTTCATGTGACATCCTGAACGTGACAGATCACTTATACCACACGACTGTTGACTTTTACAAACATTCTAAAATTCTAACTACTGACTGACAAAGAACGTACACTGTAAACCCATGAGTCTATAGCAACATAAAATTGCGTAGGAATTCTTTTAGCATATCGTCACGTCTTTCCCCCGAGGGCCCCCTCGGGGGAAAGACGTGACGATATGCTGCGAAGTGTGGGTGTTGTATTACACCTCTGCCAGCCCTGGCAGAGGTGTAATACAACACCCACACTTCGCCGAATGATATTCAGTCCGAAATGTGACAGGGGGCGAGCCTGTAGGAATTCTTATTATGTTCTAGAAATTAATAGGTGCACACTGCACAAAGATTCCAACCTCAACGCAATATTTAATTACTAGCTTTAATTACTACGTCGATATGCGACGATATACTGCGAAGTGTGGGTGTTGTATTACACCTCTGCCAGCCCTGGCAGAGGTGTAATACAACACCCACACTTCGCCGAACGATATTCAGTCCGAAATGTGACAGGGGGCGAGCCTGTAGGAATTCTTATTATGTTCTAGAAATTAATAGGTGCACACTGCACAAAGATTCCAACCTCAACGCAATATTTAATTACTAGCTGCGCCCCGCGGTTTCACACGCGGTTAAAAAGTATCCTATGTGCTATTCTAGTCTATAATCTATCTCTGTGCCAAATTTCACCCAGATCTGTTCAGCCGTTCTGGCGTAAAGAGTAACAAACATCCATCCATCCATCCATTCTTACAAACTTTCGCGTTTATAATACCTATTAGTAGGATAATAGGAATAGTAGGAATATCACAACCCCTAGAATTAGGGTAGGTTAGCAAAGGTAAAATTAACGTTAGACACTAGACAGTAGACACGATTCAGTTGTACCATTTCAAAATTACTAAGATTACCATCTCCACTCAAATTACCATTTATTATTACTTATTATGTAAGATTTAGGTACATCAATATATTTAACTTCTTTTTTTTCCTTTACTGAAATTGTAAGACGAAATTTTTCACAAAATAACAAAAGGAAGTACAGATACAAGTACCTATACGCTTATAAAAATACAAAGAATACCTTTTAAGATATTTCACTTATCATTTTTTCCTCGCAGACGATTCTGCTCGGCGACAGCGGGGTGGGCAAGACATCTCTATTAGTGCAATTTGAGACGGGAAAATTCCAGCAAGGAAACTTCTCAGCGACCGTCGGCATCGGATTCACGGTTAGTGGTAATTATACTGTGTAGTTGATTGTAGAGAAGTTGCGAGCTTGGAATTAAGGCCCATTTACATGATTTAGATACCATTTTCTTGTACATACAAGAGTAATAATTAAATGCAATACATTACGCGCAATAATTGATCTTCAAGAATTGTAAGCAACTGTTTACACGCGGGTATAAGTAAAAAAATGGAATGCAATTATTGTATGAAAGTCTTGCCAAGAAATAATTGCAAATGTCATTTGTTTACACCAGTACAATTATGCGTTTGGGCGATTATTGCTAACAAGTTTTGACTTGTCTAAACACAGGGTTGTATGTGCGTGTACTATTTATTAGCGGGTTGTTTCAAGTATTGCACGTATTTGCGTTGGCTAATTTTTCATGCAAGTATTGAACGTGTAGAAGCTACGTTTTGTAGCTCTACTCAAAGTTTGTTAGATACTCCGAGAACCTCTCTTCTTCCTATTCATTTTTTGATCGAAACCCTTTTCTTACGACGTATTCTCAACAGTTTTTTCCTCGGAAGAGCAGCAACGATTGACATAACCTCATTCACTAAACTCATGTTTGCAAATGAAGAGAGAATCCAGTTGAATACAAGAATTGCTTAAGAAATTATAGCATGTGCTATACAGTTGAAGCAAAACTTGTATAAAACAGATCAACAATGTCACGTGTTGTTTAGACCATTTCTTGCCTATTGCTTCAATTTAATTATAGGCAAGAAACTTGTATCGTGTAAATGGGCCTTTAGTGACAGTGCACAATTTAGTTTTTAGGGTGTTTCTTGATGCGGGCTATATTTTTAGTGCAATAATGAACCCGAAATATTGTCGACTTTATCCCGGCCATCATCCGTCATGCTAGAATTGTACGACTTAGGGCCGATTTCACCAGTGAATATAAACGCGATTAGCTCATTTTAAACTTGGTTTACGTGAAAAACTGAGGTCACACAGTCATTTTGCATTTCACTAAACTTAGATTAAATCTCGATTAGTAGCATAAATGGTGAATTCGGCCCTTAATAGGGTGTTACAAAATCCCTGTTGTATACGCGAGGTGAGCATCAGAATCGACTGGATGATACAATTATGCTACTTTAAATGAAAGATTGACTACAGAAAAAAACTACACACATCGCACTCCACCCTCCTAAAAGCATGAACGCAGTCACTAATCGCGTCGGTTTTATTTGTGAACTTTCGCGTAGTTCCGCTACTGTCTTAGACATAACACAGAATTGAAAACATTTCTGTGAAATTTCCTTTTTTTCTTGCGTTCTTAAACTGGCAATAACTTTCGCTATTTTTAACGTGTTATTTTTTTGGTATTTTTACATGAATACATATATATAAGTATGTGTACCTGCCCATTAATTATCCTACAGGATGTTTGTAACTCACTAATGCCCGAATCACTTTTAAAATATTGTCGCAATATTGCCGGGCAAGTATTTCAGTAAAAGTATGAACCGCCTAGGAGCAGCTTCAGGTAAAAATGTACATTTACTGTAACTACGAAAATCACCGTCTAACACAAAAATGCCCTGCCCAGCCGGGTCTGAAGCATGGTGGCGATAGCGTAACATCCCGCTCGCTCAAATGACGCAAGTAAATTTGAGACTGGGGTGGTACGAGTATGTGCGTAGCGTACAAGAGAAACTTGTGCTCAACTCAAGAGTAAACAATTACGAGCTAACAATGATTGTGATGGTGTAACTGTACTCTGTGAGTACCTAGTACGAGTATCTATCTATCTAATACATGTACCGATGTAACAAGTAAGGTTACAGTAGGTCGATAAGGTTTTGGCGTCAAAAAGCTAGTAGGTTGGTACACCACAGATTGGGGATTATCTGGGATGATCTGTGCTGTAGTCTGTACACATACTCATTGGCGTAGCTGAAATTGTTTGTGGGCTCGGAGCTTACGCGTTTTTTTCGTAATCCACACTCATCGTTCGATTTTTTGTCGTTTTATTCAGAAAGGGGTACATTTTTTTGGTGTGACCCTAATCTCATACCTACCATAGGGTACCTGCCATAAAGTACCTATCCCGAGGTATCATAGGGTACCTAACTTTAATGAAAAGCCTAAAAAGGCTATCTAAATTCATATTTTATCGAACCATCGAAACTGTCTGGCTTATAATACCTTTCGGTAGTTCCCCAAGTATAAAAATTCAATTTTAATACTAAAACGTAAGCAGAATTACAATTTATTAAAGGGTCTAGCAGGGTTGCCACCATGCCAAGTGTCTGGCAATGTAGGGCGTGATTTCGATTGACTACGTATACTTTACGTAGTTGGAAGGCAATTTCATTCACTGCTGCCTTGTTACCTGCCAAAGCCACCGCGACCCAAACTTCATATTCAATACAGAATACAAATCAATGTATTTTCAAAGAGACGTTACATTTGCTGATCGTTCCTTCTCAGAGCGCAGAGAAGCTTTCAGCTTTTATAAAATGAAGTACGAGTACATCATGAAGGTCTACGGGCCACGGGTTCTTGCTCTAGTCGTATCTTAGATAGCTAAGCCAATACATGCACGGTAAGTGCTCTCCAAAAAACTTTATCTCTTTCTTTAGTAAGTATGTCATGGGTACAATACAAATAAATATATTTTTTTTTTCAAAAACTACATGGTAAAGATAGATAAAACAGTGTAAAGATAAAACAGTATCAGTGGCCCTATTCGGAGATTTGATATTTTCATCTCACTGTTTTTCGTCCTTGTTGCTCTCGTTTGAAACGTTATAGGTGTGAGAGTGACCAAGATAAAATCTCACCCCATCTCACACGCAGGAATAGCCCCCCAAATACAAACATTTTTTATGAACAATAAGAAAATGTTGCCTGAACAAGGTAGTCCTGTTTGTCAGGCGATAATACGGCAAAAACTTAACTTAAAATAACCATTGCATATTCACATATTCTAATTCAATAAAATTCTAAAACACAAAGTATCGTTGAAAACAAGAACTGTTCAACAATAAGAATCATGTCGAAGTTTTCGTGTTTTAAAAATAGTTATAAATCCTGATTGTTTAATAGTTTGCAAGTTTTCACAGTAAAAATATTGTCCTTAAATACCAATTCTTTAATAGAAACTGAAGAAAATATGCCAAGTTATTTGATACGCCTACGTCGTTGATTATTAAATTTCAGAGTTCGAAAACTTCGGTAATTTGAAAAGTTTATCGTTACCATCTTAGAAATGTTTTTAAATATAATTGATGAGTCTGTGTTGAGTCTTGACATTTATCGATCTATTATTTAACTGCGTGTACTTAATATAAGTACAAAAGCGATGGCAGCCTAGTTGGGAGAAGGCCCGCCTCTCAAGCCAGAGGGAGCGGGTTCGAACCCAGCCGACGGCACGCACCAATTTGTTCATGTGTGAGCATATGTGCGCATTGTATGTAATTTGAAAAGATTATCGTTACCATCTTAGAAATGTTTTTAAATATAACTGATGAGTCTGTGTTGAGTTTTGACATTTTATCGATCTATTATTTAACTGCGTGTACTTAATATAAGGACAAAAGCTATAGCAGCGTAGTTATGAGAAGGCCCACCTCTCAAGCATGAGGGAGCGGGTTCGAACCCAGACGGCACGCACTAATTTGTTCATTGTGTGAGTATACGTGCGTATTGTATGTCATCTGCTATGTGAATGGAGCCCGGTGTATGGCGACAGGCTCGCCCCCTGTCACATTTGGGACTGAATATCGTCCGGCGAAGTGTGGGAGTTGTATTACACCTCTGCCAGCCCCAGCAAGGCGTGACGATATGTACTTAATATAGCTAAAGCTGCATTTACACTGCAAAATGCTTCAGTGACGCATTATATAGCAATTGTAGCGCAAAGCCGCAAGCCAAAACGTTCAGATCACTGGAATTTCAGTTGTCGTATACCTATATTAGATGAGTGTTGCGTTGATTTATATTTTCCATATGTATAGCTATCAAATCGTGACATGTAGCATTAATTTACCGCATGATATGGTTTTTGTGGCATTCTTCAATACAATACGTCAATATATAACATGCCAAAAAAAGGAAAACTGACCCTACCATCATGTGGGAAGAAAAGAGAAGAGAAGAGAGAGAGTGTAGTCAAGAAGAGAGATTATATGTAGTAAGCCACAGCACCGCTTAATTTTACCGTTAATTTTAACACATACGATGTTTTTGAAAAATATCTATTGACAACTTCGATCTGGGGGGCTATTGCTACGCGTGAGATAAGATGAGATTTTATCTTGGTCACTCTCACACCTGTGACGTTTCAAACAAGAGCAACAAGGACGAAAAAAGGTAAGATGGTAATCTCAAATCTCTGAATAGAACCACTGATATATGTACATAGTTATCAAGTCTCAATACGAAAAATGGTACCTTGGAAAGTAGGCTTAGATCAGGTGTAAGCCTTGTTTCGCTGTCAGTCGCTCTGTGATCGCGTTGGTGTCACGACGTCTAAATGTGCTAAAAGGCTAAAACACTTTAACAAGTGTCATCGACGGTATTGCGGAATAATTTGGCTTAGAAATTGTATTAATTTGATTAGTTTTCACAGAACGTTAAGTGTCGATGCGGTGTATAATAATAATTACGGTTGGATCAAGGGTCAGATACAAAAGGCAGTGATGCTAGACACGTGCCGTATTGTCAGGAGGTTCCTCACTCTGCAGCTCTAACCACCGGTAGCTTGGGCCTCGCCCCGCTGCCGGCGGCATCCAAGTTTTTAAGTTTTTTATAGTATTTGTTTTTACATTCATTTATTGTAAAAAAACTTAAAAATTAAGAAGTAAAATAAAATAAATTGGAATTGTAATAAAAAGCTTTATTTCAGATACAAATTATATTTGAAAATTCAAATATTACAAAACTAAATTAAATAGAAGCATGTAGAAAATATAGAAGCATCATTTTCAATGAGACACGACATCTACGTATAGGTATATCTGATCGAAGATTGACAAGTTTATTTTTATACTCGCTCATGTCAAAATAGGCAGCTATTTTAATTACTACGCCCTACCCACAGCCCAGACATAATTCCCTACAGCCTCTAGCCCCTATGAATAGCTCAGCTGAGGGGGGCAGCTCGCATGACCGACTGAACATAATGCTGGGGTGGCAGCCACCCTTATTAACATGTGAGGTGTTTGCGACTGACCGACTCTGTTTAATGGAATATTGGAAAATTAACAGATTGACTAGTTCAATAGGTAAAGACAAACGTGAACCAATTTGTGCTGCTTTAGTACATGGATAGTGTGTTAAATGTCAGGATAGTATACGTTAACGTCATTAAACTATATAACTACAAGCTGCGCCCCGCGGTTTCACCCGCGGTTAAAAAGTCCTCCTACATCCTATGTGCTATTTTAGACTATAATCTATCTCTGTGCCAAATTTCATCCAGATCTGTTCAGCCGTTTTGGCGTGAAAGAGTAACAAACATCCATCCATCCATCCATTCTTATAAACTTTCGCGTTTATAATATTAGTAGGTTTAGTGTCTCTGCGAGCTAAAGACTTCGCGGCCGACGTCTGTTCTCCTATGCAGGTCGCATAGGACGCATTCCTCAACCGATTCTAGTGAAACTTTGTGAGCAGGTTCGATAATTATACAGTTTTTTTTACTAAGTCAGTTTTTGCAATTTTTGCGAAATTGCAGAGATCAGGGGGGCTATTCCTGCGCGTGAGATGAGATGAGATTTTATTTTGGTCACTCTCACACCTATGACGTTTTAAATGAGAGCAACAAGGACGAAAGAAGGTGAGATGAGAATTTCAAATCTCCGAATAGGGTCCCTGATTTAAAAAAATATGTTCCGGATATGGAGAGGAATTGCGAGAAGAGCGGCAGCCCGGGGGAGGGAAGAAGACAGCGAGGAGCCTTGTACCATTTGCACAACCAAGACCACTCTGCCAAGAGTGCACGACTAAGAAGAAGATTAAAAAAAACCATTTCGAAAAGTTTCTAAAACTACCTCGACAAAAAAACTATCCAATTATAGAACGTACTTACTCACAAAGTTTTAAGAAAATCGGTTAACAAGAAAATCTGTTAACAAATCTGACCTGTAGACAAAGACAGAGATACGGACAGAATTCGGACAGAAATCCGGACATACGAAAGCACTTTTGTCGAACCTGAAGCAGAGACGCTTCGCTAGTTAACGCTCGGTCGGTCGATACATGTACATGGTAAAGCTCTCAAATGTAATGAAATTGATAGATTATATTTCAAAGTAAGGATAATGATGTTGACAGATTGTAATTTGCTTTTAGTTCACCAAAAATGTTTTTAAAGTAACTAAAGTTTCGGAAAAAATGAGAATGAAAATTAAAATGAGATTCACTTAATACCTATCTTTTATACCTACTTACCTATTTTACTAAAATACTAACTTCGTTAGTTTGACTGCCTCGGTGGCTCAGTTGGTATAATAGTATACCTGCCTTCTGAGCTTGGAGGCGTGGGTTCGATTCCCACCTAGGGCAAACATTTTTGTGATGAACATTTGTGTTTGCTCTATGTCAGGGTGTTAATATCTATTTAAATAAGGATTTAAAAATATACATGTAAGTATTTACCTATCAGTCTCTGGCAGCCATAGAACAAGCTTTGCTTAGTTTGGTGTAAGGCGACCGTGTGTAGAAATGTCCCTAATTTATTTATTTATTTAGTTTGTGAAAATGTTAAGTGAAGAAAAAAACAATTCTTACTATAGTATTTTTTAAGGTTCCGTACCCAAAGGGTAAAACGGGACCCTATTACTAAGGCGACGCTGACTGTCTGTCTGTCTGTCTGTTTGTCCGTGCGTCACCAGGCTATATCTCATGAACCGTGATAGTTAGACAGTTGAAATTTACACAGATGATGTATTTCTGTTGCCGCTATAACAACAAATACTAAAAAAAACAAAATTAAATAAATATATAGTGGGCTCCCATATGTACAACAAGCGTGTTTTTTTTTTGCTGTTTTTATAGATAACTAGTTATGCCCCGCGGCTTAACCCGCGGTCCCACAGGAACCGTTACACTATTCGGGATAAAACTATCCCATGTCCTTTTCTGTAACAAAGACAACGTGTATGCAAAATTTCATGACGAGCGGTCAAATAGTTAGGGCGTGAAAGCGTTACAAATAAACAAACTAACAAACTCACTTTCGCATTTATAATATTAGTTAGGAAGTTAGGATTAGGATGGTACGGAACCCTTTGTGTGCGAGTCGGCCGGCTCTTATTTTATTCTGTGCTTTAGAAAGGTCGGGATGCATCCTAGGCAAAAGAACACTAAAAGATAACCTACATTAATTTATAACTAGGACGAACGAACAGAACAATCTTTAGTTAGTAAGGCTTCCATAACGTGCTTCTACAGGCGGAACTTTATACAGCGTGTATAATTATGTTACGGGCAACTTGATTGACCGGGCAGTATTAATATGGACCAGTCATTAAAAAAAAAAATATTATTATTTTATAAATAATGATAGTTATATTATTAAGAATAATTTGTTGACATTAATTATTTATTTCATTTGACATATGTAAATACTGTTTTGACATGTATAAACTTTTGACATTTATTGAACTGTGACGTGTAACTATTGGAGTTATCAATAAATTCTGATTTCTGATTTCTAAAGAATGACCCCAAGAGCGTCTCTCCTGCCCGACTCCTTTATCAGAGCAAATCCGACTTGAATGGGTTGGGTTTGAAGGCTCCTCTTCCCTTCGCTCCCGCCTTAGCCTTCGTAGTTATTTTTTTTTAAACCCGAATCCTCCCCTACTTAAATAATTGGATATTAGGCAAGTAGTCAACGTTGTCGATCCAAGTCATTTTGCCTAAACAGACCGGTCATTATTCTTAGTGTCAGACTTCTCAAATTGCCCGTAACATATATATCTGAATAAGTAATATTAATGGGGCCACTTGCACACACGGTCGTTTGACCCCAAACTAAGCAAAGCTTGTACTATAGCGGCCAGAGACACATATACAGTCATATCTTTCTTAATGTATATAAATTACGTGTCACGTTGTTTGTCCGCTATAGACTCCTAAACTACTTAACCGATTTCAATCAAATTTGCACACCGTGTGCAGTTCGATCTAACTTAACAGATAGGATAGCTCACATATATATATATATATATATATATATATACATATACAAATAATAAACGCGAACGAAGTCACGGGGTGACAGCTAGGTATGTTTATATTTTTAAATATTTACTTAAATATAAATTTAACACCCAGACATAGAACAAACACAAATGTTCACCACATGAATGTTTGCCCTAGGTGGGAATCGAACCCACGCCCTTAAGCTCAGAAGGCAGGTTCACTATCAACTGAGCCACCGAGGCAGTCATAAATATTTGAAACAATATCTATGGTTTCAAGTTTTGAATATTTCTAGTCAACCTTGTGAGCAGAATGTCACAAAATCGTTTAGGAATATTCAACGTAATTACCTTAAAACTTGACACCTCCCGATTAAGTCGAGAGTTTGCTAAATCTTTCCATCTCCAATTTCTGTTTATTGAAGCCTCGTTACGAGGAGGCAGGTAATTCAACTCCAATCTGAAATTTCTTGAGCCAAATTAAACATAAACATTAGCAGAAGTCCTTCCAATCGTTCTCCCACGTGGGCTCAAGTCTACAATTTTACAGAAACAGATATTTCTTCGTTCCTCGTAGTTTCTCCGTAGTGCTCACGTCTACAATTTTATAAACACAGATTTTCCAGGATTCAAGGTAAGTATGCAAACCCTTATAATACTCCGACAGGTATAGCATTTCGAGTCCAAATGGTCACGTGGGCAACACGTAGTGTCAAGCGATGCTTGAGCAAGACCGAAATATGTCTTTCACAATTAGTTCGAAAGAGACGATGACGATGACGAGTGACGTCATCACGTGTTGGCTACTGGAATGCCAGACCACGTTTTTTTTAGATCATGGTACCAAATAGGTAGTGAGGGCCGGCTATTGGACATTTGAATTGTCTATCCATAGTCTAAAGACACTCACGCCCATAATTTTATCGCCCAATCTACTACCCGATTAGTTTAAGCTGAGTGCTGACAAACATTCTTCACTGAAAAGGGCCGCAACGCTCTGAAATTTCCATACAAACGCGCTACTCAATTTTCTTGAAAACCATTTGTCAGATTATGATGAAATTTAGTATGTACAATTAAATTAACAATATCTCCGCCCCTATGTTCTTGGTTTTTTTTAAAACGTTCTCAAGCTAAAATAGAGCTATTAAAAATTTCCGCATTTTCAAGGGGTCACTTTTGACTGATTTATACAATAGGTAGACAAAGCAAATCAAAAATCCCAATACATAGGGAGGTTGTCTACATAATAATAATAATAATTGTCTATATATAATAGCTGTTAAATGAATCCATAATACAAGGGACATTCTTAGTTTATTTAAGAATGGTTAGAGAAGTGCAAATATCATAAAAAATAAATGAATTGCACTTTGTAACTCTGTAGGTAACTTTAGAGGCTCGTCAGTTACTCGCTCTTTTCGCTCGTCTTCTTCTTCTAGACGAAATGACTATAGAATACCTTAAGCCAATGCGAAGGTAGTCTAAAATGGTCGCCGGACTCTTAATTACATGGGATACCAAGTGTACAGAAATTGCGTAGGTCATAAATTATACCTAATTAACAATACAATGTGTATAGAGAGACCGAATCAAAATAAATATAATCTTAAATTCATTTTATTTAATTTTAATGGGTTGATAAATTAATTACTTTTTCTCGTGTCTTCTGTAA
Source organism: Peribatodes rhomboidaria (assembly GCA_911728515.1). Classification (NCBI taxonomy): domain Eukaryota; kingdom Metazoa; phylum Arthropoda; class Insecta; order Lepidoptera; family Geometridae; genus Peribatodes; species Peribatodes rhomboidaria. The sequence goes on from OU452172.1 coordinate 12,497,443, forward strand.
AATGTACTCATTAATGAATTAACTGTAGCCAGCCAATGCTGGAGGCACGAACTTTACCATTACGTTTCAAAATTCGGATAGGTAGTCAGAAATTGTGAAAATTATTTGCTAGAAATTCCAATACCTATCGAGTTTTATAGACTACTAGCTGTTCGCGCGACTTCGTCCGTGAAAATCCAGAAAATAGTATCTTACTATAGCTAATTATCAAATTTAATCAAGACCTGGGACCCTATTCGGAGATTTGAGATTTTCATCTCACTTTTTTCGTCCTTGTTGCTCTCGTTTGGAACGTCATAGGTGTGAGAGTGACCAAGATAAAATCTCATCTCATCTCACGCGTAGGAATAGCCCTACTGTTCAAACGTTTAGCCGTGAAAAGCCTACGAGTTAGACATACATACATACGTACTACAGTCAGACATAGTTCCTTTCGATTTTATAATATTAGTATGAACAATATAACGTCTGTTTTCTAATAATTCATATGTATTTATAAAACGAACAAAGAGAAGGAGCCCTACATTCTCTTGAATAGAAAGTATCGACACGTAGAACAATCGAATCAATATTACACGTCTCAATGAGTTTCTAGGCGAGTAGTGTATCATTTCTGACGTTGTCCCTTATCCTGAAGAATAGGAAACTCGACGGGCACAATTACGTTTCCTTTTATTTTTGGTAAAGCCACGATATCGTTGAAGACCTCTCCACGAAATGCGAAGTTAGACTGAAAGAGAGGTTAAGCTGCTCTTATGTTGTCCAGTGTCTAGTCATCTTATGGCATATACGAGTACTTAGTTCAAAGTCAAGTCGAAGTCAAAATGTTTTTATTCAATTTAGGTATCAAAGATACACTTATGAACGTCAAAGTTATTTAAATAGACTCGACCGCCTTGTTCGGATAAAGAGCCTCTACTCAGAAGAACAGGCAAGAAACTGAGGGGCATTATTTTTTCAAATAATAAATAAATTACAGTCTCACAAATTTTGGCTTACAACTAGGTAATATCTATAAATACTAGTGGCTACTTGGCGGAAATGGAAGGCTACAGATATCTTTATCTTCTAAATAATTCTTAACCTTATAATACCCTCTTTTCATCATGTTTAAAAAGATTTAATGCCTGAAAAGTTTGGCAGTAAAATAATAACTAACGACAAACGTAACACAAGTTAGATAACAAACAAACGTACTGAAATCTCTGAAGTTTGTTATGGAAATTCTGCTTTAAATTATTCATGGTTCTTGAGTACGTTACTCTCAATAAATACATAACATTACATATCGTCACGCCTTTCCACTGAAGTCGCTGGCAGAGGTGTAATACAACACCCACACTTCGCCGGACGATATTCAGTCCCAAATGTGACGGAGGGCAAGCCTGTCGCCATACACCGAGCTCCAGTCATGTAGCAGATGACATACAATACGCACATATGTTCACACGATGAACAAATTGGTGCGTGCCGTCGGCTGGGTTCGAGCCCGCTCCCTCTGGCTTGAGAGGCGGGCCTTTTCCAAACTAGGCTGCGATTGTATAGTAATAAATATAGACGGTATATTTATTAGTATAAGGAAACAAATATATAGATATATAGATAAACTATTTATTGTTCACACCACAAATAACAAAACAACAAGAAAAAATTATAATAAAACTTATTACATAGTGTAACAACTGGCGGCCTTATCACTAAAAGCGATCTCTTCCAGGCAACCTTATAAAAATAGGTGCGCGTGCCGTCGGCTGGGTACGAACCCGCTCCCTCTGGCTTGAGAGGCGGGCCTTCTCTAACTAGGCTATCATCGCTTTTTAAATACGAGTACATGCAGAATATAATACACGTGTTATACCTTGCTCTTCGTATAACGTGTAACAAATACCTTCTTATAATTATGTAAAGTAAAATAAGCTAACGTAACCTATCTTCGCAAAATTAATACACCTCAAATTCAAACATTATTATAGTAGCTCACGTTTAATTAGCTAAGTATTAAGTAGGTAAGTACATGTTACACAATATTATTAACCCGCCTTTGTAGGAGCCAAGGTAATTGCTAATTCACAAGAAAACGTTAATTTCAAAGAGTACAAACTTGTTAAGCATGGCTGATAAAATTAAGAGCTCTAATTGGATTGTTTTCCTTTTAATTTTTAGCCGAATGCGAAGAAAGATGGCAAAGTTTTGGGGGCTGAGCTACCCACGTCCGTAGGAGTATACTTTATTCTGATTCCCTACACGTGGTCTCCGGGTAGTGCTAACCGGGTAGCAAACTCTGGTGGGAGGCTTCGGCCGTGGCTAGTTACCACCCGCCGGACCAAGCCATGCCATGAAATGACCTAGTCGTGTTTCGGGATGTAGTCCGGTGTAACCGTTCCGAAGACGGGTCTGAGCAGTAGCGTACTTGTAGCGCCTCACTCAACTGCCGTCTTTGTACTTCTTCACTCTATAAAACTTCAAGGCTAGAATGAATAAGTACCGGATAGGTCGTCGTGCTCTATCTTAGACCACAACGTCGCTTAACATCAGGCGAGTTGGTGGTCAAACGCCGACCTATTCTAAAAAAAAAAGATGACAACGTTTTTTGGGTAAAATATATTCTAGTATCCATTTATACTTCCACGTTAGTAACTATTGCTAAAGTTCTCTTTCCTAAAAGTTTGATAGTGGAAAATTTAGAGACACATCAGCAGGTCTAGCATACGCAACTTGACAAAGGCAAGTCGACTCTTTTCATCGAGACAGACGTATGTTTACACATAGCTTTGTCACGTTCTCGCATGACAAAAAGTGACGAGAAGAATTTGGTCGCGCGCGCATGCTAGAGATTCTGGGTTCTTATTTTGTGAGCACAGCGGTAATGCTAATGATAATCTGTATGCCATCCCGCTCGAGCCAACTTACTAACATCATACAAGTGAGTGAGAGCACACGATAACCATCGCCACCCTACTAACACATTAGGACACTCTCGATGACTTTTACTCTATTACATAGTTTCGCTTGATACATAATTATTTATCTTTGATTGATTCGTATTGACAAAAATACCAAGAATAAATTTCGGGCTATAATCTCCTCCTAATTTATTCATGCTCCTCTAGAAACATAAACTTTAGGCTGTTATGCCTCGGGCTACAAATATCGGGATATCAAAGTTTATCTAAAAGTTTATTTAACCAACCAGGTTAAATAAACTTTTAGATAAACCCTAAAAGATGTAGATAATTTTGCATAGTCTATATATATAAAATTCAAAGTCCTGACTGACTGACTGACTGACTGACTGACTGACTGACTGACTTATATATCAACGCACAGCCTAAACCGCTGGTCCTAGAAACATGAAATTTGGAGGGTATGTTCTTTGTACAGTGTAGGCATCCACTAAGAAAGGGTTTTTCGAAATACTACCCCTAAGGGGGGGAAATGGGGGGTTCAAATTTCTATGAAACTTTTTATTCTCTGGGTCGATTGACTCAAAAATTGGTACAAATACTCTTCAATTAAAATTATGAGACACGTGTATCACAGTTTTTCCAAAATCATCATCATCATCATCCACCGACAGAGTCTAATAGGGCTTCTTTTTACTCCGAAAACTTTGTTGAGAAAGTTATTAACCCACTACAAACGACGCTGTTATCATTCTTAGGGTTCCGTACTAAAATGGTGAAAGGAACCTTATCATGAAACTCCGATGTCTGTCTGTCTGTATGTCTGTGAGCTGATTATCTTGGAAACTGTAATACAGCAACTTGGAATTTGGTACAGATCTATATAACGGTAGTAGCTACGGATAGTAGGTAAAACGTCACGCTTTTACCCTAAGAGGTGTATTACAACACCCTCACTTCGCCGGACGATATTCAGTCCAAAATGTAATAAGTAGCGAGCCTAACGCCATACGTACACCGGGCTCCAGTCATGTAGCAGATGACATTAAATACGAAGCTATCATTGAATTTTCATATGAATCTCCGTGTAAAATATGTGAACTATTGCTGACATTCTATCAAATTTCAAACCTACTTAATCAGTAAGGGAAAAATACAAGAATTAAGTCTAAGCCTGTCAGAAGATTACAAACGGCAAATGAAGAGATTTTCTGTCAATAAAGATCAGGTAAATTAAAAATTATGTCTGTCTGATCTTAGAAGCAGTATTTAGCAAAAATAGACGAAGTCAATAGAAGAAGCTGCTTTAGTAATAGAAAGACAAAACCTACTACGGGTTGTCTTTGCTTCGAAGGTCCTAACTAAAGGTCTGCCAGCGCACTGACTGATGTAGTTTCCGAATGAGTCCGTGTTTATGCTGAGGATTCCTCTAATATCTCTAACACCACCGTACTACCCCTTTGAGTTAAAAAGAGTGCAGTTTCCCCTCAAAGTCTGCTTTGCCATGACCATCAATAAATCTCAAGCCAAACTCATAATTGACTAAAATGCTTTTCACACGGTTAGTTATACGTGGCCTGCTACAGAGTAAGCTCATGGAGCAGCCTGGTTTTTCTAAAAAAGAAAAAAAATATAGGTTTTCATTGTAAACATTATTTATTAATTATCAATTATCTACTTTCGGTTGTCTTCTAATTTTATCTTTTTACACATGCTTTAAGTTCTGTGGATACCATACTACTATTCCTACTTTTCTCATTCCAGAGATAGTTTAGTTAACTAAAGAACTTCGTCCATATTGCTCTGCTTGGGATATTGTCAGTTTGCGTATTCAATTGAGAGCGAGTGTGACCGCTTATAATATTTATTTCTGAAGTTAAAAACGTCATACATTTTCTATAAGCCACGCGGGCGAAGCCGCGGGCAGAAGCTAGTATAACATATTAGCATACTTAGCTAGTATTATTAATTGCATTTAGTACATGGATAAAATCTTAAAAATCATTTTCCATGCATATACCTCTAATCTAAATCGTAACTAAAAGCCCGTTGGCAGAGGGAAAGGTGCCCAGAATGCTAGCAGCATTGCCACGCTGGATGGCAATGCTGAATTTCTGGCCGAAATAAATGCCAGCATTCTGAACACCTGACGCCTCCACCAACCGTTTAGCCAAGTTCTAGTATAGATTCAGTGTCAAATTGTCAATGGAATTTAATTTGTATCGTATACGTGTAGATGTGGTTCTATCTGATGGTGGATGAGTGATTGAGTGTCGTCTACACTACACCTCTGTATGGATTAATAACGTATCCAAGGAAGGCCATCGGTGCTATTCACAATCATTGGGAAAAGTTTCCGATTAGTTCCGATCGGATTTATACTTGATTCCCTATTCCAAAATGTATTAAAGTAGACTGAGATTCGAAATTTCAAACTTTTCAAACTTTTTTAGTTTGAAATTTCGAATCTCAGTATACTTTAATACATTTTGGAATAGGGAATCAAGTATAAATCCGATCGGAAGAATTAATCACGTTTAAAAAACTTATGAATATAGACTGATATTTGAAAAATTTAGATAGGTATACAATTTTTTAAATCCGAACGGAAACGTTTCCGAATGGTTGTGAGTAGCCTAGGAAGCTGAAGTTCAGAAAGCCAAAAAGGGCAAAAGCACGGATCAACATTACAATGGTACACCAAATGCAAAATGTAGTTGGTGCGTTGCAATTGTAGTTTTTTAACCTCCAACGCAAAAACGACGGGGTGTTATAAGTTTGACGTGACTGTGTGTTTGTCTTGTGGCATCATAGCTCTAGAATGGATGAACCGATTTTGAAATAGTTTTATTTTTGAAAGGTGATTTAGTCTTCTTCTTTTATTCTTTCATTCTTAACTATGTTCCTGTCCATTCAGGTTGCCTGGAAGAGATCGCTTTGAGCGATAAGGCCGCCCATTAAAAACTTAGTTAAGCCTTATTTAAGTACTATTGTAATTATTTTATGTTTTCAATAAAGAGTTGTTGTTGTTGTTGTATGTCCGATGAAAAAATCGGCGTTGATGAAAATCAGTGCCGGGAGTAATAATGCAGGTATACTTGTTAGTGTTTACCTTAAAAACCTTAACCTCAACTGTCAAGACCCCAAGTCAAAAATCCTATAGACCCTGCATCCGCCACTGATGTCAAACATGTCTAATAGAGGTCTAGTTTTCATGGCTGGTTCTAATAATCACATCTAAACGAGTAAATAAACGCTCTATATTACAAAGAAATCATAAAAAGTGCGCAGTTGTTACTAAACTTGTAATTGAAACGGCATTTGCTGAGACCTTTTTATTTTTTTAAGGAAACTCTACAAAAAGGTTTTCAACACATCGCAAATCGAATTTCAGACTCACAGGACTGACTGGATTCCTTCTTCATAACCACCCTTTCTCTCCCACACCAGGTGAAATCAATACTCGAAAATTTCAATTAACCCGATGCAAATTCTTAAAATTAATTAACGCATTACAATCAAAACACTATAATTATTATATCGAGGGATAGCAGTAAACCGCATCCAATTTGTGCGCGCACAAAGCTTTGGTTCAGTGCCGTATCCACAGCGACGATCGGGAAAACAGGGGAGAGAGAGGGGTTGAGAGAAGAACGGTTTTCTGCTGTGTTGCCAGGACAAGCTTAAAAGTACGATTTCAGTCATTTTGAATCGAGTGATAATATGCCTTCCGGATCAGGAAGTTGAATTCTCATAATGTTGAGTTTGCAAAATGTTGAATTTGCAGAAAGTTGAGTTCTTCAAATGTTGAGTGATGTAGGTTTGAACCCATTATTTGTAATACCAAGGGACCGTTATTAACCGTGTTTTTAAAACAGAATGACTCGGAATCGGAATTTCAGTTTAGTTGCACCATTTCGTTTTAAGCATTTTTAAGATTTTTTTTGACTTGGCTTTACGTACGTTACAGCGTACGCCTTGTAATGATTAAAATTTATTTAGATTAAAAAGTAAGCTTAAAAAGTATAAGCGTAATAAAAAATAAGCTAATTTTAGCAGTTATTTCTCACTTGAAACTATCCGGACTAGTTTATTCCAACTAAGCCAGAGAACAGTAGACTTTTTACCGTATTTAAAAAGTCGTATTGTCTAAAGATCCGACCGTACTTTTCAGCAACATGTACTGGTAGCACAGTTTCCCAGATTCTGAATCCAGCAGTCAGTAGGTACTCAGTCGGGAAAGGATGCTGGTGCGCGCTTGACGTCTTCGTCAGATCGGTTTTCGCGAAAATTCGCGCGGCAACTTTCGCGCTGCCTAATAAGATTGAAAAGTTGCTAAATGCTAGAGTGCATGTGAAATCTAAGAGTGTAAAAATTGGTTTGGAATTTAATTAAGCACATTTTTTTACTGTAAAATTATGTTAAAAGTTTGTTGGATCTGTCTGGAACCTCCGATGTTTAATATTCTTTTCGGTTGATTTGACTTTTGATTGATTTTTGGTTACTCTGACAAGTTTTTCAGAATCTTAAATTACGGTCGAGCAAGCAATTTTAAGTTCACATTTGCACACAATTTTTAAAATAGGTAAGTATGTCCAGCTCCAAGGGTAGGTGCTGTTTTAAAATTGCTAAAAACCACCAATTAATTGTTTTAATTGAAACAAAACGCTTATAAAACGGGACACCCTTTAAAAAGGAAACATTAATCTAATTATACACATCCCTGACTAAATTAAGGGCTTACATTCGTTTAAAGCATGTTTACTGAAAGCAGCGACGCGTTCAGCTATTGAACAGAGGCACTAGAGCGAAAAAACGCGCGGGTATCCGTACGTATACATGCTGCCTTATTTTTACAACGTGACGGGGCTATTCCTACGCGTGAGATGAGATAAGATTTTATCTTGGTCACTCTCACACCTATGACGTTTTTAATGAGAGCAATAAGGACGAAAAAAGGTGAGATGAAAGTCTCAAATCTCCGAATAGGGCCCCTGGAGTTGGGAGCGCTATCCATCAAATAACGAATTTTGTATTGGACGTTCGTGCGTATTATATGTTACTTTTCAAAGCTATTTTTATGTCCTATCACCAACGAAATAGATAAAACCTTCCGTTTTTGTACTCCATCATGGTTGATGTATAGGTATTTATCAAAATAATATTGCGTGGGTATTTAGTTTCATATTCTTATCCGACTGTCTCGGTGGCTCAGTTGGTAGTGAACCTGCTTTCTGAGCTTGGGGCGTGGGCTCGATTCCCACCTAGTGCAAACATTCATGTGTTTGTTGTATGTCTGGGTGTAAAATATATATTTAAGTATATATTTAAAAACATATAAATACATATGTATGTATATCAGTCTCGGGCAGCCATAGTACAAGCTTTGCTTAGTTTGGGGTCAGGCGACCGTGTGTGATAATGTCCCAAATTTATTTATTTATTTATGAAATCAATGACAGGATGGCAAATAACCCAGACATATGTACTAAATAATGTCTTACGGTGGTGTTATTCGTTTTATTGTAGAAATAAACTATTTACATGTGTAGTAGTTACTTATCGACCGAGTCAGCGTTAGCAAGCGAAGCGTCTATGCTTCAGCTTTGACTAATTCCGGATCCGGAATTCCGAATCTCTGTCTTCGTCTACAGGTCGCATTTCTTAACCGACTTTCTTGAAACTTTGTGAGTAGTTTTTCCAACAAAAAAATCATCTCTCCGCCATTTTGAAGATTTTCCAAAACCAGCCTCGACAAAAAAAAAACTATTATTATCGAACCTGCTTAAAAAACTTCACGAGAATTGGTTGAAGAATGCAACCTGTAGAGGAAGACTGACGCCGGCCGCGAGGTCGTTTAGCTAGGTCGCGTAGTTTGATAGCAAAAGTGATGAAAACCCTAGAGTTCCAGAACTACGGAAGGTCTAGAACTTACGAATACACAAATCAAACAATACCTCGCCATGCTAAATCGGTCAAGGTAATAAGCGCTAGGTGACATAGAAACATCTCATCGTGTGTATCAAAGACGTTAGGTTGGACGAGAAAATACAACTTTCATTATGAAAGGAAACCTCAAGCGAGTCGGGCCTAGAAACATTTCTAGTACATTTTTAAGCAATGAGGACATGTCGGTAAATATTATTAGGGTATATTACACTACACTTCTACACTATCCTATCCTATCCTACAAATTTTATAAACGCGAAAGTTTGTAAGCATGGATGGATGGATGCATGTTAGTTACCCTTTCACGCCAGAACGGCTGAACAGGTCTGCATGAAATTTGGCACAGAGATAGATTATAATCTACAATAGCACATAGGATACTCTTTAACCGCGGGTGAAACCGCGGGGCGATACTATAAGATACGCCTTGAAGTTTTTTAGAGTGAAGAAGTATAAAGACGGCATTTGAGTGAGGCGCTACAAATGCGCTTCTACTCAGACCCGTCTTCGGAACGGGTATATTATAGTATAGATGACCTATGTAATTGGGAGTATTCTGTAGCTATGACCTACGAGCCATTACAAATCGTTTATGAACCGTCGCGTAGGTCTATCCTTTTCTCATTAGTTTTATTGCTTGGCCAGCTTATCGCTCTGCACACTTATGTACGAACCAATGGGTAAATGGAACTCGAAAATTGGTCCAATTTGATAGGGACTATTAGGGACGGACGCTCGAATGAAGTCGATTTTAAAATATCGATTATACAAAACGGGTTAATTGTAATTGAGTAGTTATTGGGAAAACTGGGCAATAGTGAGTAAGGCAAGCGCAATTTTGAAAGAACGATTTGAAATTTGTGTTTATTTGTGTCAGTCGCAACTTTTTTGTGAGAAGACTTTATTTTGGTCCTATGCACAATCATTTGGAAACGTTTCCGATCGGATCCCACAAATTTAACTTGTTTGAAAATCAGTCTACTTTTATAAATTTTGGAATAGGGAATAAAGTTTAAATCCGATCGGAAAAAAATGAATCCCGTGTAAAAACTTATGAATAAGTACTGAGATTCGAATAATTTAAGTTTAAAATTGTTGGAATCCGATCGGAAACGATTCCGAATGATTGTGAATAACTATGCTCAACATGTTTTTCTTACAAAATGAGATGTAAGGAAATATATATATTATACTTTCAGGGCTGTCGGATTAGTAAGAAAAATCATCACATAATCGTAATTTGCTCTGGATTATTAGTTCATCGTAAATCATTTGGTTTGTCTAATTTATTAAATTTTAATCAAAACAAAAAGAGAAAATATAAATGCAGTTTATCTTACCAATAGTCTAGAAAAAACTTTATTAGCAAGTTTAAATTTAAAATGTAAAAAACCTTGACACCTATATTCTTTAAAAACGAAAAAAACGACATCAAAATTGGTTCATCCGTTAGGGAGCTACAATGCCACAGACAGACACTCAAATTACACAAATACACAGAAACGCAAAACGTTGAAAATTGTCTAAAGAAACAATCGTTTTTTCCCATCTCTAAAACCTGGTTCTAATGATCACATTGATCGACAACTGTAACGCAAAGGCGGAAAATTGACAGAACCCTTAATTTAGAGCCTTTTAACATTTAACTACCCTTCCCCGTTTTAAGTAACCGTAAAATAATTCGGCTATTTTATGGTTTGCTGCCCCTTTGTTTAGTCGAACAATAAATTAAGGGATGTTTTTGTCTTAAGCTGCTATAAAATAAATTTTGGTTGTCAGATTAAAGCTAAAGATACACGTTGGCAACAGGCATGCGTTAATTTTGGCATGCAATTTTGGTGTGTTTCGCTTAGCAGCATGCGACACTGACAAGAGACAAGGCCATGCAGACGCATGCAACAATTTCATTATGTATCAGATCAAGTTTTTGGCATGCAATTGTGTGGTCTGTATACATATCGCTTAGCAGCATGCTACAACTGCTACAAGAGACAAGGCCATGCAGACACATACAACAATTTCATTGTATCAGATCAAGTAAGTTTTTCATTAAGTACTTTTCATGACAAATTGGTATTTTTATTTGACACCTTGAAATAGCAACCAAGTAACATTATTAAAAGGAAAACAAAAAACTCTGCTGCAAAACGCTGGACCCTATGTCACTTCCACTATCAAGACGATTCAACTAGTCACTAGTCGAAATCCATCAGACTGTAGTGCGTGCCAAAGAAACCTCGTACATACACTCGAAAAACATAACGCTCCTTGCGCAGTCGGGTAAAAATTAAATCAATTTTGATTTACCAAATCCGATGATTACAACATTATGTGTCATTAAAGCATGCGTTTCTGTTTAACAGAAGAATGAGAATATAAGAACGCAACAGAATCTGTTGCATGCTTCAACGCCACAAAATCATTTCTTGGTGTAAATTGAGCTGAAAACACCTTTATTTACTCCTGTTGTAACAGTGTCTGTTACACAAAAATATCTCACAAATTGTTGTCTCATGCTTAGCAAAGAATTTTATTCAAAATAAGTTTTAATTTAAAATATTTGTATCATTATGGCTTAAATTCACACTTCACAAACTCAATTAATATAGCTTACAAGCTTATCAAATTAAATATTAAATAACTTAGCATCTTCACGCCTCTGTACTCACTTAAATTATAATTGAACGAACATATCTAAAATATTATATTTATCAAACCCACAACTGCTTTAATAATCTTGATAACTTATTCAAAATTACCATAAACGGCAAGTTTAATGAAAACTGTTTTAGTCTGCGGTATAGTTGAGCTCTCTAAGTTTGATACTTGAGCCTGTGTACTGTTGTAAAGTCAGTCTTGATACTCGGCCTCTAATTTATGAGTTTCGGTGTAACTTTGTTCTTACCTACTTTGATAACACTCGAAATATGTACATCTACGCGAGTAATGTGACCGCGCAGATTGTTCAGTTGGAATCGCCGACGCGACGCGCGACGCGACTATAGGCTCTCGTCCTGAGGTTATTTCGATATCGTAAAAGAAAAGTTTACAAGTGTTTCTTGATTCTCTTACTTTGTCTTTTCACTGTAATAGGAGTACGATCTGTGTACGGAACCACGATAAAGATTAAACAATTTCAATATACGACTATACGACAATATACTTTGAGACGGTACACTCGGCTGCTACAATACGGCGCCGAGCTATACGGGAATGCGGCGGAGTGGGAGCGTGCGTTCCGAACGCAGAAACGGGCCGTACGAGCACATGTAGGTGTTGGAAGTGACCAATCAGCCAAACCCCAGTATAAAAATTTGGGAATTCTTACGTTGGAAATAACAGGGATAGTGTACAAATGTACAATGACTTTACTATTATTATTATTACCGTACTATTTAACCAAATACCAATTAATAGTACCAATAGTACTAATACCTATTACTATATACATAATCTTATATCTTTAAATGAGCAATTCTTGTATATATAATTATATATATAATTGGAATCTCGGAATCGGCTCCAACGATTTTCATACAATTTAGTATATAGGGGGTTTCGGGGGCGATAAATCGATCTAGCTAAGAATCATTTTTAGAAAATGTCGTTTTATTCGTGATTTATCGATAATCAACTTAAACATAAACTTGGAAGAAAAATAACAAAATGGAGGCGTTTGAGTAGTCTCAACTGAAAAATATGACTCTTCCTGACATCTATCCTTCCTGAATAATAATATTATTTTTTGTGAGCAACTAATTGCTTTAACGACACAACAGCAGATGGCGTTGTTAAGTAACACGAAGTCAATGAGTGTTTACAAAAAAAATTAAAACAAAATTTTAATAACACAATTAAAAAAAAAAAATACCGAGCAAAGCTCGGTCATCCAGGTTCTATTTTTTTTAATTGCGTACTTATGCATAAAATGTATCTTCATCGCGTTTCTATTTTTAAAAGTTGCCACATTTACTAAAAATAATTCCAAAACTAAATGAGTTGGTGCATTGGAGCGTATCGTCGTAAGCCAAACTCCGGATCAATGAAAAACTTTTGCTATAAAATTTCCACACATAACTTCGCAAAGCCTTTGGGTGCGTTCAATTTTATTTATGTACTTTATGCGAGCCATGTTGCCAAATTATTTGGTATTTAATGGAGATAATTTGGCAGGTGGAATAAAGTATCGTGTTTGACCATAATGAATGATAAATATAGTTGGGAGTTAATTAAGTACTTATGTAAAATATGCGTTAATATTATGCAGAGAAAATAAAGTTTGTATGTAGGGATAACATTTTAAATTACTGGTCTATCTTCTAATATATAAAAATTAGTCGGGTTTTTCTTCCTGACGCTATAACTCCAGAACGCACGAACCGATTTCCACGGTTTTGCATTCGTTGGAAAGGTCTCGAGCTCCGTGAGGTTAATAGCAAAGAAAATTATGAAAAAAAAAATTACGGTTCTTAGGGGACCGCGGGTGAAACCGCGGGGCGCAGCTAGTATATTATAATACCTTCACATGTTAATAGTACTTACGAATTAAATGAAAATGAATATGAATATAAGTAAGATTTACCTAGTAATACCTACCTAAGATTAAAGACAGATAAAAACTACAATTAGGAAGTAGCAAGTAAGTATTCTTATAGCTAGTTACTCACTTACTATGATAGCTTCTTACTCGACAGTGACTTTTTTTGTTTGATTGCCTATCTTCTTACTTTTGTTCCTTTACTGCAAAGCCTTTACATCTTCGTGGTATACAGCTAAGATTGGCTTCAGATAGGTATTTCACGAAAAGCCGTATCGCTGCGCCGCCGCGCCGGTCGGTTAGATCTGTCCCGACTTTACCTACACAGGAGGCTCACTTTCAATATAAAAAAGGATCAAAAAGTTTTAATTAATTATAATTTAATCAGGTATGAAAGCAAAACCTCGGAGTTTGTTACGTGAAAGGTTTTCGGTACCTGATGAGGCCCAAAATATTTGTAAAAGCGGTTTCCTTGTTCAAGGAGAATTGTGTAGAGTTTTTGGAAAGCAGATATAAATAGATTTTAAGCAGCGTAATGAAAACAGACGTCTACTTAAGCTAGGGACTTTTAGCTAGTGTGTTTAGCTTAGTTTTCGCACTATATATTTCGACTAGGCAAGGTAGTTCGACTTCCGGCGGTGAGTGAGTAGCCGAGTACCTAGTGAGTAGAACTCGAGTTGAGTTGACAAGTAGCGGGAAGTGAGTGTATAGTTCCTATAGTTTTGTCGCTAAGCGAGTATGTACTGAGCGAGCATTATCTACTCGACGCTAGGTATTTATAAAAATGAATAGTCAATCAACTAACCCACAGCACAGATATAAAATAGAACCTATTCTAAATCCTAAAAGGCTATCATCAAGCTCCATTCATACAGTTTTACTCAATTTCACGTGTCCATGGGAAAATGAAGCCGTGTTTTATTTAGGTCATGCTTCTGTGCGCTACTAGATTGTTCCAGAGCCTTCTATTTCCTCATTCCGTTATGGTACGGATTCTCCACATAGTTTAAAACAAAGTCGTTTTCGCGTCTGTCTCTCCCTCTGTCTGTACATCCGCTGTAAGTCCTCCTAAACCACGCATCGGGTTAATGCAAGTTTTCACTATCAGTTAGACAATTTTAAAGAAAGTTATTGGTACCGTGCAAAGCCTGGACGGGTTGCTAGTAAATAATAGAAAAGATCCAAATACTAAATAGTTAGTGGCTGTAATTATATGAGAGTGAAAATCAAATGTATATATTGAAAACAAAAGAAAGTTGTAAAATTCGTATAGACAGACAGCAATATAGTATTTTTAGGGTTCCGTACCCAAAGGGTAAAATGGGTCCCCATTACTAAGACTCCGCTGTCCGTCCGTCTGTCTGTCTGTTTGTCTGTCTGTCTGTCACCAGACTGTATCTTATGAACCGTGATCGTTGGACAGTTGAAATTTTGGCAGACGATGTATTTAGGACAGATGATGATGATAATTACGATTGTAAATTGATTGATTTTTAGAGTATGAGTATTTCTGTTGCCGCTATTACAACAAATACTAAAAACCAGAATAAAATAAATATATAAGATGGCTCCCATCCAAGAGACATGATTTTTGCGCTTTGATAGATTATGGTACAGAACCCTTCGTGCGCGTGTCTGACTAGTACTTGGCTGGTTTTTATTTTAGTTATTGGCAAAGCAACTTGTTGGTCGGATGACATTGTTAAGGCGACAGGAAGTCAGTAGATAAGATTAAGCACAGGACCGGAAAGATGGCGCGCTGTGCTTGAATTTTTATATTTTCTTAAACAGATTTAGAATAAGAATAAAAATAATTTATTGACAAACAACAGAATTAAATTATACACAGTTGATTACAAAAGATATTAAACAGATAAAAGTGTTTGGCAATAGGAGTAAGCTCAGCGTTGTACTGTGCAAACTTGGTTTATTTTTATTCTTATTCTAAATCTGTTTAAGAAAATATAAAAATTCAAGCTCAGCGTTGTACTGTGCAAACTTGTTTGCACAGTACAACGCTGAGCTTACTCCTACTCCTACTCCTATTCCTAGCTAAGCTCCTAGAGCTTAGTCCTGAGCTGGTTTTCAGCTTACTCCATTGCTCCAGCTTAGATGTTGGTCGAGCGGAAAAATAAGTAATAAGCGGCATCATAAATTAAATTACACTAAAATGGTATCGAGTAAATCGATACAAAAAAACAGAAAGGAAAAGAAAAAAGATTTCATCATCAGACTTATTGTGAAAGTAAATGTGTGAGTGAGTGTGTTTAGGGGAATCTGAATAAAGATGGAGCGTCTAAAAAAATTAATTACATATACTCAAGTCTTTTTTTTTTCATGATTAAATGGGCCCACGTTTGACCACAACACACCTGATGGAAAGTGACGATGCGGTCTAAGATGGATAAGATGTGGTCTAGGATGAACTTACGATGACTTCGATGATTCGGGGCTCGGGATTCGGGGTTCGGCGAGCGCAATATGATATGATATGTAATAATGATATTACCTATGCTATGTGATAGTAAGGCGATAATTAAAACCGCCCGTGTCCGATGTTGGTAACAGACTGATTGCTTTGTAAATTCAATCCTACTAATATTATAAACGCGAAAGTTTGTAAGAATGGATGGATGGATGGATGTTTGTTACTCTTTCACGCCAGAACGGCTGAACAGATCTGTATGAAATTTGGCACAGAGATAGATTATAGTCTAGTATAACACATTGAATACTTTTAAACCGCGGGTGAAACAGCGGGGCGCAGCTTGTGATACATAAATGTACCTATACTTTTTACACATTAGAATTCCCACCGTGAAGCATTGTGAAATGTTGCCAGAAGTCCCGATTTTGTTAGGGATGTCCCGATTTACTTATAATCCAAAATTAAATGGCCGGTGTGGGACAGACTCGGTCCCGCTTTAAAAAAAACTGCTGATTATTTTCTTTTTTTCCGTTGTGTCCCATTTTTTCCCGATTTGGACGCAAGAATCCGGCTTTTTTACTCAAAAGGTTTCTAGATCCCAATTCGTTACTGATTCCTGTATAGGCAATTATACAGGAATCAGTAACAATACTTACAATCATTCACAGTCATTCGGAAACGTTTCCGATCGGATTCCAAAAACTTTAAACTTAAATGATTAGAATCTCAGTCCGTATTCATAAGTTTCACAACGTGATTCATTCTTCCGTTTGGATTTGTACTCGATTCCATATTCCAAAATTTAGAAAAGTAGAATTGACATTCGAACAACTTGAGTTTGAAATATTATGTAGAATCAGAAACGTTTCCGAATGACTGTTCCTTAGATACGACCAAAAGAGAACACCAATCAAGCAGATAGGTTAGTAATTCTAATTATAAACACTGCATCTGAGTAGGAACACACAAGTAACATAATAGGTAAGTATAACACAACAGCAATCAAAAGTTGTCACCTTGTTAGCAATTTGTCGCTTGTTACTGCCGCGCTTTTGCTACTGGAACTAATTTATAACTTTCCTTGACGCGATAACTAGTAGGTATCCTACTATTAATACAGAGAGAGTAGAACGAACAACTGTAGTTGTCTGTCTTTGTTCCATGCCATCCCTGACACGGCGGAAATACTCATAGCTCTCTAGGTTTCCCTATATCCTACAGGGCATGCGCAACGCGACTACGGTATGTTGACTCTTGTTATCGAGACAGACGTATATTTACACATAGCCTTGTCACGTTCTCTCATGACAAAAAGAAGAATTTTGTCGCGCGCGCATGCGGTGGTAGTGTCCCCACAAAGTTTGCTATGAGTGTGATCCTGAAACGACTGCCTCGGTGGCTCAGTTGGTAGCGAACCTGCCTTCTGAGCTTGGGGGCGTGGGTTCGATTCCCACCTAGGGCAAACATTTATGTGATGAACGTTTGTGTATGTTCTATGTCTGGGTGTTAATATGTATGTAAGTATGTATTTTAAAAATATCTAAGTATTTGTATCAGTCTCTGGCAGCCATAGTACAAGCTTTGCTTAGTTTGGGGTCAGGCGACCGAGTGTGGAAGTGCCTGAATTTATTATTATTATTTATTATTATGAAACGTTATATATTTAAATACTAGCTGTTGCCCGCAACTTTGTTTGCGTTTATTTAGAAAAATCGTATCCATAAGCCCTCCTCGTGATATACTGTAACTAATAAACAAATTTATAAACCAAATAGATCAGAGTCCAACATAAAAATACTACCTGGTTTTGAGCGGAGTTTTAATTTTAGTTGTCAGTTGTTATTTTAGTACCAACTATGTACTATTCTGTGATGTTGTCTGACGCATTTGGTAAACGGCGCGTTATTTTTATTAATTTGCAGAATTTAATGACAAAAAGATTTATTTATTCGGAAAAAAGTATCCAAAAACTTCCTTGAGACATACTGCAGCTATTTATCAAATTTTATCAAGATGCGTTTAGCCGTTTAGCTGTGAAAAGCCTACATATACATGGTTATTTGTAACTTACCAGAAACCCTTTAAGGGTTCATTGTACTCATCAATATGAACAACTTTTACTATGGGGCGAACTCCGAAATTGCGAAAAAAAATCAGCTGTTCCATACATTTTGTCAAAGGTGGTTGAGCTTTTCGTATGGAACAGCTGTTTTTTTTTTTCGCGATTTCGGAGTTCTCCCCATAGTAAAAGCTGTTCGTACTGATGAGTAAAATGAACTCTTAAGATGTTTTTGGTTAGGTACAAATAACCCTGTATAGTTACTTTCCATTTTATAATAATAAGTAAGGATCTTCTACTACCTGAGTTAGATGTCTGGAGCCTTCCACTTCCGTCAAGTAGCCACTAGTATTTATAGATATTACCTAGTTGTAAGCCAAAATTTGTGAGACTGTAATTTATTTATTATTTGAAAAAATTATGCCCCTCAGTTTCTTGCCTGTTCTTCTGAGTAGAGGCTTTTTGTCCGAACAAGGCGGTCGAGTCTATTTAAATAACTTTGACGTTCATAAGTGTATCTTTGATACCTAAATTGAATAAAAACATTTTGACTTTGACTTGACTTTGACCTATTCTGGAGCTCTAGCTAGCTATAGCTTCTACGAGTATAACGTTACTCTGAGGCCGGCAGACTTTGCCGCTGTTTAATTTGCGTTGCTTGTTTTGGAGACTTTACCGATCAATCAAAGTTAAATACTTATGACAGACAGACAAATCACAATCCAACAAGATTACTTTATCATTTTAATCAAAACAAACTTCTCATCGGGTACCCTACGGCTGTTATTTAGACAAAATGATGATTGGTTTTGTTACGAATTCTCTAAGTTCTTTTCAATAAATAAACAAATGGATTCGAAGAAGTATTTCGTTTTGAACTTCAGTCGATTCAAAGTTTAAACTTTGAAAGTCCTATTTAGAATATAAGTCTTTGAAAAGTCTAGACCATCTGTTAACTTAAAGTAGGTGGGTACCTTACCACTAATTTAGGTCATTTAAGAGAAGATCGACCCGGGTTATTTGGAAAGTGTGCTTAGTTCAATGAGACTCATGGTTTACTACCTTTGTTTTATGAGTCCCGCGACGCTCTGAAATTTCTATACAAACGCGCTTCTCAAATTTCTTGAAAACCATTTGTCAGACTTTGATGAAATTTAGCATGTACAATTAAATTGACAATATCTCCGCCCCTATGTTCTTAGTTTTTTTTAAAACGTTCTCAAGCGAAAATAGAGCTATGAAAAATATGCGCATTTGTAAGGGGTCACTTTTGACTGATTTATTCAATAGATAAGACAAGGCAAATCAAAAATTCCATTACATAGGCAGGTTGTCTACATCATTAGCTTTAAATGAATCCATAATACAATGGACATTCATAGTTATTTGAGAATAATTGGAGAAGTGCAAGTCACAAAAAAAATGCACTTTGTCACTCTGTAGGTAAGTTTAAAGGCTCGCCAATATCTTTACTTGCTCTCTTCGCTCGTCATCTTCTTCTGGACGAAATGACTATGGTAAACCTTAAGCCAATGCGAAGTTAGTCTAAAGTGGTCGCCGGACTCTTAAGGAACAAAATAAGACAAGAAACCAAATTTTGAAATCACGAAAAACAATCAACTGGTCCTTAGAAATGGGGCATTTATATTCTATCAAATGTATCTATGGAATATAATCAGGTTTAAAAAAATCGCAAATTTAAAACTTATCAAGATCAACGTAAAAAGTTATCATCATGACAATTAAACCAATTCAGCCCTGTGTTAAACAAATACTCTTACTAAATAATTTAGTAGGTACGCTGTAAGTGTGAATGGCTAAGCTTTTCGTTGTCAGGTCAGGAATTAGACGCCTAGACTAGACTGTTCTATGGATAAATAGTGACAATAAATAACCAGAACGCTCCATATTCATTCCTAGGATTCCGTACTAGAATTCCTTGTATATCAGGAATGATAATATAGGCATCGGTATACACAAAGACATGTACAAATACTCGAACACAGAGAAACAATTGAAATGCATCATTCAAAGATCAACCGTTTTCATAGTTTCTATTATACATAGTACATAGTCATAGTTACTATTTGGAGCACCTAATAGTCAAAATGACTATGAATAACCAGAACGGTTCATATTATTCCTAGCATTCCGTAGGCAACACACAAAGCATGGACAAATTCTCAGACTCAGACCCAAAGCAACAATTATAATTTATCATTCAAGCATCAGACCTTAGATCAAGCTCAGAACAAGATGGCGCACGGCGTATGATTTAGGTGAAGCCAAAAAACCATCCAAAAACTACGCTACTGTCGTATATGTACACAACACGCACACATTGACGCAGAAAAGCTACTCGCTCGGTCAGTTCCTAACTGGACGTTATTTTCATTGCTTTAGGGTATAATTTCGTGTACATCATATACATAGTGCATCATAAAAGTATTGCCAGGACTACATTTTGAGGTTCTTTTCAAAAACTGTGCAGTTTTATTACAAGTCAATTTGTCAAAGACGTAACGTTATACTCTTTTAAAAATGTGCAGTTTTAGAATATTAAATCTACTAAGGTTGTATCTTGTAACGGAAATGGCTAACGTAGAGGTTAGGTATTAATAAAGGTTTTCGTGCAATTGTAAAAGTTTTTGTGGCAACACCTCCACGCAACAAATTAAAAAAAAAAAGTGGCTTCAGCTTGAAATAATGCAGTGTTCCTTTTTTCCTCTAGGTTGATAAGAGGCATCAGACGACAAGATACACCGAGTATCTTTAACGACGGCCATAATCATTCTAGGATATCATTGTAGTCATTATAACGACCACAATACAAGCACAATGATATCCTAGAAGATATCCGTCGTTTAAAGATACACACAGGCTTTATCCAGCCAGTTTTATTGCCACGGTAGGTATCCACCGTGGCGGATTTAGGACCCTTTTACAATTTAACAATCAAATAAGTAATTGCACTGAGTACTAGAGTCCCGAGTCCCCAACCAATCAGCCACCTGTAGAGTATATTAGATGTTTTATGTTTGCATTTTACCTCAGTGTACTTGCACGTGTAAAGCTCCCTTTGATACTTAATTCACTTTGATCGTGTACAGAAAAGCCGTAGGATATAATATTTGCTCTCGTGTATTGAAATTTGAGACGCTCGCAAAGAAATCTTGTTACGAGTCGGGTCGGGGTTAATTGCATCTCTAACGACAACGGCATAGAAGTCAAATTCGAAATTTGATCATTTAAAAAAAATACGATTATTCTCGCCTTATTTAAAAAAAATTGGCTTAGGCTCTGTTTGGACCCTAAATTCAGCTCAGTCTGTGTTTTGAGATTTAAATTAGGTATATATTTTCTGTACGTCGTGATAAATATTGATTCCTATAATAACAAATTCTTTTTTTTTTATTCTGTGTGGAGAATATAGGTAGTCGGGTAGTAGGTAGGTACCTTAACCGAAAACACATTAATGCTGTGGTGAAAAATTAGATTAAAAATTAATTAAAGTGATGATAGCCTAGTTGGAGCTGGCCTGCCTCTCAAGCCAGAGGAAGCGGGTTCGAACCCAGCGGACGGCACGCACCAATTTGTTCATTGTGTGAACATATACATGTGCGTATTGTATGTCATCTGCTACATGACTGGAGCCCGGTGTATGGCGACAGGCTCGCCCCCTGCCACATTTGGGACTGAATATCGTCCGGCGAAGTGTGGGTGTTGTATTACACCTCCGCCAGCCCCCTCGTGGGAAAGGCGTGACGATATGTTAATTAATCATTCAACATTTCTGATGACGTAGAATCCAGAATGACGTTACGAAAAACAACTCTAAAATTGGTCTCAACAATTTAGAATTAGACACCTAGTCCACTCAACACATGAATGAGCTCCAAAAATGTACAAAAAGCGAGTGTATTCGGCCCACACTCTCCCAGCGAGTGTTTACCGGAGTGTGAAAATTGTGAAACTCACAAAGTGGGTGAATAAGCAGAAATATCAAATGTAAGGATATGCCTATCCACACATGAAATTAATTAAAATTTTATGGCTCACAAAATACTCACTAATTTACATCCCATTGTTCTCTTCTTTACCTACAATTAAAAATATCTTAATAAATAATATCTTTTACATCTCTCATATTCGGTAAGTAGGTCTTTATTACCCCCAAGTGGGGCTTGTAGGTGACCAATTAGCGCTCTAGGGTAATAATGTAGCTAGAAAAGCCCTAGGGTGGTAAGTAATTTAAAAAAAACTTCACTCTTTCAAAAATTTCGCGTACATACTGGCAATAGACATCATGCATTCAGCCTAATGACAAAAGAGGTCGCTTTGCTATTCAGCCTAGTCTTTGTATGAGCATAATAGTCATCAATTTTAAATATCGAACGGCGAAGCTCAATTTCGTTCTTGAAAAAAATAATTTAAAAATAAGATGAAAAAAGGCGGGAATATACAACTTTTACTTTAAATATTGTTTGTTTTTGGGATTTTTTTATAATTACGTGCTAATTAGGAAAAAAACATGAGTTCTGCAGAAGATATAAGCTAGTGCAGCTTATATCTTACTATCTATAGCCCGATTCAATGAAAATGGAAGCTGAAGCAACAATTAGCAGAGAATCAGAACAGCCGAGATCCAGACGGAAATCCGAACAGAATTTGGACACACGAAAGTATTTTTTTCGAAGCATAGACGCTTCGCTCGCTAACAATCACTCGGTCGATAAACTTGTAGGCACAGTTCTATTTACCAGCAGTGAAAACGCAGTCTTGCGATTCACTGAATACCAATAAAAAAGTTCCGTTGGCCTCGTCCTTCCAAATAAGTCTATGGTATGAAAATGTTCGAGATTTCGCTCTGTAGGAAATATGAAGACTGAAATATTTTTCTCGTTTCACAAATAGTCGCTATATGCAAGCTTTTAGAAAAGGAAATGGAACAATCTAGACGAAATCCAGTTCCTGGAATATGAAATATTGCTCTCAAAAGTTCAAAGTAATAAAAGCTTGTAAAAAAACACGTCTTGACAGAGTTGGAGATCAATAAACGGTACCTACCTACCTACAATCTGTACTACTGGGAACAGCAAATACTTACATAGCTCGTGTTTGTATACAGTATAGGAAATTAAGGAGAAAGGTTTCTGGTGTCTCTTGGGATACACAAAAGAGAGTGGTACGAGGGAAGCGGTTCCGAAAATCATTAGTCCCTTATAATTAAGTTGACGTTGTCACGCCAACAATTTAAGGCTTATAAGTACCTATTTGGAATCCCCGACACAAAAAAGAGGGGTGTTATAGGTAAGTCTGACGTGTGTATCTCTGTATGTGTGCCTGTCAGTGTCATGTCATCGTATCTCCCCAAACGATCGTATCAATTATTTTGCGTTTTAATTTTCATTCGAATGATGATTGGTCAAGGGCGTTGCAAGCTATGATTGTCAGAATTTTTTTCTTATAATTTACTATCAACCCGCCTCGGCTTCGCATACATATCATATCGTCACGCCTTTCCCCTGAAGAGGCTGGCAGAGGTGTACAACACCCACACTTCACCGGACGATATTCAATCCCAATATGTGACTGGGGGCGAGCCTGTCGCTATCCACCGGGCTTCAAATACGTAGCAAATGACTTTAAAAACGCACATACGAATATGTTCACAGTCACACAATGAACAAATTGGTGCGTGCCGTCCGCTGGGATCGAACCCGCTCCCTCTGGCTTGAGAGGCGAGTCTTTTTTGACTGTATAGGCTATTAGGTATAAGCATTGCTTCACCCGGCTTCGCACGCTACCTATAAATATAAACCATCATTAAAAAAAAAAAACGGTGCAAAACCGCATCAAATCCCGTTGCGTATGGTTAAGAAAGAGTTATTAGCAGATATACAGACAGAGAGACGCGGAAAACGACTTCGTTTTGTACTATGTAGAGATACTTGTAATTGCTTTTGTGTTCGGCTCAGTTGTAGACACTATCTGAAGAACCAATAATTAAACATTCTTCAAACAAATTTGTCTTCTGCAAACTACATGAATCAAGCGCTCTAATTTCGTGTCATTATCAGGCCCCAATTAAGGGAACTAGAAACCTAGGTACTAGAGACATTAATTGGACTCTCAAAATGGGGCCCCTTTTCTCGCCTCAGTGGCGTAAAGAGAGCGTCTTTTTGGCGTCTATAGTTGGCAATTTGGACGTCATTCAATGTTAAGGGACCCTATTCGGAGATTTGAGATTTTCATCTCACCTTTTTTCATCCTTATTGCTCTCGTTTGAAACGTCATAGGTGTGAGAGTGACCAAGATAAAATCACATCTCATCTTATGCGCAGGAATAGCCCCCCAGGACGGAACTTCTCCTCTTATATAGCTTTTCAATCACTAACTTTTTCTGTTTATTAAACTGCAACGAATGCTTTTATAGCCAGGCAGTGCATTGTAGAGTGAATTATACGCTAAAATTATCGCTGAAAAATCGCGTTATGCCATGATTACGACGAATAAAAGGTATCAAAGTCAAAGTCAAAATGTTTTTATTCAACTTGGGTATCAAAGATACACTTATGAACGAATAACATATCGTTTCCGTACCAAACCTACTAAGGTAATTTTGTAAAAGGCGGGTTGTCTAGATCTTTGTGTAGATCTGAAAAGAAATGTAATTTTTACTCCTCATAACCTTATCATCCTCATAACATTACCTCATAACATTATTTTTAACCACTACACTGATTTTCATCAAACAGCTAGGAACACTCCCGAATAATAGGGAACTAGAATACTATAAAATAAAAAAAGAATATCGCAAAGAATAATAGTTTTATTAAACCTATCAGAAACAAAAACTTAAAATAATAATATGCAGAAATCATTTTAATAAGTATCGTGATTTGAAATTGGTTTTCAAATGTAGTGCCAAAAACCAGGGTCACGAGACGCGAGTGATCTATTCAATTCAATTCAATTGAATTGAATTAATTTATTTTAATATTTAATATAATGTATTTTTTAGTATATCAATTCAATTGAATTTAATTCTATTAACCGTCAGTGAGACCCGTCCCTTGTTTTATAGTCACGTCACTACGAGCTTATTGGTGGTTAAAATTACGTTCCGTTTTACGTAGTTAGTAGTTAACATTTTTGTAAATACAATCGTTTTTCATTAAATATGTCACCATAGTACTTATTACCATGTTATTTATTGAATTATTAACCTAAATTGTCATTAAAATTTACTGATTTACCTTTTACACAAAAAAATAATTAAAATAGATTCATCTGTTTGGGAGCTACGATGTCACAGACAAACAGACAGACATACACACGCCTTATAACACCCCGCCGTTTTTGCGTCGGGGTTTAAAAAGTACTAATTTGAATTGTTAGCTACACAAACGGCTACCTACCCTTTTCGTATTTCTGTAAGTTCCTATCCATCCAAAGATTACCTGGAAGAAATCGCTTTAGGGGATAAGGTCGCCCTTGTACTGCCGAAAAATGTATTTTAGTTTTTAAGTTTTTCATGTAGTTTTTGGTGTGCAATAAAGATATATTGTATTGTATTGTAAACGGTTTTTTTTTTTATGTAGGTACTACGTTTAGGAAGGTGCTAGGTTCTACGTTTTTAAATTAACTCATTATCTAGCCGAGTACTTAGTCGCGCCAAAGGAAAATTCGTGCAAATTACAAAGATTTCGAAATCCTATCACTGATTTTATTAACCACTCAGCGCTATTAAAATGATCTCCATTTCGGCCCGTTTTAAATTTATTCAAATAAATGCCATTTACTCTGGTCTGAAGATCTATGAGCAAAGCAAATAAAATTTAGAGTAGGGAAGAACGTGGTCGGTGGCCAGTGTTTCCCGTCATCCAAGTAAACAATTTTTACACTTATGATTAACTAGCTGCGCCCCGCGGTTAAAAAGTATCCTATGTGCTACTCTAGACTATAATCTATCTCTGTGCCAAATTTAATTCGGATCTGTTCTGCCGTTCTGGCGTGAAAGAGTAACAAACATCCATCCATTCATCCATTCTCACAAACTTTCGCGTTTATGATATTAGTAGGATAGGGTAGTAGGATGAAGCGGGAATTACTCACGTGCGATTTAGTCGATTATTCCGACTATACATAGTTTTAATCGTATTCGGCGACAACAGCTGTTTTAACCACAGACCTAAATTTCTTTGTTCGTCCTAAATCTAAGATTGTAACATCAGCTTAACGTAGTAACGTAGTACGAGGAACACGGCTCTACGTGCAAATTAAATCACCACTCCAGTTGTTTGATTTGCTCTCGTCTCTCTGACCCACTTTACTCATACCACTGTAGCTAATTAAGTAGATTAAAGATGAATTTAACATTTCTGTTAATTGGTTCAAAGCTTTCTGAACACGGTTCTGTTCTAAAAGAACTTTTGGGAACGAAATCCTAATTTGTATTTTTCATTAAGCAAATTTTCCTCGCTTTCCTGATTGTTTTCTAAAAAGAAATCCGGAAATGAAAGTTACCAGCTTTATTATTTTCATCATGATTCCTAGCCAGAAGCGATGATAGTCTAGTCAGAGAAGGCCCGCCTCTCAAGCCAGAGGAAGCGGGTTCGATCCCACTAATTTGTTCACCGTGTAAACATATGTGCGTATTTTATGTCATCTGCTACATGACTGGAGCCCGGTGCAGTGCAACAGGCTCGCCCCCTATCACATTTTGCACTGAATACCGTCCGGCGAAGTGTAGGTTTTGTATTACACCTCTGCCAGCTCCGCGAGAAAGGCGTGACGATATGTAATACATTTTGTATAGGTTTATTTCCAGTCTTCTTAATCTCGCTTTTTATGACATTATGATTCTTGCTATGCCATTTATTATTTCTTAGCAGGCGCAACGCGACAAAGCATAAGTCGCTAAGTACGACTCCTTTTATCGAGACAGACGTATGTTTACACATAGCCTTGTCACGTTCTCGCATGACAAAAACGGACGAGAACATTTTTTTCGCGCGCGCATGCTGGTAAGATTCAATTTTGAATTGTCGCAACTCAATTGAACGTAATGTAAACGTAACTTCGGCTTGTAAGCTGCAAATGTAAATAGCTCCAGAACTTTCAGTTGTAAAGTTTCATGCTATTTCATCGACGGCAAAGTTCTGGACTCCATCTCAAATAAAGCTTTCAACTTGGTTGTTAGACAAAGTCTAGAATTAATAATATACTTAGTTTGAAATCTAACAAACTTGAAACTTTATTGAAACGTTTCAAGTTTAAATTTTTGCTCTTAGTTTCATTCATTAATCATTTTAAATATCTAATGAGAAATTGAGATCTGAGATAATGCTAATGGAGTTAAAGATGAACTTGTTTTTTTTTTTTAAGTCAGACCATTTTGTAAGCTTAATAGCCATGTCCAGTGCGTGCTATCCCGCTCGCTCCAACTTACTAACATCATATGAGTGAACGGGAGAGCACACGGTTACTGTCGCTACCACGGTTATACAATAAGACTCCTGTGGCCCTATTCGGAAATTTGAGATTTTCATCTCACCTTTTTTCGTCCTTGTTGCTCTCGTTTGAAACGTCATAGGTGTAAGAGTGACCAAGATAAAATCTCATCTCATCTCACGCGTAGGAGTAGCCCCCCAGGCCTCTTGCGATTTATCTATTTATTGACACCGGTTGAACCACAGGGTCGAATTAGGTCGAACCCGTATAGAAAACTTAATGACGTAGTTTAATCAAAGTGTTCAATCCGATGGAATGATTGCCTACTTCCAGTGAGTTGATCGACTACAAAGTTATAAGGGAATATCTTAGAGTACATTAGAAATACTAGCTGCAGGCTAGCAGAAGCAGGAGGCAAATTGTCTTTCTACCGTTTTGATTAACGCTTAGATATGACAAAGCTAGAATACGGATATGTTTGTCTCTTTCTCACGGGATGGAAACGGTGGAAAGATAATTTGTCTCCGATCTGTGCTAGCCTTGCAGATAATATAGTTCTTTAGTCACTATTATAATCTACTATAGCTGTACCCCGCGGTTTTGACCGCTGTTGCAAGGTAACTGGTATTTTTTTCGGGATGAAAAGAATCCTGTCCTATTCTGTACCCCTGATAACGCCAGGATCGGATCTAGACGGGGCAAACCCCCTTGCCCCGGCAAATTCAGCGCCAAAATCACAATGTAACGTTTACTACTACGTACACATACTACGTAACGTAACACTTTATATATGCTCGATAACGGGGTTGGGGTGCCACTCTCAAGTTTCTGCCCCGGTACAAAAAAATCCTAGATCCGGGCCTGGACAACGCGTATGCAAAATTTCATAATGATCAGTTCGGTTGAGTAGTTAGGGCGTGAAAGCGTACTAAACCAAATCAGTTCTAATTTACCTATATTAATACTAGCTGCGCCCCGTGGTTTTACCCGCGGTCAAAAAGTAACCTATGTGTTAATCCCGGGTATAAGCTACCTCCACACCAAATTTCATCAAAATCTGTTTATCCGTTTGATCATGAACACACAACCACAAACTTTCGCATTTATTATATTAGTGCGACTAGCTGTTAGACCAGTGGCCCTATTCGGAGATTTTAAATTTTTATCTCACTTTTTGTTGTCCTTGTTGCTCTCGTTTGAAACGTCATAGGTGTAAGAGTGACCAAGATAAAATCTCATCTCATCTCACGCGCAGGAATAGCCCCCCTGAAAATAGTATCCATTAACCTTCTTCTTTCTCGTGATATACCTACTGTAATTAATTATCAAATTGCATTAAGATCATTTCAGCTGTTTAGACGTGAAAAATCTGCAAACAGACAAACAGCATTTACTCTTTATATTAAACAGAGTTACTTTCGATCTTAAAATATTAGTAAGTCAGTATGGATTAGGTAGATTAGAAAGTTAGGATAAAATTAGGATTAGAAAGGATTAGGAGATGTTACTACACAAGGTGTTGCTTTGCACTTCCGCAATAGTTATGGGATTGTCATGTATACCATCACACTTAATAATACAATTAAAAATATACATTACATTAGGAACCGAGTTGAATATTTGAGTAGTTTTTTGATATCGGAATCAGCCCCCATCATCTGTACCAAAATGATAAAAAAGAATCCTTATGGAGAGACTTCGATGTCTGTCTGTCTGTCTATATGTCACCACCGATTATTTTTTCTAAAAGAAGATATTTTGGCGATGTTTCGTGTTAGTGGAGTATACTTACCTCCATAACTCAATACTCAACAGCTTAGGTCATCTACGCGATTTCGATCTCATTTCATAGACTATGGGGAATTAGAGGTACACAGTGATGATTGTGTAGTTTTTAATTAGTGGAAGAATGTTAAAAAGCAAACCAGTCGTTCTTGAGATTACGCTCTCCATATAAAGAAACTTACAAACTCGTCATCTTTGTACCCTTATCCTACTCAGGTCAGTACAGTATATTCCTCCATTCAGATTTTCAAATTCAGGGTTTCAGAATTCACTCCCTTATCCATTCATATCCTAACTACTTAAAATAGTTTGGATGAACTGCGTAAAATATTAAGCAGTCCATTCAAACTCTTTTAAGTCGTCCTCTACTATTATAGTCATTCATACAAACCTACAAAGTGAACTTCTAAAATACAGAAGAATAGATAGAATTGGTACTTCACTTTATAATTGAAAGCCTACTTGTACTATCTCAATTCTACAAATCAATATCTAATAGCAACTTAAACACTCACAATAATTGATGGTCTAAACTCTAGACTCCATAATATGCTTCAATACTGACAATAGCTTCCGACTATCGAAACAACACGCGTTTTGAATCTCGCATAATCTGATGCCTGCGTTTTATCTGATATCTTAGAATAAATGATGAGTCTGATATCATATTTACGATACATAAACAAGCTTAGAGATGTATTGCGTAGGGAATGGATACACTAAGCCTTAGGTAACAAGTAACATTATTAAAAGAAAAACAGACAGCAACTGCAAAATATTGCACCCTATGTCACTTCCACTATCAAGACGATTCAAATGACACCTCACATGTCGAATTACATCAAACTGTTTAGATTGTAGGGCGTGCCAAAGAAACCTTATCCATATTACATACATACATATCCATATACATACAATATATCTACATACATACGTAGATACATTGGCCACATTCGAGAATCGTAAGTATTTAGAAATTAGAGCTCCACTCAATTACAACAACAACTTTTACTATTGAATCAACCTTCAAATCGTGAAAGAAAACTCTATACCTACCATAGAAAATTAAATTCACACTCAACGAAACTGTGGACCAACCCATTTTTAGGGTTCCGTACCCAAAGGTTAAAACAGGACTATAGTACTTAGGCTCCGCTATCCGTCCGTCACCAGGCTGTATCTGATGAACCGTGATAGTTAGACGCAGTTGTAATTTTCATAGACGATGTATTTCTGTAGCCGCTACACCAATAATAATACTTTAGTATTTATAACCATAGCGGTAGAAAAAAAAATATATTAAAGGGACATACAAGAAACATGATTACTTTTGCCTCTTTTATAGATAATTGACACAGAACCCATAATGCGCGAGTCCGACACGCACTTAGCCGGTTATTTAAACAGTAGATTTTTTCGCGATTTCAGTATTGGTCCCATAATAAACTTTGTTTGTAAAAATGAGTTCAGTACAGCTATATCCTCAAATAAATGTCTGTAGTCCTTTGATCAGATATAAACAGAAGTAAAGTCTCAATACGCAAAATGGTACCTTGAAAACAAGGCTTACATCGAAGTGTAAGCCTTGTTTTACTGTCAGTCGGTCTGCTAAAAACACTTTTGCGAAAATCATCAACGTTATTGCGAAATAATAAGACTTAGATTAAAAATAAAGTTACATGTTTTTGATTACATTTAATAATAATAATAAAAAAATAATACTTTTTTTTACAACAAATTATGCATGCGTTTGACCACTGACTCGCCTGATGGGAAGCATCGACGTGATCGAAGGTGTAACACGCTTGCCTAGGAGATACCTATTCACTTCACTCTTAAACACCCCCGGATTGTATTTAAGTGGAAAGATAGACGCAGACAACGAGTTCCACACCTCTGCAGTTCTTACAAGAAAAGTTGCCTTCAAACGCTTAGTGCGTTTATTTGTAACAAATAATACAAGGTATTACAAAACTTAACTTAATAGAACGTTAAGTGTCGATGCGGTGCCACTAAAGAGGGCTGACTTTTAATGAAACACGACATCTATATAGATCTGATCAAGGCTGTAGTCTAACAAAACACACTTTATGTATACAAAGCCTTTTACAACCTCCATATCTTTTATTAAGTACATCTAAGTAGACTATGAGCTCATAAATCTCCGTCAAAATAGACGCACGATAATGTTTGACATATAAACATAGAAGCAAATATGTAGAGGCGGCGATCCGCACACTGCATCCCAATATGTTCAGTTCAAACTTCTAAATTGACATTCGTCGAAATCTTTACTAACTGTATCGCATGGTGGGGTATCTATTCGTGTGAGACGTACATATTACGTGGGTGGATGCGTGGCTCTCGAGAGCAGCGGCGTGACATGCGCGCGACTGTACACGCACGCACGTGAAAGCATACTGAGTCCGCAGTCGAACGATGTATATTTGATTTGTCCACATTATGTATGGAGTACCATTGGAATTGTTTATTTGCCCCGTCTTTACTGAGTATAAGTCTATGGATGTTAAGCAAATAATGCGCGACGAAATGAAAGCCATTAGGTCTCGTTATGAATTCTGCTCTCGTCTGTGAGGAGATAGAGACGAGTTGAAACGGTTGGGGATCTTCCATTACTAGAAGGGTGGCTGTTATTTATATTTTCAGGTACTTTTATCATATTTCTAGAGGGCAGAAATTAATTGTCTTCTTTTTAACGCCCGACGCAAAAACGACGGGGTGTTTTCAGTTTGACGTGTGACGTTTGACTGTGTGTGTGTGTGTGTGTGTGTGTGTGTGTGTGTGTGTGTGTGTGTGTGGCATATTTTGATTTTGATTTTGTTTGAAAGGTCGGGAGTGTTAGTAGCTGTTTGCTCTGATTTTAAAATCGCTGTAGGTTTTTTTTTATTTACACTTCTTTAACTATTTACACACAAAAACGTCAAACTCATCAAGACTCGAAGCAGATTTTTTTATTTATACCTAGACTAGCTGCGCTCCGCGGTTTCGCCCGCGGTCCCACAGAAACTGTTAATTTTTCGGGATAAAAAGTACCCTATGTCCTTTTCTGTATCTCAGACAATATGTATGCAAAATTTCACGATGTTCGTTTGAATAGTTGAAGCGTGAAAGCGTTACAAACAAACAAACGAACAAACTCACTTTCGCATTTATAATATTAGTTAGGATTAGCTAATCATTGTTCAAATATCTGCATGGCCGGGAATCGAACCCGGGAGAAAGTTCTTCGTACTGATTAAGTTGTACCGGCCGTCTAATTAACTCAGCTTTACTTTGATGAATGAAAATGAAAATCTGCGCCATAGTAATCAATTACGTTAGAGTTAGACCAATTAGATCGTCCATTGCCGTCTCGTATTTTGTTTGACATTTATTATATTTATTCGATGACCTTTAAAAAGCGTCGGTAGGTAATTATTTTTTTGAGTGTAGGACTTAGGTGACGGTATGTGGGTTTAAGTAAGTTTTTCAGCTTGTAAGAATGTAATATCTAGCTGTCCCAATTTATGTGACCTACCCGCCTAAAAAGTTTGACTAAGGACAATGTGCAAATTGGTCCAAAAAAATATACACATTTGCCCTCAGAGTATATAGGCACATGGCGCATTCGGTAGATTATTTTTATGCATTAAAAAAAAGTACGACACCGGTAAAATTTAATCAACAGAAATCGATATACATATGTATATGACGGCGCGAGATTTCATTGGATAAAGAAAATCAGTCTGAGAGTTGTTAATCGATAGTTTTAATCTGTGGTTTTTGACGATTAATCGATTTGTTTATGATAATTTGGAGCGGTTAACACCGAATGGAGTTGCGTTTGGGATTTCGTTCGAACGTCATGTCTGTCAGGCAGTGGTTGACAGCAGTTGACAGGACTGGGCTGAAAGCGGTCGCACGCAATGGTCATTCGTAAACCCATTACTCTAAATCGCCAATTATCTTTGTGATCATTCACTAAATAAGTAGTCTAAGTGACTGTATAATTAAAATAGTGAAAAGTCTACACTGCTGTTCCCTTATTTCAACGTTCCTGAAGTTTGATGCCGACCATAGATGCCCGTGATAGCGAGTTCACGGATCAGAAATCAGATACAACACCTCGGCCTACTAGATTTTCCCCGTCATCAGAACTGAGATGTCACAGCGCGGCGGCCTTTCCTACTTTCTCCGACATATATATTTACTTTATAAAGTAAAAAAAAAAAACAATAAAAAAGCACATCACATTGTACATCATTGTATACCTATATGTTTTGGATCCGTACCCAAAGGATAATACGGGACCCTATTACTAATACTCCGCGGTACTTAATCTGTCTGTCACTGAGTCTTATGAACCGTGATAGTTTAAATGTTCACAGATGATGTATTTCAGTTGCCGCTATAACAACAAATATGGACTAAAAAACAGAATAAAATAAATATTTAAGTGGCTCTCATACAACGAACATGTTTTTTTTGCCGTTTTTATAAATATATAGTGGTACGGAACCCATCGTGCGCGGGCCCAATTCGCACTTGGCCGGTTTTTTGTTATTAGAATTACCTCTTTTCCTCCTGGATGCGCTGCTGTAATTGTCTGTACTACTAGATGGGGTACAAACTCGGTAAAATTTAATTCAATATTGGATACGTAAACTTCCTCTGTTATAGCACACAGACCTACCTTCGCGAGGCTATTACGAGTATAAGCTAGGGGCGTACCAAGACCAACTTTTACTATGTCATGGTTACAGTTTTAGGGTTGGCTCTACCCTGAAATCGCGATAAAAAATCAACTGTTCTGTAGAAGAATGCTATTGAATTATACTTCAGAGGGCCGCAACGCTCAGAAATGTCCATACAAACGCGCTTCTCAAATTTCTTGAAAACCATTTGTCAGATTATGATAAAACTAGCTGCGCTCTGCGGTTTCACAAGCGGTTAAAAAGTCCTATGCGCTATTCTAGACTATAATCTATCTCTGTGCCAAATTTCATCCAAATCTGTTCAACCGTTCTGGCGTGAAAGAGTAACACACATCCATCCACCTATCCATCCATTCTCACAAACTTTCGCGTTAATAATATTATAGTAGGATAGGATAATCCGTTACAAAAGAGATCACGAGTCCAACATAAAAAAAAATACTGGCTGGTTTTGAGCGGAGTTTTAATTTTAGTTGTCAGTTGTTGTTTTAATACCAACTACGTACTATTCTGCGATGCTATCTGGATGGATTAGTACACGCTCGCTACCAAATGCGGTAGCGAGCGTGTACTAATCCCCATGCATGCAACTGTGGAACGAGCTGCCTGTCGCTACTAGACATGCTCCCTCACTTGCTATTTTTAAAGACGCCGTAAAAAAGCTGTATTTATCGAAATTGCCTTGATTGTTTTATTTATCAGTGTTGTATGTATGTATTAATTCGTATATTTTATTAACTATAGGTATTTTAAGTACTAGAATGTATTATATTAGTATGATGTACTTTTATGTAAGTTTTATGTAAATAGTTTATGTAGGTGTATAGGTATAATACTCGATGTTTTGTTGTTTCTTTGTATCAATCTTATATTTATTTTAGTTATTTTTGCACACCCTGTCCCATACTCATTTGTCGTATCCTCTCCATCCTAAGGTTGCCCGGAAGAGATCGCTTTTAGTGATAAGGCCGCCAGTTGTTACACTATTTAATAAGTTTTATCATTATTTTTCTCCTGTTGTTTTGTTATCTGTGGTGTGAACAATAAAGAGTTTATCTATCTATCTATCTATGCATGACAGAAAAAAAGCTTAGCTTAAAAAACTGACTTCCCATCCTGTAATTCGTCATCCATGTTAACAATTTTTAGTCTTTTGTTTATAGATATTTTAAAAGTTGCTTGACCGATTTCGATAAGATGTACAAGGGACCACCTCCAAAGCATGATCTACCAAACAATAAAACAAAAAGCAAAGATTAAAAACTGACTTCGCGTCATACTTCCACATAAACAGTTTTTAGACTTTTGTTGATATTCTAATAACCGCTTAAGAGGGTCGTGACGCTCTGAAATTTCCATACAAGCGCGCTACTCAAATTTCTTGAAAACCATTTGTCAGATTATGATGAAATTTAGCATGTACAATTAAATTAACAATATCTTCGCCCCTATGTTCTTGGTTTTTTTTTAAAAAACGTTCTCAAGCGAAAATAGTGGTATGAAAAAATCCGCATTTTTAAGGGGTCACTCTTGACACATTTATTCAATAAATAGACAAAGCAAATCAAAAATTCTAATACATAGGGAGGTTGTCTACATCATTAGCTGTTAAATGAATCCATAATACAAGGGAAATTCTTAGTTACTTAAGAATGATTACAGAAGTGCAGTGAAGTGAAGTGAAGTCATAAAAAAAATTGAAATTGCTTTTTGTCACTCTGTAGGTAACTTTAGAGGCTCGTCAGTATCATTACTCGCTCTCTTCGCTCGTCTTCTTCTTCTAGACGAAATGGCTATAGAATACCTTAAGCCAATGCGAAGTTAGTCTAGGTCGCCTAGGTCGAAGTTAGTTAGGTCGCCGGACTCTGAACTGATTTCGATAAAATGTTTATGGGACCACTACTGGTCTGTGGTCTACCAAACAAAAAAAGAGTCATTAAAATCGATTCACAATCGGCAGGGTATTCGCGTAACATACATACAAAAAAAAGCATACAGTCGAATTGAGAGCCTTCTCCATTTTGGAAGTCGGTTAAAATAAGAACATACAGTCGAATTAAGAAGTTTCTCCTTTTAAAAAGATCCCTGAATCAATTTTTCTCCAAATCTACACTTCTACAGACAAAACTATCCTTCCAAACCTACCACACAAACACGTCAGCCAGAAATTAAATAATGCAGTCTACAAGCAACTAATGGAAAACTGTACTCGACTCTATTAACTTGACGGATTTCACGGCATCGTGACATCAAAGCGCCCTAATTAGTTTATCTCGGGAAACGGTTGTGTACGACCTTCGATTCGATATATCCGGCCACCCCTTTGATCGTTTTCAATATTAACCAGGTAATAGGTACGCATATTTCATACATACGCTTACTTATATTAAAAACTAGCTGCGCCCCGCGGTTTCACCCGCGGTTAAAAAGTATCATATGTGCTATTGTAGACTTCAATCTATCTCTGTGCCAAATTTAATCCATATCTGTTCAGCCGTTTTGGCGTGAATGTATAATAAACTTCCATTTATCCATCCATCCATTCTTACTAACTTTCGCGTTTATGATTTTAGTAGGATTATATTAGGTATAAATTAGCTGCGCCCCGCGGTTAAAAAGTATCCTATGTGGTATTCTAGACTATACTCTATCTCTGTGCCAAATTTCATGCAGATCTGTTCAGCCGTTCTGACGTGAAAGAGTAACAAACATCCATCCATCCATACATTTAAATTTTTACGTTTATAATATTATTAGGATTACTAGTAGGATAGGATAATCCGTTACAAAAGAGATCACGAGTCCAACATTAAAAAAAACTTTGTAGAGCCTCGAAATAGTTACCTATTACAGTGTTTTAACTTACTTAGGTACTTACTTCGATCAACTAAATATGACTAAAACTATCTCGAGGCTACATATACCTAAGATAATTACCTACTAACAACGTTTATCAGTAAAGGGGAAGGTTTTCAATTACCATATTTAGGTAGGATGATTTTAAATGGATAGAAGGTCTAAATTAGCATAAACATCTATTATTACCCTCGAAAATGTCCATCATGGCATGGCAGCGATAGCAGCCTAGTTGAGATAAGGTCCGGTCTCAAGCCAGAGGGAGCGGGTTCGAACCCAGCCGACGGCACGCACCAATTTGTTAATTGTGTGAACATAATATGTGCGTATTGTATGTCATCTGCTACATGACTGGAGCCCGGTGTATGGCGACAGGCTCGCCCCCTGTCACATTTGGGACTGATCGTCCGGCGAAATGTGGGTGTTGTGTTACACCTCTGCCAGCCCCCTCGGGGGAAAGGCGTGACGATATGTTATGTTAATAATGTATTATGTTGTGTTAATTATATTATTATTATTATTGTTTGTTTATTATGTTGTGTTGTAATTATATTATGTTGTGTTAATGTCCATCATGCTGGCACCGTCTGCTGTACATCCTGTCAGTATAGAATGTTACTGATAAAGTTACTATGGTTACTTTATGACGCTATTGACCTCTCTCAGACAGACCTACATACTATATTGCTTACTTGACTAATTCCTACTATTCCTACTAATATTATAAACGCGAAAGTTTGTAAGAATGGATGTTTGTTACTCTTTCACGCCAGAACGGCTGAACATATCGGGATGAAATTTGGCACACAGATAGATTATAGTCTAGAATAGCACATAGGATACTTTTTAACTGCGGGTGAAACCGCGGGGCGCAGCTAGTTCCTACTATATCCTACTAATATTATAAAGGCGAAAGTTTCTATGAATGGATGTATGGATGTTTGTTACTCTTTCACGCAAGAACGGCTGAACAGATCTGGATGAAATTTGGCACAGAGATAGATTACAGTCTAGAATAGCATATAGGATACTTTTTAACCGCGGGTGAAACCGCGGGGCGCAGCTAGTAATATTATAAACGCGAAAGTTTGTAAGAATGGATGGATGTTTATTACTCTTTCACGCAAGAACGGCTGAACAGATCTGGATGAAATTTGGCACAGAGATAGATTATAGTCTAGAGTAGCACATAGGATACTTTTTAACCACGGGTGAAACCGCGGGGCGTAATTAGTTTGACTATATTACTTACCTAAAATACGTAGCAACATTTTGTTTTATTTTTAACTGACTTCCAAAAAGGAGGAGGTTCTCTATTCGACTGTATGTTTTTTTTTTGTATGTTACATGATTACTCCGCCAATTGTGAATTTGTATTGTAATTGAATTGTAAATCATACTTTAGAGATCGTCACATAATTTTAAATCGAAATGGGTCAAGCAGTTTTTAAAATATCAAAAAAAGTCGAAAAATTGTTTTCATGGATGACGAATTACAGGATGGGAATTCGGTTTTTGGCTTTGCTTTTAGTCAATCCGTCTATTTAGATCTTATTTACACACTTCACACGTACCTATTACATACATACACGCATCGGTTTTTATCTTCGGTCATAAATAAGGGAGAAGCGGAACGTGAACATGAAAATAGACCGCATAAATTAGGTGCTGCACACAATTCACCGCGGTCACAAACAAACGCAACCAGTCGCAACAGTGATAATTATTGTTGTCTCGTTCTCGCTATAGTCTCTCGGACTCTATCTTTGTTATTGATACACGTAACATAATACTGTCAACGGAGCTGTGTAGTGTCCGTTTGCTTGTAGTTTCATTGAGTCAGCGCGCTGTATACTAGAAATTAGACTCGTGCGGCTTCCTACTTATATTACTTCGATTGTTATTATAGAAACTGTAATACCTACATAAATATATACAAACAAAAAAATACAAATAACATTATGTTCTTTAGATGTTTAATGTATGGGTTATTGCCTGGAATAAAAATTGTTATCATTATTATTACTAAAACAATTTTGAGCAAGTGTGACCCGACCCGCCTCTTGCTTATTTTGGCTCTATGCAGCCTTCGCCTGGCAAAAGGCTGACGACCGCTGATTTAGCGGTTCCGGCACGGCAATTTAGTAACCTATAGCCAATGCTTAATGAAGCGTTAATATTGAGTTTGTCATAAAGAAGGGGACGAGGAACGGCTCAGTATCATACTAACGTCTCACAAACGTGCCAGCTGGACT
The DNA here is from genome assembly GCA_911728515.1 of Peribatodes rhomboidaria. Classification (NCBI taxonomy): domain Eukaryota; kingdom Metazoa; phylum Arthropoda; class Insecta; order Lepidoptera; family Geometridae; genus Peribatodes; species Peribatodes rhomboidaria. Next base: position 12,536,386 of record OU452172.1, read on the forward strand.
ACCGGTGACACGTTTGTGAAAAGTAGTGCTACTGAGCCGTTCTCCGAACGATTTTTATGACAAATGTTAGCTGAATGCTCCCCCCCTCTGCATAGGTTTCACAAATAATTCGGAAATGTTTCCGTTCGGATTCCATAATTTTAAACTCAAATTATTCGAATCTCAGTCCGTATTCATAAGTTTTAAAACGTGATTCATTACTCCTATCGGATTTCTACTCGACCCCCTATTTCAAAATTTAGAAAAGTAGACTAGGAATCTAACAATTGGAGTTTGAAATTTGTGGAATCCGATCGGAAACGTTTCCGAATGATTGTAAATAGCACCGCAGGTCTCATATTTCTTAAATACACGACAAACATTACCCTCCATTTAGGCAGTCGGATAAAAAACACAAAGCAGTAACCGTAGTTATTTAGGAATAAAAACCCATAAAACCTATTTAAAACTGTTTTCGAAAAAAATTTTTCGTACATTGAAAAATTCAATTTCAATACAGACAAGTCAATTTCATGCAAAGTTTATAACTACCTTCAATTTAATCCCCTGTTTGTGTGCATTCCTTTTGCAAAATGTTTTTCATAAGTTCATAACTTCGAGCGAAACTCGAACTCACTGTTTACGTCATTGAGATATTCATTTACTTAGAGATGGTGATTCGAATAAAAACTATTACGTCGCACTGTTTGGTCCTTGTAGATTGGTGCTATCTGATTCATTATATTAACTACACACATTACATACACACATTATAATAATAATAAATTTAGGCAATATAACTAGCATACAATGCCAGTTACAGAGGATTACATTATTACAGCTAGCGAGCTAGCGTGCTAAAATTGAATAGTATAATGGCTGTTACACAGTTACCAATCCAGTTTTTTTTCTATTGCACGAACATAGCCACGTTAAGTTAGCTGCTTGAACAGTGCAATGGCCGTTTTAGCTGCGCGTCGTCGTATTGTAAATGTATTGCGCCAATTTGCGTGAGATGTGCGTGAGTGAGAAACGGGCATGACGCGTCACGGACAACCGTGCGCTAGCAAGTGTCCAAAATCATCCCGACTGAGTTCACAATGACGAACTGACTCAAAACTGCAAAGTACGCTATGCGGGCTTGCTTGCCTATGCTTGTCATGCTTGCCCTAGGCTTGCCCTCATGCTTGCCCTAGGCTTGCCCTTAATCTAAAATCTTGACGTGCCTATTGATAAAGCTTACCCTAAGGCCCCCGGGCTCAGTTAAGACCAAACCAAAATCCTGAATTCACCACTGCGTCTACTTAGCATGCACGCACACCGTAGAAAGACACGGTACCATTTCTTCGTACATTCGCCCAGTCCGCACCAAGTAATATTTATGCCAATGGTAGATTCTCAATCAGGAGATTGGAAGCTTTCTTTGAGAAAGAAACTTCATAAAGCCGCGAGATGAGAGGATATCCGCTTTCGCAATGATTGAAAGGTCGAGTCTCGTTTTATTTTGCTTGAGGCAAACCTATTGTCCCGCCAGGAATAAGTATACAACTTGACTTTTACATTTAACGAGTTTTGGGGTTGAGTAAAAAGTAGATCGACCAAGCTCTCAGAACTTGTCTGGTTAGGAAACCGGGTATATCTATATGTACGTGTACAGTGAATACGTAGTCTACTAATACTGTGTGTATAGTTTTTGTCCGACTCCGGTACGTAAGAATTTTACGGTATCTATGAACGCGTTTACTTAAAAAGGGTATTAAGCTGCCTGTCCACTGGGGCGAAAAGGAAAGAAGCGGAGCTGAGCTATGCCAATTTTAACCAATGGAATTGGAGAAAAGCTTCTTTGTGAAAATTTTATGCAATTTTTTGCATAATACTGGCACAGCTTCTCTCCTCTCCGCTCCAGTGAACAGGCAGCCTTACTAGCATTTTTAATTCTCCTGTTGTGTATTTTTTATCTATGTATAACAAAAAATAAACCGCCGAAAAAACTGAAAAGCAAAAAATGATTTATAACAATACAATACATCTTTATTGCACACCAAAAATACAAAGTAAAACAAACATAAAGAAAAAAAATAAACAATAAAATATCATTCGGCAGTACAAGGGCGGCCTTATCGCCCTTAAAGCGATTTCTTCCGGGCAACCTTTGGATGGACAGGACAGAACGAAACTAAGTTCTTAAACTAATGTACATATACCTAAGTTATTTTAAGTCGGCGGCAATTAATTACCTGATTTGCTTGTTAGGCACCGACTCAAAATTACTTAGGTATACCTACCTTAGTTTAAGAACTTCGTTTTTAAATATTTTTTTGCTTGTCAGTTTTTTTGGCGGTTTAATTTTTTGTAAAAAGTTTTTAGTTTAGAATTTTTTGTAGGTAGGTATATAAAATAGACCGACCGGTCTTAACTCAGCAGTGTAATCTGTGAGTGTAATTCACCCCTATTTTCCCACCCATAGGGTATATTTTTTTCAAATTTATATGGGACCAACTTTGGGGTAAGCATACCCGTCCAATAATATCATCATCCAATATAAAATAATTATCCAAATCGGACTACACAGTAAAAAGTTATGCATGATCATTATTTAAAAAAAAAATACGCGTCAACATGTAAACCTCCTTCGTTTCATCGTTTAGAAAATCAGCTGTTCCATTTGACAACAAACAGCTGACTACTGTTTTTAAGTTTGAGGGTTGGCCCCACAGCAAAATACCCGTAATTGTTTGTTATACCTGGTTTACATTATTCCAGTCCAGCGATAAAATCCAGGGTATTTTAATGACATGTACCTACCTATAAAGTTTGTAGAGAACCAGCCTTTAAAATTTTACTAGCACTTATATTAAAAGTAGTGTTTAATGTTATATGTAGATCTACATAGTATGAATGATTCATGGAATAATAATTAATAGAAAAAACACTCTTGCTCTCGCTCTACAAAACTACAAAAATAAGCCTAAGTAAATCTGACTTTGCCAAATTTCCAACTTTACCGAATGTATGAAGCTTTTCTGAAACTTCTATTTTCCATCAAACATAATAAAAACACGGTGAAGTTTCCGAAGTATATTTTTTACTCTGTATTTTTATCGTCGGTGTTTTATTACGTTTGCATATTTTCATAGAAAATTATTGAATGTGCTCGAAATTGCGTACACGAAGTTTACTTGTGAATATTAATGAAACACTGCCTATTTATGCCACCTTATCGACCGAGAGAGTGCTAGCGAGCGAAGCGTCTCTGCTTCAGCTTTGACAAACATGCTTTCGTATTTCCGAGTTCTGTCTGGATCTTTGTACGGATTTTTTGTACGTCGTTTCGGACTTTGTACGTCTTCCTCTCTTCTTCGGACTTTGTTTTGTACAGGTCGCATTTCTAAACCGATTCTCTTGATATTTTTTGAGTAGGTTCGATAACTTGATAGATTTTTTGACGTAACGACGTCTAACAAATTGATGAAGACCGGCTGCACGCAAGTATATGGATGACACTCATTGTCCCGTTACACTCGGTGTCGGTCGGAGCGAGAGCGCTACACGAGCGAGCGAAAGGCACGATCGGTTTGAGCGTTTGCCTTGCGCCGCATCTATCTCTCTTCTCATCGATTCTCATCGACAAAGTCATAACAAAACCAAACGAGTAGAGTATACTCTACTCTAAGTCATAATAGACTCTAAGTCATAATAGACGATAGTTTAACGTGACTTTGTCACGTAACCCGTAAACCGACTTTACAGACAACCAATTTTTTCGGGATAAAAATTTAAAAGTACAAAACAAGGCTTACACTTGATCTAAGCCTAATTTTCCAGCCATATTTCGTATTGAGACTTGTCATCTATGTATATCTGATCGAAGAGACAGATATATGTTTACAGATACCCTTGTCACGTTCTCACACGACAAAGCCAGGCTTCACCTAAAATCACATGCTTAGGACTGCCAACACACCGCTTTATGAAAAGCTCCTGCAGAGACCATTAAAAAACATGAGGGCTCTACAGAAAGGTAGAGTAAAGGAACATAAGTCGATATAAATGCCTATCTACCTATAAGTAAAGTAGGTAAGTATAGGACATTCAGGTTGAAGAGATAAGGATTGTTATTGTCAAGAAGGACGATCTCAAATCTACAGGGTGCTATGCTATCGTGTTCATTAGCATAAATTCAATTCAATTCATTTCAATTCAATGCGTAATTGTACACAAGTTTTTAGTTAGTTTATGCAAAAAAAAGGTGTGTAGAGTTCTCTCTACTGATTATGGTCTTTTTAAGTGATAGCGTTAAATTATGTGTGGGTAATAATTACAAAAAAAAAATATTATTATAATTATGTAATTACTCTAACAATGAATTATGTAGACTTTACTATTTTAGGGTATTTTATAAATAGGTACATAATCAATCGTTTTGAATTTGTTATCCGTCTTGTATATTTTTTTATTTATAGTCTATTATATAAAATACTTATGTAGGTTAAAAGGATGCCAAAGAATTCGTTAACACCCTGTACAAAGCTGATAAGTATGGATATAGTGAAGACTCCTCTCATTTCTTCCTAAAAAGGTATCCGATAAAATCCGTAGCAAATTCTTTACCTTGCGAACTTTGTAGTAGAAGGAAAATTAGCAATCAAGACACCGTAAAGGAGCTTTGAAATTGTCTGAACTTTTTATGTTTTTTTTCTTCATTGTATTTTATTAGTTCTGGTAATACCTTACAATGGGGCTGCTATGTTGCTTACAAATGTCCCAAACAAAAAATCAGATTTAAAGTAAAACACCCATTGTACACAAACACAGATCCCCTCCTCTAGGTTGTATGACTTGGGGTACTGGTGCGTTCCGTATGGATACCCCGGAACCCTTGACATGCATCGAGGCTGGCCACCAGGTGGTTTTTAGTGGGTCGCCAACATGGCAACCCCACACTGTCCAAACGCGACCCTTAATCGTGTTTGAGCGCCTGCTAGCAGATATTCCACCTCCCAAAAAAAAAAGAAAAAAAGGTTGTATGACTTACTCGTACGTACATATATTATCCTATTCGTTTTGGATGTTTGGAAGATTTCGAAAACTTTCTCCACACTACACAGTGTTAACTCCTAAGTTCCAACGTAACCACTTTAGCGTTTCGCGTTTAAAGCGTTTAAAAATTTAGTATCATGTAGCGATGGCCTATAGTTGGAGAAGGCTCATCTCTCAAGCCAGAGGGAGCGGGTTCGATTCCAGCCGAACGCACGCACGAACTTGTTCATTGTGTGATCTTAATATGTGCGTAACTGGAGCCCAGTGTATGGGGAAAGGTTCGCCCCTGTCACATTTTGGACTGAATATCGTCCGGCGAAGTGTGGGCGTTGCACACCTCTGCCAGCCCTTCGGGGGAAAGGCGTGACAATGATTTATGTTATGTTCAAGAATTAAACTCCGTATCTTCTGCAAGTATTCTTCCGGGAGAAAACTCGTAATGACGTCACTCGTCATCGCCATCCGTCTCTTTCGAACTATTTGTAAATGACATCCTTCGGTCTTGTTCAAGCATCGGTTGACGTCACTACGTGTTCCCCACGTGACCGAAATGCTATACCTGACGGAGTATATTACTAAACCATGAAGTGGGCCTAAGTGGGTTAAATACCATCAGCTATTGATTATCACAACAGTCAGTAAGATGAGTAGAGTACCTAATACGAAAGAAGTCTCCCAATATTTCGAGTAAGCAGTCTACTTATACAATAGACAATATTATCTGCTTATCTCCCCTTTTACCGTAAGGACATGATTCCATTGTAGGTAAGTACAGATAACGACATTATTTCCATTGAGCGGAAGGAACCCATAGGTAGTTATTCTTTGTATAACTAGACAGTTTCGTGTGATGTTATTATGTTGGGCATAAAACAGGTTAAAATCACATATGTATGTTCATTGTGTGAACATATGTGCGTATTGTATGTCATCTGCTACATGACTGGAGCCCGGTGTATGGCGACAGGCTCGCCCCCTGTCACATTTGGGACTGAATATCGTCCGGCGAAGTGTGGGTGTTGAATTACACCTCTGCCAGCCCCCTCGGGGGAAAGGCGTGGCGGTATGCTTAGCTCCTTACCACCCCTTGTATGTCTACAATACGCACATATGTTCACACAATGAACAAATTGGTGCGTGCCATCGGCTGGGTTCGAACCCGCACCCTCTGGATTCAGAGGCGGGCGTTCTCCAACTTGGCTATCATTAAGGAACTAAGACCCCTTTAAAAACAGTTGGGTCTACAATAGAATATATGCCTGATTTTTTAGTACTACACTCCTTTAGCAATAAACGTTGTTTAACCTCAGATTAGTTAGGTATACCTACAGTGTTTTGTCTTTTTCAATCGAGTTCTAAAATTTTAAAGAAAGACAAAGACAGAACATTGTACTATAGTTCGGAGGCTAACAACATTCTTACAAACTTTCACTTTTATAATATTAGTAGGATGTATCAATGCTCTCAACTTTGATAAACTTTCCCACCCCCAAAACCAAAATCCTTGATTCGCTGCTGGTATTAGGCACGTAGTAAGACTAGTAAGTGGGTTTCTAGGATAGATAGAGACTAGCATTATCTAATTCTAATAGCTCTCTAAAGACACAAGGGTTTTGCGATAATCGGATTACTCGTATCTTCGTTCGGGACTACGACATAATAATAATTTATAAGTAGCTTTCTACAGTACCTATTTAATCTGGTAACCTAATTCCTAATAGGGCTTCCAGACAGTTTCATTGGTAGCAAAATCGATATTACTAAGTAGAATTATATTAGGTCCTCAAAATAAATGGAGTGACATAAAATAACAGACAAACAACAAACTTTTACTAATTCCTGACTAAATTATATTTTTTTATTAAATATTCGAAAACTCGGAAATTGTTACAGACTTTCTTAGTTTAATAAAAAATAAAAACAGTTGTTCAATTTAAAAAGTGACATAAAAAATGGCGGCTAACAGTTAACATAATCATTCAAAACAAGTGAACAAGCCTACACAACATGTGGAACCCAAACTCGGACAGTCGCCAAATGGAGAAGCGCGTGGTTGTGGGACGAGTCCGACCTACATGGGCCAAGAACCTTCCAGAAGCAAGAGAAGATGACGATAAAAACGACCAAGAAGGTGTCATGCCACACAGCGAGCCACCATCGCCTACGGAGCATTGGGAGCAGCAAGGAAAGCAGGAGGACAAATACGATGTGTTTGGAAAGGTATGGAACTTACTATTATTTTACTGGCTCAGATCAACCTAGAGAATAAGATGGCGCACGGCGTATGATTTAGGTGAGGCCAAAAAACATCCAAAAACTACGCTACTGTCGTATATGTACACAACACGCACACATTGACGCAAAACAAACTACGCTACTCGCTTGGTCATTCTTGCCTCTACATTATAAATGCATTTATTTATGATACAATATCGTATACTTATTACATAGTGCATTATAAAACTGTGGCCAGGACTACATTTTGGGGTTCTTTTTAAAAACTGTGCAGTTTTTTTACAAGTCAATTTTGAAAAAGCCATAACATTAAACTCTTACAAATATGTGTAGTTTTAAAATATTAAATCTACTAAGGTTGTATATTGGAACGGAAATGGCTAACGTAGAGTTTGTGAATTAATATTAGTTTTCGTGCAACTGTACTTATATGTTTTATATGGCAACATTACGCACACAAGCTCAAAAAAAAGTGGCTTCAGCGAGATATAACGCAGTGCTCCATCTATTCCTCTAGGTTTATCTGAGTTTACTGGTATTTTATTTTATTTACTTACTTATTTTATTTTCCTTATTCCAATAATGCGTAACTAAGCACTTGTAGTTTGCCTTCATTAGCCCTCGTCTGGTTTAGGTCATATTTCAACTTAAAAACTCTATGAACTATTTGATCAACGGTTAGAATTACTCTAGTTATCGTCGGACCAACTATGATCCAAAAACACAAGGTTTAGCATTCAGCAAATACGTAGTGACGTCATCGTCATCCGTCTCTTTCGAACTGGTTGTAAATTATTTATCTCGGTCTTGCTTAAGCATCGATTGACGTCACGACGTGTTGCTGAATGCTATACTTACGTGGGGCCCAGTCGAGATATTTTTTGGTCGTTGTCTCTCTCGTTTGAAAAGTCATAGAAGTGACCAAGAAACCAAGAAACATCTCGAGCGTCAAGAATATATTATTAGAGGAGGCTAGAGGCCTGGCGGAGTTTATTATTATCCTAATCCATCAATCCTATCCATGGGATAAACAAACGCGATTTGTCCCAGTAGACTCCCTGAGACTACGCTTTTGCTCGGTTAATTAAAGTCCGAATTGACAAACAGACAGGTACGAAAAAACCGTAAAGCTACTATGCTACAGTACAGAACCTTAGAAGTCAATGCATTTTTTTTTCGATTTAATTATCTGTGGATCTGTGAAAATCCGCCTCCTTCATCGAGTTGACATTGACATTTGAACGTATCAAATACGAGGCATGACACGAGGTAGGAAGGAAGGCTCATCAGCATCACCCTCAAAATAAAACTCAATTTGCTCCCGATCTCTCATCTCGGAAGTACAAAGACAGTTAATAAAAACTCCGAGGACTACATTTATGAAAAATCTCGCAATAAGCTGGATATTAAAATGAGTGGCAGAGCCCTCACAGGCTTTTATTAAGCGAGCTTCCTCTTTTGGTTAAATTAAGCGGCCAGTATCATTTTCATTTCAATTTAATTGAATTAAAGTCAGGAGCTACTTTTATTAATCAAAAACCTCCCATAACTTTGCATCACTTGTCTTGAAGTAGGAGTACTAACTTAGTTTAGATGCCAGTAATCCAAAACCTGCAGTCCTAACATGCGCAACGCGACAACGGTATGTCGACTTTCTTTTATCGAGACAGACAAATGTTTACACGTATAGCCTTGTCACGTTCTCACACGACAAAAAGTGACGAGTAGAATTTTGTCGTGCGCGCATGCTAAGCTTACAAGTCGCTTTGTTCAGCTATTGAAATTTCGTGAGTAGGTTATTTAATTAATTATAATTATTATTCGTAGTCAGTTTTTGTAATATTTTAAAATGGCGGAGATTTAATTTTTATTCTTGGAAAAAAAAATTATAACTATCAAACTTTCAAGAGAATCTGTTGAAAATGATCATAAGAGTAGAGACGCCGGCCGCTAGGCCTTCGGCTCATAGAACCACTAGTCATAAATGTAAATAAATATAGAAAAAGTGGAAATGGAAGTGGGCCATGTGGTTCATGTCGTACACCCACTGATTATAGTACACCTCAACTTTTTGCACCACAATATTAGTCCAATAAAAAGACAGGTGATTAATTTACTGAATTAAAGATGTAAAACCTAATTTCGCAGGTGATGCTGCTCGGTGACAGCGGCGTCGGGAAAACGTGCATGCTCGTCCGGTTCCGGGACGGCATGTTTCTGGCGGGAAATTACATCTCAACCGTCGGGATCGACTTCCGGGTATACTGCGATACCAACATGAAAATATTTATTTGTGGTTCATTCAGTTCAATCTTATTGTCTCTGGTCTTTGTGTTCTTTGTTTGAATGAAATGTTTGCTTGTGAAATAAAATTAAAGTAAAATGAGGTCTGTTGTGTTCGGTTCAGGGTGGTTCCGCCCGCGGCTTACGTCTTGCTTGTAATTTGTATAAAACAATTTATTATTCACGTAAGCTGTTGTTTCTATGAGCGTAAGCGATGACGTGGATCCGCGAATAAGCTTGATTAAATCTATTTATCAACATAAAGTACTTACATTCTAAGTACTTACCATCCTCTTCCTTAAGTCGTTTAACTCATGTCTGTAGGAGAGACTAATGGGAGCAGAATGTGGCCTTCACCTCCTTCAACACTCTAGGTCTATAAATACGGTAGGTAATAAAAACAACTATAACTATCTACTAGACTATAATAACTTATCTACTAGTTACCGCTTGTTTTCTCAATTTCGTCCAAGATGATGCCTTAATAGCTGACTGCATTTAAGCCAATATTACCTTATTAAAATTCCGCAAAAAAGGTAATTAATGTCCGTCAAGGGTTCCAAGTTCAAATGGGCCAGTCAGCTGGCGGCGTGCGTTCGGGCCGCGCCGCGCGATTGGTCTCCGAAGCTGCCGCGCTTTTTCCGTTCCCGCCCCCTTTATACCATGACAGCTGTGATTGAATCGGTTGCTCGACTGAGTGATTTATTGTTTTTTTTTTATTTGTTGTTGCGAAGGTCCTCGATTTTTTGTTAGCCAAGTTTAGCGGATTGATTTATGGCAGCTGTCACTGGGTGGGTTTTTAGTGTGTTAGAGCAGGTATCAATTCGGTACTCGAAATTATTATTCATATTGAGCAAAAATGTGTAGAATAGACAGTGTAATCTGTAACTGTTGCCAGCTGCGTTTATCTACATAAATAGGTAGGTAGGAACAACAACTTTTAAAACTCGTTTTTATTTGTAGAATTGTATCACATTTATTGAGTTATTTATTTTTATTACACATTTATTTATTAAGTACTAAGTACCTACTTAAGTATTTATTATAGGGTCAGCTGATAGGAAACCTAGCATTTTGGCTATATATAAGTAGTTATTTACCTACCTACCTACATTTTTTAGCTTCAGTAAACTTTATCCCAGTTGCGGTGAAATACTGCAATGTAAAATACCTACCCATACATAATTCCTTCTCTTTCATAAAAAAAAAAATTGTAGGAAGTTTCGGATAAAACCACTAAGAACTTATTTTACAGCTAGCGCCATCTGTCCACAGAATAAGGTGGTAACGGTCGACGGTATCAAGGTGAAGCTTCAGATTTGGGACACCGCCGGCCAAGAGCGCTTTCGTAGTGTGACACACGCTTACTACAGAGACGCACATGGTAGGTTTTAGATAATAAATACCTTATAAGTCATTCAATAACATAAAGTAACAGTAGTTAATTTATTACTATTTTCTGGTCAGTAAAAAAGGCAAGATTTATTCAATTGATTCTAAACATTTTTATTTTACAATTCCACTAAATTGTGTCCTTAAAAACAACTAGCGCCATCTATGACAATGGAGTTAAACTAAAATAGGTCAAGTGAGTGTTGTGAGACGCCGGTAAGGTTCCGTAGAGAGCTAGTTAGAGAGAAATAATAATCATCATCTGCAAAGATTAAGATTAATAAAGTCTATGGTTATTTGTACAGATTTTTGGAAATATTTTGTTTGACTCCTGCTAGGCATTAACTTGGTTGGCCATAATTATCTCGCAAACTGTTTGACACCAATAAGTCGTGATAGTTTTTTAAATGTAGGTAATTTCAGTAACTGCAAGTATATTCATGATAGGTATTATGTATTATCAGCTTTTTTTTTAAGTATTTAGGCTTTAATTTATTGGACGCGTAGATAAATCATGGAAAACTAAAATACGTGTGCACTCCGCAAAGTAAAGCAAAAAGTTTGATAACAATACAGTACATAAGGAAGAACTCTTCAAATTATCAAAAAGGTTCTCGCTTCACATTCACCTGGTACAATTTGGCAGCATGGCGAGCGAGACTCAGCTCAACAGTGCAGAGGCGCTGGCCTCGACCCGATTCCTTGGCATCGCGACGCGACAGACAAACGCCTAACCGGATCACGCACACACTCGCACTAATGTGGAACTCGTTACTCGATGCTGTCACAACTCACATGGAACTAGCCACAATCACATAACGAAGCTCTTACATTTCTATGCCGCCCTGGTACTTGAGTCTCATTGACCGTAAAAGAAATCGTTTTAACCTTACAAAAAAAAAAGTGTGGCGGCATTTCTTGCCATGAGCGTGAATGATTTTGATTACGTCAGCTATCTTTAATAGGTGGCTGAAATCAGTTAGGAAAATATCATCATTACCAGCAGCAGATTCTGCTTATAGCTGTTTTCAGTACTTAGGCAGGTGTTTAAATGTAATATCTAAGGCACATTACATGGAGAATATAATTTTCCCACGATAGTACGAACCTGGGTGCCTCGGTGGCTCAGTTGGTAGTGAACCTGCCTTCTGAGCTTAGCTTGGGGGCGTGGGTTCGATTCCTACCTAGAGCAAACATTCATGTGATGAACATTTGTTATTTCTGTATGTGGGTGTTAACATCGATTCAAGTATGTATTTAAAAATATATGTATATGTATGTATATTAGTCTCTGGCAGCCATAGTACAAGCTTTGCTTAGTTTGGGGTCAGGCGACCGGGTGTAAAAATGTCCCGAATTGAATTTATTTTACTGAAATGTTCTTAGACAACTAACTAGATTATTTGTATTAGATATAGGCGTCACTCGCAACATGGGGTTCTTCAAAAAGGCTGTTAATGGAGTCTTCAAGGGTCGGCAACGTACCGTGATGCCTCTAGTATTACAGGTATCCACAGGCGACGGTGATCGCATACCATCAGGCGGCCTGTTAGCTTGTTTGCCACATATGCCATTAAAAAAAAACGTTTTAACCATCTTTGGTAACTTTGCTCCTTGTCCACAGCTCTCCTCCTTCTATACGACGTGACAAACAAGGTCAGCTTCGACAATATCCGAGCGTGGCTTGGAGAGATCCGGGAATACGCACAGGACGACGTGGTCATTATGCTTTTAGGTAATAATATAATAACTAATATTACTACTAATTATTATGCTACGTGAAGAGTTCCTGATAATTATGCGCGATAGAAACGAGACTGTCATTCGAGTGTAACGCATAAACGGGTGTTCGCAAAAATGACCTGTGTTCGCGTCCTTTTTAGTTTGACAATTATTCATAGATAAATAATAATTCAATATCAAATCGTATTTTAGCATAATCGTAAATCTTAGAATTCTTATTACGAGTCTAGGTAGATAGTGCATAGATGTTTCTTTATCACTGTAACTTGACTGTACAAACGAGAGAGACAACGCCCAATAAATATATCAACTGGTAGAAATAGGTTTCCTAGGACACCAACCCCCGTCTCAATAAAAAGTTCAGTAATAACGTAACGTAACGTAATTAAGGGAGTAACTACATACATATTTCATTTTCTTCCTGTTATGTCCTATTATTTGTTTACATTCGACTTCAACTTCAACTTCTTGGTTTTTATTTGTTTACATTAAATTGAAACAGAATCTCGACAAAAACGTCAGGGTCAGCAAGTAAACCTGACATTGTGAAATCATAAACCGTAACTGAATATTTAATCGAAACCTCATAAATATTGCTACCTTATAAATTTTTTAGACCTTTTGCTACCTTTTTTAGAAAAAAGAGTAGAAGTTCTTCTATATACATATGCCCACCCTCGTGTTGTTTTTGCCAACCATCGCATCCACCCACTATAGCAAGTGTAGATAACGTACTTTTTCAGGACAAATAAATAGGTTATGAAGAAATATCAGTTGACCCCATCTAAAATTCTATTCGACAGAGTTTAAAAGTGTTCGATTGAGACGAATATGAATTAATTCGCGCTTATAAATAATAAAGTCTTGTTATAATTAGAGCGATCCACGTGAGCACGAAGGCGAAGTTTGATGTTAAAATGAAGCGGTCTGTATCATTGTCATTGCAGGTAACAAATCCGACAGCGGCCTAGAACGTGCGGTGAGGCGGGAGGAAGGGCAACGGCTTGCAAGAGAGTACCAAGTCGCGTTTATGGAGACGTCAGCCAAAACCGGACTGAACGTGGAAGCTGCCTTTGCTCACGTGGCTCGCTCGCTCGTGGCGAAAGCAAATCCTGTCGACCCCTCGAGGCTCGCGGTGCGCGCGACGCAGCCAGTACAGGAACAACGCTCTACTTGTCCGCCATGCTCATCGTAAACGCGACATTCCACACTCAATATTACGCCAGATTAAAAAAAAAGCTAAGTTTAAATGAGGAAGAATGGACCAAATGAATGTTTTCAGCCAGTAGCGTACTGGTGTTTTTCGTGTTATGCTTTTTGGCGCGAAATGAAAAGTGATGGCGAAATATTGTTTTCTTTTATCAATGGACTCTGAATGAGAACTATTATTAAGTGATTCGGTTTCCAAGTGATAATAACAGCCCAATGTAATCTTGTAGTTGTAAGCAATTGTGGTTTAATTTAATGGGTACCTTATCACCTACCTACAGTTTTTGTTAATTTTGTAATTAGTCACGAATATAATTTGACCTCAAACAGACGTACAAATGCACAAACTAGGTAGTAACAGAGCTATACCGTTGCTATAAAAAATAATCGCTATGTCACTTATGGACTTGTAGCTAATTTAAATCAAACAAACAAAACGTTCCTTTAATTTCTGTCAAGTAGGGGTGCTCCTAGCCGGGATATATTATTGCTGCATTTTTGACGGCATTGTTGCGACATTTTGCGATATTTTGAGTGTGACCAGGCGTTATTCATACATTTCTAGCATGGCTGATGATGGCCATGCCATCGGTAATATTGCCAGTATTGCATTAAAATTATGGCCCGTCTAGGTTATTTATGTACTCAGTGCAACTGCTATAGACGTATGATATTAGTTACTGTGTTTCTTATGGTCTAACTAGAGCGTTTTGATTGGTGAAATACTAATAAAAAAATGTGTAGAAACAAAACACCATAAAAATTAGTTATTTTATCTACTTACTCTTAGATCTTTCCGTGTAATAACTGTACCTACTATACCTAATGTCTAGCATAACTTTTGTAAAAAATACGTAGTTAGCGTACCTATTAGATAAAATCAGACTAAATCAGAGTTTCTTACTAAACGTATCGGAACGGAACCCTAAATGTGTATATGAAAATGCAGGTACCATTTACGGGGAATTTGGCGTCGCACGTCATGTGCATTTGTCAGTGTCACGTACAAATCATTCGTTTTCACAGATGATGGGATGATGATGATGAGGTGATGATGAAGATGACGAATCCCTCCCCTTTCCCCATTCCAGTAAAGTTATGGATACTTTACTGAAACTTTAAGTGTAGTTTTGCAGAGAACACAAAAAGTCGCGTTTGGCAATGTTTGTATCATTTGCCCACACACATGCACGTTGACGAACCGGTAAACGTTAATAATCCACCATTAGTACAACACTCGAAGTTTTAGAAAATAATACAAAATCACGTCATCTTTTCGGTTCCCGCCAAAAAACCTTACCTCCTTATTCTAGGTACCTATTTGGTACCAACCTCATTACGATTTTTCTTAATTCACTGCCTACATAAACCACTGAATAAACAATAGTACTTACTCATATACTTACTACGTATTATTTACTTTTCTTTAAATATATAATGTAGAACCCAAGCGTACCTGAAACCAAACTTCCATTGTGCCATGGTAAGTATGGTAACTCCGCCAGGTAAAGCATTTCAGTCACATGGGCAACACGTAGTGACGTCAATCGACCGAAATAAGTAATTTCTAAATAGGTAGCTCGAAAGAGACGGATGGACATGACGAGTGACGTCATTACGTGTTTGCTCCTGGAATGTTAGACGTTGATTTTTTGGATCATGATGTTGACAAAGGTTAAACTGTCTTCTAATTTTGTATAGGTATTTAGTTAAATATATAAGCATGTACTTCCCTTTAAGCATTGTCAGTAGAAACCTACAACATATCTTCGTAAAATTGTTAAAAAATACTTATCAATTAAATTATATTCTGACAATTTGTAATATAATGCAGATATTATTTTTATTTACTTAAATGTTGTATATATGTATGAAGTTGATGGTTGCTTGTGCAAATATGTACCTACCTAAAGTATTCTAATAAAAATGTATCGGAACATTAAATAACTTAGTTTCATTTGTGTACTTACTTACATTAGTTGTAGGTTGGTTGGTACTTACCTAGTCATACCTACATATAGGTAGTAAGTAACTATCTACATAATTTTGCATAGGTACCTACCTATTATAGGGTGTCTAGTGTGTCTACTTTCTCATCTTGTATTTTCAGTTATAAACTGCGTAAAAGAAAAGGGTGCAAAATTTAGTTCTGAAAAAAAAAAGACTTCAAACTAGGCAGGCAAGTAAATATTTAGGTACCTAACTACTCAGATCAACCTAAAGACTTACAACTCAGATGAACCTAATTATAATTTATTTCAAATTCCCTTCACAACGAAACCAAACTCGATGTACCTAAATTTTCAACCTGTAATTCTATGTAGGTAAGTACAATTTATTTGGACATATTTTTCTGTAAGTATTTTCGGAGTAAGGAGGTATCAATTAATAATCCCTAAAGTAAGGTTAAAACACCCAGTGGTCAGCCTTTTATCGAAAATAGCAACTGAAAAATTATATTCTTAAAAATATTAGATTAAATAATATTTCTGGATTTCGCGACACAGGTTTGCCTAGTGCGAAATCTAGGGTACTTTTGTCATATTGTCTCCCTTTACTGGAACCTTCATACTTAGATTTACATTATATTTGTACCTACTTACTATGTTTATTAAATAAATAAAGTACTTATATACATAATTACTTCTACTAAAGAAAAAAAAAAAAAAAAAATTGTGTTACCATTTGAAAGCTTATTTATATTTTGGTAGAGATATAAAAAATACAACTTCATAATCAAAGGGGAAAAAAGCATTAAACAAAGCTGTTGTAACTTTTTACCAGTATATAGTCAGCTCCATTTATCCAAAAGTCAGCCTTCTCTTACCCAATAGGACTAATGAAGATAATGAATAATTTAGTAGCAGAACCGTGAGCCCAAAATGAGCCCAAACACGGCTAGTCTTAACAATTACTACTATTAACAAACGAGGAGTTTCTATGCCCAGCTTCCGATTCCATTATCAGACTCTATGTCCAATCGTATATGCAAACTTTAGGGGTTGTAACTCTTAGACCTTAGAAATTATGATGATCTGTCAGTGAGTGAGTGTGTCAGTGACAAAATTGAGGAGCTTTGACTTGCAGTAGTTCTTAGGTTAATGGCTCAAATGAATGAAATTTGGGAATACATACATATATCTAGACAACCCTCTTTGTTTCTAAATTGTTTTTGAAGCTTACAATCACTAAATTAAGAAATATTATCTTCATAAAACAGCTATGCTTCAGCTTCGACAAAAATGCTTTCGTATGTCTGAATTCTGTCCGGTGGCCATAGTCGGAGATTTCAGATTTCAGGGGGGGGGGGGGGGGCGATAAGATTTTATCTTGGTTGTTATCACTTTCACACCTATGACGTTTCAAACGAGAGCAGCAAGGACGAAAAAAAGTGAGATGAAAATCTCAAATCTCCGAATAGGGTCCCTGATCTTTGGCCTTACGCGTGAGATGAGATGAGATTTTATCCTGGGGGGCTATTCCTGCGCGTGAGATGAGATGAGATTTTATCTTGGTCACTCTCACACCTATGACGTTTTAAATGAGAGCAACAAGGACGAAAGAAGGTGAGATGAGAATTTCAAATCTCCGAATAGGGTCCCTGGTCACTCTCACACCTATGACTATTCAAACGAGAGCAACAAGGACGAAAAATGGTGAGATTGAATCTCACTTCGTAAGAATAGCCCTCCAAATCGCATTCCTGTCCAATCTGCTCACAAAATTTCACCAGAATCGGTTGAGGAATGCGACCTGAAAAGGAGGACAGACGACAGTGGCGAGGTCTACAGCCACTTGTAGCAATTACACAATCGTCCAAAATAATTATTATGCAGCCTGTTTTCTACAAAAAAATATAAAAAAATGGTGTACACGCGGACTTCTTGCTGGCGGTACCTAGTGTAAACAAATTATTATGGTTCGGCAACCAGCAATGTTACTGATTTGCAGATCTGCGTATAATTAAATTAATCAGAGTATACAGATTCTATTAAGAGTCCTTGTTAACGTGTGAATACATTTTATCACTATTCCTGAGGAAATAGAGTCTGAGTACTGGAGCAGGGCTGACTATAGGGTGATTTACACTATCTATACCTACTTGAATCATAATATAAAATCGAAAATAATACTTGATTCTTTCTTAACATTTTCAGCGCCGTGAACTTAAAGTCCTACACTTCCAAACACTTAAAACTACTAGGTACTCTCTTTCTAGACAATCGGGTAAAAGAACGGATTCTATAGTAGTAAAAAAAATATATAGTACGACCACAACCTAGTACAACAATTCATTCATGCCTCCCCCCTAACCAAATTGACAAAGTAAGTAGCATTCAAAAGTTTTCTAACTTTTGTCGTTTCCTAATGTTGGTACTTGACGGCTTGATTTAAATGCAATACTGTTTAGGAAATGCATTAGTTTTTGGTATAAAAAACCTTCAAACATAAAAGACTAATAGTTAAAACATATTGTAAATAAACTAAACATTTTTAAGCCTTGTTAATAATAACTACTGTGGGATATTCAATATGGGTGATAACAATAATGATAAGAAAAACAAATTTAAATTTCCCGCCCTCGACAAACAACGCAGCGATGTTGACCGATGTTTGAATTTGGCGCCGCCGATTGGACCGGTTTAGAGAGAGATAGCATTATGTTATTCATTCACCGCAGTGGTTTCAAACATTTTGGACTCAAACAATATATTTTTCAAATTGTTAATAAGCCGACAGTAAGTAGCCGGTAGGAACATGGGCAATAAACAGGAAATTGCTAAGCCCGATTTAAGCAGCCAAGTGCCGGCTCCGGCAATAAGAATTGACTGAGCACTACAATTAGTGCCATCTATAGTTATCCATCGAGTTAATTTGTCCTAAACCCTATTCATAACGCTAAATTGCTAAATTCTAACATGCTAAATATTAATGCCTGTCTTTGTTATTACTGCGTATCAGACAAGGACATCAATACTTTAGCTAGTTTAGATTTAGCGATTGAGCTTTTTGAATTGAGGCTCAATACGTCACATACTCACATCGTTTTTTAAAATAAGTATGCCACGTCTAGTCTGTAGAAATCTCCTCTAATTTTACTTCTCTCTTACATTACATCATTGAAAAATATTTATTTTATCTGTTTATGGATGGTTTCGTACCTCTGATGTAAACTTCATTTTGAGTTTGTAATGTTGTCTCACTTGGACCCATTTTACGCGCACATGCGCAGAACGACAGGTGGTCGGCGGCGACTCGACCCAGCCGTCCCAATCCGAACCTATCGACTTCTCGTGCTCATCATCAGGCGTTTTCGTGCTCTAGCAAGAACGATGTGCAGTGCTTTGTGTTGAAGTGATCGTGGTGACATGGCGTCTCTGTTTTAACAGTGTGGATAGTGTAAAATCATTAATAATCTGGTTTATTTACAATGAATGTGAACTATGATCGTGTTTGTAGACTGTGCTTGTCATCTCGAGGCGAATTACTGCCGATTTTTCCTACCACCAGTTCGGATGACACGGAACCTCCCGTCCTCGTCACGAAAATCAAGGATTGCGTGTCTGTCCAGGTATGTAATGCATAAAATAAGCGATAGGATGAAGTTTTGAGTGAAAGTAGACCCTCGCCAAACCGAGAACCCGTCATCGGCCTCAGATCGTGCAATGACAAGCAGCGCTCGCTAAGGTGGAGATGTCGTAAGATCGTCCACCATTTTGTAATGCTCCACGGCTATCGGTCGGCTCGAGGCCGCGTCGCGTCACATTCCATGCAGCCGGCTGGGTACCGCTCGCATCATGAGGGCCGGGGCCGGGTCGGGCTTTATTCCCGGGGGTTAGGAAGGGAGGGGGCTGCGTCTAGCGCGTTGCTCGTCGGCCGTATTGATTTATCGCACGAGACCAGCCTGCAGCTCGTCCTCGAGTCGAGCGTCGGTGTCGGTGGGTGTTGGCGCGCGCTGTGCCTGTGTGCGTATATCGAGCGGTAACCCTCGAGGGGCTCACCGACACCGGCTGCCACTCGACTCGCTTCTACTTATTCGGTCGAGGAGCAGCCGCTCTCCGCGCCGCTCGGCTATACTACGCCTACCTACTGAGTTTCTCCTCGCTTATCTATCTATACTTGAGGCGCGATTTCGCCTCGTTCGCGCTGATGACACGAGCGCTCGCCGCGCGATGGAGTGCGCCCATTCGCCATCCATAACATGATTACGTATGATTGTTTTTTCAGATAAACGAAAATGACGAACTGCCGACGAATGTCTGCAGAAAATGCATGGACAATGTCAACAACTGGCATATATTCAAGACTGTTTGTGTAAATACACAAAACAAACTAAAGTGTCTGATTAAAAAGGATGGCAGCCTACTAGAAGAGGTGGGTTATTTCTGGATTTTTCATGGACTGTCATTTGTTCTCTGGTAAATTATTAACAATCTGAAATATGGATTTTCAGGTGAAAATAAAGAGAGAGCCATTTTATGAAGAGCCATATGATGATGGAGTGGTCATTGATGCTTCCTACCCAGTCATTGAGGTATGTATGAATCAACTTTACTGATAAAACACAAGTACTTGTTTATCAGTGCTGTACATATATTCAACAATATTGCTATGGATGTATCACTTCATTGGTCCATAGATACACGGCTACTTTCTTGGCAGCCATTTGGTGTCAAGGACATGTGACCAGTTGCAATGTGTTGAGTCACTCAAGACACCAAACTTGTGTGAATTATTACTTGGATTGGAACAATATACAGTCACATATAAAGCACTCTATTTTCCTGTAGCACAGTTTAATCCTCATTTTAATTGGAGCATGCTTCCAGTTTATGTCACCATGACCATTAGTAGTTATTCAACTAATGTCCCCAGAAGTTTCATAATGCCTTTTGCTTAGGTACCTAGGTAGTTTTTTTATTACATTGGTTTATCAGATATACTTTGTCAGAAAATGAAGTGTATATTGACAGAAGCTGATTACCAGCTTAGAAATGTATACTTATCCAAAATCTCTTTACCCGACTGCTCTAAAAGGTTAAAAAAAAACAATTTCCAGCTTAAAGCTGTTTATTGGACCAAGAAGTGCTAGCACAGTCCTGCAGTTCCATTTGCTATCATACATGAACTGTCAATTTTCCAAGAAATATTCAAATTCATAAAAGCATTATGCGTGCAACAGACTCTGCTATAGGTTAAGACAAGCATTCAGAACCAAAATCCACTTAAGATCAAATATGTATTTCTAGCTGCACCCCACGGTTTAAAAGTATCCTATGTGCTATTCTAGACTATAATCTATCTCTGTGCTAAATTTCATCCAGATCTGTTCAGCCGTTCTGGCGTGAAAGAGTAACAAACATCCATCCATCCATCCATCCATACATATATAAAAACTTTCGCGTTTATAATATTAGTAGGATCTGTGTATGTAGTTCCAACAAATATGTATATGAAAAAGTTTAAGGAATACTTTAAAAAAATCCTAACATATTACAGCATAGTCTGTCGTAGCTTTATGGAGTTGGCTGGGAACAAACAAACTTTCACATTCATAATAGGTATTAGTGTACACAAATGTTTCTGTCAGTAGTAACATGGAGTGAATAGTTCTCAGAAACAGTCATTGTTTTGATAGGTGTTCTAACTATGATAATCCACAGTTCTCTTACATTGTGGGCAGATAAAAATCCTTACTAATAAGTATTATAAAATCAAAATAAATCTGTCTGTCTTTGTAGGCTTTTCACGGCTGAACGGATCTTGATGTAATTTGATTATTAGTTACAGTATTTCATGAGGAACGTTTTTGGATACTATTTTCTGAATAAACACATTCAAAGTTGTGGGTAACAGCTAGTAAATTTATATGTTCTCAGGTATGGTTAATGTGACTGACAAATCTTGACCGACTTGATACAACTCTATTACATAACTACATCCCTGCATAACATATAATGTTGTTATGTCAATGCAATTAAAGTACTTTTATTTTCTATTTCAAATGAATATTTTAAATGTAAAAGTGTGTGTGCAAAAGCGAAATTTCGTTTGTTCGTGTTTATTCTGCAACAGTGATTTTTATCCAATATTTTTTTTGATTATTTTTAAAATAATTTGTAAAATTATGTCTCCTAATGGAGAACCAATGAATAAAAAGTAACTACAATTAGTGAAAATTTAAAAAAAATAGTAAGTTTATACAGTATGTACCTGCCTGTAAAATTGCTTACCCTGGTAAAACCTTGGGGTGCTGATAGTTTAAAAATAATATCACAAGTAATCAGGAATGTTGTACTTTCCAGAATGTGGCATCAACAAGTAAGCTGCAGCCCGAAGGCCCACCGATCCTGGCTTCTCTGGGCCTCACACCTCGGAGTGATAAGGTAAGGATTTCATAAACAGCATGCTAAGAGATTTACTCCCGTAATTACAAACATTACTATTAGCACTTGAACGCACAGGGTACAGAATCTGTATGGCAACTATCATGTGAATGTAGTGAGAAAGGTTGTACTTAGCATTTACTTCAGTAATGTTTGTGAGTATGGGTGTATGCTACTCACATGACTCGCTTTCCTTCTCTTGCTGATTAAATATTGATTTTTTAAATTAATTTCTTGCATTGATCATTGAAATATGTAATGAGAAGCGAATTAAGTGCAGTTTTATCTGTACATTTATTTTTTAAGCATCAGTCAGTACTGCTATTCAATCGAGGAGGGCATTATTTTTAAACCTTCTCATGCCTCAGGGACTAGGGCTCAGTAGGGCTGTAGTAGGTAGGTAGGTAGGTAGTAGGACTGTAGTAGGTAGACCCAGTATGTGTGAGTGGATAACAATGACAGTTCAGCTGTACCATATGATTGTAATCATTTAGACATAACAATTACTTTCTTGTTTAATATTATTAGTGTGATTTGATTACATAGGTTCATACCCTAAATTGAACTTGAGAGTGTACTGTCAACAGTTCAGTCCTGTCAAATGTAGTTCAAGTTTGGAAAATGGTAAAATCTAATGGACATCAATGTCAAAGATAACACCTAATTTGTAGTGTAAAGATACCTATGTAGTTGAAAAGTGGAGTTTAATCATTGGATGTGCAGTGACTTATTTGACCTAGTCGGGTTTAATTACTTAGACATCTATTCAATTTAATCTAATTTAGAATTAAAATTACACCACTATTTAGCTTTGTTCTTATTTGTGTGCCAAACTCTGATTTCTGAAGATATTCTAAAATCAGCTACCCGAAAAAGTCTTATTTCTAAATGTGACATAGAGAGTGTGAGAATGGTTCAATTGGATTAATTTCATCCACAGAGTGTGGATCCGCGAATGGACTGGCACCGAGTCCATGCTATACTCGACATGGTTCAAGAGAACAATATCTTAGACTCACTCCAGTCCACAGAAGAGACTGACATACTCCACTGTTCCGATCACGACTCTGATTCAGAAGGCGAACTCCAGCCAGAGTTGGATGACATATACATTCATTGCGACAAAGGTTACAGATGCAGAGACAAAAGCATCATATCGAAAAATCCTCAAACTGAAAGAAGCAGAATAAAACAGGCTAATAAAGTGAAGAAACGTAAGGCTGTTGCCATGAAGCATTGTCCTCGCCCCAAAAACGCGTGGCAGCTGCTGTTCACAGACGATCTACTCGAGCTCATTGTTACGTCAACAAACGAGAATATTATCAGACACGGTAGAAACCATTCTACGATCGCTACTGTTGACGAAATCAAGACTATGATAGGAATTTTGTACCTGCACGGAATTATGAGGCCGACGTATCCGGACTACAGCGATCTCTGGGACGGATATTGTGGCTTGTCATGCGTTATAAAAGCAATGACCCTGGAACGGTTCAGGTTTCTCATACAGAACCTCAGTTTTGACACCGAACATGATGATGCTTTAATCCTATTTGATATCATGAAACGTATGCGAAAAGCATTCGAAATCTTCGCCATGAATTGCAGGACAGCCTTCGAAATAGAAACCGTCGCTGTCGTCGACGAGATTATTGTTCCAGTTTATGGGCCTTGTCCGTTTCGATACGACATTGATAAGAAGGCATTGAAACGTGGCCTTAAAATGGTGCTGCTGATCGACCCGACTAACTTCTACATAAGCAACTTGGATGTGATTACAGACCCTTATTTTGGAGGTGATGAAATCGTGAAGAAAATAACTCAGCATTTGTTCGAATCTGGAAAAACCATTGTGATGGATAGCTGGTATTTCTCTACACAATTAATGAATGTTCTCAAAACCTACAATCTCTACACAGTAGCAGCTCTAAACCCTCGAAATGAGAAAATACCACCTCTGTTCTTGTCCCAATATCGAAAAACCCGTACATTCATGTCCGGGTTTCAAGAAGACGAAGTCTCGCTGACTTCTTACGTAGATTCCAAATCTAAGGCAATAAACATCATAACCAACGAGCCAAGGTTCTACAGAAGAGGCCCCAACATCAATCATGTAACAGCGGTCTCTGTGTACAAGAAAAATCAGTCCGCAGTGGAAGTAGTTGATGTTCTCATGCATTATTACACAACTATGCAGCACACAAATGACTGGACGCTGTCATTGTTCTTCACATTGTTGAACATTGCCTCGGTCAACGCTCAGGTCATATGGAGTTCTAGAAACACAAACGTGGCTAAGCGTCGTACGTTCATCAAGGATTTAGCTTTGGGTTTGCTGGAGAATGAGGAGTTTTCGTTGTCACCCTTACCTGAGGATAAGTTGAGGAATCCCTTGCCACCGCTGATGAGTAAACCATCTTACCGAAACAGGAAACGGTGCAGAATTTGCGTGAAGACGACGAAACGTGACCGCAGAACCAGGGAGTATTGTTTGAAATGTGGTCAGTTCATCTGTAGGGAGCATAGTGTGCCTGTGTGCACTATGTGTGCAACCAGCAACTAATACATTATCCATAAAGTTACATTAAGTTTATCTATGTTACGAAGTGCTTTGTCAACGTCTCGCTGATGGGATGTATTGCTGGCAACAACGAGACAAATCACTCATTAGCTATACCAGGGTTATTTATTGAACGTTAATGGAAATTTTAATTGTTGTTGTTAATCAGTTACTTAATTAAAAACGACTTCTTTCTAGTTTTGTTGTAATGTTAATTTTATTTTGTGAATAATATAGTTTCGTTATTATTGTTACAAATATACATTTGTTCTGATTGTCGTAAAGTCGTAAAGTTTTATATTAAAGCATAGACACAGAAAATTTTATTTATACATCCATTTAGAAAATAATTTTGTGTTTAGTGTTAATATCCATTGTTAATATTTACGTACATGACATGTGTCAGTTTCCAAAGTTGTGATATCTGTTAAACCTACTAGTTCGAATCAATCAAAGTTTGGAATAAACAGTTTCTTAATTGTAAGACTTGTTTTATTGTATTGTAAACAAAGTTAACTAACTGAAAAGGTAATTTTAAATACACTAAAGTACCCTGAATCTGGTCATAATTACGAAAAATAACTTCCTTTCAATAAAAATATTGTTCTTAAAAGCTGAATTAAAATGTTCTCCTACCCTACCATATGTTGAAAACAAAATGATTGTGTTGTTTCTAATATCTTTTTCCAGAATGATGTCCTATTTTGAAATATTTAAGTCAATTATATCATAAATATGAATTATTGTGATTGTCATTCCAGGGGGTGGAAAGCGAGAACAACGAAGAGGACGATTATGAAGAAGAGACAAATGAGCCGGAACCTCCTCAACCGGTGAAGGTCCCCAACATGCCCGAAGTATCAATCACAGTGATGCGAAACACTGGAGAAACTCTCCACGCGAGGCAAGGCATACAACAACTAGCTTCTAAAGACTGCCTTATCTGCGGACGTACTTATAGGTACTCTCACAATGCACGCAGGCACGAGCTAGCGTCACACAGCTTCGATCGCTACACAAACAAGGTTACACATAAAAAGTCGCATCATTCCCGCATGATGCCCAAACTCAGACCAAACCCCTTCAACCCGAAAGCCCGTCTCATGCCCAACCCAATCAGCCACAAGCTTGAACTCATGCCCAAAAATTTAGCCCCCAAAATAGTAATACCGCAGAGAGTCAATCTACCACCCAAACCGATTCCCATTAAAACTCTTAAGGCATCGCAAAACAATTTACCATATCCCCTACGCATTAAAGCGCTCAAAGACTTACAGATAAAGAAAAAAGAACCGCAAATTTTGAAGACGTTACTCACCGCTAAACCTGAGGTGTTAGTGTCGGAGCCGGAAATAATGAATTCCGGCCCGGAAAGTCCAGAGACACTGATTTCCGAGCCCGAGATCGCGTCTTTCCAGGTCGAGGCTATTCTATCAGAGCCCAATGAGTTCGATCAAAATCATGAGGAGG
Source organism: Peribatodes rhomboidaria (assembly GCA_911728515.1). Lineage (NCBI taxonomy): Eukaryota > Metazoa > Arthropoda > Insecta > Lepidoptera > Geometridae > Peribatodes > Peribatodes rhomboidaria. Next base: position 12,562,684 of record OU452172.1, read on the forward strand.
AAGAGGAAATTGAAAACGATAATCAAGCCCAGAATTACGATACTGTTGATATGGAGTCTGATCACGAGATTGAAATCGCTCGTCAGCAGGAAAATGAGGAGGCAGTTATAGAAAAGAGTAACTTGGTTGAAAACGACGAGAATGCAAATGAAGATCAAGATAATCACGTCGATGAGGATAAGCATGTTGAAAGCGATAATGAAGGGGACCAAGATACCCTGGACAGTCAAGGGAATATGGAGATAGACGAGAGCTGCACACACGCAAACATCGATGACATATGCAAAATAGGGAAAGACGACAATGATGAAGCCGAAAACGATGAACAAGAAGTAAACCCCGAGGCGGATGATAATGAAGATGACGAAGACATGCCGCCTCCTCCCGCCGTAGAGCTGAACGAGGAAACGCAACATTCCTCGAGCGAAATGAACGAGGAAGATGAAGAACTCGACGAAACGGTTTCGGCCGATCTAAACGAATCGGTCGACCCGAAACCGACAGAACTTGACCCAGACAAGACTTACGTTTCCGAATCGCAAAGAGATTTCATCGAAAAGTACCGCGATGTCATCCAACAGATAAATACAAAGAGGTGTCTCTGCTGCGATAAGACATACCCGCGAAGGAAGGCGGTCGTTCAGCATCTGCAGAAAAATGGACACAAAGTTCCTAAACATACGTGCTACAACTGCGTGATTACATTCACTCATATCGGAGCGCTACTAAGTCACATGAGAGCGAACGCTTGTACAGATCTCTGGAAAATTGTATTTGACAAGAACGGTATACCAGATGATATGGTCATCAAATATGAGCCTCAAATCAAGGTCCAGCCCAAGAATATATTCAACGCCCGATCTTACGCGTGCAGGCTTTGTCCGGCCAAGTTCCAGCTGAAGCAATCCATAATGAAGCATGTATTGGATATACACGAAGACGGTCAGTCGAATGTTCCTCTCGGCTGCGTGCACTGTCGCTCCAGCTTCAAAGACAAATCCTTGCTCAAGAAACATATTCGCGTCGGCGAGTGCACAGTGTACATCAACTGTGATTTATGTTCTGAACAATTTTCAAACATGCAAGACTTCAGTGAACACGCTCTTACGGTTCACGCAGACCACTTCGAAAAGTCCGACAATCAGAACAAATGTATCGACGGTCGAGCCACCGACTGCTCGATCTGTGGAAAGAAGAACAGCAACTATCTGAATCTTGTAAAGCATTTGAAAATGGTTCACGACGAAGATAGGCCGCATTACTGCCAAAATTGCGATGCCAAATTCGAACATGCCGCCGAGTTGAATAAACACATTTATGCCGAGCATTCTGACCAAGCGCTGGGACTGACGCCGCAAGAGCCGGACATGTCTCTCGTGAAAGAGGAGGCCGAGGAGTATCACTACTCGTGTACAGAATGTAACGCGATATTCGAAACTGTCGACGCCTGGACGGACCATCAAGTGGCGGAGCACAACCAAGTCGCCCATCACTGCGATCAGTGCGATAAAAAGTTCTTGCGACCCTCAGAACTGGCCGAGCACAAAAACACCCACTTGAGGGTCAAGTTCTACTCGTGCAGTGTTTGCCCGAATTCGTACAGCACTCCTCAAAAATTGTCCGACCATGTTCAGCAAGCTCACCCCGTCGGCGGCGAGACGGAATTCTTCTGCGACGTGTGCATTCGGTCTTTCAAAAGTCGTCAGGCCTTCTCGAACCACATGCGTATCCACGCTAAAGTTCCGACTACGAACAGAAAGCCAGAACAGAAAGGATTCGATCCGCGAATCATCGGCAAGCCAGTCAAACAATACACCATGGTCCAACCCGGTTTCGTCAACTTCAAGCCAAATCCCAACGTTCCTAACGCGCCTTACTCGTGTGACATTTGCGGTAAAGGTTTCATGCACAAGAAAAACATATGGAAACACAAGAAAGTGCTGCATGCGGATATTATAAATGATAGGAACGATAGCGAGGAGAATACAATGCACGCCTCGACGGAAGATGATGATTACAATGCCGATGAGAATGGAGCTCTTTCCACGCCTCAATTCAACAGTTTTAACTTCTCCAGTTTCGCCAACAATACGCCTCAGCAAGCGCAGCAAGATACAATGCCGTATTCCTGCGAACTATGCTTCAAGCGATTCCCGATTCGAACCAGTCTGTGGAAGCACAAACGCGCTAAACACGGGATTGTGAACCCCGGCGCCAATGCCGGCAACGACACGTCTGCGCAATCAAAGACTGGGGACTCCGGTCGGTCCAGCTGCACGATTTGCAAAATAACATTTGCAGACAAAAAGTCGTACTATCGTCACAGGAAGAACGTTCACAAAACGGCTACCGAGATGTGCAAGCTATGTGGTAAACCGCTGAATTCTACTTTGGAATTGTACGAACATCTAAAAGCGGCACATGCTCGGGAATTACTAGGATATAACGCTAATCAAGGCTCGAGTAAAACACCGGACGTGTCTCAAGACCAAGATGCTGATTACGAGAACGAAACTGAATCGGTCGACCCCAGTTTAGATTATCAGGCTCGATATCCTTGCGATACTTGCGGCAAGCAATTCGTCGGTCTACTCGCGTTACAGAACCATCAGTGCATAAATCAGCTCCCGCAGCAACCACAGACCTTCGACTGCGAAATATGCCACAAGAGTTACACGTCTATCGCCGCATTGAAGAGTCACCGCGGTTGGCACCTGCGCTCGCCGGACGGCAAGGCGGCTGCCAACAACAGCGGGCTTTGGATGCCGCAACACAAAGTGACGAGCAAGGTCAGCAAACACGAGGTCGTGGATGCGGTGCAGTTGGCTCGCGTTTCTCACTCGACGCCCGTCTCGCACTCGGCCCCGGCGGCCGCCGTCACGGCCAAGAGGAGACTACCGCCCGAGGTCGAAGTCACTGTCGTAAACCCCAATAAAAAGTTGCGCTCCGATGACTCGGTCGAATTGGACCAATCGAACAATGAAGCCGTGGACGGCCGGTACTGCACCATCTGCGACAAAGAGTTCACGAAGCGCGCCGCGTACCAGCGTCACATGGACGAGGTCCACCAGCCGAACTCCGTGTTCTGTCCGGTCTGCGATAGAAGTTTCACGAGGAAGTCGACGCTTCTCGTGCATATGAAGAAGCATTACGAGAGCGGGGAAGGTACGTCGACTACGCAGGTGGAAGACGACGAGGGGCACAGCTGTGACGTGTGCGGCGCTGTGTTCGAGAGCGAGAAGGGGTTGAAGGCTCACCGCGCGAGGCATCACGCGGAAGACTCGGGGGAGTCTGAGGACGAGGGCCTCGCGCCCGCCGCTCCGCCCGGAGAGTTCACCTGCGGTCAGTGCGGCGACGGTGTCGCCAGCCCGCGCGATTTACTCGCTCACAGATCAATGCACGCTACTCCCACCAAATTCTTCTGCAACATTTGCAAGGTTTACTTCGCGCGAGCCCTGGATCTCTCCTCGCACACTCGCGCGAGGCATGCGGACAATGACAAAGTGTTCTTCCCGTGTGCCATGTGTGATCGCTTCTATATGAATAAGAAGAGCTTGCAACGGCACATTGAAATGGCGCATTGATATTAGACACGTCAATCGATTGCTGATTAAAGTTCAATCGATAGATGTTCCATTGCAAACTGTTCAACTCGTGAATGGAATTGATTTTAAAGATTTTTGTTGAACTAAACTAAACTTTTGCTGTCCTCGTCTAACATTGACTGCAACATAAGGACAGCTGTATTTTGGTATAGTTTTTTTAGAAATCCTTTGAAATCGACGACATAATCGTGTTCGATATTTTGCAAACTGTAAATAATATTTTTCTTTTTTTTTTCTTCTATAAAGTTCGAAGTTCGTTAAAATAGTCCTCGACATAGTGTTTTTCATTATTTTTCAAAGTGATTCGTTCATTTCTTTGTCTGTAAGGCCTCGCTCACATTAGTGTGTTATTTATTTTACTGGTGTCTTACTATAACTATAGTTTTGTAAAGACTGTTACAAATATTCAAAATAATGTAATGGTGTCATCGACTATCGAGCTCCGGGGAGTGTTATGTTGAAGTAGGCACTTAAGATATAAGAAACAAATTATGGTTAGTATTAGATTTTAAGTTACATTTAAGTAATGATAGGATACTATTTTTAATATTGGAATCACGGGCCAAAATTTTCAATTATAGTCAAAAACCATCAGTCATATACCAGTGTTAAATTAATTTGAGTATCAATTTAAAATAATGTTTTACATAAAAAATATGATTACTTTCAAATTTTCTTCAATAGGGACATTTTCTATCAGAGGTCTAAGCGACCAAATGTGAATTGTTTTTTTTTTTTTAAGATACGTTATTAGATTATACTTGTAAATATTTTGAGTTATTAAATAATTCGCGGGCACATATTAGTTGTGTTGATATAAAAACAAAGTCGTTTGAGTTTTATTGAAATGTACTGATTAATTTTAATTTTAAATGTATAATTGTTTACGTAAAACAACCGCTAATGGGATGAAACTTCTCCTCATCTATGGTTTATTTCTTTTAGCCCATGAGTTAGCCGTAACTGAAAGCTAAATCATGGCCTAGCAAAATTTAGCTAATATACAAAAATAGATAAGTAAAATTAAAATTTTTAGTACGGACCTGTACTGAGAGGGTTATTATATTTATACTTTTGTAATGAATACATACAAAGACATCGACATTTTGTTTTATTAATAATAAAACAGTGCCAAAATCTATTGATATTTGTTTGCTATGTGAAGAAGGTATATTAAAAGTTACTAAAAATAGTAATAATTAATTCTAAACATTGTTCCTGTATAAAATAGTATTTTGTACATAATTATATATCAAACCTAAACAATCAAAATAGTGTGATGCATTTACTATAGTACCTAAGACAGAAACCATAGTTATTCAGTATCTTTATCTGAGTTTTGAAAGTTACGTACTTTTTTCGTTTTCATTTGGCTTCATACGTTTTAATAAAGCGCCCCTGGCGGAAATGTTGAGGAACTAAATTGAATGTATGGAGCCAAACAAAAACAAAAAGAGATAACGTAAACTACCACAACTCATGGTGAGGTTACTGAACCCAATTTTCAGTTTCCAAATTATTGTTCATAACCGGGTCTCGTTTCACTCTTAAAACAAAACAAACGCATCCTGTTCCTGTGAGGTGGAGCTAAGCGTAGAAGTGTATAATTGACCAATCACAACGCTTCCATAGAAGTGGAGCGGAGATTTCGAGCACTCTGATTGGGCAATTATGTACCGCTCCGATCAGGAAACTGAGCTTAAGTATTGTACCATGACATTTATTACTATTGTAAATGTAATGTACAAAACTAGGAAAGTCGATAGAGTTGTTTCTAATGATTTTAGGCCGCGATTTCGATCCCAGCGGGCACGAGGCGGTAGCGACAGCGCTGTTTTACGCATGAATTTGCATTGGAATAAATCCGGGCGATTTCGAGCAGTCTTTAAAGAAAGGAAATAACAACACTCGCTACCCCCGCTTTGCTATCCGCTGTAGTCGAAAACGCAGCCTTTCTCACAACCAGTCTTCCTTGCATGTTTGTTTGATGTTCATTCTAGAATAATATTCATTTGAAAGCAATCTTGTAATAGAATAGAACCTACTTTAAGCAAATCTCCATTGAAAGTGAAAATAAATAAAATCTGTTTTACCAAATTTATACATAGTCAATTGTACTTTGTTATAATAAGATCCTGTACCTAAAATCTAATGATGTTGTAAAATTTTGCTTGCGATCAACTTTAAATCATAGTTTTAATTGCATTACACGACTGCATCAAGCCCAACATTTTGAAAAACTGGCTAAAACAACGGAAGTAGATTCTTTAATCGATGTCTGTCAATTTTATTCAGAAAATGCGATGGTGGTGTCCCACTCCATTCTATAATAAGTTGGTCGTCATTTTACAACGGAATAGAAGTGGCTTGGGCCTTGCTAGGGCAAGGGTGCTTAATTATTGCATTGTTTCAATACATACACAAATTACGAATAAATAAGGACTTTTACCGATTTTATTTTATTCTTCGGTTCATAACCGAAAGTCCAAATTCGCTTGGAACTTTTCTTCATGTGAAATTTTACAATATCCTATTTTTACAACAATATCCATAGATGAGGTTTACTTTTGTCATAATTGTGGTTTTAAATAAAGTGACTTAATGAGAATAATAAATATATTTTTTCACTCAAACCACCTTGCCGAGTTCTGCTCGTGTTTTCTTGAATTTGCATAATTTTAGTTAAAATGTAGCCCCTTGTTATAAATATTAGTAGTAGTTAGCTCTGGTAGATAGGTAGGTGCAGGGTTGGCCTGAGCTGGAAGGGACCGTGTGGCTCCCCACAAGCCAGCCCGAGACGGGGTGTAACCCCCAACCTACCTACCGTCTGGCTTGCGGCAATCCTGGCAAGTCAAAGTCCGAGGGGGTCCGCGCCGACTGGGGCCCGGCTGGCAATTGCCACCCTGACTATAATGGCCAGTCCGACCCTGGGTAGGTACCTACTAGGTCGGTTAGCTAGAGTGCCTACAGTGCGGTAGAGGTGATTAATGAGGGAATTGAGAATTTGAGCTTGCTCTGAAGATAAGAATTGCCTAAGTCCATACTTAACTAGTTTAGACTTTTCCTAGCTAGCTCCTATCTACATTTTCTTGTACGACCCCTAAGCAATTCCTTAGAATCCTTAGTCCGGAGAACTTTATGTGCCCGATAAGTGAATATTTGGCTGGAACTTGTTAAGCAAGGACGTATGCAATTCTTTTATTCATAAGTGGCCAAAAGAGCTGTTCAGAAAATATGGTGACGACTCTCGCAGTTCCCTCGCTTAATTTTGACAAGTAGACAGGCTGTTTAGTTTCATATTGATTGTCATGCTACTTTTCAGGGTTTCGAATCCATAAGGTGATACCTATACGATGTCTGTCTGTTTATTACGCCATAACAATACAGGGTAACAAGCTTAAAATGCACTCAGACAATGAATACCTATACTCGTACCTACCAACGAAATGTAAAGCGGGATGCAGACTGAAAGCTTAGCTAAAGCGCACATTACACTGTCCAATTTGCAGTGCTAACTTAGCGTGGCAGTGCCTGTGCGATAGAATTAAATTGCTCTCCAACAGCTGTCATACACCATCCAAGTCCAGCACGCTAACTCATCTGGCGTACTGCAAAATGGACATTGTGATTAGCTTAATAAGCTGCTTAAGCTAAACAAGAATTACTCACCAAATACTAAGCTAAAGCTCAGTCATCGTGGCCAGGGAAGGCGGGAGGTGCTAGCTTACATTTTCCATCTTGCAGTAGGTATGTTATTTATCATGGCGTGTCTGAGCCTTTGCGATAGAAAAAAATTGCTAATTGTCTAACAGCCGTTACACCATCCAAATTTAGCTAGCTCGCCTAGCGTACTCATATCGTCACGCCTTTCCCCCGAGGGGGCTGGCAGAGGTGTAATACACCCACACTTCGCCGGACGATATTCAGTCCCAAATGTGACAGGGGGCGAGCCTGTCGCCATACACCGGGCTCCAGTTATATAGCAGATGACATACAATACGCATACATGTACACAATGAACAAATTGATGCGTGCAGTCGGCTGGGTTCGAACCCACTCCCTGGCTTGAGAGGCGGGCCTTCTCCCAACTAGGCCGAGCGCACTGCAAATTGGAAAATGTAATGACCGCTTTAGCAGTCGTAGTTGCATCGGCATTCCTACATAACTAACTTAGCTTGAAGCTTCCCATATTTTCAGCGCACATCACACCACACATATTTTTATCACATCATGCGATCTGTCGTGCGTCTTCAGTCTCTAGCTTTCTGGCCCCTATTCTTGTGCATGACATATTTTCTGGTTTTTGTCTCTCTGGTTTGAAAAGTCATAGGAGTGAGTGGTCGAGATAAAATCTCAGTAAAAAGTAAAAGGAAGTAAAAAAGTGGGTAGGTACTGTACCTAGTAGTTAGCCAGACTACAGATTGAATGGCCCATAATCGCTTTAGCTAGCTCACATTGGCTTAGTTTGTGGTCTGCACACAAGTAAGTGGCACCCGGAAAACTGCGTGAACTATACGAACTACCCAAGTTAAGCTAAGTTAGCTTAGTTTTCGGTTTACACCTCGCCTAAGAGTTGTTCAGAATTGTGTAAAGGTATCTATAAGTACAGACTGATTCAATCTGAATGGCGGTTGTGAAGTGCGCCGGAAGCGAGTCTTTGCGGCCTCTTGTCTCTGACGCCCGCGAAAATCGTCGTTTTCGCTACTGCCCAGCGTTTCGCGCCTAATTTCACAGCCGTCATTAAGTTTGAATCGGCATGTAGGTACGTGTTTTTGGCTCTGTACACCTCGAGCTAAGTAAAAATATAATCCTGGGGGCTTACCGCGAGTTTTGATAGTTAAAGAAAACTTTTTTCGTTATCGTTTAGCTCAAAACATTTAACCTAGTTCCTTAACGTTTCCGCCAGGGGCGCTTTATTGAAATGTTTGGAGCCGAACGAAAACGAATCAAGTTTTCTTAACGTTTAAATCTCATGGTAAGTGTGGTGTGTGTGGTATTATACTTGAGTGCCTAAATTTTACTCTAAGGATATGAAATAAATGAACACACATTGTGATAGATTGCACAAAACATTTTAATATAAACTTAAAAAGTCGTACAACAATATGAAAAATTATTGACTAATTATATTAGCGGCCTTGGAGAGCCGCTTTTACTATATTATGCAAATATTATATTATCTTTAACACTTCCATCGAATATATCTTACAAAAGAAAGAAAAAATAAAAAGTATTTTATAATAAAAAATCTCATTACACTAAGTTATAATTATTTAGACTTACATCATAGATTTTATCTACAATACTGAAGCGTTACGGTCAGTTTTCCAATCGAGATGTCTCGATACATTACGCGTAATTAATAATTAGTATCATAAAGTACGTTCAAGGTATTGAAATCATACAACTAGACTTAATTCTAAATCAAACATATAAAAATAGTAAAAAATAGTTGTACATTTCCATTTAGTACAACTTGTTAATGTTGTGCATTGAATTTGGAGAAGTATTGCGCTTGCCGCGACCGGCAAGATGGCCGCCCGCCGCGCCTGCGCTCTTCAACACAACAAGCTGTGCCTACCCGCGCGCCGCCACCGCGCCTACTCTATATACTTACTCGTATTCCAGCCCCATTGAAAAACTGAGCCCGATGCTCGAGTGAAATATAAAAAAGATAAATAACATAGTATTTTTTCCATGAACTTGCATGCACCCGTTAGAATCGATAAATCTTCTATCATTATCCCATATTCATGTCTTTTATAACAATAAGTAAGTATACCATACACGCTAACCGACGCCTCCCGTCTCGACGCGACGGAGACGGCCGGTAATGTACACAAGGTCTAATATCTTCTTAAAAAAATACTGTTAGATTGAAAGCTAAATCTATTATGTATATTATTATGTTATTAATTATTATTACATAAGGGTACAATCGTACAAGTGATGATTACACTATGTGAGATCTCCGACGCCTTCGGGCGGCCCGCCGCCGCGCCGTCCGACCGCGTCCGAACGGATATGCAAACATTTATAAGACGTACGAGTACAATACATACCGGTAGTAATACTAGAGTAAGAGTAAAGTATTCATTTCATTAGTAAAAATACGTAATTTTTTCTCTATTTGCTATTCATTTCCACATGAAAAATTAGACAAATATCGCGTACGAATATATATCATTATGTATACATATTTTATATTATAAAGAATTTTCTTAGTTTGGAGGACGAATGTATGTTACACAGACTCGCTCTAGAAGGTACGTCGTAAGCGCACGCGGCCGTGCGGCCTCTGCTCCCTTACACCCTACGTATATTATTGAACGAAGACATCAAAAATCGACTGGCATTAAATATTACGAAAATAAATCGCCGGCGATCAGCCCGGCAGATTATTGCTCCTATCGATAAATTTACACATCGACGTAACGAATACAAAAAGTTATGGAAAATCGTACGGATATCACAAGCGGCGGGCGGCGCGGTACGCCCCCGCGGAAAATAAAAAAATAAATCGCGGCGCGCGTCTCTCGTAAAAAAGTAAAGACTCTATGAGCGGATCGCGCGGAGCGTCTAGCGCCCGGGCAGGGCTCAGTTGGCCAGCAGGAGGTGCGCAGGCGCCGGCGGGTAGGGGGGCGCGGAGGAGGGGGCGTTGTCGCGCCGCGACACGAAGTACGTCGCGGGGTCCGTGGCGGGCGACAGCGCGCGCGAGGCCAGCTGCTGCTGCACCGCACGCTGCTTGATGTAGTTGCTGAACTCGGTGGGCGACATGCGGTTGGCGCGCTTGCTGCTCGTCTTGAGCTTGGTGCTGCCGAACTTGGTCTGCGCGAAGGTGGCGGTGGTGAAGGTGAGCGGTTGCGCGCGGAACGGAGGCGCCGGCGAGAAGGTGGCGGGCGCGGGCGGAGACGGCGCCGCGGCGGGCTCCACGGGCCGGAAGCACTGCGCTTCGGGGTTGAACGCGCGGGTTACCTGCGGACAACGGAAACTAATTGTTATTTGCTAGAAATGGAAAATCAACTTCTTTTCATCTCTATATTCTATTACTACAGCATTTAATCATTGAATTATTTATGGTGCACCGTGCATGTTGGCACGGTGCACCATTTGTATGAAATAAACGTATATAATAAACTAGCTAAGACCGGCAGTTGAAAAGTACCTATTCTATGTGCTATTCCAGACTACATTCTAATTCTGGGTCAAATTTCATCCAGATCCGTTCAGCCGTTCTGGCGTGATTGCGTAACAAGCATCCATACATACTTTCGCATGTAAAATATTAGTGAGATAACATCGTAAGTACCTACTTACTTGACAATAATAATTATAGTACGGTAATTTGATATTTTCCGTAATATTGTCTTAAGTGAATGTCAATTTCGTTGAACATTCCATTATTTTCTTTATGAATCAAGGCACCTAACTGTTGATAAATTGGGTCGCGCGGCCGACCACACGATGGTTTTATTGCCAAAACATTACCAACGCAGACGCTACGTAGATGATGGATTAACCTATTGTCTGCTAGCTAGAAGTAAACGTATTTTGATTAGCGTTGAAAGATTTACCTATCATAGGTTTGATTTACTTGCGTCAGTTGGTGTTTTTCCGATACGATTAAAACTAATTATATCTTCCCTATATCTATATATTTAGACTATCTCCTAACTAATCTAGTCCGCGACCACCAAGACGCGACCCACTCTCCCTAATCGCTTAAGCCTTATGTACACGGGTAGAGTAAACGGTAGAGTTCCAACTATCCTACTGACTATACCAATGTAGACAGCATTGGTAGAGTAGAGTACTAAAGTTTGGTAGAGCAGAGTAGGTAGGCAATATACTCTACTATCATTTACCTTCCCTCACCCGGGGCTACTCTACCGTTCATTTTACCGCGTATACTCGACCCATGTAAACGTATAGTAGAGTAGAAACTTGTCAAAATTCAACGGGTGATGTAGGTACATGGCGTTTTATGAAACACTATTTACTCTAGGTACTAACAAAACATTTCCATGTACGCTGTTACTCTACTAAAATTGATAGAGTACTTAGAATAAGTGGATAGTAGGCTAGTGGATTATCGTTTTCTCTACCCGTGTACATAAGGCGTTACAGTGCGCAACCTAAGAAATTGAGAGGAGAGGGGCGTGTTTTCGTAGATGACGCGGACGCGGAGTATGTACCTAGGTATGGTCATAAATCATGGTCATGTCTAGTATGTAAGTAGGTATAATTTTCTATAAACATATGTAGACGTCTGTGCGCAAACAAATAATGCTTTAACTAGACATTTCGTATGTAAATTAGTTACGTTATGGTTATCGGTTAGTTAGACCCAATTATCGCTTGCTTAGATTTATGTGAAGGAAAACGTCTTCGTCGACTTGGCCTTAGAGCTCTATCAAAACACATTCATTCACATACCTACTTACGTATGAATAAAACCACATACGAGTATATATATAATGGTAGTTATTTTACAGAGTTACATGGAATCGCTGTACAAAGCCATTATACTCGTATGTAATGTAAGTAACCTAATTTTGTAAGTACATTAAATTTATTTATTTTTTCTTTTTTTTTCTTAATCACACACCGCCTATGCTTAATCGTAATGTTTTTTTCCCATCCAAAGGTTGTCTGGAAGAGGTCGCTTAAAGCGACAAGACCGCCTATTGCACCTTTATGTTTGAATGTTTAGTCCAGGTTTATTTTGTACTTGGTGTCAATAAAGAGTTTTTGCATTGTGTTGTATTGAAGCCAAAAGAAGCTATTCATAATTTTGAAAAATGTTAATCTTATGTTGCCTGACTCTTTCAAGATTACCTACTGTACTATTCATCTTTAATATTTACTAATACTTAACCTACATATATTATTCTATACCAGCTAGATTAAGCGGTCTGCATCGAAAAGCAGAACACCGAAACTACGACTTATCAAGTTGCTCCATTTTCAGTTTCTCTGCCATTTGGCCCGTTGCCAGACAACTTGACTAACTATAAAATACAGCTGAAAGGCAACCTTGGCTACCTGAAGTAGGTATAATAGATGCATACAAACTTTTTATGGCGTTTATCAGGAATTAGAGCATGTGATCGCCCTGGCATAAATAGGTGCGTGTAGCGATGTGCTCGTAACTGAAGCGTAGTATTGTCCGTAGCGATGCCTACGTTTACCTAAGTATAGGGCGGCAAGCAATCACCGAAATCACTTGGGTGACTGATTTTTTTCGCTCTAACTAAATTGTAGGAGAATTTTTACCTGCCCTATTGGCAATTTGGCATGTATGAGACGTTGTGCCACGCAGTATTGCTAAATCTAAAGGTAGCTAAAAGCAATGAAGTTCTTGTCTAAAACACACCAATAACAAAGACAGGTATATTTTAAACTTTAAAAGGTTTAGCAAATTTAGCCTTCTGAATAGGGCCTAGAGCCGTGGTAAGTAGCGTATGTAGGGTCAACTTGGGCAATTTACCTTTCGAGAATAACACAAACCCTTCACAAATTAGGCAACTAACGCCATCTTGTACAGTTTATTGCAACTAAAGAGAGAAAAAAGATGAAGGTCGCGCCTAATTTGATGAAGGGGTTGTCAGTAATTCTCGAAAGACGAAATTACTCCACAGACGCATTTGCCACCGTTGACCATACTCGTTTAATTATTAAAATCCAAGGTCCACTTTGATGATTTTTCTGGTGAAAGTAATAAAGTATAAGAAAGGACTGGCTACATACAGGGTATGAGCTCACCTCTCGGTCAGTCCGCTCGTCGGCTGCTCGCTCGTCGCTGCTGAACAGCACCTTCACAGCTCCCTTCTCGCCGATACGGTATGACACTTCACCTGGAATAAAGACAGTTTCCTTATTAGCGTGGAGCTGTGAGCTGATTGTTGGAAGCTAGAAGTTGAGCAAATTCTCAGCTAGTTTATAATAATAATGAGAAGGAGGATACACTCCAGTCCCCGCTGGACATAACTGCTAACCATAGGTCTTTATAGACAAGACACTTAACACAATGTCGCTGTCACTACGTTCTAGAGTCTACCTACTTTGTTGACCAACATAGATAGATATGTCACATCACGAAAACAGAAATACAGCTAAGTATACCTACCTAGGTACAACGTCTCATTACGTCTTGATCTCGATATTTGGTGCCAAGATATAATGTCCCATGTCCTCATAAATATACATCCATGTAGATAGTATATGTTAATGTTATTTTAATTTGTTCGTCGTATATAGGTCATGATTCATTAGGTCAACTTCATTTATTTATTCTTTAAATCATACAACAAGGTCAAATTAATCAAATCTATTAAAAACGCTAAAAGATATATTGATCAAAAAATGTTTCTAATACTCTAGAGTCGTCTAGACGAATTCTTAACCGACAAATACTAAATAGAATAAATTCAGTCTGTACAATGTTGCCATACCCCATCAGGGTCATTTTGTGATTTACCTTTAAGAATCACATGTACCATAATGGAAGCAATAAATTATTGAGTATTGAGTATGTAAACATTGTCAGTAAACTCTAATTACTATTAAAATAAAAAGTATTTTTCCAACTGACTTTAGTAATGTTGAACTATTATATTCTACTATATTCCATGAGTACCTACTAAACTAGGTTTTCTTTTGGTCCAGTTACAAATCTTAACGTAAAATAAGCTTTTGGAAAACCAATAAAATTGTGTTTAATAAAACAAGCATATTTGGTAGAGCTTCATAGAACTAAAATGATCGCTGCTTAGGGAGATCGCTCACTATTTGTAGCGAAGGCTAAACCAACGCAAAACTGTCAAATCGAAAGAAAAATTTAATTAGAAAGACAAATTTATTTTAAAATTTTTACACAACTTTTCTTTTGTACTTTTATAAATTATGTTTAGATGTTTAATGTATGGGTTATCGCCTGAAGTAAAAATTATTATTATTATTATTAAAAAGTAGCGATGCAAACGTAACAGACGCGTGTTCACAAAACGCGCTTTGAAATATATAGTCGTGGGCGATCTCCCTTATACAATACACATCTAATTTTGTGACCTCTATCGCTTAAGCCACTAATTCCAGAAAGTCTAGAATGAACTGCATCCGTCTCGTCCGATTTAAAGATAACCAGTAACAACAGGGGTCAGGGATTAACCACAGTTATTCACGCAAACTATCTCACTACTGAATCTAACGAAATCCGGAAACAGCACGCTGAATGCTCTACTTAGGCGATGGCCAGACAGAAAATATGAATATGAGGACGAGACACGGATACAGCAGAGACATGACACGTTCATACCAAACGAGAAGCGTCGCGTCCGCACTCCGACTTCTTTGTTTAAGCGTTGCGTCGCGTCTTCTATCGACTATACATTTTGTATTTGCATACTACAACAGGTATACATTGAATGGACGCAGCATCTGCGTTCTGTTCATGTCTCGTCCTCGTCTTACGTCTTTTCTGTCTGGCTTGCCGCTTATGTACTTGATTTTCTTTATTTATATTTTTTACAACTATGAGAGAACGACCACTAAGGAATTAGTAAGAGAACGAATTAGTAAGAGTTTGCCTGTTCTTCTGAGTAGAGGCTCTTTATCCGAACTAGGCAGTCGAGACTATTTAAATAACTTTGATGTTCATATGTGTATCTTTGATACCTAAATTAAATAAAAACATTTTGACTTTCAAACATTTTGACTTTGACTTTAAGAGAGGAGAACATCACCGTAATAATTTATTATGATTTTACAGAAGGAATCGTTTCATTATCTATCAAAATCGTTTTCCCATCAGATTTGTAACTAAATAATGTCATCAGAATTGTCCCTCTTCCCATTACTAGTCCGATCTGCCCTCGAGGCTGTTTGTTGACCTCGTAAAGTCGTAACGTTATGCAACTGCATTACTCGTTGTTTACCTTGTCGCGGTTCACAATCTGACACTTCCTACGCTACTGCTGCTTATGTCAACTTTTGTTATTAAGACAAGGTGTTAAGTGTTCAATGTATGCTGATTTAGTTAGCACTTGTTTAAATTAATGTGTTTTGGACGTATTGGTAGTTGGGTAACAATGCTTAAAGGAAGGCTCTACGTAAATGGTGTGACAAGTACAAAACTTATTTTAAATGTATGGGTTTTCTAGCTGCCCTCATTGCCTACTCGAAATAGTGAAACGGCATATTTTTTAAACATTTGCGCGCTTGCCTGATTATTATTACGAGGATGGATAGGACTTAACATTGACACTTTAATTGAAATCTAGTTTCAACGCATCACACAATATTTCCCATAAAACTAAACGATATTGCATAATATATGTGTTTAATATATTGCATTTTTTTTTAAAGCGATATTAGTCTAGTTGGGAAAAGGCCCGCCTCTCAAGCCGGAGGGAGCGGGTTCCAACCCAGCCGACGGCACGCACCAATTTGTTCATTGTGTGAGCATATGTGCGTATTGTATGTCATCTGTTACATGACTGGAGCCCGGTGTATTGCGACAGGCTCGCCCCCTGTCACATTTGGGATTTCGTCCAGCGAAGTGTGGGTGTTGTATTACACTTCTGCCAGCCCCTTTAGGGAAAGGCGTGACGATATGTTATATTTTAAACTAATATATGTATTGCTTAGTTATTAACGATACTGCTCTAATATAACATTCAAAGTTAATTACCTGGATCAACCCAGACTGCAAGATCCCTCGGCAGGTGTTCCAGAACATCTCTGACCGGCACGCCGGATTCCCTCGCGGCACGCTCGAGCACGGGGTCCAAGGGGCCGCCAGTCTTAAGGCATCTGAAGGCCGACCCTCTGCAAGGCCGGTCAGGGTACCAGTGACCCCGGAACTTGTCTTTTAGCGCCTTCTCTAGCTCCTCCCCGAAGATGTTCACTCGCCGCCGGGGAAGTTTATTGTAAAGGTACGATATGACGAAGTTGAGGGCGACTTGCACTTCAATATGCATTTTGGTTTCACTGTGGACAAGGAAAAAGGAGGGTTATCTTTTATAGCATTTTTATGGCTATTAACATCTTGTGTAAGTTCATTCTTCCTCGTACTAGTAGAGTTGAAATAGTTACCCTGTGTCGAATTAATTAAACAAATTCTTCTACAAATTCTTTGTAGAATTTCTGAACTAATTTTAAAAAGACAAAAGATAGAGTAACTTTTGCAAGACTAAAGTAGTCTTGCAAAAGTTTAAGGTTCAAATAATTAGGAAGGAGAATCCAGTTACCACCTCAAGTAACACTATTTTATGATTTGTAAACAATCGACCATCAGATAAAGGACACATAACATTTTATCCTCTATTTCATAAACCTAAATAAAGCAACGGCATTGAACGTTCAAAAGTGGCACATCTTATTGTTACCATTGCGGCCGTGGTAATGAATCTATCCGTAAACCGTAACTGTAACCGTAACTGACAATTAAGGTGAACATTTCCGTAATCAATTGATTCAATGAAGTTGACGAATCAACTCCATTGTTTCTTTATAGATTTTGGTTGGTAGTGGGATAGTATTAACGAAGAACTACGGTTAAGAAAAAAAAAATTATGGACAAAGTTGTCACAAATAATACCGTTTTTATTATCTAGATAAGAAAAACATTTTATACGAGCGCGAATCGTCTTCAACTTAGTTCACAATGTTTTGCGTGCAGTATACGAGTATAAGTACTGTAGAGTCGGTAAATACCATTTAAAGTCTCCATTATGCCAAGTCCTTACAAAGTATATTTATGTCAGTAGGAAAACTGAAAAGTGCAGGTTTAGAGATAAAGTTATTTATAAGTTAAATAATATTAGTTTGAATTGTATTAAAAATAGTAGTTACTTTAAAAATAAACTAAGATTTCATAATTCATTTAAAACACATTTTTTGGTCAAAAATCTTCGATCAAAAACAAGAAAGATCCGGTACTAAAACCTAAAAATGGACCGTATACATTAGGTGCTGCACACAATTTGCAGTTGCAATTTGCAATTTTGTTGCAGTCACAACAGTGATAATTTAAATCTTAGTTTTTAATCAATTAATAACTAAGATTTAAATTACCACAATAAAGAAAATATCACGAACCCAACTACGATGTAGGACGACGTAATTTTACTGTTCACTTTGATAAAATCGATACGTTATAGAATCGATATTCCATAGCTTCCAGGAATAGACAGAGTAAGTACAATTTGCAAATAGAATATTCAAAACTCGATTAAGTGTGTACCTAAGCACTTTGTAGACGATTCTCAGAAAATAATCGATCGTTTTCCGATATAGGACGTCGACGTCGGTACGCCACTCAAATGTCCTACTTTTGGAAACAGTTTTAAATAATAATAAACAAAATGGATCAAATAAAAATGAATGGAAAATATTTTAGAAGAGAAATTGGAAAGAGGGGAAATCGTTCGTAGACGCATAGAAGGTTAGTACATACTCGTATTTTAATGTTTATGGTTTTGCCTGTACTGAATCCGGCGAAATGACAATCCGACCATTTGCGAATCCGACCAAATGCTAATAAATGTATGTATTTGCCTAATTATATTTTTCATCGAGCAAGCGCAAAGCGTCTCCGTTTCAGCTTGTGCAAAATTGCTTTCGTAAGTACGGTGGGTTTTCAGCTGTTCTCCTCTACAGATGGCATTAATTTCCAAACCGATTCTCGTGAAGTTTTGTGAGCAATACTGTGATAATTATAATATTAGTAGTTTTAGTTAGTAAAAAAAAAGATTTAAAGACTTTTTATTATCAACAAAGACAATTTGTCGCATAAGTGATAACATGGTTTAGTTAAATATAGCTTAGCGTTCGTAGTCGCATCCATAAAAGTATTTATAAACATATTTATTTATATATTAGTACAAAATTAAAATAAAAATTTAAAAATTCTTAATTATTTATTAAATTCTTAAAAATTTAAAAAAGCGTTTTTTTATCAAATCAAATAATCTTATCTCCGCTATTTAAAAAAATAGCGGAGATTCACTCGAGACTTGAATACATCCAGATTATAAGTGTCAGGGAACACACACTTTGGCAGACACTATAGTAATGTTTGCTTCGCAATGCTTGTCCATAACTGACGGTTGATTGGATTGCAAGTACACACACCGCAACGGACTGCCTGCTTTGTACTTAGTTTCTTTTAGTTTAGACTGCCTCGGTGGCTCAGTTGGTAGTGAACCTGCCTTTTGAGCTTGGGGGCGTGGGTTCGATTCCCACCTAGGGCAAATGTAATGAACATTTGTGTTTGTTCTATGTATGGGTGTTAATATCTATTTAAGTATGTATGTATTTAAAAATATCTTAGTATGGATATCAGTCTCTGACAGCCATAGTACAAGCGTTGCTTAGTTTGGGGTCAGGCGACCGTGTGAATGGAAGTGACCCGAATTTATTTTATTTATTTACTTTGGTCACTCTTTCTTTCTCCTAACACATGCGCTATCTAGCTCGTCTCAGGGTCGAGGTACACGGGCGGTCGTCGCTCCCGACTCATTGGTGACGACACGATTGTTGGCCAACGATGTTTCCGCACAAAATTAGCTCTGGCCTTCCGACGTAGCGAATGACTGATGCCGTGGATGCAAGCGTGTTGTTTAGCTTGCGATATGGATTTGGCATGTTTGTTTTCCAAAAATCCAGCAATAACACTTAATAGTCGTATACTAAAAACCATTTTAAACCTAAATAGATACTTAAGCATTTCATAATTAGTTAGATAAGAAGGTTAGTACCAACATAAAAAAATAGCTGAAGTAAGATTTCAATTTTGATACGCACATTTGCGTATAAGGTCAATTAATATGGGAACGTAAATTCGCATCATGAATTCCATTACAGTGTTTAATTGATCGTGTAATTGCAAATGCAATGCTTATTAATGCCTACTGCACGCGGAAATGACAAAGAAACCTAAAGTGCTGCACAACGTGACGTTCAATTTCAGAGGAAAATTTACGTGAAAATTAGTAATAATTATGTTTCATGAGCTTTATTACAATGTAAAGAGAGACAGAGAGAGAGTTGTTGGAGAATAATCATTGTTAAGTTAATCGACTCTTCAGACGGCCAAAAAAATTGTAAGGGTTTTATCTCTCTGACATCATCGCAAACTTGTTTGAAAATTGTGCAATAGAAGCCATATCCATTCCGCATTTCGTATTCTGCTCGTTGTCACGGGACATCCCGCGGCGACCTAGTCACGTGTACGTCTGACTCGTCGCGGCTTTTTCCTACCGCATTGAGCCAGAAATAACTACCTAGGTTATGTAAAGTGCCTAAAATAACAGGCGACCTGAGGATAGGTCATTACAAGGACGTAGAGTCAACTCATGTTCGTAAATTGAACTGTCTAATAACTGTTCATCATCTCAGTCAGTCGTCCTCTGGACGAAGGTCTCTCCCAAGCATCTCCATAAGGGCAGTCTGGCCTTTTACTAGCCGCAACCTGCGGATGTCATGCCATGCCATAGGCCACCTTCGACCCATACAAATTTACATAAGCCGTAATGACAACGACAAGACATGACAAGTGACAAGAGACTACGCGTAGAACAGGAAATTCTAAGAAGCAATCTTTAGAAGAGTTCCCTATCCAGTCGATGTTGACGATAAAAACAAAATAAGTTTTTGTTGTTGAATTTGGTAAGGACAAGCTTAGGTATAGATAGGAATATAACATATCGTCACGCCTTTCCCCCGAAAAGGCTGGCAGAGGTGTACAACACTCACACTTTACCGGACGATATTCAGTCCCAAATGTGACAGGGGGTGAGCCTGTCGCCATGTACTGGGCTCCAGTTAATTAGCAGATGAAACATCAAATTCTGACGGATAATGATTGATGAAGAAGTTAGCAGTAGCAGAACCGTGAGCTGATTGGAATAAGCTTGAGGAGTCCTATGGCCACTTTCCGACTCCATCATCAGACCAGCTCCATAGTGCTATAATTATTATTGCATTGTTATTATTGATACGCAAGTATACCTACTAAACTTGATCCAGTCTAAAGTCAGGAAGTGGTTCTAATCTAGCTTCCAAGATTTGACCGATATATACTTATATAGGTACTAACTAACACAGCAAGATTGGCGTGCTCGTAAACAATATTTCCACGATAATTACGACTACAGAATATGTACAGGTGTGTTTAATTTTTTCATTAAACAGAACAGAAATTTCCAATTTAATCAGTCCACAATAAACAACCCACAAAATCTCAATTACGTTTAAACAATTTCAACCTACATAAAACCAATTTAAATTCTCGTTAAGCAGACCAAGTTTACTCATACAGTACATAGTTAGTACCTACATTTTCTTCAACAAACCCTTTTCTATTTGTTTGTGGACTTTCTAAGTTTATTTAGGAGTCTTGGTAGAGTAATTCAGTCTATTGTTAAGGAGCGTGTGAAAGTATTTCTTTACTTTCCTCTAAGATATTTCTCAAGGACGTGATCGTTGTGTGAAGCCGGAGTGAATGATCATAGTGTCACGTTTCACATACAAAACATGTAACTGTAGGTACTCGAATAAAATACGATAATCTTAGCTTATTTTATGAGATGTTTTTCTTTGATAAAGTTTCTATTTCTAAAGCTAAAATAGAGGGAAATAAGAGCTAGATTTGCTTACTTTGTTTATTAACTAAATAATGTATCTAATACGATTTGATTTTCTTGTTCTAAATTATAATGACTATCCTTGGAAAATGTACGGTCTCTGCAGGAGCATAGCAGAGAGGTTGTTTTGGTTGTGGTTAGGAAGTAGAATCGCCAGGTACCATTATGAAGTACTAGCTGTGCCCGCGGTTTCACACGCGATTAAAAAGTATCCTATGTGCTATTCTAGACTATAATCTATCTCTGTGCCAAATTTCATCCAGATCTGTTCAGCCGCTCTGGCGTGAAAGAGTAACAAACATCCATTCCATCCATTCTTACAAACTTTCGCGTTTATAATATTAGTAATATAAATGCAAACGTTTTACTCGTAGTATAAAATGATGAATATATTTGTAGATTTGTGCTTGTTCTTGATGTATGTATTTGTATACGATTAGGAAATCAACAGATGTGGATGACAATAATTTTGGGCAGTTTTAGTGAATTTAGTAATTATGCAAAAGAAATCTCTTCTTATTTTCATGGTTTTGCGGTACCAAACGGCACCCGAACTCAATGCGTTTTCAAAAGGTTTGTTCTAAGACTGTGAAGTGAGTTTTCAAATACAATATTGATTTGTGTTGATGAGAAAATAAATTCTGCTACATAACTGGAGCCCGGTGCGTGACGACAGGCTCGCCCCCTGTCACATTTGGGACTGAATATCGTCCGGCGAAGTGTGGGTGTTGTACACTTCAGCCAGCCCCCTCGGGGGAAATGCGTGATGATATGTATGTATGTAGAAAATAAAGAAGACACTAACTATTATCAACAAAAAATACGCTAGTAAACTAGTCCTTGATAAATCACTCGACTTTTTGTTAGTATACTTTTTCCGAGCTCATGATAAAGAAAATATTACCAGCCTCCATCCAAGGATAAATATCACAAATAAATAACGAAGTAATATTTCTTTAGGTAAACACGGGCGGCCTCCGAAAATATTATTCCACGAAAGATCAGTCGGCCTGGCAGTGAATGAAAACAAAAATATTTTCAAGTTACTTATAGTTACTAGAAACCGACAATCGTGTTGTTGAATTGGCACTGTAGTGATTCATCCTGGAAACCTTAGATAAGTAGGTATAATATGATATTAATAAAGCTAATTTTTTAAGAAAGAAGCTATGGCAGCCTAGTTGTGGGAATGCCTGCCTCTCAAGCCAGAGGGAGCGGGTTCAAGCCCAGCCGACGGCACGCACCAATTTGTAAAATGTGTGAACATATGTGCGTATTGTATGTCATCTGCTACATGACTGGAGCACGGTGTATGACGACAAGCTCGCCCCCTGTCATTTTTGGGACTGAATAGCGTCCGGCAAAGTGTGGGTGTTGTATTACACCTCTGCCAGCCCCCTCGGGGCGAAAGGCGTGACGATATGTATTTTTTAAGAAAAGGAGAAAAATAAAAAACAGAGGCAAAGACTAGAGTAGTGTAGAACAGCTTTTATTTCATTTACATTCTGCTGTAGTTTTAAATTTTTAATTTACTCATTGGCATTGGCTTCTCCCTAATGATTATGGTAAACTAGGTGGGTGGTTAAAAAGTAGCCTTTATTTTACCCCGAGGGATAAGCCATTTAAACCAGATTTCATCAAAATTCGTCCATCCGTTTGAGCGTGAAAAGTAACAAACAAAGAGACACAAAAACTTTCGCCTTTGTAATATACGTAGGTTTAAAAATCTATAATTAAAACATAATTATTTTTAATAATCATCTTAAAATATTTTTTACATAGCAAGTATGATCCATTCCCTTCCTCTTCTTGGCTGTATTGACAATAATAAAGTATTGTTTTGAACTGTAAATATAAAGTACGAGTATCTACTACAATACTACATTTCAATATTTCAAAGTTTCATAGCTATGTAAGCTCTCCAAAACTGTGCTACCAGTTGACAAAACCTGGGCATAAATCGAAAAAAAAAACCAGAATTAAATTAAAATATGACTTTTATCGTTTAAAGGTAGGCAAGGTAAATCTCTGTCCCTACCATAACAGACTAGAGCTGATAAAAATATTATTTCTACAGATTATTTCTAAATCCACCCAAATAAAACATCAAATACGTCTCCTCTTATCTTATCTGTCATTCTTTAGAGAAAAAACAACGGTAGATTTAGTTCTGATTTCCCTTGACCTAAACCCATTTTTCTGTTAATTTTGATAACGAAGGCCCCGAAATAAATGAAGGTCCCTTGAAACCCTTTGAAGGGTCTCTCGGAAAGTTTCGTCAGATAAGTCGGTCTGGAATGAGCGACATTTGTCGAGAGAAGTTTACGCAGAACGCGAAACGAGATAAAACGGAATGCTATTTTAAAGTTAACAAAGAGAAGCGAAGAAGTGGGTTACTTTCAGACGGAAAAATCAAGGCAATATCACTTTAGGCCGTTGTTTTCTCAGAGACTTTTTAATTGGAGAAAATGTACAAAAAAGAAAATTGTAGCTGGTGAGGGTTATTTTTACTCACGACAGAACAGAAAGATCGGGTGAAGGGATCGGGGTGAGAGATTTAATGTACTGTTACTAGTTTTTTTCAAAACGAGGAGATCGGTTTTGATGCAACGTATAGAGCGCACTGATTGTAAAAAAAACATGAACAGCGCCATCTAGTTTCAATCTTTAATTCAATATATTAAGTTCTAATATATTAGTGTACTTACTTGTATTAATATTCAGTTCTAAGTTGCTAATCAAATAAATGTAAGTAGGTACTTTTAATATTGTAATTTTTAGCTCTAATTTTTTGAAAAATAAAGTTATTTGTATTTGTATTTATAATCGATTGGAACTAAAACAAAAGCGGGTTGGCAATTTAACACCAAATTAATTATAGAAAACGTTTCATATAAATAAATTTACAACTAAGTAATACACAACACAATGAATGTGTCAAAGGTCAAACGTTACCGCATATAGCGTAATACGGCATAAGGAAGAACTCGGCATACATTCCAGGTAAGCAGTTCTCACCATTATTTCGAACAAAGCCACCCTTGTCACGAGAAAGGTCATGATGAGAAATGGCGGAATTGGTGCTCGGTACATGAGATTGGTTTAGAGCGATTGATGTTTTACGAGAATTACAATCGCTGCCCTCCAAGAAGCCAAAAACCATCCAAAAACTACGCTACTGTCGTATATGTACACAACACGCAAAAAAACTACACTACTCGCTTGGTCATTCTTACCTCGACATTATGTGCGTTGATTTATGGTATAATGACGTATACTTATATTTACATAGTGCATTAAAAAAGTGTGGCCAGGACTACATTTTGGGGTTCTTTTTAAAAACTGTGCAGTTTTTTTACAAGTAAAGTAGAAGTTTTCCAGAAATAAACATATTGTTATTGTACTAAGGTTGTATATTGGAACGGAAATGGCTAATGTAGAGTTTGGGAATAAATTTTAATTTTCGTGCATTTGTAAATGTTTTTCTTGGCAACATTATCACGCACACAAGTTTAATAAAGAAGTGGCTTCAGCGAGATATAACGTAGTGTTCCATCTTTATCTCTAGGTTGATCTAAGTCGCTACCTCATACAGTTTGAATCGCTTTCATTGACCGTGTTTCGTTTAATAGCTATCCCCAGATCAAATAAAGAGTAAGCACGGAGCTCTCTGAACAGCGAAATGAGGCCAGTTTAAATCACATGATTGCAAAAAAAACCTTATTAATTTAAATCCCGTTGTCATCATTGTTTTAACAACAGTGTCCTGGTTAACCATTCCGATGCAAAGTGTCGGTAAAAAGTAGTGGTGGTAGTAGAAAAAAAATAAAAATGTCAAAGTTTACTGAGAACCATTTAATATTATCTACATGGGCTTTTCCCAAGACACAATACTCCATTTTTAGTTTTAACGTTCAAGCCAACTAAGAATGAGTAGACTCTGCTGTCGTTTGACTACATTTTGCCCAGAGAGGCTTTTATAGATTATCGTCCCTCGTCCAGTTCGAATGCATATCATAATTCTGGTTTCCACTGGCACACGCCAAGAATGTCTTAGACTTTTTAACTCATACATTGTCTTTCTTACCTAGAGACTCTACCTCTGACCTCTAGCGCTGATTCTGCTATAATAACCGATGCACAATCTCGCTACCGCCTATACCTTGTTCCTGCAATATTTTCGCAGGCCGGCGGCGGCAGTTTACCTAAACATGTGTGCCGAGAAGCACCAAGGTCGACGTAATTAATTTACCTAACATTAATCACGGAGCCGTGTGCTTGCGACTTTCCGCCTGGTGGCTGCTTCTACTACATTATGGACTACATTTTCTGCCTAATCCACAAATACAGCGCCTTAACAATATACGTTGTATAGTCCAAGAATACTACACAGTCTTTTGTCTTTTTCGATCGAGTTCAAAATATTAAAAGAAAGAAAAAGACAAAACATTGTAAAACTATTCCATGGCTATCCAATGTTTATTGCTAAAGGGGACAGGCATTCCAACCTACATATCTTATTAACGTATTAAGTATATCGTATTTGAGCCTAAATGTAAGCATTGCCTTTCAGCGTAATGATCGCAAGCATGCTGAGGCTTAGTTCTGGCGCGTTTGTCATTATTTCTGTCGATTTCTTTCTAAAGAAAATTTCTTTCTTTTTTCTTAGAACAGTCATGGGAGTGTGAGTAAGCAAGCCAGAATATGCAACACTGACTGAATATTCCATGCACGCGCCGCGACAAAATCATCTCTTAAAATTTTTGTCGTGTGAGAACGTGACAAGGCTACGTGTAAAAATACGTCTGTCTCAATAGAAACAGCCGATATATTATGTTGCGATATGTATGCTAGAAGGGCTGGATATCTACGTTAGCGACAGCACTCCAGTTGGGGGTGTACTTGTACAGCACTTTTCCTAACTAATATTATAAAATGCGAAAGTGAGTTTGTTTGTTTATTTGTAACGCTCTCACGTCTCAACTACTCAACCAATCGTTTTGACACTTTACACTTTGTCTGGGGTACAGAAAAGTACATAGGGTACTTTTTATGCCGAAACAATTAACCGTTCCTGTGGGATCGCGGGGCGCAGCTACTCTCTTATAATGTGTGCATGAAATAAACATACTTATTCCTAACACTTTAGATTTCAATTTTGGAATACTTCAATTGAAATATAAGTTAAGAAGGAATATAATTAGCAATTTGATTTACATTTGAAACTTCCTTTCTTTCTGTAATCTTCTAAGATCGCATTGAGAGGAACATCACATTGTTACATTTATAATTGTTCTTCTATTTAAATCGTTTACACCTTCAGTTAAATACCTTCTTGGTAAAACCTCGTTACATCCTGCCTGGATCACTAATATTGTATGATCTGAGACTGTACAGGGTTATCGGTGTAGGGTGTACTAAGCCAAAAGGGGGACATTGATGTACCTACTCATCATTATGAACAACTTTTACTTTGGAACCAACCTACAAGCTCGAAAAAATATATCAGCTGTTCCATTCAAAAATTTCATTGATCGTCGATAAAATGTATGGAACTGCTGTTATTTTTTCTCGATTTCAGGGTTAAACGCGTCGTAAAAGTTTTTCATGTAATGAGCACAATGACCCCGTTTTGGCATAGTACACCCTTTCCTGATAACCCAGTATTTCAATTATGATTTGCTTGAAAATGGTAGCAAAACGAATGAAGAAATTAATTTCCTGTTAGTAAGTGTGATTGTGTACTGTAAATGGTTAGAAGAGTTCTATTAAATTATAAATAAATAAATGTTTACCTCCAAGATCGGGTTTATAACTGTTAAGTGTTTGGCTGAACATTTTCTCTTTTAATAAAACATATCGTCACGCCTTTCTCCCGAGGAGGCTGGCAGAGATGTACAACACCCACACTTCGCCGGACGATATTCAATCCCAAATATGACAGGGGGCGAGCCAGTCGCCGTTCACCGGGCTCCAGTCATGTAGCAGATGACATACAATACGCACATACTCGTATGTTCACGCAATGAACAAATTGGTGCGTGCCGTCGGCTAGGTTTGAACCGGCTCCCTCTGGCTTGAGAGGCGGGCCTTCTCCAACTAGGCTATCATCGCTTCGTAGTTTCGTGTTTAGTTGAACATTTTCTCTCTTTATCTGAAGTGTTAAAGTGGAACTTACAAAAGTACTACAAATACACAAACAATGAGATGATGTCAATAGAAAACTAATTACAAAAACCTAAAAGTCCTGAGAAATTAATTTAAGTCAATAACATACAATATCAAGTCCCACATGGCTGCAGCATCCGCGAATCGATCGGATCCAACGAAACCGAGCGTACCTACTACTGAGACGGCCTTTAACTTCTCCTGCCCTATTTATATCTGTAACCCCTATCGATCCGCCCCAGTGCCCGACACCCCTACAACCCCAAAGAAAATCAGCACTTAACCCCAAGAAATACAGACTAAATTCCGTCAGCTTTTAATAATAAAACGTGGTAAAATCTACTACGGCAATTTGTATGAATTTCTTTCTCATGAATTTTTCGGTATTGGACGAATAAAGTTTGCTTTCCGAAAGTGGTATATTATTATTGGACATGTACTAACTTACTGAGTTTACTTTGGAGTTGAAAGTTGGTTTGGTATTGAAAGGTAGGAGAATCATCTTATGAAAATAGACATTACAAAAAAGATTCCGACGAATTGAGAAACTTCTCATGAAGTCGGTTAACGTTTTTAATGGCCAGAATGCACTATAAATATGTCATTGTGTGCACCGCAATGTACTATACTGTGCTGTTATTATTAAAACAAGTAACATTATCGAAAGAAAAACAAAAAACCCGACTGCAAAGTGTTGTACCCTATGTCACTTCTACTATCAAGAAAATTCAAATGACACTTCACAGTTCGAAATCTATCAAGCTGTTAAGGCTGTAGGGCGTGTCAAAATAACCTCATACATACATATCTACCCAATGTATAAATAGGTACATGCACGCGAAAAACATAACCCTCCTTCTTGCGCAGTCGGATAATTTCGTTCGCCTCGAACGGAGACCTGGCGTATCTCCATAACCCCTTGTCAGCTTTGATTCATATTTGAACGTAAAAATTGCAGATTGGATTATTTATCGGTACTCATGTACCTTAGTGGAACCCTGTCCTCCACACTAGGTTAACCTGTGTAGTGAGATCACAGTTAACACAGTCACAGCTAGTGTAAGCGTCATCGCCTGTCGCCATCTGGGGTTAGTTTTAACTTGGCACTCAGATTAACTCACTGCCCCATATGATGTCGTGAAGCGTTAACGACCCACGGATAAGGCACTAGAGCAGAAGTAATCAGTTTAAGTGACTCTGTAGAGCTTCACACTTCGGCCAGCCCAAATCTATTTCCGATAATCATCTCGAATGCTTTTTCTATTCAGTTTGATTGATGTCTTGTGATCTACGTACTAATATAGTTTTAGTGTTCCTGCTGCTTTTTACTGTGGGATATCTAATGCTTTGCTTACGTTAATGGCTGTTATCCATGGGTAGGTATTACAATATGATTAATATTTCAGGAAATCTGGAGGCTGTTATTAGGTATTGCCAATTTTGCAATAGCTAGAACCAAATTAAACAAATAACTATTAATGTTAGATATAAGAAAACATATCGTCATTTCGTATGTTTAGAGAAAGATAATATTTTTTTTAAATACTTAAATGTGCACCTAACAACATATCGTCACGCCTTTCCCCCGAGGGAGCTGGCAGAGGTGTAATACAACACCCACACTTCACCGGATAATATTCAGTCCTAAAATGTGACAGGGGGCGAGCCTGTCGCAAAAATACTCACAACAATTAAAAGTATAATATTTGTAAAAATACTTAACTTTGGTTAAAAGTACGTATTTTGCAAAAATAGCACACATTCATGCTTCTACGTATTAACACACACGTACCAAAATAGTTACGAGCTATTTTGCGTAAAGTTTTCAAAGAGACTAGAAAGTTGAAGCTTATTTCAGACCAGAATCTGCGTACTTAAGTGGCTTCTACTTCTACGGGAATATGACTGGCATCTATGTGGGCTTTCTCACGTAAGTTGTAATAACCACATATAATCCTGCTTCCTACTTATATTGTTGATATTTTTAGACTAACACCACCGCAAGCACTAGGCAACTATTTGTAGGGTGTTGGTTGACCTGACATGCGTCTAGGGTTCCTCAATTTGTACTAATTAGAAGCTTGTCTGTTATTAGACTAAACCGACTGCGACAATGTGTCAACTAACATCTACATTACTAGTGGCTCTATGAGCTGTAGACCTCACGGGAGACGTTTGTCCTTCTCTAAAGGTCAAATTCCTCAGCCGATTCTCGGGGAATTTTGTGAGCTGGTTCGATAATTAAACAGGTTTTTTTTGCCGAGTCAGTTTTTGGAAATTTTGATTTACAGAAGACCTGTAGAGGAAAACAGAGATCCGGACATACGAAAGCATTTTTGTCGAAGCTAAAGCAAAGACGCTTCTCTCGCTAACGCTCGCTCGGTCGAATGACTCTACCACAATCTTTGACTGCCTCGATGGCTCAGTTGGTTGTGACCCTGCTTTCTGAGCTTGGGGGCGTGGGTTCGATTCCCATCTAGGGCAAGACTTTCTGTGACGATTTGTGTTTGCTCTATGTCTGGGTGTTAATTATCTATCTAAGTATGTATTTATAAATATATATGTATATCAGTCTCTGGCAGCCATAGTACAAGCTTTGCTTAGTTTGGGGTCAGATGACCGTGTGTGCAAAATGTCCCGAATTTATTTACTATTATTAAAAAAAAAAACTTTAAACATTTGTACTATCAAATCCCAAAATATCGTATTTATACATCATTTTATTTTCTAAGTCACTGAACTGTCTAATACTAGAACCGGCTCACAAAATTTCACAAAAATCGGTTGAGGACTGGTACCTGTAGAGGAGAATAGACTGCGAGATCTGCAGATCACAGAACCCCTAATATGTTATTGTAACATTAAAAACTGTAAGACGGATCAGATAATCATTGACCCTGAATCTTATAAAAATTATGGAGTAGGCTTGTTGAAGAGCTAACGCCCACCACGAGGGTGGAAAGTTGAAAAGCTTGTAGGTCAAGAATGTTTATAAATACAGGCAATAGGAAAATACGTTAACTTTGTGTTAGCTACTTTTTACGTACTTTTTACTCTTCAATTACAAAACTTTTACAACAACTTTTCTGTAGGCTTATCTTTAATCACGAGCAAAACAACTTTTCCTTTTAAGTAGCTTTTTACATTTTGAAATATATTTACTAAGTTTGTTACTGCCTCAGTGGCTCAGTTGGTAGTGAACCTGCCTTCTGAGCTTGGGGGCGTGGGTTCGATTACTACCTAGGGCAAACATTTATGTGGTGAACATTTGTGTTTGTTCTATGTCTGGGTGTTAAATATCTATTTCCGTTTGTATTTAAAAATATATACGAGTATGTATGTATATCAGTATCTGGCAGCCATAGTACAAGCTTTGCTTTGTTTGGGGTCAGGCGACCGTGTGTGGAAATGTCCCGAATTTTATTTATTTATTTATAAAGTAGAAGTACTTATTATATTAATTTATTTTATACTAGCTGCGCCCCACGGTTTCACCCGCGGTTAAAAAGTATCCTATGTGTTATTCTAGACTATAATCTATCTCTGTGCCCAATTTCATCCAGATCTGTTCAGCCGTTCTGGCGTAAAAGAGTAACAAACATCCATCCATCCATCCATTCTTACAAACTTTCGCGTTTATAAAATTAGTAGGAAAATTCGGCGTTTGTTTTCAATTACGTAACTAGGTAAATAAAATTTTGCAATCGGACTTTAATTTAAACATTTCTTCCATTCAAAATAGCTAGAGGTAAAATTTCCCATTCAAGGATTTTGAGTTAGATTCCTACATAAATAAAACTTTAAGATTTAGTCGTGCACCTACCAAAGTTACAATTCACTCGGAGTTCCTATTATTTATTCAATAAAAGTCAGCGTAAACTTGTCACAGTTGGCAGGGCACTCAAATTGAATTTTATACCATCCAGACGTACCTATCAGAAGTGGGATTCCTTGAAACAGTGCAGACTATTAACCACAGGAGTAGCTGCGGTAAAGTATTGTTATCTTCGGGAAGGTACAAAAGTGTTAGAGTATATAGCTGTAGCTAGGAATTGGTGCAATTCTTAAGAGTCCCGCGACGCTCTGAATTTTCCATACAAATGCGCTTGTAAAATTTCTTGGAAACCATTTGTCAGATTATGATGAAATTTGGCATGTACAATTAAATGAATTATATCTACGCCCTTATGTTCTTTTTTTTTTTAAAAGAACGCCCTCGCGAGCAAATAGCAATGAGAGCCTAGTTGGAAAAGGCTCGCCTCTCAAGCTAGAGGGAGCGGGTTGGAATCTAGTTGACGGCATGGACTAATTTGTTCATTGTGTGTTTTTTATTGTATTTTGATGGTTGTAATGTAACGGTACCGACTTCTTCAACTTCACAAATAAGTAAATATAATTATATAAAAAATATAATTTCAATAAAGTATCCACGGCTTTACTAAAATGGGAAACGAGGTATTCACCTCATTTATCATCCTCTTCCTCTTCATAATAGATTTAACTACTAATGTAATGACGAACACACGTATGACAAGGCGTTATGGCTATGTTGGCTTTAGCCTGCCCTATCGGGCGAAATAAAAATATATTTTATATACGAGTAAAAACATGATTTAAAAAAGCAAGGTCCAACATATAATGACATCAATCGTCATCGTCATTGTCTTTTTTGAACTATTTGCAGATTACATTTTTCATTATTTCGGTCTTGCTTAAGCATCCATTGACGTCACTACGTGTTGCCCACGCGACCATTTTTGACTCGGAATGCTATAGGTACATGGCGGAGTATATTATTACGAGTATACCGAGTATTTCTAATTCAATGATCAAACCATGACTAAAATAAATCTTCAACTCGAGAGTTAAAGCTTTATTATTGAAATGTAATTTCTGTAGCGTTAACCTATGAGTTTCCAAAGCAGCGGCGTAGTCATTATGCTAGTGAAATTATTTAGGAAAAACAGTTAAAAACCTAAACAGTTGTAGCTGCAAGTTACTCTTTTATTAGTCTCAGTTGTAAGAAAACGCTCTCTCCTCTAAACTTGGACCGCCGTGTAACAAATAACCTGCATCCATCTCCGTTGCAGGCTCTCTCCACCTAATAGTCTGATGTATTGTTATAGCTTAATAATCTTTTCCACCCACGAACGTTTCTACCTCGTATAGCTGTCCTGTAAGTACTACATTGGATAGATTATCCAGTCTTTAGAAGCTTCTTTTATTTTTTTTATGTAGAATAGGTCTACGTTTGACTACCAACTCACCTGATGTTAAGCGACGTTGTGGTCTAAGATGGAGCACGACGACCTATAAGGTACTTATTCACTCTGAAGTTTTGTAGAGTGAAGAAGTACAAAGACGGCAGTTGAGTGAGGCGCTACAAGTGCGCTACTGCTCAGACCCGTCTTCGGAACAGTTACACCGGACTACATCCCGAAACACGACTAGGTCATTTCACGGCATGGCTTGGTCTGCTGGGTGGTAACTAGCCACGGCCGAATCTTAATAATCATTTCCACCCACGAACGTTTCTACCTCGTATAGCTGTCCTGTAAGTACTACATTGGATAAATTATCCAGTCTTTAGAAGCTTATATGAAAGTCAATTGAATGTAGTTTTTTTTCTTAGCTTTAGCTGCGCCAACAGGTAAAGATATTGTGACAGACGAATTTTTAAGAATTACGAGCTGGTTTTTTTTAAAAAATATATAATAAATAATAATAATAAATTCGGGACACTCCCACACACGGTCGCCTGACCCCAAACTAAGCAAAGCTTGTATTATGGCTGCCAGAGACTGATATACATATCTACTTAGATATTTTTATATACATACTTAAATAGGTATTAACACCCAGGCATAGAACAAACACAAATGTTCATCACATGAATGTTTGCCCTAGGTGGGAATCGAACCCACGCCCCCAAGCTCAGAAGGCAGGTTCACTACCAACTGAGCCACCGAGGCAGTCATTTGTCAATTGTTTAAACATTTTCCACAATTTCTTATAACCTCATTAAAAATCGTTCTCTATGTTTTCTTAAGCTTTGAATGTAAGACTCTAGGTAAGTACGTAAACACGGGATATATAACTTTTGCTGGACGTAATCAGCAATTTATTTCAAAAGCCACTTTACAAATCTGTTCGTTTCAAAGCCTTCCCTTTCTAAGCTCCTATCAAGCTTTTAAATATATTTCACGCTCGATTGGACGGCGAATGTAAATCTAGAGCTACGTATTGATTGCGAACTGCGTACCTAAAGGTGTGGGTAGATTAATCTTTTGCATTTTCGATTAAAACTGAACAAATAAATCCCAGCCTATCATTCTCAATAACGCGAACGCTCAAGTTATTGTGCGAAAAAAGATCCTAATTCGGACGCAAAACATTAAGGTTCATGTTCATGTAACTTTAATTGGGATATTACAAATTAATACAAATAATTTATTTATAATAATTTTTATAAAAAACGTAACAATTTCAAATTTGATTCCAGAGGCTCCTAAACTAGTCAGAGACTGCGTGAGCCAGTGGCTTCTCCAAATTAAACAAAATACCTCCAAATTTTGAACTAATCATTAAAAAATATTACGAGTATATTTATATACTGGATAAAATACTAAACTTAATTGATTATGTTAAGTGTAAATCGAGACAGAGAAAAAAAAGAAACAATAATAATGTAAACAAAAATAATACTAAGTAATATTTAAAAATAGAATTTAGGCATGCCAAAAAAAAAACTGCAAAACTAATAAATACATAGAATGAGTTACATAGAACCTGGTTTTAACAAAATAATTTGAAATGTGACAAGATATATTTTTAAACAAGTAACGATATTATTATTATATTATATGAAGTGGCCAGAGGGCCAAGAGGAACTGTACCCTGCAATACAGGCTCTGACGAGGCCTAGTGCAGGGTACAGTGACACATGAGGTACCCATTTTACTACACTTGCAAGAAAATATAATAATGTCACCAACACCTTTGTACAAATTTCAAATAAACTTATTATTAGTATTATTTTGATGTATGTCCATTGTTGAAATTGGATTTAGTGAGGAGCTGTTAAAAGCAGTCTGTTAAAAATGTACTCCCTTAGCAATAAACGTTGTACCTATTGCCTTGGAATAGTTAGACAGTGTTTTGTATTTTTCTTTCATTTAAGTTTTTGAACTCGATCGGAAAAGACAAAACCCTGTAGAACTGTTCCGACGCTATACAACGTTCATTAAAACCAGTAAGTTCGTATCGGCCGAGTGGCAAGCCCTGATGTCAGTTTCTAGGCCGCTCGATTAACTCTGACAGGGCTTGACGATTGTTGTCATAGAACAAACAACCGAGGCCTACAATTTAACGTGACATCCGAGCTACGGTAGCGCTCATTGCTAAGGAGATTCATGTTTGGTGCCATAAAGAACATTGTTTGTAAAAATGCTCGCTGTAACGCTGTAAGCATCTTGCGCGAGCGTTTGCCCGAATCTTCAGTTATCGTGTAGCTTTAGCGTATAGTAGGTATTTGTGAACAGTCAGGTCTATCTACGCCTTTATACTCGTACCTATTGAATAAATTTATAAGAAGGCCCAATGATGTTACGACGGCAGGTATTAGGGTTGATATATGAGTTGATTCCCAATGCGAAATTGGTTCGCCGCTAATTTACGTATTTTCGTATTCTAATGCGTTATTCTATTATCGGTTTTACTGCTACATGGATAGAAATTTCAGTGGCTAAATCATCATTTGAATGTGATTTGAATATTCGATAAGTTGGATCTAATTAAGAATTTGTATAGCATTGTTGTCAGTAGTAAAACGTGTTAAGATTAGAAATTGGTGCAAAATTAGCTGTTGTAAACATTAATGTTTATAACTGGGATGGTAACTGATATTTAACATGGTTGTTGGTAGATTTGGTTATGTGACATTAAGTTTAGATTCGATAGTTATAAACCGTTTCTAAGGAAATTCGTACGTAGAGGTATTGTGTCTTAGCTTGTACTTTAATGAATTTGTTACATACAAACATATTTTTAACGCCTGACGTAAAAACCACGGGGTGTTAAAGTTTGATGTGTCTCTCTGTGTGTGTGTGTATCTGTGTGTGTGTGTGTGTATCTGTGTGTGTGAGTATGTGTGTCTGTGGCATCGTAGCTCCGAAACGGATGAACCGATTTTGATTTTGTTTTTTTTTTTGTTTGAAAGGTGAATTAGTCGGGAGTGTTCGCTTAGCTATGTTTGATGTAAATTGTTGTTGATGAAAACCGGTGTCAGGGGGTTTTTATTTTAATTTTATGTTTTACAATCACGCCTTTTTCCGTAGGTGTAGGCAGCGACAACTTCTCTGCACTTGCTACGATCCTGGATCACATCTTTCGCTTTTTCTACTTCCACGAGTCCCTTCATACATG
The DNA here is from genome assembly GCA_911728515.1 of Peribatodes rhomboidaria. Taxonomy (NCBI): domain Eukaryota; kingdom Metazoa; phylum Arthropoda; class Insecta; order Lepidoptera; family Geometridae; genus Peribatodes; species Peribatodes rhomboidaria. The sequence goes on from OU452172.1 coordinate 12,598,529, forward strand.
CTCGTCGGTTACGGGTACTCCTGACCAGGAGGGCTATTGGGGAGGAGATGAGATGAGATTTTATCTTGGTCACTCTCACACCTATGACGTTTCAAACGAGAGCAACAAGGACGAACAAAGGTGAGATGAAAATCTCAGATCTCCGAATAGGGCCACTGGCCTTTATTCAAAACGTCTTGGATTTGATCCTGATACGTTTTCCTAGGTCGCTCCTTACCGACTTGAATTTGTTACACTCATGACATAATACGGAATATGTGTAGGCAGACAGGCCACGTGTAAATCCACGCTTAAGAAGTCGTTCGTACATGAGACTATGCCAATCAATTTGCGTCGTCATTGACAGCGTCGTTTTCTAAGTGGTGCTTTTGACTTACACACGGTTTCGCTATTTTTTTTTTTCAATTTGTGTACCAAGCTCAATTCAAGCACGCGAGAGTCCCAACTCTGTTTCGACAAAGCGATCAGAGACTGCGTGAGCCAGTGGCTTCTCCAAATTAAACAAAATACCTCCAAATTTTGAACTAATCATTAAAAAATATTACGAGTATATTTATATACTGGATAAAATACTAAACTTAATTGATTATGTTAAGTGTAAATCGAGACAGAGAAAAAAAAGAAACAATAATAATGTAAACAAAAATAATACTAAGTAATATTTAAAAATAGAATTTAGGCATGCCAAAAAAAAAACTGCAAAACTAATAAATACATAGAATGAGTTACATAGAACCTGGTTTTAACAAAATAATTTGAAATGTGACAAGATATATTTTTAAACAAGTAACGATATTATTATTATATTATATGAAGTGGCCAGAGGGCCAAGAGGAACTGTACCCTGCAATACAGGCTCTGACGAGGCCTAGTGCAGGGTACAGTGACACATGAGGTACCCATTTTACTACACTTGCAAGAAAATATAATAATGTCACCAACACCTTTGTACAAATTTCAAATAAACTTATTATTAGTATTATTTTGATGTATGTCCATTGTTGAAATTGGATTTAGTGAGGAGCTGTTAAAAGCAGTCTGTTAAAAATGTACTCCCTTAGCAATAAACGTTGTACCTATTGCCTTGGAATAGTTAGACAGTGTTTTGTATTTTTCTTTCATTTAAGTTTTTGAACTCGATCGGAAAAGACAAAACCCTGTAGAACTGTTCCGACGCTATACAACGTTCATTAAAACCAGTAAGTTCGTATCGGCCGAGTGGCAAGCCCTGATGTCAGTTTCTAGGCCGCTCGATTAACTCTGACAGGGCTTGACGATTGTTGTCATAGAACAAACAACCGAGGCCTACAATTTAACGTGACATCCGAGCTACGGTAGCGCTCATTGCTAAGGAGATTCATGTTTGGTGCCATAAAGAACATTGTTTGTAAAAATGCTCGCTGTAACGCTGTAAGCATCTTGCGCGAGCGTTTGCCCGAATCTTCAGTTATCGTGTAGCTTTAGCGTATAGTAGGTATTTGTGAACAGTCAGGTCTATCTACGCCTTTATACTCGTACCTATTGAATAAATTTATAAGAAGGCCCAATGATGTTACGACGGCAGGTATTAGGGTTGATATATGAGTTGATTCCCAATGCGAAATTGGTTCGCCGCTAATTTACGTATTTTCGTATTCTAATGCGTTATTCTATTATCGGTTTTACTGCTACATGGATAGAAATTTCAGTGGCTAAATCATCATTTGAATGTGATTTGAATATTCGATAAGTTGGATCTAATTAAGAATTTGTATAGCATTGTTGTCAGTAGTAAAACGTGTTAAGATTAGAAATTGGTGCAAAATTAGCTGTTGTAAACATTAATGTTTATAACTGGGATGGTAACTGATATTTAACATGGTTGTTGGTAGATTTGGTTATGTGACATTAAGTTTAGATTCGATAGTTATAAACCGTTTCTAAGGAAATTCGTACGTAGAGGTATTGTGTCTTAGCTTGTACTTTAATGAATTTGTTACATACAAACATATTTTTAACGCCTGACGTAAAAACCACGGGGTGTTAAAGTTTGATGTGTCTCTCTGTGTGTGTGTGTATCTGTGTGTGTGTGTGTGTATCTGTGTGTGTGAGTATGTGTGTCTGTGGCATCGTAGCTCCGAAACGGATGAACCGATTTTGATTTTGTTTTTTTTTTTGTTTGAAAGGTGAATTAGTCGGGAGTGTTCGCTTAGCTATGTTTGATGTAAATTGTTGTTGATGAAAACCGGTGTCAGGGGGTTTTTATTTTAATTTTATGTTTTACAATCACGCCTTTTTCCGTAGGTGTAGGCAGCGACAACTTCTCTGCACTTGCTACGATCCTGGATCACATCTTTCGCTTTTTCTACTTCCACGAGTCCCTTCATACATGCTCGTCGGTTACGGGTACTCCTGACCAGGAGGGCTATTGGGGAGGAGATGAGATGAGATTTTATCTTGGTCACTCTCACACCTATGACGTTTCAAACGAGAGCAACAAGGACGAACAAAGGTGAGATGAAAATCTCAGATCTCCGAATAGGGCCACTGGCCTTTATTCAAAACGTCTTGGATTTGATCCTGATACGTTTTCCTAGGTCGCTCCTTACCGACTTGAATTTGTTACACTCATGACATAATACGGAATATGTGTAGGCAGACAGGCCACGTGTAAATCCACGCTTAAGAAGTCGTTCGTACATGAGACTATGCCAATCAATTTGCGTCGTCATTGACAGCGTCGTTTTCTAAGTGGTGCTTTTGACTTACACACGGTTTCGCTATTTTTTTTTTTCAATTTGTGTACCAAGCTCAATTCAAGCACGCGAGAGTCCCAACTCTGTTTCGACAAAGCGACCCCTTAAGTTGCTAATGGTTACTTGCACTAAATATAAGTATTGCCTAAGTCTTGCTTAACTAGTTTCAAACTACTTCTAGCGAAATATTCTCTTATCGGGCACATAAAGTTAAGATTCTTCTAAGAAATGGCATGAGGTTCCTGTAAAAAAATTTAGGTAAGAACTATAGATAGGATGAAATTTAAGTAGTTAAACAAGGACTTAGGCAAGTCTCATATTTAGTGCAAGTAACCATTAGCAACTTAAGGGGTCGCTTTGTCGAAACAGAGTTGGGACTCTCGCGTGCTTGAATTGAGATTGTGGCTTTAAGTCTACTAGTTATCAAGTATTAGATATATTTGTATATTTTTCGTGTATAAGCTTCCTTACTCAATGTATTTCCGGATACGTACTACCTAAATTTGTCTTAGATGTTATGTAAATGATTGTTTGTTCATTATTGCTGAAATCGCTGGTGTTTGGTTTGTATACTCTATACATAGTTTGTATTCAGAGTTTAGCTGTAGTCTATGTTGTTTAGTTTGTAGTTCATTTGGCTTCCGATTGAATTTTGTGGTACAGAATATCTGATAGTAAAATTGCTAGTGGTTGGAATAATACTTTTATGTATTCTGCGGCTTGTTTGAGATAGAATTAGGTTACCTTAGTTTGCACTATTTATTTACCTTAGCCTCCTTACTAATAAACGTTGTATAGCTGTGAAATTACTTTAAAATTTTTTTGGTCTTTTCCTTTCTTTCAAATTTTTAACTTGATCGATATTACTGTATAACTTTTCCGAGAATATGCAAATTTAATTAGTAAGGTGGTTAAAGTTTTATTCAAGTTTTTTTTATTTGAGGACTGTAATTATTTTCTTTAACTTTTTTTTCGTTTAAAATAACGTTTAAGTAGCTAGACTACATTTACATTTAGCGAAAATTTCAGTCATGAATTTCAGTTATTATAAGCGGTACTTTTTCTGGATGAAACATTTTAACCGGTTTATAGATAATTTTAAAAATATAATAAGAAAGCAAAAACCTGCACTAAAATATTATCGAAATAATAAGTGAATTAAATGAATCTGCGAATGAAATAGCTTATGTATCTATGCATTGTAAAGCTTTTTTAAAATTGTGGAATGACCTAAAATGTTGTAATATAGAGGGTAGATTTTATACCCCAACTTTTGCATACAGCTCCCTTGTACATCCTCGGAATAGTTATACAGTATTTTATCTTTGTCTCTCTGTTACATTTTTGAACTCAATCGAAAAAGACAAAACACTCTACACTATTCAGAGGCTATACAACGATTATTGCTAAGAGGGCTGCTCTTCTTACTATTTATTGTACCTCATAAATATGCACCACCATTCGAGGTCGTGAGTTTTGGGCAAGCATGAGGCATGTCTTGACGCTCGACATATTTCTTATTCACTCTTACTCCTATGACGTTTGAACGAGAGAGACAGTGACAAAAATATATCTCGACTTGTAAGAATAGCCCTCATGCTCTGTTTTGAGACTTTGGCCATGGGCCATCACGTACGACAGGCTATTAAACCTGTGTGAGTCAAGGTTGTGTGTCACAATGGACCCTGGCTTGATGTTTACAAGGTTAGACGGAACGGTGGTGGTTAGCCGAAAGGAGCTCACTGTAGCTAAAGGAGTGTCCTCAATTATGAACACTTTGACTATGGGATTAATCCAGAAATTGTAAAAAATCATTGCCTAGAAAAAAATTTGTTAATAAATAAAAAATTAAAAAATATTTATAGGATAACGGTCTTCATGATGAGTGGACTGGCTTAGTTTCTAATCAGCATAATTTTATTTTCAAAACTCTGAAACTGAAAACAAGAAAATACACAAAATTAAAAGACAGGAAGTTGAAACGTTAAGAAAACATTTTGTTAAAAATGTTTGTTCAAATAACTTAAGCAAGTTGATCTAATCTTCTTTAAATTTTGCACAAAAGTAAAAACATTGTACTTATCGTGTTAAGACGATTACACACTCGACATGGTTTCGGGATCGTATGAATCCCTTCATCCCCTTAAGAGTCCGGCGACCACTTTAGACTTAACTTCACTTCGCATTGGCTTAGGGTATTCTATAGCCATTTCGTCTAGAAAAAGAAAACGGGCGAAGAGAGCGAGTAACTCGAGTGTACTGACGAGCCTCTAAAGTTACCTACAGAGTGACAAAGTGCAATTTTTTTTAATGACTTTTGCACTTCTGTAATTATTCTCAAATAACTAAAAATTTCCCTTGTATTATGTATTCATTTAACAGCTAATGATGTAGACAACCTCCCTATGTAAAGGAATTTTTGATTTGGTTTGTCTATCCATTGAATAAATCAGTCAAAAGTAACCCCTTAAAAATGCGGATATTTTTCATAGCTCTATTTTCGCTTGAGTACGTTTTAAAAAAAACCAAAGACATAGGGGTGGAGACATTGTTAATTTAATCTGACAAATGGTTTTCAAGAAATTTGAGAAGCGCGTTTGTATGGAAATTTCAGAGCGTCGCGGGACTCTTAAGAATAATGATGAGCGAAATCGGACGAGAAGTTATAGATATACGAAGTCTCTGTTCGAAGCGAACTGCTAGCTACTAGCTAACTATTCGAGTACAACTTACCTAATGTCATGATCCAAAAAACAAGGTCTAGCATTCAGCAAACACAAAATGACGTCATCGTCATCCGTCTCTTTCGAACTAGTTGTAAATTACTTATTTCGGTCTTGCTTAAGCATCAATTGACGTCACTACGTGTTGCTGAATGCTGTAGCTGGCGGAGTATATTATTATACCATGCCTAATGTAATACAAGAGTCGTTGAACTCATTTGCAGTTCCTTCCGCAATCCCGGACCCCAACCACAGAATACATAAGAGTCAGTACTGTACAAATATAACCATTTTAAAGTACGTTAACACCAGCTGAAGGTTCAATGACTTTAGTTCCTTGCCTGGAATAATTTCCTAGAATAATATCCTTTGTAAAATTAATTCCGATTGCAAGCTTCACTGAGAATCGCAATAACTATTGATTATTTTATATTTTCTACGTAAGAAAAGTGTTTTGCCTGCTAAGAATTGTTGCCAGTTTATTTTGTGACTAGACTAGCAACTCGCCCCGACTTTGTACGGTTGTAGTTTTAAAAAATAAGGTTTTATTATAGGTAGGTATGTAAATGTTTACCTTTTGTGAAAAATTATCGAATTGATGGTGAAAACCACATGAAAATCCGTTGCGCGTTTTAGGAGGAGTTGGTGGATATACAGAGACAAACAAGGATTTAGTTTTTCTCAATTTTTTAGATTAAAAAGTATTTAGTAAGTCCGGATTAGTGAGTAACAAGTAACAAGTAGTAGTTTTCGACGGATTTATACTTCACTAGCTGCACCCCGCGGTTTCACCCGCGGTTAAAAAGTATTCTATGTGCTATTCTAGGCTATAATCTATCCCTGTGTCAAATTTCATCCAGATCTGTTCAGCCACTCTGGCGTGAAAGAGTAACAAACATACATCCATCCATTCTTACAAACTTATTCACGTTTATAATATTAGTAGGATTTAATAATAACAAAATATATACAATATTCGGGACACTTGCACACACGGTCGTCTAACCCCAAACTAAGCAAAGCTTGTACTATGGCGGCCAGAGACTGATATTTGTACATACTTTTATATTTTTAAATACATACCTAAATACATAGATATTAACACCTAGATATAGAACAAACACAAATCTTCATCACATGAATGTTTGCCCTAGGTGGGAATCGAACCCACGCCCCCTAGCTCAGAAGGCAGGATCACTACCGACTGAGCCACCGGGCAGTCAAATAAAAAAGTAATTAATGAAACTCTTTCCTCATTAAAAGTTTGGTTTAAGATTTTTTTTCGTATTTTCCACAACACTGAAACATTTGCCATATTTTTAACTATACTACAAAATCGAAAAATAGGCCTTCGGGTGGCCTATTTGACACTAGGTGCAGCCACATGGCCTATGAGAAGAAACTAAAATTATCTAGTTAGGCAAGTAAATTATTCATAGCCAAATGTAAACTTGTAGGAAGCACTTAATACTTGTACTTATGTGTTATCGCTTTCAAAAGATAAACCAATTATGAAATAAACAGCTATCGGCTATGCAAATTATGAAATATAGGTTTATATATAGATCAACGCGTATCGGAGTATTTTGCAACGTGGGTGGAGCTCGCTATCGTCACCTCCTACACAAATGCCTACGCAAGTTAGGGGTTGGTAATTGCTTAAAGTTTATTGCTTAGGATTATGACGAACAAACCAAAATATAGACCTTATTAAACTGATTCTCGTGAAATTTTGTGAGCAGGTTCGATAATTATAAAAATAAATTGCCGAGTCAGTTTTTGGAAATTTTATGGCAAAAAATTCATAATAATTCAAAATGACACAAGGTTTCTGTAGACTGTAGGTAACTGTAGACGACGTCAAAGATGCGGGATTCGGGCATACGAAAGCATTTTTGTCCAAGCTGAAGCATAAACGCTTCGCTCACTAACGCTCGATTATCCTATTATCCTACTTCCTACTATCCTACTAATATTATAAACGCGAAAGTTTGTAAGAATGGATGGATGGATGGATGGCTGTTTGTTACTCTTTCACGCCAGAACGGCTGAACATGAGATACTCGTAGATTATAGACTAGAATAGCACATAAGATACTTTTTAACTGCGGGTGAAACCGCGGGGCGCAGCTAGTAACCCATACATAAGTACCCATAAACAAACAGACCACAATCTACTCTGTACTTGCACTATGTTTGATAATGCTGCCCGACATAGCATTGTGATAATATTGATATGCAAATTTTACCTTGTTAATGTCACTTTCACACGTTTTGGGATGGCGGCGATACCGAACTGGGTTATCAGTGTTTTGCAACCAGTGCTTGTGTGCGATACGCCCGTATGTCGGGCAAATCCACGTTGGATTTTTTAAAATAAATCAAGAAGATTTATGTCTTTGATGATAGTTAAAAAGTAAGGTCGTAAAGGTTGAGTTGTTAGAGCTGGTTTCAGAATTTTAAGGCCTTCCGAAGACCTCTCTGAAGGATTAGCGGTAGATGAATATACAAATAAGATGTAGAGTGGATGTAGTTGTACAGAATAGCAAAATTCGGGGCTTATTTTCGTAGCTATTATAATATACACGATGATTTAATGGGTTTTTAACCCCCGACGCAAAAACGACGGGGTGTTATAGGTTTTGCGTGTCTCCGTGTGTGTGTGTGTGTATGTGTGTGTGTGTGTGTGTGTGTGTGTGTGTGTGTGTGTGTGTGTGTGTGTGTGTGTTTGGCTGTGGCATCGTAGCTCCCGAACGGATGAACCTATTTTTTTGTTTGTTTGAAAGGTGAATTAGTGGAGAGTGTTCTGAGCTTGTCGGTTTTTTTTTATTTATTACGATAGTTTTGTAAAACATTTTTTAACAGAGTACGCTTTCAAAAATAAATAAAAATAATAATAGTAAACAATAGTAAAATTCTTTATTTCAGGCCACAATTACCCAGTATGAATTAACTACCAATTGTAATAACAATAAAAATTCGTAATTAGGTAGTTAGAATAGTTAATAATTAGGTAAAAATAGTAGGTTATAATAAAAAATTCTCTAGAATTATTTAAGCATTTAAAAATTAGCATCAAACGCGTAGGACATTAAAACAACTCTAGTTTTCTACATTTAATTTGGACCAATAAATATTTCTGAAGGTCACGCTGAGTTACACATAAATTCTTACTCTCATAATTTCTCATAAATAATCATCGTAAAATAATAATTACTTCAGCAAAATTCAGTTTAGATAGTTTATGTGAATTTATTAGTCTGCCTGTGGTTTATAACGAGTCTAAGGGAAAATTAACACTTCAAACTGAGCCATATTTTTAACTGAATTGAAATTTCGAAGAGGCTCTGAATTAGTTTACTAATGAACAAGTTTGCGTATAACAAGCCATTCGCAAAGATTTCAGTTTTGGCTTTGTAATAAAAATGTTTGATCTAAAATTGTTTTCTGAAACAATTTTTAACAGACTGTGTTTTGTTTTAGTACAATAAAATTTGTCAATGACATTAACGTTGATTTTTGGTAACTATTGTTTCTGAAATAATTTGTTTAGAAATTGTTTCAGTTGTTTTATAACTGACTGCTAAGAATTTTATAGATTTGGTGAAAAACAAAAGACCATTAGTTAGGTGTCTACTGTATGAGTAATATACTGTGTAAAAGACCATTAGTATTTTGATATTTTCTGAAACGTCAAAACTTATAAATATTATTTTATTAAGATTTTTTTATAATTTTTGCTCTAAACTTTTGTGGATGTTATGCTATTAAACTATTGGCTTATGCTGTCCTTAAGAAGTAAAAATACATCTAAAAATGCACGATGACCAAACCTGGCTGCGTCAATATTATTGTATTGTAATATATTGAGTTGTTTCGTTGTATTGTGCGCTTTTTCCAAAACAATCCCTGATTCGCATCAAACAGGTGAATCACAAGGGAAATAAAGCAGTACATATTGCAGAGCTGCCATATTGATTGTCCAATAAATCTCGCTTGTTCTAGTTACAATCACCGCTTGTGATGTTATAAATATTGTGTTGGAGATAAATAAATATTATAACAAGTACTAAAAATATAAGAAGCTCGAGTGGAATTTTCTGGTTTTATAAAGTACTAGCTGCGTGTGCATGTGCTATTCCAGACTATAATCTATATCTGTATCAAATTTCATCCAGATTCGTTCAGCTGTTATGGCTGGTATGGATGTTTATTACACAATCACGTGTAACAAATATCCATCTAAACTTTCGGATTTATAATATTGGTGTGATTAGGATACAAATATATTATCCATATTTCATTTTAGTGTTATATGAATAGAATAGGTACACATTATTTTAATTACAAAAATTAAGTTACTTATGAATATAAATAATTAAATTTAATAGAACTCTGAGCAATCCTACTTTAAATTTATTTCTTTATTTATTAAAAATTGCATAAAGTACCCTAAAAGGCTAAAATAATTTTAAAGGCGAAGGTTTGTGTGGATGTTTGTTTGATACTTTACTCTCAAACGGATGGACGGACTTATATGAAATTTGGTAAGGAGGTAGCTTATAACCTGGACTAACACATGACTTACTTTTTGACAGCGGGATGCAGTTAGTTATTACATAGAAACCTTTTCAAAATCGAATAATTATCAGTCTCTTGTAACAAAATCAGCGAAATGTGACAAGTCACTTTCCCTATTATCTTGTACTGGCAATCGAAATCCATTAATGTGACGTCATATCAGAATGGAAAGGCTACTAATAACCATAACACTTTATTTTATGATTATAATGATAATGGACGTATATGATTATACTAATATTGGATACTTATTAAGTGGGAAAATTTGTGAGTGACTGTATAGGTTTGTTAGTCACTCTGAAATTGTTGTACGAATTGATATGACATTTGTTGTAAGGTAGCTTATAACCTGAATACACAGGCTACTTATTTGCATGGAAGAAATACTAGCTCTCTTTTTTTTTAAACAAGTGCGAGGCGTATTTATAAAAACGGCAAAAAAATCAGGTTCGTTGTATGGGAGCGTCCTTATATATTTATTTAAGCGGCAACAGAAATACATCATCAGTGGAAATTTTAACTGTCTAACTATCACTACGGATCATGAGATACAGCCTGGTGACAGACTGACAGACAAACGGACGGACGGACGGACAGCGGAGTCTACTAATGTCTCTACTATGAATGAGTCTACTATGGTCAAATTTTACCCTTGTTTAGGGAACTCTAAAAAAGATTGCTCTTATCCGCCATTTTGCAAAGATACGGCCTACGATAGTCTACACTTGCCTAGCAGAAACCGATTCACTCCAGATTTTTCCTGTAGGTGGTATAGCAAGTCAAACCGCGGGATGCACCTAGTTTTACATTTAGGTAAGTAGTCTATTTTGACGTAAAACTAGTCCAATAGATAGAGTAAAACATTTTCTGAGTGCCTTGTCGTGTATATTGACGTAATTTATTGACACAGTGGGTGTAATCTTAGATATAGTGTTCTGCAATTTGTGACGTCATGTTACATAGTTGACTGATACTAAATATGACGTGATGACGTCATTGTCATAACCATAACATTTCACGAGATTACTATGTAAAAAATACATAGTCATTTGGCGTTTAGTACGTAGTATTAGTTTTTATGAATCTATGATTTTACCTATATTTACAACAAAGCAATATAGGTCTTAGCTCGGAGTATATTAAGTCCAAAACATGTAGTATTTATCTATCAACCAGTAGTAGTATCTATCAATCAATAGTAGTGCTACCTTAACAATTTTACTAAAGGAGCAAGCCTTCAATATTTTTAAAAGCTTCCTATAAAAAACCTACTTTTTAGAGGAATAATGGAGGAGGATAGAAAATATTAATTTTTAATTTTTGCTCGATACCAGCGCAGTTTATTCTCAGTCAATAGATATTCGACAGGGCACTGATGGGAAAACAAACAAAGTCTGTTGCTCTAGAATCAGGCAGCTGACTTTAAAAGTAGCCCTGTCTGTCTGTTTGTAGCATTTCCATGGTTAAACGATTTAACAGATGTTTTGAAAGGTAATGTATTGGTTGTAGGTATGTTTATTGTGTCCAACCAATGATTTCGCGGACAACAGCTAGCTATTAACTATAGTCTATACACCTATTATGTGTGTATCTGCAACGGCGGTAATTCTGCTCAAGGCCGCGAATAATAGCAGCGTGGCTCTGAATTAGCACGTGAGTATGAAAAACTACGTAGAACTAGAACGTAGTAGATACCTACGAACATGCACTGTAATCATGTAGCCATGTATCGTGACAGAGTGTAAACGAAGTAATTTTCAGCTTACCTATTTTGTCGTTGGGTTTTTTTTATACAATGTTATACCTACTTTTTATTTTGCAGGGTAAGATGCTTTTTTTTCACAATGATAACTTTTTTTTTTTTTCTTTTTTTTTGTCGTTGGGTTTGAAGGATTGAGTTTACTGGGGTGTTTTCACCAGGCCGATCTATCATTGTTAATTTTAATTACTTAAATATCACCTTATAAGGTAGCATATTTGATACTATTATTGCTGTAAGACAATATTCTTCCAAATAAAATGATTTTGATTTGATTTTGACTACGCAAGAAGGAGGGTTATAATTTCGACTGAGGTTTCTTTGGAACGCCCTACAGCCTAAACAGCTTGATGGATTTCGACATGTGAGGTGTCATTTGAATCGTCTTGATAGTGGAAGTGACATAGGGTACAATATTTGCAGGCGGGTTTTTGTTTTTCTTTTAATAATGTTACTTGTTATTTATTAACATGGATTATTTTGGCTCTCGTACCTACATGGTAGGTAAATGAATCAAAATTTTAACTAATATTATAAATGCGAATGTGAGTTTCTTTGTTGGCTCGTTACGCTTTCACGCGTCAGCTACTCAAACGATTATCATTAAATTTTACATACTCGTGGTACATGTACGTGTATAGAGTACGTGGTACAGAAAAGGATGTAGAAAAATAAATAAGTAAATGACAATCGAACTTTTCTAATGCTGAGTATACACCAAGCCAACGAATGCGCTGCATCCCGTTTCGTTTCAATAAAATAAAACGAGACACAGCATTTCGTTGGCCTTCGTTGGCTTTGCTCTGTATGCAGCACAAAAGAAATTTATAATAATCTACTTATCTAATTACCTTGATTATTGAATGCAGATGACAACTCATGGACGTTAGACAATAAATTCTGCTTACCTGAAAACAAGAAAAAAATAATTAAGGACAACCGTCATAGTATTTGCAAACCAATGAATTCGTAATAGTCATGTTATAATTTCGTTATCAGGGCTTTAATTCACAAATAATAATTATAAGTGAGCAATTCTAGAACTTAAGCCTTCGAATTATAGCACAGTTTAGAAAACGAAACTTTGATAGTTATTTTAGTAGCCAAATCTTAGCTAGATATTTTTAGCTTTTGGCATGACATTTGGCTTAAGTTTCACACATTTAAGAATGATGGATTACTTTCTATCTAAGAGCTTGTAGACATAGATAATACACAGATATGTGATGTTATATTTCTAACTTAGGACGGTTTTTGATTGATGACGATAGATGTCACGATAAGAGTGTTACATAAGTCCATATTTGCTAAATGTACCTATAATATTTAACCTACCTACTTATCTCCTCATCTACCTGCCGACCTAACTATACAAGGCGTTGTTTTTATGTGTAGTCATACTACGACTACTACAAGTCGAGGTACACCTTTAAGGATGTAGTCTACTCGTCTGATTGAACGATGTTAGAACATATGTTTTCGAAATTCGAAAGAAAGATTATCGAGTCTCCATTCAAAATTACTAGTCACGTGATTTGTAAGGAGACTCAATTTTTTTTCTCGAGTTTTGCGAACTTGTGTTCCGACAGTTATTCACTTTGGCGGGTAGAATAATACTCAAAACGCAAAAGCAGCACCTTGTATATACCTACCTGTATACCACTTTCCTACAAGTCTGTATAACTTACCTATATCTGTCTCTGATAACGACTGCGACAAGCCGTTTCAATTTTACTTACGAACGCTGCTGCTTTGTGCAAACGCTCTAGTTAGAGAAGTATTTTGAATGAACTGAATGTTACACTGTTCGTTCCCTGTGTTTTCATGAGCCAAATGCTCGCTTAAAATGCTCCCTAAAAATGTTTGGAACATCAAAATTAGGTCTAAGTTAGATTTCGTATGATTGATTCGTATGAGACAAATGATTTCGTATGATTGACATGCACAAATTTTTTTAGGTGCCAATTTTTTTGATTATATCCAATCAACAAATACAATGTTTTATATTGGACTAGCTGCGCCCGCTGTTTCACCCGCGGTTAACAAGTATCCTATTGCTGTTCTAGACTATAATCTATCTCTGTGCCAAATTTCATCCAGATCTGTTTACCCGTTCTGGCGTGAAAGAATAACAAACATCCATCCATCCATCCATCCATTTTTACAAACTTTCGCGTTCATAATATGAGTAGGATTTATACTTTTGTGTCGTCATACGTCTTATATTTACCTATGTTGATAAGACGCTGTTGAAATTTTACACCAAAATACTTCATTTTACAACTTGAGATAGAGTACTAAATATATTTTGCAAATCATCATGAGATGCTCGCACTGTGATTGTGAGAAATGGTAAAAACATGATTGCTTTTATCTTCGAAGCTTAGACTACTTTGAACCCTTTTAAAATAAAAAATGTTTCAAGCTCAACGAGCTAATACAATAAAAAAAATCTTCTAAAAAAGATAGTCAGTCCCAATCGACTAAAAAAATTGCGTTTGATTGAGCAAAAAGAGAGCAATAATGGATCTTTGAACAAGATGCAATTTGGGGAATTTTCTGAATTGCTTTTTCTTTCTACGAAACATCATTTACTTTGGAAAGTTTAAATAAAAATTGAGTTTTGAGAATGGCTAGGAGCATACAAATGTGAATAAACAAGATGTTTAGAATGTTTGCTTTCATATTTTTGCTCACTTATAGTATCACACAGTCACACACTTTACACACAACATACATATAATACACCTAAATTTTTTTTCATTTAACTTCAGTTCTGTAATTATGTTTCGAATCCTCCTCATTCATTCATTCTTTCTTTCTAAAATTGTATAATATTTATCTGCTGTTTTTTTGTAAGGCAACTTTGTTCAGATTTTACTGTTTATATAACCTAGCTATAAGATAACTATAGATTATACATTAGCTTAACTCGTGCTCAGAACCCCAAGACACAGGCCTTTGGTCTACTTTGGGGTTCACTGGCTTTGTAATATTATAGATATAATTCTTTGGAAATAAATATATTATTATTATTATTATTATATAATGCGTAAATATGCTGAATAAACAGCTTAATTCGTCTACGTAACCATAAAAAAAAACCAGGTTACTACGTACGTACTAACGCCTGTTTCCCACAGCGGTAGGCAGATACCACTTCTCTCCACATGCTACGATCTTGGCATACATCTTTCGCTTCTTCTACTTCCATGAGTCTTTTCATACACGCTCGTCAGTTACGGGTACTTGTGACCTGGGCTTTCTTTAAAACGTCTTCGACTTCGTCAAGATACGTTCGCCTAGGTCGACCCTCAACAACTTCGCCTTGTAGATCTGATTCGTCAATATCCTTTCATCCATTCACTCAATGTGTCTAAACCATCTAAGCATTCCTTTCTCAATCCTTAATACTACATCATCTTTCAGCCCACAACGTTTTCTAATAACGCTGTTTTTTATTTTATCCATTAGAGTCACTCCAGCCATACTTTGTAAACTTCTTATTTCCACAGCATTCATTTTACTTTCTTTAATTCCTGGTTACTAAGGGATAAATAATGGATTCTGATGAACTCGGATGGACATCTATCTGTATAGTAATCACCGCTATGTGATTTGTGCGCGTTGTATGCCGTGTATAGGATCACTCTCTGACTGAGCCTTACAGACTGAATATCGTCCGGTGGAATGTGAGTGTTTTAGCACACCGTTTTCAACGCCTTCGGAGGAAAATGCGTGAAGATGTGTAAGTATGTTTATGTCGGTTACTACGTATAGTATGCTCACTCATGCTCAGCACAAACTCCGCCCTGAAGTGCATAGGAGCAATGGTCACGACTACTATTAACCGGTAGTTGGACCACTGGTAGATATATATACCAGCACGCGCGGTGGAGACTATTGGTACTAAGACCACGGGTCGGGAATATAGGTATAGCGCCAGTGGCGCGCACTGACAAAATCCAGTGGTCCAACTACCGGAAGAAATTTAATTTCGAAGTTCTGTGTTCTTGTTCGTTTACGATGTTGCCGTGCATGGCACAGTCATGTAGGTTTAGCTGAAGCCAGTTAACTATTGATCTGATGTTCTAAAATTCAACTATGCCCAGTGCGTGCGTAGTTCACTTCCGAGCCATCGTTGAAATTAGTTGGTTCATTCGTTTGATCATTATTCGAATCGTTTTACAACAAGCTAATGAGCGTATTACCTCTAATAGCTTCACATTTCGTTCACAAAATCGCATTATAAAGCATTTTATTAATAAAAACAAACCATTATCGTTCACGTTCCATTAAACGTATTATTACCATTGTGGTACGAATTAAAAGCGACGTGTCACGTTCTAATCAGCAACATAAAAGCATTTTTATTCGAATCTCTATTCTGTAAATATTCAGTTTAATTCACAATGTTGGATGAATCAAACAATTAACTAAATTTCTTTCTTCTTCTCCCATGTTTCGTTAATTGAAAAAACTATTACTGAGTTGACATTTTAAAGTTAGGACTAGAAAGTGATCTAAGTTCAAAAGTTCATTCTGTATTTTATTGATTGACCGAGTGAGCATTGGGTGTGAAGCGTCTGTACCTCTGCTTCGGCAAAAATGCTCTAGTATGTCTGGCGCTGTTTGTTCCGGCTGTTTATCTTTATATGTCGCATTTCTCAACGAATTCTTATGATATTTTTTGAGCAAATTCTATTGTTATTTTTTTGTCGATACAGTTTTTGGATTTGTTTGGAATACAGCCGGACAGACGCTGACCCCAGGGACTTCAGCTCACAGAGCCTCTAGAGCACATCTCTATATTTTTGTTTCTATTTCCACAATCGAATCCCTAATAATCGAACACAACAATCAATATTCCCATCTCTATATCTGACGTTGTAGAGCGACATCACTGAACGTAAACAATACAACGCTGTCCTAGTATGACAATGGAGCTACGAGCCGTGAGCAGACCGAGCTAGCGTGTCAAGGTATTTCCTTATTACAGTTTTGACACGGCAGACATAAATAAGCAAATGTCCTAAATAGGCGACAAAAGTTTACTACGTTGATGGTATAGTCAACTCTATTGCTTAGTACACATAAATTAACATCAATCGTAGCTGCAAGTTGAACTGTAATTATTATAGTCTATTAAAAAAACAAGGATGATAGCCTAGTCTTAGTAGGCTCGTCTCTCAAGCTAGAGGGAGCGGGTTCGATCCCAGCCGAAGGCACGCTTGAAGTTGTTTATTTGGGGATATACAGGGTTATAGGTACCTAGTCAAAAACCTCTTAAGAGTTCATTGTACTCATCAATACGAACAACTTTTACTATGAAGCCAATCCTGAAAAAAAAAACCAGCTGTTCCATACAAAAAGTTCAATCACCTGAGACAAAATGTATGGAACAGCAGATTTTTTTTTCGCGATTTCAGAGTTCGCCCCATAGTAAAAGTTGTTCATAGTGATGAGTACCTACAATGAACCCTTAAGAGGTATTAATAAGACGTATTGTTTTCGCCGACGTATCGTTTTGTATTTAATTTCGCAATTTTAATTTAGTACATTCTAACTAACAACAAAACTGGATTCCAGTGTATGGCGAAAGGCTCACCCCCTCTCACATTTACTGATCGTCCGGCGAAGTGTGGGTGTTGCAATACACCTCTGCCATTCCCTTTGGGGAAAAGGCGTGATGATATGCGTGTATGTAAAAGAAAATTAGGGGTTCATTCATTTTAAATGCACCGGGAATAGCAAAGGGCGAGTTATTTGATTTCAATTTGTAATTTAATTTAACTGTATTTTAACAGTTGGCCCTGATTAGATAACTTATATTAGAAGTGTTTATTTTTTATTTCTTAAATAAACACTGTTTCAGACAGACTATGGTTTCTACCTCTACTTAACTCGCTTAGCAAAGTAAATAAGCACAATCCTACAATAGTAGACATAATGCTTACAATGTAACCAAACAATGTACTTAGCCTACTAAGACTAGCATAAGTAAGCCAGCGAAGGTTCTAGATTATCCGATTAAAACTGACACCGAGTGTGATAAATTACGTCTATTCATAGAGCGCTATTTTAAAACAAAAACATTTTACTTCAAACATTTAACGTTCCGAAGACGGGTCTGAGCAGTAGCGCTCTTGTAGCGTCCCACTCAACTGCCGTCTTTGTACTTCTTCACTCTACAAATCTTCAAGGCTAGAGTGAATAAGTACCTTATATGTCGTTGTGCTCCATCTTAGACCACAACGTCGCTTAACATCAGGCGAGTTGGTGGTAAAAAAAAAATATCTCATGCCTGAAAAATATTTTCCATAACACATGTTCACGTGCTTCGCAATTTTCATGATCATCTCATTATGTGGTTTCGCAATATGTTGTTGCTGTGCAAATACAATGTATTGGTTGTTTGCATTTCGTGAAAATGGTATTGCCTCACACGTTTTGCAATACGCAATATAATATAGTAGATGCGTAATAAAAAGGCTTTGGTTTCATGTGTTTTCTGTCTGAAAATGGTTTTGTTCATGATAAAAAAAATATATATATACCATGGTTTTGCAGGACTGATAGGTTGGAAAGAAGCAGCTGAAACTCATGATCGATATTGGAATCTCAACTTTATTCGTGCATGCAGACAAAGTTAAAATTTGCGTTTCAATGTCAAAACAGACAGGAAAAACAGTAAACTGAAACTATCAAGACAATTCAAATGACACCTCTCATGTTGAAATCCATCAAGCTGTTTAGGCACGCCCTGCAGTGCCAAAGAAACCTCATACATACATACATAACCCTTCTTCTTGCGTAGTTGGATAAAAAGTTTGGTCTACGTGAGTTTTCTCTAAAGCTATATTAGCAACATTCTGATGCCGGAACTAAACTTTAGTTAACAAAACTAATCTTAACATAACTGCAATATTAATAGACAATTACCTACATTTAGTAAGCACCGCTCAAAACGCGGTTTACTTAATGTTGCTGACGTCAAACTTTTCGCATTAGGAAGACTGAAATTTAGGGAAATGGGTCTCGGTCGCTTGCGTTTAAACGAAAACAGCACTTGTCTTGAACGGGGACGGTCTAATTTCCATGCTTTGTGTTTCCCACCCTATATAGTGACGTACTACTGTAAAATTGCCCCTCCGTGTAGAACATTGTGTCTGAGTGTGACGTAACATGGGCCTGTGTAAACACAGTGTTTGACTTGCGCGTGTGTTTGTGTGGCCACTGAAATAGAGTTCTGTAAGTAGGTGTTAGAGTAAACACTACTATCTAGGCACTATTTGGAACTTTGGTAATACACAGACCTAAATGTTTCTATCTACTGTATATTGGTAAGATTAAGTACAGTCAAGGTGTCTGCTATAAATTATTTATAACATAACATATAATATATCGACACAGCTTTTGCCCCGAGGGGGCTGGCAGAGGTGTAATACAACACCCACACTTCGCCTGACGCTATTCAGTCCCAAATGTGACAGGGGGCGAGCCTGTCTCTATCTACCAGGCTACCAGTCATGTAGCAGATGACATACCTACACTTATAAGTAGAAACATTGTAAGTAAATTGTAATTGATAAATTGTATTGCGAATAAATTGATAATAGATAAATTGTATGCTTCTTAGATAGGTAAGATGAGCAGTCGCGGATAAGGGTTATCGTTGATTTAGCTGGGGGTAACCTTTATGAAGGTATGAACACAAATCACTAACAAACAGGTAAGTCAACATAAAGCACTAAAAACAGATATTTTCGACTATTGTAGAATGTGAATTAGCTGCTTTTTGGGGGCTTTAACCTCTTAGGCCTCCCCTCCTGGATCCGCTACTGAATGTGGGGTAAAGGAAGAAGCAAGCAAGAGATATTTTAAATACCTACTACCATTGACAGTTTTAACCAGGATACAAACAACATTTTTGCTCCGTTTTTCCAATCTCGAAACTTCACTCACCGCGAATGTTTGCGAGTGTTTTTTAAAAAAGTACCAAAAAAACGTTGCGTAAAAGTTGAACGGACTCGAATTTTACTCCAAAAAAGTGAAAAACCCGAAAATCTGGTAAATTGCAGATGGTTGTTTGTACAGCGTTGATACGACCTCCGAATATTTACGAATCATTTGCACAGTACTTACGCCGTGAATAAATGAACGGAAGTAACTACTTGAGAGGTTCCCACAATACTTAAAAAGTAATAGATAAGAATTGTATTCAACTTGTGAATGCCCTAACCTTCCTTTGTATTCGAAAGCTTAGGTATTTCACTTATTTGTGCTGATAACGATATTCTAAAATACGAATAGCTTTTCAAAACGTTCACCATAATCTGTACTTAAGTTTATAAGTGCAGGCATTTAAAAACCTGCTAACGTTTTATAAGATACAAATGTTAAGCTTAGAATGGCTTTGAATACGTATATTTAGATAGGTAATTAATTAATCTTGATAAAAACCTTAATTATAACTTTTTAGAACCAATACTTGTTAATTTAGCAAAAACAACAGCTTACGCGAAACTCCTCAGAGATAAATAAGCACTCATTTCGAATTTACACTTTTTCGAATTGGCAAACTTTCCTTGTTTCCCTCGGAATGGTTCGTAATTTATTCGGAATTTCTGAGTTACTGTGCCACCGACTTATCTGTGCCAGCTAATGAGGGAGCCACTGCCAGATTATCTAAACAAATATCATAGCTCCCGGTGAAACTTTTTCGTTCCTTTTTTGGTCACTGCTAACAGTTAAGTTGGTAGCACGGTAGTCGAGAATTCTCTTTGGGAGACTAACTAGGATTATGTAAATGCTTTTAATGGATCCACCCATACTTTATTGATCGGATTAACGGTGTTTTGCGTCATTCTCGAGTTAGAGGCAAGGTCGGGGCTTCGAAGTTCACCTCAATCTGCTTATGTGTACCGCTACAAAACTCCCCTCAATAGGTTAGTGATTCAGCTTTGTTTTTGTGATGGTATTACGTAATCTATGTAGGTATTGCTTTAGTAAGTCAGATATTTAGCGATTCTTGAGCCAATAGCCAAGAAAGAAGATTTTTGTGAATGTATTTAGCTATGTAAAGGTATCTAAGTAGGTACTACTGAAAACGGAAAAAAAACCTTTAAATTTGAGAGTTTTTTTTTGTTTTTCATTTTTTTAGGGATGTTTAGATCACAGGTCTACGTCAGACTCATCGTAACCCTACATATTTTAACACTAAACTAATGTAAGAATCACATTTATAATTAATTTTCAAATTAAGAAATTAGGTAGACTGGCGGAGCTACAATCATTTAAGGCCTGAAGAAGAGTATTCAGCAGACATTAAATCATTCCGGCTTTCTTAGAGCTAGGCTCAGACAAAAAATTAGACGACCCTCTTAGGCTAGTGACTGACAGACTGCTTTATAAGCAGGAGGTCCCGGGTTCGATAAATAATGCGTTTAGGGTGCTGTTGGGGCTGCCTCGGCACTGCAGTGCGTCGGGGATGTTCGCCGAGTCGTGTGTCGACTGTTTTTACTCGAACATGCGGAAACGGTGCACATCTCTAGCACGCAGGGTCCGGGCCGGCCGCAACACCATCCTAAATGTATTCGCATGTAGGTTTGACTGTCAGACTAATGACCAATTGACCAAATGTTTGTGGTGAGTAAAATATCTATATCTTTGTGTGAATGGAATCTCCAACTCGGAGAAGTCTAGCCGAGCTATGAATGTGAAACGTAATTTTATTTTAATTAAACTTTTCCAGAATTTCAAGCATGTACCAAAAAAGCAATTTACTCCAATCTAGCTAATCTAAATTATTTTTCTATAATATAAAAGTCTAAAGAAAGAACCTGCTGGGAATATTAATAAAAGGATGAAAGAAAATGGTGCCAAGTATTAATAGGTTTAACGCAAGCGTAGCGAAGTTTTTTTTTGGTATACTTTGCTTACTTTTATTATGAAGGTAATATTAACCGTGCTAGTATTACTTCGAGCTTATTTTGAAAGCATCACAAGTAGCTCCGTACCTACTTATTTTACTAAAACTTTATACCGTTTATTACACTTACCAAAATATAAATTCATTTAGAGACGTTATTCTGAATATTATTTAAGCGATGATAGCCTAGTTGGAGAAGGCCCGCCTCTCAAGCCAGAGGGAGCGGGTTCAAATCAGGCCGACGACGGCACGAACCAATTTGTTCATTGTGTGAACATATATGCGTATTGTATGTCATCTGCTACATGACTGGAGCCCGGTGTATGGCGACAGACTCGCCCCCTGTCACATTTGGGACTAAATATCGTCCGGAAAAGTGTGGGTATTGTAATACACCTCTGCCAGCCCCCTCGGGGAAAGGCGTGACGATATGTATGTTATGTTTCTGTATTCTGATTATCTAAAAGTAAACAAGTCGCAAACCTAAATTTAGTTAACCACAATTATGTAGGTACAAGAGTTATGTAAAAATATACTTCTAAAAGATGCTGGCGAGACAGGAAATTTCCCCAAAAAACCGCTTACTTCGTTCCCCATATGCCTATCCCCATAATATAAATCTAAAATTCATTGACCCACATCTGAGAGATCCCATAAAAACATATCATCTCCATTCTATTCCCTGACACTTTGTCATATAATATAGAAATAAATGAGGCCAGATATCCTTAGAGATAAAAGGAACTGTGTCCAAAAGAAACCGGGAACATCGTCCATCTATAATGATTTATGTGCCCCATTTATTTCTTTGGGCAAGAAAAACTTGATTGATGGGAGGTGGCGGGTTCTGGGGCAATATTTGGGGCTATTTTCGAGAAAACGCTATGTGGGGCATGAGAGCGCCCTTTTTATGACGCGATTATGTTAGTTTAATAAAGGGTCTCTCAGCTCTATAGTTATACAGGGTGTTACAAAAACCCTGTTGTATCCGCAAGGTATCCAGTATCGACTGGAGAAAATGAAATTATGTTAGTTTAAAGTAAGATGGCCGCGACGTACTGAAATTTCCATTCAAACGCGCTACTCAAATTTCTTGAAAACCGTTCGTTAGATTATGATGAAATTTAGCATGTACAATTAAATTAACAATATCTTCGCCCCTATGTTCTTGGTTTTTTTAAAAACGTTCTCAAGCTAAAATAGAGCTATGAAAAATATCCGCATTTTAAGACTTTTGACTGATTTATTCAATAGGTAGACAAAGCAAATCAAAAATTCCATTACATAGGGAGGTTGTCTACATCATTAGCTGTTAAATGAATCAATAATACAAGGGAAATTCTTAGTTACTTAAGAATGATTACAGTAGTACAAAAGTCGTAAAAAAAATTGAAATTACACTTTGTCACTCTGTAGGTAAGTTTAGAGGCTCGTCAGTATCATTACTCGCTCTCTTCACTCGTCTTCTTCTTCTAGACGAAATGGCGATAGAATACCTTAAGCCAATGCGAAGTTAGTCTAGGTCGCCTAGGTCCAAATTAGTTCGGTCGCCGGACTCTGTGAACACACATCGCGTTCCGTCATCCTAAAAGCGCGAAAGCAGGCACTAATTGCGTCGATTTTTCGACGCAATTAGTGCCGCTACTTTCTTAGAGTAAAAGCCGCGAACATATGATACAGATTTGTTAACATTTTTGGAAAAATTCCTTTTTTTCTTGCGTTCTTAAACCGGTCATAGCTCTTGCTAATTTTAACGTGCATTTTGTTGGTATTTTTGCATGAATCCCTATAAGTGTGTATACATGCCCTTCAATTATACAACAGGGTTTTTGTAACATGCTGTATAAGAGCGAGCCCTCTGCTCTATACCCTATACTCAGAAAAGGAAAAGCTTTCCCAATTCTGAGATTCTATACATGATTTTGTGATGTAAGTATGATTCGAGTATGTTTTATTTGCTATATAGATCTGGCAATTTTCTTTGCATGAATAAGAATAGAGATAGATAGATAATGTAAGTACTTACCTAAATTTATTTGCGGTAACAAAAAACGAAGTCAATAAATAGCCGTGCTATTTTTTCCGAGTTCGAGCCGAGAGGAAAATACGTAAAAAATATTTACGCCAGATATTCCACGCGACAAGAGATAAGATTATCTATGTATACAAGCTGTATACTCGTATAGCTACACAATGTTTGATGAGTTTAGAAGATTGACGCCTCAGAAGCTGAAAATTAGAATTTAGACGGAATCCTTGATGCGTTCACGTTGAAGACGAAAGGCCTTGAGACGCAATGAAAATTGTTTACTGAAATCGACCTAATCTTCTGTAAAGAAATTAAATGTACTCCCTTAGTGATTTATAAATAAAGTGTCTAGACTTTTAAAGTATAAAATGATGTACTTATGTTTTTGTTCAATTAAATAGAACCGAGGTAGACACAGTAAAAATAGGTCAGTGGAAGGAGACCTATACTCAAAAGTGGGATAAAGAACGCTGTAGCATGATGATAATAATGATGATTTTTGTGTAAAAAAAGATACATTTGCAATGCCTAAAACAATTCAAAATACCGTTGCTCTATCTATGTAAGTCCAGAATTAAGTACAGAATAAAAAAATACAATCTTTATACTGTAATTCTTGAAGAAAACCGAACGTTTTTCTACAAACAGTTTAGTTCCTACAAATTTAATGTTCACAAATCACAATTTGAAAAAAAAATTAGAGCTGTATTATATTATAATGGTCATTGATCTCCAATTAATCGAGATTCATGAGTGAGCGTCGATTTAGCATGCGGGCCTTAGAATACATTTGCAATTGTTCTTTTTTTTTTTTTATGTAGTAATTAAAGTTTTAAGTGTAATAGGTCGACGTTTGACCACCAACTCGCCTGATGTTAAGCGATGTTGTGGTCTAAGATGCAGCACGACGACCTATAAGGTACTTATTCACTCTAGCCTTGAAGTTTTGTAGAGTGAAGAAGTACAAAGACGGCAGTTGAGTGAGGCGCTACAAGTGCGCTACTGCTCAGACCCGTCTTCGGTACTAGGCTAAAAAAATCTGACCTCATTTTAAAGCGATGCAAAATTTTGCCAAAGAATCGATAAGTGCTGTGTCAGAAGGCAAGGTTAATTCCCAAATGCCTAACGTTCAAGGGAAGGTCAAAGATTAAATCCAGCCTATTTAATCGGATACGTGCCAAAACTTTACTGAAGCCGATAAGTCAATTTACTAGAAGCTAAAACTATTTACCATCTGTGTACATTTTAAACAGATTTAAGATTAATTGTAAAATGTTACAAATATATTTATTTAAACAAAATTATATTTACCTAAATTTGAAATTATTTACTACTAGTATTTACTATAGTTTTGTATAGTGTCATTAAATTAATGAATTATTTTTATATTTGACATAAGTAATTATCAATTATTATTGTTCTGACATTCGTTTTTAATCATAAATATTCAACTGAGACGTGTAACTATAGGAGTCCTACTATCTTAATATATATAAATCTCGTGTCACAATGTTTGTCCTCAATGAACTCCTAAACCACTTAACCGATTATAATAAAATTCGCACACTATGTGCAGTTCGATCCAACTTGAGAGATAGGATAGCTCAAAACGCGAACGAAGTCGCAGGGTGACAGCTAGTAATATTATAAACGTGAAAGTTTGAAAGAATGGATGGATGGATGGATGGATGTTTGTTACTCTTTCACGCCAGAACGGCTGAACAGATCTGGATGAAATTTGGCACAGAGATAGATTATAGTCTAGAATAGCACTTAGGATACTTTTTAACCGCGGGTGAAACCGCGGGGCGCAGCTTGTTATCAATAAATTCAGATTTCTTATTTTATTCCGCTAATTCATTAATGTTTTTTATTTCAGCTTTTTGCATTTCGTAGATTTGTCGAATTTTAGTATCCTCGACTACCTCTACTTTTGTAATGCAGACCACTTTATTGCTAAACCTAGCAAAAACGGTCGTTTAAAAATGACAAACGGAATAAAACAGCAAAAAAAAGGAAGAGTAGTTACTGTTCGAAAATCTGTTATACAGTGTGAACCTATGATACAGTCTGCATGTATACCTAATACAGCGTGATTATTTACTGCTGATTGTTTTCCTGACCTACATATTTTGTAAGCCCGTATTCCATTAACTGAGAATTGATGGTCACCCTGTAATCCTAGCTATAATAGAGCCCCTGAAGGCTCCACTCACATTAATGAGTCAACAAAAATTGGAAAGTGATTAATTCGATACTAAACCCGAGTGAGCTGGTTTTTAATCGAGACTTGGCACCCAACCCTTCGGTATTGGGTGTAAGGTATTGATTTTAATATTAGCCGTGCAAGGGTACAATGGACACTAAATATCTATGTCATTAGGTACTTAATTGCTTGTACATAGTACCGTATGTATGTCGATATTATGCCTTTTTTATATTATTTCACTCGTATACTAAACTAGTAAGTCGCTTGTAGCGCATTTTGTTATTTATTTACTAATATTTACTTGTATTTGAAAATTTTATTTTGATTTTGGTATAAATTGTAAATAAATATAACATAATATAATAAATTGTAATAAATAAATCCTACTAATATTAAACTACTACATTATACTACTTTATATTTAACTACTTTAAACGCGAAAGTTTGTAAGAATGGATGGATGTTTGTCACTCTTTCACGCCAGAACGGCTGAACAGATCTGGATGAAATTTGGCACAGAGATAGGCTATAGTCTAGAATAGCACATAGGATACTTTTTAACCGCGGGTGAAACCACGGGGCGCACCTAGTATTTGTATAAATTGCATTAATTTGAATGATTGACATTTTGACATGTAACATTTTGTTATTAAGAGCCCGGCGACCACTTTAGACTAACTTCGCATTGGCGTAAGGTTTACCATAGTCATTTCGTCTAGAAGAAGATGACGAGCGAAGAGAGCAAGTAAAGATACTGTCGAGCCTTTAAAGTTACCTACAGAGTGACAAAGTGGTTTTTTTTAATGAATTTTGCACTTCTCTAATCATTCTTAAATAACTAAGAATGTCCCTTGTATTATGGATTCATTTAAAAGCTAATGATGTAGACAATCTCCCTATGTAAAGGGATTTTTGATTTGCTTTGTCTATCTATTGAATAAATCAGTCAAAAGTGACCCCTTACAAATGCGGATATTTTTCATAGCTCTATTTTCGCTTGAGAACGTTTTTTTAAGAAAACCAAGAACAACAAAAGAAGGGAAGAGATATTGTTAATTTAATTGTACATGTTAAATTTCATCATAATCTGACAAATGGTTTTCAAGAAATTTGAGAAGGGCGTTTGTATGGAAATTTCAGAGCGTCACGGACCTCTTAATACATTACTTTGACTATGACTACCTAAACAAAAGTTACAAAGCAAACCTTATGAAACAACAAGTCAAGACATCAAAGTTGAAATAAAACTAAGCCGAAAACGTAATACAAAATTGTATAAACAACTAACCGATAATCGTAAAAACTGCAATAAAACCACAAATCGATGACAACAATACATAATCGATTACAAAAAATAATCGATAAGCTTCAGTTCGCCTGAGCGCGCTGTGGGCACCACCCGTGACATTGGCGAGGTTACGAGCTGTACAGATGAATAAGGCCCTGTTTTACTAGTTTACAAATCAACAAAATGTTTAACCAAACACAAGGCAACCAACAAATTGACAATGTACGTTGAGATGAGCGACAATGATATGCAATGACAATAACAATTCTTGCCTGACATAATGACAGAATATTAGCCTAATATCTTTAAAAACGACTGACATTTTTTTTGTTAAGCTTTAACTTGAGTCTTGAATACGACCTACGTATTTAAAAATCCTTGGAGTAGAATGTTTTTCAAACATTTGATCTGAGAAAACGTTCGCTACGTTACATTTCCACTTTTTTCGAGCAAAAATGCATCGTTGCAATAGTTTCCATAGATGAGTTAAACGGAAAGAGTTTGCTTGTACAAAGCGAAATATCCTGACTCCTGATAAGATAAGGCATTTTATTTCTTTCGTCAGATACGAGGTAAGATCCTCGAATGTGACAATCTGATGAAACAAATAAAATAAAAAGTAACTCATCCTACTAATAATAATATAAACGCGAAAGTTTGTAAGAATGGATGAATGGATGTTTGTTACCCTTTCACGCCAGAACGGCTGAACAGATCTGGATGAAATTTGGCACAGAGATAAAATAGCCCATAGGATACTTTATTACTGCGGGTGAATTAATAAAGAAAGGACCTACTGACAATTTGTAAACTTGTCGTAACCGTGAAATAGGGCCCTAAACCGCTGATTAACTAACAGTTACTATTACTAAACATTGCCAACCGCCTCACGCGTGCACTGCTACGGAGTCAAGTACTGTTTATTCTGTGTCTTGATGACACGCAACGTGACGTCACAAGGTCGGGGACGATACAATACTAAGCTGAGCAATTAATGTTGAAATGAGCAATTTGTTTGCGGATTTGGAACATACAATGTTCGGAGATGCACTCTGTGACATCGAGTACAAGGCCAGCCTATTTATTGTGGTCGAGCTCATGCTATTGTACTGAAGAATACCTAGATAAGTACCTAACATAATAATACTTAATCTGTTACCATTTAACGTGGTAATAGAACAGTAAACAATGCCCTATCTAATTTTTTTTATGACAATAACTTTAATGACCATGACTACGTTTTTTTTTAAATTTCATTGAGAACCTCCACCTTTTTGAAGACTGTAAACCGAAGTAGCCCTTTCAAGATGAACAGACCTTTAGTTAGAGGACAACTATATCCTCTCACCTTCTCCTTTATACCTACAGTCATAAAAGAAGGCTTAATTTCCCAATGTCCCTACTTAATTAAGGTAAAGGTAAAACTTATCCTGACCTTTAAACGAAAGGTCAGCGTAAGGTCACCCGTGATTAGAACAGGGTCTATAATCAAACATGTACATCGTACATCATTTTGTTTTCAAACAATGCTCGCTCAGTTGGTCGTTTGAAATTGTAACGTTAAATTAGGATTTCTTTTACAGATTAATGAAAATGATAATGTTAAGCTTTTGGTTTGCAATGAGCTTAGGAAGTTTAAATAAATTAAACATTAAAAAAAAACCCCGACACCGATTTTCACCAACACCGACTGTTATGAAAGGATACTACTACTGTTATGAAGAGGATATTAGAAGGTTAAGAATTATTTAGAAGATAAAGATGTCTGGAGCCTTCCACTTCCGTCAAGTAGCCACTAGTATTTATAGATATTACCTAGTTGTAAGCCAAAATTTGTGAGACTAATTTATTTATTATTTGAAAAAATAATGCCCCTCAGTTTCTTGCCTGTTCTTCTGAGTAGAGGCTTTTTGTCCGAACAAGGCGGTCGAGTCTATTTAAATAACTTTGACGTTCATAAGTGTATCTTTGATACCTAAATTGAATAAAAACATTTTGACTTTGACTTTGACTTTATGAAATATACCTAAGAACACTCCCGACTAATTCACCTCTTAAACAAAAAAAAAAAACACACACACACGTCAAACTTATAACACCCTTTCGTTTTTGAGTCGTGGGTACAAGTGATGTTTGGCCAAATCCTACTAATATTATAAAGTTTGTAAGAATGGATGGATGGTTGGATGTTTGTTACTCTTTCACGCCAGAACGGCTGGACAGATCTGGATGAAATTTGGCACAGAGATAGATTATAGTCTAGAATAGCACATAGGATACTTTTTAACCGCGGGTGAAACCGCGGGGCGCAGCTAGTATAAAATATAGGTATACGGAAGAAATTAGGGTAAATATGCGGAACAAATTGGGATTTTTACACAGCAGTGGGACAAATTGGGTTATATAAAAAAACATCGCACAGTAATTTGGTCCCTCTATTTGATTTTTATACTCAATGATGACTTTAAATAATTAATATATTATGTATATACATTTATGAATACCTTTATAAATGTATATAAGTATATTAATTATTTCTATCTTATTGTTTTTTACGTCTTGTAAAATTATGTATTAGATTATTACTATTGTATTAGTATTAGAACTTTCAAGGCCTCAACTTAGGTATATAAATGTTCCTGTCCATTCAGGTTGCCTGGAAGAGATCGCTCTGAGCGATAAGGCCGCCCATTAAAAACTTAGTTAAGCCTTATTTAAGTACTATTGTAATTATTTTATGTTTTTAATAAAGAGTTGTTGTTGTTGTTGTTGTTGTTGTAATAACCTGTTCTTCTATTAAATCTCTTTTTTCTCAAATAACAACTACTTTTATCAAACTCTACCAAACTTGTATTACTCCAAACGAGCTGTGACCCTAACGTAGCACGCCTAATATTTCTGATTTTCTCTCTCTCCCTCACACGACTTTTCTAACCAGAGAAAAAGTGACCGAGCTAGAGTCATACACGTCAGAACAGTCCCCCTGATCAGTTTCACGATAGATTCCTTACAATGTCAAATGACGTCACGAGTGCACGCGATCACAGTTTCGACAATAGTCTCCTGTCACAATGTCATGGGGCCCATTCATCGTTGGCAAAGATCACGCACCATCGAAGCGTGACGATTATTTTTACCTACTGTTGATTTTTTTTCCCACGTAGTGACCGCGGCCAAGTAACGTGACTGACTGTTCTACTGGTATCCAATTTGTATGAATAATGGCCGAGTAATTATTATGTGAAAAATTATGTAACAAGACCTTTTAATTCTTGTTAATACAAGTGTCGAGTCTGTACTGAACATAGCTACTCTACGTTTTAGCTTTCTCAATAGAGTCTGAGCTTTAGAGGAGACAGAAACAGAGAAAATACAGAAAGTCATCAAGTTTAAAACATAATTATATTTTTTGCATAATTAAAAATACTTTCGGCCGTCCAAATTCTGTCCGGATCTCTGTCGGGATTTCTGTCCGGATCTCTGTCGGGATCTCTGTCGGGATCTCTGCCCGGATCTCTGTATTCCTCTACAGGTTGCATTTCTTAACCGAAATTCTTGAAACTTTGTCAGTAGGTTCGACAATTTTACAGAATTTTAAATAGAGTCAGCTTTTGTTAAACATTCAAAATGGCGGAGATAAAAAAATCACATCCCCGATTTTTTTAAAATTCTGAATACTCAGCAATAAAAATCGGTTTAATTATCGAACCTGCTCACGAATTTTCACGAGAATCGGTTGAGGAATGCGACCTGAAGAGGGAGACAGACGTCGGCCGCGAGGTTTACAGTTCACAAACCTACTAGTATGAATATGTCTTTACATAAAGGTACCTGAAAAAAGTTTGGTGTAAAGATAGCGCGTCATGAAATGTACTGACCTATTTCGTTTATGTAACAGATTAATCTCAGGTTGGATTAATTTATTTTCGTCCCTTAGCTCCTTAATTACGCTTTGACCTAATAAACGACGGTGGCTGGAAGGTACGTGATATTTTACTTCATAATTAAGTTGTTTTATAGTTTTATATCTTTTACAATTCTCTTTCTTGATGATAGCCTAGCCGGAGAAGGCTCGCCTCTCAAGCCAGACAGAACGGGTTCAGACTGCTGAAGGAACGCTCCAATTTGTTTATTATGTGAACAAATATGCATATTGTATGTCATTTGCTATATGACTGGAGCCCAGTGTATGGCGACAGGCTCGCCCCCTGTCACATTTGGGACTGAATATCGTCTGGCGAAGTGTGGGTGTTGTACACCTCTGTCAGCTCCCTCGGGGGAAAGGCGTGACGATATGTACGTATGTATTTGTTATTTTTCTTATAGTTTAATTAAGTATTTTGTTAATAAATTTTTTTATATTATAAAAAATTGGTTCTAATTATGCCCTTGAGTGTTTTTTTATTTATTTGCAGAAAGGTTACAACTAAATGTGTGCGTGTATGAGTTAATTTACATAAATCTTAATTGTATTTTAATCTTAATTGTATTTTTAAGTCGATCTAATTAATAAAAAAAATAACGCTTCATAGGTACACCAGCTCCCGATTAAAAGTCACTGAGTCAGCTATGTTATTTAGGACACACAAAGAACACATATCCAGTCACAAAACAGATTAAAAAATCTGCCGGACCGGAAATCGGATCCGGGACTTTCTACTTCCAATCCAGACGCTCTACCAACTAAGCCAGGAAGGTCCTCAAATCAGTTCCAAAGATTTGTTATTGAATCGAAATGCAAAGAACTCAAAACAAACAAGCTGCAGTTATATCCAGCTGACAGGATATTGGATGATGAGGCCAAACGACATAGAATGAACAGTAGTTTCTGCGTACAGTGGCCTTATTGCATCCGTTATTTAATTCTCTTCATTGACATGGGTTCCTGGTACGGCCAAGAAGAAAATACATTCAATTGACGTTAGATGCAAAGAAATAAAGATTTTTCAGTCAAGAGAGTGAATTAAAATGCAAGCGGTAAAACAATTAGTTAATGAAAGAAAAACAAAAAAACTTACATTAAAATGTAGCCCTTGGGACTTTTGGTACAAAGAGGTATCTAACGACGCGTTGCAAGCCAAAGTCGGTAGAGCCATTTCCGGAGAGCAGATATAATTGCGTTGGAAAAACGTTTGAAGCGATGATAGCCTAGTTGGAGAAGGCCCGCCTCTCAAGCAAGGCGGAGCGGGTTTAAACCCTGCCGACGGCACGCACCAATTTGATCATTGTGTGAGCATATGTGCGCATTGTATGTCATCTGCTACATGACTGGAGCCCGGTGTATGGCAACAGGCTCGCCCCCTGTCACATTTGGGACTGATTATCGCCCGGTAAAGTGTGGGTGTGGTACACCTCTGCCAGCCCCCTCGGGGGAAATGCATGACAATATGTATGTTATGTATGAAAAGCGTTACACTCCTTCGACAGTCGGGTAATGAAGGATGCTTCAAAACTCCGATTTCCTGACTTTCAGTACGCAAGTAAACAAAATAAGGCTTAGGTTTTTTAGCGAATATCTAAAAAAAACTTGATAAGGATCCAAAATTAAATTTGGGAAATTGAGAAAATATTTTCGAGACTCCTGTACGTAATTGTAAGAAAACACTTGAGGAATACATTTATTTTCCAATATCGCTGTCTCTAATTATCAAATTTGATCAAGGCCGTTCAGCCGTTTAGCCGTGAAAGCCTACAAACATACAGACAGAGTGACTTTAGATTTAATAATATTCGTATGGATTAGGACATTATGTAAAAGCACTGAGCACGTCAATGTTTAAATTCCAGACATGGCCAAAAACAATACTCGTTTTTTGGGCCGTCGCAGTCGGGTAAAAAGGTGTTGTTTCTCTGTAAATCCAAATATCAGATAGGTGCAGGCTCTCATGAAACTGAGTAATAAATCTGTCAGTTTTGACAGATGAATTTCTTGCTGAAAGCATTTGCATTTGCTTAAATTTAATGCTAAAGGCTCTCAATGTTTTATTTTTACTGAGAAGGCTTAAAGCATTTAATATGCAAAAATATATAGAAACTGTGAGGTATTACAGTTCAGCTCAAGATAAAACGTCAATACAATCTATTTATCACTAGCAGCGCCCCTACGGTAAAAAAGTAGCATAATTTGCTATTCCATACTAAAATCTACCTTCGTGCCAAATTTCATCCAGATCAGTACAGCCGTTCTGGCGTAATTGAGAAACAAACATCCACACATCTATAAAATTTTCATATCCTAATTAATATTAAAAATGTGAAAGTGAGTTTGTTCGTTTGTTTGTAACACTTTCACGTCTCAACTACTCAACCAATCGCCTTGAAGTTTTGCATACAATATGTTGTCTGGGGTATAGAAAAGGACATAGGGTACTTTTCATCCCGAAAAAATAAACGGTTCCTGTGAGACCGCGGGTGAAACCGCGGGGGCAGCTAGTATAATTATTATTAAGAATGCGAAATTAAGTTTGTTTGTTTATTTGTTTGTTGTTACGCTTTAATGCCATAATTACTCAATCGCTCGTAATGAAATTTTGCATAAACGTTGTCAGGAGTACAGAAATTGACATGAGTGAAGGGCTTGTCAGTAACTCTCCGTTCCCAAGACGGGTCTGAGCAGTAGTGCACTTGTAGCGCCTCACTCAACTGCCGTCTTTGTACTTCTTCACTCTAGTAAACTTCAAGGCTAGAGTGAATAAGTACCGTCTAGGTCGTCGTGCTCCATCTTAGACCACAACGGCGCTTAACATCAGGCAAGTTGGTGGTCAAACGCCGACCTATTCTTTATAAAAAAAAGACGCATTTGCTCCAGTTAATCCTGTCAGTTTCCAAAAAACGAACGGTTCCTATGAGGCCGCGGGTGTAACCGCGAGAAACAGCTAGTTTTTAATATTAGTGCGATTAAAAGTAAGACAGCAGCTCAGTCAACCCTGTCAGGTTAGTTTAGTTAGAAACAACAAAATCGAAGCCATCGTTTATCTATTGCATTTAAATAGCCAATAAGCACTCTCTATGAATAGATAGGAGGCCACGAGCGAGGTGCTAATGCAAATCCGATTGTTATCTTTAGTCCGATGCAGTAATTGAGAGCCGTAGCCGTACTAAGTAGCCGTAGTATCCAAGTAGTATCCACGTAGCAATAGTCGACCAAGCGAGCGTTAGCGAACGAAGTGTCTATGCTTCAGTTTCGACAAAAATGTCTGGATTCTGTCTGGATCTCTGTCCGGATCTCTGTATTCGTCTACAGGTCACATTTCTTAACCCATTTTTTGTAAGTTTGTGAGTAGTTTCGAAATTTCCAAATACTGACTTGACAAAAAAAAAACTGTATAATTATCGAATCTGCTCACAAAATTTCACGAAAATCGGTTGAGGAATGCGACCTGTGGACGTAGACAGAGATCCGGATCCTGTGGAGAAAGACAGATGTCGGCTTCAAGATCTACATACTCTTTCCTAATCAGAACTGGCAAGGAGTGGAACGCGCTTCCTGCCTCGGTGTTCCCCAGCCTATGGATACAACCTGGGTCTCTTCAATACAAGGGTGAATAGGCACCTCATGGGCAAGCGTGCTCCATCTTAGACCGCATCCTCACTTTCCATCAGGTGTGTTGTAGTCAAACGTGGGCCCATTCAATCATAAAAAAAAAACATCTCTTAGAGCAACTAGTAATATTAGTTATGGGAATATTTACTATTAGGTACGACCAATTTAACTTTATTATAATTTTTTATAAGCATTTCATATATTCAATAGTTAGTAGTTCACCTCAAAACCTCTCCTCGCATTTCACTATAACTTCTCGTTTGTTCGTAACTATAAAAGTTATTTGCATGAACTATTTGTCTGCAAAATTTTATGAAGATCGGATCATTGATACTCAAGCGATCCTCGGACTCACAAATGCCGAGATGTCTTAAGACTCTGATACCTCGCTTCACTCGGGAAATTATGTTTAAAATGTATTTTGAAGTATCTAGATATCACACTAATAGAAAAATACGAAAGAGAGTGAGTTTGTATGCTTGGGCCAGAATTAAGTAATATCCATATATCTTACTAGTCGAAAAATACGAAAGAGAGTGAGTTTGTATGGTTGGGCCAGAATCTACGTAACCTCACATCGTAGGCTCACGATTTGAGTGTAATTTGGAATGAACTTTGTACCCTGAATAACTGCAACGGCCCTAAGGATTTTTCGCTAAAAAAATAAATCTTCCTTTAAGATAGCATGAATAGCCACAGGACGCAGCTTGTGCACTGTAATAAAATAGAAAGAGGCAGCAAATTGTTTACTCATCAAAGGTTTTGCGCACATTTTAAATCTATTCAAATTTTGAGCAATGTGAAGTGTTCAAATAGCAGAGCTAATACATATTAAATTTCAACTCTAACCTCATTGAAGTAAGACTCAAATAGCAATAAAAGGTCACCTTTGAAATAGATCAAAATTTGCGGCTGTGTGGGTGGCATCATCAAGTAGACGCAGACAACAACATTTGGCTAATAAAGCACTTTACAAACACATATTATACATATAGGCCCATTGACTTATTTTACTTTGTAAGGACGAGCCGTATTTTCATTTAAAGTGGTGCTTTATACAAAGTAGCACAAACAAATATATTGCACCGTTGTGAATTAAGTCGCTTAAGCTGTTTTACCTGGCGAGTCTTCGTAACGCATCGCGTCGTTCTTGTGAACTACGTACAGATTTTTATTGTCACTTGTTAGATAGATAAGACGCTACGACGCGACGTAATTGTTAAAGATTTTGACAGATAGCACCAATTTACAAGTAACCACAATGTTCGGGTCGTGGTGTCTAGGGACATTTAGGTTTTCTATGCATAAATCAAAGTTCAGAACAATTGTTTCATTTGCTTTGGGTGAAGGTAACCTAAATGCCTTCATAAATACCTAGCTAAGGGCGAGTTATTTGAAATGTACATAAATTTTGCGTAACTTACCTGAGTTACCTACTGTTATGATTTACGGCAAATTCAGAGTTTACCTCAGGAATAATATTTTTTGGTTCTCTAGGGTAATAATGAGGCTTTTCTACCCTGTGGTAATGTTTTTTGTTTGTACGTAGAGTTTTGAATTGTTTGCTTTTTGTACGATTAAGCAATTGTTTAGGATGAATTTACCGTGCTCGTTTAAATAAATATTATATTGGACTCGTAATGGTAGACTACATCCTTATTTTTAAAAATATTAATTTAATTTATATATGTTTACAAGGTTTTAAGTCACACGTTAAAATATTTGAATATAAATTCATGTCAATAACAAAATAAACAAGTCAAAAAATTAATCTAAATAAAATCTGAACATCAAACAACCCATCCCTTCCTCTATTACCGACCTGTAATTAGTTTGAACCCAACGAAATTTTAAGCTACGTAAGAGGCTTTTAGGTTGCGCAAAGATTATGCTTGTAGGTCTGGCCAGTTAATATATCCTTGTACTTGTTATCCTTGTACTTGTACTTTAGTTACCTACATTTACATGTATTTATTTATTAAGGAATACCAACAGTATACATATTAAACAATTTAAGTTTTCTTACAGCTAATAGGAACAGTTCTGATATGTATACCCATAATAGGTTTTCACAACATTTGCAATGAGGAAGGTGGTGAGTATTTTTATTTCTATCTTAACATCATAATTATCTTTGAAAATAAACAAATTCTTTAATCACAGACAGGTCAGCAAGAGAAAAATGAAATAAAATAAAAATACATAATACATAAATAAATATACATATATACACACTAGCAAGAATAGATAAGATGGTTTAAAATGATAACTATATAATTTTAACTAATGATTTTTTTTTTTTTTATACTTTGCTCCTAAATAATTTTAAGGAGTAGGTAGGTAGTAGGATGTAGGTAATAATTAGACATTTGTCTTATATGTATATACATTTGTGTTGAATTAGTTGCTTTAGCTCACAACATGCTTAAAATGCTTGTAAAAAATTACCTATACGCTCTCCAGTAAGAAAATAAAAAATAAAAAACCGGATCTATTCCACACTGTCTCTGATCTACTTATGGTTCCAATAGCAATTTAGGTCGTTTCTGGCATAAATGTTGCTAAACAATATTCAATACAGGCACAACTTTGGCAATAACACATAACGTAGGTAGGTTACTCCTAACATTTATGTCATTGAATTTGGCAGACTTTAATCTCTGCGGTATAATCACCAGTCTGACCGGCAATCTAGGTACAGTTGCCTAAATGAGAGAACTACAATTTTCCATGGGAGGTTATCTGTTTTATTTGGAAACTACGAAAGTGGCTCCCCCATTCGACTCTACAGATAAGTTGGTCGCTATAGTCATAGAGTAGGTGCTCGTTTACAGTACGTATTATGACAGACTTGGCTCGTTTTAAGTATTATTTAGTTAATTATATAGTTCTGAGTACCCTCATCATGGTACTTAGACGCGAAATTAATTTGGGCTCCTATTTTATTTAGGTTGTTTGTCTTAAGTAAGTCATTTATAAGACATGTTTCTATGACTCTGCGAATAGTTTAACACTGAAAAATAAATTTAGAGAAAATAACTTAACATGATTAACTTACTCTTAAAATGAAAACAGTACTTAGTTAAATGAAAATCTACTCATTTGATCAACTACAGTTTAAGATTTTTCTGTTCTTTTGTTTTTGTTATTTCTGGTGTGAACAATAAAGTGTTTATCTATAATTATATCTATCTACCCCATGTCATTTTCTGTA
The DNA here is from genome assembly GCA_911728515.1 of Peribatodes rhomboidaria. Taxonomy (NCBI): domain Eukaryota; kingdom Metazoa; phylum Arthropoda; class Insecta; order Lepidoptera; family Geometridae; genus Peribatodes; species Peribatodes rhomboidaria. The sequence goes on from OU452172.1 coordinate 12,636,541, forward strand.
CCCTTAATAAGGGGTATAGAAAATTTCGTGTTGATTGGTCGAGCAGTTGAGGCGTGCAAGCGTAACATTCAATCAAATAAAATAAAAAATAAACAAGCATACTCACTTTTTAATTTACAATATTCGTTAAGAAACCTATAGATACCTGTCATATCTTCTTAAAGACAAATTTAAAGGTTACTTTTACAGAGGTGATCAATACGCCGTCAGGTAAAAATAGGAGCCTATAGTCCTAAGGGGTGCTACGTCTTTATCTTAACTAAAACTTTTGACTTTTGACTGCCTCGGTGGCTCAGTTGGTAGTGAACCGGCCTTCTGAGCGTGGGGGTGTGGGTTCGATTCCCACTTAGGGCAAACATTCGCGTGATGAACATTTGTGTTTGTTCTTTGTCTGGGTGTTAATTTCTATTTAAGTATGCATTTAAAAATATCTAAGTATTTATATCAGTCTCTGGCAGCCATAGTACAAGCTTTGCTTAGTTTGGTGTCTGGCGACCGTGTGTGGAAGTGTCCCGAATTTATTTATTTATTTATTTTACTTGACTTAAAACAACCCAAGAGCCATTATTTGACACAACTCAACTCTTCTCTATTCATAGACACAGCCCACTCTATACAATGATAATGAACACCCACTCTTTATGTATAGTAGGTACTAATTATAGAAGCAATATCAGTGAAACTGCGTTAAAAACACCAAAACGTTACCTCTCGATACCCAGACGCCACCGATAAAAATATAACACTAAAAACATAATTTCATTGAGCAAATAGTGGTATTGCGTGCTTATCGCGCGATCGCATACTTTACGTGTATTTTTTATACTCTAACAATGATATTTTGGTCACGTTATATTTCGTCATAATCAAAAAACAATTTCTTTCTTAGGTATAAAATGCTCGGCAATTTGGGTAAAAGGTTAGTTTTCAAGCGTGTGGCTAAATTGCCGTTATTTTCTCTATTACTTTTAGGTAAACAGTTGGAAAAGTTAGAATAATGTGGGTCGATCCAAGGACTTCCTTATTTTGTACTGAATGCTTTACCTACGGTTGTTACGCTTTATGTACGGAAGCCGGTTCGATTGGTATCATACAAATGTTATATACAAATGTTAAAGTGATTTTTTTTAATCCCCGACGCAAGCGACGGGGTGTGGTGTGGTGTGTGTGTGTGTGCGTGCGTGCGTGCATGTCTATGTGTATATGAGTGTATGTGTGTGTGTGTGTGGCATAAAACGGATGTACCGATTTTTTTTTTGTTTGAAATGTGAATTAGTCGAGAGTGTTTAATATGTAGTACTAGCTGCGCCCCGTAGTTTCACCCGCGGTCCCACAGGAACCGTTAGTTTTTCCGGGATAAAAGTACTCTATGTCCTTTTCTGTACACTAGACAACATGTATGCAAAATTTTTAAGGTTGAGTAGTTGAGACGTGGCAAACAAACAAACAAACTCATTTTCATATTTATAATATTGGTTAAGAAGTAAAGTAGTAAGTTATGTTTCTCTCTCTGATATTTTTTTCGGAATACAACGTAGGCTATGTCTTTTTCTGTACCTCTGACAACGTGTACCTATGTATATTTCCCTGACGATCGGTTGAGTAGTTAAGGCGTGAAAGCGTAACAAACACACGAACAAAGTCACCTTTGCATTTATATTATTAGTTAAAAACGTGTATGTATATTTCCCTGACGATCGGTTGAGTAGTTAAGGCGTGAAAGCGTAACAAACACACGAACAAAGTCACCTTTACATTTATAATATGTATTAGTTAAGATGAGCTGTGATCGTACGTCTAGCCTGGCAACCAAGAAAACTGTATCAGACAACTGACTTTTACACTTCCTAAAACTCTAGAGATGGCTACTCAGTCTTTACAATAACCAATATTGCAATGTTATATAAATGTTCCTGTCCATTCAGGTTGTCTAGAAGAGATCGCTTTGAGCGAGGCCGCCCATTGAAAACTTAGTTAAGCCTTATTTAAGTACTATTGTAATTATTTTATGTTTTTAATAAAGAGTTGTTGTTGTTGCTCTTGTTGTGTAAAAGTTTATTTACGGTGAAAATTAAAAACCAACTACATCGTAGAATATAATAAATGAAAAACTACCCTAGTTTTGAATGATTTGATAAACCTTATCCCTCTTCCCAACACACGTTGTGTAGCTCCGGCATAATTTTACAGTTTTTTTTTATCTCAATCAAAAAATACAAAACACTGTATAAACTATTCCGAGGCCACACAATGTTCATTAATAAGAGGGTAAGAGGTAAGATTTAACTAAACGCCAATATATTGCAAATAGCGTATAAAACAGCGGTTCTCTGCAGATATTGCGAAAAAGATTGGAAAAAGGATGTCAACGAGGAAAGAACCTCTAAAACCGTTGCGTGACAGAGCAAGGTAAAACGAAGCTACGATATAAATTAGGGCAGCGTTATACTGTCACTGAAAGCGCGTGTCATCGGGGTAATAATAAACCTTCCAAGGTCGGGCCAAAAACTACAAGCAAAGTGCGTGCTGCTTTCTGGATTCTTTATATTGGCAGTCGAATTTAAACTGTACTTATAGCGATATTAGCGATGGTAGCCTAGTTGGTAGCCTGGTAGCCAGAGAAAGCGGGTTTAAACCCAGCCAACTTTGTTCATTGTGTGAACATATGTGCGTATTGTATGTCATCTGCTACATGACTGGTGTTGGCGGTGTTTGGCGACAGGCTCGCCCCCTGTCACATTTGGGACTGAATATCGTCCGGCGAAGTGTGTATTACATCTCTGCCAGCCCCCTCGGGGGAAAGGCGTGATGATATGATATGCTAAAAAAAAACTAGCCCCCCCTGAGGTTTCATACGTGCTCAAGAACCGTTTTTTTTTTGAGATGAAAGGTACCTATATCCTATTCTGTACCCCTGACAACGTGTATGTAAAATTTAATGGGAATGACTGAAAGTGTAGAAAACAAACGAACAAACTCACTTTCATATTAATGAAATTTAAAATAAAAACGTGGGTAATAGCATTAGGTATATAACAAACAGTTTTACGCGAAAAAAAAAATTCATACATGATATGAGTAAAATAACATTTTACGTTGTTTACACTTACCTTGTATCACAGCGTCCTAATTTTTAGTTTGCAAAACTCTTTATGCTATGACACGAAAGTTCATGTTCGCATAGATAAAATGAGAATTTTGACGATTGTTCAAACGAATATATATATGCTTGATACTTCATTATTTTGAAAAGACTTCAAAATGCATCTTAAAAGTAAAGTGCTATGCTCCTTTCTATGATAATGAGATAGCTAAGTTTCACTCAGTAAAAACTCTGAGTAAAAGATGCTGGCAATGAGTTTCGTAATATTACATTGGAATTAATTTTAAAAGTCCATGAATAACTATAGCGGTTCCAGTAGAAGTTCTTCAATTAACATAACTTTAGGAGCTTAGATTTGGTCGCCTACAAAAGCAATAGAATTTGGAATTAAATTCGACGATCTTATCTTCAAAAATAAAGTTTTGCTACCTAATTTAGCTTCTGTTATGAATATAATGTTTTTAGGTTTGTAAAGAAATGCTTCTCGAAAACTGTGACAGTTTTTGCTTTACGTTTTTTTTTATTGCGGTATATACGACACGAATATGAATACCTAAATAAATAAGGTTAATTTTTAATGGCCCTATAGTTAACAACATTGGGTTAAAACCATAATACCAAACAGTCACAATAGATAAATTTATATATTTAAGAAAATGTAGAGGTTTCTATTTGTTTTTCATTTTAATGTGGAATTTATGTGTAATTTTTCTTTTTCTATTGTTTTAATTTCTTGTATTTCACTGTTTAGATTTATTTAGAGATTGCTGTTTTTTATTTAATGTGTGTGTATTGTACTTAACATGTGTCTATGGATCATAGTTATCCGAAATAAAGTTTAATTATTATTATTTCATTTTTAAAAGGTAAGACTATGCTAATGTCAATACAAATGTATTCAAGAGTTCAGCTTGCGCGTCTTGTTTTACCAAAACATTTGTACTTTCACACATTTACATTCGTCATGTCTTTGCAAAAATTAGACCTTACCGTTGATACCTGAATGGAAAATTTATACAATAGTCGAGAAAGCCTTAAGACGATATTACATTTTATAGTAGCAGACCAAAATCTCACATTGCCACCGAAATATTGCCACCTCTACATATCCTAACGACGTCATTATGTAGATTTCGTCCTACATTTCTACCCTATATCAAACGCAAAATGCCGCATTCAAAACCCTCTCAAATCTTACTCGTAGGGTTACCACATTGTAAGATACTTTTAAAGAGAACCCGAGAACCCGTAGAACCCGTATAGTATTAAAAACGTTCTTACGGGAAATAGCGGAAATAGTGTAGAGTTCATGAGAAAAAGTATTTTGCTTCAGAAATGGAAAATGACGATGCCAGAATTTTATATTTGCATTCAGATTCTTAGAAGAATGAACAACATAAAAATGTACTTTTTAGAATGTAAATATTTTGGTAAAATTAATTATCTAAGTTTATTATGAACCAATTTAAAAAAGTATAGATTTTTTATTTTTTTCGAATTTATGAAGTTTATTGATTATCTTTTTATCTGTTCGTTATAAGAAGATACGCCACATGTCTTCTGTAATCAGAAATTTGGCTAATCACGAATACAACATATAGCCTTCTTGCATAGTCCGTGATTACATTTTCGACAACTTAACATTCAATAATATCTGACTGCGAAGTATAAAACAATTTAATTTTCTTTACAGCCCTACAGTCTTCATTAAATTCCACACAATGAGAGCGACCGTTACTGAAAAGGCCACAAAAGGCAACAAGAGATTTTATAATTGCTAAGAAGAGAATCTGTATTCATGAGGCAGGTACTTAAGTATTTGAGATTCTCAATGCTTCACCCAGTTTAAGATTTATAAGTAATCTTTGGCTTAAAATAGGCTGGTTCCAAAAACAATTTGAAGGTTGGACGATTTTCAGGAGATGAAATTTATTCAAAAGTAAAAACAATGTTGAAGTTGGTTAATGATAATGAAAAGTGCTCAAGTATTATTGAAGTATAATTTTGATCGTCTGCACGATTTATTTCGAGAACACTTTGACTGCTGAAAACACATACGTTGTGTTTTTTCGGGCGCAACGCCAGTGCGGCTAAACACGCAAGGCGTGTTCGGCCTAAATTCAATACAACCGTGCGGCAAAACACAGACGTGTGTGTTTATCTCCGACGTAACGCCAGTGCGGCCGTACACGCGTCGCGTGTTTGCCTACAATTTTTTTTTAAAACGAGCTGAACAGTATCCTGATGGTAAGGGGCAATGCCGCTTCACTACTGCAGTAGCATACAACTTTTTTTATACAATTAGGTACGATTTTAAATTAAGAAATAAAATTATTTCGTAAAATGAATAGTCGTAGTTCTTATTATCTTAATAAAACGCTATTTTGACTATTTTGATACTATTACAACAAACTTCGAGTAACAACCGCTGGGTGCAGCTAGTAAATACATAAGTATTCATTCGTTAAGTACCTACGGTGTAGATATGGAACACTAATGTTCCCACGAGGCTACAGCTGTTGGTGGAAGATATAGTAGAACAAATGGTAACTACTTGTCTTTTCTGCCTAAATTCAGTTACATACATTGAAATTCTTAAACATCTATTGTTTGCTCACATCAAACACGACTAGCGGCAAAATATTTATTCGCAAAGTTTTAGGTAGGTACAACTCGCTTAGTGGAACTAGAGCGCGGCGGCACCCGTTCCAGGTAGGATAACAAAAGGATTATCTGTGAAAAGATTAACTCTTTCTTACGTTTAGACAGTATTTACTTCGTTTTCTATTGTTTTTGCAATAAACGCTTCAAATTTATCACTTGCCGTTTCTCTTGAGGCTATAAACGGCTTCCAATAACAAAATTCAAAAAGTTCCGACTGCAGTAATGAAATAACAAATTTCCAACCCATTATTCAAAAAACAAGGTCTAGCATTCCGGCAGCAAAAACGTCACTCGTCATCAGTCTCTTTCGACCGATTTATAAATGACTTAGTTTGGTCTTGCTGCATCGATTGATTTTTTTTTTTTTTATTAATTTATTCATGACCATGGATACTCGTCCTTCAGTCGGATTCTTAGTAATATTTTTTCCTTCAGTAACAGATGATGGGATGATGATGATGAGGTGATGATGAAGAAGACGATGAATCCCTCCCCTTTTCCCATTCCAGTAAAGTTATGGATACTTTACTGAAACTCTACGTGAAGTTTTGTAGAGAACACGAAAAATCGCGTTTCGCGATGTTTGTATCATTTGCCCACACTCGTGCACGTTGACGAACCGGTAAACGTTAATAATCCACCATTATTACAATTTAACACTCGAAGAATCACAAGTTTTATAAAATAATACAAAAACACGACACCATCTTTTCGGTTCCCGCCAAAACTCTGCATCGATTGACGACACTATGTGTTGCCCACGTGACCAGAATAGTTGCCCACGTGACCAGAATACTGGCGGAGTATGTTATTATACCATGATCCAACCGTGCTGCTTATTATTTTGACAGTCTGTTTTCGACTTTCATAGTAATGGTTGTGTTGTTGTGCTTCTACCATGGCTGTAGACGACGTTCAACAAGCGCTTTTTGATATGTTTGGAGATCCAGATATGTAAGTAACTACTATTTTTATTATTTTGTGTTTAGCCTAATTTTAAATAACGACCGCGCGCTATTGTGCCTCTCGATGGGTTAATGTCTCTGACAATGCATACCTACCACATTTTATACTATTTTAAAATAAAACTTGACAAAGAAATTATTTGACTATTTATTATTAAAAATATATAAATAATTTAATATACCTACTAAGTAAATCAACAAAATTTAATGCAACAGTCGAAATCTGGAACAAACAAAAATTTGCTCTAGTTCCACTAAGCGAGTTGTACCTAAAACTCGACTCGACCGACCGCCAGTGCGGCCTTACACACCAGGTGTGTAATTCACCGGCGCGAGCAACGGCAGTGCGGCTTTACGCGCCAGGCGTGTTTACACGCCTAGCGTGTAGCGCCGCACTCGCGTTGCTCGACCGAACGCCTGTGCGGCGGTACACGCTAGGCGTGTAATTATCATTACATAAGCATTTTCTGAGAAACACCTCAGCAGTCAAAGTTTTTTGTTTATTATTGAGAGTCGTGCTTGAAAACTTATTTACATAAATGACATGTTCGAAAGTGGTAAGCACACATAAGTTGATGTAAAAATCTCGGGCTCAGATCTCAAGTGACGCTATCGAAATAAATATACTGTAGTTGAACTTGACATCGTTTTTTAACCCACTTCCAAAAAAGAGGAGGTTCTCAATTCGACTATGTTTTTTTAAAAATATAAGTTACGCGATTACTCCGCTAATTATGAATCGATATTAATGATTCTTTTTTTGTTTGGTAGATCACATTTTAGAATTGGTCCCTTATAAATTTTATTGAAATCGGTCAAGCAGTTTTTAAAATGCCAACAAAAATCAAAAAAATGTTTCCATGGATGAAGGCCTGAAGGGAAATCGGCTTTTTAAGCTTTTCTTTTTTTTATTAATTGACATTTAAATTGATTAAAATATTTTAGAACTAGCGAGTACAACAACGTAATGCCCTACACATCGGTTTCCTTAGCTACAAGTTAATTCATTGTTCAGATTTGAACCAGCACCCCTCGACATTGCATCCAACCTTGCCAACCATTCCATCCAAATACCATAAATACTTCCTGGCATTGATTGATCTAATACGTCTCAAGGCACTATAGCGTCACTTATCTACTTCATATTTGGCTAGCTCATCTTTACCTTTGACTTTGCTTGCGTTTCATGACTATGACACTTATGGCCACTTGTAATATATATAAAAATTGCCTGAGTCCTTGTTTAACTAAAAAAAAGCGACATCGTTTTATGCTCGACATACCTACGAGTACAATACACACGAAACGCTTTGGTTCCTCGTTTCTCATACGGACCGCTAGAGTGTGGAATACTCTGCCAGAGTGTGTGTTCCCTGACACTTATAATCTGGGTGTCTTCAAGTCTCGAGTGAATCGGTTTCTTATAGGCAAGCGTGCTCCATCGAAGGCCTCATCACTGCTTATCATCAGGCATGTTGGCGGCCAAACGCTTATTAAGTAATTAAAAAAAAAAACTAGTTTAATCTACTCCTAGCTAGCTTTTACCTACATTTTTTTACACGGATCTCAAGCCATTCCTTAGGAGAATCTAAACTATATGTGCCCGATAAGCGAATATATCGCTAGGAGTCTTTGAAAACTAGTTTTAAGCAAGGACTCAGCTAATTGTTTAATGAAGTGGAAGTGGCCATTGAAGATTGTGTTTCCTATTAATGAAGGATATTTGAAAATCGGAGCAGTAATTCAAGAGATACACAACCATTGCAAGACCACTACAAATATTGCCAGTTTGTAAAAATACACGTTTATAATTGAACAAAAAAAAGACAATTACAGTATTTTTGATAAAACAAAAAAATTAACTACAGCTTGCAGTTGGATACAGAATTGTAGTCGAATGATTATCTCGTGTAGATGTTGAAGCGTAACTTTCAAGTATGACCGATGTTCCGTGAAAGACTAATTCGTCTCGCTAGTTACGCCACTTGCGTTTTTGAGATAAATAAAGATATTTTTGCTTGGGGGTACTAAGTAACCAACTGGCTATGTTTATTTTTTTGAAGAAGGAAGTACTGTAGTAACTATGGTATTCGGAATATAAATCTAAAAAAAATATTAATTTATGAAGTCAAGAATATTTTACTACTTTTACAGTTTATAGAATTGACTCTCCATCTAAAAAAATATTTTTCTTTTTATGGTTAAGTTTTTGTACTAGAAGGATGGCGCTCAATAAACCAAAATCGGTTATGGTAAGGTTAAGTCAGAAATTCAAATTAAGTTTACTGTCATCACGCTATGAAAGCAATATCGTGCATACAGTTCTAATACTCATCGCCGTTGTCAATCTGTAGATATTTTATCGACGCAAGTTAATAAATTCAATGTTCAGACGATGTCCATGTGCTTCGAAAAACATTAATTATTTTTAAAATGTACAATGTTTTTTAAAAACTTTTCATTGCGATAAATGAAAACAACATCCTTGAAAAGTTCAAAGATTTTCTTTGAAAAAAAAAAAAAATTCATTACATTTTCACATAATCAACATTAGAGTAACTTTTTTTTGATCATGTTGAAAAATAAACGAACGTTATTGCAACATGTGTTTAAACTTCTTGCTATTTTTTTATGTATGCACATGTACAATAGGTAAATTCGATCACGTTTCTCGGCTTCTGATAAGAAACCTATAACAGCTTTATTGCTCAACGTCTACTCGAATTTTTGATGAAAGTTTTTTTAAAACGGTTTTCATGTGAGTGTATAAATATTTTTTTAATTAAAATGAGCGAAAGAAACTACTAAATTGGAATAAAATATAAAATAATTAGCTTTGACATATCATAAAATCGTAATCTTAATATTTATTATGATGCAAAAGACATTTAATAATGATACTAATTTAACATAGAGACAATCTCTATGTCATATGATTATATCATGACATAATTATCTATGCTATAACAAAGCCAAGATGATGCCATTAAATCATGTACGTACACAAACATTCTTAGCTTGAATGAACTGCTGTCTGAAGTGATGCCAGATCGCGTGTCACTCTCGGTCAGATTTAGAGATAAGCTCTAGTTTTGTAGAGCTAGGTCATGACCACTCTCATTACCACTCCGCACACCTGGCCACTTCACACTCGCGACCCCAACACTCAAATATAATCTCAAACTCGAAAACATACCCAATGTCACCTTCATGAATAATTCAAACAGATTTCAGCACACGCCAATTAAAATTGACACTCAGAAAAATACATCTTCAAGTTAACAATAGCCTTGGTGACGTTATCGCGAAGAACAAGTAATGTATTCTAAGCACGATCCGAAGATCGTGGAGCCGTGAAAACGATTCGTTTTCCTCTCTTACGACGCGTGACAACATACAAATTACGATGCATATCACCGGTGAACAATCGAGACATTAACAAGAGCCATCCCTGAGCGTAAACGCGGACGCAAACAAACGCGGCCTTGAACGTTAAGCAGATCGCCTGAAATACACGCCGCGTGGAAATAGCCTCGGTGAAAATACGAGCACGTGATGTTACGTACCTCGCGTACGCTTCTATGGAGAAAATCGATGGTGCTTGCCACTCGGCGACCGGCGGCCGACTGAGCCACTGTGTCAGCGGAACGCGCCCCACCCGAACCTCCGCCCGCCTGACTCTATCACAGCTATTAAAAAAATATACTTGCACAGTTTACGACACTTTTGTAAATACGGATGTGGCACTATTTTAAATTTAAGATGTAACGAGACGGCGTCTACGAGATGAGGTTCCGTTGTTGATCGCGATGTATCGCGGCGGGAGGCGAGCGCGCGTGCGATCGGGTCGGAGCGGGGCCGTGGACTGGCCGCAGCTCGCGAGCCGGCGAGGCGCGAGGTGCCTCCCTGCCCCGCCGTGACGTCGGCTCCGGCCGCGCCGCTGGAAATTAGCAGCTTCCCGAGCGAGGGTCGCCGGATGTAGGTCACGGGGACTGGCCTGCACTTGCCCACTCCAGCGCGCTCATACTCGCTCACAAGTTTAAGGACATAACTACTTCTGATTAGGCGCACAAAGCACGCTTGCCTACGCCGTAGCAGGAAACGGGCTCTCGTAGAACCGTAGGCGTACGTAGCGCGATCGACGTATCGTAGACCCCTCCATAACAGACAGCTTCTTCAAAGAAGTGCGATATCCAGATTTATCTGTTTTTTAATTTTCTAAGAAAAAGAAGATCGAAATAATTTCACTTGAATTATAATTAGCAAAACTTTTCAGACTCCGTTTTTTGCAGCAATACGATGCTACGGTAATAAACTGTAACAGAATTTGAATAAATTGCTTGACTTTAATTTTGACCTACCTAAACTAATAAAAGTCCTATGCAAATACAAGATAAATAATGTAGATACAATTTTAGCTAGAATTGGGTTTTTACGTGTCAATAAATAATGCTTGGTATGCAGATAGTGTTGTAGGACTGTCTATTCTTATTCTAAAAACATTTTTATTCCTTCTTATGCGATTCCTAAGTCGAAAGCATTCTCTTGTAGACTGTTACGTTGTTGCAATTATTTGATCCTCTTGGATGTAGCTTGAATAAATTTATATACGAATACATGTTACTTGAAAAAATGGAGTGAAATGGAGCAGCTAGCTACTGATTTATTAGATTTTTCACTATCTGAAAGCTTTCGAGTATTTTTTTGGTGCAGCATTTTTTGTGTTACTTTTTGTACATATTTAACAAATGTGTTACCAGTTTCCGCACCCATCTGACGTATCTTGAGGTGATAATAGAATGAAGTGATCGTGATAGATGTTGCTGATAACTGGGTTTAAGTCACGATTGTTGATTTTGGAGCTAGTTTCCTGGCTGTGAAGGTTTTCTAATGTTTCGTGTAAGTAACTTGGAATAGGCTGAGTGGCTACTCTTAGTGTTCGTTTTTGGGTCTTTGGCATATGGCATAGATTGGCGGCAGTGGATCTAGGATTTTGGTTTGGAGCGCTTCATTTAGATGAGGATAAACACAAGAGCATCTCAAAATCAGACATTTTCGACTATTTAAGAGTATGATTCAAATATTTGGGGCTTGAACTCCTTAGCCCCCGTCCTGAATTCGTTAGTACTTAGCTCTTTTAATAATTGTACTATACTACCCAAATTAGGATAATATTTTTTAGTACACAACAAAGTGTTGACTATAAAAAGGATTGATTAATTATACATACATACATACATATCGTGACGCCTTTCCCCCGAGGGGGCTGGCAGAGGTGTAATGCAACACCCACACTTCGCCGGAAGATATTCAGTCCCAAATGTGACAGGGGGCGAGCCTGTCGCCATGCACTGGGCTCCAGTCATGTAGCAGATGACATAATACGCACATTTGGTACACAATTAACAAATTGGTGCGTGCCGTCTGCTGGGTTTGAACCCGCTCCCTCTGGCTTGAGTGGTGGGGCCTTCTCCAACTAGGGTATCATCGCTTCCTATTTAATTATACTCGTAAAAATATCAAAATTATTATTCTCTACCTAAATGTTAAACCAAACCAAACCTCTTTTTCTTAATTCAGATGCATTGTAAGTATATCCATAGAGTGTCTTGCACTTTCGTATAAAGCTACCCCGATGTTGTTATGTCACTGACTAATTTAGCAAATCTTCCAGACATTTTTCATTTCGCGAATTTGTCATACTCCGAAAAGTTTGTTTAGTGCATTGGTGCTGAGAGAATTTTGCACTTCTTGATATAGCTCAATCGTACCTTGGCAAATTAACAAAATTTGTAGTTCCATTTCTCAGTCACAGTTGAACTCGATCATTTATTTTGACAAGGTAGTGAAGTGGGAAAGGATTGGTCGCAGTTGGTTATGTTCATATGTAGTTAAGCCTGGAGTTTAATCTAAAAGTTTTCGCTGGGTTCAGCCACCGTTGATGGGATTTTTTTGTAATATAGACTGTCGAAGAAGCTAGTTATTTATAGACTAGTTGTAGGTTAAAATGGAGTAGCTATCTTTAGGGGTTAGACGTTCGATATCTAGGTAGTATGAAGGCACACGAACGAAACCTTGCTCTACTACAGACTCATGCAGAGACTGATTGCTGTAACTGAAATCGGTAAGGAATCTTTCATAAATGTAGGTATTCAAAATATGAAAAAGTACTCACCTAGTCTTATTGGAACCGTTACTATTTTAACCCTACCCTGGTAGCAAAATTTGTGTTTAAACAGTCAGGTAAATTTTGTTTTACCCAACTGTTTAAAAAGAAAGGTATTATTTTTCCAGAATATGTAACTAGGCTAGTATGTTTGTCTGTTTGATTTACAATTAATTCAGATGAAAAACGAAAAAGATTAAAAAAGTAGTTAAGGCAAAGAAGGATATATCATTGTAGTTCTACTTTTGACAATGGCATGTAGAACTGTATTCACTGGTAACGCACTATCTACGGCAATTTGCTACCATAACTAATTGAATGATGGCAAATCGGAGTAATACTTTCTATGCGTAGTTAAACACGCAAGCAGCTTGCAAATGCGCAAATTGTACTTCGTCATTTCATATTACTTTGATAGAGCATAGCGCGACAAATTGCCCAATTACGACATGCAAGAAGTTACGCAAAATATTTGATTTTACAGCAGAATGAATTCTAAAATGGATACAATTGTTGATGCTTTCCAGTAAAATATATTAAATTAGTAACGGATACTAATGCATGCTGAGAAGCAGTTTCCATGCGGTATTTTGGTTTTGTATTTCGTTGCTAATTTACTTTTCAAACACAATCCAATGTTTGTTCAGTTTTTAACGAACAATCAAATTAATATGCGTACGAACCGCAAATTAATCACATTCCAATATGGCTGATAGGCTGAGCTTCATGCCAATTAGGGAAATTGGTTGCAAATAGAGTCTATCGGCTGCATGTAATATGTAATATATAGTCTGTATAGTTATATTGCTTCAGTGTAAAGTGTTAAACAGGATTAGTGAAGCTACGTCATGGAATTATATAGAGTTATTTAGACTGTAGAATTATCGTAGGCTGATTGTGTGGAATTAACGCGAAACAATGTAAGGATTAGCAACGAGTAGACTTATTCAAATAAGTATTCCACTTGCGCGAACGCCCTTATTGTGTTTAGATTAAAACCCACAAGTTATTAATGTTTTCATATATATGTAAATATCTGTTCGAAGGGGTTTAGGTGGATCCCGGATCAATTCCACCTTTTTATGCGAATACAGACAAAGAGTGGGACGTTATGCCTACTCGTTTTTTTCTCAATTTGTGCAGCCGTACGGCCGTATTGTTTTACAAATTGGGAGTCTTAATTAAGGTTTTTATGAAGCAGTGTAATGGAAATAATATTTTATTTGCATAAAGTGTTTACTTTTGAGCATCGACAGTGTTTTTGATCCAAATTTTCCGATGAGAATTTTTTTTTATTTATGTTTGTAGTTGTAAAAATTCTAATATCTAATATAAATCATTTAGGCTGGCATAATCGCTCAGCGACTATTGCCTTAAAAAAAGTGAATATGAAAAAAATAATAAACAAATTAACTCTTAGTAGAATGAATCACAATAATATTATAAATGCAAAAGTTTCAATGGATTACAATGGATGGATGGATTTATATACAGTATATCAGTATATACGAGTACATATCCATCCAAACTGTCGACCAAAATTGATGGATCGAATGGATATTCGTTACTCAATCACGCCAGAACGGCTAAACGAAACTGGATGAAATTTGGCACAGTGATAATATTCTGAAATAGTTATTTAAAAAGGGTGGAAACCATCTTTCTGAGTATTTTAAAGATAAGTCTGATTGTAAGAGTTATTTCAGTGTTTTAACGCCAAGAAGTTTTGAGAACTTTACCAGCTAAGTTCTAAATAAACTTAAACGATACTACCTTCATTCATCGTCAAAAATAGCTTACACATCCTTCTCTCTGAATCGGGTAGAAATATCGATTTCCCATTGGTAGAGCACAGGCTTCGGGAAAGGGGCTGGTTTCGTGATAAATTGCCACATCGTGACGGGAGAGATCCCGAATTTCCCGAAATCAGGACGAAGTAGGGCGAAGTAGGCTTCACGGTAATTATGGATGTAAGTAAGTGATTGTGTAGATTTTTTCCCTTTTTTGTGGTGAACGGGTGTTGGTTAGCACATGTTTGTTGAAGCGAAATTTCCGGGGGTATTCAGTTGTTGTTTCCTTGAATTGGGTAATTGAATAATTTGTGGTTGCGGGGTAAGGAAGATAGAGAAATTAGCAAATACAAAAAACCTCTATAATAAGATTAAATACTTATCGCATTATGCTAGAAAAAAATACTTAAGGCTAATGTTATGTACTTACTGTTGTAGTATTCAAAATTGAACAAGTAAATGTTAATCCTGATTTAATAGATCTACTTTCAAAGTGCAATGTTACTATTATCACACGAATATTATAAAAGCGAAAGTGTGTGAGTGTGTAAGGATGTTGTTATGTTTGTTTCTTCTTCACGCTCAAACGGATGGACGGATTTTGATGAATTTTAGTATGGAGGTAGCTTATACTCTGGATTGATATATGTATAGGCTTTTCACCCGCGAGTAAAACCGCAGGGCGCAGCTAGTTAAGTATGTTTGTGCACTAAGTATAATTTCACTATTAAGATCTACTAAGTGCTTTACTTAAAAAGCAGGCAGACCATCTGATAGTATGTAGTGGAAACACCATCACTTAAGGGCATCAAGGGCATCTATACTTAATACTTACCTAGAGCTTAGTCATTTATACTTTGTTTACTCCCTTAAACAAACGCCAAGTCTCGCACTGAATTATTTCTGAACGTTGTAAGTTACTAAATTAGAATTAAGGTAGAAAGTCAATTTGTTATTACGCCATAATGAAGTCTTCAATCTACGATGAAACGTAACAAAAGGAAAGTAATTTAACCTCAATAAAGCTAATTCCAACAAAAGCTCCATTAATATTAAAACTTCTCGACACGACCTTTAGTTCCTTTGATATCCTGAGATCAGTATAAAGCCAAGTATTCAATTAGGAACAAGCTTGGCAACAGTTGCGAGGCGTCGGAGAGCTGGAGAATATGGTCAGCAAAACATGCTGAATCATTTCTCTGTAATATTTCTTGCTTTTTGTGTCAAAAATCTGTCTTTGGTAATTCTGATGGAAATATCAAATATCAGGTAAGCATTTACTAAATTAAGTACATACTTATGATGAATATGAAAGGTCAGCAATGCTCACCTTTCTTTCTTCTATTCTCGTTATCATATTTTCTATTCTTGTTGAAAGCCAGATAAATAACGTAAACAAATAAATGAAACACATAAAACACATAAATAAATGATATACACAAATGATGAACACTTAAAAGCAAAACGCTTAGTCACTATCAGCTGGCATCGTACCCAAAAAATGGGCGACGTTACCTTGTTTAATTAAAAAAGATTTGTACGTCACTAACACGTTGTCCCACAAATTGCCGAACATTTAGCTAATGAATAACCCGCTTTAACCCTTAGAGAGCTCCAACCCCGCTTCATATAAAATTCAAAGGCATACGGATACGTACCTTTTGTTATTCCTCTGTTTTCTTGGAAAAGTGCGTTATTGTAAGTCTTTTATGAAACACGCGCTGAGATGAAATGGGAATTGACATTTCGGGAAAGCTATGCCTTTCATTGAAATTGGGTGATACGTTTTTGTGTCGTTGGTATTGTTCACGTATTTTATTCGAAGATGGTAGAAATACGTGAGAATATGAGTTACTGGAAAAGTAATTTCAGATTCCACAATAACGTATAAAACTTTCAGTGAATTCATTTTGAGATCTGATATCGGAATCTTTTAAGAACGCGTTACCAATCAGATCAGAATCAGTTGAGTAGAACGCGTGATTAATCAGTTGAAATTCGAATTGTGATAATCAATTTCTATTTGAGTTTATTTTACGTTTGCTACGAGTATAATAACTAGGTATATGATAGGTTAGCTGCCCATAAAAATAACAATTAGCTGAACTTAGCTTAGTTAATTATCTTTCCTTTTTTTGAAACGTGCATTTATCTAGTAGCTCGGCCACACATTGGTCATAATTGCAATAATCTAGTTCTTGGGCCAAGACACCAATTATTGGTGTCATAAATTTGTGAAAAATTATTAGATGTGTATCAGTTTTTGGACATATAGTTGATGTTAAAGCCAACGTGTCACAGTAATAAGGTTTAATATTGATTATTGGCCATTTCAAATTGAAGCCAAGCTTGGACCGAAAGTTGGATCAGCGTGATGATACAGATATCGACTCACAACAAGAAGTCGACCGAGGTGTCGTTACGTTCATGTTGTTTGCCCTTGAATTCCGTTGCTTCGTCGCCTAGAACGTCGTTCCTGGACCATTCTCAATTTTAAATAAGGAAGACATAACGATAAATTAGAACTATTTCGTACACAAAATCTTATAATGGCGCCACCATCGTATTTCCTCAACAAAACTGACAGTCATTCGAAGCAAAATGTTAGTTCCATTCTTTATCTAATTCTCCAGACCAGTTGGTCGATCTGTAAACTCCGTCTCAAACCCGAAGGCCATCAACTGCATTTCCTCCTTCCAAAATCGAGTTCCGCTATAAAAAGTTGTTTACGAAGATGCACGAAAAAAGCCGAAGGGCCTCGGAGGCATCCACGCGAATAATAACGTAATAAGAAAATCATTTCCGATCCTGAAACAAATAAGGACATTTCCATTTGGTTCCGCTCCTGTCCTAATTACTTTTGTTCCAGCAAGAACGCTATTAAGATGATGAATTTCTTGGATACCTTATTTATGAGGAGATTAAGAAATGCCAAAGTTATGCCGGAAGATAAGTACTTTCAGAGTACTGTGATTCGGCTCAGTAGATTATCGAAGTATCGAGATTGGGCCGATGGAAATTTCAGAGTAAAATCATAACACAACAAATCGTCATGCCTTTCTTTCGGAGGGGCTGGAAGAGGTGTACAACACCCACACTTCACCGGACGATTTTCAGTCGCAAATGTGACAGGGGGTGAGCCTGTCACCATACACTGGGCTCCAGTTGTTTAGCAGATGACATTAAATTTTCAAGAAAATTTATAGTAAATAGTTCATTAATCATTATATTTATGTACTTACAACTTTAGAATTGAACTATGGCTAGTTGCGTCTCACGGGAACCGTTACTTTTTTCGAGATGAAATGTACCCTATCTGGGGTACGGTAGTGCTCCCGCCAAGACTAGCTTACAAAGGCACATCCGTACATTCTCGAAATACTTTTCTGTACCTCGAACAACGTCCATGCGAAATTTCATAAATATTGTGGTTGAGTAGTTAAGACTTGAAAGCGTAACAACTAATTAAACGAACAAACATACTCATATTTACGTTTATAATATTAGTTTGTTAGGATTGGGATATACAAGTCCATACATAAATGGTAACTGGTAACTTTAACACTTATCACTCTTATCTTTCTAAACTTTGATAAGTAAACTATATGTCAGATAAAGATAAAATGTGGTAATGATAGCACACGAGATGATGATAAAGTTTTACTGAAAAACAGTCTGCGAGGATGATCTATTATAGGCATTATTTTTCACGTACTTTTTGCAGGTGGTGGGATTAGTCATATCACAGAAAAGCAAACAACACCAGAGAATTAGACAATAACAAAACCTATTCAAACAAAAAAATTACCAAGTCATTTTCGACAACTACCAATTAGTTAAAGAATATTAACAACAATTCCTTTTCAGACCGCTTTGCTAAATTTAAGAGAGCTAAAAATATATTTGTCTTTGTTATCACTGCGTATTAGACAAGGACATCAATGCTTTTAGCTAGTTCAAATTTAGCAATTTAGCGTTCTGAATAGGGCTTAATAGACCGTTAAAAAGATTATCGTTTTGGGGAACACGGATATCAGAAAACGTAAGTTCTTAAAAGAAAAGAAATCTCGAAAAAATTACAACTATTAGAATAGAATAGAATATTTTTATATTCAATATAAAATATATACATAGGTACAGAAAGTGTTCTTATTTAGTGGTTCAGAGTTTCAAAAGTTTGCTCATCGCGGGCGTGCAATATGAGGTTTTTAAAAACTATGTTTATATTATATACTAGCTGTCACCCCGCGACTTCGTTCGCGTTTGTTATTTATATAAATATAAGTGAGCTATCCTCTCTGTTAAGTTAAATCGAACTGCACACGGTGTGCAAATTTGATTGAAATTGTGCAATTTTGTTAAGTAGTTTAGGAGTCTCTATAGCGGACAAACAACGTAACACGTAATTTATAAATATTAAGATTATGTGGCATTGTTGACTTGATGAATAGATATATTGTACTTATGTTTAGAGCGTAAGATTTCCGCACGTTGAGCTAACATTAAAAAAGTAACTTTCGTTATTTCTAATAAATAAACACATTTCTAAAATAAATATTCCAGTTAGGGTGAGGAAGCCGTTTTCTCTAAATATACAACGCAGAGTATCCATCCTATTTAGATTAAATAGAATACGAAGACATTTCTTCTGTAGCAGAACGGTCGACTCTACGTC
Organism: Peribatodes rhomboidaria; assembly: GCA_911728515.1. NCBI lineage: Eukaryota > Metazoa > Arthropoda > Insecta > Lepidoptera > Geometridae > Peribatodes > Peribatodes rhomboidaria. Next base: position 12,655,904 of record OU452172.1, read on the forward strand.
CACAGAGTTCCCTCAAAAGATAACCGTACATGAGAGATATTTAATAAATCAACTTCTACAGTATATCAAATCAATCAACCGAGTGCAACAACCTCTGAGCTAGCAACGTAACAAAAATCACTATAGTTTTCAATTGATTTTGTATGATTCGGCACCAGCATTTAATGGACACAAAGCATCATGTCATATTAGAGTCAATTGGTTACTGTACCAATACAATACAATACGAAAACTCTTTATTGACACCAAATACAAAATAAATCTAAATTTAGGAGCGATCTCTTCCAGACAACCTTTGGATGGAATAAAAACGGAGGTGTGTGCTAAAAAAAAATTAAGGTTAAAAATTTTAAGTAATGTACTTACGAATTTGAGAGTTATAATAAACTTACATACTAATACCTACACACATAATTCAAATTTCAATTTAATTTCAAAAGTTCTTTATTACACGATAATGAATACAGTTAAATACTTAGCTAGTGTACATAAAATCCTAGCAGTACAAGACGGTACATATATAATTACTTAACACAAATAATTACATTACTACATAAATAATTAGTAAGTAGGTACCAAATACAATCATAGCGAAACAAAGATAATTGTAAAGAAAACAATGTTTTGAGGGAGTATCCGATTATAACCAAATTAAACCAAGTAGCCAAGTGGTTTTCTTAAGAAAACCGTAAACTTTCTAACTCTCTACTTCAATTACTGTAAACTGAATATAAACAGGATTTCCCCAAATCCTCACCAAACTAAGTACTTACCAATTTCGCCTTGAAGGCTGTCAATTTTAATTACTCAGTAATCTGAAACTATCCCACAACAAACAACTTAATTTAATCCAGCTGACAACAACACTTCTGTGAAATACCTCAGATCCAGTAGAAATAGTACGAAACATAAGGGACGCTTAATAATTCACAGCGTAATACCAGAAGGCAAGGTAGGTTGTATTACCTTTGCAATTAATAATTCCAACTGATTAGCAGGTTGATGCTATGCTAGAGATAGGTTTAGTTTGTACTGCGTTCCTATTTGAAATCATCCGTTAGCTGAATGATCTTCTCATTATACTACTATCATAATACGAATAATGTAGCGCTCAAAGCGCAGCTTAATTAGGTGTTGGTAGCGAATTACCGATGCTAAATAACGGAAGACACGGTCAGTCCTAGGATGGGTGACCGCGGGTGGCATTTACAACTGTGAGCTACCGTGACTCAGATGACACGTTAAATTGTAGGCCCCGGTTGTTTGTTCTATAACAACAATCGTCAGGCCATGTCATGGCCTTCGGGCGGTCTAGAAACTCTGACATCAGGGCTTGCCTTCTTCTAGAAGAAGACGATAAGCAAAGAGAGCAAGTAAAGATACTGACGAGCCTCTAAAGTTATCTACAGAGTGACAATGTGCAATTTCAATAATTTTTATGACTTTTGCACTTCTCTAGTCATTCATACTTAAGAACAATAGAGGCGGAGATATAGTTCATATTATTGTACATGCCAAATTTCATCATAATCTGAGAAATGGTTTCCAAGAAATTTGACAGGCGCGTTTGTATGGAAAATTCAGAGCGTCGCAGAACCTCTAAGATTTCAGCAATTTAACATTTTCATTATATTTCAAGTCCCATACTTCAGGTGCCGTAGGTACGAGTATGTGACATTCTACAGTTAAGCGTTTCTTGAAAAACGACTTATGTGTTACAGCTAATTTCTGCTCTAAGTTTCACCTACTTAAAAAACAGTTTCAACGCTCAACACGTTGCTTGTTTAAAAAAAGTTTAGCAATAGCGTTTACAGCTACGGTTACGTAAAGCCGATAAGGCGTGTTGCACAAGAACGAACAACGGTGATAAGAAGTGAGAAAATGTAAACATAACGCGCTGCGTTGCTAGTTTAGTTTGAAAACTGACTTTTCAACCATTGACTAATGGAAACGCACCAATTTGTTCATTGCGTGAGCATATGTGCGGATTGTATGTCATCTGCTACATGACTGGAGCCCGGTGTATGGCGACAGGCTCGCCCCCTGTCACAATTGGGACTGAAAATCGTCCGGCGAAGTTTGAGTATTGTATTACACCTCTGCCAGCCTCCTCGGGGGAAAGGCGTGACGATATGACTAGTAGAAAAGTGTTCACGCAGCGTTATTTTACTGAAAATACATTTAACTAAATGTACTCTAAATCCAATCTTGAATTTGGTAATTTCTACATCGAGCCAAAAGTTCTAATTTAGTAACCGATTAAAAGCATCAACACTCAATACTAATGGTTTAATTGGTAATGGATCTTAAAAGTATTAACACTAAAGGGTTCCGTGACGCTCTGAATTTTCAACACAAATGCGTTTGTCAAATTTCTTGGAAACCATTTGTGAGATTATTATGAAATTAGGCTTGTACAATTCAATGAACTACATCTCCGACCCTATGATCTTGATTTTTTTTTAAAAAAACGTCCGCTAAAGTAAATAGAGCTATGACAAATAGCGGAATTTATAAGGGGTCAATTTTGACTGATTTATTTAATAAATAGACAAAGCAAATCAAAATCCCTTTACATAGTGAGGTTGTCTAAATCATTAGCTTTTAAAAAATAAAAATGACGAAATGGCAATCGAAAACCTTTAGCCAATGCGAAGTTAGTCTAAAGTGGTCGCCGGACCCTGAACTGTTTTTTCTTGTCTAGATTATTTAGAGCTTAGTTAAGACTGTTCAGTTCAGCTTATATAATAGCTAACAAAGAAAGTTTTATTTTTGTTATAACGACAATAATTAATTTGACGATCATAGCACCTGTGTGATAGATAACTATTAGATAACAACGTTTAGACGTTGTTATCTAATAGTCTGACTATATTTCACACACTCGCTGTAGCCTGATAGGAAAATTTGATAAATGGAGAGGACGGATGGTAATGCGGACGAATGGGTGATGGATGGGACTAACTTTTCCATAAATAACATTTCTGCTTAGCTTCTAGGTACTCGCAACGAGTGGGCGGTTGATTTGTTAGCGTTTTTGTATTAGGAAAAAATTGAAAAGTGACAGTAAGAATATATATGTGTATGTAACGAGTAGGTAACTCATTAGCAATTTCTTTTAAAAACGACTGTGAAATGCACCGCAAGCGTGGTAAACATTTATGGACGATGAATAAAAAGATTTGGTATACTTGAGTTCAAATGGTTGGTAATAGTTGCTTGGCCCCCGTTACGTAGAATAATAGTAACGCTGACATAGTCCAGCCCAGCAAATTTCGTCAAGCAAATTAGCCGGTAGTTGGACCACTGGATTTTGTCAGTGCGCGCCACTGGCGCTATATATTCCCGTGGTCTTAGTACCGATAGTCTCCGCCGCGCGCGCTGGTATATATATCTAGCAGTGGTCCAACTACCGAAACATAATTTAAAATTGCATTAACTAACTACACTAAAACATTCAGGCTAGGGAAAGAACAATGTAATGCTCAATTAAGACTTATTAGACTGATTCCAACTTAATAGCGGCTGTGAAGTGCGCCGCAAGCGAGACCCCCTCAGTTTCTTGCCTGTTCTTTTGAGGTGAGGTTCCCTTTCCGAACAAGGCGGTCGAGTCATTGTTAATAATAATTAATTTTGTTTTTAACCTTAACTTCAACCGTCCCCGTTAGGGCTCTAGAGCAAGCCCCTTCTGGGCTGCCAGGGCAATTCGACGCCCCTCCCTCGGCGACAGCCCAAGCCGAGGCCGTACCTCAGAGGTGCCCTTGCTCTCGTCGCCCATAGTTTGTAAGCATTTTGAGGCCCTGCGCCATCTGCGCTTGTCTAATGCCCGGTACGCTGTCGAGGCAGTCAGTGGCCAACAGCATAGAGTCATCCAAAAAAAAAAAAAAGCCGCAAGCGTGGCTTTGCGACGCCTTGCCTCTCTCACGCCCGCGCGTATCTTCGTTCTCGCTACTGCGCAGCGTTTCGCGCCTAACTTCACAGCCGCCATTTTGTTTGATTCGGCCAGTAACTATAATTAAGAATTGCTTAGTTTCCTTAGTTCGACTCTACACCATCTACGCCCACGAAATGCTAATGCATTAGTATTAGCTAATAGTAACAAAAGCCGTCGTGGCCGCAATCGGTTAGTTAGATATCGTCATCATCAGTTTACTTCGGACCCATAACGGTATAAGGTTATCAAATAACCTTAACGGTTTATTCAGTAAATAAGTGTATGTGATTTTAATTTATGTAAAGCAGTCACAAACAAACACAACTCAAACAAATTCAGTGCTAATTAACCAACAATTAACTAAACTTATTATAAATCCTCATAAACAGAAGGCAAAGACCTGCAGAAGACTTGCAGCTGACTAATAAAAATTAAATTCTCTAATGTCGCAAACAACAATGAATATTTTGCAGGTATCTCTCAAAGGAGCTGTGTTTCTCACTTGAAATGAGTTTAGAAATTAATGCCTTCAGTCATTTGTTTTAATTAACTCATGAATATGAATAAGCTACGCAGATGACATAGGTAAGGTCCTGTAATTTAGTTTGCTGGCTGGGTTGGCAAGCGGGATCCGCGGAATGCCGACAATTGATATGAAATCTCCGCTATTCATTTATTTTAATTACAAAACTTGCATGCTTGATATTTTGCTTGTTTTTACTCTTTGTTGAACAATGTAAGAGACAGCATCGTCATTTTCCTTGAGGAGAGTTGCGAATAACAAAAAGTTTATAAAAAAATTGGTACATTATCGTTTCCTGTGTGTGATTATTTTTCTGGTTCACGTGAAAAGAAAAATGGTCAAAGGAAATAAGAAATAAAACAGGTAAGGGAGAAGAAGGACGGAAGACGACTATATGAGATGGATGCCTACAAACTCTCATTTTATAAAAGCGTAACGTAAGGAGAAATAGGGACATGGACGCTTGCTTAAAACAATACATTATTGAACGTAGTTATAGAAATGCTAAGCATAAAATTAGACCTACCATAAAGACCTACAAAAAAAAAAACAAGGAATTGGGCAAAGTTGTAACTTTGCCCAATTTCTTGTTTTTTTGTATTCAATGCGGAATAAATAATTTAATGTCATTGATATTAGTGTTTTAGCTAGTTCATTGTTAAATTTATTGCTCTTTGCAAGGAACAAATATGATATTGTCTATAAAACGCAAATGTAAATCTCAAAAAGCCAAATTTTGAGAACTTCTTAAAGCTTTGCCCATTTTGCAAAAACTACTAAACTAAACTTTCCGCTGTTATCTACCTTATTGATAAAGACAATGAGGGCGAATTTTAAATAAGTAGTTTGAATAACATATGGCTCTAGCATTAAACGTTTTACCTTTCATACTACCCGTTAAACTTGAATGGGTAAAGTCACACCTTTTTTGCATGTCTTCAATCGACTAAAGTTGTCACTTTTTATTGTTAGCTTGTAGTAATGTTATCTAGTAAAAGTAAGTACCTAGTCTAAACTACTTATCAATAGTAACTATGACAATGTGGCTTATGTGACAAATACAATACAATGATGAATAAACGTGCAAAATCAAAATGGATAAACTGAAAGTCAGTTTAAAGTTTAAATACATAAAAAACAACCCAAAAACGGTCTTATAGAAGACAATACTTAATATTTAAATAACCAATAAGTACGAGGTAAAGAAAACCTTTAAAATACACACACAGTGCTGTCAGAAATATAATAAGCATTCTATTAGAGCATTAGAGCATCTGAGTTTCACAACACAGGACTCCCCTAGCGTGAGACTCAGGGTTCATAGCTTATCCAGATGTATCTACTAATATTAGTCAATAAGAATCACTTACTAACTTTTATCTGTAAGCACTGTATATTTTGTTCAATAAATTATTATTATTATTATCAAGATATTTATTTGTCTTCTTAATTTCTAAGTTTTTTACAATAAATGAATATAAAAAACAAATACTATAAAAAACTTAAAAACTAGGGTGCCGCCAGCAGCGGGGCGAGGCCCAAGCTACCGGTGGTTAGGGCTGCAGAGTGAGGAACCTCCTGACAATACGGCACGTGTCTAGGATCACTGCCTTTTGTATCTGGCCCTTGATCCAACCGTCTAACGAGAGCCTCTTGAGATGTTGGTCGAGGCTCTTCGCTATGAGACCGTTCACCGTGACGACTATCGGGACAATGATCGTCGAGTCAACATCCCACATGGCGGTTACCTCGTGAGCCAAGTCAAGGTACTTGCTGAGTTTGTCCTTCTCGGCCTTCACGAGGTTCTCGTCATGTGGGATGGTGCTGGGACCGGTCGACCAGCACGATATCAGGCTTATTGGCAACAATAGTCCTGTCCGTGATGATAGAGCGGTCCCAGTAGAGCAAAGCACGGCCATTCTCGAGAACTGACGCTGGTGCGTACTTATAGTACGGCACCTCGGACTCGACAAGACCGTATTGAAGGGCAAGTTGCTGGTGGATGATCCTGGCTACTTGGTTGTGCCTGTGCAAGTACTCGCCGTTAGCAAGATGCGAACAACCGGAAATGATATGCCTGAGTGACTCTCCGGGACGGTGGCATGCCCGACAAATGTCGACCGTACCGTCCTTCAGGATATATTTCCGATAGTTGTTCGTCTTGATAACTTCATCAGCAATCGCACAGGCAAAACCCTCGGTTTCCCCAAATAGGTTACCGAAGCGTAGCCAGTTCACCGACGCTAGGAGGTCTACATCGGGCCCTGTTAAGGCCCGATAGAACCTCCCATGCAGCTCCTTGCCCTTCCATACGTTCTTGCGGTCCTCGGTGCTCAGCACCGATGGTTGGCGCCAGTTCTCGTTTGCCAAGGAGAGCGGCGTCAGGCCCTTGTCAACTGCTACAACATCGCAATGCATCCCACAGTCGTTGTTGCGGAAAAAACTCCGGAGCCTGTACACTTCGCGGTTGTGGAGGTTCTTGGCATTTAACATGCCACGATCTCCCCACTTCCGCGGAATGTACAGTCTCATAACAGACGACCGTGGGTGTAGCATGCGGTGTGTTGTGAGCAGTTGACGGACCCTTCTATCCAGGGCGTCCAGCTCAGTCTGAGTCCACCTAAGTATGCCAAAGGAGTATATCAGTAGTGGCATCACCCAACCGTTAAAGGCACGCATCTTATTGCCGCCCGACAAAAGACTATTAAGTACTTTTGTCAAGCGACAAAAGAAGCGCTCCTTTATCGATTTCTTAATGTCCACTACTGATATACCCAACGACTCCGACATACCGAGGTATTTGTAGGTCTCGACTTCGGAGAGGGATCTGAGAGTCATTGTCTCAGAAAGTTGCAAATTCGGTGAATTTACAACTTTCCCCCGCTGTTCATGCATGACCGCACACTTGTCTACACCGAACTTCATCTTAATGGCGCTACTAAAAACCTCTGTAGTTTTTAGTAGCTCCATTAAGTCTTGGCGTTTCGGTGCAAACAGCTTGAGGTCATCCTTGTAAAGCAGGTGAGAAATGACCTCACCCCCCCTACGGAGTCGATGGCCTAGTCCTAAATCCTTCAGCAAGGTGCTGAGAGGATTTAGGGCTAGGCAAAACCACAATGGACTCAGACTATCGCCCTGGAAGATGCCTCGCTCAATCCTTATCAAGTCCTGTGGATCAGCGGAGACCTCTCCACCACCTGGTTGACGAAGGACTGTGGTCCATTGCCTCATGCATGCGCTTAAGAATGATTTTAGAGTTATATCGATTTTATATAACTCTAAAATCCTCTCCAGCCATGAATGAGGCACTGAATCATAGGCCTTCTTATTATTATTATTATTAGAGGCAAAAAAAGAATGCTACTAGAAAAATTGAATATCTTTGTGAAAAATACTCAGCTGGGCATATTTAAGTCGATTAGACAATTTAAGGTTTTACGGTACCTAAGTGAAAAATATTGGAAGAAGTGCTACCCATGCTATGCTACGTCCGGTACGCTGTAGAGGCCTAAGTGGCCAACAGAATTAGCCATACACAGAAAAAAAACATTCTACGCTTTTACAATGATTTAAATATATCTTCATGAATTTAATTTTAAGCGATGATAGCCCGCCTTTTAAGCCAGAGGGAGCGGGTTTAAATCCAGCCGACGGTACGCACCAATTTGTTAAACATAATTATGTGCGTATTGTATGTCATCTGCTACATGACTGGAGCCCGGTGTATGGCGAAAGGCTCGTCCCCTGTCACATTTGGGACTGAATATCGTCCAGCGAAGTGTGAGTGTTGTATTACACCTCTGCCAGTCCTCTCGGGGGAAAGGCGTGACGATATGTATTGTATGTGATTTTAATTTTGTCGATTGAATTGAGTAAAAAACAGTTTTTTTTTCATTTAAAGTTGTTTGTTCCATTGCTAGGCAAAAGTACACGAACGACCAGAAAATTATGAAATCTGAGCGTACTCGTATCTACCACCTCCCCAGTCATCATGCAATTATCATTTGAAACGGATTTGTCAAAGTGGAGGTGTAATTAGACGCTAGGGCGTGTCGGATTGAGGACGTGGCTTGACACCTTGTGTGGCTATGTCATAAATTCGTAATAATTAAAAGCACATTATAGTATTTAGAGGAGTAAAGAACCTTGAAGGTTCAATCTCATTGGTTAGCTAATAATAGATACAAGAGCTTGATTAATATAATACATGGTTATTTGATTACGTTTTAGATAAAAATGAGTTAAGAATACATCTCAGCCGAATAAAAACTGATCCGTGGAAAAAAAACCTTTCCTGAAAATGGTTGTGATGAATTCAGCTGCATTAGATTGAATAATAATAGACCATTATTAAATTTGAAGGAAATATTTAAAACTCTACACTGTGTTCGGAAACATTTCGGCATTTAAATTTGAGGATATGACTGGAGTAACTCAGTTAAATTACAGGATGACTATTATAGCAGAGAGATTATGTAGACAGAACGACTGCTGCAATGACCCCATTAATGTAAGTAGGGTAAGATAATTAAGCCTGATGAAAAGAATAAAATGAAATTACAGATAAAATAGAGCAGTGTGGTGATTTCTACCAATAGGCACTGCCTAGAATATTTATAATTGTGACAAACTTCGGAAATAGATTTCTTGTACGCAAACTGCTACATCATAAATAGACCGAATTGTTGTGCACTACTTGATCTATCCTACCCTTAATATCATTCAAAATGGCGGCCTAACGCAAGCCCTAAAAAAATAAACAGGTAATAAAATAACTCAACTTCAGACAGTTTCTAATAAATTTAGTAGTTTATCTAGAGGTATCTATGTACGTGTAATAAAACTCATTAATAAATAAACACAAACCAAAGTGAAATCAAAGTGGACCAACCCCTATGTTGGATTGTAGGTGTTAGTTTAATTAATATTCTTAATGGCTCTCTGTACATCAACCGACCAGAAAACATATCTAGTTATGTTTGTCACTGTATTTTCAACCTTGCGTTCACTTGGTTATGGTTTCTTCTTGTGCTACAGCAACAAGGCAGTTATTAGGGATACTTCGTTGACTGCTCCAGCCTGAATTTGTGTCCGGACCAATGATTTCCAAATCTAGTTTGTTAGTTTAGGACTTAAGATTATTGGACCGAAGTTTGTTCAAGTTTGTCTTGTGACGCGACATACTTAAGTCTGTTTACTTCAGCTTCGTATTACTACTACGAATGAGCGTCTTGTTTACGTAGTTTCATAGTAAGTAAAATTAGATTAAAGAACTTCATAGAAGAAAAATATTGCGTGGAGTCCCTCCGCGCGGAAGAAGTTTTTTTTTTTTTAATGTAGAATAGGCCGGCGTTTGACCACTAACTCGTCTGATGTTAAGCGACGTTGTGGTCTAAGATGGAGCACGACGACCTAGCAATCAATCTAGCCTTGAAGTTTTGTAGAGTGAACAAGAACAAAGACGACAGTTGAGTGAGGCGCTATAAGTGCGCTACTGCTCAGATCCGTCTTCGGAACGGTTACACCGGACTACATCCCGAAACACGACTAGGTCATTTCACGGCATGGCTTGGTCCGGTAAGTGGTAACTAGCCACGGCCGAAGCCTCCCACCAGAGTAAAACTTATGTGTATCTTTCTTAGTACGCGCATGCGTTCAAGTGCCACGCATTCACTCTCGCTCTGTCTCTTTCTATTCCTCCTCCCCAGGAGCGTTAAACGTTTAACGCAACCTTGTTGGAAGTCGCATTAGAATTTTCACTTCAAAAATATAAAAAGCTTTTGCGCATATTAGAATGCATTACTACGCTAAAGTAGCACTCCTAATAATTGTCATAGTCATTTATTCTTTAGTTGAAAAAAAAAATTACCTATCATAAAAAAAATCTATGCCATAGGTTGTACACAACTTTACACGAGCTAAAATACCGCCTGCTTGTAAAAGCCATGGTATAATAACTTACTCCGCCAGGTAAAGCATTCCGGTCACGTGGGCAACACGTAGTGACGTCAATCGATGCATAAGCGAGACCGAAATAAGTCATTCACAAATAGTTCAAAAGAGACGGATGGCGATGATGCGTGACGTCATTACGTGTTTGCTCCCGGACTGCTAGACCTTGTTTTTTGGAACATTTTCTTAACAAGTACTGTTTCCCTTATTTACTTACTAGCTGCGCCCCGCGGTTTCACCTGTTTTTTTTTTTGAGATAATAAGTACCCTATGTCCTTTTCTGTATCCCAGACAATGTGTATGCAAAATTTCATAATGATCGGTTGATTAGTTAGATAGATAGATAGAGAAACTCTTTATTGTTCACACCACAGATAACAAAACAACAAGAGAAAAATAATGATAAAACTTATTAAATAGTGTAACAACTGGCGGCCTTATCACTAAAAGCGATCTCTTCTAGGCAACCTTAGGACGGAGAGGATACGACAAATGAGAATGGGACAGGGTGTGCAAAAATAACTAAAATAAACATAAGATTGATACAAAGAAACAACAAAACATCGAGTATTATACCTATATACCTACATAAACTATTTACATAAAACTTACATAAAAGTACATCATACTAATATAATACATAGTTAGGGAGTGAAAGCATTATAAACAAACAAACAAACGATCGAACAAAAGTGAGTTTGTTCGTTCGTTTGTTTGTTCGCATTTGTTTGTTTGTCGCATTTATAATACTAGTTAGGATTAGTATTAGGATAAACCGTAGTCTAAATCCCAATTTGCTGTAGCAAAACGATTCAATCATTCATCTTGTCCGATTGACTAAAAAAATTTAAACACAACACAGTTAGGTAAACTTACTAAACAATTAGGTTCAACCTCTAGGTTTATAACCACCACACGTAGCTATAGCTTACGTTCAAAGCATAAATAAGACAGTCTAAACGCAGTCCTTTTAAAGGATCCCATGTTCTCGGAAATAGAAATACGATAGCATGTAGCATAATTTCAATATCACAGCTTCATTTCAACAATTCCATCTACTCGGGCGTGTTAACAATAGTGCGCTTGTTAACCTAGAGCACTACAGGTAGCACAATAGCCCTGAAGCTTGCCTACCCGCTAGATACAGACGCAGCCTGTAATATAGGTCTCGTTTCCCGGGCGAGCTGCTCTATTGATTGAAATCGAATATTGTAGAGCATGAACTAACAAAGCAAAGTTTTACAGGAGGCGTTGTTTGAATTGATGTTTTTGTTACTTGTCTATTAGTATGGTTAAAATCACTGCAAGTTTCACAAAAAGTATTTGAAAATAATAAAAAAGCGATGGCAGCCTAGTTGGGAGAAGGCCCGCCTCTCAAGCCAGAGGAAGCGGGTTCGAACCCAGCCGACGGCACGCACCAATTCGTTTCGACAGGCTCCCCTGTCACACCTTTTCCCTCCGAGGAGGCTAGCAGAGGTGTAATACAACACCCACATTTCGCCAGACGATATTAAGTCCCAAGTGTGACAGGGGCGAGTCTGTCACCATACACTGGGCTCCAGTCATGTATCTTCACACAGTTGTCAGTTGTGTCTTCACACAATGAACGTATTGGTGCGTGCCGTCGGCTGGGTTTGAACCCGCTCCCTCTGGCTTGAGAGGAGGGCCTTTCCCAACTAGGTTATCATCGCTGGTAAATGCATTGTGCATTATTAAAATAAGTATAAATACTCGTAATAATATTTGTCTGTTAATTTATTTGAATACCTGCTGGGACGTTCGTTGTTTATGATGTGTAAAAATACCGTTGCAAAGTTAATTTCACGCATCAAGCATTTTAAATTTAAAACATACCTACTATAAACGTTGGACGAAATCTCTCAAAATTTTGAATGTAGGTTTATTAAAAAGCCAATTAAAAGAATTAACGGTGACATCGCCCTGAAAATATGAGGACGTAATTTAATTTTATTTAGAAGTTAACGGGTCTAAATGAAGTTTTTAATAAATTCAGTATCATATCATTTCGTCACAAAGGATTTAATAATCAAGAATAACAAACTTTTAAATACTTGGTACGAACTTTAATAAATAATTAGGGAATGGAATCAAAAATAATGAGAGAAAAGAGGGAAGTTTTAGGGCTGAATTTTTATTTTATTTTCCATCATCGTTGCAATATTAAGGCACGACGCTCAGACTATGATACGAGTATCCTTAAGCTTTACAACATTCAGTCGTTAAGCGTCTACTGGAAGTCTTTTGTTGGAAGTTTTTTGTTTGGAACAGCTTCTCTAAAAACATAGGAGATGAGGTCAAATTTATTAAAAAATTAAAAGATAAATTGATCAAAAAATGTTTTTATACTCTAGACGAATTCTTAACTGACAAAAATATTTAATAGAATAAATCCAGTCCGAACAATGTTGCCATACCCTATCAGGGTCATTATGTGATACAATTTTTATGTAATTACCTTTAAGAACTGCATGTACCATAATGGAAGCAATAAATTATTGAGTATAGTACGTATACTTACGGTAGTATTACTTATATCTCAATGGTCTTACTATATTCGATGACGCTGATTCTGAACTAGGGTGAAACCAACTAACCTAAAAGAAAACTCAATAACTATTGAAAAAATAAAAGGTTTCATACTCGTACCAACTAAATTCAATGCGAAACCAATTTTTTTTCTTGACTTCAGTTCTAAAAAATACCGTCTTCTTTACCACTCAAAATACCACTCTAAAATTAGCTTCAAAGGCTATCAATTGGTTCCGAAATAGTACTCCTAACTTAGTAATGACATCACTAAAGATCTCTAAATTTAGATAATTAAAGGGACTAAATTGAAGGACCTAAGAGAGGTCAAGTCAACTAAGATAAGTTCTGTAATCTTGTGCTGCAATAAATTATTCTTATCAGTACCAGAATTTGGCACAAAATTAAGTTACAGTTAAAGTACAATAAGCTTAAACCTTTAGTTATAATATGGCACTATGTTTTCAGTAAACTAAACCATTTGGTTAAATTTTAACCTTAGCTGCAAAACGACGGAATGGTATAAGTATAACGTGTGTCTCTCTCTCTCTCTGTGTGTGTGCTTGTGTGTGTGTGTGTGTGTGTTTATTTGTGTGTGTGAGTGTATATGTGTGTGTGTGCATATTTGTGCGTCTGTCTGTGGCAGCTCCCGAACGGATGAACTGATTTTGATTTCGTTTTTTTTTTGTTTAAAAAGTGAATTAGCAGCAAATTAGTATTCTTTGCTAGTCGGGAGTTTTTTTTTTAAATGTTTCTTTAATAAAAACAAGTTCTCCATTTTTATCGGAGAGCGTTTTGAGGTGCGTGTTGCGATCTGTGTGTATAATGTAGTATGTTCTATATAAACCATAAAACGGCTAAAACGATTTTATTGAAATTATTAGGCAGTCGTCAGATTATCCCAGCGGACGATCCTGTGAAGTTTGGTAGAGATCGGATCAACAGAAATCGAAGCGGGTAGCTAGCCGCCCTGATTTCTCTTAATTTGATCGCTATCAAACTTCTCAAAATATCCCGCTGAATAATCTGATAATTGCCTTAAAATATGCTATGTAAATAGTGGAAGAGTAACCTTAAGTAGGTATCGTTTTTTGGACTTAAATACCTTGCTGCGGCATGGTCCTAAGTTACAAAAAAAAAAACAGTTTTATTTCGTCAAAATAGGTAAGTAACTCGTGCAGGCCGATTCAAACTTAATGACGGCTGTGAAGTTAGGCGCGAAACGCTGCGCAGTACGCAGGTTAGGTAAGGTAAAGGTAAGAAGGAAATGATGACATTGACATTTAATTTGACATTTACCGGTACCGATGCCGGAGAGAAAGTATTATTAATTAATAAGAGTATATATATTATAATTGATTTCTTCCTGGACTTCATTTTGAATTTTTAATGTACTTACTATTTTATTTGACATTTAATTTATTTATTTTTAATTTTTTATTGTAATTGACATGTTTATATAATTATTGATTGTTTTATTGTTAAATAATAAATTAAATTCGGGACTATTCCACACACGGTCGCCTGACCCCAAACTAAGCAAAGCTTGTACTATGGCGGCCAGAGACTGATATACGTACATAGGTATATATTATTATTATTTACATATAAGTTATTCATAATTATTCAATTATACCTATAATTTTATTAAATCGAATGTAATTTACAATGTGTGATATTATGGGAGTCATGCCTGAAATAAATTAATTTTGATTTTTTTGAATATTGATGGTGTACGCGGCGTCGAAGAAGCAAAACGCAGCAAAGTCTCGATTGCGGCGCACTTCGCGAAATTCCAGTTGTTAAGTTTGTGATAAATACTGTGTACTGTCTATTTAAATACTGTCTTAGTTCAACTAGATAAACTTCTTCGGACCTTGGTGTCTTGTTAGACTTTGAAGTTTGCTTCTAAGAACTACAACTTACCTCCATATTACAAATTGTACCTTGTGTTATGAATATTGTATTCTAAATCCTAACAGATATTATGAAAGCGAATGTAAATTTGTTTGTTTGTTTCACGCCTTCACTACTCAATCGATCATCATGAAATTTTGCAAACACATTATCTAACCCAGCCGACGGCACGCGCCAGTTTGTTCATTGTGTGAACATAATATGTGCGTATTGTATGTCATCTGCTACATGACTGGAGCCCGGTGTATGGCGACAAGCTCGCCCCCTGTCACATTTGGGATTGAATATCGTCCGGCGAAGTGTGGATATTGTATTACACCTTCTGCCAGCCCCTTCGTGGGAAAGGCGTGACGATATAATATGTTGTCAGGAACACAAAAAAGACAGGGTAACCTTTCATCCCCGAAAAAATATAGGTTCTCATAAAACCGCGAGTGATACCACGGGGCGCAGCTAGTTTTTAAAAAAAAAAGTTTTAGCAAAAAAAAAGCATTCAACATACTTACTGCCTTGGTGGCTCAGTTGGTACAGTGAACCTGCCGTCTGTGCTGGGGGCTTGGGTTCGATTCCCACCTGGGCCAACCATTTGTTTGTTCTATGTCTGGTGTTAATATCTATTATAGTATGTATTTCAAAATATTTATGTATGAATATCAGTCTCTGGCAACCATAGTACAAGCGTTGCTTAGTTTGGTGTCAGATGACCGTGTATGCAAATGCCGTGTATTTATTTATTTATATTATTTAAGATGATGCTATTTTGTAGAATCAAATTTAGAGGCACTGCAAATAGCATTTTCGATAATAAAAATACTTATTTTTACAAAAGACGTTCCCTAAGGAGTAGATATTGAAAATATACGAGTGGCGGGCGCTCTATAAATCTTAGCTCTCAGAAACTAGGTTTATGTGAAATCTAAAGCTGTATAACAATATAAAATGAAAGAAAACACTTTTGGTATTGCTTTCTAAGTTCTGAAGAGGCTTAAAGTTGTGGAATAGTTAAACTATATTTGAAAGAATTTAGTTTTAATCAAATTCTTTTGATTTTTTTTAGATTTTCTAGCTGTGATAATAAAAATGGAGATAACAATAGTTGACCCTTTTGAAAACGAAATAATATCATAGAAAAACGTATAAAAGTTTAATGAAAACTAGAATTTTGATAGCTTAAAATTTATTCAAGCATTTTAAACCAAAAGATTTTATGTGCCTACTTTAGGTGATTCACTTATTGTGTGAAATTTGAATTTAAAGCAGCTACTTACTTTTTGGTGCTAGACCGAGTAGCTAAAATAAGCAATAATGGAATTTGCGACCATCGTAGATCATTCCTTATGATATTTTATAGAGTTAATAAACACTATTAATGCATCAGATTGCTCTAAAAAGCAATTTAATTGATAATCTAACTGACGATTGAATTTTTTTTGCAAAATAGGCTTGCGGTTGGCCGCAAACATGCCTGATGATAAGCAGTGATGCGGCCTACGATGGAGCACGCTTGCCTAGAAGAAACCGATTCACTCGAGACTTGAAGATACCCAGATTATAAGTGTCAGGGTACACACACTCTGGTAGAGTATTTCACACTCTAGCGGTCCATATAAGATATGAGGAACCAAAGCGTTTCGTGCGTGTTGTAGGTAGGTATGTCGACCTTAAAACGATGCCCTTTTTTTAACTATTGACTAAATTGACTATTGCCTATTTGAGTAATCACATGATTATAATTTTGCTAAATACATCTGTATAATATCAAGAAAAACAATCTAAGGTAACCCTAAACACCATAATCATGTTTATTGGACAATGCTTACCTAGTCTAGCTTCAAAAAAAAAC
Source organism: Peribatodes rhomboidaria (assembly GCA_911728515.1). Taxonomy (NCBI): domain Eukaryota; kingdom Metazoa; phylum Arthropoda; class Insecta; order Lepidoptera; family Geometridae; genus Peribatodes; species Peribatodes rhomboidaria. The sequence goes on from OU452172.1 coordinate 12,672,620, forward strand.
TATTTCAAATTAAAATTACACGCAACAAGCAAAAGAAATCTCCTATACCAGGGTCGTACTCAAAGGGTAAGCCTGGAGCGCACCCAGAGTACAATTTCGCCGTTCAAAACATCAGTGTTGTAGGCGAAGTGTGAAGTTGCACTCTGGATGCGCTCCAACGTATCCTCTGAACGCAACGCAGCGTTTCCCATTCGGTAGGTCGCCACGCGACCCGCTACCGGGCCATCAAAATAAAATTCTGGGTCGCAGCATTACCGTCTTGTTTTAAAATAATCTCAAGGATAGGTATATCCGAGTATAACAAGACCATTGATCGATTTTTGGTTACCTTGTCGTCAAGAACACACAAAATTAGCTAATCAAGCAATAACGCTTTAGTTACAACCTTTAAATGTGAAGCTGAGTTTTCAACACTAGTACATGTTACTTAATTGTTTTTTTTTAAAGAAACTGTCTTGAAGTAAAACCAGAAGAAAGATAAACCTTTCATAATTTGCGGTGAGCTTGTTTTTTTAGTACAAACTAATTAGCTCCTTGACACTAAATGGCTGAAATCGACATACAACGTGTTGTTTCGCATTCCCGCAGGTTTGCAGAGATACGTATACTCCACTAGCAGAGCACGAATAAACTATTGGGGCAACCTAGAAATCGTACGAAACACAGCTGTAAAATTTACATTTTGATTTTTTTGTCGATGACCATCGAACTTGATGTATGGAACAGCTGTTTTTTTCTGGATTGCAAGGTTGCCCCATAGCTTATTCGTGCTCTGCTAGTGGAATAAACCTACCTCAATAAATACTACGGGAATACAAAACAGCTCGTTGTATATTTTAAAAAGTTTACATATCTCGTAATTTATACAAAAGTACTTCTATTAACAATAAATGTGTATTATTTTACTTAAAGTAACCAGCGAAAGGGCGAAAACTATTGAGTGGGTCACGAAGGGCAGTATGAAAAATACCTGGCCCTGGCAGAACAAAGTCTGGGAAACACAGACCCATACTATCTATAACCCTAATCCATTTATTATGAGATATTTGTGGGATAATAAATCTGGAGGGATTACGTGGGTCCGCAAGGCCCTTCATTAGAAACGTTATCCGCAAAATTATTGTCTTGGGGATTAGTGTCTTTATTGATTTAGTTGTTTTTGTATGTCTTATTTCAAAATATTTGATGATAAAACTTAAAAGAAAACTAAAGTAAAAGACTCTAAAACATCTAAATGAGGATTATAAAAATACTTCTTTTTACATCTCTCTAAGTTACGATTGATAAATCGTTTACGGTAGTTTTGTTAATTTTGATGAAGATGAACCTAAATGTCACGAGATGAATAAAACTGTTTTGTATTTGTATTTAGTTAAAGGCTTAGAAGTTATGGACTAAAAGGTCAATTCGCCGGCGAGGTCGAAGACTGCCTACAAGGTCTGTTAGAAGATCGGTTAGTTAGCTCGTAGTGTTCGCTTAGTTTACGCCCCTCAGTTTCTTGCCTGTTCTTCTGAGGTGAGGTTCCCTTTCCGAACAAGGCGGTCGAGTCATTGTTAATAATAATTTATTTTGTTTTTAACCTTAACTTCAACCGTCCCCGTTAGGGCCCTAGAGCAAGCCCCTTCTGGGCTGCCAGGGCAATTCGACGCCCCTCCCTCGGCGACAGCCCAAGCCGAGGCCGTACCTCAGAGGTGCCCTTGCGCTCGTCGCCCATAGTTTGTAAGCATTTTTGAGGCCCTGCGCCATCTGCGCTTGCCTAATGCCCGGTACGCTGTCGAGGCCTCAGTGGCCAACAGCATAGAGTCATCCAAAAAAGACTAAAAGGTCAATAAACAATTTTGTTCAGAAAATGGTTCAACAAATATTATTGACATGTTAAGTTATTTTACAATTCAATGTTGAATTATTGTCATTAATTATTGAGATTTATTATTGAGATTATTGAGACTTGTTGTGATATTCACTTATTTTAAATTAACTAATGTAATTGGCATGTTGCCGTTTTAGTTATTAAACAATTAAATTAAACAAAATCAACACGAGCGTAAAAGCCTAGCCTAAAAGCTTCAAATTCGAGCTAGATTTCGTGCAGAGACCCTGTTACTAGAATGAACTAGACAAGGGCAAGTAGCTAGCTAGTATTTACTATCGCTTACCTTATTACTACGGGGTAGGTATCACATCTCAATGGAAGGTCCCGCTTCCACAACCGTGTCTAAATTTAAATCTGCAAAGGGTCGGGAAACTTACAGCAAATTACAGACTAGTTACGGTTGGCTCACCTTTAATGGAAATTATAAATTGCGAGGCAAAGTCAACTAGCTCATACATATCGTTTAGTTCCATACCAAAGAAAGCTTTAAACCATTCTTCTTACGAAACTAATGATATTTTAGAGATGAGTGAGTGTGACAAGGTTCTAAACTGTTGGCATATTTTTGTTCTCGGTTCTAGGAGCTCTGTTTTCTCCTTTGCGGTGGAGCTCATTGTTGTATTAAGTCGCGGTAGAAAGTTTCTCGGCCGTGTCGGTGAATTTCAATGGATTATTTCCAAGTTTTAGGTTGGGACTTCATGTATTTATGGAATAAAAACAGATTAAAACTGAAACGGTTTAGGTACTTCGTTGTTGGTGTGCTTATTGTTGGCACTCTAAAATTAGATTGTCTATTGTGTTATAATTATTTTTATGAGTTATGTCTATAATTGTGTTCTCAGATAGAGTCCAAATGTTCATTATTTTCGAATAGAAGACAGAATGCTGAAACTGCTGGCAATTTTTATTTATCAACTTGCGCCTATGCATGTTGTGTTGTGCATGTATGTTGGTGTGTTTGTGTCTATGAGCTTGTCTCTGGTCTTCACCACATCTATTCAAACAGAAATTATTCTTAATTTTACAAAAAAAAAAAACATTTCAACTCAATTCACTCCAATCCACCTAAATATAACGATCGAATAAAAACATACGTATTTGGCTATCAACCCAGATTCCATGCCAAGAGAAATGCGCACTCACGTGTTCTCAATTGAAAGGCGTGTGACGTAATCTAAGAACCAATTAATCTGGAGCCCATTGGAACGGTTCAATTGTTCGTTATCGAGCCCGCAAGGCCAGTGCAGCGACAATGATGGATGGCCGTCTGATGAATTGCTTGTGGGGCTTACTGGTGATCGGTTCTGAAACGCCTTGAAAACGCGGAAACGTTTTAAAAACAACACGTTTTTGGAACAATTTTTTTTGTTTATAAAACCAGTCTGGGGAAAGGCTGCTAAATGGTTCTACAAGGTGCTGTTTTTGGATGTAGTAATACTTAAGGATGTCATTCTTCTCCTCAAAGTGAACAACTGTTAGAACATAAGTACGCTAATTCGAGAATTAAAAAATGTCGAAACTCTACACAACATTGATCACTTGACTTGCTATATTAATAATAATAAATAAATAAATTCGGGACACTTCCACACACGGTCACCTGACCCCAAACTTGTATGGATACTTTATTATTTTTCTTTCGAATATTGGAAAATGATGTTTTAAAAGTTGTTTACTTTGACGAATAGAACAACACCCTTAAATTACCTTTCACACCCAAAACCAGCACCCTGTTTAATGAAGATAAATACTTTAATGGTTTGGTTTGATTTCATCATTAGCGTCTAAATGTTTCATAACAATTTTAAAGCAGTTAAGGTTTAATGTGTGTTATAATGTAAATAAAAATTAAATGTTATGATATTCCATTTTCGAGCCCAAAACTTAATTAATTTCGTATGAATGTAAAATTATTACCCTCCTTTCCTCAAACGTTGAAATGGATAGAGACGGTGGGGCCATTTATGAGCTTTTTAGTCAATTTGGTTTGATTAAACATAATAAGAACACCAGAATTTATTATATGCCATCAACCTGATAAAATTGAAATCGGCCATTTTATCGTTGCTCCAAATAAGACCGCCGAAGAACGTCGTTCAATAAAACTGACTATGGATGAATCTAAGCAGAAGCGGATTCAGGGGAAGACTAAGGGCTCAAGCCCCTCATGCATTTCATCCTCTTAAATGCATCTAATTCTATACTCTACAACAGTTTTACAATTTCAGTTTTTTACAACTTTTGTCATAGTACATACCTTGATAAAACTTACCCTCAACAATGTCAAGCCCCCCCAAACCAAATCCTGGATCCGCCAGCAAATCTAAGGCCATGTTTTATTAACGCTTATCTTAGGAAGTGTGTCGTGATTGCACAGAGATTGATGTGAGAGACAAGGTCGCGTACACGAAACCTGCTAAAGTACCGGACACTCGACGTTTTGAGTAGCGTCGAGTAGCTCTCCCACTCACCGACGGGCGACGGTGTTTTTGTCGGCGAGTTTTAAGACTGTAAGGTTGAGACGAATGGGCAGAAAATTCTGAGCAAATTCTATACAATAATATTTATTTAATAATAAATGCAAAAGTAAGTTCGTTCGTTCCTTTGTTTAGATGATTGTAACGCTTTCAGACCCTTCAGCTTTTTTTTTTTTTCATTGTCAGAGGTAATACGGAAAAGAACATAGGGTACCTTTCATCCTACGAGAAAACGGTTCCAGTGGGCCTCGGGTGAAAATGTGAGGGGCATAACTAATCATAAAATATAGAGAGAAAGAGGCTATTCACAAACTACGACGATCATCGTGCCGGAGATGAGGAAGGAAAAAATCCACCAAGATAAGGAATCTGTATAAATAAAGTGATCCTATTGGTTGGATTTTTTCACCCGCTTCGTACCCCTCGTTTTTCTCGCACGTTCTCGGTGAATACGCAGTCCAAATTTCAGTATTAGGAAGCTTCATACCCAAATCGATTAAACAACAATGACGTATGCCAAACCAACGTGTGACGAGTAGCAATGACTGAGTTCTCGACTAGCGTCGCTTCGTATATGACAGCTTCGTAGTTCACTGAGATTTTATTTTTAAAACTAACGTACTGGAAAAATTACATTGTTTATTGTTGCTTACATTTAAATTTTTACTATTAAGCTGATTGTAATTGCATTGTGGTGATGAGGAAGGATTATTTATTATTTACTTACCACTTCAGTATGGGTCAGTGCATACCGGATGGCGGAAGCCGAGATTTTAAATTTTATTAATGAATATTTTATCTTCTGCAATCGAAAAAGGCATGTTTTTTACGGTTTAAAGACCGAAACTGGAGCATCACAAATGTTCTGATATTAAACCCGTTCACCACCCGCGCTGTTCGTTTTGATCCTTACTCTATAAGTAATATTCAATATGTATTCTTGTAGACGATATTTATCAATGCCTTTTAAAAGTAGGTATTTTCATCATCTCAATTTACCATAAATAATCTAAATCGCCATTTACCTTTTATGATACTTAATAGAAATAAATCCCCGAAGAATATTCTTCTCATTTCCTTCGGGTATATTAAAGAAAATTATTTTCCATTTCGTCTCTCATACTTCGGGAGAATCAACAATCTACATAAATTAGGAAACTCTTCACCTTATAAACTGAAATTCGGATGTCGAATAAGGATAAATGTATTAAATGATGAAGAAAATATTGTTTATCCAAACAGATACGAATTTTCTGTAAATATTATAGATAAATACCGTTTAGAAATGTTTCATCTAAGTTTCAGGTCATCTAACAATTGGTACACAAAATAGATTGTCCTAACACAACCAGAGTCAATTTTTAATCATTAGCCTCCATATTCTGTCTTTCTGTACGTTAGTTGTTTCTTATGTTTTGGGGGCTGAGCTACCCACGTCCGTAGGAGTGTACTCTATTTTGATTCCTTACACGTGGTCCCCGGGTAGTGCTAACCGGGTAGCAAACTCTGGTGGGAGGCTTCGGCCGTGGCTAGTTACCACCCACCGGACCAAGCCATGCCGTGAAATGACCTAGTCGTGTTTCGGGATGTAGTACGGTGTAACCGTTCCGAAGACGGGTCTAAGCAGTGGCGCACTTGTAGCGCCTCACTCAACTGCCGTCTTTGTACTTCTTCACTCTAGTAAACTTCAAGGCTAGAGTGAATAAGTGAGACCTTATAGGTCGTCGTGCTCCATCTAAGACCACAACGTCGCTTAACATCAGGCGAGTTGGTGGTCAAACGCCGACCTACGAACTACATAAAAAAAAAAGAAATGGACACCAATAAGTTTGGTCTACAACTCTTTCGTCCATTACACAAGGTGCTGGTTTTGCGTGCTTTAATAGTTGAGAGTGTTGTTCGATCCGTCAAAATTAATAACTTTCAAAAAGCAACCTTGCAAAACTCGAGAGAAAAAATCGAGTCTCTATACAAAATTTGCTCTCGTGACTAGCTGTTTTGTATTGATTATTTTTATTTTGAATTTTACAAGCATGTGTTCTCAAAGTTGTTCACTTGGACGGATAGAACTACAAACTTAAGTATTACTATGTCTGAAACCAGCACTTTGTAGAACGACGCTTCACCACGTTTTTTTCGATAAATAAACAAAGATGAATGTGCGTGGATAAAATACTAATATTATAAATGTGAAAGCGTGGATGTTTGTTACGCTTTCACGCAAAAACTACTTGACGAATCATCATGAAACTTTGTACACATATTCTGGGAGGTACTAGAAGTAACATAGGATACTTTTTAACCGCGGATGAAATCGCTGGGTGCAGCTAGTACTTAATAAAAATGTTTTGTGTTCCTTTTGATAATTCAAAAGGGCTAGTGTTCCGGCGCTACTGGGAGGCCGCACAGGGAGCAAAGGCCCAGAAGATTTAGTTATTGATGTTATTTATATGTATGTTAGTCTGTAAGGTATTTATTTTCTATGGGCCTCTGTAACTTGCATTGTATGCAAGTTATATTGCCTGAAATAAATGGATTATTATTATTATTTGCGTCTTTAGTTATTAAAACAAGACAAGGTTACCTACTTTAACTAAACTTGTTTAAACAAGAAATTACTCGAATTTCTTTTTCAGTTGGAGATCAAACGTGGTACTCATTCACAAAAATAAATTAATAATTAAAAGTGATCACCACAATGGTTTGCTTTTTACTTGTATTGCTCTACTTTTTATTAAATTATTGCGATTCATCAAATGAAATTAATGGTGAATTTAATGTAATTTCTCAAATTTCCGTTCGCTTAATTTGTATTTTGATATCTTCAGATATAGGTTCTCATTCAATAATGGTTTGACGTCATATCATCGGAGATAGATTGGCATATCTTGTTACGTTACATGTCAGAAAAATACCTATATTTATGTCAAGCAAACGAGTGTTCAGTACAAATAATATTGGAATAAATCCGTGGCACGCAGGAATAACTGAACATCGCAAAAACGTCAATTTTTCAGGGCAGCCATTTTAAAGTTTGACATTTTCTGTTTAGTCGGTAAGTTAGTTAAACGATGATGTCAAAGTTGTTTTGAGGGTTACTTGAGGCCCTCTTTCGTATGGTTTCAACAATTTAACGAAACAACTTATAGTTTACATAATAATAGACTTGTCAAACAGCTGAAATGCCTTGAATAAGTTGATAACTCGACTTGTAGACCAAGTTTTGGCTTTTAAGGACATTTATCCAGTTATTCACCATCTGAGTACGGATCATTTTTATCGGTTACCTTAGTTATTTCAATGGAAAAAGCATTATTTCTCATTAGCAAACCAATGACAACATCAAACAGATATAGTTTGTCAAGTAATTATTACTACTTTACAAGGTATATCTTACTTTTCAGCATATAATGCAAAATGTAAAAAAAGTCTTAGTATTTAAAATATGTTTTTTTTAGAATTATACGCTCATTTACATAATCTAAAAACTATTTTCACTAACTTATTAAAGTTATTTTTTAAACATATGGGAAAAACACAATGGAAACGCATTTGTTTCTAATTAAAATGAATTATTTAGAGTATACACTAAATTAACACATAGGCTAGACTTATTATCCCGAGAAATCAACAGTTGGCAATCGTTGAGTTCTACAAATAAGAAAATATTAATCAAACACATAAATACATACACAAGACATAAATACCTAGTCATAAAAGGTCTTATTTAAAAAAGCTTTTCTAATTATTATTTTAAACGACTTCAAAAAACCGTTTTAAAAAATCTTTGAAAATTTTCGTAATCTTAAGTGGCTGTAAAAATCTGTAAAAATGTCTGATGACACACATGCTTAATACATGTTTTGTTAGATTGCTTACACATTACTTCGATCAATAATAATAGTAATAAATAATAATAAAACCCTTTATTCAGACCAACTTAGTATCTATTTACAAAGTATTAAGAACTAAAAACTATGAGTGTGGATTTACAAGTATATTTTGGTAGTTAAACTAATCTTAATCTATTCTAATACTTAATTATTTTTGTAGATCTGTTTGCCAATCGGCAAAGATCTCCTCCAACCTTTTTCATTCCTGTCTATCTTGGGCAACTCTATTCCAAGTTACTCCTGCTACCTGTCTAATGTCATCATCCCACCTTTTCTGTGGTCTGCCCCTTTTCCTTTTCCTAGGGCACCATCGTGTCACAATTTTGCTCCATTTCTCTTGGCCTCTTATCATATGCCCTGCCCATTGCCATTTGAGTCTTCTGATTTTACATTAAAACAGGTAGTACGCAGGTGTTGAAAAGTTTTTTCTTTACATTAATGTGAAGAGTTTTATCTTCCATGGCTTCTCTCAGACTCCAGTATCTCTTTCAGCCATTTGTTATTCTTCTGTCAACTTCTTTGCGTATAGGGACCTCTTGTGTTATTAGCTGTCTCAGGTAGATATATTCATCAGTGTAATCAATTTGGTTATTTCCTAGATGTATGGTGGTTTTCTTCCCATTTGTCCTTACCTTTGTTTTCTCTGGGTTCAACTTTAAACCTTTCTTCTCACTTTCATCCGCTAGTTCAAGTATCATTTGCTATTTGTTTTTAGGTGTTTCAGCAAATAACATTATATATATATGGCGTCTGCGAACCTCGATTGTGTTAGGGAGACTCGGTCGACAGTGATTCCGAGGTTTTCCCAGTTAAGTCTCCTAAAGATTGTTTCGACAACCGCTGAGAATAGTTTTGGAGGTAGAGGGTCTCCATGTCTGACACCCTTTCCTACTCTAAATGGTTTACCTTTCTTTTCTAGTTGGATTCTCGCGGTGCTATGACTATTATTTTAATTAAATAAAGTGAAAAAAAAAAGGAACTTCTTATTCTGATTGGCCATCATTGGTGTTTTTCCCCAAAAACCTTAAAACACAGATTTAAAAAATTGTCAGACTTCGTCTTAGACAACCATGGCTCTAAAGGGTCTAAATGATCTATGCTAGCGTCTCTTTACGGCTTTGCACCCCGCTATCAATCAACCCTGTATTGATTTGAATCTTTTGTGTAAGTATGCATGTAGGTAGGTACATAGTACACCAATGATAGTAATAGTCACCAATAATGTACAGCATTGTAATTTATTTTTTATATTTACTTCACGTTGTTGCATGGCATGTTTGTTGGCGTTTAGGCTCCAGTGGGTACATAAAAAATATCCAGCTCGGGTAGATAACAACATGATATCTTGCTATTGCAGATGAAAACTAAATCACCACGGCAAAGGTAAAAGTGAACATGTGATAATGTCACTTTTTAAACAAAAATATTTGGCTTGCCATAACTTGACATCTCGATTTGTCAATGGAGGCAGAAACAGGCTATGTGTATAAGTCGAGATATCCAGTATTTTGGATGTGAGTGTAAGTTGATAAATCAAGATGACAATTATTCATACACAAACTTATGCTTGACATCTCAATTTGTCAAGTTAAAATTAATTTTTGCAGAAAAGGCTTAGGTGTATAAGTCGAGATCTTCAATATTTTGAACATGTGTTGATGTTGATAATTCAAGATGTCAATATTAGTAAGCAAACACACACTTGATAAGTCGTTTTATCAAGTAAAACACCATAAAATGCAAGGGTGTCGAGATGTACAAAACGCGATTGCTCTAAAACTATTGTATATTTCGGGCTGATTTTTTTATACATAGTAAAGCGCATACGAAGGAAGCGTTTAAGCCAATAAAAAAAAAATCATGCAAGTCGAGTTGTTCAGTTATTCCTACGTGCCACGGAAATATTTATGGGTATTCTATGATGTATGAGTAAGAAAGGATCTTGTATTTTCGCTTGTGGTATATTTGGGAATGTTAATTCATTTTGTCATCCTAATGCTAATTTAAGTAAAGTAATGATGTATATCTTTATGTATATATCACATCTTTTCTTTTAAATTTATGTCTGTTTGACAGACACAGTTTGATTAGCTAAAACTGTCTTATGACAAATGAAAAATTTGTCTGAATTCAACATCTGAAAATTAGAAAAAAAAAACTTTTTCAACCGACTTCTAAAAAAGAGGAGGCTCTCAATTCGACTGTATGTTTTTTTATGTTTGTTACGCGATTACTCCGTCACTTGTGAATCGATTTTAATGATTCTAGTTTTTTGTTTATTAGATCATAATTTCATGTAAATTTTATCAAAATCGGTCAAGCAGTTTTTAAAATATCAACATCTAAAAATTGTTTACATGGATGGCGGTCTGACGGTTCAAGCTTCGTTTTTCATTTTATATAAATATAGATAGGCTTGTGTTTGGCCGCCAACACACCTGATAATAAGCAATGATGCGGCCTACGATGGAACACGGTTGCCTATTAGAAACCGATTCACTCGAGATTCGAAGAGATTTGAGATTTATTTCCCTTCAATTGTACCGACTTGATACCTTTGTTACGGTACAATTTCACCGGTACATTGTTAGCATTTGGCTTGTCGGTTCTCACGATGAAGTCCGACTAAAATTTCAACTACCCTAGCTAAATAAAAACGCTAAAATCTAAATTGTACCCTGAAATAGTTGCTTATTAGTTACTTCTAAAGTCTACATACCGAAATCGCCGACAGAAATAACTTTGAAATTAAGTTGTCATTTCTTTTAAAATACAGGCACCGACATTTAGGCATTATACAAGTAACAAAACGGCAGCTGTCGGCGACTTTGGTGTCTCGCCCCTAGACACAGCGCCAACTACAGGCAGATTCAAACTTAACTGCGGCTGTGAAGTTAGGCGCGAAGCGCTGCGCAGTAGCGAAAACAAAGGTATATGCGCGGGCGTCAGAGAGCCAAGACGCTGCAAAGTCTCGCTCGCGGCACACTTCACAGCTGCCATTGAGTTTGAATCAGTTTGTACCTATTTAAGCAGGCATTGAATTATTCTTTCCCGATTCTGATTGTTTTAGTATAGTCAGTTAATCCATTTTTAAATTCTTCTTTAATTTGCTTGTCGAAATTCGCTGACTCAGACTATGTCAGCGTTGCTATTGTCCGTACAAGCGGCGGCCAAGCAACTATTTCCAAGCATTTGAACTCAAGTATACCAAATCTTTTTATTTATCGTTCATAAATGTTTCCCAGTTTTCTCATCCCAGACGCCATTGCCGAATCAAGGTACGCTTCTGAAATATTAATTTGCGCCTTAGAAGTTGGAAACAACAGGCTTTTGGCGGTCAGATGTGGCAGTGGCTTTTGTTCCCACAATGTATGTATTAAACTTTTATCCTAATTTCATAATTTTTGGATTCCATACTTATTAAAATGTTAAAATGTAACCCGTATGGTGAGTCTTCAATGTCTGTTTATAATGATTCTGTTAGATTATTTGCTATGATTAGACTGGTTGTTTGACCAATACTTATTTTGACCACAAATTACTCAAACAATTTAGTTATTTAATAGATTAAAAAAATCAGAATCAAAAACAAAGTTTAACGTTAAATTTCCATAGTCATGTGTCATTTCATTTACAGGGGTTGTATGAATTTATCCTACTCCTACTAATATAATAAACGCGAAAGTTTGTAAGAATGGATGGATGGATGGATGAATGTTTGTTACTCTTTCACGCCAGAACGGCTGAACAGATCTGGATGAAATTTGGCACAGAGATAGATTATAGTCTACAATAGCACATAGGATTCACACACACTTTCTAACCGCGGTTGAAACCGCGGGGCGCAGCTAGTTTATTTTAAATAATGGCATTTCTTACAAATAAATAAATAAATAATAAATAAATTCGGGACACTTCAACACACGGTCGCCTGACCCCAAACTAAGCAAAGCTTGTACTATGGATGCCAGAGACTGATATACATACTTAGATATTTTTAAATACATACTTAAATAGATATTAACACCCAGACATAGAACAAACACAAATGTTCATCACATAAATGTTTGCCCTAGGTGGGAATCGAACCCACGCCCCCAAGCTCAGCAGGCAGGTTCATTACCAACTGAGCCACCGAGGCAGTCAATAAAATAAAACTGCCTCAGTGACTCAGATGGCAGGGAACCTGGTTTATGAGCTTGGGGGCGTGGGTTCGATCCCAGGACAAACATTTATGTGATGAACATTTTGTGTTTGTTCTATGTCTTGGTGTTAATATCTAATTAAGTATGTTTATAAAAATACATGAATGTATGTATGTACATCAGTTTCTGGCAGCCATAGTACAAGCTTCGCTTAGTTTGAGATCAGACGACCGTGTGTGCTAGTATCCCGACTATTTATTTATTTAAAATACTTAGCGTATCAAATTAGTCAAATTTTTGCTGATCTGTGTTTAAATGAGCATGGGTCAGTCACCTTCCCCAAACCGAATCCTGGCTTTGTTTTAATTTCTTGTTTATGTGGCAGGCGTTGAGAAACGTTTTGTTTCGTTTGCAGCTCTCTTGTCATCGCGAAATGAATGAAATGGCAGTGAATATTTTAGTAGCATTATTTGCGAACCTTGAATATTCATTTCAGTTTGGACGGCTACAAAAAGCGATAAACTTTACTGAATAATCAAGAACGGATTTGTGATAAATCGATAGTTTACTTATTTTATTGTTTATTCAACCTAAACGTTTACATAACATTTCGTCACGCCTTTCCCCCGAAGGGGCTGGCAGAGGTGTAATACAACACCCACACTTCGCCGGACGATATTCAGTCTCAAATGTGACAGGGGGCGCGCCTGTCGCCATACACCGGGCTCCATTCATGTAGCAGATGACATTCAATACGCACATATGTTCACATAATGAACAAATTGGTGCGTGCCGTCGGCTGGGTTCGAACCCGCTCCCTCTGGCTTGAGAGGCAGCCGTTCTCCAACTAGGCTGTCATCGCTTTTTTTCCTCTCGTTTACCCTCTCTCTAATAAACGTTGCATAGCCTCTTATGGCCACTTGCACTAAACATAAAAATTGCCTAAATCCTAGCTTAACTAGTTTTAAACTACTCCTAGCGAAATATCGGTTATCGGGCACATAAAGTTAAGATTCTCCTAACAGATGGCCTAAGGTTCGTGTAAATGAGGTAGCAGCTAGCTAGGAGTAGATTAAAATAGTTAAGCAATTCTTAAATTTAGTGCAAGGCTTTGTTGCGTAATTTGTCATTTTCTTTCTTTCCAACCCCCGACGCAAAAACGATGGGGTGTTGTAAGTTTGAGGTGTCTGTGTGTGTGTGTGTGTGTGTGTGTGTGTGTGTGTGTGTGTGGATGTGTCTGTGGCATCGTAGCTCCCGAACGGATAAACTGATTTTGATTTGTTTTTTTTTAAAGGGTGAAAATCGATGTTGATATATTTTTTATTTTATTTTTAATTTTAAGTTCTTAGCTCATCAATAAAAATAAAACACTTTCGAAGGCTATACAACGTTTATTAATATAGGGTTTAGTTTTGTTAAAATTTATACAGAAATACTCGTAGCTCACGTTTTAAACAAAACACTATGTCAGGTCTTTGGCGGCCTAAAAACATTGCCACCAAGGCTAGTCACTCACCTATGCTAATGTAGTAGGTACGTATGTAACAAAACATTACTTAAGCTCAAATTATGCGGAGATAAGGCGACGATGCGGCTTGCGGGCACTTTTCAGCGGTGCTCTTTACAATCATTCGGAAACGTTTCCGATCGGATCCCATAAATTTAAAACTCAAATTATTCGAATCTAATTCTTCTTTTATAAATTTTGGATTAGGGAATCGAGTATAAATCCGGTCGGAAGATTGAATCACTTTTGAATTGAATCAACTTTTGAATACGGACTGAGATTTGAATAATTTAAGTTTATTTTTTTCGGAATCCGAACGGAAACGTTTCCGCATAGTTGTGAGTACCTATGCAGGCGTAAAACTGAGAAACGGGTGGCGTGCCCGCGCCACGTCACTTGTGTATAATTCAAAATACGTTTCACTCTCATACAGTTTTATGAACAAGTTTCAAAACGGCGCCGCTGCTGACCCTTGTCAGCTCTACATACATCTGCGCCTTACGTCTGGCTTGTATAATTTGCGCCTTACAAATCTCGTATAATTAAAACAAACACGTCAAAACCACATTAATTCATAATAAACGTACGTTCATAGCATTAAGGTGAAGAGACAATCGCGTCAGCGTTGTCTCACTTGCTTGCGACACGATTTTATTGTAAACCTTAATGCTATTGAATTTACTTTTGAAAAATATGCGATCCTCAGAGACTTAGAGCATTGCTCTAAGCTCATAGATATGAAAATAATATTGTGTAAAAAGTATTCAGAACAGTTTTCATATGTACATGTAATACTTTTTCAATTATTTGACATCTTTTACAAGTCTAAATAGATTAACAGTTCAGGAGCTACGATGACAGACACACACACAGACACACACACACACACACACACACACACACACACACACACACACACACACACACACACACACACACACACACAGACACAGACACATTAAACTCATAAAACCCCGTCGTTTTTCGTCGGGGATTAAAAATTGGTGTCGCGACCGAGCGTGTGCTGCCACGCTTGCACCTTCGCCTTAAACGTGCAACAGACTATACATTAATATAGTCAAATATCTGAGTCAAGAGAGTCAAGCGTTTAGAAGCAAAATCGTTTTGGATCAAAATTATATATTATCTGATAGGTGTTTAGTTCCAAACAAATGTTTTATATAGTCTGTTGCACGCTTTATTTAGTCTCACAAATATCATATAACCCGTTCCAAGCAATATAATCACTATTCGGTCCTCCATATATCACACATATCGCGGATGTATAAAAGAGTTATGGATGGCACCATAAATTGGGCGTATCGACGTTGTTCCATCGATACACTGACACAGTGTTTGTGGCGAGAATGTTGGTCAGCAAATGTTTAGATCTTTGGGTAGGATATCTCTTTCCTATTTCTCTTCTCTACATTGTATAAAACAGAGTCGCTTCCCGCATCTGTTTCTCCTAAGTCACGCAACAGATTTTAATTTAGCTTTCAATATTAGATAGATCATTTTTTGCGGCAGGTTTCCGGTAGTTTCCGATCAAATCAAATCAAATCAAATCAAATCATTTTATTTGCATGTCAATGGGTTAAATAAGGTTAAAAGAATTAAAATTAATGTTCAGCCATTAACGACACTAGTCGTGCAAAATTTTTACAATATTATGAGTCTAGTAGAAGTTTAGTTACCGTTCCGAAGACGGGTCTGACGGGTCACTTTAGCGCCTCACTCAACTGCCGTCTTTGTACTTCTTCACTCTACAAAACTTCAAGGCTAAAGTGAATAAGTACCTTATAGGTCGTCGTGCTCCATCTTAGACCACAACGTCGCTAAACATCAGGCGAGTTGGTGGTCAAACACCGACCCATTCCACATTTAAAAAAATAGTTTATTATAAGGACGAAAGTTTGTGAGTATGTGTTTTATTTTGTAACTTTTTCGCGCTTACTGATTTGAATGAAATTTAGAACGGAGATTGTTTATACTTCGGATTTGACATAGCTATCCTAATCCTAACCAATATTATAAATGCAAAAGTGAATTTGTTCGTTTGTTTGTTTATTTGTTTGTTTGTAACGTTTTCACGGTCTCAATTACTCAACCGATCACCTTGAAATTTTGCATACACGTTGTCGGGGGGTACGGAAAAGGACATAGTGTAGTTTTGACCCCGAAAAAAAATAACGGTTCCTGTGGGACTGCGAGTGAAACCGCGGGGCGCAACTAGTTTCTTATAAATTATATAGCATATTTTTTAACAGTGGGGCAGGAATAGTATTTCTTCTGTGCCGCGGGGTGCAGGAAGCTACGAGTATCTAGCTAGCTATTATAAAATATATGTAAAAGTTAGGATGCTTGTCACACAATCACCCAAAAACGATTAAAAATTTGGTTTTATTTCAAAAACAAATTTTAGCCATTTTGCAAAATTTCCAAAAACTGACTCAGCAAAAAAATCTGTATAATTATCGAACACAACATTTCATAGAATCGGTTGAGGAATGCGAGCTGTAGAGGAGGCAGACGTCGGCCGCGAGGTCTACAGCTCACAGAGTCACCAACTAGTATAATAAAGTTTAGTTTACAAAAAAAAGGTCTTGAAAAGACCATCTTAGGAATAAAAAGCACGTGGATGCTATCCTCTTTATTACGTACCTTAAAAATAAACGATTCCTTTTATTATCCACCCACATTTAACTTTAACTCCCACGACTCCCCGATATGAAAGGAGATTATTGAATTTCTTTCCCCCAAAAATCCCTATTCAGTCCCGAAAATTCTTTATTTAAAGAAAAATTGGGGACACCTTTTGTAAGGACGATGCCTAATACTTACTGCTTTTATACCACATCATGGGTCCAGACGTTTGACAACAACTGTTGGAGCAATAAGATCTTTAGTGACAACAAAATAGAGTCGGAAAACCTTTTATCTTTTTGAGACAATAAAAGAAAGTTGACACGTTTTCTTCTAAAACAAGTAAAATTATTAAAAGGAAAGCAAAAACCCGGCTGCAAATAATTGTACCCTATGTCACTTACACTATCAAGGCGATTCAAATGACACCTCACATGTTGAAATCCATCACGCTGATTAGGCTGTAGGCCGTGCCAAACAAAACTTCATACATACATACTTAAATATGAATACTCGAAAATCATAACCCTCCTTCTTGCGATGTCGGGTAAAAAAGTAAGGCCTTCCGATTTTGTAACATTATGAATTTTATATGTTTTTGTTTTGTTTCTATTTATTTATTTATGATGGTTCGTAAACAAGTCAAAGTCAAGTCAAAATGTTTTTATTCAATTTAGGTAACAAAAGTCAATCATTTATGAACGTCAAAGTTATTTAAATAGACTCGACCGCCTTGTTCGGATAGAGAGCCTCTACTCAGAAGAACAGGCAAGAAACTGAGGGGCATTATTTTTTCAAATCCTACTAATATTATAAACGCGAAAGTTTGTATGTATGGATAGATGGATGTTTGTTACTTTATAATCCTTATAATACCCTCTTTTCATTAATTTAGTTTTTACATGTAAACTCGAACTAAGTTTGCAAGCAGTATACGATAAGCTAATGTTACGCATGTCATAGAATCCTAATCCTAACTAATACTACTAGTGGCTCGTAGGAGGACGTTTGTCCTACTCTAGAGGTCGCATTCCACAACCTAGTGAACATTTTGACCTGTTCGATAATGATAGAGATTTATTTGCCGAGATTAGAAATTTTTCAAAATGGCGGAGACATGGTTTTTTTGGGCGGAAGGCAATCCAAGAGATATCCAACATACGAACGCATTTTTGTCGAAGCTGATGCCGGACACTTCACTCGCTAACGCTCGCTTGGTCGATAAATGCGAAAGTGAGTTTGTTTGTTTCTTTTCAAGTTACATTTCACGCCTTAACTACTCAACCGAACATCATGAAATTCAGCATGCACGTTGTCAAGAATAGAATAGTTTATTGTCATAAAGTCACACTCATAATATCTTATTTTTGTTAATTTTTGCACACCCATGTCCCATACTCTTTCATAAGTATCCTCTCCATCCTAAGGTTTCCTGGAAGAGATCGCTCTTAGTGATAAGGCCGCCAGTTGTTACACTACAGTTTAAGATTTTTCTGTTTTTTTTTGTTTTTGTTATTTCTGGTGTGAACAATAAAGTGTTTATCTATCTGTCTGTCTGTCTGTCTGTCTGTCTGTCTGTCTGTCTGGCTGTCTGTCTGTCTGTCTGTCTGTCTGTCTGTCTGTCTGTCTGTCTGTCTGTCTGTCTGTCTGTCTGTCTGTCTGTCTGTCTGTCTGTCTGTCTGTCTGTCTGTCTGTCTGTCTGTCTGTCTGTCTGTCTGTCTGTCTGTCTGTCTGTCTGTCTGTCTGTCTGTCTGTCTGTCTGTCTGTCTGTCTGTCTGTCTGTCTGTCTGTCTGTCTGTCTGTCTGTCTGTCTGTCTGTCTGTCTGTCTGTCTGTCTGTCTGTCTGTCTGTCTGTCTGTCTGTCTGTCTGTCTGTCTGTCTGTCTGTCTGTCTGTCTGTCTGTCTGTCTGTCTGTCTGTCTGTCTGTCTGTCTGTCTGTCTGTCTGTCTGTCTGTCTGTCTGTCTGTCTGTCTGTCTGTCTGTCTGTCTGTCTGTCTGTCTGTCTGTCTGTCTGTCTGTCTGTCTGTCTGTCTGTCTGTCTGTCTGTCTGTCTGTCTGTCTGTCTGTCTGTCTGTCTGTCTGTCTGTCTGTCTGTCTGTCTGTCTGTCTGTCTGTCTGTCTGTCTGTCTGTCTGTCTGTCTGTCTGTCTGTCTGTCTGTCTGTCTGTCTGTCTGTCTGTCTGTCTGTCTGTCTGTCTGTCTGTCTGTCTGTCTGTCTGTCTGTCTGTCTGTCTGTCTGTCTGTCTGTCTGTCTGTCTGTCTGTCTGTCTGTCTGTCTGTCTGTCTGTCTGTCTGTCTGTCTGTCTGTCTGTCTGTCTGTCTGTCTGTCTGTCTGTCTGTCTGTCTGTCTGTCTGTCTGTCTGTCTGTCTGTCTGTCTGTCTGTCTGTCTGTCTGTCTGTCTGTCTGTCTGTCTGTCTGTCTGTCTGTCTGTCTGTCTGTCTGTCTGTCTGTCTGTCTGTCTGTCTGTCTGTCTGTCTGTCTGTCTGTCTGTCTGTCTGTCTGTCTGTCTGTCTGTCTGTCTGTCTGTCTGTCTGTCTGTCTGTCTGTCTGTCTGTCTGTCTGTCTGTCTGTCTGTCTGTCTGTCTGTCTGTCTGTCTGTCTGTCTGTCTGTCTGTCTGTCTGTCTGTCTGTCTGTCTGTCTGTCTGTCTGTCTGTCTGTCTGTCTGTCTGTCTGTCTGTCTGTCTGTCTGTCTGTCTGTCTGTCTGTCTGTCTGTCTGTCTGTCTGTCTGTCTGTCTGTCTGTCTGTCTGTCTGTCTGTCTGTCTGTCTGTCTGTCTGTCTGTCTGTCTGTCTGTCTGTCTGTCTGTCTGTCTGTCTGTCTGTCTGTCTGTCTGTCTGTCTGTCTGTCTGTCTGTCTGTCTGTCTGTCTGTCTGTCTGTCTGTCTGTCTGTCTGTCTGTCTGTCTGTCTGTCTGTCTGTCTGTCTGTCTGTCTGTCTGTCTGTCTGTCTGTCTGTCTGTCTGTCTGTCTGTCTGTCTGTCTGTCTGTCTGTCTGTCTGTCTGTCTGTCTGTCTGTCTGTCTGTCTGTCTGTCTGTCTGTCTGTCTGTCTGTCTGTCTGTCTGTCTGTCTGTCTGTCTGTCTGTCTGTCTGTCTGTCTGTCTGTCTGTCTGTCTGTCTGTCTGTCTGTCTGTCTGTCTGTCTGTCTGTCTGTCTGTCTGTCTGTCTGTCTGTCTGTCTCTCTATCTATGTATCTATCTATCTATGTTTAATAATTTATTACAATGTATTAGGAATGCTCCTGTCATTTTACATACATTGGTTTTTATTTCTACTTTTTTTTAAAAACATTTTTCATATTTCTCATTTTTTTTTAGGTAATAAACCTAACAGTTTACAGAAAAGTAATGTAAATTTACAGAAAAGGACATAAATTTGTCATCTCGAAAAAATGAAAAGTTTCATTGGGAACGCAGATGAAACCGCGGTGCGCAGCTTGCAAATAATACGTTACCTCCTTACGTTACATCCTTACGTTAGGTATCGAGGTCGGTGACCTAAGACACGTGGCATGGATTCAGGCAATTCTGTGGTGAAATAACTTCGAATCAAGGACAAAACTTTGATGACAGCGATCGTATTTCTCCGAGGAAATTAATTTGTATACCTACGCAAGTTTTAAACGCTTCCTTGAGTGGCGAAATGCGAAATTCGAACCAGGCTGACGACCCTTTGAACCTACCAGGAAATAATTTAAGTGCTTAAGTACGAAACTTTGCTTGTTACGTTATTTTAATTTTAAGGACGGCGGACAAGTTCAATTAATCGATTGGAACTACATATTTATACCTATACCTATATAAAGCGATGGCAGCCTAGTTGAAAGAAGGTCCGCCTCTCAAGCCAGAGGGAGCGGGTTCGAACCCAGCCGACGGCATGCACCAATTTGTTCATTGTGTGAACATATGTGCGAATTGTATGTCATCTGCTACTTGACTGAAGCCCGGTGTATGGCGACAGGCTCGCCCTCTGTCACAGTTGGGAATGAATATCGTCCGACGAAATGTGGGTGTTGTATTACACCTCTGCCAGCCCCCTCGAGGAAAAGGCGTGACGATGTGTTATGTTATTCAACCTAAACCCATATAATTATAGCCTGGGACGGACTGGCCCTATAGTCAGGGTGGCATTTGCCAGCTGGGCCCCAGCCGGCGCGGACCCCCCTCGGACTTGGCTTGCGGGGCTTGCCGCAAACCAGACGGTAGGAAGGTTGGGGGCTACACCCCGTCTCGGGCCCCTAGCTTGTGGGAAGCTACCCGGGCCCTTCCAGCTCAGTCCGACCCTGTAAATACCTATATTCAATACAAGATAAATAAATTTTAAAACCTCTTACAAGCTAATTACACTCCCCACTAATGTACCTTTCCATCTAAAAATAAACCGGCCAAGTGCGAGTCTTGCTCGCGCACGAAGGGTTTCGTAGCATTAACTATAAAACGGCAAAAAAATCATGTCTGTTGTTTAGGAACCCTGTTTAGTATTTGCACTAAATTCAGCATTATATATCTATCTCTCTCTTTCGTTTCTACTGTCAAGCAAGCCATATGCGCTCCGCATCATTAATTACAAATAAATAGTATAATCTAGTTATAAGGATCTAAATTAGTGCTAAAAGTTAATAAACGGTGTTATAGTGAAAGTGCGCATATTTTATTGAAGAGATATCATCTAGAATCCTAAACATTTGGTCCTTTGAGCCGTGAAATCTGCGAAGGAAGCCATTTTGAACAAACATCGCTTGCTATTTGCTTGCAAACTAGCGGCGATAGCAGCGACTTCGTCACCAGCGCAGCGGACAAGCCGGGAACTAGATGTGACCTCGACTACATCGATCAAGCAGAAACGGAGTGCGCCGCAACGATCAGCGCCACCTAGGAGCGTCGTTCGGCAACTTTACATTAAATCAATACAAAAATCGTCGCTCGGCTCCTACTTACCGACGAACGAACACAATTGTCCCACCCTACCGGGAGCAAACAAAACAATTGACAGCAAGCAATCTACCTTTTCGCTTCGACATATTACGTGTTTTGACAACGAAAAAACACGGCTCCGCGCCATCGCAAGAATTAGAACAAAATCAACAAACATCAAACCATTACAACAACGAAAAAATCAAGCCAAACATCGAGAACGAATGTGCAAGATTACGACGACATCTTCGCATACATATTTCAAGGAAAACAACACGCCGGCCACGCCATTTTCAGATGACAAGAAATCTGGGTGCGGCATGCTACAACAATCAAGCATTCAAGCCCTAACATGGACCTCGAAGCCCTAAAACTGCAAAGAAGTGCTATCAAAGGCAGACTTACACGTTTATCGAACTACGTCAACGGCTTTCAGCCAGAACCAGACCGAAGCAACTTACATGAAGTGCAAGTGCGTCTATTGGAAAGTGCAACGATCTTCCAAAAGTTCGAGGACATCCAGCTTCAGATTGAAACCCTAGACAACACTCCAGAGCGTGAAGAAACGCACGATATAGAGCGAGAAACATTCGAACGCAGGTATTACACCGTCAAGGCTAGAATAGATGCTATTATATCTGGACCAATTGTTACCAATCGCACAAATGGCACAACGACGACGCCGCCAGCACAATTTTCTTCAACGACGATCCACGAAGAACATAAACCACACGTAAAACTGAATCGTTTAGAGATACCGAAGTTCGCTGGAAACTACCGAGAATGGCCAGCTTTCAAAAACATTTTCGACGCGTGCGTGGACTCCGTGGATCTACCAAACGTTTCCAAGCTCCAGTATTTGAAGGCGGCGCTCACAGGCGAAGCAGCGAGCCTCGTGTCATCGCTTCTTATCACCGATGAAAATTACTCCAAGGCGCTCAAAATACTCACTAAGAGGTACGAAAATAAAACTATAATTGTGAATGTGCACCTCAAAGCTATAACGAACTTTAGTTCCATAACGAGGCATAACCTCAAAGAATTTCTTGTAACTTTACAACAAAGCTTAGACTCTCTCAAAGCTATAGGTTTGCCTGTTGACTCCTGGGATGCTATAATGGTATTCATCATAACGCAGAAGCTAGACAACTCACTGCGCGCTGCGTGGGAAATAAACCGCAAGGAGGATTCCTTTGCAACGCTCAAGGAGCTGTTAGATTTTCTCAACCAGCGAAGAATTGCATTTGAATTGTTACATGAGAGTTCTATAGACAAACCAAGCATTAAAGCATCCCACCATAACTCATTCAAAGAGTCAACTATAGCATGCATTCTATGTCGAGGCCAACATGCTCTTCATAAATGTCCAAATTATTTAGAAATGTCTAAATCAAGTCGCTTGCAATTTATTAAATCAAAATCACTATGCTTCAACTGTTTACAGCCTTACAATCCGAAACACAAGTGTTCTAAATTCAATTGTTTAACATGCGGGGGCAGACATCATACTACTGTATGTACTACAAATTATACACAACCACAGGTCAGTTTTCCCTCCACAGAAACAAGCGCTATACAGCCACAAGTCCCACGGACTTCTCTTATTCAAACAACGGAGACTACGACCAAAGTAGATCAGAATCAAGTCCTACACATTACCTCTCCGAGTACAACTTCTACTGTACTAATTTCAAACGCTAACACAAACCAAATATTGCTTTCCACAGCGATCATTCGACTACAAGACTCCTCTGGACGATGGGTGAAAGCTCGTGCTCTTCTGGATGCGGGAAGTGAAGTCAGCATCATGTCCCGCAGTCTTGCCGATAAGCTACAACTACAACGCACTCAAAACGCTTGCACCATACAAGGTATTGGTCAAACTTTAAAACAAACTCAAGTAAGTGTGAATGCAAACATCACCTCGCGTCACAACGGCTACCACACACAACTAACTCTTCTGGTTATGGACAACATAACTGTGCCACTGCCACATAGTTTTATACACACGCATACTTGGCACATACCAGACAAGCAGGTACACAAACTAGCAGATCCTACATTCTTCATGCCGGGCTCTATAGACTTGCTTATCGGAGCAGAGCTGTTTTACTGTTAGCAGGACGCATCAAGCTTGGCCCAACGCAACCCTATTTAATAGAAACTCAGTTTGGATGGGTTGTGTCAGGTTCTTTCATTCCAGACACCAGTATACCTGCTGCTCACAGCAACCACCGCTTAAGCATGCATGTAACAGCTACACACACAGATAACATACTACAATCATTTTGGGAGCAAGAAGAATTGCACCAAAGCAAATCACTTGTCTCCCCCACTGACAAATACTGCGAGGAACTGTACCAAACTACTACTAAACGAGACAGTGCAGGCAGGTACACGGTCAATTTACCATTAAACCAAGTCAAACTGGATGAGCTAGGTAATTCTTTCAACATGGCCTATCGTTGTTTACTCCAGCTTGAGTCCAGAATGCAGAAAGATACACAACTCTATGCTCAATACAAATCATTTATAGAAGAGTTTGTAGAGTTAGGTCATGCTCACTACATTAAAGATTTTACACCCCACGATCATCACGCTTTCTATCTGCCACACTTCCCCATTGTAAAACCTGACAATGTTTCAACAAAGGTACGCGCAGTATTCAATGCCAGTGCCCGATCATCGACTGGAATATCCTTAAACGACACACTGTATGAAGGTCCTAACATTTATAATGATCTTTTTGATATTGTCCTGAGATTTCGGCTCTATAAATACGCATTTTCATGCGACGTTATTAAAATGTTTCGAGGAATTTATGTCAATCCTCAACAGACAGCTCTTCAGCGAGTTTTATGGAGAGAATCTAAAACTCAGCCTCTAAAATGTCTAGAGTTAGACACTGTTACTTATGGCACTAAATGTGCTCCCTATCTTGCATGCCGAACCATGTTAGACTTAGCTGAAAGACACACCGACACACATAAGCTAGCAGCTCATTGTATAATGTCTAGTGGGTATATCGATGACTATCTCTGCGGTGCTCAGTCTCTACCAGACTGCATTCAGCTGTTCTGAACTAATTGACCTATTAGGAAAAGCAGGGTTCAAACTACACAAGTGGTCTTCAAACCACTCTGATATATATACACATGTAGTAAAAACAGATTCAACACATTACAATGACACTGGCTCACATGACAACAATACACCTTATGAGTTTACTCTACCATGAACATAGATAGAATAGGAAAAACATGTATTGATAGACATGTATAGATTGCTTGCTGTCAATTGTTTTGTTTGCTCCCGGTAGGGTGGGACAATTGTGTTCGTTCGTCGGTAAGTAGGAGCCGAGCGACGATTTTTGTATTGATTTAATGTAAAGTTGCCGAACGACGCTCCTAGGTGGCGCTGATCGTTGCGGCGCTCTCCGTTTCTGCTTGATCGATGTAGTCGAGGTCACATCTAGTTCCCGGCTTGTCCGCTGCGCTGGTGACGAAGTCGCTGCTATCGCCGCTAGTTTGCAAGCAAATAGCAAGCGATGTTTGTTCAAAATGGCTTCCTTCGCAGATTTCACGGATCGAAAGGACCAAATGTTTAGGATTCTAGATGATATCTCTTCAATAAAATATGCGCACTTTCACTGTAACACCGTTTATTAACTTTTGAGCACTAATTTAGGTCCTTATAACTAGATTTAACTATTTATTTGTAATTAATAATGCGGAGCGCAAGTGGCTTGCTTGACAGTAGAAACGAAAGAGAGAGATAGATATATAATGCTGAATTTAGTGCAAATACTAAACATGCATGCGATAATTTGCCTGATGACCTACTAGTTACTTGGCCTATTAAGTCACTAAGACTACCTAACTATAAGATTAAAATTCCTATTGGATCAAATATCTGTGCTATTTGTGATAGTATATTTCTTTTTGTACATTGTATCAAGCTGTCTTTGTCTGGTATAGATATCTTTAATGTGTCTGGTTCTGGTAACCATTTCAAGCCAAGTGTTTTGACTGAATCTGGTAGAGTAAACTCATAAGGTGTATTGTTGTCATGTGAGCCAGTGTCATTGTAATGTGTTGAATCTGTTTTTACTACATGTGTATATATATCAGAGTGGTTTGAAGACCACTTGTGTAGTTTGAACCCTGCTTTTCCTAATAGGTCAATTAGTTCAGAACATAGCTGAATGCAGTCTGGTAGAGACTGAGCACCGCAGAGATAGTCATCGATATACCCACTAGACATTATACAATGAGCTGCTAGCTTATGTGTGTCGGTGTGTCTTTCAGCTAAGTCTAACATGGTTCGGCATGCAAGATAGGGAGCACATTTAGTGCCATAAGCAACAGTGTCTAACTCTAGACATTTTAGAGGCTGAGTTTTAGATTCTCTCCATAAAACTCGCTGAAGAGCTGTCTGTTGAGGATTGACATAAATTCCTCGAAACATTTTAATAACGTCGCATGAAAATGCGTATTTATAGAGCCGAAATCTCAGGACGATATCAAAAAGATCATTATAAATGTTAGGACCTTCATACAGTGTGTCGTTTAAGGATATTCCAGTCGATGATCGGGCACTGGCATTGAATACTGCGCGTACCTTTGTTGAAACATTGTCAGGTTTTACAATGGGGAAGTGTGGCAGATAGAAAGTGTGATGATCGTGGGGTGTAAAATCTTTAATGTAGTGAGCATGACCTAACTCTACAAACTCTTCTATAAATGATTTGTATTGAGCATAGAGTTGTGTATCTTTCTGCATTCTGGACTCAAGCTGGAGTAAACAACGATAGGCCATGTTGAAAGAATTACCTAGCTCATCCAGTTTGACTTGGTTTAATGGTAAATTGACCGTGTACCTGCCTGCACTGTCTCGTTTAGTAGTAGTTTGGTACAGTTCCTCGCAGTATTTATCAGTGGGGGAGACAAGTGATTTGCTTTGGTGCAATTCTTCTTGCTCCCAAAATGATTGTAGTATGTTATCTGTGTGTGTAGCTGTTAGATGCATGCTTAACCGGTGGTTGCTGTGAGCAGCAGGTATACTGGTGTCTGGAATGAAAGAACCTGACACAACCCATCCAAACTGAGTTTCTATTAAATAGGGTTGCGTTGGGCCAAGCTTGATGCGTCCTGCTAACAGTATAGTGTAAAACAGCTCTGCTCCGATTAGCAAGTCTATAGAGCCCGGCATGAAGAATGTAGGATCTGCTAGTTTGTGTACCTGCTTGTCTGGTATGTGCCAAGTATGCGTGTGTTTAAAACTATGTGGCAGTGGCACAGTTATGTTGTCCATAACCAGAAGAGTTAGTTGTGTGTGGTAGCCGTTGTGACGCGAGGTGATGTTTGCATTCACACTTACTTGAGTTTGTTTTAAAGTTTGACCAATACCTTGTATGGTGCAAGCGTTTTGAGTGCGTTGTAGTTGTAGCTTATCGGCAAGACTGCGGGACATGATGCTGACTTCACTTCCCGCATCCAGAAGAGCACGAGCTTTCACCCATCGTCCAGAGGAGTCTTGTAGTCGAATGATCGCTGTGGAAAGCAATATTTGGTTTGTGTTAGCGTTTGAAATTAGTACAGTAGAAGTTGTACTCGGAGAGGTAATGTGTAGGACTTGATTCTGATCTACTTTGGTCATAGTCTCAGTTGTTTGAATAAGAGAAGTCCGTGGGACTTGTGGCTGTATAGCGCTTGTTTCTGTGGAGGGAAAACTGACCTGTGGTTGTGTATTATTTGTAGTACATACAGTAGTATGATGTCTGCCCCCGCATGTTAAACAATTGAATTTAGAACACTTGTGTTTCGGATTGTAAGGCTGTAAACAGTTGAAGCATAGTGATTTTGATTTAATAAATTGTAAGCGACTTGATTTAGGCATTTCTAAATAATTTGGACATTTATGAAGGGCATGTTGGCCTCGACATAGAATGCATGCTATAGTTGACTCTTTGAATGAGTTATGGTGGGATGCTTTAATGCTTGGTTTGTCTATAGAACTCTCATGTAACAATTCAAATGCAATTCTTCGCTGGTTGAGAAAATCTAACAGCTCCTTGAGTGTTGCGAAGGAATCTTCCTTGCGGTTTATTTCCCACGCAGCGCGCAGTGAATTGTCTAGCTTCTGCGTTATGATGAATACCATTATAGCATCCCAGGAGTCAACAGGCAAACCTATAGCTTTGAGAGAGTCTAAGCTTTGTTGTAAAGTTACAAGAAATTCTTTGAGGTTATGCCTCGTTATGGAACTAAAGTTCGTTATAGCTTTGAGGTGCACATTCACAATTATAGTTTTATTTTCGTACCTCTTAGTGAGTATTTTGAGCGCCTTGGAGTAATTTTCATCGGTGATAAGAAGCGATGACACGAGGCTCGCTGCTTCGCCTGTGAGCGCCGCCTTCAAATACTGGAGCTTGGAAACGTTTGGTAGGTCCACGGAGTCCACGCACGCGTCGAAAATGTTTTTGAAAGCTGGCCATTCTCGGTAGTTTCCAGCGAACTTCGGTATCTCTAAACGATTCAGTTTTACGTGTGGTTTATGTTCTTCGTGGATCGTCGTTGAAGAAAATTGTGCTGGCGGCGTCGTCGTTGTGCCATTTGTGCGATTGGTAACAATTGGTCCAGATATAATAGCATCTATTCTAGCCTTGACGGTGTAATACCTGCGTTCGAATGTTTCTCGCTCTATATCGTGCGTTTCTTCACGCTCTGGAGTGTTGTCTAGGGTTTCAATCTGAAGCTGGATGTCCTCGAACTTTTGGAAGATCGTTGCACTTTCCAATAGACGCACTTGCACTTCATGTAAGTTGCTTCGGTCTGGTTCTGGCTGAAAGCCGTTGACGTAGTTCGATAAACGTGTAAGTCTGCCTTTGATAGCACTTCTTTGCAGTTTTAGGGCTTCGAGGTCCATGTTAGGGCTTGAATGCTTGATTGTTGTAGCATGCCGCACCCAGATTTCTTGTCATCTGAAAATGGCGTGGCCGGCGTGTTGTTTTCCTTGAAATATGTATGCGAAGATGTCGTCGTAATCTTGCACATTCGTTCTCGATGTTTGGCTTGATTTTTTCGTTGTTGTAATGGTTTGATGTTTGTTGATTTTGTTCTAATTCTTGCGATGGCGCGGAGCCGTGTTTTTTCGTTGTCAAAACACTTAGTATGTCGAAGCGAAAAGGTAGATTGCTTGCTGTCAATTGTTTTGTTTGCTCCCGGTAGGGTGGGACAATTGTGTTCGTTCGTCGGTAAGATGCATGCGCATGTTTCATTTAGTGATAAGATTCTATACAAATATAAAATTTAGATTGACATTTATATTTTGTTTCATTTCATTTAGTAGTTAGAATTTTGAATTTACAGGAGTCTAGTATCCAGGGTGATTGCAAATCAAGAAGGTATGTATCCAACATGGTAAGCTGACTACGAGTGATTTTAGGTTTACAATTTTCACATTTTATAACATCTAGCAGCAAGTAAGATTATAATAGCTTAAGGCTCACTGATACATTTGAAGTTGAAATTGGTTAGGTAATTCGAATTAAAAATTAAATTTACAATTTTTTCAGTAAGTACCACATATATAGGTAAGTACATATTACAGTATTTAGGTATTTGCATGTAGGTATGCATTTTTTACATAGTTTTTAGTTATTGCTTTAGTTAACGTTGATGTGTACATAGAAAATATCTCATAGGAAAATTAATCTTATAGTTAGGTAGTCTTAGTGACTTAATAGTTTGCTTTTTTAAATAGGTACATTATATTAAGGTGGCTTAGCTTAAGGTAGTAAATATAACTTATCTATAGGTACTAGGCATGCAACTAGTCACAATCTTAGTTCTTAAATCTAAGTAGGTAGCAAAAGGGCTTAAGTGGTAAACATTATTTCTTATATAAATAGGTAGGTACATAGTTTAGTTAACATAGTAACTTAACTTTTATTAGGTAGCAAAATGAGCTTATGAATTGGCCTGGTATAATCTGATTTACTAGTGCGCACAACTGCTGATCTAACAAGGCCATCAGATTTATTAGTATTTGTAGAAACTATTCTGCCTAGGGGCCAAAAAGTGGGAGGTGTGGCTTCGTCTTTTATCAGTACTAAATCACCAATTTTTAAGTTAGTTTCAATTTGAAGCCATTTATTTCTATTTTGCAATTCAGACAGGTAACTGAAGTAGAATTGTTTCCAGAATTTTTGTTTTATTTGAGTAATTTTTTGGTAAATATCAAGCCTAGATTCATTTAGGTCTAGAACATTAGGTTCAGGAATGTCTGTCATCGCTGTTCCTATCAAGAAATGGGCTGGGGTTAAGCAGATTAAATCGTTAGGTAGATCAGTCATAGGATTTAAAGGTCGTGAGTTTAGTATAGCTTCAATTTGTACCAATACAGTATATAAGAACTCATAAGTTAGTTTAGTGCTATATAAGTGTTTCTTAAGTAGGTTCTTTGTACTTTTTATTCCTGCTTCATAAATTCCACCCATATGGCTAGCAAGTGGAATTGAAAATTTGTACTCTATGTTATTGTCATTACAGTAGTCTATAATTTCACTATAACATTTTTCGTTTTTAAACATTTGATACAGCTCATGTAATTCAGTTTTAGAACCTTTGAAATTTGTACCATTGTCACTGTATAGACAAGTCGGTAAGCCTCTTCTAGCAACAAATCTTTTAAGGGCACAAATGAAGGATTTTGAGCTCATATCGCAAACTAGTTCGAGATGAATTATGCGAACAGCTAAATCTACAAACAGACATATATATCCTTTTGTATATTTACAATTTCTAGTCATTGAACTTCTTACAGCTATTGCTCCACTGAAATCTACACCTACATGAGAGAAAACACGTGTGAGTGTCACTCTGGGTGCTGGAAGATCTGACATTTGTTGCCCGCAGGCCTTGCCTCTAAACCTAGCACATCTAACGCAAGTGTGAATGCATTTTTTCACCTCACCTCTGCCGTGAATCGGCCAGTATTTGAGTCTAATGTTGTAAAGTGTGCTTTGTATCCCGGAGTGGAACAACTTGAGATGATAATGCTGTGTTATGATAGCCGTTATGTGATCTCTAGCAGGTAGTATGATAGGGTGTGC
The DNA here is from genome assembly GCA_911728515.1 of Peribatodes rhomboidaria. NCBI lineage: Eukaryota > Metazoa > Arthropoda > Insecta > Lepidoptera > Geometridae > Peribatodes > Peribatodes rhomboidaria. The sequence continues at coordinate 12,703,186 of OU452172.1, forward strand.
TTGTGAATAAGGAATGTCAGAATTTCGAATCCGTCCCCCTACTCTTAAAATGTTATTCGAATCTAAGAAAGGATTCAACTTCCTAAGTGGACTTGACGTGAATATAACAGACTTTGGTTTCTTAGTACATGTTGGTTTGTCTAGAGTTTGTGTACTGTCATTTTGTTGTGCTAGTTGCACGGTGTCTGTGTGAATTTGTTTGTGAGTTGGCTCAGTGGCGCGTGACTCTGATTGAGCTTGTGTGGACTGTATTTCTCTTATTTCTCTTGCAAATGAGTGCTGTTGTGTTTCACGAATTATGAAATTATGTGAATTTCTAAGCTCTGAAACAATTAAATGATTTGAATATCTTTGATTTTTGTTTTTCATATTGTGTATGAATCTAAGTATGTATGCAACTATTCTGACTAACTGTGGAAAGCTCGAGTAATTGCAGAAAAGCTTGTAAGAAAATGATGTGTGTTGTGTGTCTGTGCAGATGTTAACAGCTGACTGACCTTGTGTGGCTAGTGTATCTACTGGAAGGTCAGTCTGAGTAGGTTTTTTGCTGATAGGCCAGTTTGACAGTGGCTGCATTAACCATGTTGGACCTTGCCACCATAAATGGCATTGCAGTAAGGCATTAGGCATAATACCATGAGTTATTACATCCGCTGGGTTGGACTTGGTATCACAGTGGTACCAGCTGTCAGTATTAGTAGTGTCAATGATCTGCATGAGGCGGTGTGATACATATGTGTCATGTTTGTGCTTGTAAGGTAATTTGATCCAGCTCAGTACAATTGATGAATCTGTGAATAAGTAAGTTTTCTCAATATTTGTCTTAGTGCTGGTAGCATCAAGAAATCTGTTAGTTAGTTGAGCTAATAACCGTGCTCCACATAGTTCTAAGCGTACTATACTCTGCTGTTTTTTAATAGGGGCTACTTTAGACTTTGCTGCGACTAGTACACAAGTTGGCTTTGTATTCTGGTATGTCGCCCTTAGGTACAGATTGGCGCCGAACGCGGCTAGAGAAGCATCGCAGTACCCTATTAGGAAAACTTCCACAGGAATATCAGAAAAGTAATATCTGGGGATATTAATAGCTTTTAGGGAATGTAGCTGTTCTGCAAACCGATGCCAAGTAACTAGTAGGTCATCAGGCAAATTATCGTCCCATTGTATATTACGTTTCCATATTTCTTGCATTAATAATTTGGCTAGTATTGTTGATGGTGTCAAAATTCCTATTTATTGAATATATCACAATATGAAAAACAAAAATCAAAGATATTCAAATCATTTAATTGTTTCAGAGCTTAGAAATTCACATAATTTCATAATTCGTGAAACACAACAGCACTCATTTGCAAGAGAAATCAGTATGTTTATGAGTATCATGTATTGTGTATGTATATATATATAAAGTTGTTCCACTCCGGGATACAAAGCACACTTTACAACATTAGACTCAAATACTGGCCGATTCACGGCAGAGGTGAGGTGAAAAAATGCATTCACACTTGCGTTAGATGTGCTAGGTTTAGAGGCAAGGCCTGCGGGCAACAAATGTCAGATCTTCCAGCACCCAGAGTGACACTCACACGTGTTTTCTCTCATGTAGGTGTAGATTTCAGTGGAGCAATAGCTGTAAGAAGTTCAATGACTAGAAATTGTAAATATACAAAAGGATATATATGTCTGTTTGTAGATTTAGCTGTTCGCATAATTCATCTCGAACTAGTTTGCGATATGAGCTCAAAATCCTTCATTTGTGCCCTTAAAAGATTTGTTGCTAGAAGAGGCTTACCGACTTGTCTATACAGTGACAATGGTACAAATTTCAAAGGTTCTAAAACTGAATTACATGAGCTGTATCAAATGTTTAAAAACGAAAAATGTTATAGTGAAATTATAGACTACTGTAATGACAATAACATAGAGTACAAATTTTCAATTCCACTTGCTAGCCATATGGGTGGAATTTATGAAGCAGGAATAAAAAGTACAAAGAACCTACTTAAGAAACACTTATATAGCACTAAACTAACTTATGAGTTCTTATATACTGTATTGGTACAAATTGAAGCTATACTAAACTCACGACCTTTAAATCCTATGACTGATCTACCTAACGATTTAATCTGCTTAACCCCAGCCCATTTCTTGATAGGAACAGCGATGACAGACATTCCTGAACCTAATGTTCTAGACCTAAATGAATCTAGGCTTGATATTTACCAAAAAATTACTCAAATAAAACAAAAATTCTGGAAACAATTCTACTTCAGTTACCTGTCTGAATTGCAAAATTGAAATAAATGGCTTCAAATTGAAACTAACTTAAAAATTGGTGATTTAGTACTGATAAAAGACGAAGCCACACCTCCCACTTTTTGGCCCCTAGGCAGAATAGTTTCTACAAATACTAATAAATCTGATGGCCTTGTTAGATCAGCAGTTGTGCGCACTAGTAAATCAGATTATACCAGGCCAATTCATAAGCTCATTTTGCTACCTAATAAAAGTTAAGTTACTATGTTAACTAAACTATGTACCTACCTATTTATATAAGAAATAATGTTTACCACTTAAGCCCTTTTGCTACCTACTTAGATTTAAGAACTAAGTTTGTGACTAGTTGCATGCCTAGTACCTATAGATAAGTTATATTTACTACCTTAAGCTAAGCCACCTTAATATAATGTACCTATTTAAAAAAGCAAACTATTAAGTCACTAAGACTACCTAACTATAAGATTAATTTTCCTATGAGATATTTTCTATGTACACATCAACGTTAACTAAAGCAATAACTAAAAACTATGTAAAAAATGCATACCTACATGCAAATACCTAAATACTGTAATATGTACTTACCTATATATGTGGTACTTACTGAAAAAATTGTAAATTTAATTTTAATTCGAATTACCTAACCAATTTCAACTTCAAATGTATCAATGAGCCTTAAGCTACTATAATCTTACTTGCTGCTAGATGTTATAAAATGTGAAAATTGTAAACCTAAAATCACTCGTAGTCAGCTTACCATGTTGGATACATACCTTCTTGATTTGCAATCACCCTGGATACTAGACTCCTGTAAATTCAAAATTCTAACTACTAAATGAAATGAAACAAAATATAAATGTCAATCTAAATTTTATATTTGTATAGAATCTTATCACTAAATGAAACATGATACCTACTTATCCTGGGGGTGAGCATGTTTGGTATTTGCACTAAATTCAGCATTATATATCTATCTCTCTCTTTCGTTTCTACTGTCAAGCAAGCCATATGCGCTCCGCATCATTAATTACAAATAAATAGTATAATCTAGTTATAAGGATCTAAATTAGTGCTAAAAGTTAATAAACGGTGTTATAGTGAAAGTGCGCATATTTTATTGAAGAGATATCATCTAGAATCCTAAACAAACCCCCTTTAAGTATCTATGTATTTCGTTCTGTTTTGTATTTGTTGTTATAGCGGTAACGAAAATACATCATCTGTAAAAATTTCACCTGTCAAACTGTATTAGCTCATGGGATACAGCCTGTGACAGACGGACAGACAGAGGATGGACAGCGGAGTCTTAGTAATAGGGTCTCGTTTTACCCATTGGGTACGGAACCCTAAAAACAAAATCAAAATCTGATTTTCATCAAACATAAGACTAATTCACTATTCAAACAAAAAAAAACATAATCAGTTCATCCGTTCGGGAGCTAAGATACCACAGACACACACACACACACACACACACACACACACACACACACACACATACTCATACAGAGAGAGAGAGAGAAAGACACATAGAGACACGTCAAACTTATAACTTTTTTACGTAAATAAACTTCAATCGTCGGGGCTTAAAAATACGTTCCATCCCAGAGTTTTCATGAATAGAGCCATAGACTAATATTATAACATTAGTCTATGATAGAACCAAAACAAGAAGATAATTTTGTAGCTATTCAGTGTACCTAATACAGTGGCTAGCTGGCATAGTTATTACTCCCACACGTTCGGGTAGATACTGGCAAATATAGGTAGGTATTAGTACTAAGGCTTGGTAGCCAATATTGACGGCATTCCTTTGAAGTCAAAGTCTAGCTAATGAAGATGGTGCAATCATGCAACAGCTGGAACATGCGATGAGAAAATTATCTAAACCTAGCGAAAGTGCTAACTATCGCAGTGCTATCTACCAATAAATTGATTATTTAAAATCCTACTCCTACTAATATTATAAACGCGAAAATTTGTAAGAATGGATTAATGGATGGATGTTTGTTACTCTTTCACGCCAGAATAGATCTGGATGAAATTTGGCACAGAGATAGATTATAGTCTAGAATAGCACATACGATACTCTTAACTGCGGGTAAAACCGTGGGACGCAGCTAGTAAATAAATAAATTTGGGACATTTTTACACAAGGTCACCTGACCTCAAATTAAGCAAAGCTTCTACTATGGCTGGCAAAGACTGATATATTTTATAATGCTTACTTAAATAGATATTAACACCCAGACATAGATCAAACACAAAATTAAATGTTCATCACATTAATGTTTGCCCTAGATGAGAATCGAACACACGCCCGCAAACTCAGAAGGCAGGTTCATTACCAACTGATCCACCGAGGCAGTCAATGTGGAGAGGTGTAATGTCTTATAGATGAACTGAAAACTACATAATATAAAAGGGTTTAGTTATAATGATAAGAAATAGGTAAAAAATTGCTGAGAGAAATATTTTAAGATAGTTCAAAGTCTTTCCTCATCTTTCCTGTTATAATAATGAAAGCTGACAACCATTTTTTTTGTCTTCAAAAACAAAAAACAACCAAAGTCTTTCTAACCAACACTATGGTGTGTCAAAGGCCTTGTACCGCACTATCATCAGATAGAGCAAGCTCTAATTAACGGACGTGGCTTCGTCAGTAATTAAAGCTTTGACAAATAACGAACTACCGCGAATGGACTAACTGCCAGACTAGCACGGTGATGGGACCGCTGGGTACCTACTTCCATTTTGTACCAGCAACGCTTTGCCTCTGTGACGTGTGTGTGTAGACCTCAAAATGGCGGAGATGTGATTTATTTTTTTGAAAAAAATAAATAATAATAATTACTTTATCTCCACAATTAAAAAAAAAACTGCCTCAACAAAATAATCGAACTAACTACATAATAATCGCAAAAAATAACTACATAATAAAAACTTACTCACAAAATTTCAAGAGCATCGGTTAAGAAATGCGACCTGTAGAGTCAGACAAAGATCCAGACAGAGTTCCGAACGGAGATCCGGACAGAAAATCCGGACAGTCCGAAAAATGCTTTCGGACATACGAAAGCATTTTTGTCGAAGCTGATGCAAAGACACTTCGCTCGCTATCACTCGCTTCGATCGGCAAGGTTCTAAGTCATTTTTTTTCTCATAAAACCTTGTGGTATTCTTAGCTCAACAAGTGCTAAAATGTAACACAGAACCTTGTAGTATTGAGTCGGCAAACTGTCCATAGTGGGATAGAGTAAAATAAATATTCTGGGACATTTTTGGACACGGTCATCTGACCCCTGTGATTCATGTTCATCACATGCATGGATGTTTGTCGTAAGTGGGAATCGAACCCACACCTCCAAGCTTAGAATTTATTTAGTTTTTTAAATTAAGGAAAATCAACAGCTAAAACATGTTATTACTAACTTAGCATCAGAGAGCTAATTATAGAGTTTCACGATTTAAAGCAGTTTCACTACCTGTACTGAGTTACCGAGGCAATACGTTGAATGTTTTAACCCCCGATGCAAAAGAGAGGTGTCATAAGTTTAATGTGTGTATTTGGGTCTGTGTCTTTGTCTATGGGATCATAACTTCTAAACAGAAAGACTGATATTATTCCGATTTTTTTTAACTGAAAGGTGTTTTCATCGAGTATGTCAGCATTTTTAATTTTGTTTCCTTACTCACTTGTTTTGATTTTGCCCCATCAATCTAAAAAAATAAGCAAATTATGAAAAAATAATGTTTTATTTACTTCGAAACACATCCTACAAAAGCCAGCAAATCATTTCCGCAGCTATAAAAAAAACAATATAGTAAATGCAGCCATATCTAAAAAACTCAAAAACCTACATTTTTTACAGCAACAGTCATTAAAATATCGATCTCGTATCATTATTTGCTGACCCAGCTCTTTATCTCATCAAAACAAAAAGAGTCTCCAATCAATACGAATTCGGCTTTGAAACAGTCCTCGGCAGCACTCGTTTCTTCTTGCCTCATTGATTTTTCTGCTCAATGAATAGAGATTTTATGCTTCAAAGGGTACTGCGATAAAAAAGGTCGACGGTGAAATAGTGCTTCAGTATGTACAGAATCGGTTTCTAGGTCACAGTAGTGAGTAGTGTACGTAGACCGTGGCTGCAATTTATGGGCCATTTCTTTTGGCAAATCAATCAATAGCGTTTGTCTGTTCAACTGTTAACTTTGGTGTCGAATCACCTGCGACATACTATGTTCTTGAACGAGAGTTTAACCGATTTATGTACCTTTGTTTTTGTTGCCGGGGAGGAAATCTTCACAAAGATGCCTGGCTGCATTGGGATGCATCCGGGTTATTTGGTGATTGACCCTCTGTGCTTGACAGAGGGCAACTAATGTAAAGTATTATGATCCAATGTATTTAATTTTTTAATATATTTACCTAACTATGAAGCGCGCGCAGCAAAATGTTTTTGGTTACACTAGAATTTGGGCCCCAAGAGACAGGCCTAGCCGAGTTTGGGGCTCGCTACACAAATACTCAGGTGCATACTTTTTTTTCCTTTTTTCTGATCATATCGTCATGCCTTTCCCCCGAAGTGGCTGGCAGAGGTGTAATATAACATCCACACTTCGCCGGGCGATATCCAGTCCCAAATGTGACAGAGGGTGAGCCTGTCGCCATACACCGGGCTCCAGTCAAGTAGCAGATGACATACAATACGCACATTTGTTCACACAATGAACAAATTCGTGCGAGTCGTCAGCTGGGTTTGAACCCGCTCTCTCTAGCTTGAGAGTCGGGCTTTCTCCAACTGGCCTATCATCGCTTTTACTCAACTTGTTTTATACAAAGTAAGTAAAAATAAACATCACCAAACAACAGACAACAATAACAAACGCTTGAAAACGAGGTACGATCTAATCCCAATTACTATTTCACGATGCCTGTCCAAATCCTGGCGCGCTCTGAGTTACAGCTCTGCTGGGATCAAATCTGCTCCGTTACCTATCTATTATTCAGCCTTTCCTCAGCTACGAATGTTCATTAGTCCGATAATAAATTCCTCTTTTACTAACACTACTTTGAGCTAAAGTGCAGTAGAGTTTTCCACTCGCGCGGCTAACTGACCACAAAAAATTTTAACTTATTTTTTAGCTGGGACAGCGTGTATTTTGCTAAATGAAATTTGAAGCTGTAATGACGTAATGCAAGTTTGTGGTGATAATATATTTTGTTATATTGTGGTAAGATATAAATAAGTTTCGTTATAGAGTGTTTAGTATATTTTTAGCGGTTTGTTTTCATGAATGCGATGATAGCCTAGTTGGAGAAGGCCCGCCTCTCAAGCCAGAGGGAGCGGGTTCGAACCCAGCCTATCAGCCTAACATATTATGTGCGAATTGTTTGTCATCTGCTACATGACTGGAGCCCGGTTTATGGTGACAGACTCGCCCCCTGTCACATTTGGGACTAAATATCGTCCGGCGAAGTGTGGGTGTTGTATAACACCTCTGCCAGCTCCTTCGGGGGAAAGACGTGACGATATGTTGTTTTCATGAAAATAGAATGCCTTGAATTTTCAATACAGTGGTGTCTAAATGTTTTTATCTTAAAAAAGGTTTTAAGATTTACCTTTTTAAATTTTAATGAAATGTATATTAAAGACGTTTTAGTAGGCTTACGTTTTTTTCTTATTAAGTACCCCACCTACCTACTTTTTCCCCAGTTAGTATGATAGTCTCTGAATCGTATATTTTAATTCTTTCATTCCACTCTAGCAGTTGGAATGTTATGTTGACGTCATAGGTGCTGTGTTGGAAACGGGTCAAGTTAGTATGTAAGTAACAGAACGGATACAGTACATAAATATATGTATGGAGGAAGAGGTTGCGTATTTCTATTACGATTTTTCTCAAATCTACTAAATCAATTAGATTTGAACCAATTGCAATAGGTTAGCAAAATTTTAACTCGATTTTGTACTGTAACTCTATATTATTTGTTTTTTTCGTTCAGCGGGGGTAATGCTATTTTTATACAGAGGTTAGGTTAGGTGCTTCTCAACGTTGACATTAAACATTTAAGGAACATGACTTCTTGTTAATATTTTGATATGTAGCGTTTGTTACCACCAATAAAATTTCATTTCAATTTTCTTTCCACCAAGATCGTATTAAAAAAAGACTTTACTTTTTTTTACTCTGAATACCACGTAACGAACCACGACAGACTAATCTGCCTCGCGGACCAGGCTTCAGACATGCTGTAATTTAAGTTTTCAGCCATTCCCTGCTTCTGCTCCTCTACCAAGCAAAACAAACAAGCCAGCGTTGATCCTGCTCAGTTGCACAAAGGTATTATAGTTGAATGCACCCGAGATCTCGTATTATAGTAAGATGCAACCAGCGGTGTGCTGAGCGAGTCATTGGCCCTACACTAAACTTGTTACGTCACGAAGCGCAGTTTTCATCTACGGTGGACGTAATCAGAATTAGATTACTGGGAATCGAGCCCCTGCGCACAAAAAGTGACACATGATAAAACTAAACAAAAATATAATATATTAACTCCGCCCAGCTTTGCGTGGTATCTCTATACCTTTCAGTGAAAACATGACTAACTAATGGTGAAAACCACATCGAAATTCGTTCCGTGGCTTAGGAGGATTTAGTGAAAAGCGACTTTGTTTTACACTATTCAAAGATAGAAATAATAAAGAAGAATAAATAGAACAAGTCACATTCTAAAAAGAAAACAAAAACCCGGCTGTAAAGTGTTGTACTCTATGTCACTTCCACTATCAAAACGATTCAAATGACACCTCACATGTCAAAATCCATCAAGCTGTTTAGGCTGAAGGGCATGCCAACGAAACCTCATACATACATACCAACATACATACACATATATTTATACAAATGTATGAACTAGATATTAAACAAAAACACTCGAAAAACAAAACCCTCCTTCTTGCGCAGTCGGGTAAAAAGAGAAGAGATATTTAAAAATTATTATAAAAAGATAATTAAATAATGCGGTTGCCTTTCTTACGGAATTCAATCAATTTTAAAATATACTTAGGCATTTGAAACTTATAAGGCAATAAATAAAATAAATAAAACTCAAACACACGTTACATAAAAAACATAACAAATTACATTTTCCTCCCCCATCTTTTATTACGATACAGAAACTTTTTTATCGCCCCTGAAAATAAAATTCTTACTACGTCCACTTCATATTCTTCCTCACTAATCTTAATTTCAGCTTCAAGTTTTTACTTCAAGTAAATTGGTAAACTAAATACGTGACTGGCTTAACGTCGCTGTTTATTTTGTTGGATGCTATTTTCTTATAAAGTTTGACGTTTTTACAGCATGGGGTAAGCTTCCAGGTATTGTACGACAACAAGTATTTAAGAAAATTTGTGAATGCATAGATACCGTTGTTTTGTGATTACTCAGTTGTTGTTACACGAACGGTGGGAAATTTTCAAGGGAATTAAGAATAGCGTAATTAAGTGGTGTTTGTTAACTCGACTGCCCAAAAAGAGAGTGATGTTTTTGGCTGTCTGTGATAATGTATTTGTTTTACTGCTTAAAAAGCTTGACCGATTTTGGATTGCGAGGTGTTGTTATCATTTTTGACCCTCGATACAAAATAGAGAGGTGCTATAAGTTTAACGTGTGGTGTCTGTGTACACACAGACACACATTATCGGTTGCATTATACTCTAAAACAGGTAAACCGATTTCGATTTAGTTCATATTCTTCTGAAAGGCGATTCGAGAGTGTTCTTAGCTATGATTCGTCTTCATAATTGTAAGAGTTCGGCGACCACTTTAGACTAACTTCGCATTGGCTTAAGGTATTCTATAGCCATTTCGTCTAGAAGAAGAAGACGAGCGAAGAGAGCGAGTAATGATACTGATGAGCCTCTAAAGCTACCTATAGAGTGACAAAGTGCAATTTCAATTTTTTTTTATGACTTTTGCACTTCTGTAATCATTCTTAAATAACTAAGAATTTTCCTTGTATTATGGATTCATTTTTGATTTGCTTTGTCTACCTATTGAATAAATCAGTCAAAAGTGACCCCTTAAAAATGCGGATATTTTTCATAGCTCTATTTTTGCTTGGGAACGTTTTTAAAAAAAACCAAGAACATAGGGGCGGAGATATTGTTAATTTAATTGTACACGCTAAATTTCATCATAATCTGACAAATGGTTTTCAAGAAATTTGAGTAGCGCGTTTGTATGGAAATTTCAGAGCGGCGCGGCCCTCTTAATCCCTGACGCAAAAACATAGGGTACAATGTATAGGTATCTACTATAATTAAGGCTACAAAGTTTTGGTTTCTTGTTTGTTTGAGTTATTATTGTCTTTTTTTTGTACTTAATCATAGACACATATTAAATCTGAGTGCTATCTGTTTTTTGTACACTAATAATCCTATTTTTTGCAAAGTAACGTGTGTTTCGATTCGATATTACAAGTTAGATAGCAATACGTAAGCGAGTATCGTATAAACATAAGATATTTCTAAAACAAAGAGTTAATGTGCATGTAAATGCTTGTATATTTCGTGGTACCACAGAATAAATAATAATACTACGGCCACTTTCTACAATGCATGATACAAAAAAATAAGGTCTAACATTCAAACACGAAATGACGTCATCGTCATCGGTCTCCTTCGAACTTGTGGTACATAACTTTTATCTGTCTTGCCTAAGCATCGATTGACGTCACTACGTGTTGCTGAACGCTATACCTAGCGGAGTGTAGTATTATATCATGGTACAATGCACTCATGCATCTAAAAACAGTGAGCGACACAAACCGTCAAAACAATTCAAATTTTAAAATTACCATTTTCATTACATAAGTTCTAAAAGCTAGAACAGATAGATGAAGCCAGTGCACTTCGCGATGGGTCGGCGTCCTCTCGACCAAAGACCTCTTACGTCATTACTTCTCTGCATACTGCTTTGTATTACAAAAATGCAGCTTTATAATGAAAATGCACATTACTCGTACCTTTGAAACGCAAGCAGGGAAAGTATTTTAAAACAAGTATTTGAATAGTTTTAGTGAGCTCCGTAGCGCTTATGTGGGATAGTTGAGCTTCAAATTGAAAGGTTGATGCTCAAAGCGTTTGTTGGCTTAATAAAATATGTTTATACATTATGAAAAGTGCAAACAAATTACTCGTATGTTTTATTATAATATTATCGATAAGCTGAGTTATATTGTTTACATATAAGTTTTTAAGGACTTAGTATATCGATAAAATATTGTCAATAGGTAATAGGTTTTTTATATAGATAGAGTTTAAACGTATATTGTTTCTATTGAATTTAATGTCAGGATGGCTACCAGTTCTATGGTTTCATACTATACGCAAAGATAATAATTATCATTAACTTAACACAATTTTAGGATCCAATTATCCATCCAACTTACAAATGCGTGGTGGCATGGAGTATTGTAAAATTATTTCGTTCTAGAAATCTCTTTAACATTAGTATCTAATCTCAGATAGACCTAGAGAATAAGATGGCGCACGGCGTATGATTTAGGTGAAGCCAAAAACCATCCAAAAATTACGCTACTGTCAAATATGTACACAACACGCACAAATTGACGCAAAAAAAACTACGCTACTCGCTTAGTCATACTTACCTCGACATTATGTACATTGGGTTATGGTATAATTTCGTGTACATAAATATCAAAGTGCATTATAAAAGTGTGGCCAGAACTAAATTTTGAGGTTCTTTTTAAAAACTGTGCAGTTTATTTAGAAGTCAATTCTGAAAAAGCCGTAACATTAAACTCATACAATTATATGCAGTTTTAGAATATTAAATCTACTATTGGAAAGGAAATGGCTAACGTAGAGTTTGGGAATTAATAATAGTTTTCGTGCAATTGTAAATGTTTTTTGTGGCAACATTACCACGCACACAAGTTTAATAAAGAAGTGGCTTCAGCGAGATATAACGCAGTGTTCCATCTTTTCTTCTAGGTTGATCTGAGTATCTAATACGAACTGCCAGTTCAAAATACTCTGCTGAATCGCCGGCTGCTGACTGTGGCTGTCTTGCTGCAGGGAATCAATTTCAATTCGTACAACATGTATGCAAGTGACGGTTACATACACTGAGAACTGAGCTTGTAAAATTTTCCAATATTTTATTTTGTAGGTACTTACTCGTAAGTACCTAAAAAGTATTTTTATTATTATTTAAATCTTAACATCCTGTTTTCCAAATGCATGACAAAATCCTAATAAACACGAAAGTTTGTAAGAATGGATGGATAAATGGATGTTTGTTACTCTTTCACGCCAGAACGGCTGAACAGATCTGGATGAAATTTGGCACAGAGATAGATTATAGTCCAAATAGCACATAGGATCCTTTTTAACTGCGGGTGAAACTGCGGGGCGCAGCTAGTATAAGATAAATGTTTCGTCATCGTCAACCATTTTAACTTACACTACTGAGTACGTACCTATTATAAATGTCTTTCCGGTTTGTTTAAAAGTGTCTTCTCTTCAAGTCCTTTCGTTTCAAGTCCTGTGCTAGTCTCATCTATCTATTTAAGTATGTATTTAAAAATATATATGTATTTATATCAGTCTCTGGCAGCCATAGTACAAGCTTTGCTTAGTTTGATGTCAGACGACCGTGTGTAACAGTGTCCTGATATTTATTTATTTATTTATCTACCGATTTTCAGATTGTTCTGACTTTGGAGTATTATTATGGTCTTAACTGAAGCAAAAAAATAATTCTTAATTAAGTCTATGGTCATAACAACGTTGTCAGAACACCAAGCCCAAGGTGGTTGGTTATTTCAAGTTTATTACTCTTGATCTTTTTACTTTTACTGTTTTTGCTATAAAAAGCTTTTCAAAATTGTCCGCCAATGTTCTTGCTTTTATGCCTAAAGTACCTCAAGGACTTTCTCTCAGGCTTACTTTAGAGTTTTCATAAAACTCTTCACTCTCGAAAATACCTACAAAACCAAGACGAAGACAAACACAGCTAACATATTCAATGTAAGTTAGTTACAATAAGCCACAGATTTACTGAACGGTCCTTTTCACTTTCATGATTGAATCACATTCCCCGATTCACTTGATATTGCATTGTTTACGTAAATACACCCCATGTTTCTAATTTAAGTGCAAAAATGTCAACCCTGTCCGTCCCTGAATCTACTATCGGTCAAATCTTGGTCCCGCTCGTACCGCGAGCTCGAAGGGTGAACATACGTTTAACTGACCTATAAGAGGTTTGGCAGACGAGCTACTTTTGCAGTATGTGATACTAGTAAGTATAATATACATATAGTAGTAAGAAAAAACAAAACATAAAATTCACACAAAAAATCGTTTAACGTCGACACTGTGTGGAACAGCTGTTTTTTTTTTTCGATTTTAAGGTTGCGCCATAGTTTGTTCGTGCTCTCTCGTACAGCATAAACCGCTAAAGCTAGGAACGCGAAATTTAGACAAAAGTTTTCTGTTGTAACGTAGACGCGCTCTAAGAAAGGATTTTTTTATTCTACCCCTACGGAGGTGATACGGGTGTTAAAGTTTGTTTGAAAAAGCATTTTTTTTTTAATCTTGGCTTAAGAAACTTTGAAAATATACCAAATATTTGCAAAGTTTCATAAAGTAACAAAATAAATGAACACGTTTTTCATCATTTTTCAAAAATCTATCCCTGTGAAAAATCATAGGGAGATATGTTATTATTTCTAGTTACTGATATAAATGTGTCACGTCAACCTTACCTCCAAGCGTCATCGTCGAAGGACGGTATCGTTGTATCTACGATCTGGTGAATGCAATCCGCGTTTCGATGCTTTATGCTACTTTAGCTACTTTATGCTACATTTTTGTATAGAGGGCGATGTACGGACAACGAGCCACTGTTTAGATTGATGTTTTAAAGCATAGCGAAGTTGATGAATTTGTTGTTTCGACGCGAGAAAGAATGAGTTGGAGGATAATATTTCCTAATTTTATGGCGGAATTAAGCTGTCATTGGCAGCGCAAGATGTGATTTGATGTCGTGGCGATTTTTAAATGGAAGTGTTTTGCAGCTGTTTCTCGACTACGGATATTTCAAGTCAACATAATAATAGGGAGTGCATAAAATATAAAATGTTTAAAAGTATTTCATAGATAAAACTTTACTAAACTAATTAGTGAAATGGGATGTAAGTGCTCAGTGAGCTTAAATATACTTCTAAAATAAACCAATAAAATAAACTTTGTTAACTTTTCGCATACGAAAAGCGTCGCGAGTGAAAACAAGACACTACAATCTTTTATTTTTTTTCGCTTAAACATACTTTGTTACTGGTAACAAACTAGCAAAATACAACAACTCCGCAACGAAAACAAAACCAAAATATTTTCCTACATCTGGACATTTCTTCATGCTACGAGCGCTCTCACAATAATAAGAGAAAGCCTACTATTTTAGGGGCGCGTTCCAGGTAGGCCGTGTTTGTATGTGACCCGACAGATACGTGAGCAGCCTTCAAAGGGATTCCATATGCCGAAAAAAATGCTCCCCGTTGCTTTTCGGAGAAAAGGCCTTTGTCAAAAGTGAAGTGTGAAGGGGTATTTTTCATAGGGCCATAACAATATTTTTACACGACACGGAAGCAATGAATAGGAGTGGGTGATTAGATATTTTTAAGAGCGTTTTTATTCTTTCTGAAACGCTAGTTTACATTACATTATTATACCATGCATTATGCAATGTTTATGGTACGGCACATATGTAATACCATGGTATAATAATATACTCCTCCAGGAATAGCATTCCGGTCACGTGGGCAACACGCAGTGACGTCAATCGATGCTTAAAGCAAGACCGCAACGAGTAATTTACAAATACATATGTAGTTCGAAAGAGATGAATGCTGATGAAGAGTGACGTCATTACGTGTTTGCTCCCGGAATGGTAGACCTTGTGGCAGAATATTTAAAGTTAAAACCTCCAATTAGCAGACATAAAAACTCTATTGTTCATTTGTTACCTTAAAGGTACCTTTCACCATCCTACCTTGCAGTCCGCCGTACAGGACTGTCGTTTCATGCAGGATGGTGTGTTAGCTGCATTCTGCTTCGCAGTCCTGCACGACGGACTGCAGGGCAGGATGGTGAATGGTTACCTTGATATTGATTTTTAATCATCAATCAGTTATAAATATCGAATTGCATTCGACATTCAAGACATTTCTTGACATTTCTTTCAAAATATAAAAAGCACCAACGCTTTTATCTATACAAATTTAAAATTATTTTCTTATGCTTTTGTCATCACAATTTTATCTATATAACTAATAAAAAGCTGTTCCAGGAAGATGACGGAACCAAATGAGCAAAAGAGCAAAGTGTCCATGATGGCAACCAAGAGTCGTTCCAACACGCGGTCGCTGGTCAATATGGGACAATCAAAGGCCAGTCTGAGCAGGATGAAAGTTAGAAGGGCGTCCTACGGGTTCACTGGAGTACCTGGCGTCAGGCCCGTTGAGAGAACTTCTCAGGTATAGCTTTTTTATTTATTTACACTCTACGGACTTCTGGGACCGTGATCTTTGTTACCATAAATCATTATTATTTAAGGGGAATACAGGTAGAGGGGAGTTAAGTTATTAAGTATTAATCTAAGGTTAGGTTAAAGGTTATCAGATTTACTTTTTACATTGTGAGTACACCACGAGCAGACCAGCGACCTGCAAACAGCATCCAATCACGAATATGATGCATGTGCCACCCATCGCTCTCCTCAACTATATTTGAGGGAAGAGAACGACCCTACACACGACGCCACCGCAAGAAGGTGCCTTCGATAGTGAGCATGAATGCTCGAAATGTACCCACAGTTTCTTTAAAACGAGAAATGATGACAGTTTTTACTATCATAACATCATGGCCTCCTCCCGTCCCAGAGCCTCCATCACCACCGCGTTCCGATCTCTGATGGCCATCTGCAGGTTGTATTTCTTTGTTTTTGATTCTTCGAAAGCTGACGCTCGAGAGCTTTGATTAAAAGGCTCTCAGAAGCTTTTTTTTTAACGAAACACTTTAAATTATTTTCAAATTTGTAAAAAATGAACTTTGGTACATGCTACTGTGGTAGAAAGTAGGTACGTTTTCTTCCTACAGCGGAGATTTCGGGCCTAAAGTTTTTTTGTGTAAGCAATTGAGCATGGTGGTGATGGTTATTATAAATATGTACCTACGAAAGTGATTTTATAAATTATTTTGTTCGCTAGTTTGTTACGCTTTCACGTATAAACTAACTACTCACCCAATCGTCTCGAAATTTTGCAGACACGTTGTCAGGGGTACTTACGGAAAAGGACATAGGGCACTTTTTATTCCGAAAAAATTACGATTCTTGCGGTACCGCGGGTGTACCCACCCGCAGGGTGCAGCTAGTTTTTGAATTAATTACCTATATAGGTAATTAATTCATAAGCTAATAATAACATAGCAATAATAATAACATCAATAGCATAATTAATTAAGCACAAGAACTGGTATATACCAGTTCTTGTTTTGTGCGCTTATGAGCGCTCAAACGCACAGAGTACATAAAATCTATGGCATTTGTCAAATCAATGAACCTATTGAGAAAGGTCGTACTTGGTCATTTATTTAGGTAATGTTTGTAAATACGGGGGTAATTTTTGTGAGTCCTGTGTGTCGCATAGCTAATGCTTTCAGATTGCTATCGAGTTCAAGAGACCTCCACTATTATTTTTGAACACATACCAACTCGATCCGCATGAGCCGTGGCATGTGCCGTCCGTCACTAAGGCTGCTGAAGAGACCTTAGACGAGCTCTTCACGGGGCATAAATATAACGTGCAGGTACATTTTTTTTTTCACACAACCTGCTCTACAATGATCAATTATAAATCACGTAGACTCAACTTAAAGCAAGACATTGTTTCCCGAGGGTGATAATGTTGTATGAAACTCCCAAGGAAGTTTTCGAGCAAAGAGGTTAAAATGGAGTAAAGACTCAGCAAAGGGACAAGCTATTCGAAAATCGAACTGGCCAAAACAAAAAAAAAAGAACGCAAACGCATGAAATTTATGAATACGAATTTTATTGCCTAGCAGGTGTGAAAAGTAGAGTATTCACCTGCGGGATAAAGCAGTCTCTTCGTCTTGGGCGGCTTGAACCCCTCGCTTCACTCAGGACTCTACATAACTTCCTCACTTCGCTCTGGAGCTAACTCTAGAATCCCTTGTAGCGCTCAGGGTTCAATAAGCCGCCCGTGACGTAAGACACTGCTTAACTCCCTCGGTGCATAATCTATTAATAGCTATTCATGCAAGTATCATAAACGCGAAATTGTATTTATTGGTTTCTTTTCTTTTCTTTCACATAGCTACAGAGCAACATTTTTTGCATAGGTACTGATAACAACTGACCTTATATTACATCATCCAATTTGCAGTACGCTACATCTAGCGTAATTTCGCAAATTGGATGATGTAATATAAGGTCAGTTGTTATCAGTACCTATGCAAAAAACACTACCAAACCAACCAAACCAAACTACACGGTGTATAGTGTAATGGCAGTTAGATAGTTAGCACTGCAATTTATTTCTATCGCACGGGCTCTGTCACGCTACGTTAGCATACC
This sequence comes from Peribatodes rhomboidaria, assembly GCA_911728515.1. Classification (NCBI taxonomy): domain Eukaryota; kingdom Metazoa; phylum Arthropoda; class Insecta; order Lepidoptera; family Geometridae; genus Peribatodes; species Peribatodes rhomboidaria. Next base: position 12,721,159 of record OU452172.1, read on the forward strand.
GCGAATAATAATGTAATAACTGCCTATAATGCTAATGGTAGGATCGTATAAGCTGATCATTTTTTCCAGGAATCACCAACCCTGGCTCTTCGTATAGCAGGTGAAACGATGCGCAAGGTGAAGGCGTTGAGCTTCAACCGCTATCGAGTGATCTCAGTTGTCACCGTGGGACAGAAGAGAGCGCAGAGCTACAACAACGCCGTTTCTTTCTTATGGGACTATGATAGGGACAGCTATGTAGATACGCAGAGAGAATCGACCACGGCTTTTATACAAGTAACCGTGTTTGGTGTTTACTTAGACTAGTACTTTAGTTCCTGTAGCTGATATTGAAGTCTATTGTAGTCGATTGGATTTCGATTGGATTTGGATTTGGTCTGGTGGGAGGCTTCGGCCGTGGCTAGTTACCACCCACCGGACCAAGCCATGCCGTGAAATGACCTAGTCGTGTTTCGGGATGTGGTCCAGTCTAACCGTTCCGAAGACGGGTCTGAGCAGTAGCGCACTTGTAGCGCCTCACTCAACTGCTGTCTTTGTACTTGTTCACTCTACAAAACTTCAAGGCTAGAGTGAATAAGTACCTTATAGGTCGTCGTGCTCCATCTTAGACCACAACGTTGTTTAACATCAGGCGAGTTGGTGGTCAAACGCCGACCTATTCTACATAAAAATATTATATATATAGATACTAATTCAATTGTCCTCTTGCTCATGCTTGCAAGAGGACGATTGAATTAGTATGCGTCTGTTTTGTGATATATATGTGAGTTTGGGTACTGTTTTGATTAGTACTTATTAATTGGTCAGTATTGTTAGCTTTACATTTATTTAGCCTATTTAGCTAGTTAGTTCTTTTTACAGATAACAATAAAACTACAAATATTATTTGCATTTTTATTTATTTATTAAACAACATTCACAGCCCTTAAAAACAAAATACCATAGCAACAAACTAAACTTACAGCTAATAAAGAATTTATATTATATTAATGAATTAAATAATATGTGATGTGTAAAAGTGTGAGTGTGGGTGGGTTGATATGATAAAGAAATACATATAATTATATTAATAATTATAAAATATTTGTGCCATGTATTAACTTGGTCATACTCGTATTAAGTTTAAAAGCACCTTTTTTTGAATGAAATATAACGGTAAAACTACAAAATTTTAGGTTATAAGCTCTATGTAGACGATTAATTATTAAATTTCGTGCATTGTTTGTGCGACAGCAAATAATTTTATATTTCTAGTACGCTTTTGAGGTGCACGAAATCTGAGAATACTACTGATCAGGTTAGGGCAAGCAATACACCCGTTTTTACAAATCACATTTTTACACCTTTTTATATAGATAGATATTATATATATATATATATATATATATATAAATATAATAGAAAACTATTTAAATATATAGTACCTGGATGGCCGAGCTTTGCTCAGTATTTTTTATTTTATTTTTTAATTGTGTTTTTTGGATAAAAAACAATTGATTTTAGTCTAACCTCAAAGCAAACACTGATTGACTTCGTGTTACTTAACAACGCCATCTGCTGTTGTGTCGTTAAAGCAATTAGTTGCTCACAAAAAATAGTATTATTATTATTCACCAATAGATGTCAGGAAGAGTCATATTTTTCAGTTGAGATTGATTATCGATAAAACACGAATAAAATGACATTTTCTAAAAATGATTCCTAGCTAGATCGATTTATCGCCCCCGAAACCCCCTATATACTAAATTGTATGAAAATCGTTGGAGCCGATTCCGAGATTCCAATTATATACATATATATATATATACAAGAATTGCTCATTTAAAGATATAAGATAGAAAACTAGATATATATATGGATAGATATTATATATATATATTTATCTAGTTTAATAAATATATTTAAATAGTTTTCTTAAACTGAACTTTTAACACGCAAGTTGGTAGTGGTCAAACGCAAAGCAAAATAAATGGTAGCTGTAATAGTAGGTAAGATCTACGAAAGTAGGATAGAGAGTGAAGCCTTGAGAAGCGTCTCGACGTTTTGTCACAATCAACCTACATAAACCAAAGATTACGCATAATGTGCCCGTGTGTGACAGCTTCAAACATGGAGCGCAAGCGTGCGCGACATGATTGCTTTTATTCCATCAATATTATTATTTTATTGACTGCCTCGGTGGCTCAGTCGGTAGTGAACCTGCCTTCTGAGCTAGAGGGCGTGGGTTTGATTCCCACCTAGGGCAAACATTCATGTGATGAACATTTGTGTTTGTTCTAAATATATTATTTTCGTGAATAAATCTGCGTATTTAATGTCATCTGCTACGTAACTGGAGCCCGTGAATGGCGACAGGCTTTCCCCTGTCACATTTGGGACTGAATATCGTCCGATACAGTGAGGGTGTTGTACATCTCTGCCAGCCCCTTTGGAGAAAAAGAGTGACGATTTGTTATGTTATGTCCATTATTAACCGACATTAAAAAAGGAAGAGGTTCTCTATTCAGATGTATTTTTATGTTTGTCACCGCATAACGCCATAATTTATTTTAAGGGCATTTTGAGTTTAACCTCATTACTAAAAATCCTTGTAAAGCCTCGGAATAGTCATGCAATGATTTGTCTTTTTCTTTGTTTTAAATTGATCGAATTACAAAACTGAAAACAACATAACAAAACTTACCATATCGTCACGCCTTTCCTCTGAAGGGGCTGGCAGATATGTAATACAATACTCACACTTCGCCGGGCGATATTCAGTCCCAAATGTGACAGGGGGCGAGCTTGTCACCATACACCGGGCTCCAGTCATGTAGCTGATGACATACATTATAATTATGTTCACACAATGATCAAATTTGGTACGTGCCGTTGGCTGAGTTTGAACCCGCTCCCTCTGGCTTGAGAGACGGGCTTTCTCCAACTAGGCTATCATGGCTTCAAAAACAACAAAACGCTGTAAATACCTAATTTTAACTAATCCGAGGTCAAACTACATTTACTGATACAGTGGTTATTAAAGTATAAAGTTATTTATTAATCTGTGGAAGTCTACATCTTGTTCGCCCGGTTATACAATATACATTCAAGTTTATAGAACTAGGCGGAGGCGTGGGCGCCTGTCGGGATTTATCGCTCGTGTTTGTCCTTGTCGCAGTTTTCCTACAAGCCTCACTTGATTGTGCTGATGCCACCTTCCGTAGGAAAGCTGCTTAAGACCAGTAGTATGTTGACTAACTCGTCTCATAACGAAGTGAATTTGAGCTCGTGTCTATTTTTTTTCTGTCTGTTTATTTTGTGTCTTTTTCGCTTTTTTACCCGACTGCGCAAGACGGAGGGTTATCTTTTTCGAATGTATGTATTTAAGTATGTATGTATGTATGTATGTATGTATGTATGTATGTATGTATGTATGTATGTATGTATGTATGTATGTATGTATGAGGGTTTTTGGCACGCCGTACAGCCTTAAACAGCCTTAACATGTGAGGTGTCATTTGAATCGTCTTGAACTGGAAGTGACATAGGATACAACATTTTGCAGCCGGATTTTGTATTACTTTTCGAAAGTAACTCTGTCTGTCTGTTAGTAGGCTTTTCACGGCTAAGCGGCTGAACGTATCTTGATGAAGTTTGATAAATAGTTGCAGTAATTCACAAGGAAGGTTTGTGGATACTTTTTTCTGAATACATATAATAATATGTCTTGTTATTGCTGCGTACCTCTATAAATATGAGAGAAACGCTACCCATGTACCTGCATTAGCGAGAAACTCGGGTTAGTGAGAAACCTCTATAAGCGAGAATGAGATTGTGCTCCCTTGAACTCTCGCTTATCCAGGTTTGACTGTAAACAAATATTCTTATATGAAATTCTGTAAATTAATAAAAAAAACACGCCGCTTACCAAATGCATCAGACAACATTACAGAATAGTACGTAGTTGGTACTAAAATAACAACTAAAATTAAAACTCCGCTCAAAACCAGCCAGTATTCTTGTTTTTTGATGTTGTACTCCAATCTCTTTGGTAACTGATTATTACTCACAATTTGATAATTGGTTACAGTATTTCACGAGGAGGGTTTATGGATACTATTTTCTGAATAAACGCGAACGAAGTAGCGGGCAACAGCTAGCTAATGATTCCACTATATTCTACTGGTGGAATCATTTTATTTAGTACCGACAATCATATTGTTTGAACAAAAAATAAAAGTAGAAAACGCGTGAAAAGCGCCTGTTCAGTCTTTAATTACTTTTCATTAAAATGCCTGCCTATCTAATTTGCTTTTCGTATCCACGAAACATTCAAGCCTATTTAGTTTGAGCGTCTAAAAGATAACATTTTTCTTTACCTTCTAAGAAAAGATCTGATACCTGGAGTATTCAGCGTGAAATTAGGTGTTTTCTTACGAAAATTTTCTTAAAGTTATAGTGACATTTTATAAATGTACTACTTGTATTAGCTGTAGGTATTATTATCTGTTCTGTGGCTTTAATATAGTTATATTAAACGACAAGAAAACACAAACGACTTTAGGGCTTTCCAAAATGAAAACAATTGAAATTCAATTTAATTCAATTCATTTATTCGGGTCATAGGTATAGCTAGTAAACACTTGAGAACGTCATTTACAGATTACATAATGTTATTAATTTAATGAAACAATACAAAATAGGATATCGGCTGTAAAAAGGCCTTGTCAAATATGCAGCTGTAAAGAGGCTTAGCTTAATAATAACTAAAAAAAAACATAGATGTAATTAAAAAAATATCATAATATTAATTACATTAAAAACGAAGTCTGTAATAATTTTGATACTGATTTTTTCCATTTTACTCTGTCTTTAATATATCAGTTTGATCGTTTGGTCCTTTAATGCCATTTCTAAATTGATGTTTTTGAAGAGAAAACCTTATGCACTGTATTTTTGCTGCGTTTAAGACTAAATTGTTCGCATCAAACCAATTACACAAATTCTTCAGAATATCAATAAAAAAATGCATCTTTACAGATGCATTTTTTTTGCACTCCGATTAACTATTATTTATATTATTAATTATATTATTAATTTATATTATTAATTAGATTGCACTCCGGTTTGAATGCAAACCTCCGGATGCAAACCGGAGTGATGCATCATCAGCAAAGAGTACAATTTCAGTATTTATTACTTTCTGAATCATATAGCGGAGGTCATTCGCATAGACTAAAAAAAGAAAAGGCCCAAGAATGGATCCCTGGGGTACTCCCATTTTTACAGGAGGCCCTTGTGATTTCACGCCATCAATTTCTAGAATTTGGGTACGATCTTTCAGGTATATTGAAATAAGGTCTGATGCAAAATCTACATTTGTTGTTATTTATTTACTTTTCAACGCGTTAACTAACGATATATCATCAAGTGGTTAACCCTCACCAAGCCTTCACCTCTACTGCTGGTGAGAAACATTTTTTTTCATGTTTCTTACTCCTTACCAAATTCCATGAAAACCCGTTAGAGTGAGAAAAAGTAACAAACATACTCGTACACCCTCACAAACTTATAGATAATAGAAAGTAGAATTGATATAAGTACAAGGGCTACTTTCTCGACGCAGTTAGTTATAATAAAATAGTTAGTTATAGTAATGATTACTACGCAAAAACCTAACTGGATGTTTAAAGATCACTTATCTCATTGAGAGCTTGCTAATTCTATGTCAACTAAAATACAGTAAAAACATGAAACACACTCTATCTCTACTTAGTGACATTTCACATTTCATAGTCACTACAAAGTACGTTATGGTTTTACATTTCGCTATTTCTGCTGCAGTTATAAAACTTTTATTGGCTCTCGGATGATTGGTCACATGTAGACGAAAGAATAGAGAAGTGATCAGAAGGGGCACTATTAACAAGTTCCTATTTTCACTAGAAAATATTCATATTCGTGGGGATGAAGAACCTTGCTGGTAGAGTGTACTCCTGTCCTTCCTCGCGCTAATTTTTCTAGTTTAAATACAGCAAAAATAGTAGCACAATTAAATGCAATGTATATATGTCCAGTCAGTTTTTCGATGGATGAAACCGTGTTTGATCGACCAAAGTTCGTGAAACAAAATACATTTGAAAAATTCCGTACAGAACGCAGTGATTTCGCCATATTTCGCTGTCCATTTTTTATTCGTTTCATTTGTCCCATGGGACTACTAGAACGAAATAGTGTTAGTATTTCCATCATGGGGTAACACGATGGGAGTATAGGTCGGCCGACATACGACAAATTTTATGCATAAATATCTATGGATCTATCTATCATATAAATCTTCATGGATTTTTTCTCCTTTTTTCCCCCATTCAGGGAAATTTGGCGTCACACGTCATATTGTGCATTTACCTGTGTCAAGTACTAATCATTTGTTTTCACAGATGATGGGTTGATGATTATGAGGTGATGATGACGATGATAAATCTCTGTCATTTCTCCATTCCAGTAAAGTTAGGGAACGTACCCATACTACGTGACCATTTCGTAAAAATTTTAACCCTCTTCCGCCTCCCTCGGTGAATATCTGTACTCTATACTACTCTATTCTAAGACCCCCTCCCTCCTACTCTAGTTTTACGTAGTAGGTAATTCATGGTTTTAAATCGTTTTTTGCAAACAAAACATTAGAAAATCGTATCCCCCCCGTAAATGAGTCACGTAGT